>OY968837.1:5556641-7956641 GCA_963695495.1 Hololepta plana | reverse complement strand
ATTTATTAGCGTTAACGCTTATCTTAACGCCGTTACGCATCTATTAACGTCTTGTCTATCGTCATATTATATGGAAAACTATCAGCAAAAGGCGGAGGACTCGGAGTGAAACGGCGACAGAGAGGAAAAGGAAAATTGTCAGTTAGTACGTTACTAATGCGTTACACATGTCGGGAAAGAGAGCCGCAACAGCAGCGTGCGGATAGTTATTATCTATCATCGGAGCAGCATATATTCCATCATTCGGTTTAAATTAAAGCGAGCAAAGCGAACGATCGAAGAGCAAGCAAAAAAATCGCACACGGTTAGAGGGAGTAGGCAATTTGCAATTTACACATTGTACGATTATATGGCCGTATTATTCGTTTTTATGTCTTTCTAAACGCGATCCGATATGTTTATGATGCGGCATTAGAATAATAATAATAACGCATACACATTTCCACGCAATTTACCATTTTACATCGAGTTCGGGAAACCGTAACGCGACTCTCCGCGCGAATGTGTGTTATATTATAAATCCATTAGCAATCGATTATCGCAGCAATATGATTTATTATTTACAATACGAGTGAAATAAAAATTGATAACAATAGCGACAACAAACGGGGGTGAGAAGAAGTGGAGGATCGGATAAGAAGAAGTAACAATATCCACCGGTAGGTTGTTATTTGAATTCGATTTTATCGTCCGTGAACGAGGCAAAAAATCGGTTTTATATTATTATGGCTTCGTTTCATTTTCAATTTTATTCGTCCGAATAAGTGGATCGAAACGTGACGACGACGGCAAGATGCGATCGGACACGTCGAAGATGCGACCGTACGTGGGCAAGTCAAAGGATTCCGAATGGATTCCATTATCTGATCATAAGCTGCGAATTTTTGCCAGGATTTCGCCACTAAAACTTTTACGATTCGTTCTCGAATTTTAAGCTTCGACATGCCCCGTATTTTCGAGTCGTTTTCGTTGTCATCTCGTGGTTTTATTTATTCCGCTCGATCAGATTTGCATCTACTCAGGAAAGGGAATCAATTGCACGTTGGGGGTACTCATTGTGATTTCCTCGTTTTTTGGAAACGATATTTTCGTTTCTTCATAGGAAGTGTGGCTCGTCTTCACCTATTCTTCATATTAATAAAGTCGTAATTAAGGAAATTGTTTATTTCTATTAAAACGTGTTCGTTCGTACTTTCGTTTTCCATTCTGTTCGGTTTCCTTTTCAAATTTTCGTTTTATAAAATAATAAAAGTTATTCTTCGGCAAATACAGGAAATGGTCGAAACGTTTAATTGTATTGTCTATTACACATATTTCTAATAAATAATAATACGGCAGGATGTGAAAATGATTATTATTATTACTATTGTTAAAACTCTTCATCTTCACGTATTTTAATCGCCTATGAAGGAATTGACGAAATGCATTTCGTTTGGCTATAGTTTCGTTGCAATAAACAATTCGACGTTTGGACGACGATAATAATCAATCATCTAAGAGAGACATAAATGTGTCGCAATTATTTAAAATTCTTATTTAAATTGAAATAAACATTACGATTACAACAGTCAATAACGATGTGCAATCATTTGAATGACATTTACGACTTGCTTCTTCATCGTCTCCACTTGAAAGTAAAATAAGACCGTTGATGACGATTGTTATTTTAAAGTACTTGTCGAATACCATCCAGACTCGGATTTTTGTTTAAAATATCTCTCGTTTACTTCAAACTCTTCTTCGTTCATTATCTCCGTGTAAAAATCTCGCAGAACGTTTGTCGATGTTGTTACAGACGAATGTATAACAGAAACAGGTGATTTTCTTGTACGTACGTTATTTAGTGGGCGACGCTTTATGCAAATAACTTCGATGTTGTAGCAGTTGTTGTAGCTGTAGTTCCTGTGTTAGTACGACAACTACTACGAAAGTCGGCAGAAATAATACACTTGCTCGCTAACTGACTTACACGTCATTGTTGGCCTTTTGTGGATGACGATCTGCGTGGAAACACCTTTCGAGTGATCGCCCTTTCTTTCATCGAAATAAAGACGTTCGTTGCACTCGAACGGATTTAGTTTCTCTTCTCCTTTTTTCTGAACTTTATTGTTTGCGACAGATCGATGGAGATGAGCGTGGGTCGTTTCCCTTGATTAAACTATTTCATTTACATAATGACAATTGATAAATATCGCTGTGAACTCGCCCTTTTTTACATCTTATTATAAGTCCCATTCCGCTGCGTGACATATGGAATTAAATGGGGCCCATAAGGAGATGGGATTAAGTAAATGGCAATTAATTATTGTTGATAACAATACAATTCGTTTGATGGTGGTTGTAGTATCAGCTTTTTCTGTTAACATTAATAAAAATATATCCTCTCGTAGAATTTCTTTCACATGTTCGCTGTTGTGTAAAATAGAAGTGCGGAAACGAGAGAGAAATGTAATAATGTCGCGCGTTAAATGAGAAGTTGCCATTTGAACGAGACTAAAAATATGGACGCGTTTTATTTTGCTAAAGCAAAATTGCATGCTGCAAATAAAACGAAGACAATGAGGGAGTATACGAGGCACTAATACGACTACAACTATTAAGTCTTAACTTTAAGTTTACAACGGCAGATGCAACACCTGCAACAAGAGATATTACACGCGTTCAAATAAATTACTGTATGCATCATATATTGCAAAATTTTCGCATAAATCAAAAAGGAAATTGTCTTTTTTTTACTTCATCTTATTTGCGCATTATTCGTTATTTGCAAATTTCCCTTCTTAATAACACGAACATAATCATCTCTTCGGTACGTAGTATTAATAGAACGCCGAAGTTGCTTTAAACATAATGGCGACATGTGCGTCTTAAATATTCAAGAGTCTTCACTCGTGTCTTGAAAAGCATCTCTCTCTAATCTTTTATACAAATAATGTTCGAAATTAAAATCGTCATTGTTCTTATGTGTGGTGATGGGGCTGAAGAAATCTCTTCAGAAACATACACTTGACGCCATCATCCTCATCGCCATCAACAAGAACATCATGACTTTTAAATTACAAACTAAACAACAGCTTGAAAAGTGTCCAAACGCTTACGTGAAGAATAATAATAACAACAATTCCGGACAATGGAAAGCACCTGCCACGTAAATTCTACCATTCCGAGCTGTTTGAAGGAATCTTCAACATTTCATATTCTTTATGGGCGTTATATTGTCCAGACTCACTTTTTCACTTGTCACATTCGATGGTATGAATAAGAAGTGGACGTTCTAATTGAATTGACGTAAACAAAAACATTTTCATCTATAAAATTAGCTTGAGAAACTTGCACAAGCAATTTTTCCTTTCTCGTCGCATTTTCCATCTGCTTGTTTGTTCATTCCCATCGCTGAACGAAAATCGCTGCTACTCCGCTGGTCATTTACATTCTCTAATTCTATTTTATTTTTTGCTTTGCTTTGCTGACATCGTCGTTAAAGCGAAATTTCCGTCTGTCTGCAGAGGAAACGGATAAAGACAAGAGACGCGTGTGTGCTGGTGAAAAGGGAATCCGAAAACTGACTGGAATGGAATAAGACGTTTCGCAACATTTGGCACTAAGAACTCCCGTTTGTTTTATGGGTCTGTTACCAGTTTAATATTAAGACGGACATAAAGACCAACCGACCGTAACCCTCGTTTCTTCTGCTAGTGATATCGTTATTAGAGACTGCACGAAATATATTAACGATTACGAAGACTTAATTTACGAAATAACATGAGCAACAATTCTCTGGCGAAAAAAACGGTAATCTTTAATTGGAGCAGCCAATTTTTTCTCCATATATACATACAATATTCAGATTTAGCGCAATAACGAAAGATATCGTTGTAATGAGGGTTCGGTGGGCATTTACGTGGCGAGGGAATCGGTTAATATCCGGCGGCGAAAGGGGCGCGATAAAACGGCAGCCAGTTGACGATGTTAATGACCAAAAAGGCCAAACTACGACCGCTCGGTGCATACACATTTCGACGGAGAACCCTAACTTTAATTACGCCCCTTTCGACGTTAATAAATCATAATTTCTACTCGGTGCGATATCTTGACGATTTCTCTTACGAGCTTTATCGGAGACTTCGATACGAAACAATAATTAACGCAAGGAAGAGAGAGAGAGAGAGGGAGGGCGAGGACAATGACACTTTACTAACGCTTCCGTTCTCTTCGCGTTCGATAAATGACGCATTTTTATACGAATTACTTAGCACATTTTTCAACATCTGTACGCCATTGAGATTAACGGTGGCGCGGAAGTAGAATTAGTTTCTCCAATGGTAAAAGTCGAAAATTCGCGATCGACTCGAGATGGAACCGTAGCAAATTAATTTCCTTGAGGTCTTCTGATTTACAATTCAATTTCGTGCGAGCAGCGAAAGCGAGGGAGACGGAGAGAGAGATCGTTTCGAATTACATAATGGGAGTAAGAACATGGGAGTGATGTTACGGTCAATTAGATTGTCGCCAGAGTTCACGATCAAAGAACCGAAACGAATGTTTATTAAAAAAAGCGAGAGAGAGAGAAAAGGAGATGACGTCGCTGCGACGAAGAGGTAAAACTGAAAACCAAAAACGGATTTCGTCTCTTCTGGGCTCGGTTCGACGTTTATGATGCATCACGATGCGACTTTGCATTGTAAATGAGCCGATGCACGTTACACGTACGTACTAATTGTTCGAGTGTGTAAATTCGCATCGTCGTTCCGATTCCGTGGGCTTTAGTTTTCATTAATCTAATGGATTTAGTAAATTAGATTCCGGGTTAAATGGCGTCGAAAAATATCGATCAAACACACGGCGTGATATTTAAAACGACTAGAAAAAAGCTGAAGGTAAAGAAAAAACGTGTAGAAGAAGAAGATTGAAATAGTGGCGCAAACGTGGAATTTCGATCGCTTTAACTTTAATAAGTTCCAGTCGGGAACTGGCTCCACTTTCGCGATTGCCAGGGAAAAAAGCGGCGGGCGCTCGCTGCTTTCGTCCTCACCATCTAACGGAAGGATTTAAAAGTTCCCTCCCTGTTCCTCTTCGGCATCTAACATGCTTCCGTTTCATTTTCCCTATGACATGTTAAATCTATAAAGTCAATCATAACATGTTTGACTTTAAATCAAACTTTGCAAAGTATGACTTCTCTCTCTCTCTTCCACTGAAGTATACTCTCGCGATCTTGTTATAAAGTTGGAAGGAAACTTTCTCGGCGAGCGAAATGAATTTTAAAGGCAATTTTAATTTAACTCGCTTATTCGTGTGCTTTTTTTGTAATTTTCTAATCAACGTTACAAAATACGGCTCTAATTATTATTACGACGCCGTCCAATTTCGGATTGATTTAATTACGAAGATTTGCGCGCCACGTGAATTCGTAAACAATTTTCTTAACCGCCAGGTCTTCGCCGCGTCTTAACAAATCCATCGCCTCGAATGTTATATCGATTTGATAAAATTGTTCTCGGTACAAAAGCGAGGGAGTTTAAACACAAAAAAAACAAATTTATTACCCTCGCCTCTCTATTCATCTCGGGGCTTTACTATTCCAAGTCCTAAATTTTATTTACTCTTTAAGAATGAAAGGGAAACGAAAAAGTGTGTGGGCGTGCTTCGGAAGGTAAGTAACTTATTGTAGAATGGTAAAAGCAAGGGAAACGAGTAAGAGAAGGAAACTTTTTCTCCTTTCTTCCTCTTTTTTTTTAAGGGAAATAAAATTTTCTCCTAATAAATCTAATTTTATCCTTTAAAATACTAAACGTCAAAGAAACGGAGTTATAAACAAGCACCTGCGTTCACGAAATTCTCATTTACGATTCGTACAGGTAGAAGACGCAATAATAGTTTCTTACTGCCTCTAATACAGCAACCATCAGCCGCACTAAAGACTTATAAAAGTGAATGTAGTCGCTTATAGATGCATAAGGACGATGATGATGATGTTGGTGGATAGTATGAGATGTGAATCCTGAATAGTGTTGTAATTAAACGTAGAGGGAGTGAATGATATCGAGAGAGAGTGAGAGACTGGAATTCCACGTGGAGATTGCTCACGGGATGGAAATTAACGCATGAAAGAGGCTTTATGTCTTGCAAATTAATGGCTGCCGCTCATCTATGCCTCGACTTGTTGACAATTAATGGTTGAAATCACCCTCAAGGGTGAAAATTATATAACCGGGAATTTTGGGCTTTTAAACTTGCCTACGCAGGAGGCAAGGGCAACGCCACGTCGCCCCAGTACTCAAAACGTTATCGTACCGAAAAACTTTCAAATTCGCCCGCACATTTCGCGAGTAGAATTTTATGTTTATTATTAAAGGCGTCTGTCATTCGCGGATTCTCCCCGTTTTCTAATGACTATTCTCGACTGTAATTAATTTTTTTCTTCGTATCGTTTAGCGATGACTAGAAATCATAAAAGATCATCAATTAATTACGTGGAACGTATTAAATGCGGAATTTATCGCGTCTCTCAGATTCCCTTTTACAATCCACTTTTATTGCGATTTTAAAGCCATCTTTAGAGACAATAACAACGATTTTAAGCACAATGTTTTTGCAATTAAACAAATCGCGACGCTCGTTGCAGAAGTTCTAATGATTCCTTTTCGTTTCTTCGTTTGTACAGAATCATCGCATTAATTATTTTAAACTTTTTCCTGTTACGGCGACGAAATTCGCTGGGCGTTCCCGATGTTATGAAATCGCGAGGAAGAATGATGCGAATTTGCCCCTTTTCCTTATTGTCACCATATTTGTTTTATATTCGATCAATAACATTCATTACTTCTTTTCAAGCACTCTAGTGGCCTCTTATATTGAAACGTGTAAACTGACCGTTATTGACTTTCCGTCTGGAAATTGCCATCATATTCCTTCAAGCCTCCTCGCTGTCCCTTTACTTTCTTTCTCCTATTTTTATTTTTTATTTTTTTGTCGAAAGACGTAATATAATAAAAATGGGGAAGGGAGGGAATTAAAGTGGACGAAAACCCGGTAGTGATTACCAAAAAACAATGGTCGCGCAATTCGAAGTGAATTATTGCGAAAACATGTACAATAATATAATGTCCGTTGGCGAAATGTCCACGAGTGCGAAAAGTCTGCGAGTGGGAAAAGTCGACGAGTGCGAAAATTAAGTTTCGCCAAAGTAAATTAGAAATATAATAAGGGATAGTGGTGCCGATAGTTGGCTACTAAAAGTACGTGCCTCATCCGCATTATTATTACTGCGCACTTCCATCCAGGAGTACTCTTTTATATTTAATTAAAACTTTCCTACTATTACAACAACAACAACAACAACCGTCCCAACGAATGCGACACGTTTTATTTTCCAACCGTCTCTTTCGGCTTTTTGCTTCTTCTTCAGTTTTCCACGTCTATCAAATTACTCGCAGCTCCCATCTAAACTCTACGCGCGGTATGTGACATTTTTATTCGATTCAAAACTATCTAATTTCACTTTACACAGATAAATCAATCTTGAATTTAATTTCTTCCCTCCTCTCCTCCTTCTTCTTCGTCTTCCACTTCGAATTAAATTCAAACGTCTTCTCTGCACCAACTTCTTTTCACTCTCTCTCTCTCTCTCTCTCTGCTTCTTTTACCTCTATCAATCAATTCCAATCCTTCTCACTTTTCCTTATCATTTTCTTCGTGAGTTTGACGTATAAAGTTTGTTAGGTTTTTTCTTTGCGTCAGAACAAATGCATAATCTGCTTAAATGAGAAACTTTCATAAACAAATTCGTTTTAATTCCTACAGAACGAAAGGGTTACGGTATAATCTTCGAGAGAAGGGCGTCTAATAAAATTCCTTAAAGGAACTTTTTAGTGCTACTCACTCAAAATAAATACTCGAGGAATGCGAAAGAAGGAAATGCAAATATCGTTTTATTAATTCATAACACGTTCCATTTTATTTGCCCGCTCTCTCTCTTTCTCCATCTGGCTTTCTCCGCGAGTCTCTTCAAGTGACTCGTAAATTTATTCTTTATGTCTTTTATGGACGGGTATAAATTTTGGGCCTTTTAGTAAATTGTATATCATAAGAAACGTGTAGGTCCACCAGAGGAGAAGAAAAATAAATACAAATGTTTAAGACGTTCTGTCGGCCATAATTATTTTCTCTTTTCTGCTTTTTTTTTTAATTTTACGAACGAATATTAAGGAAAGAAACCAATTTCCTTCTACCCTAAATTTGTTTGGAAAATCTATTTACAATAAAAGGCAAAACGAAAGACATAAAAACCCGTAAAGAAAAGTTAATTAAACGTCCGATAAAGATGTGACACGATTATTCTATCGGTGTGCAATTAAGAAATTGGCCGAAATAAAAGCTCGTAGGGAATAGAAGGAAAGAAAAAGTGCACCATTGCCAAAGTGCTTTTATTCGACTTCCATCTACGATAAAGTCAAGAACAAAACGTCAAGCGATCCTCCCCAGTTTTATATCTCCGCCATTCAGCATTCTTTCACTCTCCGATGTGTCCTACCGAATGCGACAAACGACGTATAAATCAAAAGAATTGCTCGCTTCTCTATATTATTTCTTGTTGGTATTGTACGCTATTCACGGCATAGTGAATGCCTACAAACACACTCGAGACGGTACAATAATTCACGTGAGAGCGATGTAGCATTAAGTTGGAAAAATAGCAACGAACGAACGAAAGATGCGAGCAAAACTCGCAGAAAACAACGGAAAAGTATGTGAAAAATGTTGTTTTACTTCTTCGTATATGGGCTTTTCCACCTGAAAGAACCACAAAGGTAATAAGCTGAAGGATAATAATAAAGCTGAAAGAGAATTGTTTTAACGATAGTGACGACTGAAGTTACAATAATGGCTTTTAATTGCATTCGGGGTAATCTAGATTTCAAATGGCAGAGGTTTTTATTAAAACCTCTTGCGCACACATCTTTTTTTGTGGCTTCTTCCGTTTCCCTTTGGCTCGCTCTCAAACGGTACGTTGCCATGATTAATTGTCGTCGCCAGTGGGCAAAAAAATGGAGCTTTCGCAAGGAAGAGCGGTTTGTGCGAAGCTATTGCCATGGCTCTTGTTCGGTGCTGCTGTTAGTAATGCGAATTATATCTGAATGAGCGAATGCGGAGCATAGGTGGACGTTTATGTGGCAGAAGACGGCGAAAATTGGTCGAAAAGGAATGAATGGGGAAGGAAAATGATTCAACGTGTTCGACTTTGATTTATTTCGCGTGGCAGGAAAAACATGGAATATTTTGGTGGTTTTAAAGTTCTTTTTTTCGCATGTAGAATCGTTTATTAATAATTATGACGCGCTGCGTTGTTATAAATGACTTCCTCCTAATTTCCTGCACACTTAATGATAAATCATTGACATAATAGATTAGGATTGTTTGGAGACTGCAACTGGAACAACACGACGGATTCGTTAACCAACAATGTTTATTAATATTTAGCCAATAGACGCAAACAGGAAGTGCATGAATAACAGGATGTTTTCCATGCAATTCTTGCTAATTTTATAAATAAATCTTAGAGAATCCACGGCTGAACTGTTTGCTTACAATGGAACAATAAATTTGTTGCTTTCGCATTATTAATATGCACATCGCGTTTCAAATGAGACATCATCAATAGGTTTATTAGCGAATCGTGAATTTTACAATATAAGCGAGAACACGTTGCAACAAGCAAGCGGCAACTAAAAATAGTTCTTGTAGCCGAAGGGAAATTACAAGTAGCACGAATAATGGGCGTAGGGTCTTCGCATACACAATGTACGTATATTAAAAGGAGTCGGGGGGGTTGAAAGTGCCAGGTCATGTTTACCAGGAACAATATCGATCTCTTCATAACACGACGACGATGACGTCGTGTTTGTTTTTCTATAGAGTATATGCCTATCATCAACGTCGAACTTGGGGAAAACTTTATACGTTTCCAACCGTTGCTCGAACATTTTACGACGTTTAACATGAAAACAATTCGTTTTGTCGCCGAAACTGAAAGAATTGTTTTGGCTTTTAAACGACGAAACGACAAATGTCTAACGACACATGAGAATGAGGCCATCACGGAGGAACCAGCGAGCAATTAATTTAAACTGTATTTGCGACGTAATATTAAGCGAAAAAAAATGTCATCATCATCGTTATTCGAATGTGTCTCCTTGTTTAACGCCACCGCAAGTTTATTGAAAAACGAAAAAGCCATCGCGTTGCATCCAGCGCGAGTCTGTTGTATGTTATCTGTTAAAGACGTGACGCCGCCGGTGTCTCGGACCCCTGTAAACACCGATCCCTCGGCCACGTATATGTCGTGTATTTATGTAACAACATGTGCATTCACATCGAACAACAGCAACAAGACGAAGAAGAAGAGGAACAACAACCCGTTTCGTTACTTTTTCTCCTCATCATTTACCACCTCTTTTTCCATCGTCTCCCTAATGATTTACGTTGCTGCTCGGGCTGAAAGAAAGGAGTAAAATGAGAGGAGAAAAAGGGATCCGTTTAATATTCCTTTCTTATTTGTATACGTGTGTATACACAAAGATTTTTGTATAGAGAGGTGTGCTTTTTTAAAGTTTCAGTTTTATTTTAATTCCTTTCCCTGTGACTGTCACCCTCATTTTTTTTCTTGAACATCATTCAATGTTACATAAGAAAGAGCGTTTCTGGATACTCGTTGTGGTTCTTAACGATCGCCGAAACAACGAGGAATAAAGAGAAAACGTTATGGAAGGAAAGTTTATTTAAAAAATTTCCCCTTCGTTAGTCCACAAAAGAAAACGACTAACAGTTTATGTGAATCTGAACGTAACATAAGATGCTCATACGCGATGTGTTTGACTTTTCGAAAGTTTGCATTGCAATCGGTTACATTTGGCGCATTTTCGGTGGCACATGTGGAAATCGATAATTTTCATGATATAATCGTGAAGTGTGCGATAGAAGATGAACACTAACGGATCGATTACCGCCCATTAACTCGACGACGCCGATCATTATTATTATTACCGAGAACACGAGGTGCATTTACCTGCTACGTTTTAACGGCAAATCGATATCCAATTATAGTTTAATTATCGGCGCATAATGGTAAATATATAAATAACGTGTAACAATTTCGTAATTTATCATGTGACCCCGAACACGACGCTTTGGCTATTATTCCGCATTACAAATCGATATGCTTATCGGCCGTTTGTTTAACGTGCGAGCCGCAAGTTTTTCGCCGAAAATGCTCACGTTTCATTACACAACGCGATCGATAGTAACGTTTCTTGTTTATCGATCGATCGATTGATCGGCGGTCTCCTTCAAGTCTGCGATTGAATATGAGACCGAATGAATAAAACAAACTTTTATAAGCAACACGTGACCGGATCCTGGTGAGAACGGAATAAATATTTGTTCGGCGGCATAATAATGCTGAAACGAGAGGTGTGCGCATAATTTTGCATAAGTTTAACTGGGGAAGATTCGCGGAATTCTTGCGAAAACGTTGGCGCGTAATTGCAGAAGAAGTATCAATTGTCAGACGAAACGAGCGTTTCTTTTTTTCTTAAGCGTCGGTTTTTCGGGCTCCCTTTTAATACGGCGCCCGTCTAAACATAAATCCTAAGACCACCGACGCCGTTAAAACTAACACTCGCCCTCTCCGCAGCTAACTAACATACGCTTAATGAAGTGCGCCCCTTCAAATACGACTTAAACGAGCAAATTTTTTCCTCCGTGTCGTTGGAGAAGAAATTAACAATTGTTCTTCCATTCAATTATTTTTCCTCTTTGCCATACGTTAACGAACGGAAACGAACAATTTATATTCTTTAGCATTTAATTCAATTCTTGGTCAATTGCGATATTATACAACGACGTCCTTCTGTTTCTTCGTACATCGCATTCGATTAGCATTGAATTGAATTAAAAATTACACAAGACGCACTCTCGTTTCATTTCGCTAAAACTTCTTTGCTAATGACGAGACCGGTTAAGGAAGAACCTCCTTCGAGTTTGACTTCGCCAATTTTAAGCAACTCCGTCGTATTTACATAACGTACTGTTTAATGGCGAATTTACACATGTTCCTTGAACCGCTTTACAACTACCAGTTTGTCTTTAGCACATTCTCTCGCAGATTCTCTTTTTTTTACTGGATAATTTGCGGAAATGAAAGCCGAAGGAAGAAGAAGCGTGTTGTAACGCGTCGAAGCTATTTAATTAGATGAAGATATCACGAAATTAAATAAATTATGGAAGCGAGGTAAAAAATGATTATGAGTCACGTTCGATTACGAATGGGAATAGCAAACGTTTCCTTCTATAATACGAAAGTAAACTGGCGTCGTGTGGTGAAAAGAGAACGAGTCGCTCTTTAATACAGAAAAAATGATTAAAATCTTTCTCACGAAATAAATTTTCTAAATGTTATACATTACAAGGAAACGAAAAAACGAAGATCTCGAAACGGTTGGAAGTAGGTAAGGATAATTTACAAAGAGATGGGCGAAGAAGAAGAGGAAGGAATCGATGAGAACGTGAACAACAATAATGAAGAGGAAGAACGAAACTAATACGAATTATTTGGATTCGTTGCAATAAAATCGATGTTTTACGGTTGTTGAATTCTAAAAAAAAATCGTTCGAGAATCTCACTCTTTTACTATTATTATTATCATCGTCATCACGACATTCTTTCCATTGTGTTTATTTACACGAAGATTCCTCATTATCCATTTAGCGTTTTCTTTGGGGAAATAATCGTCAATTTTTTATCGATCTCTAATGTTTCTTTCCATAATTATTCAAGTTAAGAGTTCCAAAGTGAGTTTCTTGCAATTAGTTATTTCTCAATATTCACCAAAATTCGCGTATATTTGTACAACAAGGTTGAACACAAAGATTAATCCAAAATGCGAATTTTTGGCATATGATCTGTCAATTACCTGTATCTAGCAAATTAATCCAACAATTAATTCGAACGTACTTCTTCGAAGCATGTGGATTTTTTTTTCATCGCAGCTAAAAGAAAAGCTCTTCCATTTTCGTCCTGCTGCGAAAATAATAATGGAAGAGCAAAGAAAAAAAAAACAAAATTGGAAACGTGCACACGAAGCAAGAGAGAGAGAGAGAAAGAGAAAATGAAAAGTAATTCTATTCAAATATAATTGGATTATCGTGAAAGCACATATTTTTTGTGCCCTTTTTTCCTCATGCTTTTTCTTCGCTCTTCTTACGTTCACTTGTATTAAATACAACGGTGGAGGAAAATGAGAAAAGAAAATTGGTAGGAATCGACCAGAAGGAATTTTCCTTCTATCTCTCTCTCTCTCTCGTGCCATTTCAAATTGCCACAAACGTAGGGAAAATAATCGAAAACGAATCGTTCTACTGTTACTTTTACATTATTCATATTCGCCACCCGGACGTATTTGCGCGTGTTAATTGCAAAATTATCCAATCAAAATTAATATTGTAATTAATAATAATATTAATTGGTCGCATTAAGTAATTTATTCATGAACGCTAACGATCGGCCCTCTCGGATTGGATGAACCTCGGATTATTTACGACGCTGGCAAATTTGTTTCATTAAGGGCGACGAAGTTGCGCGACGGCAAGTTTGTATTTGGAAAATAATTTTCTCGCCCGAAATCGCACGTTGATATCTTCTATTAAATTAATATTGATCATTTGCGGAATGTGCAACGTGCAAATAGCAGCAAGAGCGAAGCATATTAAATCTGCAAATTGCGCTCGGTTATAAACCACATTTTCATATCAGGTTTTACTTCTTTCTCCGTTTCCTTTAATGACCCCATTACCATTACGTTTCATTTAAATAATAATAAATCGAATGCGACAATTTTAATATCGCGTATTAATCGCGGATCGTATTCAATAATAATCCAAAGTATTAATAAATAACAGTTTTGTGTAGCGAGTAAAACGAGAATATAATTTGAAATTGAAGCGATAGTTCGCTTTTGCATGAACGCAAGCCGTTGGAGAACGGTTTAAATTTTATACGGTCTATAAAATTCTGCTGTCGTTATGGGTAGAGCCTTAAAAAGGATAATACTATATAGCCTCTCGTTCTCTGTGCGAATATGTGACTACATAAGATACAAGGTCTGTTTGAATAATAATAATATGCGCTCCCCACAAGTTGGAAAATGTAACCTAAACGTATTGAAAAGTTGCAGGAGTGCCAAAGTGTCTGTCTACACGACTACTACCAAACAGTCAATATTCATATCCTTTAAAAAGCGTTTTGTGTCTATGACTATACCACACAATATTCAGCAATCGTTTCTTCTTTCTTCTCCTTTTTCTGCAAGAACATTGTAAACATGCCACATGAAATATAACGTTACGAACGATAACGCCGATTTTATTCGCGCGACAACGAAAGGAGCGAAGAGATTGCAATTCTCTCACGGTACTCGATAGCAATTCGCACTGTGTTACTTAAATATTTGCTTGATTAAAGAACGATTCAATTGATATTTTTAAATTAAAATACATTCGATAGTTTATATGCAAGATAACTTATCAATTTGCATAACTGCAAATTTTCTCTTGCGACGACGAGGCGCAACTGCATTCCATTATACGTGCGAAAACACGTGAACGTCACAGGATGTGATGATGATAATAATTATTAGCTGATATAAAAAAGGAGCGAGAAAGTCTTATCAAAAGCAATTTAAAATTTCCCATTTTTTGTTTGTTTGCAGAATATGAAGTTTGTTGGGAATTTTTAACTCGGTTTCGTAACCGTACAGAAATAATAATAACCACGCGATGATAATAAAGCGAAGGAAAATAAACATCTGTAGAGCTTTTTCCTAAACTTATCAAAGCAAAAATAAAATAATAAACATTCTTGTTTATATTCGTATAATAACTTTAAGTAGATTAGTTAGAGCGTCTGCTGCAACTTTATCGTTAGATTTATTTCGAAGAGGAGGAAAAAAATTAATTAAACTTTAAATTGGGTCACGATTAATTTAGCAAATGAGCGAGGAATCCGAATGTTCCTTCCAGCTTTCATTTTTAATTAGTAATCGTCGAAGAATGAAGTAGAAAGGCCGAAGTGTGGTTTTCATCAAAACGAAACGATGAATCATACAGTTTATTTTGCCTCCTCTTGCTTCATCGTTGGTTACGTATAATTTTCGTACGTCTAAAAAGGCAAAATTCAAGCGAAAGAATTACGATTGTTCAACGAGCCGTCCTACCGAAACAATTCGATTTCGGGGTAACGCCGAAATGTTATTTGGAATTTGCCTAATCCTCTTTTCCAACGCTATTGCGTTACATTATTGACATGTTACCGTCACGTTCCTCGATTCTCCTCTTCGCCATCGACCCTTCTTCACGAGTAATAACTAACAAGGCTTCTGGTTAATATTGATGAGCCGTAGTCGGAAGCCCGTATTAAAACTAGCGAAAGAAGAAAGTAAGAAGACGACGAGGGGGCGGATTATAGGTGATTAGCGGAAAGACAACCGAACCACAAATTGTGTAACCTTATAGCGAACGAGGAGAAACAAAAAGGGTTTTTCCGTGCCTCGACGATCCCCTGATTAGAAAATTAAAATAACAACGCAACTCCTCGAAGAGGCTTTCTTTCTTTCGTTCGCTCTCCGCTTTTTATTTTGCTACCAAGTTAATTGCTTTTATTATAAACAGACGCCAGTTCTTTAACATTATTAAAGATTAATTAATTCCACTTCCGCGAAGAAAAGCGGCCGGCACGAAAAAATGAAAAAAATTCGTTCCACCTTCAACACCAACAAAAAAAAGTTTTTTTATTCGCGTAATTACACAAAATGAATGCAATTATAAAATTTAATTAAACAATATAAATGACTTAAGTAAATAATCATTTGAGGGAAAAAGTTTTAATAAGTGAAAGAGGAGAATCGCGGAAGGACGAACTCGAACTTTAAAAGTCGAAAGAAAAGCGAGTGGAAAAGTTTCTAATAAATCAACTAAAGCGTAAATTGAATAAACAACAACAACAACATCGTTTTCGCTCGACTAATTGAAATTGAACACCTTAATTTCCATCGAGGCGCATGCAAAATGGCAGGAGGAAAAGTGTAAAATGCCAGAAGACCAATTCCTTAGTTCGCGTATAGAATTTCCCATTTCTCTGTTTCCTTTTTCGTGAAGCGAAGTTTCAACGTGAAATAATTTTAATATTGACTTTCTTCTTGTTGTTGTTGTTACAGAAGGAGGAAGCACTGGAAGAGGGAAAAGAAGAAGGAGTACCAACCAGGAAAAAAAATCGAAGACAAGGAAAAACGATGTCCTGAGCAGCTGTTTACTTACGAGGAGTAAATCCCTCGTCAAGTAAATAAGGATGAGGAAGAAGTACGTTTTCCATGTTTTATTCGTTCTACTTGGTATTTTGGTCGACGTTAAATATGCGGTTGATCCCTGTAAGTAAATCTCCGTATTATTACGCTTTCTCTCTCTTTCTCTTACTTTTCCAGTTGAAATACACGTCTTTATTCCACTCTCTGTGCATTTTTCTATTTTATCTTCAAAATGTATTTATTTATTCTTCTTCGTGTGCGCCAGTAGAGAGGAAGACGTTTATTTTAATCGATAAGATATGATCTCTCGTAAGTGTGTACGATAATAATGCTAAACTGATAGTTTGTTGCACTTCGAGACATCGGAAATATTTGCTGATCCCTGCTTTTAATGCCAGCTACTTTTGCCAAAACATCTCTTTAAGCTCTCGTACACAAAGATAAATCGAGCGCTCTCCATCGCAATACATTTCCGCATTAACTTTAATGGAAAAGTAGTTTACTAATTGCAAGTTTCACTATGCGCAAACTTTATTCACGACGTAATATTTGCAAAGAGAGATTACACGTGCTAGGGGTAAGTGAAAACTTCGGAAATTATTACCGGAATACCCGGACCCGTTCATTATTACCATTACTTTCTGCATTATGTGCGCGCCGGAGCTGGAAAGTTTCGATGATCTTTTCGCGAAAAACTCACGTCTGACGCGAGCATAAGAGCGAATCGCCATTATAACGGTTCGCAATTGTTTCAGCACAATGTATCGCTCCGTTGGGTATGGAAAATCTGTCCATCAAAGACGAAGACATAACGGCCAGCTCGTCGTTCGATAGCGGCAACGTTGGACCTCAGAACGGACGGTAAGTCGCTCTTAATTTCTTTCGCCTTTATCATTTAAATTGTTATCCAACGAAAGCGAAGAAATCCTGAATTGAATAATCGACCGTAACAAATACGGCATCTTGTAGCGGACGGAATTCATAGAATTGGCCCAACAACCATCTTCTTCCTCCGTTTTTCGTTCTACCCTCGTTTTGACAGTGACAGAGCGACGCGTCTGACGCAACAACGCCGGGAATATGAAATTTTGAAAGCGGCCCTCGTTCCTCTTCCAAGTCGTCTTCGGTTACGCCACTCAATCTTCTGCGTGAAAAGAAGGTAGCGGCGAGGTCTGTCAGCTGGGGGAGAATTTAAAACCTTTTTTCCCTTTTCTTTCTTTCGTTTTCGTGCAAAATACGATCGATAAGTGTATTTCTAGAGTCATTTTGTTGCAAGTACTTGTAAATTCGCTATTCGCAAACGGTTTAATAGTCGTTGTTAGGTGGTTTTCGGAACGGTGCCTCTTAATCCTAGCTATTTGTGCAATTTCGTACATTGGTAACGAGTGAATTATTTAAACGTTCCGCCTTATTATTTTTAATGGGAAACTTTGAATGTAAACTTAATTACTTTTTAGGATAAACAAGGGAATACGGTTTATTACGGCGTCTCCCAACAGGTGGTAGATAGGTTTTAATCGCGTTCGGTGTTACGTTAATAAAACCGAAAGCCACCGTTTTACAAATCCCGTAATTTCCAAAGATTCTATCTGCGCTGCAAAAACGAAAAGAATCTTACAAATGAAAGATACAGCCGAAAGAGTTTAACTTCTTTGAACGTCTACATGATATAATACGTACGTTTTGCGCGATTGAAGATCTCCCAAGAGTTTCCTCCTCGTCCATTATTCATCGATTCCTTTCGACGTTCGCTCCCTGATTGCCGACGACAGGAACGAATAAAAGAAGACTCGCTCTCTGCGGTTTACCTATAACCAAATATTAGCCCATTCAAAGTACGATGAATCCCCTTGATCTCTTCGCCCATTAACTTTTATCGACGTAAATGTTAATTCATTACTACTTTCAAACAGCACTTCAAACGGTCGATTATTTTCGGTTTAGAAAATTGTGCGTCAGCCGTTGCAACAACAGCAATCTCCATTATGCGAACGACACTTTAATGCAAATAAATTTTGTAATTCGCATTTAACTCCACTTCTTTCCATATCGGTTACCAGTTAACCGATTTAAATTGCAATAAAAAAGACTTTTCATTACTTTGTCGGTCGCATTTGAAACGTCTGCAAAACGAATCAATTGTTGATTTGTTGCTGAAACCCTTTTGCAAAAACTGAAGGAACGTAGCTAATTAGCGGTAACGTTGAAGGCAACGAAACCGTTTTGAATTCGTCTTGCTACATCGTTTGTTTAGTTGTATTCAAATTTAATAAAAGGCAATAAAAAGTCTTTCCTAATGCATCTGCAACATTTAAACGAACTTGACGCATAAAGTTGATTTTATTATGGCAACGACAAAGAGGACTCGCTCTCTTGCGGTCTCACATTTTACACAGGTTATTACGTAAAAAAGGAATAAAATATAAAGTTACATCGACGTTGTTAACAAAACGTACGCCTTTTAAATCTATTTGCTCGCTCACAAAGGCAGAGTCATATCTAGAATTTATTGCGTACATATTCCATTAAGTATTTATATTTCATTTGCTACCTTCCACATGTACGATTCATATCCTTCATTTTGCAGCGCGCTTCTTTCATTCGCCGTATTCCCATTCGTGCATTCGCGGGTACCGTTTGAAAATACAATATGAATCTTTTAAACGTTATTGTTCTAGCGTGAGAACGGAACGTCACGGCGGCGCCTGGTGTCCCCAAAAGCCGGCAACGGCCGAACCGGAGGAATGGTTGCAAGTCGATCTGAAGGCGATCCACATGATCACGGCCACGGGCACGCAAGGACGCTTCGGCAACGGGCAAGGGGCCGAATTCGCCGAAGCTTACATGCTCGAATACTGGCGACCGCGTTTGAACAAGTGGATCCGGTACAGGAACAACTTGGGCGAGGAGGTGAGTGGATTCCTATCTATCTTATTACTTTCATTTTCTAATCTAAATTTGGACTTTGGTTTGTTGCCACATTGTCGAGAATAGGCGCCAGACTTATCGCCGGCGTTGATAAGAAACGATGAAAGTTAAATGCTGTTAGCTATTAATACGTTTGTGGATGAGTCATTGGAGAAGCGTGCCTGTGAAGTTTTGTTTTGCCTTATTAACGAAAATCTGGACGCGGCGCATTTACCTGGTAAATTCGAAAATAAATCATAAACGAAAGAGTCGAAACGGAGATGAAAGGGGACGGATTAGCGGCTTCGTTTTCTTCTTCGTTTTTAATGGTATTTATAAAAACGACCGCCCGATCGCCGTTCGCATCGAACGGAGGAAAGCGCCAAACTAATTATCAAAACTGCAATCACATGTTTCGATATTTACTTTGTAAATGCCAGATGGCCGTTAGGTTGCTCGATTGCTTTCATGTAGCGTTCTTCGTTCCACTAAAAATGTTTATTATTAGTGATTGACGGCGTTCCAAAAATACGTGCGGCGACGCACAAGAAAAGCAACAAACGTGCAAGACTCTGGAGTCGACTTTTCGTTGGCGCTTTTGCTTTTCACGAAAAAGGAAGTGTCGAGGACGCGTTGCGCCAAAGGGTAACAGAAAACCGGATACGATCTTCATAAGTGCCCGACTAATCTGTTTATTTTACAATCATTTCAATATTTCTTCCAATTTAATATCTCGCGCGCACACGTTTTCTTCTTATTGTTATTTATAGAAATTTAAACGTCAATTGCCTTCTCGATTTCCTTCTCGTACGTTTTCCACTAATAGCCGCTGCAATTAATTATTATTGCGTCTACTTTTATTATTCTTTTTTCGCTGCTACATTACAAATTTAATATTCATGAATATATTGCTTGCCGTCGTTGTTCTTGTTGCGTTTTTTTTTTGCTAGTTCATGCCGCTTTTTTGTTCCTTGTGGTGGCGGCGGCGGTGTCGGTGGCGTATATTATTTAACACGCGACTTCTATCGATTTCCTCCTCGTATAAAATGTTCCAAACCACACCTATAATATGCTTTATACACCTAATGTTAATGATAATAATGCCAGAGACGGACGGTTTGTTCAGGTTATAAATTTCAGGTGGGAATTTTCAGTTCATCACCATTGTTTCGAAAGTGTTCGCAGTCTGAACGTACAATTGCGGAATAACAATTCTGGCGCGTTGTTGTCGATACGTTTGCATGTGTAATTTTTCGTGCGATTTATTTGTATGGAATAAAAATTTTGCATAATTCATTGCGCTAAACAACTCGCCTTAATCCTCCTTGCTTGCGCATTCTCTCGCACTCTTTGTTCCACTTGCATTCCAACAGACATTCCGCTTGGCGTTAAGATTAATAAAACGAATGGAATCGTTCATTTTCTCTTGCTTCTTCGTTCTTGTTACAAGATTCAATGCCTCGTTAATCCATAATCCTCTTCTATTTCCTTCTTAACGATCGATTATTAAGTCCTTTTTTTATAGATTGAAGGCATTTAATTAGATTGTAGAAACACGCTCGAGAAATGCGGTCAATCGATTGTTGGTTAATTCTCTTTTAAATCTTTATAAATTTTTCCCTTGTTTGATCTGAATCCAAGGTCTATTTTTATAATATAATGCAGTTGTTGCGTTCAGGTTGCCCGTACGTAACGCGTTACTTGTTCTATTTAGAAGATTGTTCGAAACTTTCCAACAATTTAATGAGTGCTATACGATTAAATTATAACAAAATCCGACTGCAACCGTATAATAATAACATGACGTGGCAGTAGGTAGATGTTTTACTCAAGCCCATTCAAAACTGGTTATAATAGTTAAAATTCAAATTAGTAAATAAATGTTATGTGACTACATTTTCAAGTAGCTTTCCACGCAGAGAAAAACTAGCGTTCTATCACGCAAAACTTTGTGGGTTACTTAAAAAAGTAGAAAGAGTCAAGTGTACTTGGCAATTTCTTTTTCGGATGAAATTTATTTCGCCGTTCATCTAATTAAATTCATCTACGTACCGTTAAATCGTTTTTCGAAAAAGAGATTTAAACTGGCTCAACGACATGTCACTTTTGAACTGAGTGACTTCTAGACCCAATTTACTATTTATTTTCGAAATAAATCTTAATACGTTGTCACGAACTTTCTGCCCGGTCTTTCGGATGAAAGGTATCTCGTTACAATTTGGTTTTAATGGTTGAAAAAAGAAGTTAAAATAAAAGCGGGTCTACTGCTTACTTGTTAATGTACGAAACGAAAATAATAATAATAATATAATTGCAACTGTGGAAGGAGTCGTTATTTTTTTATGTGCAATTTAAAAGGACTTTTATGACACTAATATGCTTGGTCTCTTCTTGTATAACAACAATAATGCTAATGGTAGTGGGTGTGTAAAGAGATGACCAAAAATTGTCGTGGCGAACCTTTTTTCCTTTCATTTTATTTTCGTTTTAGACGAACCTCATGTTACGTTATATTATCCAATTAGAGTGGAAGAAAGTTTGTTCCTTTTTGCCTTATTATTATTGCTAATCTGGCGAACTTTAAATTAAAATTATTATTGCTATTATTATTTAAAAAGTGCTGCGTAGGTTGCTAAAAATTAAACGTGAACATTGCAAATTCCCAACGTTTTAATGGATACACGCATTTTCCAGAAAGAGGGATTATTTATTAGATCGTTATAGCTTATCTTTTGAATTTCATATCGTATGAGAATAATTAACCTGGCGGAGGCATATTATCGTTTGATAATTAATTAAAATTCCAGCCTTTTTTCGCTCGTTACAATTCTTGTTGGTGATATTGCCATCACTTATAAGTTTTCCTCTTCTTCTTTTTGCCGAACCTTTCTCAGCTCGTTGTATAAAGTCTTCCTTATCATCACCTACCTGATAATTACCACCGTACATTAACGTACTCTTCCTGTTTGGAAATAGTTACGAACGTTTTATCGTCGTGTGTTTGAAGTTACATTCAAACGGCGAAGGCAGAAAAAGAAGCGAGGAAGGATTTTCCCTTTTCCCCATGCAAGACGGTCATTATTTTGCACAATGGCTCCTCACTTATCGTGCAACCAGATATAAGCAACACTGCCGCGTTGAATTGTTGTTACAACAACAACAACAACTAATAATAATAATCATGTTTCTTTGCATTAAACTAACGTTTGTTGTTGGACGGATTCTTTATGCGACACACTTCCTTTACGAACAGAAAGAAGTTGTTACTTTTTGTGAACTAATAACACAAACCTTTTTGTCCTTTTTAACCAATGCCATTTTGTTTGCGTTAATTAAGATAATGTCAAATTCAATTTATTGAAATGAAATTGTGAGTTGAGCCAATTGTGCGGGCTTCGTGTCTGTTTGCTCCTTTTTCTCCGCTGTTAACCACTTTTAGAGCACTCGAATTGTGCGTGGTCTATTGGTAGAAAAGACGGTGTATATAACACTAATAGCAATAACAATGAGGCGCCGTGCAGGAAGAAAACAATTTATAAATATAAATTGCTTTAAATAGGTGCATTTACTATTGTTTAATGTCACTAATATAATAAATAGTTGGGTATTGTTGTTCCGCAAGTAAAATGGTATTACTTACTATTAATAATAATCTAAGTTATTCGGCCGATTTCGAAGGTGGGCGCCTTTTTGTTTCGCCGAAGAAATATGAGAGACCTATTTCTAAACGAATAAATAAATCCTACAAAGAGAAAATCCACGTATACGACGAGGTGGAGGAGCGCGGCCCGAGAAGAGGAAGAAATTAGAAATTTAATTATAAACAAAAATAAATCTTATTTAAATTTTGAACAACTTAAGACTTTGTGTATTAAACTTCAAAGCTAACACGCGCACACACACACGTAGAGCAGTGTACCATTGACATAAAGAGAAAGATGGATACACTGAAATATTAAATTACATTAAAATTACAAACGTGAACGTAAAATTTAATTAGATGCTTGCATATATTTAGTTCGGCATTTCTATGCGCGATTGTTGTTCGTTATGCGGTTGTTGAAAGTTTAATAATAATTTATACGTGATTTTCCATCGGACGAACTTGTTGCTGCCACATTTTATTATTTCCACTGCAGTTATCAATTTTTACCGCGTTTTCAACGAGTTTTGCTGGAAACTAGAAAAAGCAAAAACAAGAAGAGAATTTAAAAGTAGCATCCAACCGACAAATTAATAACACTCGAATTTAATTAAACCAATATTTCTCCATCCCCTTTTTAGCCGCTATTTATATATAATATGTTATTACCACGAGTGTAATTAATTCATTTGGGGCGAAAAACAACATTTGTTCAATCTCGAAATATTTTAATTACGCAATAACTCTTAACAACAATAATTTATTGTCCCTGTGGCACCTTGAAGCGTTCGTCTTCGGGGCCACTCTTCTTTTTAGTTTTTATTTATTTCCGCGTTGTATCGCGTACAAAATGAGAATGGTGCGATGGTCCATTTTCGAGAGATCCCCATCCGACCCAATATGGTATTATGTGGTGTGGATGGTAAATAAATTAGAAATAAAGAACCTCCTTCAGAAAAGAAAAAAGTTCATTTACAACCGGACCGATTAAAATTCCTCCTCGGAAATTTAATTTAATCGATTGCTACAAGACTTTTAATTGGAAAATAGTTAAAACTATAAATTAGGACCGTTAGAAAAAGGGGAAGGATGGAGATAGATCGATGGAGATGAGGTTATAATTTATTTTCAATAACACATAAATTTCCCCACAAAGTGGTCGATTACACGCGTAAACGTATAAATTTCCTTTTTGGTTTCTAACATAATGAACGTTACACACCAACAGATTCTTCGTTCAATTTCATTTTATGTTGCTTTAACGAACAACTCATTATCGCCGGAGTACGACCCTCGTTCAATAATGCTACTACTTCTTCGTCGTCCCATTTTAAATCCCATTTAGTGAAACAAAGTGAAATAATTAACGATTAATTAACATACTTATTCAAACGAATTCAATCCTTTTTTACGAGTTTATAGAAAGAATTAAACTTTCAAAAACGAGAAAGGTTCCAATGCGTTACCGAATCGTTTTCTTCGTGGTCGATTAGAAGTTTCAATGTAAGAACTAGACACAGGATTAAACGCAATGTAAAATTAACGTTTCCCTTTGGCGCGGATCGAAACGTCCCCACGTCGTTCATAAAACATTCGCAAACCCCACATATAAATTGCGTCTTTTCAATTTTTCATCGGGAGACCAACATCTTCTATTATACATGTCGTTGTTGTTCGGCACAAAGTGCGTGACCCCGCCGTATCAACAGGATACGAAACAAAGAGAAACTAGTGAAAGAGTATTGAAAATTATGAAAGGAACGAGAATAAAAAGCCCCGTGTGTGTTGTGCGCTTCGCGTATAGAAAAAGCACGCCGAAGAATTTTAATAATTAAAGTCACGTGTAAAAGAAAAAGAGCCAGGGAGAGAGAAAGTGATGGCGGATGAAGGGGCGCCAAATAGGCTCGTACTCGCGTGACTCGAGAAAATTAGAACGCTCGCATGAGTTAGATTATTGCAATGATGTTAGGGGTCGATAACGAAACCACCCTTCGCCTCCGATATTCCCGTTTTTTCTTTTCACTACAAAATAGTTAAATAGCGAGTAGCTGATTCAAAAGAACGTGGAATTCCAAATGTTACAATACGAAATAAAAATCCATTTCGCAATGAGAAAGAGGCGCTTTTGTTAATACTTTTCTAAATGAAAATTCGCAGGTGTTAAAAGCGAACATCAACACGTACCTGGAGGCGAAGAACGACTTAGACCCGCCGATATTGGCCAGCAAGATCCGATTCTTTCCGTACAGCCATCATCGAAGGACGGTGTGTATGCGCGTCGAATTGTACGGATGCCGCTGGACGGACGGCATCGTGAGCTATTCGATGCCGCAAGGCGACAAACGCGGCGTCAGTTGGGAGTTTTACGATGGCGCGTACGACGGCCACTGGGAGCGGGACGAGCTGAAGCACGGTCTAGGACAACTGATCGACGGCAAGTACGGCCACCACGACTTCAAAGTCGACTTTCACAACGACGACCAGACGTGGGTCGGCTGGAAGAACGACTCGCGCCTGAACAAACCGATCGAGATCAAGTTCGAGTTCGATCGCGTGCGCGAATTCTCCGCCGTTCACGTCTACTGCAACAATCAGTTCACGAAGGACGTGCAAGTGTTCTCGTTGGCGAAGGTGCTGTTCAGCGTCGGCGGCAAGCGGTTCAGCAAAGGCGAGCCGATCACGTACGAGTACGTCGAGGATCGTATCTTCGAGGACGCGAGGAACGTCACCATCAAGTTGCACCATCGCGTCGGGAAGTTCGTCAAGTTGCAGTTGTACTTTGCGGCCAAATGGATACTAATCAGCGAGATCTCGTTCGATTCCGTCATAGCGCACGGCAACTTCACGGTCGAGCCGGAGCCGACGACCGTGTCGCCGATCAAGATCAACATCGACAACAAAGAGCACAAGATCGAGATCCCGCTGCCGAACAACAAGATCAACGATCCGGCCTATTTGGCCATCGTCGTCTTCGGCCTGACGATGTTGATCCTGTTCCTGGGCGCCGTCATCTTCTGCATCGTCAATCGCTTCCGCAGCCGCAAGCTGTTTCGCAGCCCGAACTCGTCGAATATCGGCTTCCCGGCGAACACGCTGCCGCACCTACAGCCGGAGTCGGTGTTCGGCACGGTCGAGAAGGGCAGCGGCATCGAGGCGTACGGCGTGACGGAAATCGACGATTGCCGAAGGAGTCACGGCACGGTCAAGTCGAGTTTGCGGTCGACGCTGCCGTTACCGCATCCGGGGTTGGATCAGATGGCCGACAATATCGAATATCAGGAACCGTATCAGGCGATGAAGTTCGCGCCGTATTACAGTTACAGTTCGGTCGTGATGGAGATGCAAGACGTGTTAACAAACAGCTGCAGCAAGAAGGCGCCAACTCATTCCGGTAATGGACGTTTGTTAATAACGAAGCAAACTTGAGCAAACATTTTTCGTTCAATCCTCAGATACGTACGACTATGCAGTACCTGAAGCCGGTACGTTACCTCTATTGGGGTCGGAGAAAACGTTACCGGTCACGGCGAGGAGCCGGATCGATAGCGTAACGTCGAGGAATTCGAAGATATCGACGAGGAACAGTCAGAACGACGTCGTAAGTTTAGTTATTTATTTAAGCAGGAGACGAAATTAACGACGACTTGCAGGCGATCAACCAGCAAGAAGCCTTAACCGCACTGAAGAAGCGCTTAGACGAGACGACGCTGCCGGAATTCCCGCGCCATCGATTACGGATGTTGTCTAAATTATCCGAAGGAGCGTTCGGAACGGTGAGTCGACCGTTCTAAATATTTAATTCGATCGATCAACTCGTAAAGAAGGAGGAGGAAAAGGGAGAGAGATGTTTATTACCGTGTAATAATTTTCTTTTTTGCTTCTTCTAGGTTTATATCGCCGAAGCCAACGGTATACCGGAATATTCTTCCTCGATGTCGTTAGGTACTAGACTTGTTGCAATAAAGTTTTTAGGGGAGAATAGTTCGGAAAAGGAAAAGTACGTATCGACGATGACGAATTAGCGCTTTAGAGATACGAAGGACGAGCAATTTATATCTGAATTCTTCATTTTTAACAAAACGGTTTAATTTTGGTCTATGATTTCATGAAGCTCACGTTATAAATTGAAAATCCTTCGGTGTATTTTATTGATAATCATTTTTCCATCTTCTTCTTGCAGAAAAGATTTTTATAGGGACGTACGAATATTAGCGGCGCTAGAGGATCAAAACATAGCTAGAGTATTGGGTATTTGTAGCGAGGACGAGCCGGTATGTGTTGTAATGGAATATTTAGAACACGGTGATTTGTGCCAGTTTTTAAAGACACATGTGGCCGCAGAGAACAGTAGTTCGGTGCCATATGGCATAAAGACGTTATCGTTCAATTGTCTCCTGTACATGGGCGCTCAAATATCATGCGGCATGAAGTATTTGGAGACGTTGAACTTTGTGCATCGCGATCTGGCGACGCGGAACTGCCTGATCGGCAAGGCCTATCAGATCAAGATCTGCGACTTCGGCACGTACAACGAATTATACGCGAACGATTATTACAAGGTGGACGGGAACACGCCGTTGCCGATACGCTGGATGGCGCCGGAGTCCGTCTATCAGGCCAAGTACACGACGAAGAGCGACGTTTGGTCGTTTGCCGTCACGCTGTGGGAGATACTGACGCTCTGCCGCAAGCAGCCGCACGACAACTTGTCCGATCCGAACGTGATGGAGAATCTGGCGCATTTGCACTGCGACGACGGTCCGTACATGTATTTGCCGAGGCCCATTGCGAACAAGGATATTTACGATTTGATGTTGGAGTGTTGGAGGAAGCGCGACATCGACAGGCCGTCGTTTCGCGAGATTCACATGTTTTTGCAGCGGAAGAACTTGGGATACGCTCCAACATAATTTCCCTTCGGTTTCGTTTTCGTTTCCCTCGACTTTTCTACGAGGTTTCTCGTCTTCGAGCGAGAGACTGCGACGATCGGACTTTAGCCTCTACATAGAATGGGATCAAGAAATATTTTCATTTGTATATAGAACACAGGGTGATACTACATTTACTATTATTATCGTACGTTTTAAGTTCCGTTTAAGAAGGAGAACCGTTCGCTTTTAGTTCTTATGTATATATTCGTTTTAATGAGTCTATGAAAATTCGCGGGGCCTATAATGAATTAATTTGGTACGTATTTTTCCACGGCAAATTAATTTGGCCTACATCTCTTCGTTATTTTCTCTAGTGTTTAATCGTTCGGCGAAAATGATTAATTGAAAAAAAAAGTTGTTAATTTCGATATTAATATGAAATTTACTATATGAGTAACAAATGTAGTAGATAAAAGATATGCTTATTTACAATTGTTACAAAATCTTACACATGGCACAATAATACAAGACAATGTATAGGTACTAATGATAATTATATTTAAAGAATAAAAAAGTAAATATATATGAAAATATATTATATCAGTGTTATTATAAATTATTTATTACTAGTCAATTGAGTCGCCTAAACTAATGAAATTTTAAATAACACACGACTTCAATAAAATGAAATTTCAAATATGCTTTCCTTGAAAATGCTGAAAAAAGTGAAAGATTCTAATGTAACAAATAACGAAGAATTTGAGAGAGAGAGAGATGTAATTTAAAGAATATTTCTAAAATAACTAATTTTCAAAAAGAAAGATAATGACTTATCTTTGTAGTGATAACACCTTTTTATATTTTATTTAAAAAATGAGGAAAATTATTGCTGAAACGCAAAAAAACGGAAAAGAGATGTAAAGACGTGTAATAATATTTAACGAAGTAGAGGACTTTTATATTGTGAGAATGCGATGCATATTTACCTAAGGCAAATGACGATGAATATAAATATCTAAATTTTTATTGAGAAGAACCAGTTACCAGAATTATTTTATTAAATTTCACACGCTATAATAAATACTAATTCATATAATGTAAGGGCTGAATACTACAAAGTATACTTTTACGGATTCATTCTCGTTTCTTCTTCTATTGTATTCTTATTTGAATCAGTGCCAATGAACACTTTTCTTCTATTATTTGAAATTATTTTTTTAAATTAAATGTCTTCGATGTAACGAAACAAATAAAAAGAGGCATTCCAAGATTAATATGGCACATAGAGAGATTAAATGAAATAATAGATGTTACTCTCTGTAAATTGAATTTGTTTATTATTATTACTGCAATAATTATATTTTAATTTAGTCTGTATTCTCCAGCAAATAATTGTCAAATTAACATATCAGACAAAATAAAGCGAGTACCATTAAAGAAATAATTTATTTTGCAATTCGAATCCCACAAGTGTTTAGTTACATTTATCCAAATATTTTCAATTGCCACCAAAGAACTTTCATTGCAAACGCACTAACGGACGGTACAAAGTGGCTACTTAAAGTTCCAAGTTGCTTATTCAATTTATTAAGGCCATTCTTGCTTATCATCAGTTACAATTTATGTAAATCAATACAAATTATTGAAAAGTAATTTTTAAAAAATAATATGCAATTGCACTTTTTTAAAAATTGGATATGTTCGTGTATAAAATTATAATTTATAGTGAGGTAATCACGTTAATCAAAGCAACGTAAATTTTAATTAAACGTTGACGCTCCTTTTCTTCGCATAATTATCACAATTGACCATAAACTCTCTAAAAGAGAAAGATTCTTTCATATTAAAGACGAATTTACAATCAGAATTCAAACCACTTACGATATATAAAATATAAACTTTTCATCTTCGTATATAAAGAAATGATCGTGTTCACATTTCTTACTGAACAAATGTAAAACCGCGGATCCGTAAGAAGCATTTCTTTGAGTTACAGCGTAATAATATAACTTTTCACCCAACGTATACGGAATTATACTGTCGTCTTCAGCGTGCAGTATCATTATAGGACATTCAATGTTGAGTATGTATTTGATTGTAGCAAACTTGAAACCATTCTTATCCAGAGGGTCTAAGATTGTCAGTTCAAACCAAGGTAACCATGAGAAAATCTATAAAAAAGATAATTATTTAATATTTCATTTCCTTTTAAATTAATGATTTAAAAAATACTTTGCCATATGGATGATATGGTATTTCCTCTCTCATACTGGTCATAGGTGATTCCAATATAAGACCATGTGGTACAATTCCTGAACTTCTCAAGTGAGAAATTGTATTACTACTAAGAGGTGTGCCTAAAGAATGTCCCCATACATAAATTTTAGCATTAGTTATGCTTCTTAACCAGTTAAATAAATAAACAGAATCCTCAACAATTGCACCCTCTGATAAAGTGGCTGGTGTTGAATCAGCATAATCTAGAACATAAGAAATAATTCATATATGATTGATAAAATGCTCCAGATCTCACCTCTATAATCAAATATTATAACATGAAATAGTAATCTTAATCTGTAACACTTTTTTATTAAATCTGCCCTTGTTTCACCACTTCCATGGAAATATAACAAGACACTGTAATTAGTATTCATTAGTGAGTTGGTATAATTGAAGTTTCCATCTACATTTGATGTATTTTTGAGACGTTCCGGTAAGAGGTGCCAAGCACCTAATGACAGCAGTCTTCTTTCATTTTGATTTTCAACAGTGATATAGAAGTTATGTAGACCATGTTCCTCAAATGACTGATAGTATTCCTTATCTGCTGGTAAATTAACTGCAAAATAAGGAACATATTAAAAACATTCATGGAATTTAAACATGTATTACCTACTGTTTGTAAACATGACCAATGTTTGAAATTTGATTGAAAACTTGAAGACAATCGGTACAATTATAAATAGCGTTATAAAAATTAAAAGGAGTATAATTAATCTACAAGTGCACTGTTAGTTAAGATTCTAGCATAATAAACAACGATTGAGCAGCTTACACAGATATAGACGCAATTTTTAGCCATTTCCAAATAATTGGTTTGTACGATTTCGGTGTATCATCGTCTACGTGAAATATAATGTTTTGTTGATACATTTCAACAGGAGAATACAATATCATTTATCGCCCGAAAGATTTAGGAACGTCTTCATTTTTGCTGTTCAAAGATCTCACGAGAATTTGACAGTATTCAAGATTAGAACTGAAGTTAGAAAGATATGCAACCCACTATTCAGGATAAGATTTAGTTCCCGTGGCGCATTCTTGGTGTCGCCATCTTCGTTAGAAAAATTTGGCGTGTAGTCGCGTCTGGTTGAATTGGTGCTCAAATTTTAATAAAAATGAATCAAAGTTAATTAGTGTAAAATGTGAATTGTTTATAATAAAACGGTAAGCTTAATTAAATTATGCTAGTTTCTTATCATATTCGTAATGCGCTCAGGTAATTTCACGTTCTTTGTGACAAATTTTTTACATATACCAATCGCCTATTAAAAGATATTCACTTGTTTTTTTTTTTCTTGTAAAATCCACCTTCTTTTTGTTGAAAACTATACCTGCTGCGATTAAATAAATAACTTTTAATACACCGTATAGCTTGTTATTCGCTTTTAATATTCGTTTAATACTTGTTTATTTGCAGATTAATTGCGAAGTGGTAGTGTATTAGTGAAAAGTGATGGATGAAAGGAGCCCTTGCAGACGGATGGCGGTGGCAGGATGGTGATTGGTGAAAGGCTTGTATAAAATAGGTGAATTAATCTTTTTCGAATTTAATTTAATTTAATAAACTAATAATTAACAATTTTAATTCCAGGTAGGTCCCATGAACGTGCGGGGCAGCAGCTTAAGGTAAGAATTTTAAAATTCTTCAACGCGCTCGTCGCTTCCCTGCTTATATTTCATTATCCTATCGTTGCTGCAGTTCAAGGTGTCTTACGCTTTTTAGCATTTCTCAATTATAAAAGCGAAACTCAAAAAAGGACAGCGAGACGCTCTCAGAATTTTATTTACGAATTTGATTTGTTGCTTGAATGGATTCAGTCTGAAATAAAGCGAAACCGTTTGGGACAATGTTTCAATGGTTTCTTATGGAAGATTTATGATCTACTCCACGTTGGATTGTTTGATGAGCGAGTGATATTCAAAAATTCCTCGATATATCGTGGCGTATTTACATCCGTAGTAAGGAACACGTGATCGTATTTGAAATGACCGGGGAACAAATGGTACGTTACGTTTCCTTGCCAAGAAAGATCACGTTTCGTTGTTGCAACTTGAGCTAACTGAAAGAACGATTGCGATTAAATTGTAAGCGACTAAATTAATCGCATACGATACCTCCTTTCCCATGGTATACGGTATAATTGAATCGTCTTCGGCGTTCATTATCATAATGTGACAATCCACGTGTAATATGTTCTTCATATTATCGAATACGAGACCGATGCGAAGAATCGGTTCCACGATCGTCGCTCTGAACCAGGGCAACCAGGAGAATATCTGCAAGTTATAATTTTCGCAATTAAATGCATTTGCGCAACGTTCGAACTAATTACTTTCGCTATCGGATGACTATACATTTCGTCTTCCAACGTGGTGAACGGCGCTTCCAGTACCAAACCTTTAGGTACAATGCTCTTACGACCTAATTGCGCTACCGTGTGCGTACTAATTGCGCTTCCCAATGAATGTCCCCAAACGTATATGTCCGAATGCGTCTGAGTCATTAACCATTTATAAAGTTGTACGCAATCATTGACGACGGCCGTTTCCGATAGAGGTGCCTCCGTCGAGTCGCCGTAACCGCGATAATCGAAAGCGATCACGTGAAAGAATTTCCTTAAGGTTTTGTGCGTGTGTTGGGCTTGGATACGCGTTGCCGCTTGCCCGTGAAAATAGATTACGACCGGACGATGGCTGTTCAATAAAGAATTCGCATAATTAAAATTCGGTTCTTTCGTATAGGGTATTTGATCTTCGGGCACTAAATGCCAAATGCCGAGATTGATCGGTTTCTCGCTCGGATAATCTGTTACGGTGATGTATAGATTCCTCACGCCTTCGACGCCGTATTTGCCGAAATTTTCATATTCGGGATCTTTCGGTTGATCAACTGCAATTAATAATGGTTCAGTACGTTTCTTATAAATCAATTGAAATGTTCTATTGCTCACTATTTAAGAACACCAAGAAAGTTTGAACTTCTACGGAACCCAAGACGACCAAAGGAAGTACGATGAAAATAATTATGAATGAAAGAACTATTAACACAGTTCTATAAAAAAGAACGAACGATATTAATTACAAACCATTTGACTATTATGTAAATTATTTATCGGTACTTACAAAACGATCAACGTCCATTTCAAGCACTTCCACCAACATTTCGGCTTTTTCGTTTCCACGTAGTGAGTCATATTCGGCATGAAACGTCCGTATTCCTCTTCTTCGTCGTTACTCTGCAATTGAACGAAATTGATGTAGTTAACACAAACTAGCGATTCGGTAACAAATTGACTTTACCCAACGTCGATCTATCATCTTATGCGAATTTGCGAACGATGCGCAAATATTTATTCAAATAGAATAATAGATAATACTCGGTGGTTTGAGGTTTTCTCGTGAATACGTACGCACTAACTCCGATAATTTTCGAACGTGTTTTACGTTTATCAATGATCAAATTATTAATAATCACAGATAAACGAACCGAAATTGAATACGAGCGAAAAAAGGCTAACTCATGGATTAGATAACGATCGATTAATAGAAACTTTCGAAATGACAAAAAACGAATCGCTCTTTGCAGTCTCATCTTGCGCATTTTGGCGAAATAGCAAATCTGTTTCCGCTTAGTAATCATACATGAGAACTTGCTTCATAGTTTAAGTAAACACTGTTTGAGTAATCGTTTCGACCCGAAAAATTCAACTCGATTTCCTTTTAAGTTCACCGCACAGCTTGAGGGGGCGAAGTAAAACAAACCAAAAAACTAGTTTTGCAATAATCACAGATCTTAATTAAATCGACTCGCTAAATAAATAAACAATAATTTCATTTAATTTGTAGGGCACAGCTTTGGTCTTTGAACGTCACATACTTAGTTCCAATTCCTTCATTCGCTAATACGTTAATTACTCTAACATTTTCCATCGTTTAAAAGTGCCGCCTGATTCGTTTCTCTTTCAACCCTTGGCAATAAGTTAGAAACTTCTCGATGTAACCGGGTACACGTGGGTCCTCGGTGATCTGCAAATGGCTGTGCCGCAAGTACGCCTCGAATTGATAGTAGAAAGCGTCGCCCTGCTCGGCCAAGTCCCTTTGCTCCTTCGCAATCTCGTACAACGTCCTGCCGAACGCGTACGGTATAACCGGATCGTCTTCCGCGTGCATGATCATGATCGGACAATCCACTTTCAGTATGTTGACCCGCGTGTCGAACAGGAACCCATTACTTTCCAACGGATCTTGAATGGTGACGTTGAACCACGGCAACCACGCGAACATCTAATTGAACACATTCGTACGTGAGTGAGCGGTGAAGCGGTTACAACCAATTCCGTTCGTTACTTTGCCAATCGGATGGTGCGGCACCTCTTCCCTCATGCGCGTGAACGGCGCCTCGAGGAATAGACCGTTCGGCACGAGACCGCGGTCCCGCAAATTGGCGACCGTGTGCGTGCTAAGGGCCGTTCCCAGCGAATGGCCCCACACGTAAATCGGCGCCGCCGTCTTCCTCGTCACCCACGCGTACAGTTGCATCGCGTCGCTCACCACCGCGTTCTCCGACAGTGTCGCCGCCGTCGAATCGCCGTAACCTGAAACGAATGCCGTTGCGAATCACTCGAAAACGTCACGAAGCGATGCGATTCACTTCTGTAGTCGAACGCGAGGACGTGGAAGAATTTCCGCAAAACGTTGTACGACTTCAGCGGTTGTATCCGCGTGCCGCTGTTCCCGTGGAAGTAAATGACGACCGGGTGGCCGCTCGTCTTCAGCGACGCGTCGTAATCGAATGCCGGGTTGCGATCGGCTTCGTCGATCAAATCGTCCGGCACGAGGTGCCAAATGCCCAGCGATATCTTATTCGCGCTGTCGTAATAATCGTCGACGGTGGCGTAAATGTTCCGCGTCCCCTTCGCATCGTACAGTTTGTACTTCGTGTATTGGGGGTTCTTCGGTTGGTCGACTGCAACGAGATTATTAGTTGTTGCGTCAAAAAGAAATAATAATCGGTTGCTTCGACTTACTGTTGGGAAACATGAGGAACGTTTGCACTTCGATGGAAAAGGTGACCACCAGCGGAAGAATGACGAACACGATGACGAATAGCGAGATTGCGAGCGATCCTCTTTAAACGAAACGGTTATTAATCGAATAAACGAAAGGGATTGCGTTCTGTTTACATTACGATCAACGTCCATTTGACGCATTTGCAGGCGCAAGAGGTTTCCTTCGCCGGTTGCGGTCGATCGCGCGAGGGAAGGATGTCGGTGTCGCCTTTCTTCTAAGCAATAATCGCATAGTTTGAAACAAACGTTAAAAAATAATGCGAATTCCGCACGTACCTTTGCAAACGGACACTTCATATTTACCTCGCGTTTATTAATCGATAGAAAATTGTGTTTTTGGTATTATTTTGTTCCGACAAAACGCTGAGTTTCGATTAAAACGCGAATTTCGAGTTAATCATCAGATTAACAACCGATAACTTCGTAGATAACATGCGAAATTGTAAGTGTAATTACGGTTGAAAAGTGAAAGTTCGCTCGTCCATTATGCAATCCTAAAAGTAACATTTTTGTCGCAATACAAGTATGGCTTTCGATTCGTGCAAGTTAATTAATTTGTAAGAAGAGAGAAATGCGTTACATAACGTTTGCTATTGTAGTTTAAAAGCCGCTGTTAATCACTTCGGCGTTTGCAAATATTTCGATATTAGGATAAAGGAATTCATTTGCACGCGTTTGATATCTTATCTTATCTAACGGACAATAATTAGTAATCTGGTCTCTATGAATCTGGCGAAAGGATAGATTTGGCAATGTTTAAACGCGCGGACGACGACAAAATGTGCGAGAGCCATGTGTTCTGACGCTCTGCCGAATTCATACGATCGATTATCAAGCTTGTTCCAATTAATCCTGCTAGAAGATAAGTAACTAGAAATCGATAAAATTAATTAGACGAATTACGCGAATATCAAAAGCAAATTTATCATTCATAAATAAATTTACATCATTTTAACAACAACTTCAAATTTTTTGATACTCAAACGTCCTAATACAATACAATAATACTGCGGAAGGTGTGTGAAATTCGGACGTTTAAAAATAAAAGGTTAATAATTCAAAAGAAAATGTCATGTTAAGGGAAAGAATATCACCAACTACTTATGCATAAATAGTACATTAAATAAACAATAATTCACTAGAAAAATTAAATAATGATGGAAACACCTTCATTATGAATTCGTTCGGATTTCGTTATCCTTTGAAGCGTCCCGCATGAAATTCCTACAAAGACAGAAATCAATCAACCGCAAGAACCGAAAGATTGCACTTAATAATTACAATACGATCTCGTCTAATTCCGGCGCCCGACATAGATACTTGTGGCCGTAGCTGAACTTCCTATCGAATCCTTTGAAACGTACGAATCCCTGGCCTTTCCTTCGATACTCTAACGCCGTTTTGTACAGCTGAAAACGATCGATTCTTATCGTACTGTTACGTGCGTACAAATGGAAAATATTCACTTTATAACCCAAATCGTATGGTACGACCAGATCGTCCTCCGCGTGTAATATGAGGATGGGACAGTCCACTTTCAGGATGTGCTTGTCCGTTTCGAACGAGAAATTGTTCATTTGCATCGGCTCGATGACGGTGTAATGGAACCACGGCAAATCTTTGAATAACTTTAAGAGAGAAAAGAGATTATGAGCAATTGTACGCTCCAACGCTCGAACAGTTCCACCTTCGACATTGGATGTAGGCGAATCTCGTCTTTTAAATTGTTAAACGGACTCTCCAGTATCAGTCCTTTCGGCTTAATGTATTGCGCGCTCAGAATGGCCAGCATATGCGTCGATAAGCCGGTGCCGAGCGAATGGCCCCAAACGAAGATGTCGCTCCTGGTCTTGTTCAACACCCATTTATAAATGAACAAGCAGTCGTTCACGATGCCGCGTTCCGTAGGCTCCAGGTCGGACGAATCGCCGTAACCTTTAACAACAAAACGCAGCGATTATTACGCTTAACAGAATGCGAGTGCGTCACTCGTTTCACCTCTGTAATCGAATGCTATCACGTGGAAATACTTTCTCAGCACCTTATACAATTCGATGCGATGCCCGGCCGCCCTGTGACCGGCGTTGCCGTGATAATAAACGATCACCGGTTTGCCGTCGTCCAAATAATCGAAATAATCCGTCTCCGTGAGCGTCAGATTCTCCTCGACCGTTCTATTGTAAATACTCGAGGGCAAAATTTGCCAAACGCCCAATCGCACGTTATCGTCAGTCTCTACGTAAAAGTTGTGCGTGCCGTCTATGTACTTTGACGGTTCGTTAAACGCGGGATTCTTTGGCCAGTTGACTGTAACAAGACGAACGATGATATAATTATAGTTCGCCGTTTGAAAGGAGCGATGCGATTTACCGAAATTTAAAAATATCACGTTCCTCTGTAGCGTGTAGGAAAATTTGAAAACGATCGGACCTACGACGAATATTAAGAAGCACAGGAGTATCGATAATTTTAGCGTTGCAAATGCGATTCTAAAACAGAACGACAAAAATGATAAACGTCTCTCATTTATTTCTTAATTGTAATCAGCGTCCCGTAATTAATTGCGTTATTTACAAATCCTGTTACTAATGACATGTTTGTTTGCATGTTGGCGCAAAACAGACGATGTGAGCAAATGAACCAAAAATTTAACATAAGTCGAGTCATTTCGCGACATAAAAGCATGTGCGATTTGAATTTGCAAAAAGTGGTTTCATTAGGTGTTCTTATTTGCCTCTTTCATTCAGCATCAGTGTGGCATTAATTTCGCGTTACGATTTGGCGGTTTTCGATAATGAATTACTTCACGCTTTGGTAAATATTAATTTCGAATTAAACGAAACGGTTCCCATCATTGTTTGGTGATTGCTCATTGTCATCAGAAAGGAAACAATAAGGGCATCTCATTAGAGGAACGATATGCGTGGGAGCCATACAAATTGACGCTTTCTATGAAATTATTTAATTGTAGCCCCCTAAAAAAAAAAAACAATTTGCGTACGAAACCAACGTACGAATTGGAAACTTGAAACGATGCGAGTTAATTGGCAATACGACGTCGAAATACACATCGACATTTGCGAATAGTTTGCGAAACAATTGAATTTTAAGAGAAACACGCGCGTTAATAAATTAAAAGTGCACGTAGATTGAAATTTATCTGTTGAACGATGGATGATATGTATAGACAAAGAGTCGACCCTGAATTTCGTTTTATCTCTTCGCAACATCAAAGTGCAAATATCGCCACATTCGTTCGTTATGATCAACGAGATAATTCGTTGGTAACTGCAATTAAATAACATAAAATTCGAAAAACAAAAAAAAATTCTGTTGAAGAAATGGCAAAGCCAATTTCAAAATGTAACGCACCATAAATCGGCACATATTTTTAACACGACTAGTTTAATAATACACTGACCTCAAGAACAGTTTTCGTCATTACCTAATCTATTTCTTGTTGGTATTCTTCTTTTAAATATAGAAACAATTACCTCTAGAGCAGATCCCGATGGAACGTTTGAATTATTATGACACTGTCCGTTCGACACGTGCAGTCGAGGAAAGAAAGTAAAAGTGATTGTACTACCATTACCTTTTGCCAATATTAATTAACCGCCATTTCTTAGTTTTATTAATGCTATCGCCACTACTATTCTCGCACGTCGGTATCGGGCCGTATTCGATGTTGGCCAAATTGCTGGTCTCCGTCTTGTTGCCAATCATAGTTCGCTTTCGATTTAATGAACTAATCGTTATGATGTTGACCACAAGAAGAATAAATTCGCACTGACATTGAGTGGATGTATTTGTGCCTCGCTTGTAATAGGAACGGCCGCATTCATTTCCCATTACGACGGAAAGTCATAAAAAATCATTCGCATTATTATAAGCGGGTTACCATAACATTAATTCATTATCGTGAATGCGCGTAGTACGTAAATCTTCGCAATTGTTATTCTTAATGTAATTTCTTCGACGTTTGATAACATTTTGCGCGAATAATTGATAATGCACGTTATTGGATCGTTTGATCGTCAAATTCTCGCCAATTTGTAATGCATTATCCATTGTTGCTGGCAATTCAAGAGCACGTTTACTGTTTCATTGCGAAATAAAAGTTATCAACAATAAACTCGGTACACAACAATATCAGTGTCGCGTAACGTTTAATGTAGACGTAAACAGCGTGCTTTTCTTAGCGAAAACATTCAATAAACAACGGAAATTAATGAGTGATCGGCTAGCGCATCTTCCAATCAATTGCAAATCTCATTAATGAAACATTTAATTAACAAATAACGATTAAACTCTGAACTATAAAGATATAGACGTAAATATTTTATTAGCAACATTGTTGCGTTCGTTATGCTTTAATCATTGGAACGTAAATTAGATGCGCGCTGTTTAATTTGATCCCATTTTCAACCTTGCGATGGTAGACAATGAACTTCGCGAAAAAGTCTGCAGTTAAGTCATTCACATCTTAATTGAAAAAAAAAACTTGGAGCGTTCTAGGAAGGGATTCGCTTGAAATTTGCGAAACCGGTTTCTAATTTCTCTCTTAAACTTGAAATAAATTATTAGCGAAATGACAATTTTTACTCTACAGGTCTGCAATAGATTGTTTAAATTTTGAATTGTCAATTGTACGAAAATGAGGTTTGATTGGTGTACTAAAATTGCATATCATTTTAACATTAAACGCAATTTGATGCGTACTTTAATAAATTACGAGTCATTACCAAAAAAGTTAATTATTCGTCTATATTTAACTGTCCGTAAATTGATATTAAATGAAACAAAGAACGATGCATCATCACAATGTACAAATGAAAACCCTTTTCCAAGTTTCTAAAATAACTTAATTATAAATACTTACATATCAAAGTAATATAATAATACAAAAAAAGACGGTAACGTGAGAAAGAATATCACGTGTTTAACTATGAACACGAAATCCATTTTTTACCGTTTGATTCTTTACAATTTCTGTGATCTAAATGATTTGGATTAAATGCAATCAATCAATCAATCTCAATAAATGCAATTGTTTTGTAAATTAAATTAGTTGCTAAAACATAATAAATAAAATTCAATTAGATTAGCTTTTCGACTACTGTTACCACATAATATAGATCACAATTTATGTAATTGCTTATGTAAACGTTACATAAAACACGTACTAAAGTGATTTCTTTTCAAACGTGTTTGCGCTTTACCTTCGTATCAGCCGTCTTTTACGCAGCCAAACCATAATTATTGATACGGTTACTCTTGACGATGATTTAAATAATACTTGTTAATCAGGAATTAGTTTCTAAAACAGAAAGCAATCAAATCAATGCAGCAAACACGATGCAACTGTGCAGCATACAAACTATATATAGCAAAATACTTGTTGGAATGACTGAATGTTATAATGGAAAAGTAGATCACATTGAATACCTGTTATTATGTTAATTTATTCATAATAGCACCACAATTCAAACTCAAAATTGGATGATTCTGATCTTTAAATGCAAATGATTAGGCCAAACGTCAAATGGAACCTTGACAACTCGAACACAACACAATCATCCTGGTTTCAAACCATTACAGATGGTTACAGACAAGTGACAGGATTAAATGCCATTAACACACACAAAAATCATCGCAATTCACTACAAATTTAGTTTATTATCTACTATTAACAACAATTACTCATTTTACAATAAATAAATGCAAACTTTATTAAAACAATCATTTCACAAAAGCTCCAAGTTGCAGCTATTGACCAATAGATTACGCCCCGTGTACTAAATGAAAATCAATCTCAAAATCCGGGATTTCAAATAATCCTCGGGTAAACTTAACTATTTACTATAACCGGGCAAATAGAAATTATTATCGTAGGCGTAAACCGGTTCGTGCATCGGTTCGACCGTTTCGTAGACTAAATTCGCCGTGAAACCGTTGCCGTCGTCCTTCGCGTTCGGCATCGTTTTGAACGTGACCCTCTGCAGACGTCCGTCCGCCTGCAGAACGTAATACTGACCGCCGGCGAACGAATTCGCTATCGCCACGTTCCCGTCCCCGTTTTGGCTGGCGTCGAAACCTTCGTCCTGAAACGAAAAAAATAAATCTGATAACGAAACGAATGCACAAAACAGATTCAAATTGCGCTCACGTAATCGTCATTGTTAACACTTGGAGTCGTCGTCGTCGTCTCTTGTTCAGGTTGAATCGCCGGTTTATCGTCGTAATAACCGTCGCGCCCTAGATCGGCGTCGCCGAAACCGCTGCCGGCGTCGCCGTTATTGAAATCGTTGCCGCTCGGAATGCGATTGAAAACGTCTCTTCTGCCCTCGTCCTCCGGTGCACCGGCACGAATATCGACGTCAGACGGCACCGTTGTAATTTCGCGATCGGCGTCGTTGTTGCCGCCGTCCGGCGTGTTGTAAAACTCTTGAGGCGGCTGCATTTGATTGAATCCGCCGTCGCCGCTGCCACTATCGCCGCTTTGATCGTTGGTGTCGCTAGTATCGAAACGGTTTCGGTTGTTTGCGCCGTCGGGTTGCGGTTTGTTCAAATTGTAATTAACTTCTTTCGATATGTCGACGCTTTGGACGACGTCGACGTTGCCGCTCGCGTTTGGCACGCCGTATTGAGGCCGTCTTTGTACGTTGTTATCGTGGTCGCCTCCGAATTGGTTTCTTTGATTGTTTGGTAGCTGTTGCGCGGTTAAAGACGGCGAATTGTACGACGTATGAAGAAGTTGCGTTGTCGTCGTCGTCGACGGTGCGGGCGGTAGGCCGTATTGATTGGGCGGCAAATTGATCGTTCTATATGAATATTCATTGTTATTGTTATTAAAATCGCGTTGCGCCTTCAACAACGGTACGGCACCGTAATTCGTTTGCGGCCGCCCGATGCGATCGTCGCCGTTTTCTAATCTTCTTTTCGGTAATTCAAATATTGGACCAGATGGCCTGTAACCACTGGGCGGATACGGCTCTGAATATTCAACCAGTGTACACGTTATTAATAATATTGAAAGTAAACAGACCTGCAACAAAGTTCATTTATGGCGTTAAAGAGTATTTATTATTAATACCGAAAAAAGCAATCATTATTACTATTATTACTCTTTGGGTGATGGGTTAGATAAAAGATGAGCGTAATTACGAAAAAAAAAAGAAAGATTATCGACAACCTTCATATCACGTGCACAATAAATTATTATCTCGTTAATGAACGAATCGCTCGTGAATTTATTCTCACGAAGTGGCGGAAAGAAAGGGGAAAAAATTGCAAACCACGTAACCGACACGAATTCGGATTCGAAAGAAGATTAATCTAAACAACGCACCAAAAAGAAACGATAACGATGCTTTGCACCAAATATTAAATTAATTTAAACATCGAATATCGGAGAGCCTTACCGTCATTTTAATGCGGATTATCTAAAACTACTAAACATTAAATACAAGCAATAATTATTTATATATGTATATTTGTATGGTGCCGAAGATATGTTCTTCGAATTAGTATTCGATCGAAATGAGACGGACGTGACTTAAAAGGGAATTATTATTGTTATTTGAAGAATCGACATTATCAAATAATATCATTATTCAAATTAATCGGATTTCGACGACGACCTCAATTTATGATTGCGACGAATTCTATTTAATTAGATTTCGGTACAGTTTGAAACGTAAGAGAACGAAAGAAGGAACTGGAAAAAAAAAGGAATTCGTACTAATTAAAAAACTTTATCTTAATAATCCTGTTAAATGGCGTGCTTTTAATTAAAGGAAGAAGGAAAGAAAGGCACATTTTCGCGAGTTTTAAAACGAAACAATTTTGATTCTACGGTTGCACGTGCAGATAAAAGAACGGGAAAAGTGGAAAGAGCACGAATAATTGGGTTGCTTATAAGTTAAATATTTCACGTTCCTCCGCAATTACATAACATGCACCTCCATTGAAATTCATCTAATGCGAACAATGAGAGAAGTGTCGAAAGAACGAAACGAAACAGAAAGTGGAAAAAGAAACGAGGTTGTTTGCTTCTATTTTTATTTCTTGATTATATAAGAAGAGGGTTCGGTGAATAACGAGACTGAAAGTAAAGAAACGCAACTTTCCTAATTCGTAATTGGATCACATTCAAGCTCCACTTCCAGAGAGTCTCCCGAAAATACTTCAACTTGCATTTGCAATTGATATCGATTATGATAATCACATACGAGATATGGAAAGCTATCTACCGTAACGAACTCGTGTTAACTCTCCTTTACGGCTTGAATTATTTTCCTCATAAGAAAACTGACTGGAACCGCGGCAAAAGAAAACTTTATAATTGAATTACATTGAATTAGGAGAGGGAACTAGTTCATATCCAAAAATTCGCTTTTTCTGAATGAATCTTTGTTTCGTGTTCAACCTCGTTTTACAATTAAACGCATTTTATAGTGGCATAATTATATGCACCAAAATTGTTTTCATCAAATTTTTCACTTTTAAAAAAGGGTCCTTACTTTTGCATTTTTGCACAAATTGCAATTAACGAATTTTGGATCTCTTAAAGTGGTAAACTATGCAAATAAAGATTAAAGATGGATTAATAAGTGTGCAAATGTGGATTTTACATTGAGATTAATTAATTTGTTGAGACTTTTTTCTTCAATGGCAATAGTGTATCATCTCCTTGAAATTATTATTTCGGCGCGACCGTTTATAATACCAACGTAAAATGCGAACTAGTTTCATTTCCTTTCTTTCGATCCATCCAGAACGTGGGGAAGGTGGAGGTACTTCCTGTTTTATCCATTTTCGCGGCGGAAAAACGGGCTGCTCACCAGAAATTATACTCGCATAACGACATGTATCACACATACGTACGTGGAAGTACATTTAACATCGTTGCGCACGATGTTTTCGCTGGATAAATCATCATAAGTCTGACACATAACTGGGCGCATAGAGGACGAGGGATAGATGTTGCATTATACATAGCTGAAAAGCTCGCTTAGATGTAGATAAACTACCTCGTCCATGCACGCCATATAAGACGTACGAGTAACGATAATAATAATCATAATAACAACGGGAACAATAATAATCTCCCGCAGAACTAACGGCGAATGCATGTGCAATATTCGTAACAAAGACGTTATTTATTGTCGTCGCAATTAATAGATTCTCGCCGATAGCAATTTGAACGGTTATTGTTGCGTCGATGAAGCAGTTGGATCTGAAGTTGGGACCGAATTATTTAGAAATCTCCAAGTTAATTAATCCGTTCGAATTAGAGGACAACAGCGTGCTGCTGGCCATTGTCAGTCATCCCGTCACGATGTTTCCATTATTGCCACGATTTGAATAGATAAACGTACTTTGACGCAATTATAATTATTCGGTTGGAAAATTTGTTTAAATATTTGCTTAAAAATTGAAGGCGATTCGAGAATTAAACGAGGGCAATCCGTTTGTTTTTTTTTGGTAAGAATACATAATCTTCCATTAACGTTTCTAGTGGCACGTGACGTGGCAATATTTCGAATTATAATAAGGCCGTAATAACGCTAAAATCGTATTCAAATAGTTTACAAATCTTGTTTGAAAACGAAAACTACGGCCAGAAGAAACTTTTAACTTTCGCATAAATCTCTTTGTAATACTTGTTACAGTTTCGATGATGGTAATAATAAGTTTGCGCTTCTGCGCCCGTTTTTCTTCTTTCGCGAGAAAATCAAGAATAGTTGTAAGATAGGTGTAAAGAACGAGAAAGAAAAATTAAAAGGGCGAAGGGAGAAAAATAAACGATTGGCACAAGATTCGACTTTCGGTGCCTTTCGTTTTCAGGTTAACAAAGTGTTTTCGTTCCTTTCATTTGGTGATATATGGATGAGATTGAAGTTAAAAAAAATCCATTATTCTCGTTCCTCATTTATCCGTGCCCGTAATTCTTTATCAGCACGTTTGAGATAAAATGCTCATTATTAAAAATTAATTAGAGCAGTCAATTAACGATCACGAGGAACACCTGCGACGTTTAATAATTGGAAAAAATAATTAGCTCCCAATTGATATTGGAAAAATGATTTATTTTCCAGATATACGAAATCCTTGAACTTGTAAAAAAAATCAAGACCTTTCGGTTATTGCACAGAAAGAAAATCAAAGCGAGTCTGTTTCATAAAGATGGAATTAATTGATTTTTTTTATTTTCTTAGTGAAAAACATCATTGGACGTTCTCGTTTATGCGAATGATTTTGCGTCATAAAGAATGTATTGCATTAATAACTAGCAACATGCATATTTTCCGACCTAATTAAAAATTAGGAAGAATGAAATGCACAAATTCTTTTCATATCACTTTGTTTCATCGCCATTAAAAATTTTGCACTTAATTGCGAACAACAGTACAAGAGTTACTATTTCATTACAATTAGTCTCATGATGCGTTATTGTTGTAACTTCAGTTTTATGAAAATGCAGGAACTGAAATAAAAGAATATTCCATCCAATCGCTTCCTATATGAAAATAAAGACTTTAGTTAAAAAGTAGCCGTTACAGCAACAAAGTAACTTCATATATTGCACAAATGTATGTGATTAGAGAATTTGATGCGAAATCTTGCGAATGTAATTCATTTAAAATCAACGAATTTTCGTTTATCGTTAATCTGTTGAAATGCGTAATCCATTATTTTTCGTTCGCTGTTGTTTATGTTTTTGTTAACCTCGCGAATTATTCAAACGTATTAGGAATCGAATTAAAATATTTATTGGCGTTTTAAGTGCAAACGAACGGCCGACAGCGTAGATTTGTTTCCTGTCCACGTACATAAATTAACGTTCTCTTCAATTCGTCGATATAATTTTAACTCTAAAGTCGACTGAATCGATTGCCCCTTTTTGTAAATTCGGATAGAGAGAGACGTGCACTTTACGCTTCGTTAAAAGTATCGTTAAATCTTAATTAATTAATAATGAACCGAGGCAAATTTGGTGGGTAAATGAAAGCAATTTTTCTTTTCGTCGCTGACGAATTTCGAAATAACGACGGGCGCACAAAAACACACTGTAAACATGTGTATAGTGGTGGTTGTAAATGCCTTAAAGAAGAAGTAATTAAAATAATGTAATGTAAACGACATTGTACGATATTAATAAACATCTGTTCAAAGACTTCGCAAGTTAAAAGAAGTTGCGTCGGTACTTGCTTTTCTACAAAGGGGCATATTAATTATTGTAGATACCCTCAAGCCATCAAAGAATTCTTCTCGTGCACGTTTCACAAACAACGTCGTACGAGCGACGGAGGCAAGGTTCGGCTTCTTCTTTTTTGGGTTGTCGCCTTTTTCGCCCCCAAAAAAGCATTAATGCGTTCAAACTGAATTCTGTTAGTAAATAGACGTGTTTATTTGCAAAGTTTTTCATTAAGTTAAAATATTCGGTTCGAAATAATTCCAGAGAGTTGCTCTCCATCTCCTTTAAAGAAAAAGAATTTCGATACGAAAATTTATGACTGTTATAACGTAGAGGCGGACGTTAAAGGAATTTGTAGCCCTCGAAATTGGTTCTTCGACACACATTGTATTACAAGTTTTAGAACCACTTAAAATATAAAAATTTATGCATTTGCTTTTATGCAAGACGCCATGCATCTTGTAGTTGCATTACAAGAAAATATTACCTTTACAAGCAAGAAGAAATGATACATGGAAAGAAATTTACGTTTGTTAGATGTTGCTGAAAAGGGTGTGGATTATGGTTGCAATTTCTGCCCTAAAGCGAAACCGTTCATTATCAGAATTAGTTGCGGTTAATTAAAAAATAATATTCCATCCGACGATTATTATAATGGCATCAAAAATTATTATTTTATTAAATTCTTTTCCCGACCCGCCCCTACGCGAATTAAAATTTGCGTGCGCAAGTCATCTTGGAAAATAGAAAGGCGACGAAACGTTCAGCCGATGGATGCGAGGATTCTCAGTTTCCATTCCAGTTTATACTGAAAACCATTCACCATCACCGTTCTTACGAAAACCGGTCCGCCTTTTCTATATTTAACAACATCGCATATGTAACGTACCGAATATAATCGCAAAATTATTTTCCATCGACCGGATTACTTAAATTTCGACCGTCCGTTTATTTTCCAATCGAAATTCGTTTTGAACGAGAACCGAAATGTTTAGCCTCACCATTTCCATTTGTTTTTCGTCAACGCATCCCAAAATTATTTAATTCTTAATCGTTTCAAGTGTTAACGGGAGCAAAACGGCAGAAAAGAAACGATAAACTTTTCTGGCAAACCGAAGGAAGTTACGAAGTTGATTTGTTGTTACGCGTGCATGGTCCATCAATCTATCGGCAAGAAGCATCTAGCACGAGTAAATGTAGGTAAACATTTTTGAAATTTTTCAAAATCCCACATGACTCAAATTTAAATGTGTCACACATTTTTCACGCTACTGCAAATGCAATTTTTCGGTGCGAAAAGAACAGAGAGGATACGGAGGAATGCGCTAATTCAATTCCTGTTTAATTTACGACCCGTTAAAATAAAATTTAATTGCCTCGTTCCTGTCGCTCAGTTGCTGCCACTTTCAGGTCGCATTTTTTCTCCCATCTTCAATTGAATCCTTGTAATTCGTTTTTCTTTCTCTCTCTTAAGGTCTCGTTCCTTTTCTCTTCTCGGTACAATCAGAATTTAATATAGGATGATGAAAATAAAACGATTCCAAGGCGGTTTACTTACATAAATAAAACCTGTTGCTCGTTTACGAATACTATTATTACACGTAATAAATTTGTATTATAGAAATTGTGCAATGTGCACGCTGTGCTGCACTTTCTCTGCGTTTAATAATAAAAGGACATAAATAATGATAATGAAGAAGGCGAAGTAGAGACCGCTTGAGCTCATTTTCCTAAAGTGTTATTGCAAACCAGTATCTTACCATATAAATCTATCAGACTAAACGAATTAAAACGTGTTTTTGTTGTGGCACAAATCATAATTTAAAACGAGTCCAACGATGTAATTTTCAAAATTTGATCAGCAAAATTTTAACAATAAATCCTGAAATTCCTAGCAAATTTTAAGGAAATAGTCGCTAACGATGTTCATAACAAAACGAATTTTTGGTCGGGAAAGTTCTTCCATTTTTTTCTCGTTCTCGGTTTGACATGAAATTAATGAAAGTAATTTCAGTTCGATGGCAAAGTTTAGGCTTATAAACTCGTCTTAATTTATTTAAATGCTTAATAACTTTATTCCAAACGACTTTAAAATTTACTAATAAATATGAAAATTTTCGCCCGCGAATGTACGCCGAAATGAAACTTTGTTAAAAGTTCGTTAATGAAGATTTCGTTATTTTCATCTAACTCGCATTGTACAAACAGAAAATTATTTCCGGCATCAATGAATTGCAATTTTCGAATATTTTGAAATCTGTCACTACCACGTGTGTGCGGTGTGCGTTCTTTACAATTTGTAATTATTATCACTTATTGATTAATTAATTATACCGTGAGAATAAATTGCTCCGGTACAATCATGCACAAATTGCTGTTTTTTTTTCGCCTAAAAGATAACGCACAATCCATCATCAAAAAACTACACATTCGATAAACGCGAAATAAAACTGTAATTATCAATCATTAAAAAGGAAATGATTGATAAGTGATTAAGCAGATGAGAATTTCCCGTTATTATTGCGAGAAAGGTATTAAATTTATGATTTATGACGGAAATTGAAAAAGGAAGTTTTTGATAAAAATGTGCGATAAATGAAAATCTTCCGTCGACGAGCACCAGGAGAAGAGAAACGATGAAGTTGTTGTCGTTTTATTGACGCGAACAAAGGGCAGAAAAGCAGGGCTTCTTTTTTACTTCTCGAACGAAATGATGATTTTAATCATTTTATTTTATCTTTTATATCCTCTCCATGCCATTGTTAAAGAATAGTTTCCCCATATAGCTTCACAATACGCTCGGTCCTCTCAAACATCCTTATAAATACATATGTGTGTATGTATTTTTGACTTGCACCAGGTGGTTTTCACTCCGGTTGAACGTATATCTATATATCCTTTTTTTGTTCCTTCTCGTCTTAGTTTTATTCTGTTCAAATATGTATTGTATTTTATCACAGGCTTCCTTCTTCCTTCTCTTTTATTCCCTTACTTTTATTTAACGTTCAATTCACTACCTTCACGAAGAAAAAGAGACCTAGAGGGAGAGAGAGATGTTAAGATGTAATTCCGAAAGGAACAATAGGAAATAATAACACTTCCTGATTTTTCTCCTCCTTTTATTTGCTGATACTGCTTCCTAGTGCCGTTTCAATAAAAGTCTCATTTATCTAACCCCATGGAAAATCATTTCCTTATTTTCAGAATAAATGCTGCAATTGATGATCGATTGGTAAACGAGGAAGATTTTTCATAGCATTGGCAGTAAAATTGACTTTTAAATCTTCTATTTGCCCATCTTCCTTCCTATTATCTGCGCTTAACAAGTTGGGCTGGTTAAATCTTTTTCTTTGTCAGTAATGATAATACAAATTTTCTATAGAAACTGAGATGATTCTAAAGGTTTTCAGTTTCCTTACATTTAAATTGACGAACGGTAAGATTAATGGTGGTAGTTCCTTTAAGATTCGTGCCACTATTTATAATTGAAGTTGAATTTATAAATGGTAGATATACAAATTAAGAGGTTTCTGTTGATTACGATTCCATCTCCTCACGTTCGTTCTCGTCGAGATTGTTCATTAACTTCTTATCATTTATATGTAAAATTTAAATGGAATTTAGTTGTATAATACAATGAAAGCGAATTGTTAAACTCTATTGCATAAAATGTTGTAGAAAATAATAAGTTTTTTTAGCATTTCGTTACATCTCGTTTCTTTAACGAAACGCATTAATTTCAAGCAACAATTTATCGAATATTGAGAGAGAATGAAATTTTATTTATTAAATAGTGTTAAAGACCCTTCACGAAAACAATGTGAAAAAAAGGCAATGAGTAAAGCTCCGTGGGATAATCCATAATTAAATTATCGCGAAATGTGTACATGGATATTATCGAAGTGTAAGTTCCGTAAAGTTGAAAGTTCAAAAGGTGCAGTCATCCATTGTTTGCTAATTTGAATTAACATAAACAATTACTTTTGATAAAATTATTTAATAAACAATGCGAAGGCTAATGAGTGATCTTATTATGGAAATTAATTCAAATAAAACTTTATGCAAATGTTACAGGCCATAAAAAAGAAACATCAATTGTTTTGTTATTTTTAAATATCGATACGTTTTCTTATAGGTAACCGCACATACCAAAAGTAATCAAAAATAAAAAACCCAAAAAGTAATTTTCCTTTTTAAATATTTTTCGTTGACGTAGAAGAAACTTGTTCCTTTTTCAATTTTGTAATGAGTTTGTTGACTGTATGAAATTTGCTACTTGTGTAATAATACGAAATGGATTTTATTGCAAATCTACATTGCAAGCATGCTGGCGAAATTTTGCATATAAATTGAGAGACGCGCTTATAATTAATTGCAAGTGGACGACGATCTTTGATGTAATTGCAAACGAAACGTGCGAAATAGTTTGCTGTGCATTCAACGAGATTCCGGTTGTTTGTATTATACGTATTAAAATGATTCGCTTAAATTTTTAGTGCCGTTGCGAAAATAAACGTGCCACGTGGATTTGCCCAACAACTGTTTTAACACCGAATTTACGCTAGAACAGAGGACTCCATTTATAGTTAAGTCGTTGTTTATTACGCAAACAAATTGTAAAGTTTATACTTTATTACACACAAACATCTATTTCATCATGCCTATTTATTGGTGTCATTCTCTTAGCATAAATCATTGTTTAAGTTGACTTTAAGTAGTCGTTAGGAATGCAAAAGACATGCCTGGAAACGTTACCATTCTAGTGGTCTATTTAGGAAACTGAAATTACCCACTAAAGTGAACGACCACTCGCTCATTACGTTCCATCATATTATATGTTAACAATGGATTAATTCCTAAAGCAGGAAGAATGTGTGCCGAAGTTATTGGTTAGTTTATTGTTTGTACGAGTAGGTCAAGTATAATAAAATCCACAATCGAAAAATCGATTATTTTGTTTATTATTATTTCAAACTTTTCGAAAAGAATAGCTGCGAATGTGTTCGGGTTAACCAAATGAAGCAAGTTTAAAGTTCTAATTTGAACTCTCCATTCTTCGTTTGTCCGCAAACTTTATGGTCAAGTTTTGGCCTATTGGAAAATGCGTCCGTTTCAAGAACGGAACAATGTAATTACTTTTGATTTCGTGCTATTCAGTTTAGTTCTATTATAACACATTAGTCGCTCTATAGAGATTAGAATGTTGCTTTTAAAGCACTAGACCACTCGTAAGAGAGACATATTTCACATTTAACCCTCTTCTTCCACTTACTTCGTCTCTTCGGCAAAGTTTTCTTTCTTGTAAAATTAAATTAAACCGTAAGTAAAAGGAAATCCTTTACTTTAAAATAATTTAAGTTTGAATTCTACTTTCTTTGCCCGAAACAGAATTGAAGAAAGATGAAAATGTGATGGCAAAAGTTTGAAGAAAGTTTCCACTGTCCTCATCGTTGCGTTCAAAAAAAAAAACTCGAACAATGCAAAATGAATTCTGACGAAATTTGCAAGCATTTTAATATTTTTCAATTTTACCCAGGATAAATGCACTGCTTCCTATTAAATTAGAGGGAAATTCTAATAAGTTTTAATATACCGAATTTGCCGAGTGTATTACAAAATTTTATAACTCGGCTTTTCCGGTTTTATTATAACCATTAAACTGCACGTATAATTTCGAAATTAATCGAGTTTTCGAAACTAAAAATTTACCACCGCTAAATAGCATGATGCTTAATGGATCCTTATTATATTAATAATTTGTAATACTCGTAATATTTCCCTTTTATTTTTTTATATACGTACAATTAAGTACCGGATTATTTAATGTAGTTATCATTATGCCCGTTACATGAACGGGATTAACTAGCGAAATTACTAAATATCATTAAGTACCAAAAACAAAGCTGTTTATCTAGGGAGTGCGTTATCATCATCATCATTGTATAATTATATAATTTCGTCAAAGCAGACTACTTAAACGTAGAAAACATCATCTGCTCGCTGATGGAAGTGTAGTTTGGGTCGGAATAATAAGTTAATTGATGCGATGAAAGAGGAAAGGTTTCATTCATACCTACAATATGGCAATATTTCTCAGACAAATACCCATAAAATGCAGATTAAAGTACGAGAGCACGATGGGTAAACATGTGCATAAATTCGGCGGTGGATTGCAGTAAAACGTGCGAGCAATAAATTTTAGTTTGAAGAATGAAGTTGTGTCGAAAGTGCAATAAACAAACGTAAGCAGATTGAAATTTTGCAGGCACTTTGTTGCAAAATGGTCACGTAATGCTAGCATAAAAATTAACGACCACCACATTCAAAATTGCAATTTGCTCTAAGTTGGCACACACATTCGTACTTTCCTACGCCCTAATGATCGGTAATGAGAATGGTTTTCCATTTCGTGCATGTGCTTTATTAGTTACCTAAAACCCATTTTTTGCCATATTTTTTGACACGCTAGTATTAAACGTGTCGCAAAATTCTTTTCGCCTCTACTTTATACCATTACGTGACCAGTATATTTTATTAGTTAGTCGTCGAAACTTTGCAAGAAAACTGTCATAAATCTTTTCTTGTTTTGTAAAAGCAAAAGTAACTTATAGGTTCTAAAAGTTAAAAGTCTATGAGCAAAATATTTGTAAGCTTGTTTTATTGAAAAGAGGATGGTAAAATTATAATGTACACGTATAAAAGCGTCCTTTTTGAAATAAAAAAAAACCTAAAAGGCAAACAAATAAACGGAACGAAATAAACGGAAAGGGAGGAAAATAAAATAAATTTGGATTGTAAAAATGTGAGTGTATATTGCCTTATAAAGAGATATACCCTTTACACGATTTTCAGGTTGACAAATGTTAAGCATTAAAAGGCTGTCGAAAGAAGAGGAGAGAGAAGAAGAAAAATAAACGATTTTCCTTTCTCTCTTTGACCCTTTTCCACTGCCATAATAATATCAGCATACATACATGTATATGACAAATGTACCAAAAATCTCCTACACATTTATACATTATATCAACGTAAAGATAAAAAAGAACGGAAAAAGGAAATGGAAAAAGTCTACTACGTTTCCACATTTGTGACATTTCAATTTTTCGACTCGAAGACGTTGTTGCTCCATCCTATTTGGAACACATGTTAAAGCATCCTTTTTAATTTTTTTCCCTCTTTGATTTTCATAACGTGCATACATTATTCAAAAGAAAATTCTCTCTCTCTCTCTCAATCTTTACTTCATTCTATTACGTATCACAAACCGAAGCAATATCGTAAACAATGTAAGAGCACACGTGGTGATCGATAAGGGAAGTTAAAACTTACTCAAAGATACTTTAACGAGTTGAAAGAAATCCAAATAAACGAATTAAAACTTTTTATTATACTGGACCGATCTGTTTCCTCGTACTTTCTCTCCCTTAACCGGATAAGTTAATTTCAACAATAATACAATCGATACTGCCGAAGAATTAGATTATTAGAAGTGATTGCAGATATCGTTGTCTTTAAAAAACAATCCTTAATAGAGAAAACGATAGACTTGAAAGTCGAATGGACGTTATAGGAAAAGCAAAGCGAAGGAATATGAGACGAAGACCGAAAATTTCTAACATTGAACCATTCGCAATCTACGAATCCAGTCAGGTCTGCGTGGGGCCCTTCACTTTGAACTTCGACTACTATTGTTAGTTGGAATTGATCAATGAACCTATTGACAATATACCTCTTCTACACGGGTTTAGCGAAACGGCAAAGAATAGAAGAAGCAATTGCGAACTGCAGGGAAAAATAGAGAAAATAGTGGTTAGATCAATAACTGTTTAGACAAATGGAAAATGTTTTTCATTTTTGAATGGTATAGGGCAAGGAAGCGATGGCGATGGACGAAGCAAATACTATCTAATACTTAATTTAGTGAAGCATCAATTATTAACAGTCGAAACTTGATTACGGGAAATACGAAAAGATTTGATTAAACCGACCAACAGGCATTTATTTTGCAACGCAAGCAATTTCAAATGCCCTTTTTTTCGATTTGTAAATACTGAATCAATATCAACAGATTCTGTTGCTACATTGTTTATCCGAAAGAAAATTAAATTTATAATTTCCGTTAATCAGCAGCATCATCGTTATGGTCACGGGCGTAAAAATGCCGCCACAGAAAAAATATTAAAATTTAATTAAATTTCCTGTTTACATCGAATTGAAAGCTGAAATGAAAATTATGTTTTTTATTGTTTATAAAAACCGCTTTTTTTCCTCGCCGAATAAGCAAATACGCGCATGAAAGATGTGTTATTAATAAATATTGGGCAGGAATTCAATTTCATCAAATTAACCAAACATCGATCGCTAATTTTCTGGCGGGCACAACGCGAACAACATAATGAAAAGACGCTGCCGAAGAAGAGGCATACGAATACGCAAATTATTAGGACGGAGGGACTTTTAATACGAAATGGGGAGCTTAATGAAACGTCTCTTCACGTATCGTTTTACGTGGGCCCTCGAGGAACAGAATAACTCTATAAAATACGGCGAAGGGCGGAAAAAGAAAGGGAATAATAATATCGTATTTACCTGTCGGTTGGAGTCTCGTGAAACTTGCAAAAGCTCTAATCATCGTCATTAATTCATTTCGATTATTATTCGTCACAATAATAATAATTATTGGCTCATTGATGATGGCTATTATTGCAGCGGTTCCAACAACAGAAGAGAGTTGAAAGATTGCGCGTTGGGAAGCCTCACGTGAAAATATTAACGAAATCATTAATTTCGTTCTATTGCGGCGTGCTCGTGGGCGTATCTACATCTCCGTTTCAACCGACAACCGTACCATTATTTATGTTAATTTATAATTTAACTTTACCTCAACTTATTGGATATTAAATTGCACGGTCTTTCGCTCGCTCACGCTTGTTCGGTGAATCTATACGGAAACGCCGGAATGATTAAAGTCCTTCCGTTTCGCGTATCAATTACCGGTGTTTTTAATTATTATCAACCTACGAGCGTTACGTCGATATCCGTCTAGCAAGATTTGTTTATTAGTGTTCCCACGCCAAAACTATTGACATTGGTTTTTACATTTTTTTGCAACAAAGTTCTGATTGATTCGTATCGATCGATTCATGCACGTTTCGATGCCTCGAAGCCGTTTAATTATTACGTTAGTCACTGTACAGAAATTCGAATCGTAATATGGCAACAAAGTTTTCCGTTGGAATATTATTGGCTTTTTTATTCCATAATACATTATACGGATTTTCTTTTTTCTCTTTGACATGGGCGTACGTTATTTGGTTTTTCAAAAGATTACGTCTATGATTAAACTTTGTTCTCTCGTATGGCTCGTGAATAACAACGAAACACTCTCCGCGTCAAAGAACGCTGACCCGCACCGAAAGCAAATTTATCGAACTCAGAAGTGGCGAAGGCGGTACGTAAACTCCACCGAAAACTTTCGAACGGCATTAAATTTAAATTTCACTTTATCGCAACGGAAACAACAATGGCTAAATACGTCGAGAACACGAGAATTCCTTTTAAGTTGAAAATTAAATGTTATTTATAACGCCTTCGAATTACCAAAATAGAGGACAATCTCATTCTTATCAATGTGTTTAGCTGAAATAAATCGTTTTACACTGATTTGACGTGAATTATAAACAATTAATAGCATATTTAGGTCGACCTCCGCGAAGGTCCAAATGAATTATTCATAGGGGGGCTTGGCCTAACATTTTTCTTTTGGTTAATATATGGTTATCCGCTCCAAACTTCGGGAAAACGTATGCAAGCTTACAAGTCGATTAATCGCAGTTAAATGAAGAAAAACTACCTAGCCGAATTAATACGATTTCCTTATGGCACTCCTCACGGCAATTTGTATCAATTTAAGCGTGTGGCGATCAAATGAAAATGTGTCGGATTTTCCAATTTTCAATGCCAACAGAAACGAATGGTAAAAAGAGGCATGCAAATTAATCGACCATAAATCATAACTCCATTAGATTACACAGTTATATTCACTCATCGTTATGCGAAATGACACATTTCGTCATTACGTTTCTTTTAGAATCCACGTGCTTAATATGCGCATAATTCTTGATTTTTTTTGCGTTCGGTTTGTCTCATTTAATTTCACGTACACGGTTCAGTCATTTACAGGATTTTAATTGTATATTTCGTTCAGATCAGAAGTGAAACTGGAAACGAAACGAATCGAAACAAAAACTCCGGTTTTATTCCATTCTTTTTATTGTTGCACTTAAGATCGTGCCGCGGATAAAAAGTGGAAAAATTATTTATCACAATCAGTCAGGCAATTTGCAATTGCATCAGTAAACTCCAAGTTTGTTGACTCCGGCTTTTTATGGTTTTAGATTAAGAAAATGAAATTCTTTTACTGTTGCGTATCTCAAATAATACTTTTTATACAATCGCATTGCCGCCGTTGTATTTAGAAGCTTTTTAAAAACCGTTTGCGTGTTGAAATAATAAACAATAAACTATGTATTAAAAAAAGAGAGTTAAGGGTATTTTATTGAGCAATGAGCAAAAAATAACTTGGTGTAAAAGTGTAATAATTCATAAAATGCGAACGATTCGTTAGACGATAAAAGCATGCATTTTTTGTTCGCATTTCTTGATAATAAATACTCTTATTCCTACGAAAGTAATAATAACGATGGCAATCGATAAAATTAATTAGGGAATCACTAAAATCTCAATCCAATTTAACAACTGTTGATTTCTATATTTATATTTATCGAGAACTGCTGCGAAGAGAAGAAAAGAATTGGAAGCAAATAGAGAAATGTCTGTACGTTAAGTGAGAGAAGGAGAGAAAATTAATTGAAGAATTTGATTGGAATCGAAATGAATTAAAGATTTTCCATTAGTTAAGATTCACGAAGCATTATAAATCATTCGAATGTTTTACGGGCAATCATAATAAAATTTGCATATAGCGTTTTTATTCTAAACAGTTAATTACGCCACGCAAACGGCATTAATTTAATGTTATCATTTGATTAATAAATACTCGTTGTTTTTATTACTATAAATGTATTGCATTGGCGCAGGTAAATGCTCTTGGAGTAATCGATGAGCCAGATAGAATATCATCTTAATTATGCATGGGCAAATATTTGATTGTACAACGTCCGCTTGCAAATTAGGGAATATCGTCTTCGATAAATTAAATTTATGAGGAGAAGATATCCGCGTGCAAATTCGCAAATGATACAAGCACCCGAAAACTGGTCATAATTAATTAAGTAAATTGACAAATTTCATTTCTGCAACTAGCAAGAAGACTTTTGGCATTCTACGACAGTCGCCTTTTATTTCATTACGTTTTACGTTCAGATGGAGAGGCTTTTTAAATATTTAAAACGCACAAAAAGAAAACCGTATAATCGATACTAAACCAATTTTAAATTTGTTTGGAGTTATGAAAATAAAATTCTATTTTGCTGCTGTTGTTTTTACATTAATTCAACATTAGCGGCTGTCAGATGGCATGGGGAGGAAAAAAGAGCGGAATAAAAAATTCAATTAAAACCGTGGAAAAAGCTTTAACGTCGAATTCAAATATTCATGCATCTACATATGCACACGCCGTTGTTGTTGCGGATTAAAGCGAGTCCATTTGTAAGAACTAGTGATCCATAAATTAGCGATGAGTTCAAACGCTACTGCTTCGACGATAAGCTTCCATCAACAGCGAAGAGTGTCAACTTTATTACGATCCATACCTTTAAACGTATTCCTTTTATATCAAAGCGAAATTTTCTTTATTAAAACGTATCTTTTCCCTGTTCCTCGAACGTAGCTCTCAGCACGTTCTTTATGTAGTAGCTCGTGTGCAAGATATAGAGAGAACATATTTTTCCTGCTTAACACGGTCTTTTTATTTTACCTTTTTCGTTGTCTTCGTATTGTCACCTGAATGGAGCAATATAACAAGGGTCACAAAATGAAAGAAAATGAAGAAGAAAATAAATAAACGAGAGAACCACCAACCCAAGGGCCATTAGATATTTCTTTTCATTATTATGACACCAGCTGTCTTTCGCCTTCGTTGTCATCAGATCAATTCTCATTTTATTTTGCTAACGTCTTCCATCGTCCTTCAACTCTGTCAACGATCCGATCGTCACTAGACAAGTCCGCTGCTCTTTTAATGGAGGTTTTTATAAAAGTGGTAAACTTGCGGATCGTCTAAAGCGAAAATATTTTGATTGATGTACTTTACTTTGAAGGACCTTAATCAATTCGATCGTTTCGAATGCATCTGCAAATCTAATTAACGTTCTAAAAGGGATGGTTGCTGTTTATTGAAATAAATTGCAAATCCTACATAAATCAATGTCGATTACATGATAGCAGCTGATCTCCGATCCTGAAACGTGTTTAAGCGAATTATCCGTTTATGTTGACATTGTACGAATGCGTTCTTTAATGCGCAACTGAATTAAAGTTATAATATGTAATTTTTTGCGTTTATGTCATTGATCATCATTGATTAAAAATAAAGGTAATAAAAACAACGCGAAAAACATTCTGGCGCCGATTAATTGAATAGCTTTTAATTGAATTGCAAAATCATTAATTGAATGTGCTGAAAATGAATAAGCACACATTTTAAATTAATTACTTGATCAATTTTAAGTTGTTACAGTAAAATACATTTAGAAAAGCGACGCCATTACCAACAAAAAATGGGGAGATAAATCTTTTTTCTGATCCTATTATGCAAGTAAATCTCTGATCCACCTAGTGCGGAGTAAAAAAGGAATCTATTAATCACTCTAACGAAAGAACGATAAGGAAGAAAAGCAGATGGAAAGAATGAATATCATTTAAATTTCTTCGGGCATCATCAAGCAATTTGAAATAAAAAAAAATACAAACGAGAACCCTAAAACAAAAAAAGGCACGGAAAGAATAATGATGATGCCAAAAGGACAATTTTTTTTCTGTCCCAGGACAATATAACCTACGCACACGTCCTATTGATTTAATTATACTAAAGTAAATGACCATTATTTTTAATTTAGCTCCGTATTTTACGCTGCGATATTTATACAGGGTGTATTAAACAAATTGTTTATGAGAATGACTATTTATTACTTTATTTTCTACGTGACCACGAATTAAATTGTTCCTTTGTCAGATAAAATGAGACGTAACCGAAACAAGAGAGCAGATAATTTATTTAACTTTATTGTCATTCAGCAAAACAAACTGAAAGAGACAGAGAATTGCAAAAAAACATCATTACCATTTTATTTTCGCAAGCGTGGCCCTTTAATTTTATTTAATGAATATTTCATTAAACGCTTCAGGAATTAATCATAGTAATAACAATAAATGGACGAATGAATGTGTACATAAACAATAACAAGTTCTAATGTAGCCTGAAAAACGTAATTTTATTATAATGCCCAAATGAAAAGAAAAATGAACGGAAAAGAAAGTTAATATTTGAAATTGAAACAGAAATTCGATCGATAGCAATTAATTTGGAACCATATTAAAAGGGTTCGCGACAAAGGCAAAAGAAAAGGGAGAACGCTATTCAAATATCGTTAATAGCCACGAAATTTTAGTTTATTGCTCGTTCGTTTTTTTATTATTATTATTTTTTGTAATCCACTCGAAAAGCAAATTGTAAATATTTTCAGTTTTAATGGCCACCCCTCGCTTTGCCTACCAATTAGATCGATTAAATGCGAGGAGGTTTACGTCGGTGGAACACTTTTAAGAGGTTTATTAGCTGAAATGAAAGTAGTTAAGCTGATTGATTATGGTTTGCGTTTGCAAACGTTTGATTAGTGAAGAGCAAAAAGGAAATCGATAACCACGAAACGTTTGATTTATGAGATTTTGTTGTAGCTCTTTGCTCTTACGCTTTTTTTTTTCAGCAGATGTCTAGTTTTACATTCGGTTTGCGGTTAAATGACTGAAAAGTAAACATCGATTGCACTCTCACGTAATATTTCCGAAGATTAATTATTCACAGTTCATTTCGTTCGTTTCTCTCGCTTCGTCTCTTGTTCGCCTTTTTCCTTTCGCGCTGGCGAATCCAGTGCTTTCTTATTTACACTTATTTTTTGTTTCGTTGACCATCATTTTCCCGCACTAAGATAGAGTGGCGCTTTAGCCCGCTTACGTGTTGGGAATCTACTTTCTTGATGGTCAGTATTTATCTTCGACCTTTTTAATGAAGATTATTTACTCTAAACAACGACCGGCAACAAAGAATAAAATGGTGACCTCTATACCATTATACACGTACAATGCGATCTTTGTTTATTCTTCTTTTCGCACGTTTGAAACTGCAAAGAGTATCGGCCCTTCTGAAATGAAATTTCGCGAAAATGAAATAAAATCATTGGGGTGGATGTTAAAAGAGGCGACTCACATCGAAACGTTTGTTTTTCGCTTCAAGTCCGTATACACTTCTATTGATAAATGGTGCAATGCCTAGATGGAATTTCAAATATCCCTAAAACGTGTTCCATCGAATATCTGCTTGATCTAATTTAAATTTCGTTCGCGGAAACTCGACACTTTTCCTTTTCTCTTCATTATTACGGTATAAAAAGAAATCGAAGATGCTTTTTATATGTAACCTCAAACCTAGCGAATTGAAAATTATAATTAACGTTGTTAAATCGTTTTCTTTCATTCTTTTTCTTTTCTCTATTCTGGCGGTTTCTGTTGGAGCTGGAGGAATTGGAAAATTGTTGAGCAAAAATAACATGTTTACGTAACGCGCTATCTATTCAGAATTATTTCACGGGATTTTGAAATTAAAATCTCGCAATAAATACAACACGTTATCTAATAATCACAATTATGTTATGTAAAACAATATCTGCGGATGGATTTTTATTTTAAAATTAAGCTGATGTAAATTTAATTCATCCAATTTCTAATTAAAATACGTAACGCAACGTCTATGTCGAAGCTTATTTGCTTTTGTTACTTCCACACGAAGTTTACCTTGAGATAAATCGTAGAATAGAGAAAGAGGTTCATTAGTTCGCTTTTAAAATGTACACTATTAGTACAACACAATAGAAATGGCCCTTTAATTATATTACGCACACAAATGCGTCGTCCTCATTACTTAGTCAATTTGTCGCATTACCGGCGTGTACACTTTTAACTTTTTATTTTGCAAATTACGAAACAAAGAAAGATGAAAATTTATCAATGTAGTACATTTTATACGTTAAATCGCTAAAAATGGGCTATAAAGAAAACGAACAACCTCTAAATTTGAGTCAAAGGTTTTTTTCTTTACTGTTAAACGACAACAGTAACGTAATTATAATAATAAAATGTGTTTAAGTAGTGCAAAAAGTTTTATAAGATTTTAGCACAAAGAGATTTATTACGCCAGAGTTTAATACACTTTATTGTGAGGAGTAATAAAAACGAAGGAAAATGTTTGCAGGATGCTAAACCCCTTCAAAGGTATGAATTAAATCTTGTGATTACAACTGAAAGAAATGCGCTGCGAATATAGTTTGCCAAAAATTAATTGCAGAAAAATAAGCTTTTATTATTTTACAATATAAATTTTGAGTGTGCATTTTTTTAAACGTACAATGAAAATTTCATATAGTAAATGGCGGTCGCCCCGGCGCATCCACCAATTTTGCATTCAGGTAAAATCTTCATATTTATGCAGTCCTTTCTAGCAGTCCTTTCTATTCTATCCTTTTCTTTTCACGAAGAAGACCTATCATTTGGCACGAGAATGATGTGACCTAGATTCATGAATTTCTTTTAACATTATTTACTTGAATGTGTCTACTGGGTGGACGTAAAGGCAAAGAAAAAATATTTTCCTCTTTCATTCGTAAGAAAGGAAAACTTTTAAGGAAATTATTTGGCCTTACAATATTTTCTTTCATTTGTTATTGTTGTTAATTCATTTAACATTTCCTCGGTGTTCTTTCATTTTAATTCCGTCCATTAAATTATGATCCATAAATTCTTATTGAAATTCACATCTATGGACATAACTTCCGTCATAAACGTAATACAAATAATTATATGCCGACACTATATAAATTTACGATGGAAATAAAAATGTGGTTTATAACGTTTTGAGTAACAGTAATAAACGTTGCATGCATTACTTTAAACGTATGCCTCCAATGATATAATTCGAATGGTTAATGTTGCTCGGATGAACTTTACTCTTGCGTTATTTATTCAGTGACTAAAAAAACAACAGATTTTCCAATTTCATTCCATATGGTTCCATGCAACACAAGCAATTTTGGTATTGTTTTAGACGCCAAGACAAAATGGGGAAAATCAACCAACTGCTGAATGTATCGATTTAAACGAGGGAAAATATATTTAGATTTTCCTGGGGTGCTTCTGCATAAACATAAGTCATAACAATGTGACGTTAAAGTTTCGCTATGTCATAAAGTATCTTATTCGCTAGCAGAACGTGTTGTTTCTGTTGTAGGTGGCCTTAATAAATAACACAAACCCACATTTTCCATCAATTTTTTTTTAAATTTATTCCTATACAAAGTACTAATTAATTTTTTTGCCTAATTGCTTTTTTCCTAATTAACTTTCTTTTACGGAAAGAAAAACGTAATAGGAAGTTTATAATGAACGGCCTTAAAAAGAAAACGAGAAAAGTATTCGTTTGCATCAACTTAATGGCGAAATTAATAATGTACCTTCCGCCCTTAGCAGAAAGCCACGGACCAAGCAACCAACCAGCGATTTAATATAATTTTTATTTCGTATAAGAGAAAAGAGTGTTAAGACGTTTCCCCTTCATTAATGTTTCTTCTTTTTGCTCGCTCGTTTTCGTCTTATACATGCGAAGAAATAGAAGGAAACGAGAAGAATAACTTGAAAACATAATGCTTTATTATTTACCTCATTTCCCTACCTTTTGTCGCGTGCAAAACGAGACATTTTGCCTTCAACTTAAGCGCAAAGAAGTTGGAAAAGTTAAGGACGTTCATAATGCTTAGATTGTTATAATTAATGGGCCGACGTACAACCAAAAAAGAAGATGCTCTAATATTAAATAAAAATATTTGCTTCTTTTAAGGCAACGTGCTATTTATTTAATTTTTTTCTTGCTAACGTAAAGCATAAATTTTGTACATTTTTCATGAAAAATCTCTTCTTCTTGTGCACTTTCTTCAACGTCAAGGCTTAAAGTGACAGATAAATTAATGAAGAAGAACCGTTTACAATTATTAATATTGATAATACAATTTAATCCACTCTAAACCAAAAATAAATTTTCTTTGTTACAAATTAAATTTTCTAAAGAATACTTCAGCTTCAAAAGAAGGAAAAAAGGAAACAGGAATGAGGAGGAAATGGATGAATTAGGTAAAAAGAGATTATAATTTAATAATTCTTTGTAATTGAATTAAGTAATAAGGGAGAGATGCGATGAGAAGAGAGAGAGAGAAAGAAAAACGGATACGAAATTTATCACCGAACTTTTTTTATATACCTCTAATTTAATAATAATAATAATGATTCGCAATAAATTATCTCCTCATTAAAAAATTAATTAACGTTTCGCCTTCGTCTTTCACTATGTTTCACTCTCTCGCTTTAAGCAAAACGTTAATGTATTTATTGTTGAAAATTTAACGAATTTTGCGGATGCTCATGATGTCATTTTATAAACGTGTCATCGACGCTGTAACGATATAAATTATTCACACATGAAAATTTCTATCAAAGTGTTACGAGAATATGCGTTAGAAAGGAAATCTGATCGTCTCAACAGTAGAAATTACAAAGATTTACGCTCGTTACATCTTAACCGCATTAGAACATCTTACGAAGATGTTATTCGAAGACCCTTTTCTATAAACACACATTCGAGGATACCGTAAATTAGGCTTTAAGCCGCTATAAAAATCATTTTATGAGATAAAAGTGGATCGTTTTCAGCGTTATTGCTTGCAATTTTTAGAAAGAAAACGCCCAGCTGCAGATCCCGTTTGATAAATTACCGAAGCACAAAAAAGCGTCTTCCAAGAGAGAGAGAGAGAGAGAGAGAGAGCGGATGTGTACCTTACCTCCATTAGAAAAGTTTTGTACTCGATGCTAATTTGCAACAGCTTTAAAACCGCTTCAAATATTTCTAAATGTTTTCTTCGTGCTTTGCATTTCACTCCCTTTTATTTGCACAGTTTCTTCATTTTCTTCGTATAAAATGCTTTGCAGAAGTTTTTATTGACTTTCCCGATAACAATTGCAGGAAGTACAGCTCGCTCGTGTTTTAAATGTACACAATTATAAAGTTCCATGTTATGAACATAAAGAGAAGTCGAACGCTTTTAAAAGTAAAGTTCTACTAGTGCATCAGACTATAAAGCGAAAATAATGAATCTTAATTCCGAAATTATAGAGACATAACAGCTACGATCCGCTTTAAGATCGGATTTGTACCTGTAGGTTGCTTAATAACTTCCTTAAGCCCTTTCTAATCAAAAGCTATTTACAACGTTTCCTCTTTCGCATTGCACTTCGATTAAATCTTAACACCTTCCTCGAGAGAGAGAGAGAGAGAGAGAGAGAGAGAGAGAGACGGAGCGAGATTATTGTTAAATGCAAATTGCTATCGACAGGATTGTATACAGTTTCCTATCCGTCGATAATGAATTAATTTATTCACACAACCGTAAAATATCATCTTTTGAACTGTGCATTAATCGAGCGAAATTTAAATTAAAAAGAAAAATAAAGGCAGCAATAACAACAGGATTGACGATTTGTCGAGCGTTTATTAAAATTCAATTTGCCATTAGGAAATTAAACCAAATTACAAGTCAATCATTCGAAAATGTGTATGTTCCGCTTTGCAACATTATTCTCGCAAATTACAAAATTTATTAATATCCCCAAATTAATATAGATTATTATCGCGGATGGAAATATGTATCATACGCACATACACACACCTACTTTAATTAACATATTGTAATTATTCGGTGCTGCCGTTTGAACAGACAGATAATTGATGATGGTTAAAGATATAGTATATTCCAGTAATTTTCCAACCACTTTCATTATTGTTACAGGTGTAACGTGCCAAATTTCGGCATTCGGAATTCGAAACAAACGTGATCGTTGAGAGAGAAGTGGATTTGCCACAGTTCGGTGCTCGGGTAGGTTAACTAATTAATTAGACGTACTTGTCTTAGAATATATAATTTCGCTTTGTGGTAAAAGTTTGATAAAACAAATTGCACTTGATGACCGTCAGGGGTCGGTAATTGTTTTTGCAGAATAAAATTTGTCGTGTTTGCAAACGATCGAATTAAATAGAAATTAAAATAAATTCCTATATTTGGAAATGGGAATTTCGTCTGTACGGTGGGATTTTGCGCGTGCTCTTTCCCATTTGCATTTGTGCATTAAAGTCCCTTTTTGCAGTTTGTGCACTATTAAAAAGAAACTGAAATGGCAAATTACATGACAAACGATTGTATTAGAAGTAATAATTAAATGTCGCGTTTGGTTACATTGCTCGCGACACACGTTTGATTCTAATTAATTAATTCCATTCGAATGACGAAATTGTTTCGGTGCTATCCAGAGCAGAAAATAAAAAAAATCACACGTCACAAGAATTTTTTGCAATCGAAATCGCTGAAAACAACGCTCATTACTAACAATATATGTTAAGAAGCAAATCAAATCATTCAGACGCAAATTTTTTGCTGCTTGTTCGCCATTCTATTTTTCTTTCTTTATTTTGGAATTGAAAGAAATCATTAACGAATGTCACATTCAATTTATCTGAAAGGACTCTTCAAAAAAATCGCTACATAAAAGCGAGGCAAAAAACATATTTATATTAAACGTGTAAGAAGACGAACGAAGATTTTTCCGCTCGACTTGAACGTTATTTATTATTCGATATTTATTAATAATACAAATTTCATTTGCGCCATCGGGTTCTGCAAAATGAACATTGAAAATGTATTATCAAATCGCACTTTTTTGCTTTAAATTTTATTATCGAGACGTTGCTTTAACTAGCAGTTTTATAGTCTCTCGTTCCTTTAATGTTACGCGAATTTCAATGGACTGAGAAACGAAGGAGCCAGAGAATTTAAAAAGAGAAAGGTAAGAATAAAAATCCTTTCTGAATGAGCAAGCTTTAACGATAAGAAATTGCGACTGCTTTTTAACGTAGAAAAATGCAAGTCAAAGCGAACTTTCATTAATAATAATCGAAGACCGGGTTCCACGTTCTTCTTCCCTCATATAAATTGCATACAGAGCTGCGTATTATCAATCCATCAAGGGGCTACAATAAATCATTTATAATAGGGCCCCACCGAAAACCGCTAATAACGTCGATCGAATCCTAAACCCATGACATTACATTATTACGTTACATCGCCATTATTATCACTATTACGACATCGTGTAACCGTATCTTCCGCATAAATTCACTGACACTAATGGATATTGTAAATCCATCCGATTACCAAAAGAAATTTATAAAGATCGGTCTCGCAAAGGATTGCATTCGCGGTTATGCGGGGATCTCTTTAATGATAATGAAACCGTTTCGAGAACGAAAAGAAATGAAGACCGTCCTCTCGCGTTGGATGACACGTTCATTATGGCGTTTACGTTAAATATTTTATTTCGAGCGGAAAAGTTTTCCGAGCAAAGTTTGTTGGCACAATTTTCCCGCTCCCAGAAGGTATAAACATAGTTCACGCGCGTTAAATATGCAGCAGCGTAGGTATAAGTTATCCTCGATGGACCGGTGGAAACGAGGTTGGGACAGTTTACATGTCTTTCGCATATGTGTTAACTGCAGAATAGAAGTTTTTACGTTTGTTAAAAACAAGAACGATAAACGTACATTTGCATCAATCAAATTTATGATTACCGATCAGAATAAGATGCAGTCATATTTCCACGAGGTTTGTACAAATAAAAGCGAGTCGATGCTCAAATCGTTTCCGCATTATTACGGAAAGGTAAGCGATTGAATTGAATTGCGAATCGATCAAATAGAATTGCATATACGAGTGGATTGTTTCGGGAGGATTTCTTCACAAAACGGCGTTTTTCTCTGCGTTCCAACTTTAAGGAAACGAAATTTTGATTGATTTTCATTTAGTTAGATCTAATCAAATGCAAAGTTTTTCCTATCGTCAATTATTATCGAATACTTGCCACGTCGTTCGCAAACAGATAAAAACATTAATAATCGTCTTCATTGTTAGTCTCTTTCTTCCAATCGACAGGACAAAAACAAACAAAAAGGGAATCTATAAAGTAACACAAAGATTTTTTTGAAAAGCCCATTAATTTGTTACTGCTGTTATTCGCTCATTCTTCTTTTCTGTTATTTATTTCGCATGCTCCTTCTTCTTCGCAACGGGGTTTTCAGTGTGTAGAAATTGGATAGAGACATGCCATAAAAAAGAAGTTCCCATTGTTATTTCGTATTTATCTTAATTATCTGGATATTTAAATGTGTCGTCGCAAACAATTTATTCGTTCTTTTTGCGAACAATACAATTAAATGTATGCTTTTCTTGTATTATTTAATTGGCCATCGATTTTTCATAGTTCATCTATTGATTAAAAAAAAACGTTCTTTAATACTCGTCGATTGATGTTGGATAATTGAATGTGTAAGCAAATTCCGCGCAAAAAGGAACAATAGCTTTTCATGTTACAAATTGTTGTAAAAGGTTATTATTATTTCAGAAAATATTAACATGTTAGAAAATGTTCGTGCAAATTGTGAGAAAGCGAAGATAATTTACAACTAGTTCCAAAGTAGTTGGATCTTCTTAAACTGTCAGCATTATTATAAAGTTGCCATGAGCTGATGCAAAACTAAAAATGTTAATATAGAACAAAATAGAAATAAAAATTGGGCAAACATAGATGTGGTTTGATCGTTCGCTAAATTTAATTAATCCATTCCGATATCCTGCTGAAATGAATAATAATAAATTTCGTTTGCAAATTTAACAATTATTTATTATTAATAATAATTAAAATTTATGATGTTTGCATTGAAACATAAAAAGAACTGGTCGCCAATGGCGTTCGTTAGATTGAAAGCATACTAATAAAGGTCAGTGGATAGAAAAAAATAACGCCCGTTATAAATCAAGGATGGATTTTAATTGAATAAAATTCGACAAACATTAATATATACGAGCGCAATTCCATTTGAAGCTCGTAATTTAAGTGAAAATCAACGAAACTTTGGCACGCCGATTGATTTATGCGCCGTTAGGGAATTTAACCGCAATTTACTGCAGTTTTCTTTTGTCCAACGAACTCTTATCATCACTTATCTATCGCACATACAAACGAATACACATGGATACACTCGCACGTAATTTTCAATTAAATTAGCGAATTAATCTCAAGGAATGAATTAATCTCAACGTAAAACTCACATTTGAACTTTAATTAATCGATCTTCATTGTTAATTTCCATAATTAACCACTTTAAGAATGCGAATTGTTAGCCTATAAACTATTTGTCGTTATATTTAATACAAATTGGTTAATAATTGGTAGTTTTTTCTCTTGTAAATAATAGGGATTTATTAATTAATTGGAGACAATAGTGCTAATTAAAAAGCTTTTCCTTCATTTATCAAAATGACAGCATGTTGTAGTAATAAACGTCGATATTTATGTGCGATAAATGATTTCTTTTCCGTCTCCTTCGCATTTTCCTTATTTTACCATCATCGATCTTTACGATTCTATTTGTATCGAAGCTACAATGTATGTCATAGCAGGACGTCAAAATGTGGGTAGTCCTTAGTCCTATAGTCATTACTAATTGTAATAAAAATGTAATAGAATCCTATATTATTAGGGGGTAATGCTTCCAAAATCAATATCAGCGTTAAAAAAATAACCCGAACGAACTGTGGAAATGGAAGTTTTCATTAATTTTTTACCCTGTTATTATTATTATACTCTATGTTTCTATTATATATCCATTAAGCGAGTTACAATCTTTGTTTCTTTAATACGAGCCATGATAAATGATTAGATTCGAACTGTTGTTATTGCTTCTTTCTCGGATTAACGAAACATTCTTCTATAACAATGTTGTAATCAACGAGTATCGTGGCTGTCGTGTCGCATCATTAGTATCCAAATGAAAATTGACAATGTTTCATTTGTGCTGATTAATCGCGAAGCGTTTCTCATTATTTTATCATTCCGGAGTGTTTGCGTTTTCATAAATCGCGTTTAACGAATTGTTTGCCGAACATTATTTTTCTGACGAAAACATATTTTCGTTGTCGGTAATCCTCATTTGAATGTGAAAAAGAATTCGAAGGATTAAATCTCTGTAGGCCCATAATAAATATTCACGAGCATTAAATGGGAAATTTCGATAAAACCCGTAGCGAATTCATTTGCGAAGGGCGCAAAAATATTCCTCGATTTATAAGCGGTTTTCGAATAAATAACGGTTCACCTGTACTTTTGGTTGATTTGATCGATGCACGAATTGCATAAGACTCTTAGCACGAAGAGATTTTCCACATGCCACAAAACGCATTGATGGTACGTATTTCTTTCAATTTCATGTAGGCTATTTGGTTGTTGCACGTATATTTGCTTCGATGAAATGAGAAAACAAAGATTAAAAGTAAAGGGCAAAGGTTTCAATTTACTTTGAGGTAAACACAGACAGTTCCTTTAAAAGAGAGATAAAATTTTCTAAAATCTTTAATTAATCTTTAAAAAATTCCATAAATCAAGTACAGGTTAATATCGATTAATTCTGATATTAGAATAGAAATAAAAAGGAGGAAAATAGATTCAACAATAACATTTAGATGAGCTGCGCCGAAAGAAAAAGCTTTCTGTTTTAATCAAGAGCCTTGTATAAATGAAAAATCCATCTGCTCGCAGAAAAAGGCGAGGATTTTCTCTCTGTCTGTTCCCTCTATTGCACTCTCTCTCTCTCTCTCCTCTCTCCGACTCTTTCAGCTTAAGAGCCTACTAAAATGGAATGACTAAAGATCAAGTAACGCAAATGGAGAAAATTCGATTACGTTTTCACTTTGTCAAATGCGTCGATTTTCCAGATATCGATATATACTCTCTCGCTCATATAGCACAGAGTGTTCTATTGGTAAATCTTTTAGCATACGGAATATGTATGGCAAAAAAATCAATTAACTGTTTAGCATATGTTAAGTTATGATAATTTGTTGAAATAAAATTAGATTTCATTGAAAGACTTGCATTATTCGCAACGAAGGGAATATATGGATATACATCGATTAATTTGATAACAATAATAAATTCTGCATGTGTGCATATTGTGTCGTTTGTTCTCTTGAAATTTCAACCGATTAATTAATAACAACAATATCGTACTAGTCGATGACTGTTAAACGATCCGACTTTGTTATTTAAAATACGTTTCGTTATAATACGCAAATATTTGCATTCGACGAACAATAACGGAACGTGTGCAAATTGAAAATCAAATATCTGTAAATAATTTCGGATTCCATTGTTAACACTTTCGAATGACAAATACAATACAGGAGCATATGTATATCAGCGAAATGAAACGAAAAAGGAAAAACACGAGTGCCCCCATAAAAAAAAACTCTCTTACCGCATTAAAAGAAAAGCGATTGGAGAAAATGTTTGTGTCACAGCCACATTCCACCCGGTTTCCACTTATCGAAACCAAAAGATAAATGGAGGATCGACTGACTTTCTGACGAATCTGTCTATATAGAAATCAATTTATTTCATGATAAATTTCTACTCATCCTCCTCCTCCTCCTTTTTCTCCATCGGCTTTCGTCTGAAAGGGATCCCCACATCCATATATCGGGCATTAGTTTTATGCGATTGAAAGGAAAACCAGGACAGAAGAAAAATAAAGCGAAATTGATCATAAAAAGGAAATTATTATCATTCCGAAATCGTACGGGTTTTATTTTTCTGCATCATTTGCCGCCGAGAAGAAACTTGTAATACAACTAGGGGATCGAAAAATATTTACAAAGTGCTTTTTTTGTTTTGACCTTTTTAGTCATTAGAAACGTTGCGAATATTATATGACACGTGTAATTTGCGTAAGAAAACTTTCGGCCGTTCCGTCCCGAATCCATTTCATTAAATTTACAAAAGTTTGCGAGATTGGTAACGGTGCGTAAATCATTCTTCGTATAAAATTTTAAATTAATTCGTCAGGACACCAATTTTACGCGTTATAATAACAACGAAGGTTTTGTGTTGTCCCTCTGAAAAATTACAGTTGTTCAGGTAGAATTTGAAGGGGTAGTCCCACATTTTTAACTTACACGTCAATCCTTTATCTCGAGTTGACTACAATAAATAAATAAATAATTAAATTTGTGCTGGAGTTGAAAAACTTTTCCCAACTGGTGTACATTTGCACAGTTTTCTTCGTGTATGTACATAAGTTATCGAATTTGCATTTCGTTAGCATGCAACTCATTTCATTAAGACTGTAAAATAGCATTAGCTAGTTTCCTTTTAACAGTCGGATAAGTAATATTTTTCAATTAGAATTTCACCTTAATAAATGTACTCGCAGTTATTAATATTCAGCGTTTCAGTCATATAAAACGTTAGGGCAAGAGCGTAATAAACATCCTGGCACGTTTTATCCGCATAATAAAATGTGAATTTTTAATTATCTAATTCATAAATAGCAGTTGCGAAACTGTGCCATTTTCCACGAAAAAGAAGGGCAAAGAGATACGAGTAGGATGAAAATCATTGAGGCATCCATGCATAGAAACCGAAATTCATCATCAGCAAAACGACAAAGGAATAAAGGGGAGGGCGAGAATAATTAGAAGCAAAGACATTTTGTTGAATCCAGTGGAGATTATGTTAAATTTTCTTTTTGATAATTATTTTCATCCAGTGGAAATGTCAAAATTATGATTATCGTGCTTTTGAAAGGGGCTTTCATTAATGGCTCTCACGAGTGGTTGCGGTACTTGGAACTTGCCAACATCGTTTCATGTAGGCGAAAACAAAGAAACCTTTCTATATTTCTTTCCCAAAAGGATTTCGTAACCCTTTGTTGTGTTCCTGCAAGATTTCTGTCTTAAATTATTATTATAATGCGCTGCAACAAATTATTTTTCAATCGCCTTAAAAGCCTTAATCGCGATAACGTGGGCGGTAAATTTCTTCTTGCGAACATTCTCTTCTCCTTATTCCACACTCGATGCACGAGAAAAACAAGCAATTTGCACCGTAATACGCGAATAATTCGCGTCTCTGGGTTTAACGTACGACGAAAGCATCCCGCAACTTTCGGCATTAACTTAAAAACAAGCCGCGTAAATATTTTATTAAAGTTAATGTTTTTATAAGAGAGCAAATAACTTTAGAATGCCGTTAAATTGGAATTTACTGCTGTCATCCTGTTCGCTCCCTTTATTTTTCCCCTGTTTTTCCTGCGCTCGAATAATAAATCTTAATTAAAACGTGACTCGTTATCGATCTCCAGCCAGTTTTACACAAGAATGCAATAACAACAACAACAATTTGAATGTAGCAGTAGTTTTGCAGCCGAGGTAAGCAAATAATGAAATAACATCGACGAAAAGCGGGCAAAAAAGAAATTTCGCATTACAACAATACGACACGGTATTTGTCTAGCCATATTCAACAATTAAGCTTCGTTTTACGAATTAAATTTACACAGCGGCAACAACGATGATAATGAAACGGAGCGAAGATGGGAAAAGGAGCGAGCGAGCGAGCGAACGGGCAAAGCAAATGGGGAGAAAGTCATTGAATTCTGGCGGTCCTGTCTATTCCGCGCTTCAGCCACAAAGAAGTCCAATGTCAACAAACGTGCGTAGGTGGAAAATGTATACGTGTTTGTTGTACCTTATAGCAAAGCAGCAACAACAACAATAACAAGGCGACATTCGATGGAATGTTTTCTTGCCTCGGCACTTCTTCTTCACGCTTAATCGATAAGAATTCCTCCTCATCTCGATCCTTTTCGTCGCTTTCTTCTGAACGTTTTTCTTCGTCATCTACGTGCTCTCCTTCGCAATTTATTTACCATTTAATAATAATAATTTTGCACTTGCCGCGACGAAAAAAGCTGAAGAATATGCTTTTTTTGTAGAAGGAATTTAATTTATGCAAATTGTCTATTGTGTAACGGATGGAAGAGAAAAAGAAAACGGGGAAGAAGAAGAATGGCACGGGGCATAATAAATATTCCATAACAAAAAAGCGGAGCAGTTTTAAAACGTGTTTTCGAAGCTGCTTCCTTCTCGTGCCAGTAATGACGGCGGCAGTAGACCTTTTAAAAGTCTTTCCCGTCTTTTTCTCTTGTATTTTTATTTACTCCTAAATCAATCTGACTACGCTTCATTCTGCTTCCACCGTCATAAGCATCGCCGCCGCACGCTTGTTCCTCCACAATTTCGTTATTATCATCATCATTATTGTTTGGGATTTTTTCTTTCTTGCGCAAACGAAATCAACCGAACAACATTTCAAAGGGACTAAAAGCTTTAAGACGGCACGAAAATTGTTCATTTTTTCCCCCCGTGTTTTCCCTTTTTATCCCTCTTCATTCGTGCTAGACTCCAACTTTTCTAACGAACAAAAGTAAACTTTTTAATCGCGTCAAACGCTAATTAGATTATAAGTTTTTCCGTCTTCTTTTTGGAACACGTACATTTATTAATGTCGATGAACTTGTTAACAATTCGCATTGAACTTGTCGGTATTAATTTTCGATCTGATAATGGGACTCGAACTTTGAACATTATTAAACTGTCTACGCGCAAACAAATGATCCTCCATTTCGCTGTTTGTTTACGTTTTAATCAAACGAAACCGCAAATATAGTAATGAAACCGTTTTATAGCAAATATTTCATTTCAACCGAAACGTTCTTCGACTTTCGCTCCTACACGTTTCAATTTGACGCGGCCAATTTATCGTTTGCGACTGCTAGGACACGTGGCATACAAAATTAATTCGATTTAACCGTCAATAATAAAGTCATCTCCGTTGACTCCTCCAAATAGATAATAATCCATGTGAACGAAAGGGTTCGGACGAACGGAACGAATTGATGATGGCCGAGATAGTTTTCGTTTATGGCTTGTTGGGTAACTTTTATGGTTAAGTACTGGTACCGGGGAAAATATGGAAAGGTCGAGATAATAATGATGACGGCGTTATTGGATTATGAAGGAAGAAGGCGCGTTACGAGCAAGCGAGACGCGAGGAGTTTCGTTTGGGAATACGATACGGCGTGAAAGTATCAGATTTCGCTCGATGATTTTAAACCAATTCTTCATTGCGAGCGCTCCTTCCATTACGCTCTCTAACGAAGGGATTTGCTTCGGATTCCCGAAATGATTGCTTATAAGACTTTATTAAAAAGAAATCATTTTCGAACGGAAATCGTGCAAGACGTCTTGCTTTTGTTGATGATATACTATTTCGAAACTTCCTCCATACTTTTCACTGTCACAAAGTTGTTAAGAAAAATAGATATTGCAAAACGTATTGGGGCATAATAAAATATTTACGGTCAAATAGACACGATAGATATAATATCGTGTAGCAACATCGGAGTTTGTGTGAATTTATCACTTCGGGTGATATTTTATTCCTGGAGAAAAATCCTCGTCTTCCCCAATACAAGAGACAGAAGAATACGTGCAGAATCTATATAACCTTACGTAATGCCTGCAAGTTCTTTTTGTACACACGCTAGCAATTTTATTTTGTCTCCACGCCGTTGTGCACATATGTATATACTTATATAGAGACGTGGAAATAAATTTTTGGTTCAAAGGCTAACGTTTCGATTTAAAATACGTTATTCATGGGATTCAGTGTCCTAGACATGCGGATAACGCGATGCATACGAAATCCATTGTGTGTTTGCGAATAAATCAAGCATAATTATTGACTGCATTGCAATGTGTTATACGAGCGAGCATCTAAAGATGATAATTTTGATTAATCACTATTAATCCACTTCAAAAAAGAAAGTTGACGAAATATTAAGTTGAATAAGGTTGCCTGTGTAATTAATGAATGGAAAAACCGTAGTTTCTCCAAACTCTCTTAACAATTCGCCCCGAAATTAATATTTCACAATTAAATTTTCCCTCGCACCGCACATTTCCAACTTAGTTTCTTATCGAAATAGTTTATAATTAAGTACGTTACATCTAGCTTAAATAAATCCCTCGCCTCTTTAATCTTTCAATTCGATTATTTGAACCTTCGATAGGCACACGTTACTTAATTTATGTCCTATAGAATTAGCGCAAATGGTAATGGCAATAAATACAACACGGTTGATCTTTTAGGAAACGCCTCAATTTCTTTTTATACGGTTCCGCCTTCGTTTCATTTCGTCGTGTTTCTTGTCCACTAAACACTTTTGATTTTAATAATGATCCATTCGGGATTAATAAAAGGGACCCCGCATACTTTCGTTGTGTTGAAATCGGTTCAGAACCAGGGTATAAGCAATAATAATAACGTGCGAATGTTTGGGAACGTTTCATTTAATAATTTTTTTTTATTAAGCTAGTTATTAAACCGTAATACAATAGTTTCGTAATGAAACTGGTTGAACGAGGGCCCACTTATTAATTTGCAACTGTTATAAAGTCAAGATTTCTACAATATTGACTCTTGACTCTTGAAAGTTAGTTTTTGCGCAAAGTTTCTTTAATATCAGTCGCGATTCGTATTAAACGACGAAGTTAATGATGATGAAACGTACTTTGTGATAGCAGTTAGAGTCGATTCAATAAAATGCTAAATAATAGACCGTGTTTATTCAACAAACATTATTATTCCGTCAGATGAAATTTTGATGATAAATTAACCACTTCACTGCGAGTGTATATATAAGACTTTAGAAATTGCTTTCAAAAGAAAAGAACTGACAAAAGTAATGAAATCCAAATGAAAATGATACGGTAAGAAGTTGGAAATTGCTTCGAGTAAAATATACATGTGGCCTTTAATTTTGCCCATTGCTTTACACTCATTCAATCGCGACTTTTCTTCTTTACTCGTGTACGCGAGAATTGTGAGTGCTTTGATCATGTTTACAACTTTTTCCCCATTCGAAGTAACCTACAATAATCAAACTTCTTTGTAACGCGGTGAAAACTTATTAAGAAAAGTTATGATCTTCAGATTTGCAGTGAAAATAAAGGAAAACGCTCCTCGATGATCATTAATGAGCGTTACTAAATTATTTCAACAAATCCAATTCTTTTTCTCGTTCGCTTTCTACTTTAAACGTTAATGCATTTCCGAAACGTATGCACTTCCTCCTTATCTCGAGCATTCAAGATTTTTCCAAATCCAGATTAGTTTATATTCCACGTACGTACGTTTGGAAAATTTTTCAGTTTTAAAATGCAGATTCATGAACGAATAATCTTAATGCTATTCTTCTAACATTCCTTTTTATTTTGCTCTTGATAGGAATAGGTAAACTTGAATTTATGCGGTTGAGTTATTTAAGTAATTCGCCACAGGGAACAGGGAGAGACGGAGGGAAAAATAGGGAGAATATGGAGACGAAGAAGAAGGAAAACATCTCAACGTTTTACCTTCATAACCAGTAAAATGCTACTGGAATTAAACTTGCTTTATCGCTTCCTACACGCGCAAATTTCATTCTATTTGAAATGCAAAACAGGCTTCAAGAAGGAATACACTTTATTTATTTATTTAATTTTTTTCACTACAACCTTTCTGCGCCAGGATATTACGTACAATCTCTCTTTATTTACAAATCTTTTCGCCAAGTTGCAAATATATACGTGAAGAAAAAATGGAGCAAAAGGAAAAGTAACGAGAATCTCTCATATTCTTTTCGATTCGTAGAGACGAAGTCGAAGACGGTAAGTTAAAGTAGTTACAAAGAACATCCAACTTCTTACGGAAGAAACCGTAATACTGCCAAACGATAAACGTTAATTCCTTTTTTTCTTCGTGAGATTAGCGAGCTAGTTTTTTAAAAAGTCCTCGGTAAAAGTACAATCTTTAGAAGAAAGAAGCAACTAATTTTACGTTTCGACGAGTTTCCGCGTTCACGGTGGAAGATTCTCAAGCGGGAAAAGAACGTATTTGAAGGAAGAAATAGATCCGGCGTCGTTCGATGGCATGTTTTAAAAACTAAAACGTTTGCGTCATAAAAATAAGGAAGAGCTTCAATCTCGTATACTTACAAAGTAACTAGCGTCAAAAGTCGAAATGGTATAAAGAAAAGCATTCAGTTGTTCGGAGCTGAAATTTTAAAAAATGCCCATTTATCTTAATAATAATTTTCGCAAGCAATATTGTAATCGTTAATCACGCGAATTTAATTTAACGGTATTTCATTACGTTTACGATTTTGCAATTACTTTAATCACGGTAAGAGTGCGAAAGAATCGTTTGGCAACACGCAAAATCAATAGTAATTCCTTTAGATAGCAACTTAAACTTATCCAAAGGGCAAAAGAACAGGGAGAGGAAAAAATCGTGAGGTTCAATTATCGCGCCCCGTTCCTTATCCTCTTCCCGTTTTCTTCTTTCGCTAAGTGGATTGCATGCTAATGCTTTATCTATTAACATCATCTCACGTACGAAACGTATCCGTAATATTCTGTCGAAGAATCTCTAAGTGGGAATTATCGTAATACACGGGATGTAAATAAAAATTAATAACACGTATGTAGGCCGAGAAAACACCAACTAAGGAAAATAGATAATGAGATGGGGTGAGGATTAGAAGATGAGGAAAAGTTATTAATATTTTTCGTTGTTTTTCGTTTAAGTTTAACGCGAAACTTAATACAACGTATATTTAGAATTCACGTCGATTGCTCCGCAAAACCGAAGTTTTACTGAGTCTTCCCAATCAAATGAAGCCATAACAATTACTCGCTGAAAACGATATTCCGTTTTCAAGGTCGATGCTTTTAACGGTCTCGAACGTTTTTGATCGACCCTACTCAAACCCGATGACGATGGTTTCATATTGAGGAAATATTTGGAGAAAATCGTTATCGGCTGTCACCTTTCTATTTGATTACTTCCCTCTTCCTCCGTTGCATTATTTCACTCCCAATCTTTTTATGCGTTCCCTCGCATTATCCCATACGTGCCCTTAGTCGCTACGGCTCCGTGTCAAATTGTCCGTATCACGTACACGGATCTGGTTGGAATTCCACCATCATCGTTTCGATACACATCTACACGTATAGCACATATACAAATAACATTGATTTCATACGTGATCTTCGCTTTTTATTTAAAGGAAACCCGATAATCCGCGTATCGAGCGGACGACCGGAATCAAAATGCTTATTTGTTCCTGACCGAAGCGAAAAAGAGAGAAGAGAGACGCTCGATTCTTTCGTATATCGTTTCGGGGCGAAAACAAAGTGTTTCATTTATGATAAAGTACAAAAGGGAACATAATCGATGTTGATTGGGAAGAAAGAAGGCAATCATTTCTTAACGGCACGTCGTACGCCAGCAGAACAAAAAACGTGATGGCAGTAAATTAATTCCAAACTATCTGATGGTAATATGAAAATATAAAATATTATTAACTTTGTTTTGCAGCCCGTGATGAAATTTCAAACGCTATCGTCACGTAAGCAATTATTTATCGTGATTCCCTTTACGCGAACGTAAACAAAATTCAATTTCCCCATTTCTTTTTCCCGGAATGAATGTTATGCAATAATACTATATCGGATGGAATGCAATATTTACATTGCTAATACTCTCTATTCCATTTGACTTCGTCTATTCATCGGACGAGGAGAGTACAGCGGGAAAAACTGCATATGATCTGTAGCATAATAAATAATTCTCGAGTCCTTATTATTAAAATGAAAAGCGGCATAAATTGCAAACACGCGTCATAACATACGTGCAACGCGGAATACGCGGAACATTACCGTGCACATGCTTTCATCCAATCAGTAACTTATTCAAAGTTATGCCGTTCTTTCGCTGTTGACTTTTAATTTACATAACGTTTTTCCTTCTTTCGGTTCGCATATGCTAAATGAACTACATGCATATTTCTATTTTCATTGAATCGGAAAATCTGAAGAATGGAAAATTGAATAGGAAAGCGTACAGTATCGATCACGATGCTTGAAAACAATCCGTTCCCTAATTCAACCTACATGAATTAATTTGATTTGTCGTGGAATATTCCTGAATCGAATGGTAGAAAATGCAAAGTGGAAACTGGAAAGTTGAAAGCATCGTCTTACCTGCGTACGTTTTATGATAATACAGCGGAGTAGAAGATACTTTACGCGACGTTAATTAAGCCCGATGAAATAATCTAATGTAATCTTAATGATTATACGAGATTAGCACTTAGCCGGATCTTTATCTCAAAGACCGCTACCGAGAGAGACATTTAATAACGATCACGGATTCTCGGCGTTTGAATATACTTTAGCATTTAAATAACTAGATTAATATTTGAAATATCTACGGTTCCAAACGAATAATACTGTTTCATTCGTGGAAAGACGACTAATTAAAATGAATCTAATGAATACGTTCCTCGATACGAATGGATTCTTCTCTTTTTGTTACGCCTCTATAACGATTTTTCTCCTCGGCGCAATCTGGGCACATCGACAAGTTCTTAAGATTCATTACGCGAGTTATTGTCAAATCTATCGCCTTCTTACTCATTTTTCATACTTTTTTCCTTTTTAATAAAGTTGCTTTGAAGACGTGGCAAGCAGCGAAAGATAAAGCAATATGCTTAAGGAGTGGAGAAAGAGAGAGAGAGAGAGAGAGAGAAATTGCAAAAGCAATATAAATGCAAATAAAATATGATAGAAGAAAATGCGCTCCTTTTTCCACTTGCTTCGGAACTTTCCAAACGATTATTATATTTAAATTGATTCTTGCAAATATTCAAATATTGAAATGATATGAATTATATATATATATAAATATTTTTGTGTAGGGAAAAGTGCCTCGTGCAAATTGAATGATTTCAAATAAAATCCGTCGTGTTTAATGTTTATTTTTGCATAACGCAAGCAAAATGGAATGGATGCAAAAAGAGCCGCACTATTATTATTCTTGCGATACGAGGTAAATGTAAATTGTTGAAGTACGGCTTCATGAAATTCCCATATACGTACGGATCAATATCTCCTTATGCTACATTGTTCGATGTGTCACTTTTCATATCAAACACGGACTCTGTTTGCATGCATATAGCATTTTCTTTTTCTTCGTTATACGCGTACGAATATAAAGAATAATAGCGAACCAAGAAGGCAAGATCACAAAAAAAATGGAATTCAATGTGCACGTCGAAGGAAAGAAGACCAGCAAAATAGAATCTGCCATACATAAACATGCACCATAATAAATACCATCATCATCGTCACCGTTCGTAGATTATCCTTCTGTAAAGAACATCAATAATAAACGTATTGATACGGTGTAAGAAGTTGGAAAGAAAGAGGTGAACCACCAGAATAGAAGTAGAATAAAAGTTGCGAATAATGGGGAAAAATCCCAAAAAAAAGTACCATCACATAACGGATCGCGTACATGTTTGTATCAGATGTATCAGTCAGGGAATGAATGGCATGGCAAACGCTCTTATGGCGAGTGTTTATTTTCGATATAAGCGCCCTATCTCGTTTCATACAAATTCCGTAACATTCTCTTCGTTTTTTTTGTGTGTCGACAATGGTAACGTGTGTGGCTTTAATGGCAAATATTTCCAATAAAATTTTATCGATTCCGCTTTTTTTCGCGTATCGTCATACGGCCTACCATAAAAATGTGCTATATTTAATAATAATATTTCTTCCAACTTTCCCCCTCGCTGGTATCACGCACGAATCGTTTCAAATTCAACTCCTTTTATTATTGCCTATAACTCCGATAAACTCGATACTTTACAATCTTCATGCATCGCCGCACATAAATATGTCAATTATTATTAAGATAAAAGGATAATGCACGACTGGTACCATCGTTAAGTATAACAACAACAACAATAACAGCGGAGAAGAGGACGAACGTGGTAAAAGTAGCGAGAACTTATAAAGATCGTAATCAAATGTTTTATGTGAACTACACGGTATAATAAATAATGTATTTTAGCTTAGAGAAAATAGAACATCTTTTAAGTGGAACGAATCCCTTTGTTACGACATTCCTCCTTCTCTGCGAGGGGGACAATAACGTAAACGATTTACAACGATATCCACGTTCTTATTATTCTTAGTGTTAATGTAATATTTATTTAGGTCTCTCTTCCTCTATACGCCCTTTAAATATTTAACGATGCATGCTAAGAAGACGAGTGATAAATGAGGACGTGCAAGAGGAGAAAAAGTTTAAAGCTAATATTGAACGATACAAATATACATTTGTGATTACTTTATCTGGATAATGTTTGTTTTGTCGATGTGGCAAGACGAAGAAGATGAAGCAGGTACATATACACTTCTTATGTATATGATGGAGAAAATGTAATATTAAGCGAATGCAAATCGAAAAGCGAACGAAAATCTCTTATAGAATATTTAATCCTCATATTTTTTTCTTCTTCTTCTTCTTGCTGAAGTTAATAAAAAGGGTAAAATGTGCTCGCAATAAATTGGGTTTGAATAAAAATGAGGAGAAAATCCCCTTCTTTTCAATAAAGTGTGCTTTTTTTTAAATATAATTTAAACGAATCGTGCAACATTCTGTCTTAAATTTTTTTGTGGGCAGTCTTATCCCAGATGAAAAGTTACTGTTATAAATAGCTATCCTTCGATGTAAAATCGTGTTGCGCCCATCGTCCATTTCATTTTCTTCCAACTTTCCACATTCACTTTGAGATAGTGTTAAACAGTTTATATAATATTACAGTTCAGCAGATTTAAGCGAATAATCTTTTTGAAAGAAACTTTCTTTCGTTGAAATGACTCCTCGTTCACAATGAAATGCGACACCGGCTACTACTTTGCTTAATTTCATTTAATTCGCACGGATTTTCTCGTCCAAATAATTAACATCCAAAGCGAAAATAAGTTGGTTTCGTTATGAGCTAAACGTTAATTAAAAAATATTTTTAATTAAATTTTAATTCGTTTATCATTAATATAAATAATATTCGTTGTGTTTGGGACCGGATATAATAAATTGTGACGCGTTGATGTGTATTATTACCATTAATTTAGTTAACAATTAAATTAATTAATCACTGCAGAAACATAAATTACTTTCTAAAACCCGACCGCATTTCATGTCTATCAAAGCATTTGGCATAAATTCAAAAATTAATTCGGTATAACGATAATTAATAACATGCAGACGTTAAGAGAGCTCTTTATACATTTACCATTCTGCGTTAAAAATTGATAAAAATCTTTCAATTGTGTGCCATTAAAATACGACGATTATTAGCGTTAACCATTTGACTTATAGCTTGGGATATTTCTGGGACATAAAGGATCATTGTTAGATTGCTGCTTCGATTAATTCCCGAAAATTTATTGCGAGAAAATTCGAAATATTGCCCCTATAAATAAAATATCGCGCTTCCCTTGTTAAATCGGGCAGTTTTATCTTTTCTTTCTACGTTAAATCGAAGAGGGGCTTTTACGAAACAAGAAAAAAGAAACGAAAGAGAAAAGGAAACGGCCAAAGCGTAGATCGAATGAGAGGAAAAAGAAATTAAAAGCAAAGTTCGTGGGAGAAAGACGAGGAAACATTTAGGATTTGAAGAGTTTATTTTCTTTCGATTTATTTCACAGACTGAAAGGGATATTCTTTTTCTGTTAAGCGACGACGATGATGATCGCGAGCGACGAGTTCCTATTCAATTAATTCTTTTTCAATTATTTTACGTTTATCTTAATTTATAATTGAGTTCGATTCCGTCAAAAGTTTCGAATGGGCGGCCGTTACGAAACTTTTCGATTATAGAAAAAAGAACGACGAAAAAAATCACTTTCAATTCAATCAAACGGAGATATAAAAGCGAACACAACGCAAGATATTTCTTATCATAGATAGATTTTCTTTGAAATCACCATTTCAATAGGGAAATCCTAATTAGATTATCAAGTAAATTATGAATTGTAAAACCAAAGACCATTTTTATTCAATTTACTTCTAGCTGCAAAATTCTGTCACCGATAAGAAATCGGTACACTTAGACGAAATTGAATCGAAGAGGAAGAGAACGAGAGGAACAAAGCAACAAGACGGCAAATAAAAGGAACGGTGAAGTGCGTTAATGAATATAAAGTAGTAATGTCTTACTTATCAAGTCGAGTGTTGGAAAAGCCGGCTCGAGGCAGAGGAAATTTGTTGATGTGCATATTAAACGCTTTTCTTATGGGAATAACTTAAAAAGAAGTCGAAATAACATTTTACTGAACTATTAAACATTTGTCGATGCATTTAAGAAAATTCTCGGTTTCAGATTTCGCGATTGCTCTAGCATCGTAGTAACGGTAAATCTGCGAAATTAACTCCTAATTTTCGATGAAGACACTCTCGGGGTCGAATGTCGTACAAGTTTCGTGCGGTGCGGTTTTACACGTGTGGTCGATAAGAGCAAACTCGCAGTAGAATTGAAAGTTACCGTTTTAAACGTTTTCACGGCGATAGCTTTCAATTCGCCTAAAACGCTTTTGGAATTCTAAAACCATTAAGACAATTATTAATTCCATTAGACATATGAATTTCATACGAACGTTCGCAGATGTAAGGAATGCGCATTAATTAATCTGAGACGTCAAGAGACGTTCAGTTTCAGGAGCGTTATTCAAAAGTCGAGGAACTTAACACGTGGCCCTTCTAATAGATTTACAAAAGGATTTTATTAAGCTGCGTATAATTCATTTTTGTTTTGTACATTTATGTTATGACTTCCATAAGGAAAACATCTTTTTTTTACAAGGCATTAAACTGGCGAATTTCGACTGGAGCGAATAAAGCAATTATTCTTAATGTCAGGAACGTTATGTGATTGCGACGATGATGAAGGGAACGTTAGGGCAACCAAATAAAAACGTGGAAAATGGGGCTCGTTTAAATAATTTCTCTCTCATTAATCCATCCATCTCGTTTATTTTATGCGTAAATATTATTTACTTTTTCAGCACATCAAAAATTCTTTGCGTTAGCTCACTCAATTTCAATTATTTCCACGAAAGCTTGCCCCGTTGTTTTCCATTTACTTCACATCAATTGTTTACGTTATAATCATTATGATTCTTCTTCATACGACCGTTGTTGTTATTACCATCAGTCTAAAATGTAAGGAAAGTAGGTTTGCTAATATTTCGCTTATGGCAACTCGAAATAGCGAAACATCACTGTTATATTCTCTCAAATGTTACGGGCTACTTGCGAACGTGACCGTCGTTGATGATTTTACAAACGTTACGTGCGTACCAGAAAACATGCAAGTGTTAAATTTAAATATTAAAAGGGCTCAACCCGGTTTAAATTCTAACGTGCGTACGTACATTAACGAATATGTTTACAACCGCCAGCAGATGCTGGAAACCTTTTCGAGATACGTGTACGTATGGAAATTTGCCCACGTATATGTGTGTGTTATCTGTTAATTCGATTTCAGGATGAAATGCCATTAAATTAAATAGAAGAGGTTACAATTGTAACTGAGTTAAACTTGTTTCGGCAGGGACCAAAGTAAAAATTTTGCTTAAAAAAACATTTTTTGCGACTTGTAAATTGTTAAAGATTTGATCAATCCGCTCTTTGATTTTGTTAATCAAAGTTCAATGCACATTTCGGATTTCTTGTCAATAACCAATTAAATTTGCCTTTAGCATACCATTTCGTTTGTCCACATTTTTCCTGCTTATGTAAAGTTAATAGAACGTCAAAAGTCATTAAAGTTTCGGATTTGGTCAAATGTTGTGTAAAATGAGAGGAACAAGAGGGATGCAGTGAGGGAGCGAGAGTATTTTGTAAATACAAAGTTATTTAATGCCCTTTAATAAATAATTGTATATGGGGGAATGTATATTTTGTTTTATACAAATAGCTTATTTCGTATTAAAATATTTATGTTGAATATTATGAAAATCGAAATAAAGTCTCCTCAATCTCTCGCATTTATTGATAAATTCTCGAATTATTAAAACGAAGTTTCGTTTACCACGATTGCTTAAGTAGCCAATTGCTTAATGTTTTTTCTTTCTTCGCCAAAATATATAGGATCTAAAGATTGTATAAAATTTCTTTTATGTTATGGATTAAACTTAAAACGTTTCCATCTTCATAATCTAATAATCATAAAACGAAACGTAACGTGAAAATAATTAAATTTTTGTTACACATAAAAAAACCTTTATGTTTCTTTTTCATTTTCTCTTCTTCTGGCTGTATAAAATATTTTTTTTATAGATTTCGATATTAACTTTTAACAACATTTTGCGCATTTATACTCTTTCATACAATCCATTCTTACTGAAAAGCCATTTTTATCTTTCTTTTTTGTTATTACAGAAATTAACTGCATTATAAAACGGAAATATATACCCAAAATAAAAACCCAATAACCTTCCTAATCGTTATAGCAAATACAAGAAGAAATCAAGAGGAAAACTTCAATCAACCCAGCAATCACTCATTGCTGGCCATTAAATATTAACAATGATACGGGTACGTATCATAGGAGGAACCCGAATAGAATTTCTTAACGACTTCAATCCATCGACAATTTGAATATTGACGTAAAATGCAACATGAAAAGCTTTCGGCCTTAAAAGTATTGCCCCGAAAGAAAGGTATGAGTTCTATAGTAGAGGTTCTAAGTGATACTTTCGATGATGCATATTACGAACAGTTTCGTATTAATGCGAGACATGCAGACTGTTTTATTTTTAATTTCAAGTGGATTCTTTTAATCTCTCCTACATTTTTAATCACATTCTATCCTTCTATTTTTCTTTTTGTTAAACGTACGCTAAACCAGTTCCTTTTTTATCTAAAACTCACGTCGGATTAAAGGTAATTAAATCCTTCTGCCCACCTATCCATCGTATATATCCCCTTCAAACCTGCTTACACATGTTTTTCCATTGGCATTAGTATAAAATTTCTCGTAGAACACGTACAACTAACAGGTAGGACAATAGAAAAAAGAAACGCAGCAAAAAAAGGGAGGATTTAAGGAAAGCATTTGTGGAAAACGAAAGATTCAACTTTCCACACAAATGTTCGGCCCTTTTTCTTATTGGACTAAACGAAAACAAGTCATATTCGCTCGTCGTAATTTATGTTTCAATTACGATAACTGATTTCCATCTGCCGCAACAATTTTTCCTCTCGCCGGCACGAAAATCTCTGGCCACTATCATTTCGTTGTTTTGTTTGTTGCCTCGCATTCTTCATCCAAAAGCAATCTGTTCTCTCGCAGTTTTTAAGCGTTAGAAATAAGAAAGGGCTTCGATCAAAATCAATTAGAATTCAAAGTATTTTAATTATCGCCGTGATTGGAATTGTTGAATGATCGGGTCGATGAAGAAAATGAAGAAGAAAATATAATTAACAGCTTCGGGACAGTTTTTCCCTTCCAATCAGAATCCGAAAATCATTATTAAAACTTCGTATTGTTAATTAAAAAACAAAGCCTCGAGATTTGTGAAAATAAATAACAAATCGCCCAGCCGTGTCGGTGGAAAAAGAAACCAATTGGGGCAAGAAAGTTTCTTGATGTTTGTCTCGTTTCTTTCGTTTTTCATTTTCAATTACAATAGCGAGAGAAAGATGGGGAAAATAATGGAAATAATGAAAATTCACATTCGTAAATACTAATACTGGTAATAATAAAAAATACGATTTTGTAATACCTTGAGAACGAGACCGTCGACTAAAAGGAAAGGAAGCTTAAAATCCCATAAACGTTTATAGGTCGTCATGAAACATTTGGAATTAAAAGTGTTCCAGTTTTAAAATAGAAGCTTATCATTAGACGTCGAGGCTAGAAGAATATGCGATGGTTATTTGTCTGGCAATAGAAGTGAAAATGTTTCATATAGTTTCGCACCCTGTATAAATTATTTCATCTGCCAGCCTCTCTGGAGATTTTGGAAATAATGCTTTTAAATTTCAACAAAGAATTCTCCTTCTCTCGTTTTATTTTATTTTTTTCTGCGGCTATCCGCTTTTATTTAACGTGTTTTATTACGATAAATATTCATGAGCAGCTTTATTTTATATTATTATTACGTTCGTTTCTTTCTCGCCATCCTTTTGCTCCGATTATTATTTTTTGCCACGTTGTAACCTCCATTCCCATTTCGCATTAATTAAGAAAATCGTATATCGTCATTTAATTACCGCAACCAGATCATTTCTCTCATCTATCCGTTTAATATCTCCCATTCATTCTTTCATCCATTTAATCAATTACTGCACATGGGATGAAAGCAAACGTTCGCCGAGCATAAAGGCTTTTACTAATAACAGTCCTGATGTAGCGGTTAAATTTGATAATCTCTTTGACTCGACTAGATAATGATTAAATCCAATTGATACGAGAATGAAAATTAATTAAATCTCGGTCATATATGAGACGATTATCATAAAATAAAAATTAAGTTACAAATTAAAATATCAATTTCTAATTGGATTCATCGGACCACAAGGACGCGATTCTTTATATCTCGTTGGAAAATCGCCACAGTACGTTATGGTAAAATGTTCGTGTAACCGTGAAATAGTTTGGGTTCCGAAAGAGAAAGAAAAACCGGAGCAAGAGAGACGGAGCGAAATTAATTTCTTCATACGGAAAGGACGAGGACAAGTTCTTCTATAGCATTTTAAACGTCGCAAATTAGAATCGACTTACTGGCTTGATTTCAATTTGCCTAGCAATTAGGACCAAATTGCAAATTAAAAATAATTACGTACGTTTCTCTCCGTGCCATTTTTTCTCATCTTTCACAAATATTACGAGTCGGTCGAGAGGCAGATTATAATTAGTCTCGACCAACAATTTCGTCCTTAATTGGATTTCGCCAAATTTTAACAATTACGACAATTTCATACGATTCTCATCTACATATTTTTTTTAATGTACATTTCGCATTGAATGCGACGTATGAAAATTGTTTCACCAATTTACATTTGTAAGTTTATTTAGTTACGATTGCTTTAGTAATTGAAGTGGCAGGATGATCGTGCAAAAACGACACAATAGCAATAATCAAATGCATGCGATTTAGGTGGTGTCGAATGCAAGGCACGACGCGGCGTCGGTTTTATTATTGTTTGTGTTTAATTAATTTGGAATTTCGGTTTAGTTTGCAGAAATTTTGTATTGACCCGATTCGCGTAAGATAGTTAGTTGCAACTATATCCCTTAAAGTGGCATTAACACGTTTATCAACAACTTGCATTAATTTGCAAACATACACGTTTCCCATAATGATCGAGATAGTTTTGAAACGATCCAATTTTCGATTTCGTTCATAACTACGAGGAAAGATTGTATAGAAGAGGAATAACCGTTAGAGCCTTGGGAATAATGGTACACGAGAAATTATTTAATTAAAAACTTTTTCCATTAACTCTTTCTATAATATAAATTATTCATATAACATCGCTTAATATTTCAGATCGTACCTAGTCTAAATGAAATTATAAAATATAAATATTTTCTTAAGTCGGGAGTGCCAGCTCCTTTTTTTCCTCCAATGATTTATCACTTTCGCAACAATAACGTGTGTGCGCCTGAAAGCAAACAGAGAACGAAATAATTTTTGTTTGTTAATGAAAACTGAAAAAGTTGCCCGCTGATTAACCGCTTACTCGTACGTAAATAACGCCACAAGGTATTATCATTACCATTGTAATCAGATATCTTGTTGCAAAATAAACGAATTGAAATTATGCTAAGCAGTACACCATTATTTTGCATCAAATGATACGTTTCTGCAATGTATGTTAAACAAATGCACGTAAGTTATATTAAGCTCTGGTAACCGTATCTCTTGTTTCTATTACGTTTTGCCCTTTTTGCCATCCATTGAAACACACATATTTTAAATGTTTCGCATTTAAATTAGAAGAAAGAGACACAGAAAGAAAGAAATAGGCACAAGGCCAAAAACGTATAATATTCAGTTTCGCGGTATTTGTTTCTCGTAACAATTCATTACGTTTTTTTCCTGTACTTGGGTTGATCCTCCTCCTCGAATTTACATTGTATTTTATTTCCTTGCATATACGTATTTTAACAACCCTAATAAAACTGATTTACGCTACTTAATATAACTTAAACGCAAAGTGTATTCACGTGTCTTGAAATACGTGCATTTGCATACAACTGTTTAGTTCTGTTCTGTTTAGCTAAACTACCCTACGAATAAAACTTTCCCTTATCTTTTGTCGAATAATTTTAATAATCTGACGATTTTAATGATAACATTTTGATGAATGTCTCGAAAAGCGAAGTTGTAAACTTTATAAAACCAACGCTTGAAATTGCGGATTGTGATACGACAAGGATTTATGGCTTGGCGACGGATCATCACTAAAAATCTTGAACGTTCTGCAGACAATAACGATTAACAAGGCCGATAGTTAGACGCCCTCGACGACACATTAATTTATTTTATGTATGCCACAATTCTAATTTATCGAACGACTCTTCAATTCGATAATACGCGATCGTAAATCGACAATTTTTCCCCAATCAAAAAGCCATCAAACTCATCGGAATAAAGTCAATTACAAATGGGTTCCGACTTTTTCCGGCGCTCCACGTAGATGAATTGAAGCGATAAAATTATTAACGATTATTAAAGCTATAAAATTTGTTCGTCACGTTATCCCGTAGATAGCGCCGATTTTATGTTCAGAGGACGCGAACAAAAAAGGCAAACAGAAAATATTGGCGAGAAACGGTTTTATTATTTGTAGCAATAATGTCGCGCAGTAGGAGAGTAAGGACAAAAACCGAAATTGCCGCTGTTAAGTCAACGTTCTTCACTTGTATCGGGCACTTTACCCTCTCAACTTGCCTTACGACTTTCTGTGTTACACTGTGCAATTACCGAAGATTGAAAGAGGGTGTGTGTGTGTGTATATATAAATAAGGGTAACAAAACTTCCTGCTGCCAGTTACTGTTGTACTACAAGTTAATTTGACGTTGATATTTGATGGTTTGTGCCGTACGTCTTTGAAGAAAGAACATTGTTTTATTGTTAATAATAATAAATGTGAAAGCAACAATTTTGTGCGTGCGTGCGTGTGTTTGAGTGTTACCACACCGAAGTTTATTAACAAACCCCGGTAGTAAAATAATGTGTTAAAAGGGAAGAAAAGAAAATTATATTTCGCCCGCTAATTGAGAAAAAGTTGTCGATTAGACAATAAAGGAAATAACGACGTACAATGAAGTGTGGTTTGTATGTCGAAGATTTCGGAGGCGAAAGTTTCTTAAAGGACGTACGTAATTTGTTGTGCGAATGGCAAAACAGGAAAAGGGTCGAACGTTGCTAACGAATTCGCAACTAACTCTCCGTTTCAGTTTGGCCCTAAATTAACTTTTCTAATTAAATTCCAATAGAAAGATTTTCTCATCGTCCAACTACTAATTTCTCATCCCTCTTAACGTTTAAGTCCTTCGCCATTCATTCATCATTTATTCAAACTTTCCAAGTGGCTTTGTTTACTTCTTTACATTCTCCGCTATTCTTGTCGCTTCAACAATCATTATCTAATTACTTGATTAACTTAAGAAATTTCAACTGACAATTTACAATAAAATTTTACGAACGAGTATAATGTATTAGCATCGGGGAAATCTAATTTATAACTCATTAGCGATAATTTGTTTAATAAACTTAATTGAGAAAACACGTTATATAAATATTTATTTATTTATGTTTTCAGGAAAGAATCGTACTCGCAGCGAGTTCAATTTCATGCAGTCGGTTTAATGCGATTTCTGTGCAAATTTAATTAAGAAAAAGTATCAATTTGTAAGTAAATTCTCGTATGAACTATAAAAGTTAATGAATTAATACATTTTTATATCCGTCGAATGGATATAATAAACTATTAATGCTGTACTAAAGTAATATAATACGAAATGAAAAATTACGTTCGTTATCGATTATTCCATAAAAGAATTTAAACCTATAATGAAATCATTTCTGCGTATTTAAAGCTGCTCTTGAATATTGTTATAAAAGTTGGTGTATGGAGGGAAAAAATAATAAAGAGACGAATCCATTTTCTTTCTTTCCTCTTGTACTTAAATCTTCAGGTATTACGCGATCGTTACACGTGCGTTTTTATGTAATGTGATTGTAATAAAAATTAAGAAAAGAAAAGTTGGAAATTTTAAGGCGGCTTAAAGAAGCTTTCGGCTTCTATAAAATGTTACGAGGATTTTAGGCGAGGCAACTTTCTTATTCGCATAAAATTTGCAATAAATTCGAAAATTTGCGAATTTACAGTCGAAGACAATGCGTGGCAACGCAAGACAAAGTTATATCGCTAATTTCGGCGTGTAACATGCGGCATATGTGGAAACGAAACATTATACTACAAAAACCGCAATACAGTGTTAAACAAAAGTTATTTCGCAATATAATAAAAGTTTCTGTAAAAATATGCACAGTTTCCTCGTGTAATATTTGGGTCCGTTTTTAGTTCCATTATAAAAAGTAATAGCCGTCTCTTATTCTTCTTTTACGGCCACATTTCTTACGTATCCACATGTAAAAAAGTGGTTAAACATTTAAAAAACGAATCCCTTTGTGCCATCAAAACGCAATCTACAAGAAAGAAAGAAAAAATTGGGGAGAGAAAAACTTTAATTCGTCCATAACTTATATAAATGTACACAAGCCATGACCAAAAGAGTGAAGTAATTTAATTTTATCACCTAATAAAAATCGCATCATTACACGGCCCCAGATATGTGTGCGAAAGGGCAAAACAAACACCGAACTGAAATCCAACGAACAGTTTGCGGGTATTATTTGGTTTGCTCTCTTATTCTTTTCCATTCCCTTATCAGCTTCTTTCCATTTCTTTTAGAAGTAAAAAGAAAGTCGACGAGGAAACTTATTAGTTAAATGTTCGCTTAAATTTTTGATAACTTTAATCTAATTATATGATGGTGGCTGTTGACTTTTACCTTAATTACTTTCTAAACTAGTTCGACTTTCTTTCCTCGATCTTTTTCTCATCGGGAAACCGCTAAGCAACTCGTTCGTAAATGGCAAGTGGGCAATCGTTAAAAATTGACGATATAAAGAAATAGTGTCGTGCAGAATTTGAATAATTCATTTTATTTCCTTGTCCCATTTCCCAATCCAAAACAGCATTATTTATGCCTCTTTTAATCCCTCGTAGGAAACGGAACCCTATTTATTATAAATTTATACGTTGATGGAGGGCGGTAGTGGTGTCAAATGTTCCTTTTACCTAAAAGGGAAAAGTAAACTTCCATTTGCACGTCTATCTATCTATCTACGTTTCCCGGCGCTCGCCTGGATTTTAAAGTAAGAAGTAACGTGAGACCGCATTTCGCATCAAACAGTCGAGCTTTCATTCTTTTGCGCATATTTCCTTTCTCGTTTTTCTTTTTTTTTTTTTGATCCTCAAAAGCTCTTATAACAAATTTTTTCTTTAAAAGTGACAGGTAACTGACGAGGGAGCCGAGTTGGTGGATGGCTGTGTAATATTAGTAGTGGCCGTAACGAAAACTTTCCACTCTAAACTGGAGAACCGGTTGTAATCTCGTGTTTAATTACAATTTTATTATTTATTTCAAATTTGAGTGTGTATATATCATCCTTAATTATCTAATTACAACGTATCTCCCCGACCCGTTATTTCCTTAATGCAAAGTTATAATGTGTATCATTTAAAACTTCGCTCGGGATAGTATTTACATTGAGTGGTAAGAGAGTGTGTGTGAGGGAGAGAGAGAGAGAGAGAGACAGTAATTACGTGGTTTCCGTTACTAATTATTTGAAAGCAATTTCGTTTCATTTAATTAGACCGAAAACTGTTCCAGTTTACTCGTTTCTCCGTTTAAATCCGTCGATTTTATACTTGGCCAAATTAACGATGAAACTTACTTCAAATCGAAAAGAAAGTTTGATGAGAAAAACTTCTGAAAAGTGCAAAATTGGAAGAAAAGCAAATTCTCAGAAAATGAATGAATGTCAATGTAAAATTCAGATTTAAACTCTTATTAATCGATCTTTAACATTTATTTCCACACTTAATCACTTTAAGGGTTCCAGGAAAGAGTTTATTGCAATTAGTGCAAAAATGCAAAACCGTGATATCTTCATATTCATACCATATGGGAATGAATCGATATCGATTAGCGTGGTGAAAATCTTAATTTTCTCCGACTACTATCATTAATTCGATGGAAGATTTGCTATTAGGGTTACATTTATCATCATCGCTAAATTATCCACTGTTATCTCCGTGCAATTTCTTTTATCTCTTGCCCACTAATAACAGTAATAATCATATCTATCGTTATTTATTACCTATTAAGATTAGAAACGAAATGATTTACGGTCAGGCTGTTATCATTATCCCATTTTTCTCTTCGATAGCTATTTTCCAGTGATCGATAAATCAATAACATACAAGCTATCGAGGAATGTAGATCGCTGTTTTCGTACGTTTCTTTAACAAACATACAAGAGTGAACGCACTTTGTTTATGAATTTATTGCCATATTCACTTGAAAGACGTTTGCCAAACTGTTTTCACACACATTTAAGTGAAATTGTATTGAAATTTGCAAGTGTGCGAGAGATTTTCTTTTCGTTTGGCAATATCTGAACGAATAGCAACGCTGAAAGAATCGATATGGAATATGTAATCGTTTGAACGTTGCCGAATCCATGTTTGCACAGGCTTATTAATCCACGTGCTGATTTATGAGACCTGATATGATAAGCGCAAATTTAATAGTCGCTTAATTTGCATAACGTTAAGTAACTATTTATTTATCCTTGGGCCCCAACACACACATTTATGTATTAATTGATCTCAATTAGAATTCGTTTTTTAATTGTTTTGCTAATTGAGAAAAATAGTCGCTGCAAAAATGTTTCATATAAAATATTTTGAATTTTGCGCACATGTTTAGTTTACGTTTTAAATAAATATGCATATTTGATATGTGAATGTTCACCATCAATAATAAAGCGTCATATTCAAAAGCATGTATTGCTTGTGCAGACCATTAAATCGTGAATATAAACAAGAATGGAAAATATTTGCAATTTGTTTGTTTATGTTATTTGCATATATGTGTGTGCATACCTATGTACAAACGTGTAACGTGACAGTTAATGAAAAATAACAAATTCGTACACGTGGATTATGATTAAAACATTGGATAATTGAGGAGCCTGAAAGAATTCAGAATTGCAAATAAAGCTTCACACACGAATGAATGTTTATGAATTTTTAATTAGCGAAAAGCTGAATAAAAAATTCGAAAGAGTGGCGGAAATATAATTATTATTTTTTCCTTTCGACTCAATTCACAAACGTCCTTTGCCAATCGCACAGGATGCGAAATTATTAATCCGTTTTTAAAAGCACCTTCGGTCGGTCTCCCACATATTTTTATTTAACAAATTGTATTTATGTCCGAAACGAAACAATTAATCGTTTCGCTAACGGTTGATTTTTTTTAAGCTGTTGAAGTGAATTTATCTAAAAGTTGCGTTAACAAATTTAAATTCGACTGTGATTAATATAGAGGCAAAAGAGGAAAATTATTCTGCTCTTTTTCTTTTAGAAAAGCAATCTCCAAATGAAAATTGCACAATTCGAATAGGCATTATTGCAGTTAATAAACGACAGTTAATTTTAAAACTTTACGATGCAATATTTTCTACAATTATTACTATTGCAAACCACCATCAACAAACAATAGTCTGTAATTAGCGATAAATCAGAAACGGTTTAATAATTTTCACGTTATTGAGTTTGTAACAAGAAATGCTTAAAACTATTGTACCTGTACAATAATGGATACACGCTAATTAATTAAGCTCGTTAATGCCAACAATGATGATGATGATGAACCATTAATTAGACTGCTTTGTTATGTAACAGCGATTTAAACTTTGCGTAAAAGGAAAAGATTATGCTGTTAATAATTTCCTTTCTTTCTTTCGGAAACGTAATGCGAAGATTTCGTGTTTAATACCGATAGCTTTACAAGTCGATTTAAACGGGAAACGTGGTCTTGCTGTGATTTAAACTCTCACTTTGAAAACTATTTCTCGTTTCTGTTAAATGAAACTAATCAGTTTTAAATAGATAGGCAAACGATAAATTTTAATATACTTCCTAAACGGAAATCGGTTTTGTGACGTTATTGTTCAAACATAATTTATTGGGCGAGTTTACGCGATAAATCTAATTTTACCGAAACCCATTCCAATAATTCTTAATGATATTAACAACAGTTCTATTGCACCGGTGGAAAAGTTCGTTTTCGATAATTTATACGTTGTCGAAAATCCAAAAATTTTCTATCCAAAAAAAGAACGAGATATTGCTTCCAGATCCAATTTAATAGTATAAACCTAAGAACAGGTCGAACAGACGCAGAAAACGAATAATACGTTTAGAAGGTCGTTTTTCCCTCTGATTCAATAGAAATAATCCGAGTAAAGGAGACCAAACAATTTTCTTTTTTCACTTATATCCTTCTTTAAGGACAAACACAAGAACAAACAAGTGTGTAGTTACCGACGTCGACAAAGAGGATTATCGTACAATATGGGATATTTCGAATCGTCATTATTTCCAAAGATTTCTTTTATTTCGCTTTATTTTTATCAAATCATTTGCCAAACAAAGATCAATATCAATCGCACGCAATATCGTCGATATCGGCAAAAGGAAGCCCCGATAACAGGAAGATTATCAATTAAATCTTCAATCTATTTGAAGGCAACAAAGAATTTAAATTAGTACAACCCTAGACGTGAATTTAATTAAACCCGAATTAATGCAACGCGATACTAATTAATTCTGTAAGGCGATTTCGATTATTAATGACATTTCCGAAATTAATTAAAATCCATTATTCGGATGTCGAGTAGGAAAGATATCAATTAACCTTTTAATTAAGAATTACCTTCACAATTAAAATATTTGCTTCCCAATATATTATTAGTTTTTTTGGTTTATCACTACACAAGAGCAGTTGAGGCAAATCGATAAGTTATTCAAGCAGTTACGAGAGATTAGAATCATATAATTACACGGTGTTATTAATTGGAACGCCCAGTCCGACACGATTATTGCACGAACACGCAACTGTTTTACATAATAAATTAATGAATCCGTCCAAATTGAAATTGAAATAGTTTTTAACGCCCTTATCAACCTGTTGCTCGGAGAATTCGGAAGGAAATACCCACGAGATCGTATTGCGAGGAAAGCGAAACGAACCTTTGTACTGGATGAAGATCGAGAGATCGCGAGCGAGTTTTAATTAAATACGAAACAGTAATTGCGAGTTCGGAAAGAGAAGCGGAAGATGTTTCTCATTAAATGATTTTGCAAAAGGAGGCAGCCTTCGTTGAAAACTTACCTTTGCCATATCATATTTATTCATTTTTGCGTAGTATATTTTGATCAAATGCAGTAAGGAAATAATAAACTTGCAATTTTATTAAATGCGAACTAGGTGTTTGTTGGCAATTTGCTGTGCTCTGTGTTTGTCAGAATTTTCCTTTTATTAAAAAGAAAACTTGTTTGCAAACTGTTCCGTTTAAATGGCCCTAATAATCCCAGCAAATAAGACCATTTTTGGCTTTTTTTCTTTCCACGTGTCACACGTGTCACTTATCGCCACGCTTTTTCCATACTAATATTTGATGTCCTTCATTTTTTTTATATTCCTGTAATATTGTGAAAATGTTCTCTTTTTTTTACAATCACATTACATTCGATGCTTTTCGCTTTTGATATTGACATTTTTTAAAATTCCCAATCACACAAAAAGCATTTTTCATTACACACCCAAATAAACTCAATAATTACAGTGTACATATTGTACGAATGGCTCCAGAAAAGTAATTGCAAAAAGTAAGTTGTTCCAAGCTCGATATGAATTATTTGACACGCAAAAGTCGCTTAAAAGAATTGCAATTAGTTACTGTTTTGCCGCTTGAAAGGAAAAACAAATTATATTTATAGCAAACTTTCTAATTGTAAAGTTTCGCAACACTCCCACGCAAAAATGAGTTTCTTTACTCGTTGGATTAAATCCTCTATAATGCATAAAAGAGTAGGTCATTATTCATGATAAAACCTAACGATTCTTTAATCTGTCAACAAGTCTCGTATATTGCAAATTATTTTGCGCACAATTGCTACGTATTCCACGTGGCATCCCGTAGATATCGTTATTGGAAATTCGATGTTGATAATAACAGGAAAACATCCCGCTGGTTATATGATACAGATGAAATAACAGAAAGGTTATATATATAATTGTGTGCGAATAATGTTATCACAACAACATCATTTACGTTATTTTATGTGCAAATATTAGTACAATATCAGCAAAAAAGAAATCTTTGCCTGTCTATGCGAAAGTGGCGTTTCTTCTATCTATGCCCAAAAATTCATTATCACACATTAATCGAATTGGATTTCACGATTGCATCAGGTCGAAGGGAAATAATAAAATTCGCGTCCTCCTACGCACTTTTGCAAATGGAGAAAAAGTAATAAAATAGAGATCCTTTTAAAAGAAATAAAGGGCATTATTGAATTTCAATTTAAAATTGAATGTAAACAAAGTAAGACAATTGTATTATTATTCTATTATGTAGGTCTTTCCTTTCAGTTGTTGTTCTATTCTGAAAAGATTCATTCACTCTAAAGAAGAAAGTTTGAGGTTTCAATAAAAGCAAAATGTGGGGCATCGAAGGAAGAGAGGAGAGATACTTTTTAATAACTTCCTTCCATCCAAAACCCCATAAACAAATGTAATCAATTCTCAAAGACGTCGATGAAGCTTTCAAAAAGAAACTGATTTAAAGTTTTATTCAATTTCAAACGTTGGCATATTGCTGCGTCCACAATTTGTATCGTTTCAACGTATCAACATTTACGACCGCATTGATCCTCTTACAGGCCAGCAAAGCGTCGGAAATCGTTGGTGTTTCCATAATTGCCGAGTGATGATCGTCACCTGAAAAGAGGACGAAGAAAAACAATAATTTTTAGCGGCATCATTATAAATTCCACGCACCTGTTTTCTTATTGAATTGTGCCAATTTCTTGCGGAACAGATTCATGCAAATCTCCTTGCAAATTAAACGTATATCGGAACCGGATAATAATTCCGTCGTCTCTGCCATCCTCGAATAATCGTCATTATTGAAATGGAAGCCGGTTTGCGCGAGGAAATATTTAAATAATTCGCATCTAACCGATTCGGATGGTAAATCTAGATAAATACGTTTCTCGAATCGTCGCAGCACCGCCGTATCCAAATCCCTGTAAGTAGGACAACACGAAGAAGTGAAGTGATGCGAGAGAGAAAAAGGGACGAGTGAAATGAAGTAGTACAACGACGTCTGCATAAATTTGCTTATGGTAAATAAACGTGACGGTGCAATTTATCGATTTGCGTTTAATTTTGATGCCAAGGTGTATTTTGACGAAATGGAATTGTTCCATTTTCTTAAAAGGACTCTCATTGCATTTCTCTTTAAACTGCGACGAATGCATCGATATTTCGTAAATGATGAAACAAACAAGAAAAATCGGTTAAGTTCACGCCCTAGAAACATTGTTTGAACCACTTTTGAATGCAAATAATAACATCCACTGGGAGATAGAATAGTGGAATAATATGCGCAAACGAAGTTTCCATTTGCCCTCTCTCTTTCACTTGCCACGTGTACCGTGTGTACCCAGAACTCTGAGGTTCGTTTTACAAAACATTCCGAAACAAAAGCAAGTTCTGAAGTAGATCTACGATATAAATCCCACTTCAAATGATGGCAAGTAAATTACGAATTAATCTCATTAGGTTCATTATTCGTAAGAGAAAAAGTAAAAGGGGCGAACTGGAAAATGAAGAAGAAATAACTTAATTTCGGTTACGTAGCAGAAAAAGGAATTTCATCTTTTTCTTTAATTTTCATCTTGTGGCCGATTCTTTTGACGGACCGAAAAAGTGGGGCGAATCGTTTAAATTCCTTCGTTTTCATTCACTCTTTGTTCAGTTCATTTCGCTCTTTTCATTCCCGTTCTTTTTTTTATTCCGAATTAATTCATTACGTTTGAAAAGGTTCATCGACGACGTTTTTTATGAAAGATAAATTTTATAAAAGGTAAATCGTTTAATTAGCATCGTTCAGTTTTTCTGGTACTTACCTTGGGTAAACGAAATTATTTAATTTAGTTTATTTTAGCTGGGTAGTATCCAAGGTGCAAACTTTCGCTGATTATCTGCTTGAAACGTCGCTATAAAGTACTTAAGAGTGGCTTTTTTGCGATCCCCGAGAGCCTATGGACCTACTTATTTTCTGCTTATACGATGGAAAGTTAAATAAATCACCTGTTAGGTTTATTACAAGTTCAGGAAGAAATAGGTTGCCGTTTTAAATTATATCGGATATCGAATCGTAAATTTTTGGGAATAATGCATTTTCTCGCTATTAAATTTTGATCCCTACGAGATCCTCAATGGAATTCGAGGGATACATTACCAAGGTGAATTCGTAGCGGCCAGCACTAATATTTGCCGATTCGAACTCAAAAGACCGTCGAGTTGCGTGAGTAGCTCGCTTTTGAATCTTCGCGACGCGTCGTGATGGGTGTCCTCGTGTTTGTAGGCGATCGAATCGATTTCGTCGATGAAAATCGTGGTCGGTGCATAATGCCTATAATTTTTTAAAATAAATAAATCGTATTTTAGCAAAATATAGATTTCAAATTACTTCGCGACATCGAACAACACTCGGATCATTTTCTCGGACTCGCCACGCCATTTGCTTATAAACGAGCTGTTCGTTAAATTAATGAAAGTCGTTCGCGTTTCGCTAGCCAACGCTTTCGCCAATAACGTTTTACCGGTGCCCGGTGGACCGTACAATAGGATACCTTTAATTAAATAATTATGCCATACAATAAGTGATTTTTCATCCGTAATTGAAAATTGTAAAGTCTCCGATTCGATAATTAATTAATTTGATGACGAGGGACATTGTTTACGTGTTACAATGGCTCATTAAAATATCGCCGAACAATGAATTCATAAATAATCAACATTTCATAGCCAATAATAATCAAATTAATTAATAAGCAAATTAGTTGGATTAGGTGCTTGTGTATGAAAAACTGCAAAAGCAAATTGGTGAGGTATTAAATTTCAGTTATAACAATGAAATGATGCACATTTTGTATAGAGCGATATTGCAAAATTTAATGAAATTCGTTTTCGTGCAATCGTGGTGGAGGCGCCGGGCGATTCCCATATAAAATTTAACGTTTTCTGTCTTTTTAGTTTCGGTACATTTTATCGAATTCCTTTCGCGTTTCTTGCCAAGTAAATTGATACTAATTCGTGCAAATTACAAAAAGAAAGAATAGACAAATCCATCGCTTAATCCACACAATACTAAACGATCGATATCACAACACAACGAACTTAATTTCGTTAATATCAAACAATCAACAGCAATTTTATTTGCTTTCGCCTCTCTCAACTTCTTCCTTTTCCTCTTTTCTCTGTTGTTGCCAATTAGATTTGCTTCTTTCGTTTTGTTCGTCCGAAAGAATAAGAAACTTTTTCCACGCCAACGCCAAAAAGTTATTATTATCAAATTGAATACGTCGAGCGAAATGATAAAGAAGAAGGAGGAAGGAAAAAAGTAAGCAAGAGGAAAGTGAATAATTACGAACATTAAGTACATATTTACCCAGTGGTGCGATTCCATCTACATTTTTCATTTCTCAAATTCAAACACTTTTAGTAATAATGATGATGATGACGAGGGAAAGTTGGGCAAAAAAGCAGAAGAACAAAAAAACAAGTGAAAGTAATGGACGGCGAGAGCGAGCGAGGAATCTATCAAGGGATTTTTCTTTTCGCCCGCCACTGGCTCGCCCAAGTTTAATTTGCCGAATAATAATTTAAATAGACTTTAAGCATTAGCGTGTTGGCAGAATGTTTTAACGTTACCTTTTACCGCTTTCAAGAAGAAGGAGAGAATGAAGGAATTTTCCGGCAATTGTTCGTGTTGTGGTATAAATTTTAAATGCGATTTAAGGCAAGAACGACGCAGGAAAAGTGGCTGACAAAAGAACTCTTTCCTATTCCATGAAAAGCAATTTCCTAGTGCATTATTTCAAACCAAACTCTTCCTGCGTCCGTTCCAATTACGTTAAATGTATTCCATGTATTTGAAAACTATACCTTTCCATGGCGTTATTAAACCGCTGCTAAATAATTCGGGATAAACGTACGGATAGACGGCGGCCTCCTTTAGCAACTCCTTGGCCACGTCCAGACCCACGCAATCGGACCATTCGACGTCTAAACAATTTCTCGGCACGATCTCTTTGACGATTTGCTCGGCAATTTCGCGCCATTCAATTGAGTAACCGTCGAAATCGCACAAAGACGGTCTCGGCTCGTCGCACGGATTCGTAGCGTGCGATCGTTTCGTTTCATTTTCCCTCGCATTCGACAAACTGGTAACGTCAATTTGGAATTCCGTTTGATAATTTATCTCCTCCTGTATCGATTTCGTTTCGTTCACTTTCCCTTGTGTAGTCATTAAATTGGGCGACGCGCTGTTGCTGCTGCTGTTGTTGTTATTATTATTCGTGCTGAAACGAAACGGATCTCGATGACATAGTTTGCAAATAATCGTTAACTACCTCAATTTGGATCTCCTTCTGCCGGCAATTTGCGACGCATCGATCGTCTTCGATTCGTCGCTATTCAATCGTCGCAATATTTTCGGTCTCTTATTGAATTTCGTGCAATAGTAACTCTCGTAATCTTGATAGATTATATCCAGATCGACGTTATCGCAAATTTCGTACTGATCCGTCAATTGGGCCTCGCACATCAGTGCGTCTAATGTTTGCAATAAGTTTTGTTCTTTCAAATAGTTGCGTATCAAGTAGAGGATGCTCCGCTTTCGCTCTCGAGCCTCATTTTTCTCCTGAAAATATAACACCGCAAGATTGGCTTCATTAATTATAAGGGTAGCGTTTTCGGTGCATCGGATTTATTCCTCGTTGCGAAACTAAAACATTGGATGTGATAACGAACGTTTGCATAATATTAAAGTAGCGAGGCGATTCGCAGTGCAATTTTCATATGCGTTTTAATTTCAACGCTGATAGATTTAATGCATAAATTATAATCGAGAATGGAAAACGGACGAAAGGAGGATACAAAATCGATAACCCAACAAAGACATATAGTATGTTAGAAAGACAAACATGCGATTCGGTTTGCAAAAGGAAAATTTTTAATTTATTTCGAGTTAGACGTAAACGATTGAGAAACAATTTGTTCTTGTTTCGTTAAAGTAACGGCGACCTAAAGCGAGAATAATTCGCTGCTTATTGGATTGTTGAAATTTATCGCTTCAAGGTGTACAAAGTGGCTCGAATTTAAGTGATGCCATTTGCGAAGATTAATAATTCGCCGGACAAAGGGTCGATCGGATTCGCTTACGAAATAATTTCGCTAATGTATTGTAATATTTTATTTAAACGTTCAAATACTGAATTTAATATTTGCTTGCGTTCCGAAATGATTCATCGAGAGCGAGCGAGTTCTTCGTGGTATTGCTTTCGAAGTTTTCGTTTCCCAACATTTTCAATAATAAAATGAAAATGGTGCGAGATAAAGAGAGGCGAAATATGAACTTTCGAAAGTAACCTATCGTGTAATCCCGAGAGATTAGAAACTTACGTAAAATTTGTCAATTTCAAATTTTGCTGAATAAATCTATTGTTATTGTTAACTGTTGAACTAATGAAAGCAAGTCAGAGAGCGGCGACTTTATTTACAAAAGCGACTTGTTCATTGGGAATTGGTAATTAATCGATATGCACAAAGTAATAAATTACCTTTTGGCAAATTGCATTGCAGCACGCTTTCTGCAATTCGAAATGCGTGACGTTAAATAAACAAATCCCAGTTTCGCTAATTACTAAATGAAGTAGTCTCTCTGACGAATGACTTTTAATTCTGCGCTCGCTCCGACAAAAGTTTATTGAAAAAGGAGTTCTGTAGCTAAATTAAATGTTTGCTACGAGCGATGAAACAAAAACGAAGAAATTGCTTATACAATTCTATTATTATTGTTTATATGAATCCGCTTTCAATGATGATAATAATTTTGCAGTTAATTTCGTTTTGTTTAAGCAAATATTGCAGTTCTACGGTTTATTAATAAATTCTCAAATTAATATTGCGTCGACGACGGAAGTAAATTTACAGAAGCTAAGCAAGGAAGTAGAATAAAATCGACGTTGTTTAGTTTGGGAGATTTGAGAAAGTTGAAGCGAAATATTCGAAATATTAACTCGCGTAATAATAAAATAATTCGCGATTCGCACTAACAAATTTTTAAACTGAAAAAATATACAGAACCGAGCCAACAATGAACGACTCTCGTGGAATATTATAACATTTTCCTTTTTATATTTACATTTACATAAAATCCTTTTTCCCCTACATCTCAGCCTTTCTCCTTGCTCGCATATTAAACATATTTACTTACATATTCTTTATGAGTTTTTATACCGTTCTTTATTAGATTCGTTTTGCTCGCAAAATATTCTGACATTTTGATTCACACTGCAAAAAATAGCGGTTAGCGACAGAATACGTAAACTGACACTTTATTATAAAAAAAAACTACGACCGAACCAAATCGCTGTCGGTAACGGACTCGAATGCATCCCCTATTTTACGTGAAACAAACGAAACCGCCCTCCTTTCGGCTTCCTGCCAAAACTATTTTGTAATTTTCATTTTAAACGATACGGATCGATTAACATCATTTCATTTACCTATGCGACGTGACTCACGTTTATTTCGTTTATTAAAATTGCGATCGATAGCAGGGACAAGATTGCGAACGAATAGAACTGTTAGGTCAAGAACCTCGACGTAAAGCGTCACGCCGAAGAGTTGTTATTCAATTTTTAAGACACTGCGAAATTGATGTCGACTCCCTAAACAAGATTTATACATTGGCTCGTATAAAGCTGCGGGACAAGTTTATTTCCATTTTATTGCAAATGCAATCCTTATCTGGCCATTTGTCTGTCATCTAGTTTGTCGAATAAATAACAAATTAAACGTTGCAAAAGTTTTTATGTGCAAATTTTTGTGGCCCATCCAAATACGATGATTGCACATGTGTTGTACAATTCAAATAAATGACTTCCAATTTCGGATTATATGTTCATGCAACGTTATCTTGAGATTATAAATGCCAGACATTAATTGATGACGAAACGAGCAAATTGCGGACGTTATCTTGTCCCGTTTATAGTGATAAATCTAACGATCACGTTATAAAACCATGCTCGGTTATAAACCTTTTGAGGATTACCAAATTTCGACAATTTTCTGCGTCTACTTGTAAGAAAAGTATTTCGTGTTTCCCAATTGATTTTCCGATTAGAATAGCCTGACATCACGATTTTCCATCAGCGGATCTTTGGTATTAGTTTGGCAAGTTTACCATTGTTCCAAACGCTGTTATTGTTGTACGCTGAAAACTCGATATTTTACGCTTGTTTTTCGTGGTCGGTAATAAACTTTTTCTTACGAGATACGGGAGCAACACTCGTAAAGATCCTTGCTTTTCCTTTTACCTTGCTTTTGTATTTCTTTTTCGATTCCATCTCAACTCTGTAAATTGACTGAGAGAAAAAGACGATGAACAAGTTACAGTGACACGAACAACAACAGAAAAGAAAGATTAAGATGAAGGAAAAAGAAAGGAAAGTGGGCGGAGGGAATAAAGTTACTGGCGATTAACTTCCTGGGAATTGTTGAAGATGTTATATTTATTATACGTCCGTGTGGGAGCCTCGAGTATGAAAAGCTCGATGGCATTATTCTCGCTTGTTATTGCATTTCTATTCGTCTCGTTTGGTTATCAAGAAATTCTTCTCATTTAATGAATATACACATTAAGACGTCTCCTTACCTACAAATTCCTGCGAGGAAATGCATTTCTCTGCCATTTAATCCGTTTTAATTGACGGAAATATCGCGATTTTGCAAACGTTTTGTTTAGAATCAAATTGCACGCCAAAGTTTAGAATAGTATATTCAATTAAATGCAAATTCTCGAGAATAACTCTATATCTAAATATAATTACGATTTGCCTGAATATGAATAATCCATTCATTTACTCCGTTAAGTGGAGAGCATTTATTAATCATAACCATTAACAGTAATAGTATAGTTATTAGAACTGATTAATAATCGGTTTTCAAATGGATAACCCATGTTAGGTCGCTTCACGTGTGCTTGCATCCGTGGCAAACGGACGCAATAAAAGTTAAAGTGCGTCATCGAACGTCAATTTATCGGGGGAAAGAGCTTAAAATTGAAAGCACGAAATTAACAGTCTTTGGATTTATTGCGGACTTAAAAATTAATTTATTAACCTTATAAATGTTGATTCAGTGTATAGTGGAATTTTATTTACGGTTCATCCACTTCATTTCGAGATTGTTTTTCGCAAATGTAAATTAAGTTATCGATTCCATTTAGAACCGCGAAACTAATTCTGCGATAATCACGTTGATAACATTGCAGAATGTTAATTACAAGAGACAACGTGTAAGAGGATAAAATAACCGGACATAAAACATTAATTACAACGGTTGTTAAAATGGCGAAGCCTTTACACGTATCTTCGGGATCCAGACGACCGTTCATCCATTCGCTACTACATTAATTATAAATTGTGTTAAATTGCAAATGCGCAAATTAAAATTTGTTTAATTCGTTCCGCGAACGTTTTAATTAAACATCAGTTTTCAATTAATTTTCATTTCTTCGCGCGAAGATCATTTCCATAAATTGATTAATTTTTCCGATTTTCGATCAACACGGATTTGTCGTTCGGTCTCCTTTACTGACTGCCATCTCGCTCGTTCGTAATAAATCAGTGGAAGCGAAACGCGATGCAACTACAAAAGCCTCTGGTTAATTATTATGATTGTAATTTATGACAATAGCCAACATTAAACTCTAGTTTTGCATCGAATAATTAATAATTAACTCGTGGAAATTTATAATTCAACCCGCATCTAGTCTATCGAATAATTTGATATTACACGAGTAAGCTCTTTATTTTAACAACAAAAGAATATCTCCACGTCTACTGGATGGTTCTCTGAAGGGTAAAAACAACGACGCTGAATGTTGCCAAAATCGTTTAGAGTAATAAGATGGTTTGTGTCACTTAAAATTCACAGCAAACGGCATCATATTCCGCACCTGGGTCCCTTCAGAGTATCATGGGAACGATACTAGCTTGATTGCATTCCTGTTTTTCTTATCAACTAAATGCACGCTCTTTTATAGCTGAAGAACAAAAAGAACCGGGGGAACGAAAGAAAGAACTCAATTTCGGCTTCCTTCCTGTTATAAGTCTTCCCCATTCTATTCGCAGCTAACTTCACTAGCCATTATTATCTCTATTGCCCATTAGTCGAGATCGTAAGAAGGAAAACAACTACGCCCAACTTAACTAATTGAAAACGATTGTTGTTCAATCTTGGAAACGTATGGAAACCTTCGAATCAATCAACATTTTGCCGAACGACAAAGCGCCGGGATTTTCAAAGGGGAAACCGCGCGTGCTTTATACGTATGAAAATGATTAGTTCTAGTAACCCGACCGCAATAAGGTCGGAACTTTGGCCGAGCTGTTAGTTATAGGACGACAATTAAAGTGGAAAACTTTGGTCCTTAACGATGACATAACGAAAACGTTATGCATTCGATTGTGTCGAATGCGAAACGCTCTTTAACGTAGCAACTAATTATTGGCTTGTCTAGTTTGGTCAGGCGAAGTTATAATTTGATATTGCCTCTCAGTTTTATTTTTTGTTTATGAAATTGATACAAAAATTCAGTAGACCGTAAGCGATACGTTCAATTGTGCTCAATGTTTGATGAACTTTTGTGTTAAATTTGGAGTAAAAATGAAAATTAAACCGGCTGAAATGGGGGATTCCGATTGTAAGTCGCACAATGGAGATTTGAAATATTAAATTAGACCCTTTTTTTTTCGCGTCGTCTGTTACAGGAACGGTAGCCTGATTATTTTTTGTTAGCGAAAACGATTTGTCGTAAATAATTTTGCGCGAATGAAAAGCGATGGTAAGTTATAACAATACATGAATTTTATTTGTTAATATCTCTGCACCAAAACACATTTAATTGAAACATTTCATAAAATCTCGCGTGTACATGTTGCCAATCTTTGAATTATATGATTGCATTTCAATGAATGTAACGGCCAACAATGAATTGAAATAATTATAGAATTGGCAAATGAGAGACGCAATTGAATTTTAGTCGCTATTTATTCGACAAATTTGCAATTTTACGTTTTATTTTTACCCGCTTTAATTTATGGATCGATCTATAAAACAAAAACGAACATAAATGAATTTAAAAAGAATTTATATAAAAGTGAATCGTATTTATTTTTATTCCACTATACAGACCAATAACATAATTTAACGCAAAAATAATAAACCAAATGAAATTATGGCATGGATTATTTGCTTAAAAATAAAAATAAAACATACTTTTTTCGTTGTTGGCAATTTTTTCGCGAAAAGTTAATTTTATTTATAAACCATCGATAGCATGAACTTTCGCCTCTTATTCGGCCGATAAAAACGCGAAACTGACGATAAAAACTTCGAACGTTAAGCGCAGATTAAATGTATCATTAATAACTGGACTTTTGTAATATAATTCATAACTTCCGCCCTTGGTTCGGTGGTCGCGGGCAGTAAATAAGAAAAGTTCGCAATCTTTCTTCGAGCGTGCGAAACTTTCCGTTCTCGATTTTTTAACGAGCCCAAAAAGTAATCCAGCACAATTTTATTTACGACGTAAGTTACAACTGCAAACGCGAACGGACGCGAAAAGGTGACAGTAAATTTGCCGGAACATAAAAATGGTCTCGATGTAAGCGGATGGCAGAGGCAAGAAAATTTGTTAGAAACAACGCGGGCATAATTCTTTATCGGAATTCAGCAGATGTTCCAAACTGTGTAACAGCAGAAGGCAATTAAATGATTTGTTGCATCATATAAAAACATAAAAGCATAAAAGGATTCGATACGCATTCGATGAATTTAAATGTAATTAAAATTTCGTTACAATTAAACTTGAAAACTTGTTTTCTATTGTAAAGCACAATAACAATCATGAAATTCATTTTTATTTGTGTCAATTTTTAATTAAATTCCACGTTATCAGAAAATATTAAATTGATAAAAAATAACAACAATAGAAGGAGAAATTAAAAAGCGACCCTACAAAAAAATGCGTTTTTACCGAAAACAAATATTTTTGGATCATCAATTGCCATAAATTCAGATTTATCCATCAATTCCTGCTCGTGTGTGTGATTTTCCTAAGGAAAATTAATTGCCTACCATTCCTCTTCTTCTTCTGCCCGTTCCATCCTTAGGTTTGGCAATTAATATCAGGTTTAAGATTTGACTGAAGACTTAACCGTAGATTACGATAATGCCGAACCGAAATCCTTCTTCTTCGGCTACAACCTTCATAAATACATTTTTCTTTCGTGAATTTTTATCAGACGCCGGTTTATTATCCAGACGATGATAAATGATCGAGTAACAATATAATAACACGTACAAACATTGGATTAATTGCAATAACATAAAATATGGTTAAACAACGTCGGCTTTCTTGCTAAAAATGAAACAAGAAAATGTTTAATCCATCCGCAACGCTATCCTCCTTAATCCATAATTAAATCAGTTTTCTTTGGCCGTTATTAAATGCGAACGAAGGCGAGGCGAGAAAAGAATTCTCCCTCTGCGAAATTAAGTTTTGCTTGCTTTTAACGTCCACAAAACAAGATGCATAGTTAAACCGCAGGCATTCTCATTAACTCGTACAATACCCATAGGTTTTTCAGGCCGTTTCGTGTTCTCCTTTCGAGATTTCGCTCTTTGTGAGAGCACAAATAAAATTTCAACGGGCTTTAAATAAACAATAACGAAAGCAGCAAGATGGAACAAAACGAAAAGGAACCGGCCCCAAATTCCGTAACAGTTTAAGTAGATTTCATCCCGTTAGAATTTACTATTAGGACTAATCAATTCGATTTGCATTTTATTTAAAGGAACACGCACGGAAAACAGAAACTTTTCGGTGGAATTGTTATACAATTCGGTTAACGTGAAAGGAGATGGAAAACCGCAACAAATTTAATAACGATAATTAGCGTACTCGTAATTTGTATTGAGATAAACGCAAAACAAAAACCGTGGGGAAAAAGGGATAGAGATACAACGGGGGCCGTTTTGTTCGCTGAATGAGGCTAATCAAACTGATAAGTTTCGTGAATGTTAAGTAACTTGTTTCGCTCGATTCGTCTGCGTGTAGTTTTTTTTATCATTATCGCTCGAATTGTAACGGATTCCGTTAGGAGAAAAATTAAATTATAAATAAATTTTATCTGGGCCGCTTTCATTCAATTCAAACCGAATCTAATTTCGTTTTTCCATTTTCTGGAGCAAAACGAGAGCGAAACAAAAAGCATCAATCCCGATTTAATTATCAATGTTTTCCCATTTGCCCATATACGTTGCTGTTTTTCTTGCCAATTTTTAATATCATTTTCAAGTTAAACGAATTCCTTTTCTTTTTGTACATGTTTTATTTCATTTTGTCGTGTTTTTAATAACCTCGAAGGAATCCTAAAGCAGAAATTTACATTAAAATTGCCGAAATAGAACAATTGGAAACCAGAATCAAAAAGTCTTTAACGGCGAAATATCTCCGATTAATTCCCAACACTTAGCTGTTGCTTTCATTCTTCCTTTCTTTGCTTCTTCCCCATTGTGCATTCGGTACGGTATAAGAGAAATAAAAAACAATTCCTCTTGTATTTTATTGGCGATTTCAATTAACCGACTTTCTTAACAAGGAAAAGTGTGTGTGCGAGGGAACGCGAAAAGTTTTTCAATCCATTTTCGAGTTATTTACTTTATTTGTCCATTGTTCCGAGTGCTTTGCCTTCCTTTTATTCGCCCTTGCCGAAGAACGACCACAATTAACACTACAATACCGTGAAATAACAGCAATGAAAAAGAAAAGGAATCGACTGAAACGTTTCATGGAACAACACGCACCATCAGCACGTTAAATGCCCAAATTCCAATCTGTTAGCAATAATACACCTTCGCCGATTTAGTGGCATCAATTATTGCAATATCCAATATAAATAATGCATCCGATTACGTTCTGAAATTTAATCCGCATCGATTTAATAATAATTAATCCGCAGAGCCGTAATAATTCGTGAGCGATTATTGGAAATTGGGTCGGCACATTCAAAAATCCTCTTATTATGGTGGAATAATTATAATTTTCTGTTCGAAAAAATCTGCCCTTACGCGTGAATCGAAAACTACTCTAATCGAGCCCTCTGATCTAACGGTAAATCCAAATGCATAGGAATTGATTGAGGGACAGTTTTGCAAAGTGAATGAAGAAACGTATAGCAGCTGCTAGGCGTTTCATCAATTTTCTAAAGGTAAAACCGAGCGGAGAACGTGCGAGGAAGAAGGACGAAATGGCCCTTTTGATAAGCGTACAAAAAAGTAATAGAATAAGGAGCGAAAGTGCAATCAATCTATTTTACATAATCCATCAAGATTAAGGAAACTCAATCCTTTGTGTTGTTGGTTCTTTTCTTCTTGTATATAACGCATTAAAATGGCAAAAGCATCGTTTTGATCCACCTTGGATGAATTAGCTTTCTGCTTAAATTGAGATATAATAATCAAACTTCTGATCGGGCATAATAATAAAAAAGGTATCAATCAATATTTAATTAACGTTTAAAAAGTAAACCGGGAGCTTTTGCAAAGGGAAAATGATTATTTTTAATTTAAGCTGGACGGATTATTTATTGGCCTTCCATGAGAGAGAGAGAGAGAGAGAGAGCTTTGTAAAGGCATAAAGAAATCGATTTCTTCTGGATATAAGAAAAGGCTTGCGGCTAAAATTTAATTTAAACGAAGTGAAACTGCTGTTTGACGAAATTCTTCCATTTTTCCGCTCGTTCCTCCACCATCAAACACTTCTTACCCGTTTATTTCACGTATAAAGTGAATGTTTGCAAGACGAAATTGATTTATTCCCCAACAAACCGACTCGCAACGATTGCAACGGCGACGAGTTTTCTATGAGTGTTAAATAATTGTGACGGAACGAGAGGAAGAAGAAATAATTTTTCCTCCTACATTTCCTTTTTTTATGAAATTTGTTTGCCAATAAAAGTGTCTAGACGGTCGAAAAGAAGTAATAATCGTGGTAGCTGGTAACGGAGGGAAAACGAAAAATAAGGAACCGAGCGAGATGTAGTTAGGATAAATGATGTAAAAGGAATGGTCACGTTTATTCGCCTTTTACTCCGCTTATCTGTCTCTAACCGGCGACTAGAGGGACAAAAGGAAAATCAACCGAACGTAATAGCAGTTTTGGTGAAATAATGTTTCCGGACGATTTTGCACTTGAGCGGTGTATGAAACGATAGAAACGAAAATTGAGCGACATAAATATTATCATCATTCGACGTTGAGTGTTTATAATACATACGCAACTAAATACGAATTGTAAACGGAGACCGTCCTCCTCGATACTGGCCCGTTTCGCGGCGTTAAAACGCGAGACCATTAGTTGAGACTAATCGTACGGGATAATGTTGCAAAGCAAGGGAAAGAATTGCCTCCAACGAAACGACACGTTAAACCGCGTATCGTCAAGTTAATCCAGCGTATTTGATGTGTTAGCGTTAACAGCAATAGGCGGGGGCCAAATTAAAGACAATCACTTGCTAATTAAGTAACATTCGAAATTTCAAGCATCGCACTCGGTTGCATTGCTGCAAACTTTGCGCAAATTTATTTAGTTATCAAATAGTTTTTTGTTTACTGGTCCGCATATTAGTTGACGTTTGTTGGAATAGTTTATTACATGAAAATGTTATGACTTATGAGTCCGTTTGTGCTAAAGGCGGAATTTAACAATTGCAACATTTAAATGACAAACTAATTGCAAACTTCGCCCTATTATTGCATCGTTTTGCTGCTTAATTGCATCGGTGCGCTATTTTGTTAAATTCTCAGCGAAATTGACGATGAAAAGCGTCCGAATTGTATCGATTTCAGAGGAAACTCATTAGTCAAACATTCGTCTTCGTTGTTTTTTCGTAGCGACGAATTCCCAAGGTTTGTTTTCGAAATGAATTGACTGAAAAACGATCGCGATAAACTCACAATATGTAACGTCTCATTAATAATAATAATACACCAAAGGACGGGAAACGTTTTCCATTTGCGTTTATGAGAACAGCGAACAATTGAGGAGACAAATTCGTTATCGACTTCCTTTTTCTGCCATTGAAAGTGGTTTCCAATGACTAGCGTCTAGACGGGCGAAGGAAATGTAGTTGTCGAGGAGGAGCTACGATAAATGTTTTCCAAAGCGACTTTTCTTCTAACTGCCACAAGGCATATTAAGCAACTTGAATTAGACTGAAGCGGTTCCTATTAGAAAACACTTGGGAATTCGCATCCATTTTTTTTAATAATAACGAATTCTGTTTTCCATCGATACAAATTTCTTTCATTAGTGGATATGAAAGTGGTGAATTAGGATAAATATTTCGAAAAAGAGAACGTAATAACAATCATTAAGAACTCATTCTAATTGACATTCATGCGACGGTACTCTTATCATTAACGTAATAATTATTTCTTCCTACTATTATTATTAAATAGAAGACGGAATGAATTCACTCGTTCGCGCTTAATTGCCAATTAGTTAAGGACTCCTCTGCTGCAAGTACATCTTCTTTTGATGCGCTAATTACTCTTCTATGCTATTCGAATTGGAACACAAAATGGAATTAACTCTGAACGATAAAGGAAAATTGAAATATGAAATTTTCTTTAATCTTTAATCCTAGCAGAGTTACATCAAAGCGATGGCACATAATGATGTAAAAGTGTGAAGCTAGATGCGCAAGACTTTTGCTTAAAAGTCGTTCATTTAATAAAATCCGTGGTCAACCCAATCCAAATTAAAACACGATCTTATTATAAAGAAAAGGTCGTGATTATGATCGTGTTATGTAAAACGCAAAATTATTTTAATACGCGTGTTACACGATGGTAATAATGTATTTTGCATCAACAGGTTGCTCGCGGAAAATTAGTTTAGGACGCCACACGAAATGCGTCGTGCTAAAAAAAAAGTGGGCAAAAATGAAACGAGACCAGTGAATTGAAACGAAAGTAAAAATGCCAGAGAAGAACTAGTAAAAGAAACTATTGAGTTACTAATTATCGGCCTCTCTAACGAGTACCATAAAAATTTGAATCTTGTTCAAAGCATTTTCCTCGCTCGTCTTTTTTATATTTATAAAAGAGACCTCTGCGTACCATTTTCTCCTTATTTTCTTTGCGAAATAAACGTTTATTTATTGCGATTACCATTTTAAAGGGAGGGAAAAAAATACGTACATAAGAGTCGTGGCGCTAGCAAAAGAAAATAGTCTTTTCTTCAAAGGATATCTCCAACGGAGGATCTTTTTGTTTGTTGAATTCCGAAAAGAATATCTTCGTACGCCTCGCCTTTTAAAGTAAAGGCATCTTTTAATGAATCTGAAGGAGTTGGTGTTATAGTTTGTTTATTTCATCAATCGCCTTCAATCCATTAATTAAATTCTTTGCGAATTTATCGCGATGATTCTTAAAAGGATATTTTAAATGTAATGAACGTGGGGTTTCAATAAAAGAATCGAATCATCTTCGACGCGGAGAGATATTTTCGCAATTCCTCGAGGAGATTTAATGTATTTTGCATAAAATTTTAAACCTTTTCCCCAATACTCTATTTGCATAAAAAATATACTTCCTGTTTCGTACTTGGATTTTATGATGTCTAGTGTTGTGTTCTTGGCTTCTTTTTTAAATAATTTTCTCTTCAGAATACACTGGAGAATAAGCAACTCGAAAACTCTTGCACAACACAACGTTCATTGTTGTTATTATTATTTAAATCACAATGCAAATGTTCTCTAAATAAAATCGATAAAAACAATGATTCGATTTAAATTTCGAAATGTTAATTAACGCACTTTGTACTAGCAATTACTGCGAAGACTTGTTTATGAATAGTTTACGTTCGCCACATTTTTGGCATTAAAACATCTGTTACAATAATTAATTAATAATTAACATTAATTAATTATTCGCCTGTGAATGCCCCCTTTAACACATACCTATATGAACATTTTATTAAATTTAGCAATAAACAATAATAAATAATATTGTTGATCATCAATTAAAATTTTGTTTATTAATTATTTTATGATGCTTTTAATTAAAGTAACAATTATTTATTATTGTAATCATTGGACATTTTGCAAAATCTTGAGTTGTATTAACGTTATTATTGATCTTAGAATTAGTTACATTTTATTACTTTTCGCACTCTTCCCTTTTGCTACAAACACCTGAGCACGAATTTTCTCTACGATTTAAACACAATGCCCACATGCTTAGGTAGATTAATTGGTTAAAATCAATATGCGTTTTAATAACAATTTAAACAACATTTCGGGGAAGTTTGCAACAAAAAAATTGCAATATGTCCCTACTAAAAAATAATATGCACATAATACTTTTTTGCATTATTAAAAAACTTGTTTTTGTGATTCATATGGTCCGGAGTTTGCTACTCCCACACAGTATTTGTACAATGGACATCATATTAATGAATAGATATCGATATGGATTAATTTAGAAGTTGTGACATGTTCCATCAAACCAACATGAACCACATGAAAAAAGCGGTTCTATGAACGTGTATATTTACAATTTAAATTAACTTTCTACTTTAACGAACACATTATTAATATAGCTCCATTTTATCTCTTAAAGCTCATACACTTGACTCCACTTAAGTAGCGAATTGAACAAGTGTTCCAATTAAATAAACTCGATACTATCGACAATTTTATCTAATGAAAAGTGCTCGAAATTATTGTTTAAGTTTATTTCTCTTGTACTCGCTGAATATTAATAAAGGCATTTTTGGAAATCGACTGTTTTGCAATAACATTTATGAAAATCGAAGGAAATTGACCTGAAAACTCGTCGTCAAGGAGCTTTTGTACGTACCTCCCAGTTTATAGAAAATCAATTACGATTGCCAAACGAGATTCTCCGCGCAAAAAGGAACTAAATATAAACGGTTATTGAGTGTGTGTGTGTGTGTGTGGGAGGCCATAAACAAAGGAGAAGGAAATTAACTTTTGCAAAATGCTTGACAGGTATTACAGCGTTCTTATCGTTTAATAGGTTAACGGTGAGATAAGTCACTTAAATAGGCATCTAACAGAATCCATACATTTAACAAGCAAGATAACGTCCTCCGCCATATAATCTATAAATAAATATTTATGGCAAACTTTTCAACTTAATTAAGTTTCTTCGTTTACTTGTCCCTTAAAAAAAATTACCATATAAATCTAAAATTTTAATTGATCTCTCGCCCGTCTCTCTATTGTTTCAGATCCCCGCGCCTGAAGAAGTAGTAAAACGGCGGAGGATTTGAAGAAGGGAATTAAGTAAAACGATGAAAATTTATGGGACGAGCGCAACTAAGGAAAACTGCAGCCGATCGAATTACGAAACTTTCCCCATCGTTATAAATCCCAATAATTATAATAGTAATTAAAACTCTCTAACTGAAAGAAAAAAATATATAAGCGGAATCTAAGTTTCAATCGCGCGAAATTACCATACTGAAGCACGTGCAACAAATACAAAAATTAAACAAAATTCGATTCGTCTCTCCGCGTTCAATTTCAAATTGCTTTAATTAAAAACTTTATCAATTACAAATTCGAATAAATAAATCGGCAAAAATGGGCCATCATCAGTACCACGAGCCGATCAATAACGAGATACCGACCGGCAGCATAGATCCGAACGATTACTATCTACCATCGACGCCGAACGTCGTCGCGGCGTTCAATTTTAGCGAAACACTTTACGAAACCGCCAACAACAATAACAACAACAACAACAACACGGCATCGTACGGTTTGAATTTCACCAACAATTGCATGACAATTAATTACATCAACGTCACGTGCGAATTGCCGATCGACTACGCGGTCCCGCTGTACGGTTACATCATGCCATTCCTATTGATAATCACGATCATTGCGAACACGCTGATCGTCGTCGTATTGAGCAAACGGCACATGCGGACGCCGACGAACGTCGTCCTGATGGCGATGGCCCTTTGCGACATGTTCACGTTACTGTTCCCGGCGCCGTGGCTCATCTACATGTACACTTTCGGCAATCATTACAAACCGCTATGGCCGATCAGCACTTGCTACGCTTGGTCCATTATGCACGAGGTAAGCATTGATTATGAGGAATTCGATAGTCAAATGGACCCCCCATGTAATAACCAGCTTTACGTTAGTTTCCGTGCGGGTTTTTTAATTGCAAAGTTCGCGATGAATAAATGGTTTTGCAATTTGTTGTATGCTATTCGGTAGAGGATTTCTCGCTCTAGAAGTTTCTCTTTTGTATTTGTATAATTTAATTTTTCCTGTCGCTGAGGCCTCGAGAAAGTTATCGAACGTTGGGAAGAAGTCGCTAACAACATCTTATTTTTTGTTTAAAACTAAAAACAAATTAATCTAAAAGAACCGCACGGAATTACGATCTTTGGATCGATGAATGAAAGTTTGCGCTTTAGTTGGCTTTCTTCGCGTTTTGTTTTCTGGTAACTTGAAGATGCGTGCTCTTTTTGGCGGGGTTTTTATTTATGTGTCGACCGTCCTTCCAACCGTTTCTCTTGCCTGGCGTGGCATTTGAAAAATAACCGCAATATATTTCGTGCGTTTATGAATCTGGTTATTACCTTTGCACATCCACTGGCATTTTCACGACGGCCATATTTCTCTCTAAATGCGCCCCAAACGTTCGCATACGCGAAATATATATTCTAATACCGCCAAATATATATTTATCTCTCTCGTTTCCACACCTAGTCGCAATTTTTTCCGTCTTTCTTTCTTTTTTTTCTTGTTTGTTGCTCCCACATCATAAGCGACAACAACTGGACAAAAGCGAGTGGTAATCACTTGGTCTTCCAAGCTCCCTTTTCCTTCTTTGTTGTTGTCGAGCACTTCGTCGTTATTGTAAGCACGTTGGAGACGAAAAGGAAGAAATTCGCGAAAAAAGGGCGTCGTTTATTAACTTTGTTTCTACTAATTTTAATTTCGTTTTGTGCGAAAGTAAACGTGAAACGGGAGCGATTAATGCGTGCTTTAACATTTTTTGCGCTCTCTTAAGCGCACGATAAAATATCGATTAAATGCTGCTGGATTTAGGTTTATAATCGGTTTATCTGAACGATAAACTAAGGTGGTAATTATCCGACGAAAAGAAGAAACGAAATGTAAATGAATGTTAACGGAACATTATCGAGTTTCTTAAGCGAGTCGATTAAGCATTCTATTGGAGAAAAAGTTTGCTTCTTACGCGTACGTTAAAGAATCGTGTGGAAGTTGAAATTTAAATTGTTCATATAAAATATCCTAAAGTTGGAATAGGAAATTTCCTTGTGCGTTAACAATTTGTAATTATTTCCCCATTCTTTCTGGTTTATCAAATCATTTACAAGATTTCCGTTCCTCGACGACAGGGGACGACAGAAAGAAATGTAGTCGTTTAAACGAGGAGAAAATGAAATGAAAATTGCTTTCGTAAGAGTTTCCTGAGAAAATATTATTGAACTTTTTTCCATCGCGATGGAAATTTCTCTTATAGATTCCCATCAGTTTCCTTTTAATGTAATAGACTAACATTTTTCTCTCTCTACATAAAATACACTTTTCTAAAATAATTTCCTTCCGTGCATTTTCCTCGTTTTATTAAATCTCGTGCTCTACCACTTATTTTACTTTTTCCACTGTTTAAGTTTCTTTAAACTTTCTTATTATTAATATTTTTCCAACCGGATTCCCATCGACAAATAATCGAATACACGCACTCGGCAAAATAGCAATTTGTGGAGAATTAATTAGCAAACCGACCAAAATTTAAAAGCGAATGTTTATGTCGGCAACGTTTTACAAACACCGTGGAGTATTGTCTTTTTAATTAATTCGTTTTTAATCGAATTAAATAATTAATTTTATCGCAATTTCAATACAAAACTGGACAATTACCGCGTATACGTGTTTCGTGAATTTAACATGCGAACGCTGAAAATGGTATTTGCTTAATACGTTAAGGTTTCGTTAAGTAAATGGTAGGAAGGGATAAAATAGTGTACATGGGTCAATGATTAAATTTAATAAACGACCAAATTTGTCCTTTTATCATCATCTCCGTTAACAGCAATATCTCCAAGCGAAACAAAACCGAAGAAGAACATTTACGGTCTGTATAATCTAGATTATAACGCAGGAAAAAGTTGGGTAAAGATGAGGAGAATGACAGTGTGTGTGTGTTTGCGTATGAGGGGAAACGAGAAAGCGCCCACGCGCCCATCACGAAACAATTTCTATTCCATTCTCCACCAACAACGTTCCAGTTCCAAATGGAATTTAATATTCCGAAAGTTACGACGTCGCAAGAAATATTTTACCTTTATTTCCCCATGTCGCCTCTACTTGCAGATTATACCAAACATGTTTCATACGGCCAGCATCTGGTTGACGTTGGCACTAGCAGTTCAACGTTACATTTACGTTTGTCACGCACCTTTGGCACGGAAATTCTGCACGATGCCGAACGTGTACAAGTGTCTGATATACATAATGGTCACCGCCGCTCTTCATCAAAGCCCCAGATTGCTGGACAGGGAATATACGCAGGTAATTCGTTGTTAATTACAATTAAACGTTAATTGCGCCAATGAAATGGCAATCGGCGTCAAGAATTCCGCAGCTGCAATCGGTGGGAACGCGAGGGCAACTAATTGACAATTAGCAACGAGCCCTCATATTTATCGAGCTGAGTATTTTGCTCGACGATAATGACGGGAATAAAAAGACGACAATAACGAGCTCTCTCCAAACGTAAATTATTTATGAAATAAGTCGATAGAAAAGTGTGTTCGCGTCTATCGCGTGCTCTCCGCCGATATTCATAATCTTTTAATGCCTTTCCAATTACTGCTAACTTAATTATCAAACTCTATTGTACTAAATTTGATTTCGTACGTTCGAGATCCACTTTTTGTTCTTCGTCTCCGTTCCGCGATAATAAAATTAATACCGCGCCTCTTGAAATTTACAACAAACTCGATCGATTTTATTTCGAAAGCGCTTTTTACCTACGCCGTCATTAATTCAATTCCAATTAATGCCGTTCGACGAAGAAAGCGACGCATTTTGGCCGAAGCGGTCGTTGCTTGACGAGATAATGAAATTTTAGCAAACGAAATTAATTCGTCAATATTTTATTCGTGATGCCCTCCAGTTTGTTTAATTTTTGCGCGTGTTGCTATTATTTGCTCGTTCTCTCCTTCGCAATTATTAATGTCCATGACGCAAATTGAATGGGTTCGATGTGGATACAATTTAAATTTGAGTGTGCGAATTTTCGAACCGGCTTTTTATTGTTTTTTTTTTGCTATATTATATTCCGTTGGACTTGATGCAAAACCATGAAATACGCAAGCGAAGAGAGCAAAAAAAAGGAGACGAAGAACAGAAAAAGTGATAAATGAGATCAACGGTTTCGGGATCCTGCAGGATAATGTCATTCAATGTATATATGTTGTACTAGGGACGATATGGTGTATTATACGTCAGCCCTTCCAATAAATATCAATCAAGATTAACATTTTAACAATAAAACCGAAAGGCAGACAACGATGTCTCCGTATAAAATGGTTTTATAAGGATTTTCTTTCGTCGGAAAAGGGAATTTGATCGAACTCTCCCACAACTCAAAATCCATCCGCACAAACAACTGATTTACATTCGATTTCTGCTTCTTTTACTGTGAAATTGCTCGCGCTTGTTCCAGGTGCACACGTATTGGGATGGCAAAGTGGAGGAAGTTTGCAATACGACGACGGCGAATTGGATAAGCGTCTACGTGACGGAGGACGTTTACTACGCGTCTTATTTCACGTTTCGCATCTTATTCGTGCATCTGATCCCGTGCGTCCTGTTGGTCGTCTTGAACGTGTTACTGTTCCGGGCGCTGAAACAGGCGCAGCAGCGACGCGAACTGCTGCTGTCGAAGAAGAACCAGAAGTCGGAATGCAAGAAGTTGCGCGATTCGAATTGCACGACGCTCATGCTGATCGTCGTCGTGACCGTCTTCTTGATCGTCGAGATACCGCTGGCGGTCGTCACGCTATTGCACATCTTCTCGTCGCTCGTCTTTCGCGAGTTCCTCAACTACGACATCGCCAACATTCTCATATTGTTCACAAACTTTTTCATAATACTTAGTTACCCGATCAATTTCGCCATCTATTGCGGCATGTCGCGACAGTTTCGCGAAACGTTCAAGGAGCTCTTCATTAAGGGCACGATAACGAACAGGAACGGCGGCTCCTCGCGGTACTCGTTGGTCAACGGTCCGAGGACTTGCACGAACGAAACCGTGCTTTAAAATATCTTATTTCTTACGATTAATTTTTGATATGCGACATCTACAAACGGATGATAAATGACCGCGATTAAATTGTCGATTTTATCCTCTTTTTTTCTTAATTTGAAATAGCGACTACATTACTCACGTCTGTCTTTATTACTTCCTCAGGCACTTTGAAGTTGCGTTATATCGTAATGCGAAAAGTTGTTGACTTGTCTCGGTGAATAATTTACCACAGAGAGGACGAGGATGATGGAAGAGAAACGAACCTAAAGTTTACTTGTTGAATGTCGTGTCAAAATTTATTGTACTTTTCTCACTTAAGAATGTCTTTCAAACGTTCCCAGAAATGAAAACAGGATCTGTACGCTCCAAGGATGAAAATTTCCCAATTCTATTCCTACGTTACGTTTAAATGAAGCATATATTTTTCAAATATAATAATAATACATAAATTCACGTACGCTTATAGTGTAGAGACTGAGAATTTATTTCTACTATTTGTACATGTTAATTAATATTAACGAGTAACTTACTTTAAGGGAATAATGTTCGGGGTATAGTTTTAATATTAAAATCGCTGGTTACTTATGTATGAATGCTAGAGAACAGTTTTCTTAAAAGATATTACATTATGATAGTGATTAATATAATATATTAAGTTTTAACTTAGAAAATTGTATAAAGAACTTTTATATTCGGTTAGCAGAAATGAATGATTTTAACATTAACGTTTAGAACGAACTTAACGTAGAATGTGAGAAACTATTCATAATTAATGTTGTTCCAATGAATTGAAATATCTGAAGAAAGGAACCTACAATACACCCATACGCTTGTTTTCTATGTAGCTAAATGTAAATAAGATAGATAATTAATTTTAATTTTGTACATAGGATCTAATGCAAGGAATAAATTCTCAAACATTTTTAAACGATAAAAGAGCCCTAGTTTAAAAGTGTTTGAAAATCATTTAAAACAATCAGAATCCATTTGTTCCATTCTAATTGTTTTAAACTACATTACACAAACGTATAATAATTGTACAGGTATATAAATAATATTGTAAAAAATAATATATATTAAAAGAAGTACATAAAAATGTTGAATTAATGTTTAAGTGTAAGGAATATGGAACCTTTTATTGAAATTGTTGCCTTTCCTTTACAATGAATATCCAATAAATGTAATTAAATTAAACGCATTACTATTATGTATTATTAATAAGTAATAATAAACATTCTTTCTTGGATTTAATGTTTTAAATTTCGATCCAAACAAACTTAGTGCTACCATCTAAAGGCAATCTCGAACTTCTTTGTTTCAGCTACTTGACACTGGAGGCACCATTGATGCATATTTAAACCAATTGCTGTGACATTTCGTGGTGAATAACAATAATCATTAAACGGTATTGAAATTTCAAGATATTAATAAAATATTAATAAAAATTTCAGTAGCAAATAACACTGAAGATGTCTGATAAACCGAAACTCGATCTTGGTGCTTTGGAAGAAGATGACGAGTTCGAAGAGTTTCCTGTTGAAGGTAAATACTTGTTAGGTTATATATGACTTGCATTCTGCATAGTAAATATTTATATTTGATCCAAATACTTTAATACTTTTGCAGATTGGACTGGAAAAGAAAAAGATGATCAAGACATCAGTGTTTGGGAGGACAATTGGGAAGATGATAACATAGAAGATGATTTCAACAAGCAATTGAGGTAATTTCATTTTTTAATTTACAAAATGTTATGGAACAATAATATCATTTATATATTTTAGGGCGCAATTAGAGAAACAGAAAAGCAAATAGATTTTGTTTCAAATATGATATTTCCATAAATATTTTCTGCATAAAATAAACTTCTTTTATATAGGATTTGTTATATTGATTTGAATTATAATGTAATATTTATTAAGTCACATAAAATCGGCATCATATCTCTCAGATTCTGTCCTTGCACCAACTGCACACGATAGTAATGCTTGTATACTACGTTCTTCGCCACTGCCATAGACATAGCCATTAGCTTTATCAATAGTACTTTTCAATTGCAACAGACTTTTCTCAGAGTTTACATCCAATGGAATGAAACAGACCAAACTATAATCTTCAATTAAACCAACTAATGATGCATTTAACTTTTTGTATTTCTTTGTCAATGGTGCCTCATCTAATAGTTCCAGTAGATAATGTAAATCTAGGACGTCTGTGTAGAAATCTATTCCAAAGTCCAATTTTGATGCATTCTTCTTTAATAAATCAAACTAAAAAGTTGAGATTAATATGTAAACATGTCAGATTTATTTAATTTTGATGTCATACCTTACTTAAGACATTAACATGTGGTAAAGCTACTTGCAACATTGTTGATAGTGATAAGAGTAATGTAGATATAAATTTGGTTGGATCAGAGCAGTAATGTGAATCAACCATATGAACAGCACAAAGATGATAATTCAACTTTTCTAATTTGTTGAATACCTTGTTAATTGAACTATGATGTGTATATAGTTCAACTTGACCAGGCATATCAAATATTAAATAACTATCCTTTATGTTATTCAATTTGTTCAATAACCAATCAAAATTCTCTTCTAAATATTCCATGCAATACATTAGAGCACCATTAGGTCCAAGATTCATGCTGGCCATTACATCCTCAACAGTTATCAGTTCCGTTATGTCTATTGTTGCCTTGTAATTCATTCCCTCATTTGCTGGATCCAAGTTAATCACCTCCACTTGTCTGTTTAACTTGTTCTTGTAGAAATCATAAACTTTACCAGCATATGTTGTTTTACCAGATCCTGGTGGTCCAATAATTACTTGTCCATATATTGATGTAGTTGTTTTTACCTTCTTTATCACTGACATGCTCTTTATTATAATTAATTATCGATCTCTTCTTGTGGCAGTATATTTAACAATGCAGCAGCTAGTTCAGTTACAGTCTTTGGACCGTAACTTTTTAAACACAGAAATATTTTGAGCGGTTTACGAATTTTCAGTTTTTCAGCAATGTGCCTTGCAGCTGCAAACTGTTCGATATTTTCCGAACCAAACAAATTGACGACGTTATAAACGGGTTCTACGACCTGCAAGCCATTCTGAGCTTCTTCGATAGTAACGTTTAATAAACTGCCAGTTTTCTCGTACTGCGTAGCAATTATGAAATATTTATTGGTGAATATCGAGAACACGATGTCGGTGTGGACACCTTCGATTTCGGCAGCGAATACGTGCAAATTAGAATTATTCTCTACTTGCGGTTCTGTTATCGTCAACGTGTTCATCACACTAATTAAATCCATTTTAGAACAAAGTCATCATCAAAGATACTTTTACGAGATGTCAAAAATGTACACATATTCCGTTCGGGAAAAAAAAACAGGAAACTCATTCGATATTGCGACCTCTATAGGCCGTTATTTCAGCTATATGAAACCGGGATGTATAAAATGGGAGCGATTTAATACCAATAAAATCGAAATATATGTACATAATAATAATTAATTAACGGTAATGACTGTCCAAAGAAACTACTGCTCAAGAGAAAATGAAAGGAAATGTTTGAATACGCAGGTTTCATATTGATTTTAAATTGACTTTTATTTGAAATATATCGCTTAGAGCACAATCATCATCACAGTGACGACTTCTGACTGAAGACAACCCACCCGTCACCAACGTATATTAACAAGCGAGAAAATGAATCGTTTGAATTGCTGAAAGGTATCAAATAATCTCATTCATTTAAATTTACTTTCTTTATTAGGAAACCGATTATATTATTGTTCTCTTGTCTAGGAAAAAACACGTATTTCAAAATTGTACAACATTCATAACTAAACAAAATTATTATAAACAAATACTGCTTTTATAAAAATAGTGGCTAATCTTCATTAAAGAAGTTTTGTACAAGTTAAATTGTGCTGCAACTTATATGGCAATAGATGAAAGTCATAAACAGTCATTTTGAATTCACATAGATGTGCGTACAAAGTTTTTCCACTCTAACGTTGTACGTCTTATCCAAAGTATTCAGTCCGTCCACTTTCTGACGCTGCAAGGCATTACCCAAATGTTTGTACCTGTCGTCGCTAAAAAGAAATCATCGTTTTGTAGAAAACTCAAAACTAATATATAACCAATGCTAATACCTTGGTTTTGCCTTTTCATGTTTCAACATAGTATATTTACTTAAACCAGGTGAAAATCTGTCAGGCAGGTGATTTGCTGTTTCTAATCGCCTGCGAATATATCATTATTCTTTCAGATTAAGATTAATTAGTGAATGCTTACAAGAATAAATCATCATCTTCACCGCCCCATCCACTGTACACATTGGACATACCATTGATCTCTTGGAATATATTTGAATTTATGGATACAACACCACCAAATAAGCCAAGGTATGGTAAATTAAATCTAATTATAATGATACATGTTAGCTTTAAAGCAGCAAAAGAGACAATAATTGAATATTACCTGAATGTGTCTACTGCACTAGACATGTGCCTAGGAAAATTGGCACATGCATATAGATTTCCTAGAGTCAATGGCAATAAATCAACATCATGGAATATTAAGCAATTGTATCCCAATTTCATGGCTTCATAAGCACCAAAATTGAACAATTTTGCCCTGTTGAATGGTAAAGAATTATTTTGTTCAACAATGAATATTCTATATTGAACATGTTGTTGTTGTAGAAAGTGATGAATGTAATTTAGAAATATATCTAGATGCTCTTTTCTATTTCTATAAGGTACAATAACAGCCGTTTTAAATAACCATCTGCATTTTGGAATAAATGATCCACCTGTAACAGATTAAAAGATGAAACCTGGAATCAATATTATATGTGCAGTTACCTAAATTTGGTTCCTCATAATCATACTGCGTATTTATGTTTGGTACTTTGTGTTCTTTATTTTCTCTAATCAGACTACGATAATCACAGTTTACAACGTTAGAATTTTGCAAATTGTCCTTTATCAACACATCCAGAACATTATCGTCAGGTACATAAGGATAATGTTTAGCGTGACGACTTGGCCAATGTATTATAATTAATAAATAAGCGAATAATAGGAAACAAACCGCTTTATGGAACATTAAAATATTCGTAAAAAAGTAATACATTAAAAGTTCCAATATAAACATAAGAAGAGACTGCCAGCTGATTAACTTCGATGTAAACACAGTCGTCTTTTACGTCTCCTTCAAAGAGCTAATGGCTATCCTGCAGAATACATGTATGGAACTAATAATTATTTATTATCTTTGCTCCATTCAAAGACAAAACATATGATAATTCCAAATTTACAATTTGCATTTAAACATGCAGAGATGGCAGCAGTTCACAGTCTCAAATTATTTATTGAGAGGTGCAAAACTCTGGATTGATTTTTAACTTTTATAAAAGGTATTTACACCGAGATCGAACTTATTGTGTTTGTAAGTTTTCCTTAAAATGCTTATTTTAGTATTGAGTACACAGTGAACAGTATTACCTATGGATTTAACCTCATTTAATTACATTTCCTTTTAAATGAAATTACAAATTATTTACATATTACTGATTTAACACACTGTTAAACCTTTAAACATTTTCATAAAAACAAGGTAAAAAATAATATTCTAATGTAAAAAAACTTAGTTTTTATAAAAAGATTTTTTGATTTAACACTCACTGTTAAATCTTTAAATATTTTTATAAAAGCAATGTTGAAATACAATTATTATGTAGAAGAAACTTTAGTAATTTGGATTTAATTTGTAATAAATTCCACTGACCTGCAAGTAATTATGCAAATTATATTATTTTCAGGAGTTATTGTATTGGAAATGAATGGAAACATTCGGATTACATGAGACATTTGAAGGAAACACGAATTCAACACATGATACAAATGGATTTATATACCATAGGTAAATGAAGAGTGAAAAACTTTAATAAATCTGCATTACATACATTGCCAACAATAACAGAAATGGAAATATTTATAGAAATACTTTAATTTGGTGAGCATCAATTACATAATCCTAAAAGCATAATACTATCACGATAATGTTATGTAAATATGTTTCCTATATTATTTTTTCAAAATTTCGTGCTGCCGCAGCTGGGATACAGCATTTGTAACCATGCAGTATTTAATACACACTTCGGCGCTTCGTATAAAGATGGCGCCAACGGGAAAAGTGTTAGTCTCAACTACTTTCATCGTCGACATCTTCAATGTTTAGTGCTACATCTACATGTATATTATCTTTGGTTTTTCACTTGTTGTTTATTGCGGTCTTGTTGACTGTCAAACTAATTTTCAATATTATTACGCCGAAATTGAACTTATTGTGTCTTTAAGCGTTCTTTAAAATGCTCATTTTAGTGTTAAATAGCCATAGTGAAACAGTATTATTTCTAAATTAACCTTATTTAATTACAATTCATTTTAAATTAAATTACAGATCATAGCTGTTACTTGATATTAATTCTATGTATACTTTCTGTTTTAGAGAACAGCAATTGCCTCATAAATGGTTAGGAAATAGGAAGAAGAATTTGCATTATTATAGGAAGCATGTACTTTTTACTCGGTAATTATGTGTATCAGTTATTTGTTTTAGGAATCAGTATGGTCTATGGAATATAAGCCGAATATAATGTAATGTGATGTGCTTTCACATTATATTTATGTGAGCAAACTGCTTTAGTCAACATTGAAAGAAGAAATGTACATACATATGAAGCAACTGACATATCCTTTTTTGAAATGAACACCTAGATTTAGAATAATATAGGAAATCCATTTATTTCATAAAAATTGATAGATTAATACTTCTCACACTTCTTTTCATAAAAATGTACTTAAGAATTTAACAAGAAGAGTTAAATCTATTAATTTTTATGAAAGTAAGTTAACAAATACTGAAGGTAAAAATACAATATGCATGTTATTAATATAAGACGTGTGATATTATGCGTAATCTGTAAAATACATCAAATTTCGTATTTTCTGAAAAAATTCAAAACATTTAAACATTTTTACAGAAACGACGTAAGAAATAATATTGTAATGTAAACTTTGTTTTTATAAAAATGATTAATGATTTAACACTCTTTGTTAAATCTTTATATATTTTTATTAAAGCATGGTTCAAATACAATTATTATTTACAATTATACTTTGTAATTTGTAAAATAATTACAAATTTAACAGTATGTAATTGAACATTTTTATAGAAACAAGGTAAGAAATAATATTGTAATGTAAAATAAACTTTGTTTTTATAAAATATATTGATTTAACACTTACTGTTAAGTCTTAAAAAAATTATGAAAGCAAAGTTGAAATACAATTATTATGTAGCATAGTTTTCATAAAAATATTTAAAGATTTAATGTTTACTGTTAAATCTTTAAACATTTTTATGGAAGAAAGGTGAGAAATAATATTGTAACGTAAAATAAACTTTGTTTTTATAAAAATAATATTGATTTAACACTCATTGTTAAATCTTTAAATATTTTTATGAAATCAAGGTTGAAATGCAATCATTATGTATTTTGGATAATATACTTTGTTTTCATAAAAATTACTGGTTTAACACTCATTGTTAAATCTTTAAACATTTTTATGGAAACAAGGTAAGAAATAATATTGTAATGTAAAATAAACATTGTTTTTATAAAAATAATATTGATTTAACACTCATTGTTAAATCTTTAAATATTTTTATGAAAGCAAGGTTGAAATACAATTATACTGTAGAATGAACTTTGTTTTCATAAAAATTGTTAATGACTTAACACCCATTGTTAAATCTTTTAAAGTATAGTATAGTATACTTTGCTTTTATAAAAATTAATGAAGGTTTAACACTTATTGTTAAACTGTTAAATGTTTTTATGAAAGCAAGGTAAAAATACAACTGTAAGATGAAAGATACTTTGTGTTTATAAAAACTATTAATGATTTTACACTTATTGTTAAATAATTAAATGTTTGCCATCGGAAACATCTAAACAAAACAATGTTAACATAAGAGCTAATATTACTGTAATTATGTTTATTTTAATAATATTACAACGTTCAAATATACTTGAATAAACAATTTTAAAATACAACCAAAATCTTTAATTGACAAAGCTCCTTCAATTAAACATCTCCTCAGATTAGAATTCACCACGAAAAAAAAAGAGAGAAAGAAAAAAAAATCGAGTTAGTTTCTCAAATTTCTCGACATTTTAATTCAAGAAATATTAGGAGAACATGAGGACCGAGGAGGTCGTCGATCCTGATATTTTGGCGGGAAAAAATCTCGGCGATATGCTCGCGAATTTCTCGGAGTTTTAATTCGAGAAATATTAGGAGAACATGAGGACCGAGGAGGTCGTCGATCCTGATATTTTGGCGGGAAAAAATCTCGGCGATATGCTCGCGAATTTCTCGGAGTTTTAATTCGAGAAATATTAGGAGAACATGAGGACCGAGGAGGTCGTCGATCCTGATATTTTGGCGGGAACATTTCTCGAGGAATGCTCGCGAATTTCTCGGACTTTTAATTCGAGAAATATTAGGAGAACATGAGGACCGAAGAGGTCGGCGATCCTGATATTTGGCGGGAAAAATTCTCGACGAATGCTCGCGAATTTCTCGGACTTTTAATTCGTGAAATATTAGGAGAACATGAGGACCGAGGAGGTCGTCGATCCTGATATTTGGCGGGAAAAATTCTCGAGGAATGCTCGCGAATTTCTCGGACTTTTAATTCGAGAAATATTAGGAGAACATGAGGACCGAAGAGGTCGGCGATCCTGATATTTGGCGGGAAAAATTATCGGATCAGAATCGATTAGTTCATAAAAATTGAAGCAAATTTAAGACTTTAAAAGTGCAAAACTTTTAAGGTCTAAAATCTGCATAAGTCGGACACGTTGCGCCCTCTATGAGTGAAAAGCTGAACTAATCTCAGTCAAGATTTGAATCCTATTTCTAGAAATCAAAAAATAAGACTCATTTAAACTGCCTTTATTAAGTAGCATTCTATAATTTTATTATACATTACCTTGTATTTTATATTATTTATTTAAACTAACAAATACTTTGCTTTCATAAGAATTGTTACTTATTCAACACTTACTGCTAATTCATCAAACACTTTAATGAAATCAAGACAAAGATACAATTATAATGTAGAATAGACTTTGTTTTTATAAAAATAATAGAAGATTTAACAGTAAGTGTTAAATCATTAAGAATTTTTATAAAAACAAAGTTTATACTATGTTACAATTATGTTCTTACATTGATCCCATAAAAACGTTTAAAATTTAACAGTAAATGTTAAATAATATATGTTTCATAAGAACAAAGTTTATTGTGTTTCAACATTGTTTTTATAAAAATAATTAAAGATTTAACAATGAGTGTTAAATCAATAAATCTTTTTTATAAAAACAAAGTTTATTTTATATTACGCTATTATTTCTTACCTTGTTTCAATAAAAATGTTTAAAGATTTAACAGTAAGCGCTAAATCTGTAATAATTAAAGATTTAACAATGAGTGCTAAATCTTTAAACATTTTTATAAAAACAAAGTTCCTTCTACATAATAATTGTATTTCAACTTTGCTTTCATAAAAATATATAAAGATTTAACAATGAGTGCTGGATCTTTAAACATTTTTATAAAAACAAAGATTCTTATACAGAATAATTATATTTCATCATTGCTTTTATGAAAATAATTAAAGATTTAACAATGAGTGTTAAATCAATCAATCTTTTTTATAAGAACAAAGTTTAATTTAACATTACTATATTAATTCTTACCTTGTTTCTATAAAAATGTTCAAAAATTTGACAGTATGTGTTAAATCTGTAATTATTTTTATACAAACAAAGTATATTCTAAATAATAATTGTATTTGCACCATGCTTGCATAAAAATATATAAAGATTTAACAAAGAGTGTTAAATCATTAATCATTTTTATAAAAACAAAGTTTATTCTACATAATAATTATATTTCAACATTGCTTTTATAAAAGTAATTAAAGATTTAACAATGAGTGATAAATCAATCAATCATTTTTATAAAAACAAAGTTTACTTTACATTACAATATTATTTCTTACGTTGTTTCTGTAAAAATGTTAAAATTTTTTAAGAAAATACTAAATTTGGAGTATTTTACAGATTACGCATAATATCACACATCTTATATTAATGACATTCATATTGTATTTTTACCTTTAGTAATTGTTAACTTACTTTCATAAAAAGTAATAGATTTAACTCTTCTTGTTAAATTCTTAAGTACATTTTTATGAAAGGAAGTGAGAGAAGTATTAATCTATCAATTTTTATGAAATAAATGGATTTGCTATATTATTCTAAATCTAGGTGCTTATTTCAAAAAAGGATATGTCAGTTGCTTCATACGTATGTACATTTCTTCTTTCAATGTTGCCTAAAGCTGTTTCCTCACATAAATAAAATGTGAAAGCACATCCTCTGCTTTCTCATGAATCACATTACATTATATTCCATAGACCATATTGATTCCTAAAACAAATAATTGATACACATAATTACCGAGTAAAAAGTATATGCTTCCTATAATAATGCAAATTCTTCTTGTTCAAAACATTTATATGCTTTACATGAATATATTATAATGGATTTCAATACTATTTGTTGTAGACAAATAAATGTGACCTACCTTATTATCGATTGTGTTGCATTCTCAGATCTTTACTAGGCAATTCCAATTTGACTTTGTATTAACACACAACTGCATATAACCTATGTGGATTTGTGCCAGCTAAATCCATTTAGATTTTAATGCCTCCACCAAATGTTCAATGAATTCCAGATATTTCCCAACCATTTATGAGGCAATTGCTGTTCTCTAAAACAGAAAGTATACATAGAATTAATATCAAGTAACAGCTAATATCTGTAATTTAATTTAAAATGAAATGTAATGCAATTAAATAAGGTTAATTCAGAAATAATACTGCTTCACTATGGCTATTTAACACTAAAATGAGCATTTTAAAGAACACTTAAAGACACAATAAGTTCAATTTCAGCGTAATAATATTGAAAATAGTTTGACAGTCAACAAGACCGCAAAAAACAACAAGTGAAAACGCAAAGATAATATACATGTAGACGTAGCACTAAACAATAAAGAAGTCAACAACAGAAATAGTTGACTAGCGCGCCATCTCTGGACGAAGTTCTGAAGTGTGTTTAGTTCGGCTACAGGATGGTTATAAATGTTCTACGAGCAACTAGCGTACGAAATTTTGAATTTTGAAAAAAATATTATACAAAAGAAAACATTACACGTCTTATATTCTATTATCTAGTTGTGGAAATGTCCTCGCTTACAAAATTTCTACTAGATTGCAACATACTTTTATGAAAGCATTTGGATCTTGTATTAGTGCTTTTATAAAGAAAACATTTCTTATGATGTTGTAAGCAAAAGTTCAGATTTTTTAAGAATTGACGATAAAACACAATATTTTCATGAACCAGAGAGAAAATAATGATTTTTTTAAATATCTTGCTGTGCTGTTCTGGTTGAAAATCATAATCATTTTGTTGCAATAAATATTCGTTTCAGGATTTTCGTGACCGTTGCTGTTTAAACCCACAAATTCCCTTTGTAGGAATTCGATTAAGTCAGAGAGTTGCCGTTTGATCGATATTTCTACGATAAAGAAAAAAAGGGGACCGTTGCTTTGTATGACGTCAGATGGAAAAGTGGTAGGAGTCTGTCCGCGGAATGATGTCACGAAGCGTTACAGGACTTCCAGTTAAACGTGAATTTGACGGCAAAGCGTCGCAATATTCCCTTTAATGTATTTCGTTACATTTTGAAGGAACTGCCAGGAAGAAGAGAAAAATAAAACGGGCGACTTTCCTTATTTGATAACCAAAAAAAAAAAAACTAGTGAATGGTGGCCAATTCAAAGACGTGCATGAATCGGTTTACGACACACCGGAAACAATGGAGAAGGGTGGCTGCTGTTTAATTACGTTCCAATTAGGTCTTTTAGGATTTGCAATTTTAGGATGTAAGTATTTGCTTTGTTCTCGACATAATAACACAACGATATTTTAAGTTTTACAATCGTACTCGTTTGCCGAAAGGGAAACGGGACGGGAAATTCGCGTTATTTAGGTTGAAAGGGAAAATCAATGTTCGAGTTACGTAAAGTCCTACAACAGTGGGACGAGATCCACGTACATTCATTGCTTTTCTGGGTTTAATCCTCTAAGGACGTCGCTATTAGATAATTGGATTAATGTTTTAGTTGACTACTTTTCCAGTTTCCTTGCTTTAAAGCAAATCGATAGGATATAGGATCATAAATATTCAATTCAAAGAACAGTAATCGATAGATATAATTGTGAATTACTCTCTTCATTTTTATAGTTTCTATAATGTTTAGCACGTAAATTTAACGCAACAAAGTATTATAACAATCTGAACAAGTTATGTAATCTTAAATCAAACTATTAATTACCGCCGCACTGCAAATAATGATCGTTAGCTATTACCTAACAGTTAGCGTACAAATGAGCGCATTTAGGGAATCGAAAAAATCTCCAGAGCGACATTTCCTTCTTAATAAAATGTGGAACTCATTACTCCAGGGAATCACTTGCAGCACATGATCGCTTATTTAACTCTATTCCCTATCGGTATGATGTAGGAAACCCAGAAGGAAAAGTATGATAAACAACAAGACTTGGGTTTACTTACTATAAGCAAAGATTAAAGGCTTCATTTAAAGCACATAATAATGGCGCAGTATAACCTTCAGACTACGATTTCATATTAAATTGCAAAATGAATACAATCGATATCGTCCGTCGAACTGATGTAACGATGGGTTTAATTAATTTTTTAGCGTGCACGACAATGCCATCCAACAATTAAATGTTAATACAACAATGCGCTTCCTTTCGCAAATAACGTTCTATTTACAATTCAATTCGAATAATACCCATTTGCAATCGAATCGAATTACAAGCACAAAAAAACCATTCGTCATTCGCCTGATGTTATTGCTTCGAGTGAGCTCCTTAATCAATCACCAACGGATTCCTCTTCATAATCTTTTAAACCCATTTATCAACTATCGGATAAGGGGGAAGTTTCCCATAGGAAATTGCATCGATTAAGGGCTTCGGCTATAAATAGAACGGGACGCAAGTTTCTATTCGCGTGCTGCGGCTCATTAGGATAATTATTGCCGTATTCGATAACGATAACATTTCGATTATTCGCTGGCTTCGTCCCTTTCACGACAAACTTCTCTTAACATATCTGCTCATTATGTCCCGCTATTGTTTGCTGTTGCAGGTTACGCCGAAAACGCCATCGACAAATCGATAACGTGCTACGAGTGTAATTCGCTGTTCGATCCGAGATGCGGCGATCCATTGGATCCGTTCACTTTGGGCACGGTGAACTGCTCGCTGAAACGGCCAATGTACCATCTGAAGGACTATCCGCCGACGATGTGCCGGAAAATCACACAAAAAGGTTGCGTAGCCAAGATTTCGATTGTTCGTAAATAGTTCGCATCTTGTCTCGCGACCTTTGCGCTCGCCAAAAGGTCATTTGCGTTGCCCTACATTGTAATCCGAGGCATTCGTGCGAAGCGTGTCGTGCAAAATGCCAAACTGGACGATGAGGTCGATTCCCAACGAAATTCTATTAGGCACTTGTCATCTACGAACCGGCTTAAAAGGCGAGTCGGTTAGATATCGGCAATCGATACGCCTGCCGCAGGATCCGCACGTGGTGCTTGTCACGTGGTGACCGCATTTCGCCCGAGCTTTTTTGCAGGCGTTCGAAGGAAGTGGATGAACCACACCTCTTTGCGGCGTAGAATCGAATATCACGTTTCTCGGTCGTTCTTATTAATCAATGTTCGTTATCATCGAGGAAGTGTACATTAATCTGTTTGTTCTCTTAATTTTAGTACAAGGACAAACGCGCGTGGTACGTGGTTGCGGTTTCATGCCGGAAGATCCGGGCGCGAAGACGTGCTACAAACGGACCGGAACGCACGACGTCCACGTGGAGTATTGCGCATGCAAAGAGAATCTGTGCAATTCCGGCGAATTGAGTCGTCCATCGATAGCGTTGCTTAGTCCGGCAATACTGACGGCAGCAATCTACCTATTATGCGGTACATCGTAATTAGTAGTTAATTCCCAATGAACGAACGTATTGTAAGCGTATTATTATTATTATTAATTAATTAGGGGTGCCGTTGATTATCGTTTGCAATAGAGTCGAATGAGCGAGCGATTATGATCAAAAGTTTCCGTTTTTCGTTTGCGGTTTCGATTAGATTTCCATTTCGATTCGAAATTGATTTAGTGACGCGTTTCGATGTTACGAAATTTTAAAGCGATGTCGATAACTAACAGAAAGAACGAAGCTGATTTAGATGTTGATTGTTTTGATTGACCTAAAGCTAACTACAATTACTACCTATTCATCTTATCGTAGTCGATTAGATTAATTTAACTAGATTAATAAGGCTTCGATCCGTCTATTTAAACGAACTTATACTAAACTAATGAGAGAGGAGTTTTAGCGTTATAAGAGAATTGTGCAGGTTGTGCCTAACTAATTTAATTGTTAACGTGAACCGTTTTATTCCATTTATCGTTTTCGAGGCAGTTCGTTGAAGTTTCAAATGATTTAGACACCGCCTGAGCATTTTGAGGATTATTAAACGAAGAGACAGGAAAAGAGAATATAAATGTACACACGTTTCATTTTGATTAAACGAAAACTAGTAAGTAGTTATATATAAAGGAAAATGGAAATTGCGCCCGTTGAAAGCAGTTGATAAAACACGTTTAATGATAACTATATAATAACTACCGAAACGAAGCAATCGTATTTTATAAATGAACACTTTTTGTTTTCATCATTGCAATTGGACTTTCAGCTTTCGATCGATGTCTGAAAAGTGGTTTCTTGGAAAAAAACGATGTAATGAAAATCTGTGAACACTGCCAGTCGAATTGGCCTAAGAGCCCAAAATATTTAATTGTTCATTTGCCTTTTCCACGCAATTTATATGACGTTAAAGGTAAATTGAAAACACACCAGTTCGAATAAAATGTGCAAACGTTAGACAAATCATAAAGCAAGTTATTAATTCGATTGAGTTTATATGGAGAGTTTATGTGAAATACAAAGAGATAATAACGCTAAGGTGCATTAAAGTTTAAGCAATAAACTAATTTTCCGGGCCTTTCATAATGAAGTTAAAAACTTTAAAATTAGCGTGTTGGATTTTTATTTTCGAATCAAACTCTATGAAATTAAATTAAAAAGTCGTAAGCACCACTAAACTATGAAAGAAAATTATTGCATAAATACTTGTCCAATACACGCTTATTGCCTTTTTTCGAACAAACATTTGAATTAATTCGATTACGTATTTTATTAAAGTATAACACTTTGTTAGAGAAAATTACTTGAACTTTATGAAAAAGAAATCTGAATTTTAAGGAAAACACCCACGAAATAAATTATAAAGCGACCTGAAATGTAATTTTGTTAAAAAGAGAACGTCGATAATCTATATTATAAATTAGCCCTGAAAGAAATGCAAAATATTTTTAAATAAATGAAAAAGAGGATTGAATATAATGAAAGTTATAAATGAAATTTTACGTGTACATAACATAAAGAAGACAAACTATATTTGAAATACACCAGAAATTGTAATAATGTACATTTAATTAACAAATTGAACGTATTAAGAACTACTTGTAATCAATATGATTATACGTTGTGTAATTAATTAAATAATTTGTATTTTTGCAAGTTTGCTAAGCACGCTATTTAAGAAAAAAAAAACGAGATACTAAGAATAACTTAATTTCCGTTTCTTCTTATTTTCATGTTCAGTCGATTATTGTAAATGTGGATAAAAGAAAATCAATTGGAAATATATTTGATTGTTTCAATGACGTGCGTTTTAATCAGCTGCACACTTTTAATTAATCAACGAAGATCCTTGCAAAATAATTCATTTGGGGAATTATTGAATTTTGGTGGATGCGCCGGGGCGAGCGCATTTTCTGTTTAGCACTGCTTCGAACCCTATATTAGGGCAGATTCGAATCGTAGTTCGGTCGAACTCTTCAGGAAGGATTGGGGCAATTTCTCAACGAAGGGCGGAATATTAGGGAGGTACGAATCCGTGCTAAGATACCGCGTTTCCACAATTTTGTCTTCTATAAATGTTATATAAGAGAATGTAAAAGTATCTTCGCGTTTAGGATTTAAATTTCGCAATTCATAGTCTTACACATTTATTTTACAAATATTTCGATTGATATTTACATGAAAGATTGTTTCAAGAATCATGTGTTATTCAATCCAAGTCCATTTGCCGTCGAACAGTTGTCGAAAGGACGGAAGATCGCCAACTATCCAAAAGCAAAATGGGCTGATAACAATGAAGAACGAGTAAAAATTCATTTATCATAGTAGTGAACAAATGGAACGATGAGAGGGATAATTTGTTAATAATTACTTTGTCGATCCTACATAAGTTTAAAATATTTCACGTTTGATTAATTATATCATTATTAATTAGTTTAATTAATGACGTGCGCATTCACCTATTTCTCTTTTAACTTTCCCTTTTGCGTTTACGAAACTTCAAAATCCGCTTGAACCGCATGCTGCTGTTCTTGTTGTTGCTGTTGTTGATGACGATGGTGTTGATGTTGTTGTTGATTATGATGATGATGATGATGGTGCTCCTGTGAAATATGATGTACTTGAAAGTCAAATCTATTGTTGATCTAAAATTAAATCGAGTTTCGCTAATTAATAAACGTCAGCGGCAAATGTTAAAGTTAAACCACTACAACAACAACAACAACAGCGATCGTCACCTCGTCCGTGGGACGCGTATGCGACAAGTCGAGGCCGTTCGTCGGCGGCAGACGCGACGGCGGTTGCGGCGGATGCGGCGGTATGTCGAGGATGGCCGGCACGTACGTCGTCCCGGGCAAACATTTCGAGCACTGTCGCCGCAGGGCCGGCCGCTGTCGCGAACCGCGGCACCGCAATGCGAAGCACAATTCGCCGCCCATTTCCGAGCACAGCGACTGTTGCGGAGCGCTGGGCGAACGCTAACGAAAAAAAAAAACATCTCTTTTTTCTTTTCCAATTCGTCGCAACGACTGAGCGATTCCGGCTACCTTATCGTTGATGGCGTTCTTCTTCGAGTTGTAGCAAAATTCGAAGATCGCGACGATCACGGCGAACGCGAGGCCGCAGAGGAGCACGACGAACACGCCGCCGATGTTGTCGACGCCCAGCGAGTTCGCCTTCGACTCTTTGCCCTTGTCGTTGCGCGTGCACGTCTCGCCCGTGTTCTTCCACCATTTGTCGTACAACATCTGTATCTCGCCCTTCTCTTGCAGCTCGAGGATGGCGAGCGAGATCTTGTCGCGCCACGGGCTGCCCATCGGCGTCGCGATGCCGTAACCTTTCGAGTCCAGCAGGCCGCCGATCTGCGTCAAATTGCAGTCGCGCTGCACGATGTAGTCGAGCATCGTCGATTCCATGAGGAACGCGTAGTTTCCCTCTAGGACTCGCTGTATCCCTTCCTCGTACGTCGGCACGAACACCGACGGTTTCCGGTTCTCCATGAAGCGCCACATTTTCTTGTACGTTTCTATCATCGAGTCCTGCAATTGCGCCAAATGCAAAGACTTGTCGGCAGACGTGATCGGGTAACTGACTCAAGTAAGGCCCAGTCCACCTTCAAAAGCTCGAAGGTGAAAGATAATTTAGAAAAGTACCATGAAGATTATTCTTGGAGGGAGGAACTTTTGTAGGGTTTGTACAACTCTGCGGATCCGCAAAGTCTCCTTATGGGATCATTTCTTCAAACGTGAAGCACTTTGGCAACCTTCTAACAAAGTCAATCAAAGATTTCATAAGGAAAACGTGGCTAATTTATGTTCAACTTTAATTATTCAACTCTCAGACATGCTCAATCTTCTTTGAAAGTTAACATGCATTTAATAAGGCCATTTCGGATGAAGGGCGAGCCACTTTTTTGGCGAATGGTAATTTTTGTTTCATAGTCACTATGAATGTTGAAAGAAGCAAGAAACGTGAATCATGGCCAGCAACAAATCTATGATTAGCATTAAATAGAAGCTTTCTTACGTTTAAGGCATATTTCTGCAATTGTCCAACTAATTCTTATGATTTTCATAGGTGGGCCTCGTTGAAATCGCCTTCAAAATAAGGCCCTCTGCAGAGCTTTTAAAAACTTTTTTTCTTGTACTTCTTAACATCCGATTTTGTTAATACACGTTACGTGGACAACATTATCAACTTCCAATAACCGATGTTTGTCAAAATTTTGGTTACCTCAACTGATTATTAAAATTATGCTAAATAACGGCGGGCCTTACTTGGGTCGGTTACCTTATAAGCTTACCCTGAAGAAGGTCATCGTCGATCCGCTTTCCAACGTGCCGTACGGTATTTCCGTTTGACCGGCCAAATCTTCTGCGTTCTCTATCGGCGTTATCATCCGCTCGACCGTCAAGAATGCCGCCAGATTCGCCGTGTACGAAGAGATGATGATTAACGTGAAGAACCACCAGATACCGCCGACGATTCGTGTCGATGTCGCCTACAGGAGAACGCCGTTTGTGGTTAGTTGATGGTTATTGAAAAATTAACGGTTATCAAATACCATTTTCACAACAACAAATGGAAAATGCAACGATGATTGCGGTTTGGTGATAATAGCAATTGTTAATTATTATGAAAATGGTTTTGATGCGAGGGAAATCTAACGAGTATCATGCTTGTTTAATGATTTTAATCTTTAACGCTAGCGAACTAATTTCATTCGTTAATCGTTTAGGAAACAGAACCCAATACTTTGTTACTAACAAAATTGCCAATAAAATGATATCGATAAGCCAAATGGAGGATGAAAAGGTACCATGTCCGCCAAAAATAAACACCCACGCTTTTAACTTCGAGAGAAACGCAAATTGAACAAAGGACTCGAATCGAATTGCGAAAAAAAAAAAAGATGAATGCACAGAAGAATGGGTGCTTATTCGTAACATGCAGGTACCAATGCGGAAGGGTAGTAATGGAAAATGGCGTCGGAAGAGCAAATAATAAACGGGAGAGAGAGAGAGAAATTAATCAACGGGAGTGCCCATTTCCGCCCGAATCGCTCCGTGACACATGGTACCTTTGGATTTAGATCCGATCCCTGTTGCATCAACGTGCCGATCGTGAACCAGAACGAGTTCGCGATCGAGAACTGGTTCTCGACCGTCTCGTTCTCGACGTCGCACGGATGCGGATTGTGCCACTCGTACGGCGAGAATCTGGCAACGATAAACATCGTTATCGACACGAGCACGTATGCGGAGAAAACGTAGAGCCATATGTCCATCGCCAGCGGGTTCATGAACGAGAACAAACGCGTCTGCTGGCTGGTTGGCACCTTTAAAACAAATTACATCATTGCCTTTCGTTTTTCTCCTTCAGCCGCTTTAATTATGAACGAGTATTTTCGCGCTTTCCGCTTCGTATTGGGTTATGTTCGACACAAACACTAATACACGCACACGCACGTAATTGGTAAAAGTAATAACGATCGCACGCAAGTTGCAATCGAAAGTACCTGAGGATTAACCCCAGAGGCCTGTCGCAATAGGGTGCCGGTGGCGAACCAAAAACTGTTGGATACATTAAAATTATTAACTAGATAATCCGCGCGCTTCCACGGCTTCGGATTAATCCACTCGTACGGACTGAATCTGGCCAGGGTGAACAGGGTGAAGGCCGCCATGAAGAACGCCCCGCACACGAATATCCAAATGTCGTAACTTAACGGGTTTAAGAAGGTGAATAGGGCCGACTCCTTAACCGTTGGCACCTGCGTTACGCACATTTTTCATTAAGCGGAAAAGGAAACAAACATTCGAACCAATAATCAAATTAAAGTTGTGCGGTGTCCGACCGTTCGAGCTCGCGTGTGTTTGTGTGTGCGTGTGTAGTGTCGAAAAGAAAAAAAAACGGGTAATACGCTAGAAAAGAGAAGGAGGAAATAATAGGTGGTGAAAACGGTTGTTGTAACTTACCTTGAACAAAATGCTGATGCCGAGATTCATGAACGGCTTCGTGAAGTCGATTACACTCTCCCTGGCATAGTTGATGGTCATTGATCCAACTGCCAGGTCAGCTTTCTGTGCGATCCGGCGAGAAAGGCAAACAGACAGCGTGAAAGAACGTGTTAAACGTAATCGATCGATTTAATTTATTAATCCATCAAAATTGAATCAATCGACTTGTAATTTAATCGAAGGGACGATCGATCGGATTTTTAACCTACGCGGGGTCGGAAATCAATTAGAAGTTCGTTTCGAGCGAACGAGCGAATTCTTAAACCTACGTACGTGCGCTAAATTGCAAACTAAAGCGACAACTCCAAAACGAATGCAGTTTAGTTAGAAACGAAACTAAACTAGATCGGGATCGCCTTTTTGTGCACTTTGATAACGCCGATAGCCGACGGTCTCGCTGCTAATTTTCCATTCCGGCAACAGGTTATTTTCATTATTCTTCTTCACTTTTACGATCATCGTTTTTTTTTTCAGTCCGCTTGTTACTAACAAAACGTTAATTAAGGAAGCTTAAGCCTTAATAAAACAACCTCATTTGGATTTGTTTTATTGTCTCTCGCATTTCCTTTCATCGCCGTTATAAAAATGTTTATTAATCGAATGAATTCGAATTATTCATATATGATCCGCAATTAATTTCGAAACAGAGTCGGAAATGACCTCTTCGCCCAACTCATCCACTTTACGTTAATTAGCCCCATCGATCAAACTCGAAATAAATTAAATAAACGCAATTAGTTTCGTCAAAATGTAAATGTAACGTTAAGAAGCAATTTAGTCGCTCGCCCTGATCGCAATCGAATGGCCAAAGACGTTTCATAATCGAATCAACGTCGCGACGAATCCCGCTCCTCTTGCCTTACCTTGTCCATTAATTGCCTAACGATACCGTTCCATTCGCCGGTATCCAAATCGATGACGCCGTACTTTCCATCCGGCACCAATTCGATGCGATACTCGAATCCGACCATCGAGGCGATGTTCTTGAGTAAATCGATGCAGAAGCCCTCGTAGCGCGCGTTTCCGGTCAAGTTTGGCACGGGGCGTAGCATTACGTACGGTTGTTCCTAAATAATGTACAAATCGAGCGTGATTGTGCTACTGCGAGTGTACGAAGCGTGAAAATGATGTGCAAGAATGGAAGTAGCAAAAAAGGCAACGAGACGATCGTTTGTTGGTGCGGTTTTGCGGCGTGTCGCTAATTCTCCGGGAGCGTTCGCAATAAAATTAATTTGCAGCCGTTGGGAAATTAATCGAAATCCGGACCGCAACAACGGGAAACAATGTTAAACGACTACGTTTAAAAACGAATCGATAAAAGCGATTGAATTGTTTTCCCGTCGTTTTCGCTTTACGTGTGTCATCAATTGATGGACCATTCCGTTCCACTCGCCGGTCTCCGGATTGCGTGCCCCGTACTTTCGGTCCGGCACCAAGTCTAACAGATAATCGAAGCCGACCTCTTTCGATATGCGCTCCAGCGTGTCGATGCAGAAGCCGTAGAAGCGATGGTTGCCGGTCGCGTTCTTTCCGCCACGCATCATCACGTACGGCGGTTCCTTTATTGTTTTTTTCGTGCGTTATTTAGCGTCGGAGAAGAACAAGTGAACGCGACGTTCGCATGCGAATCAATGTGGAAAAAGAAAGATTTAAATGCGAACAAGATGAAATGAAATACGAGGGCTGTTTGATATATAACTTGTTTCATATATGTTTATAGTAGAGGTTAAGAAAAGAATTTTGCAAGGAATTCTAGCAAGGAAAAGTTGCTTCAAAGTTCAATTCAATTTAAGTCTTTCGGGTGATGAACAAATTGGATAAAATTGGGATACGAAATGTTATTCTATTCTGCGCTGTTGGATGGGGAAACAGCGAAGGAAATCCATGAACGCAATCTGTCCACTCGTGTTATTCCTATGAAACCGTTTATCTTTGGGCGAACGACTTTTAAACCGGCACAAGAAGTCATAGAGGTTCGAAAACAGCAGTCGCATTTGAAATCAACAAAAAAGTCAACAAAATGGTCTTGACTAACAAACGATAGATTTTTGGCGAGATAGTAGAGACCACGAGCATGTGAAACGAACGAGTTTTTTTTTTATTTTGCATAATGATTTGCACACGAAAAAGGCTTGCGAAAGATGGGTGCCGCGATTCCCATTATTCCAATGCAAGAATAAGATTTCGACATGTCAACCCATGGATCCAGGAGAGGCTTAAGGCATTGAATTAGCTCCATCGCAGTAAGAATCTGCTCACGAAGCTCCAAACATTACTGACCGAAAGAGATTTGCCCAAAGTAATAGGCGATAGCGAGCGTAATTGAGTGTTGTGAAGTTCTTAAGAAATCCACTGCTGCAAAAGAATCGGAAAGCTTGTAGAACGCTGGCACAAGTGCTTTGGACTTCGAAAGCACCAGGTTGAACAAGTTCTCTGCCATTTAACATAAATCGAAACAAGTTATTCAACAAACCACCCTCGTGTTAATGTGGAAACCCATTTTTGGTTCAGATTTGATTTTGATTTTCTTCTCTTACTACCAGTTCCTTGCATGATCTACGCTTTATGATGGAAGAACAATCAATGGTTTGTTTTTTCTTTCTCTCGGTGCCAGAAATGAGAGGGCGTACGAAAGTGTTTCGTTGTTGTTCGCGCAAATACCCACCAATATCGTCGTCACGACCAACGTGACGTTCATTGTTCCCGGATCGAAGAACGCCGCCCGATCGGTGATATTGACGCCGGTGCCCGGATTCCATTCGCCGACTTTGACGAGCGCGTGCTGTTTCAATTTCAACAGATCCAATTTGAAACGTATCCGCTTGCCCTCTTTGAATTCTATCGGTCCGCTCATGCCCTTGAATTCCACCTGAGGAAAGAAAAATGCGTGTCCACGAATCGTCCATCTATGAATCATTCATCATCCGTGCGCCATTGTTTCTAGAGCGTATTGACGAGGGACGATAATGCGGGGGCAAAAAAGAGGCGAACTTTTGTCCTAACCAACAACGCCGGTCGCTGTAATACTTTTTATTTTCGATACTGAATGGTTCTTGTGTTCACGTGAGGGGCGAACTGATCCATTGTAAGCGCGTCCGGAGATAATGCGCGGAACAATAAGCGGTTTTGATGATAGATAAATCGATAATGTCCCTCATTAATTTCATTTTTATTTCCGGAATTTATTCAGCGAAAGGTAAAACGTAATTTTAATTAAACGATCGAAATTGAATCTTTTCACATAATTAAGGTAACTCTCGCGGATTAATGATAATAACTCGGTGTTAAATCAAAATGAATTTAATGGCAAGTGAAGAGAATATTAATAACGAAAGAGGGCGATAACAATTAAATTTTGCGAATAAAAGAATGTCGAGGGCGGATTAATAAGAGGGCATTATCTCGAGGAATTAACGAAGACTTATTGTTGGCGTTATGAAAAGCAAAAATTCCAGTCGGCGAAAGAGGCAATCATTTTATTGAATTGATTGGAATGCGAATAATTGTTTGGTAAAAGAAATTCGCCATCTTCGCCTACAATGAGGCCACTTAATCTGATTCTTTGCAAATTTAGAAAAATTTATAAATCAACTAAATGGGGTTAAGGACGAAACCGATAACAGACAATCACATTTGAAAAGGTTTCTCGTCTAATGAATACCTCACGTAAGAAAATTGAATTGTTGGAAATGGAACGAAGTAGATGGAGTTTGATGATGGTGAAACAGGGAGATTTACACATGCAAATTGTAAAATAATTTCGACTAAAATCGACCTGATCAAATACACACGTTCTTGTTAAACCATATTATTTTAATAAAACAATGTAAATTCCAATAATTAATTTTAAACCGATGGCGAATTTGTTCTTGCGAATTGCAAACAGTCCTTTATCTAACACAAAAATAACACCCAATAAATTATTATCGTTTTCTCTTTAGTTTAAAGCTGCTGAAATATACGTGCGAGTCGGAACGGTTTAAATTTGGGCTCTTAATTTATTATTTAAACTCTCTTTCACGCATTTTCCTTTTTTCTGCACACTTTCTTAATGGTTTCGCCCCCAAATTGTTGCCATTAGAAAACGTTTCAAGTCTACGTACGCTCGAAAATTATATTTTAAGCACCCTCAAGTTGCCCTAAGTGTTGTCAGACTGATTGTCATCGTTTCCATTTTTCGCTCGTTGGAAATAATTTCAAATGCGTTCGCTTTAATACCACGAATTTAATTAATACGAAATTGAAGGTACGATCTTAACGTATACACGACGCCCAATGGAATTCAATTGGGGCAATCCGAAATGGTAACCCATTCATCGAGAGATAATATATTTTATTAATGAACGTGTGGCGTAGAACACTTTCGCGACCCAGAAAATCTGTTCGGTTGATTAGTAAGTATGAAAATCGAATCCATAATGAATTGTTAATAATATTCGTGTACCAATGGCAGTAATGCCAGTTATTTATGCGCGAAGAACCAGGAATCATTTAATATTTAAGTGCTGGAGGAGACGTTAATTTAAGTTAATTAAAACGTAATGAAATTTGGTTTTTGTCTGTCGCTGATTTTTTTCTCATTCCGTATCATTTACAAGTTCTAAAGTGAGATTCGAGCCGAAGAAATAAGAAGTACGCAACCTAAATAAATCGTATGCACGAGTTTCTATCGAGAATGTCACAATACACGTACAATTTTTTTACTTTACTTTTCTGAAGGGAAATGGAAAATCCCTCGAAATGTTAGACTTTTTTTATTTTCTTAATGTTCCCTCCGCTCTCGAAAAGGGCAAGAAAATGAGAAATCTCCTTTTCCTTCCATTTTCTCGTACACAAAACCGAATGAGCGAGTGTGGGGCAGCGGACGAAAGCAGCAGTAAGGACGAAATGGCGAGGAGGAATGAATTATTCAAAATTTAATATAAGTTAATTCATTTCTCATAATTTTGTTTTTTCCACTCTCTCTTTCGGGTTTTCCCCGTCATTCAACTAATTAAAGTTAATACGTTTGATGTCGTATCTCGACAAATATTTATTTGGCAAATAAATCCCTATTTTCGCCAGAAGTAAATGAGAAGAATGTTACAATGAATCGAATCGCATAAAATGTTGCCAATTTAAAACTTTGTTTTGATCATAAACGGATAATACTATTATGCAATCTCCAATCGAATCCTGTTATATCGAACATTAAATTCCTTCGTTTTCTATTCCTCCACTTCTTGTTATCGTTATTAGAATTTCGTATTTTAAATAGATTGCGTACTAATGTAACTGGGTCGTTTCGTGTTATCCCAGTTTTATTCGAATAAAGAAAATGGTACTTTTCCCTTTTTCCCCGAATAGCTTTCCTTCTAATTGCAATCAAGTTGGAATGGTCTAATGGCAATAATCACCATTTCCTCCACATTTTAACTTTTTGCGTTGCACTCGGTGGTCGGTTAAAAACGAGCAAATTTTATCGCGTTTTATTAAAGTTTCTCGCATTAACTTCTTAATACTAATAATTAATATCGTTACGAATGGTAAGTGGCGAACAAGTTGCTCCTACGCATTTTTCATTCTTTGCCTCCGTATTAAATCTTTATTTTCCCCCTGTCTGTTAATTCGCGTAATAAATTCCAACTGAAATTTCACGCTTTATTACGCCATTACGTCGCAAACGGTCGAACAATAACTTTGGCGATTAAAATATCACGCGGATTCGCGACGATTTTCGCAGCGGCATCGTTTTCGCCCTGTTTACATTGTTACACAATGCATTTGAATTCGCCGCATTGTCGAAACGACCGCACGCTAATAAATAATTTTCGCGCACGAGTTTACAGCTAAACCGTAGTTAAATCCCGTTTCGTCGAAACGTTACCGAAGAAAAATGCAATTGCCTAATCGCGATGGGAAGTTATGCAAATATCATTGTGCTTTGTTTAAACGGTGTTAAAGTTGCGCATTTATTGCACGCGAATCGTAATCGCATTTTGAACGGCACTTACCGCGTTAATGTAATTTATAAGACTCAGGCCACCGTCCCACGGTTGCTCGCGCTCGCAGGACACGTTCGACAGCTTCAGCGTGTGCGATTGCTCCAGCGTTTGTAGACCGATGGCGAACACGAAGACGGAGTCGTAAATTAATGCGGCTTCCGCCTGGAAGTAATCCCAAATCGAAATTAAACGCGCGTTAATTTATCGGCCTTTTCCATTTAAGTAGCAAAGATTAATTCGTTCAGCGAATTTTGCATAAACGTCATTTGTTTTCCACATTATTCGCATAAATAATCGAGCTGGAGTCGGAGCTCTTCATCTCGGACTTGACTCACTTACTAAAAGCTACCGTCGCATGCAAAACGCAGAAACGCACGGTTTTCATTCGGTCACGCACGTAACAAGCGAACGCAATCATCTCCGGAGAAATATTAGAGGAAATTTCACTTTATTACCGACGGAAGCACCGGTATTAATTTTCTTCAAGGCAACGGCTAAATGGTAACTTCTACGCCGCATTTTTACACTAAGATAAAGGAAACGGAAAATTTCGCAAACAAGAAGAGTTTTAAAAGTTATTAAAAGAAATCCTCTCTCTTAACACAAACACGCGGCCAAAACGGAGATTTACGAGCGAACGTTTCTGGCTCGCGCGATGACGTTCCACTCTGCTTTTCCAAATTTGCGAAAGATTAATGTGCGTGACCGTAACGAATTTCCCCCGGAAAATTCCATATTTTCCCATTGACAAAGCCGAGCAATACGAGTTTATTGGGCGGGCGGGGGCGGGTTGTGGTAGCGAGAAGAAAGAAATTATAACCTGAATATACGTCGAATTGAACGTGCCGCGACTCTGCTGCTGGAACTTGGCCATATCCCGCAATATCTCCTGCACGTACAAATCGGTGGCGTCGACGACGCGGAACGCGGTCATGTTGACGAAGTTGTACTTGAAGTCCTCCAAGTCGAACGTCTCGATGTCGAACGTCGTGAATAAGTAATGATATTTATAATCGTTCATTTGCAATTGCAGTATCTTGAACAGAGAAAATGTCGTCGGCGCAACGAAAGAACGGCGAATTCGAGTAAACTTACGCCTTTGAGAAAGTACGGCATGTTCGTCGATTTCGTGTCGATGATGATGTTATGTATCTCCTTGTTCTTGATCTCCTTCAACACGGCGCGATAAGACTCCGGGTCGGCTTGCCGCAAGTGAATCTCCAAGTCGCGATTTAACGGCGACCTAACCAACTCCCGGAGCTTTATAAGACCTATTGGATTTGATTAAGAATTAAAAAGAAAAAAACGCTAAAGCGATCGTCGGTAAAAGCGTAAATGTCAATTAAATTCTTATCGTCGTCCATCACATAAGACACATTTCTACTTGCTAAAAAAATGGAATTGCAATTAAGATTCTCTACCGTAATCCTCCTCGTAGATGATGGCGACGCGCGTCCAATTCAGAAAGTTCATTACATCTTGGAACGCGGCGTTGAGCAAATGCTGAGCGGGATGCAAGTTGATGGAGAACTCGCGTATGTCAGAGTCCAAGTCGAGGCGCGCCTCCAGGTGCGGTATGTCGAGGGCGTCGCATATCGAATGGATGTGCGCGCCCAGCAATGGATCCGATGGCCCGAAGACCGCTTGCACGCCGTACTGCACTTGACTGCAAGCTGGGAACAATGGCGAAGAACGAGTCACCGAAGATTGCACGCGATTCCTTTGGAAGCAAAAGCGTTTGACCAACGATGGAGAGGAATGAAAATTAAATTTGCCCCGAGTCGTTCTTGTTGGTTTTATAATCGGGCAATGACCATTTCGGGTTGGCCGCATTTAAGAGGAGTCGCATTTTTCTTTTCGCTCTACATTATGGGGCGATATTTTTTCCTTTTTCGGGCGGGGGGAAGCATAATAATACATTGTCTAGGAAATTGCTTAAAAATGCAAATGAGTAGACCGTTAGCCGGCGAAAGAGGAAAAAGAACCATCAAACTTTCGGGAGCCTAACAGTAATCATCAACGAACCAGGGGAAGCACGATGTTATGCGGAAAGAAAAAGAGAACGAGCATATAAATAATAACAAACTAAGAGAGAAAGAGAGAGAGAGAGAGAGGAAAAGCTACTGGAAGTTAGTTTATTTTTATATTATACAATATTCTTATTTGTCTACGATTATTGTTGTTGTTAGACGCTCTTCCAACTATTACGTTTCTACTCGATTGAAAATCGATTTTCACTGAAACGAAACTTCTATTCTATAGAGAGAGGATCTCCTTTTCTTATTATTATTGCTGATCCTCTATTTCTTATTCTTTTGCCTACTCTCTCTCTCTCTCTCGCGCGCTTTTTCTCGTACGTGCAGCCTCACTTTCTTTTGTGAAGGAAAATTGCAAACAGATACTTATACAACTTGCACATACACGCGATCATTTCGCCCTTTCTATTTGCACATTCAATAGAAAATAATCTCGATTGCTTTATATATTTTTTGTTGTTTTCTTTGCCTTGTTCCATCGCCATCATCGCTTCCACTTTATTTGTATTTCATAAATGAATAATTTCCAGTTAACGAATATCCAACTGCACGATTTGTTGACCTTCCTTGCAGTTTACACTTATTGAAAATTGTAATTTTCGCAAACGTAATTTTACCGTTTTCGTTTCTTTAAATTGCGAGGTTGTTAAATCTAATAAATTGGTTTTATATTTTGTTTTAGGAACTCGTAGAAAAAAAATCGTTCTTTGACGTCCTTTAAACATATCGATCGGTCGTATGTGTACGAGTTAATAAAAAAGAATTGCAAGATTAATACATCCGGACGTCAACTTCTTGTTTACAATACGTTTGCGAATTGGCGCTGTCGATCTGGAAGACGATTCAATTGTCGCCCATTTGAACGTATTTTTAGCGAGCTTTCATTTGGTTAGCAATTCAAAAAAAATCTTCCTTCATTCTGTTACGTTAAAAAGAAACGTTTTGCAGGACGTAATCCGAACAGAGTATGGATTTGTTGCGCTTTAAGAAACGTTATTATTTACGAGATGGTCCCCGCAGCCAACATTCGTCTCTTCTTTTCGCTTTATTGCTGCGAATTCTATTTACATGCGAGAAAAATAATGGCACGTAATGTTAAATAATGCGAAACGTTTTGCGTGGATTATTTTTCTTTTACAAATAAATCATGCAAAGCTGAAGGTCGTACAATTCGTTTTTGCGCTAAAGAAGTTACCAGGATTGTTCGTGCGCATTTTAATTTCAATCCATTTAATGACGTTTAGTACCGAGTTGCAAAATTAACATTTTCATTTGCTGACGTTGAAGTTGTAAACTCTTTTTTTAACCTCGTGTCATTTCGCTCGTTTCGAGGAAAATGTTGAAATAGTTTTCTCGCACATAATGATAATAGAACAACTTTGGGAATTAGTTAATATGATTTATTATCAAGTGCGATAATTTTAAAAGCGATCCACGGTACAATGAAACGATGACAACTAATGTAGGGAAGGTTGATTAAAAAAAAATGGAAACTAAGTAGACCACAAGAACAACAACAACAACAACAACGAGCAAACAAGAGCGCAAATTCAAACTTGGCATGTTTCATTGTGTTGCGAATGAACAGGAACGACGATGATAAGCTGTTATGGAACTAATTATTGTTTACTTGTCTCCGTTTATTTAATGCTCGTCGACCGAAAGTTATGCTTACGTGCGAATGGCGAAGTACATTTAGACTGTATTTTTTTACCGTCACGTGTTTATTAAAATAAATTTGACAAATTTGGTTAATGAATCGAACTTTATCACGACACCGCCACGTGGTTGTTACTATAAAAAAAATAATAAACGAAACAGAAATCGACAAAGAATTTATGGCTATAACGTAGAAATGCGAAACAATAGAAGAGAGAGCGTTTAGATAAAAGAGGAATCGGGATTGGGAATAATTTATTGCTAATACCGCAAAACGAATAGAACGAATTGACCGTTTTCGCGAAAACGGGAATTATTTATCGGCGGCACTAATTTAAATTAGTTTTAATTCAATTCGATTGCGATTTAATAGCATCATCCAGTTTCATTTTGCAGATGCTGTTCGCTAGCGCAAACACACACAATTACAATATTGCGGAAATGCACGACGATAAATTTTGCGAGGTTCTACGTATATTCCGTTAAAAAGGAAAAATAAAAGTAAACGGCTATAGAAAATTGAAGATCGCGTCCGTATTAGCGAATGAACGTAGGGAATATTAGTTGGACATGTTGTCCACGCAGGAAGATTGATGAGATAATTTCTTCTTTCGGTTCTCATCCTCCGACGCTCTCGACTCCATTCATTTTCTCTTTCATCTGGAAACGATTATTTGCGAACAGTTTATTGCTTGTTAACTGTCTTATAATTAAGAAGTTCGCATTCCATGCAAATGCGTTATGACAATATGATTACGTTTGATGCATTATTATTAGGACGACGAGGACTTCAGCCGTCGTCCATTATTCGCCGGCGTCGTGCTCGCATCTTAAGTATGCCGGATGGCACCTAAACGTTCATTAAAAGTTCCTAATAGCGTTTTCAAAAACTCGTTAAAATTATTCCCGGTACACTTCATCATTACGATTTTATTCTATATCGTGCCTCCACGTTGCGAAATTTATTGGCAAACTTTACAAGACGCGGAGAAATTTGCAAAAGCGTAACTCACCCTTTTTACTAGCGTGAAAACTGTCGTCTTTGGGCACATATTGGATATCATATACGAGCGATGTGTGCGGTAATAACGTCTGGTCCTTATTTATTTTGTAAACGGCGTACTTGAACGCCAATTCCGTCACGCCGTCCTTTTGATCTTCCGTAAAAATCGCTCCTAGAATTAGAAAGATTATTGAGCTTCGACGCGTTTCTTCGCGTGTCGTGTTACGCCGCCCGGTTAAAAAGCCTTTTGCACGTCGAATATTATATTAAAAACGTACTAATCCACACAATAACGGCAGCGGTAACGGAATACGGGGCGAGATGCTTTTGATTCAAAGCCCATCCCGCACCGAAATCCTGCCATACACGGCGACGAATACGTACGAATAACAAAGGATTATGCACGTATTGTACGTGACACAAGAAGAAATGCCACTTTGAATGAGATTATATGAGCAAATATATGCAGAGGAAGAAAGTCAATGCAATTTTCTCATTTATTTCTGTCTTCTGGTGCAACATTGCAATCGAGAAGCTTTTCCCGAACCGAACGAGGCAAACGCGAACTTAATTAATTGCGAGAGCAGAAACTTTCTAATAATTATTATTATTAAATTGATGGCTTCTTCGTCAAAGAACAGATGGAGAGAAGGCGAGAAATTGAAAAAGCCTCATCGTGAAAGCACTTGTAAATGCTATAAATCCTTTCGTGTGCATTTCGAAAGGCGTACAATTAAGGGAAATGTCAAGTGTAAAGGCGAAGGATGGAGTGTTACTTATTTCAAAATGTGGAATAAGTCATTTCTAAATGCTACTTTTCATTCAAAAAGAAGCTCACGACTTTTATTGTTCAGTGTCATACTTCTTGTGCAAATCTCTGTATCGAAGCGGGAATATCAACCAGAATGAATTAATGATTTCCAAAAACGAAATTTAATCAAACATTTCAATCGCTGCTACAGATGATGAATAGCGTTCGATAATGTTAATTTTTTTTCGTGTTGGAATCGAACGAGACATTATTATTGATGGCCAGTTAATAACCGAATACTATGGCGAACATTAATCAAAAAATTAACGTTTACTTTCTCTTGTGAATAATTTACACACGTGTTATTAATTAACTTCATTTTGCTGCAGAAGAACGTTTACGACTATGAATGGAGAGCGGTCATTTTCTTTTTTTAATTAAATTTCCAAATTTTCCAACTCGCTTCATTAACCGTCTAAGTGCTTATCGATGTACGAACTTATCGATTCGCAAGCATAAAATGTATGAAAAGCTTATTACTGAGAGAGAAAAGAAAATTCTTCTTTCTTAAACTTTCACGTTCAACCAGACGCATTATCTCGAGCAATTTGCTTTTCCTCCCCTCGGAATTTGCAAAAAAAGAGAATTGCTGAACAATCATAAGTCATTAAGTTGTCTCTCATTTTTTCTGCCTATAGAATTTTCGTCTTTAAATAAATAGCAATTAAAATAAATCGATTTTTAGTTCGAATAAAACTAGATAGTGGAATATTTTTACGTTTAGATTAATCCCAATGGGAATTTATTCCATCGTAAAAATAGAAAAAATTGAGAGAGACAAGGATTTATTAAACTAACAAGAGCTTCGGTATCACTAAATTGTATGAAACCATACAAAATTTACTTTTTTTTCAAATTTTGCACTTTTAGGGACCCTTCGCTACTTTTGCATTTTGGCACAAATTGCAATAAACTCATTTTGTAACTCCTAAAGTAATTAATTATGGAAATAAATATTAAAGTTCGATTGATAAGAGATTAATTGAGATTTTTTATATTTAATGATAGTTTGTGACATGAAGAAGATATTTGTCGCCTGAAAACACCTGAAGATTTAATTCGAAAATGTACGGTGTATATAGCTATCAAATCATGAAATAAAAAGCTAGAAAGTTTCTAAAAAATCCTGAACAATTTCAATAAGCCGATTATACACAGACAATGATTAAATTAAAATAAATTTTTAATCAGGTATTATATGAAACGTGAAGTATTAGAGACTATTGGAGATTATTAATTTTTCTATCCCTCGAGCTGCGTCAGGATTTCTGAATAGAAAAATCATTTCTACGATCTAATTCTATTAGATGGCAGTCTACTTTCGTATTAATTTCTTTTTCACTTACTTTAAGCTTATTACAATTCGAAATTGGATTAAATGCGAAATAAGAACAAAATAAAAATTATATTGCTCTCGTGTAATTTGTGGGCCGACGAAACTTGATTAACTTTTATAAGATAGCGACTTAAAGAAACAAATCGGGTTGTTAAGTAGGTTTCAGATTCTGAACAATTGCTTCGGTGGCAGCCTCACGGTCTGAAAAGCTCTGCTTTAAGGCGTGCAGCAAATATGCTGCGGCATATTTTTACGACTGGTAATATTCTTATGATAGTCCGAACGCATGTGGAGATATCGCTCGCAAATGGAAAAAATGAGCCACGCACAAATCCAAAAGTGGATTTTTATTGTTATCCCGCTTTTTATTCTATCTCCGTTCATTACCGAAAAATTGGCGTCATAAACGTGGACGGTTTACGAGCGTGTTAGAAACTGAGGAAAATGCTGTAAAATCGTGTAGTTAAATGAGGTTAGGAAAATGGTATGGAGGTCGGTTTTGTTTATTTCGATGACGGTCTTCTTATTATCATCACTGTTTTACACGCTACGTTTTGACTGGCTTTCGCTCTAGTTCGTTCCCAGCAGTTGCCCATCAGTTTCGCCCTCAGTACGGACTCTATATACACAATGTAAATGTTTTGTAACTAATCTCTAGTTTCACGTATTACGATTATTATTACGGCAACGCTTTTACCTATCTACCGACTCTACTGACTAATTTTAAAGTAAAGCTTTCAGCCACTGCGATAACAATAGTGATAATAATAACAATAACGATCTGATACTTTATATGTGTTCATTAATTAAAGCCGCATAGCCTTGCTCCTATTTGCAGCAGCTAGATCCCGTCGTATTTGCAATTTTCCCCCTTTTTCGTATGAACATCTCGTCGACAGTGTTCGAGGTGAATTTACGCATATCTGCATCGTCAATTGAACAAATTGAACGGCGAACAAACCGAGATGGCATCCGATGGGGAAATAAAGGACGAGTCGCTCGTGCATAAATTTGAATTATCCCAAAAACGATTGGCGTTGAAAGGTAAGATAAAAAGAAATGGAACAGATTTTTGTGGGGAGAATTGCCGCATTTTTATTTCGCAAACTTTTATCGTCATTTTTCGATTCGCTTCTTCTGCCCAAACCTGCTTCAGTTGTTGCCTTCAATTGTAATCTTTCTAGCTATTAAATTCAATCGTTAAGCGTTCATTAATATTAAATTGTCGCTTCACAACGTACAAGGCCGCGTTTTGTTCTAAACATTTCAGCCAAGTTCTTCAACTTTTAGATAGTAAAAGAAAACGTATGTGATGTTCTACACAACAGTCGAGATAGGGAACGAACATTATCCAATGCCCGCAGGGTGTTCCTTCCTCGCGCTTTTCTTCTTTTTCGAATGGACTACACTTATCGCGTGGACTTCTTGCGTTTTGTTTGCGACCTACACATTCCGCAGGATGATGATGATGATGATAATGATAAAGTTTCATAAATATTAATGCGTGGACATTTTGTAAATTGCGCGACGAGGAAGCGAAACGATATTTTATCTGATTAAAATGGAAAGGAAGAGGGACGCGTCGGTAAAGTGGCGTTAATTAAACGGGCCGTAAAAAGAAATGGGAATAAATTTGCGCTATCTATCTTACTAAAAAGTGTGTTTCCTTTAAGAAACTGCGTTTTAGAGAAAGTTGCGAAAACCTCGTAACAAAAGGTTTCGCGCTTTCGTATTATTCGACGCACTTTCGCTTTTTGCCACGTTTGGTGTATTCGGAAATGGCGAAATATCATTTTATGTGTAATAATATTTTTGGCAAAGGGCTTACGGAGAAAAGAAAGAGTGCGTGGGCGAGATGGGAAAATCTATTCCAGGTTGCCTTTATAAATATACAATTTTCGATAACAAAAATACGTTGGTACTCTCCGAGGAAAACGAACGGATCGCCATGATTCGAATAGGAAAAGCTTCAGTTTCACCTTATTTTTCTTTGGAGAATACGTATACATATATACGATTCTCAGCGCGAGGAGCGAGAACGAAATCCATTCAAAATTATTATTCCTTCTTTGCGTTATACAAACAAATAAATAAAACTTAATGCTGAAAAGCTCCTGCCGAGTGCTTTACCTCTGAAAAGCTGTTACGTACCGATTTTAATAACCGGTGGTAGGGCCGCAACGACCACGAGCAGTCCGGTAAGCCCAATGATGGCCGACCAGCTGCCCGAACGCATTGTTCATGTTGAACGAACGGACTCTATCTCCATGACGAGCATCATTTTCCCTTCTTTTTTCTCTTGTACTAGTTGATCGCTGTAAACTGAACCACAAAAGTCGATTAATTACAAAATAGTTCACTTTTTGCGCGAGAGTCGATGACAAAAAGTGTTTGTTACATTCTTCAGATAGATTACTCTTGTTCCATTATTGTTGATAGGTGTTTTTATTAAGTGAGATACATCTCGAGTCGGCGAAAAGTGAAAATGGCAACACATTAATCTGCGACATGTCAACCTCTTCGTCACTCTCTCTCTCTGACTTTCTTCTTAGCCGAAACTAAAATCTCTTCTTCGGTGATTTGAAGCGGTTAATGCTGTACATAGGAACATGTCGAGGGTGTTATTCTTCATTTCGTTTTTGACAGAGGAACGACCGTTAGTTATTGAGGTAGGAAGCCCATTATATTGTGACGTTCAATAGATTGATACTGGGGATTGAGAAAAGGTTCGTGCCCCGGAAAACTTGATATCATTTTCTTTTGTGCCGTCACTCGATTCGGTTTCGTTTTTTAACGAAAAAAAGTAAAATTAATGGCAACCTTTTCAAATTTAATTCTCGTCGATTATCAACGCGTCGTCCAACTTTTCATCCCACTTTCTTTTTTGTTAAATAAATAATATTTAAGTTGAAAGGCCTATGGACGAGGGGTCGGAACAGCGAGAAAGGAAACTTGTTATCGCCGAGTTTGTTCGTTCGCGAAACTTACTTTTCGAATTTAATTTTCGTTATTTGTTGCGAGAAGCGAATTTTTTACAACTCGTATTTGTAAAATTTATTATCCCCATCATTTCGAGTCCACGGTTGAACGAGTTTCCGGCATTCGAGGAAAATAGATTGTTGTGTATTTTGTTTTTCTCCATAATAACATGTGTGTGCACGGCAATAATTCATCTTCGAAATTATATAAGTACGTGAAAGAGAGGGACCGTAATGGACCGAGTTGAATTATGAATTAAGTTTTCAATTTCTCTTACGGTCTTCTCTGACTTTTTATTTGTTCTTCTCTCCTGCTAAGTTTATCGAAAACGAAAAACAAACATTACACGTCGAACGCTTTCTGGGGTTGAACGTTCTCTCTCTCTCTCCAATCCTTAGTTTGGAATTTTTTCTTATTAAATTTTAATACTCTCGGAAAGCTTAAGAGAAAGACGAAGAGGCATAGAGGAAAGAAAAAGAAATTGATAAAGATCGGTATAAAAGATGTTACGTGTTCCAAAGTTAAATACGTTGAATATAAGAAGAAACGTTTATTTTTTAAAGACGTTACGTGCGCTCTCAGTATCAAAGTAAAGTTATACGTCCGAAAACGAAAAATTAAAGGAGACATTTAATGCCGCAGCCTTCACTCCATACCTTCAAACGTTTCTAATTCTTTTTGCGTGGCAAAAGGATGAGCATGCGATATTTTATTTCGCAATTGCACCGGAAACCGTTTCAGGAATCCATTACGGACTACCAGCTTGATATTGTGCCAATGTTTCTCCATAGCACATTTTGAATTTAATTAAAATTTTTGTTAACATTTTTTCCTAAACTGAAGCAAATCCAATTAGAAATCGATGCGAAATCGAATAGATCTGCATGGAATCGAGAGTCAACAACCCTCTGCAATTTATATTTATACATATATTAGCCTTTTTCGGAGAATATTTTCTTGGCCGTGATATAAATAAATGTAAGAATCGTCGAATCGTGACTAGCTCGGGAAATAGGTTATCTATATCTTTAGGAGCTTTCTCCGCTTTCCTTTTTATTGCTCACATCGTTCCCGTCAGAAGAAATAAGACCATTAAGGCTTTTAATTTATAACACACAGAGACGTAAAAAAGAAACGGAGCAAATTTACAATACCATTATTCACAAAGTTCGAGCAATTAGAATGAACCTAATGAAGGAAACGTTTTTATTTTATGCAGACACAAAGAAATCACATTAAAGCCATTATTTGACAATTACGTGGATTCGCCCTCTCTTTTTTGTCATTTTGCTTCAATTATTTGAACATACGCGTTAACTCGGAATAATCCACGTTAAATAATCCATATTTCGTTATCTTTTCCATCGAGATTCGCCTCGAATACTTTGTATTCCATTCGGTCGTTTAAATTCAAATGGAAACATATGACGACGCCGAAGAAAATAATTCGAACTTAATAACACACTTATTAAATGCGGGAGTTGATCGGAATATAAATTCGATCCGTGTGGAGGAAGTAGCAGGATTTTGGGTGGCAGTGAATGTCGTTCTAAAAGGAAATTAATTAACATATTCATAACTCGAACGGTTTAATTTAACGTGAAATTTAACGTAGACACGTGAAAAATTATCTCGTTCGCAATATACGTTTTAAAGTTGGTAAGTAATATAGCCGACAGTGCGCGTCTAATAAAGTGAACTTTAAAGTTTGCGTTACTTTAATAAATTCGCGATTTACCCTTTAACTCATATATACGTCCCGCGTTACCTTATGACATAAATTTATTAAAACCGATCGAATTGATTACGCCAGTCTACGGTAATGGTCGTAACTAAGGCATTTAACCCACTTACACGTTGCATTACGATGATATCGCATACTATAGGAGTCTAACGATTATTATTGCAGGGCGAAATGAACGGGGGAGAGACCTTTGACTGGTCCCACCTTCTGCCGTTGCAAACTTAATCGAATCCGTTAATTTACACTTTGACTTCCCGCAGCCGAAGAACTAATTAGCTTTCAATTTCGAGACGGTTTTCCATCTTCCTAAATTTCACCGTTAATTTTCTTTTAATCTACGCGCGCACGGAAATCATCTTCGGTTCAAACGCTCTTCCGGCACAAAATTATCCTTTGCGAAGAAACAACTGAAAATGAAAGCAAACGAGCGACTTTTTATTTCGCTTTGATTCGTCGTCGCAGCGCAAAATGGTTTCAAATATCGTTAAAGTAGCTGCAATCGAGTTAATAAATTGTTGCCGCTTCTTCTCTTCTAATGGAGAAAGATAATGAAATATAAGAAAAAAAAGGGCGGGCTCAACTTTCTCAAATAGAATTTTTATCCGCGCACAATTTATAACTAGAGCACTAACTTAATTCCCTCTCATGAATATATATTTTTAAAGACGAACGCTATCGCCAGTAAGACAACAAATTAAGTCGATGGACAAAGAGGAAGCAACGATCTAAGAAAATTTTCTCTCGTGTTCGCGGTTAAATAGCTTCATTTGAAGTAATTTAAGCTTAAGCTTCGGAATCTTCGAAAATTATTCAATTAGATTGGCGAAAGGCGTTGGAGAGAAAAAGAACGTAATGCAAAGAGAACCGAATTAAGATGTTAATTAGGTTATTACACTTGGCAGGCGGAAAACGGCAAGGGAAATTAATTCCGCGCGAAGTGAATCATTTCTACGATTTCGATTAAAAATTTATCGCACGAAAGGTTTCGCCGCTGATTAAGATGAAAGACGCGGAAGTTGTGTTTGTCAAAAGGGAATCTTTTCCACTTGCTTCATTTGGCAAATTGTTCCAGCCAACAATAACGATGATAAAGAAGAATAAATACGTTATATAGTTTAACGGTTCCTGTTTCCTCGCTCTCCGTCATATTCCCTTTCAGCTTTCACTCGTCGAACTAATAACAAACTATCGTTATTGTACTTTATCAACTACACAGTTGAACGCTACTACCGGACGCAGAAGAAAAAGAACGCGAGGGAAAAAAATCAATTTCCTCATTTTTCTTCTTCTTTTTTAGTCCTCTCGTTCGAGTGTGACACCGATTCTTCTTCACGAGCATTATTATTAATGGCTGTGTTTATCCAAAAGTCGTTTATCGAGAACATATAAAAGCATCAGCGTGATGAACGGAGACGTATAACGAAATATTCGTTTCCGTTTCGTTTAGCGCTTTATTATTATTTTTCTTTCCCTCTTTCTATTCAATGTTATTTTACGTTCACAAAGCGTTGCCCCATTGACCGGAAGCGGTTGATGAATAAATATCGCTAAACTGTTATTCTCCTCCGTTTGTTTGTTTTCCTTTTTTTCCTCTTAGAAGGAGCAAAATTAATTGGATCGAAGAAACGTTTTTTATCTCTTCCACGGTCGTATTAATTTCCGAGCCCCAAAAGGCAATCTCTTTTAATGTCTAATTCAATACATGTAACGCCCCATAAGGTGGTAATCTTACGAGTGAAACAAAGATCGCCGAAGAAAGGATGTAGCCGAAGAAGAAAAAGATGCGGAGGTTTCAATCTCGTGAGGTACACATCGTTTACGGCACATATTGCCCGAGTTCAATTAAGGTGGAGGAATGAACGTACGAGGCGAAGAAAAAGGTATGGCGAGAATGAAGAAGTATTCGGGCCTCAAGGCATTCCCATACATATTTCTTGTTCGCCTTTAATTTGTTTTCTTCTACGCGAAAAAGGGAAACGTAGAAAAATGTGGACAAATTTCATTGCGTTCGTCTCGTAGGCAATTCTTTACGTTTATTTATTTGCACGCAGAAAATCATTGCGAGGATGTAGAGCGCAGACACGTTTTATATGTGTTCGTCAATTTAAATCGGAACCGGAAACAAACAGGAAACAAATTATATACGCGTCTACGTTGCTCGACGATTGTATCATTCCCAAGTATTGTCGCGTTATTATTATTTGACAGGAAAACCTTATGAAAATAACGAATTTCCATTAGCAAAGACGTCTTAATAACGTTATCTAGCGAAAGAAACTTCGAACCCTTGGCGAGCAAGCTTTTGCGCTTTAAAAAACCTCCTCCTCATCGCGCGAAACGACTTTGCAATCTTATTAATTAAAAGAGGCTCTTGTAGCGCGAAACTTTTGCTCGTAAATCATTTTATTTTCGCTATTATTGCCCAACTACTCTACCCTCGTTCCTCGTTTAAAGGCAGAGGCCGAAAGAGAACGCAACAAAAAAAAATTCTAAAACTTATTTTAAATATTATTTAAAAACTTCATCAAACTTTTTATCGATAAAAGGGAGAAACGCTTACCTGGCAAACGTAACAAAAACCGATTTTAATTAATTAAGGCGTATCATAACCTCGGATTTAATTACAAAAAAAATTCTTTTACGTTAAAATTTTCCAACAACAACAATAATGATGATGATGATCGTAGCATGACGTCAGGACGTCCAGCGTGCTACTGCCGCTTAAAGGCGTCTCAAAAAGCGTCGTCAACAAAAACGGCGCCGTTTTTAGCGCATGTGAATTTCGGTTTAACCACGTGCTCCCGTCTTCTCCTACTTTTCCATTGCACAACGTCCTCTTTTTCCTTTTTATAGATTGGAGACTACGTCGAGCTCGTAAAAATGAATCTTTGTTTGTTATAACTTTTTAAAGTCAATAAACGTTTTCCTCCCTTCCATTTCATCGTCTTCCTTATTACATTCAGTTTATTGCAATAATATGACGTGATACGATTTGGTCGATTGCAGCGACTATTTGCAATTTCCTTTAACGAGATTTTGTTTAAACACACGTTTAGTGCGGCTATTAACGCCGTACGCAAATTATTCATATCGATTATCAAATGAGAGAATATTATATCGTATTTCCTTAGTTCAATTACATCATTTCGAGAGTGATCCAACCAAATGAAAAATATGGAAATTGCACGTACGCGGTGGCTTTTTATTGCCAATTTCAACAAGGATGTATTTTTGGAGATAAAATATTATTTGCTGATGTAAATCTTGTTCCTTACATTGTAAAAAAGGGAAACCTCCGAGAATTTTGAGATGCAATTGATGCCTTTGATGGCAATGGAAAATAATTAAAAAATCATTTAGTAACTAATTTGAATTGCTTTCAATTCAAGCGAATGATTTGTGGCCGTTTTGCGGAAAATCGTCAGGAATTATTTCAATAGGCAAAACATCGAATTGATATGTTTGTATTAACGTTTTTTTAAATAGTAAACTAAAACAATAAAAACTGCGCTTATATGCAAAATCGTTCCATATTTATAAAATCGAATGCTGATTGTGTTAATTTTTTTACATCGATTTTAACAAAAGCAAAAACCGTTTGCCGCTAAAACGTATCCACAGCCCGAATCCTCTTATTTCATTCCCTGCTTCTCATCTCTTCGCTTCCAATTCGTTTATCTGTGTGCTAAAGAAACGAAATTCTCTTATTTATAGACGCAAATATGAATAAACGAGGACAAAATGGCAAAATGTACGAAAGCAGGAAAAGAAACCGTATTGTAAATCATTTTCCTACACGTTACATATATCACATTTATCTGCGTCATGTCCATTTTTGCGCTGATTTATTATTCCTTGCAGATCTTAACCTTCATTTAGTGTCTCATTGTTGTTAGCACGAATTCTTCTTCGAGGAAATATTGCACGAAAACGGAAAGAGGAGGACTACAAAGAAGGTCATACTTTAAATGCCAAGCAAATATAAATTTCCGGCCTAATAATTATTAATTAACTTTTATGATACCATTCGATATTTTAATGGAGGCTTACATTCTGCCGCTCGTTAATTAATGCTACTGTCTTTTCGGCAATCGTTAAATTTTGGGAAAATGAAAGGAAATTATGCGGTCAGGTTTCCAGATCGGATCACATCTGGTTAACTTCATATTTTATTTAGTATCGATGTCAAATTAAAAATAAACTTTTATTCGGGAATAAGTATCTTAACATAAATGCTGAAATTATTTTAAGGGATAACGAGCAATTAACCCCATCGATTGAAATGGGGGTCGCATAGTAAAACGTGAAGATATAAATGTAACAAACACAGAAGGATTTGCATGAGGGCGAGACTTGAAACTTGATAATAGAGGAAGATTAAAAAAGCGCGTTTCTTACTGTTAGAAACCGTCTTCTTCAAAGCCATAGCGGCGCCAACGGAACACTTCCATAAATTTTTTATTGACCGGCTTTAATAATAAACGAAAACCTTTATCAAACGCGGCGCCCATTCCCGCTTCGCATTTATTTATTTCGATTCGGTTTCAATTTAATCGTTTATTTATGCGAATTCTAATTAATTTAAAACGGCCATCAATGTTCGGTTCGGAAACACAACCGACGGGTCAATTGTTTCAATGGTGAATTAAAAGATAGAGTAAATTAATATTAACGAACCGCAATTTGATACGACGGCTACTTTTAATCCCGTCCCTCATATACTTTTTTGCACCCAGATTTCGATAACGATCTTCCTTTAAAAAGAAGAATAGGGGATGCAATTAAAATTGACCTCGATCCCTAAATAAAGCAATCCAAAGAGCAGGCGAAAAGAAAAAGGAAAGTTTTTCCTTTCAACGCTCTCCATAAGGCGTGCGGATAACAGATTGAATGGAATTGATAAACCCTTATATATGCTTCTAAATAAAAAAATAGAAGCGAGAAAAACAGGGTTTGCAGGACGACGAGGGAAAAATGGCAAAGGACTCTTTCTACGTTAGCTACAAACTAAATCCTTGTTACAAGCGCGTGATCCAGCCGAAGTCTCACAGATGTCGTTAACGTTATTTCAGCGATTAAATTTTCGGTTCGCTTGCAAAATATTATTTCCTCTTAACGCCCAAACGATCATGAATAAATTCCCTTTGCGAAGTATCGTTTAATTTTTTTTTCTTCGCCCGCCAAACTCTTAGGTGTTATTTTTCGCGATGTTTACACACACACACACGGGGACTCGTTTTTCGATGATGCGATATAAAGCAAAAGATTCGCATGAATAATTCAATAGGCTTTAAATGTGGCTAGGAAACTTTACAACGCGCACACACTCACGCAAATATATCTTAGTTTGAGGCACTTAACAGTTTAGAATGACTACGCGAAATCCTGTTCAGAAGAGCTTGTTAAATAATGGATCTAACGAGTTTGTTTCAACTGGAAAAGTTTCACACTTGCAATTTTACAGGTGAACTGAAATCAGTCTATTTCTCTCCCTCGCGCGCTCTCTCTCTCTCTCTCTCTCTTTGTGTGTTTATTGCTTTTAAACATGAAGGATAATATTTATTTAATACGTAACAATTTGTTTGCACAAACTCGTTCCGCTCCACGCAGCGTTAGTAAAATGATAAAACGAGATACGATTTTAATTTGTCCAAAACGATAACGGCGATAATTGTTATTATTTGTTGTAATTATTGCGTTCGCATAGTGGGAATAGTTTTAAAATTGCATTAAGTGTTATTTACATAACGCCGCTAACGATAAGGTTATTTTAAATTAGATTAAATGTAAATTGGGTCGCACTAGTTGTGCGAGTAGAGGAAGCTTTACAATGTAACACACACGTAATCCATGAATGAACGTGTATTAATTTAACTGGGCGAAATTATATTATTTAATTAATTTTAAGCTGCAAATCCAGCAACGAAAAAAACGGAAACAAAGTGGGAATAAATTTAATTACGACGCATTGATTCAGGTCCGACGATAATAACGTTACACACCTTTAATAGCAGCATTACAGCGTCGAGGAGTAGAGAATTATAACAGGGCGATGTCAGTCAATCCGTGCAACTTAAATCGCTTAGTCTTTAGATGTTAAGTCTCCTATTCGGAATATTCTATCGGAGGAACGAGTGTTTTATTAAATTTCCATTAACGCACGACGCTAATAGGCGAATAAAAAAGGTCCCTCTGATCTATTCATTACAGGATCGCACGTACGTTAATAATAAAATTGCGGCTCTCTTTTTCGCAACGGTGAATTGAGTGCATTTGCGAAAAGCACCGCGGGGAGAAGAACACAAACGTATTTAATTAAGTCCCCTCACACTGCGCTCGCTTCTTTTCAGCCGCCGCGCTAATAATAAAAGTGCGAGCACTCAGTCAGCCACCCCAGGTGCGCCAATTTCGAGTGATAATTATCTCGCGGAAATTTTGGACGTGCCAAAATCGCCCACCCCCCCATCTCTAACGTATTTTACGATTAATTACTTTAACTATGTACGTATATATATAGCCATCTTTTGGTTTTCTCGTTAAAGCTTTCAAAACTTCCTTCTTCTTCTTCTTCTCCTCTGCGAGAATTCGCTAAACGTATTATGATATAAATTAACGAGTAGCGTTAAAGATTTTTCGCAAGGGAAAAGAAATATTATCGGGAGCGAACGGGATTGCCGCATTTAGGGATTTAATTAGCTGTTAGTTTAATATTAAAATTAATTTTCGGCGGTTTTCGGCGGACGGATAAAAAGGAAACTTGGCGGTTCCTTCGTTCGCATATATGCGTGTATTAAATTAGATTTTCTGGTTATTTTCGTAAAATATTACTACTCTTAATTAATAATAAGCGGTCGTGGCCCAAGAAAAATTATTGCTGCTTCTTAATCGTTTTGGATAACCTTGACAGTGGATAAGCGCAACTTTCTAATTAATTAATTACAAAAATTCCTATCTTCACTTATTAGCTTTCGCTGGATATTCCTCCATTCGGAAAGATTGCTAATGCTTCAACGTTTCTTTCTTTCGGATTAAATTTAAATTATGTAACTTAATTTAGAACGGAATATCGTTCTTATTTAGAATCAATGGAATGTAAGCCTGTGTAAGAATATTATGCCGGTTGAAATCCATTTATAACAAATATTTCTTCTTCCTGCTGTTCCTTCCATTTATCTCGAATCTTGGACCAACAAATAAAAATTGTGAATGAGGAAATCAGACAAATAAAGTTAGATTAAAGATAATTTTCTAACTTGCTCATTTGAAAATAAATATTGCGAAACACATTTCCGTTTGTAAAAGGGAGGCATGGCGAATGAATAATTGTAATGCTGAAAATGATTTATTGTGATAACATAATGATTTCTTTCTTCTTTGTGCTTCACTTTTTTCGTTTTTCCTAAATAAATTTTATCCAGTTAATAACAAATAAATATACGATGTCGTTGATAAAGATGGGCAATAATCATGATAATTATTTATAATTTAACCTTACAGAAGAAATTTATAAATGAATAAATACTGAGGAAATAACGAATGTTTATTATATTTACAGATATTATTTTCTTCCATTTCTTTTTTATTATTGTTTCCGCTCTATTAAGCGGAAAATTCATTGTTTGAATGTTCACAAGATAACTTTTTTGCCCTCTTGTCTTCAGTTTATATAAATAGCTCCATTAAAATTGTACAAACAAAGCGAATTTATGGAATCCTAGAGGTAAAGTGATAACTTCATTATTACGAACGTTTGATGTTAAACCAAATAAAAGAATTTGATCAACGATACATTGCATTAATTACTTATCAATTATTAATTTTCCATTATTTTGAACGGGGCCAATAATTGATGTTCAACGAAATAAAAGAACTCCATGAATGATCAAATAAATTAATTACCAATCAAAAATTGATTTTCAGGGCGGAAACAAAGGGTTAACTGCAACTTTGTATCCAGTAGTTGATGCGACTGAAGCGCACCTACGGGAGGGGAATTAAACATTTTGCAAGCACATCGCACTTTTATTTGCCTACACCTTTGCGTACGTGTGCAATTCGTTTATGGCAAAGCAGAAACTGCCACAAGATATCTCTATGGCAATTGTGCAGGATTAATTTTATACGACACTCAAGCGAACGACGACAGCCACTAGGTACACACATATACGTACCTACTTCTGCTTAAGCATAATATTTATGACCGTTATAAATCAAGGTGTGCAAAAAGTGATGATGATGATAGTAATAATAGTAAAATAACACATAATAAATTTCGTAATGCAAAAGAGTAACTTTCAACTAGTTCATACAAATATAACTTGAATGAAATTCGCGTCCTTTTATTTAGATTAACAGCTACGAAACTGCTGCGGAAGCTTTAAGCGAGAAATTGGCGAGGAAGGTTAAATGATTCTTAAGCACTACTGCTGTATTAGATCTAACAATTTAACTCAGGTTCGCCATTAATTTAACTCAATAATTCATGCTTCTGCTTATCTATCGATATCGTTAAACACTCAATTAAAATGATGTCCTTTGAGCTAGTTCTTATTTTATACGTTACAAAAAATCAACTGAAATTGTTAAATTAATATCAGCGCCAATTTCGAACGTACAATAAAACGCACGGACCAAAAATAGAAAGAACATCGAGTGGTGGTGGCGAGGAGATAAACGTTAATTAAATTTGTTATCCCTTATTACAACGGTTTTAACAGTTAGTGGACAGAAGAGCAGGAAAGCGCGAGAAAGAGAAAATCGGTGCTTATGGTCTAAAAGTTGTGGCACAAGCTCTAATTCCCTGTCATCGAGCAATTTTAATCAAATAATTAAATTTTCTACGGTTTAATAGTAATAATAATCACGACGACGACAATGATGATGATGATAATATGAGAAATCTCCAAACCAAGCGTCACTCGTTTAGCAAACTTGTTGTTATCTTTCTGCTAAGCTGCGTGACGTATCTCTTTGTATGTATATATAGTTAATTATTTGCGCAAAACTTTCCAGTGTAATTGTCAAATAAATAAAAATGACGGGGAGAAAGATTATAATTTTTGGCAAATTTTCTCTTCTCCTTTGCGTCCTTTCGAACCCATTTAGTCTTCCGGTTGTTTAAACGAACGGTGACCCGAAAGAAAGCAAAAAGATGAAGGGATTCTCGTCGATTGTTTGTCGGCCGATTCTATTTGCGGATTTGAAAACTATTTTAAAGACAGATAATCTTTTAAAGACTTTTGAGCCTTTAGCACACACCCCATCCTTTACTCGCCCTGTTAAACCAATTAAGAGTTTCGTTGTTGAATGTAATTCTATCCATTTGTAAATGTTCGTCTCTTCGCGTAAACATCCACTATTTTCACCGGTCGAAATCGAAGTTAATTATCAAGAAAATTGAATAACAAAAAAGTGGAAACGAGCGAATTGATTGAGTTAAATAAACTTGTACGAATGAAGAATTTAATATTGCCTTTTGTTGTTGTTGTACGATAGCAAATAATGCTGATAATGTTGCAGTCAAAGAACGAGGGTGGTAACTCAATTAGGTTAATCCGGAGCGAAGGAAAAAGTCGCAACGAAGGGGAGAAACGCTATCGAATTATTTCCCAAATACGATTATAAACTGATCAATGTGGATTTGTAAAAAAAAACAAGGTGGAAAAAGCAGACAGGCGAACGAAATCCTTGTTGTTGCAAAAGAATGCAAATCGCTTTTTTTCCTCGCACTGATTGATTCCAGACATCCGAAAAAGTTGCTGCACGAAAGTAAAACCGTTTAGACTACTAAACACGAGTAATGCGAATAATTTTGCAAACTTTCTAATTGAAAAAGTCCATCGATACTCACGTGATTAATGCGTATCGATTTTAGTCGTGCAGACAGGTAGTTCTTCATTTGTCGAATTGTTGCTGCTTATTGCTCCCGTTATTTTGTTGAAAATTAAATTTATATTCCGAACGTAAAATTTTCAATAACGAATGCCAATAAGAAGAGTGAAGTGCGGAATAAGGCGACGTCGAAGGAGGAGGCCGGCGAAGAAATGAGCTTAAAAAGGGGGCACGTTTCAATGGTTTGTTAGGCGCTGTTACATTTAATTTAGCATATGAAAGGATATAATTGACCTAGATTCTCTCATAATTTACTGAAACACATTTGCTTAAGAGGGCACTGTATGGAAGATTTGACGGGAGACGAACTTTTACCATGTGTTTCGCATACAATAAAGTTGAAGTATCGTGCTTAAGTGTATTTAGTACGTTACTACGTACCCACTTCACGTTTTAATACGTCGTGTGCTCCCGTTGATGTTTGGGCATCTTACAGATATACAAGTTTACCATGTTTACCACCATCAAGTTGTTTATTAAGAATACAAGAAAGCTCGGAATGGAATTAAAATCTTCAATTATTCAACGTCACTCGTAAATTGTAACTTGGCGATGTTTGTTTAATTGAGAATTACTTTTAGTTTTTACTTTCATCCACTTTAGGCCCATTCTATTGTCGTTCCTTTCTTTTTTATTTAGGCAAGCAAAACTTGTAAAGCATAAATGATGGCACCGCGAAGTTTTGGGCGAGACGAGCGCAAAAAAGTTAAATTCGCTTAAAAGTAGTTAGTGAACGAGGCCGATTTACATAATTGCATGTTGTGTATGGGCGAATTCGCGATATTTAAATATTTAAAAAGCGGTCACGAAATAAATTACAACTTCTTTTCTCCTCGCTTTTCCTACGATGCCTCCTCCATTCCATCATCGTGTAGAAAGTAATTTCTTTTATTACCGGGCCACCGTAAATATAACGCTCCGGTAGCAGGAAAGTAAGCGATTATTATTATTGTCTTAATGCGCCGTCCCTTAATTTGAACGCGCGTTAATTGTCTGCTTTACCGCATTTTCAAGGAGTTCCGTCCTTTTTGCCCGACGGCCCTTCCGTTCGTCCTTCATCAGCCGCCACCGACGAAATCCCACCCCTAAAGACGGATCAAAACGTACGAAAACGACGTATAACCCATGGAAATAAACGTTAGTATTACAGATTTTACCCGATTGCCATGTTAAGGGCAATTACGAAACGTTAAAAGTCAATTGTAGGGAAAACTCGCGTGCGGTGTCTTTGTTTCATCGATGAGCGCATTTGAACGAACGATTACCATTTTATACGTGCCATTTAATACGACTGTACAACATAATTATTTGCTTTTAGGCCTCCCGCCAGGAAAACAAAAAAAAAGCTATTATTTGCTTTAATTTCGCAATTGTTGTTGCGAATATTAAATAAATTGCGAAAAAGCGAAAATAACCTGGCAACGATGAACATTTGTGTTGCCGTTTTGATGATTTGGCAAAAAAGTTTGTTTTTTCGCCGCATGTTTTTTAATTTTAAAACTCAATGGCATTACTTCCGCGTCAAGTGCTCGTGCATCGGTTCCGGTCGAAGTACACTGTTGCCCCGAAACTAACCGGAACCGTCGTAATTAACGTCCGTGCTTCACCTCCAGGAACAGGAATCGTATTATCATTATTATCGTGGAATGACGACGAACGGATGGACAGGATAAAGTACCAATGACATAGCAAATAAACTAGCATTCATCATAAACCACCGCCGAAAACTACTTAGGCTAACATATAATGTTTATGAAGTTTAATAATGATAATGCTGCTGCCACAACTATTTTCTATACAAACACGCGACTTCGTGTGTGCATCATATTTATTTACGAAATAGAAATTAAGCAAACAAAACGTACACGTGTGTGTACTATGACGTGGAAGAAACTGATAGGAAAGAGCGAGAAGGGCCGGACGAAAGAACGAAATGGCGAGCGTAACAACTTCAACTTAGTGTAGAAATTTATGTTATACAAATTTTATAGTAAAGTTTACTTACATTTAGAGAGAAAATGTTATTTAATATGTTTATTATGTAAATTCATTTTGCAGATTTATGTTCCAGTTGAACTTATTCAAATAATGCACGCGAAAATGAATGAGCGAATTTTGGTAGCGAGCGAGGAACGTCGAAAAATAAAAATTGCGAGCGAGAGAGAAATGGCGCAAACAGAAATTATGCAGTCTCGTCTCTTTGCATTATCGTACAATTAAGTATATTTGTTCAGAGTTTGAACAGAAATTCTTTGTTAATCGATCTTAGGTTCGGGGGTTACACGTTAACTCGAAGACGAAAGGAAGGTCAAATAGTGGAAATTAAACTAAAATAATCACAATTAATCATTTTAATTGTTCCCATGAATAATTTTAAAGTTGGTGTCTCTCGCGAATTCATTTTAATGTAAACTCCAGTCTCGAGTTTACTTTGTAAATTCGCGAAATTAGAACAATAAAAAGAGAAAGTCATATCTGTACGCTTTGAGCTACAGTTCCTTTCAAAAAGAAATGATGCAAGAAGAATAATATTTGTATTTTGTAACGTTAACAACGCAATTGCATTTCGTCTTCTTGTACGTTGTAATCATTTTATGTATCCTCTTAACTTTAGCCTTAAAAGGCAAAACAAAAACGAAAGCGCCATTCTTCATACAGGATAAACTGGCGTTCCACTTACAAGAAATAACGGTACCTAGTAAAAACCTTTTTAATATCAATTACGTCGTTGCACCGATCCTCTCTCGTTATAATTTTCAATTTTCTTTGCGTTAATACGAACGTTTGCAATCTACTCGAGACGTTGCACAATTAAAATTACCCATTTGGAGAGACGATAAGCGACGATAGATTTACGATTATGAAAATTTAACGAGACATTTCCCTTCGGAAACATGGAACTATTCTATTTATTGCGTTATAAAGATTACATTAAATGAAAACTTCTTTTTATAATAAAATGTATGTTTTTGGGATGGATGACGGACACAGGAGTGAATGAAGAAGCGAAAGAACGGGCGAACAATCGATGGCGAGCGGTCTCTTAAGGGAGGAATTATCGCGTAAATTACACTTCGCCGTCATTATAATCGGAGCTTCGCACTCATACCATAAAATATAAAGCATTATGTGGGTTGAACGTAGATAGAGCAACATTGGAATCGCGGCGATGGGTAATGGAACGAAAATCCATCATGCAGCCCCGCGCACTTTCGTGAACGAACGAACCGACCGGTTTCTCGTTAATTAATCGAGAACAACCCAGCCTCGTGTATATAAATATACGGTGATGAAGATGAAGAAGAAAAATGTAATGATTAAATAAAAATCCGGCTGCAAGCACGACTTTACCGGATTATGTAGCATCCACAAGCAGAAAGCAATTTTTGCGAACTTAGTCTGTTTATATTTTAGAAGGGATAGTCCATATTAAAAATGACATATTTTACATTAATTAAAGCCGTTGTGCAGTGTACTCAGCATTAAGTGGTGCCAACGAAAGAGAATTACATCTATAAATATCGTGTTATTTTGTCGTTGTGCAAAACAGCACTTAATGACCATGAAAAAAAATACACCCCGGCAGTGAGGATTATGATTCTTTTTTAAGAGGGACAAAGTTTATTAAATTTTCCATTCGGCTTTTATTACCTCGTTTGTGGCACATTTCCGGCGATACGTTCGTGACAATATCACCTCTAAACATCTATGGAATCAGCGCAAAACTTAGAGTTCTTGTAAATCATTTACAGATCGACGCATATCGAATTCCAATTAAAATTATCGATTTGATGATATAATAAAACGAAATAGGATCAGATGATATCTCCATCAAAGTAGATTAATTACTTTCCATTCGTGCGATGCTGGATGAATCTGATTTGCCTTAAGTTATAATATAAGGTAAGCAAAAAATGGAGGAAAATAGACGACGGATGCTCTTTGATGATGATAGTTGATATTTACACCTTGTAAGTTAATGTCTCGTAGGCTTTCGTTACGTGCGTTGACGAGAGGGAATTAATTAACTGAATTCGTTTAATCTTTAGTCTCATTACGCAGTCGAGACGCTCCATCGTCTGGATAAATATTTTCGTTATTATTTACTTTTCATCTAGTTTCAATCGAAATTAAAGGTTTCAATTTATTCGTAAGATCGGATAAAGAAGCTGTTACCCAACTCTGAATAGATCCGTTTTTAATAAAAAGAAAATTGTATGACTACGTTTCGTTTCGATTCAATTTCGAAAATAATTTTAAATTAACAGTACACGCAGAGTAATTTAATACACGTGTTTTGTGATATGTCGTTCCGTCAAAATAAAACCTTGTCGACGTTGAAATATTATTTCTATATAGGAATTTATGCATATCGTACATAAAACAACATTTACAACTTTATCCATTTCATTTTTATGGTGTGCTAATATATGACAATGGCGATGATGAGGGGTTGAAAAAATGGCCAGCAAATAAAAGGAGAGACCTCCACGCGTACATAATTAATGTAAGAGAATAGAAAATGGCAAGAAACGGAAAAATATCCTAATAAAATCTTTATGAACACATCATTATGTAGTTTTATATTATTTTTCTGGCGTGGGAAGCATGAAACTTTTATTTTTGCATATCATGTTTAACTACGAGTGATAATAAAAGTTGTATGAAATGTATTTATGCGGCAAACATGTAATATAGAGGGATCAAAAAGGGATAGTGTAATTATTTCATTATATCGAATTCAACGTGGATAAAAAATTGTTTCAAATTTTGCTCCATATGCACAAGGTTTTTTTGAAATTTATTGTTGCAACGAAGCTTTTCCATTCTTTTGATCAATTATTCAATGTTTTTCAACGATTAAAACGAAATCAGTATTTACCTATTACTCTTTCCTTTTGAACGTTATTATTAATGTTGCAATATTTTGTTGTTGTTTATTACAAAATAACATATTTAAATAAATTATCGTTTCACAAAGTCAAACGAACATGTTGAACGCTACGTTTATTATTTTATAAATGCATCAACGCATATGCGAATAGCGCGACAGAGAGAATATTTAGAGTGACATTTTGCAGTTGTACGCTAATGAATGTTGCTAATTATCATCAAAAGGTCGGTATTGGTTAATATTATAATAAGCAAACATAGGGAGTGATTGTAATTAGATATAGAATTGTTTTTATAATAAACAAAATTCGCAAACGCTTCTGTAAAAGTTACCAAACAATAATTCCATCATTTCTGAAACTAAATATGGTTTAAACGCAAAAGAAACCTCTTTTTTGTGCTGTGGATGAGATAAGGCAAAAATTTCGAATTGGGAATTATTACTAATTCCAGCAGACTTCACGAGTATTTGCAAACACTCCAATGTTTAGAGTAATAAAATGTAAATCGTAAAAAAGGGATGGTAGAGTGCAAATAAAATGTCTAATTAGCATTTAGACGAAATTTAATAATCGCTTCCTTTTCGAGCAAACAGATTTACTGCGGCGATAAGATTTAATAATAGGTCCAACTGGCCCAAAATTTTATTTAAGCTGAAGATTATCCGAACGATAATTTAAAAAAATTAAGAGTATTAATAATATTGATAAGAATCGAAACCAAAATTAATTCAATGACGAAAATTACCTTTTCATTACCAGCAAAGGAAGAATTACTAAAGAAATTTATTTTGAAAAAGTGTTAACGATTTTCGTCGAATCCATGCTAACTTATCGAATTGGAGTGAGGAGGTCGCATAATAATAATAATTTCTTTTCTACTTTCCAATAGGGCAAAAGTATCCAAGACACAAACAGAAACTCGTGCAAAAAGAACATACATAATGATAATATCGAAGAAAGGCAGAAGTTTTAAGTAAACAAGTCGATGGGGAAGAATCAGTTGGAAGAATTCGAACTCTTCTAATCTATCTATACATGAACTTGTTCGTGGCAGTGTCTAGCGGTGGTTCGGTTTTTCTTTTCTCCCTTTGCCAAGGGGGTTGTGTGCGAGTAGGGCGCGCGTAAGGGTGCGCCGTAGCCGTTTTTTTTTCTTTTCGGGAGCTTGATATATGGAGCACGGCGTCTCTCAGTGATACGGCGGCGTCGGTCGCGTAATCACAAAGCTCTCGTGTGGCGGCGTCGCGACTGTTGCGCGGGCATCCGAATCGGCTGGACGCTGAACGAGAAACTTGTACTTGAGAAACGATCGAGTTCGGCGATCATTTCGAAATGCAAAAAAAATAATTAATAATTAAGGGAACGAGTGATAAGATTATTGCAAGGAATTGAAATAATAAAGGTGATAAACGTTCTTAAGGATGGCGGAAATGAGTTAATCCCGTTTTAATTGAACCCGTTTAATTCCACTAAATTATCAGGTGAGGTGATAATTGATGTAGATTATTATCGATAATAATTTAGGCCGTTTTCGTTATTGGATTCGTTCGGTTCATATTGTTGGGGATTATTTCAATATGTCCCTCCCTATCGAATAGAGGTGCAGTTTCATTATTTGAATGGTTAGGCGAACACGTTCCTCAATATGAAGGCAAAAAAAATGGAGAAGTAGATGAACTCATTTAAAAGATTTCTCACGTATGTTTAAAATTCAATTTTGCTTTTATGATGAAATAAAGGTTTCCCTATCTCGTGTCGCTTTTCCGCTTCCTTTGCACCTCTTTCCCTCGTTCATGTTGTCGTTTCGTGGGTTCTTTTTTTATTTTGGAATCGCTTGCGAAAGAGATCGTATTTTTTTACAATACATAAAATTCCGTCTTTCCTTACTCTGGCAATTTTCGACTTTCCCATCTATTTTGTTTATTAAACTATAAACTTTTTATCGGTCAAAATTCTAAGCGAGATGATACCAGTGTAGCAATAAGTTTCTGTTGTGTAGTTAAGATTATTGTTATTATTATTATCACTGCCGTTGCTTTGCTAGTTTTCTGCAAATGATAACAAAGTTTTGTTTATACGTTCATGTTTCTGTTTGTGCGTTCAATAGTTGCGAATAAAATTGATAATAATAATATGGCAAAATTTGGGCAACGTTACAAAATCGATAGCGACATAACAAACTAGCTACATGTATACGAGGAATTGCGCTCTTCTCGTACATACATAAAATGTGTACATGCAAATTTTTTATGCCGTCGGTGATGTTTCCCCCAAAAATTTTGAACGCGATCCAATATTTTGCTTCCATCGTTTGTTGCGTCAAAAAGTAATCAGATGAAAATCGTGTTAGAGTTACAAAATGCGGTTAGCAGTTTTTCTTTCATTTATTCGCCAAGAAATTGATATCTTGGCAACAAATTACTGCACGCATAAACAAGCCTTGGAACTTGACTTTAAATTAAACCCGTTCCAGCAATTGATTGACGACTGACATGGATTCAATTAGTTTCTTTATGGTTTAAACGACATCTTTCACAATGCGCTCGAGAGCTTATTTAATATTTCCTCCAAGTCGTTCAAACTAATCGATGTAATTAAAAATTCTTTCGGAAATTAATCGATTCCCATTCGAAATATGTACGCTAGCAGATGACAAGCTTTTACTTTAATTTAACCATTTTTACGCAATTTTTTTACTTTAAGCCGAAAGTAAATCATATCAAGGATAATCTGGCGACGTGGAAATTTGTTTTAGAGCCTAAGAAGGTTAGGTGTGGCTCCATTTAATAATGCGAGCGAATTTTAATTCTTCACAGAAGCTTACCTGCTGAATTTTAATCTCGAACAACAAAGGGATTTTCTTAAAGATTCATTAAAACTAATAGTTTACGTTCGTTCGTAACATACAAAAAGCCCTAAAGTCGTGTCTCGTATCTCGCTTGCTAATGCTACCCCATTTACCGTACTAATAACAACGAATAAGTTGTAAGTGGGAAAATAAGTGGAAAAGTCTAAAAATGAAATGATCTATTAGTTGAAGTAATCTAAGAGCATTATTATTTGATGACAATCATGCCACTCGAACCGAACCGAAAGGGAAAAAATATAGATAAGCGTATATACGTATAGAAAAGGATTTATTACGTGAAACTGAAGCTTTACTAATTGCCCTTTCTTTCCCTTGTTTATTTATTTTCTCCTCCTTCGTCTCTTGTTTCTTGCTATTGCGCAAAAATAAAACAATTTATGTTCGTTTTATAAGCGATCCCGTAGTGAAAAAGAAAAAGAATACCGAAAATTATACGTAGTTATGTGAAATATGAAGCCTTTAAGAACATTTTCCTACAATTTGGTCAGTTCTTCTTTTGGTGTGTCGAACGAAACCGGAAACCGAATAGCTCGAGAAGGAGTATGAAAAACTTTTAATGATGCTCGTTAACTGAGATATGATTCAATATATAAAGAATTCTCCATGTGGATATCGATAATTTATATTTAAATACCAGCGATTCCATATGTAGTAGTATTTTTATTGTTATTGTTTCCATAAAATGCAGAATAACGAACATCTTAACGGTCGAAATTGCTAAAATACTTTTATAACTTTCGAATTGAATAACGTTCGTTTAATGTCAAAGGATGAATTTATTATTGGCAAACTTCTTGCACGGCTTCGATTTACGAATCGTCGAATTTCAGTTCATTCCTGTTGTTCGGTGCAGCAATGCGAAATACCTGTTATCGTAATAAACAACAACAATTGCCGCAAAATTACTCGATATAAGATACTTGACTGAATCCCAGACAATTGCGACGTTCCACCAATAAATATCCAACAGCGTTTGCTGATTTTGTATTCGATAATTGCGAATATTTGACAGGCAGTGTAAAGTAATTATTGTAGAAAAGTGATAACAATGGACAATTAAAATACGTAGTTGTGAATGTTGTTAAAACTGATTTCATGCGACGCATAATTGAAGCGTTATTATTATTGTTTTTGGGACAAGATGAACTGAAATAAAAACATTTGCAAGCAATTTATTTGGAACAACAAAGATTCTTTGTTATAATGCACTTCGTTTTATTTGCGAAGAACATTTCTAAGATTATTCTATCGTTTGTACTCGATTGATTTTCTTTTTTAAAAGGAGGACTTTAAAAACTTCTACGAGAATTCGAATAACACTTTTTTTTAAATCTTATTCTGTTCCAATTCGTTACGAACGGAAATTCATTGTGTATATCGCCTCGAATTTAAAACGTTCGTCTTCGATAGCATTTTACAATTAATTTCCGGCATTGCGCTTCTTTATCCATGCAATTTTGTAACTCAATGCCAAACTATAATGTTGCAATTTCTACGAGAAATTAGTCAATATTTCCACCGAGTCGTCGCGATGGTCGTATAATTTAACAAATTGATTTTCGCCTCTGCAACGAACCTACCAAAATTAATAAATAAAAACCAACGATTTGCTGTTATTAAATTTGCAAATAGATTTTTTTGTGTCTCGCGATCCAAAACAATAGCATCAACAACAACAACAAAATAAATCTACTAATAAAATTTAATTTTTTTAAATAACTGCTATTCGAATTGAAATGGCATTTTAAAAGCACGTAATGGAAATAAATTGGAGTTGCATCAATATTTATAGTACAAGAAAAAATGATAACACAATTGTGAATGTTAATTACAACCAAACAACATACATTCACATTTAATTGGTATCATTCGAATGGTCGGCATGAATATAATCCGAATCGAAAAGAACCGCAAGAAGATTTGCGATTTCTTTGGTTTATCATTTTAATTAATGTAAACAATATTTCGCATTGATTTTCGCAATAAAAGAAGTAGTTCCGGAATCCAATTATAAAATTTCTAAGATAAAAATCCCGAAGCTTTATAGCGGGCGTACGTGCTCAATTTAATCAATTAAACCCATAATAAGAAAACCGAATTTAATTCTTAAACCGGTAATTAATTGGTTTTAACCGAATTTATTTCGATCAATATCGTGTCTCTCCTCTCTCTTCTCCTCTTCTTCCACCTGATGCTCTTCTTTGGAGCCGTTTTTAGGTAAAATGTTTTAAAAATTAATCACTTCCTCGCTACTTATGAACAAAACCATTTCATTAATCGTCGCGCCTCACTTAATTTTTCATCAACCTTCTAATTCCATTTCGCACAATTCCGCACGCAATTCACAAAAGGCATTACATCAAATTGAAACAAGTTTTTATTATACTTCTGTAATTCACAAATAGAAAAATGGTAAACGAAAAATCAATGAATCTCAAGTTGAAACACACATTCAGTAACTTATTAATAAATCTTTAAGATTTATTTGCAAGATTAATCGCTTTAAGAGCTCCAATGCGTTTATTGCAATTAGTGCAAAAATGCAAAAGTAGGGAAGGGTATAAAAGGTCAAATTTGAAGAAAAAGAAATCTCAAAAAATTTATGATTCTCAATGTGATATTCACATTTAAGCACTTATTAACCAATCTTTAATATTTACATCAATAGTTTGAACAGATAAATATTTTTAGTGAAGTTTGGTGCATGTAATTATCTCGCGTTTCCAAATTGAATTATTTACGAAAATCACCAAAAAATGCGTATAATTAGATTTTTTTTATTAAGAAATGGGTTCATGTAAACCGTGTCTCTTTCTCTATTTCGGAAGTTTAAGGGAGGCTCCGAACTAAACGATCTAAATTGTGTTTGTGTGCGTGTGTAAACGTGTACTAGATGATTATTAAAGCCTTTTGTCGTATATCGTTTATTACTTCCTGATTGATGATGTAATCTGCCTTGAAATATTCATTAAGGCATTAAATGTCTGAAATTCATCATCATCGCCATCATCACTCTATAATAGGTATCTCTATTTATTATCATGCACAGAGAATAAAGGCACATCATTTTCCCATACTTGTTCCCCCGTTTAAAATACAATCTAATGATAATAACAATAATAATTACGGAGAAATTTCTAATTCAATTCGGATGTTATTAACCCAAACAGAACGACGAAAACAGGGAGACGAAATGGGCGTAGTTGAAGAAAATTATAATTTTGGCTAAACTCTTTTTGGAAGATTTTAAATTGTAATGTTACCTATATATATTCGTGTGGGTACGAGGATGCGTGGTTGGAATTTAAGTGAAAACATTTTCGTCCGTAAGCATTCCAAAAATGGAGAGAATTTTATGCACGGTTTACTGGGGAGTCGCTTATATACGGAATTAACGTGAATGTTTTTTTGCAAACCTAAACCAAAAAAAGGAAGAGAAATAATTCCCATCTTTATTTTTCAGCGTGTGGCTATTCCGAAAGAACAATATAAAAGGAAGAGAAAAGTTTTCGAGGAAAAGAAAACAACAAACACTAATTCGTTATTTAAATTACTCTGCCAAATTATAATGGATTCTTGTGCGTAACAACAGCAACAACACGGGAACAACGGACTCGACGGATAAAATAGGCCACACTTAAAAGTGTTTTTACTTTAGGTTTGCATAAATAATCCATTAACAGCGCGGATTCTTTCCTTTCCTTTTGTTTTGCTCATTTTCTTTGCTTTATGCCTCATCTTTCCCACGTCGCTTGCAATTTTCTCTCGTTTATTTCGAAACGTTAGGCCAGAAATTGCAAAAACTTTGCTGTTATTGCTTTATGACGTTTGTAAGCAATTTTAAATAGCGGGAATTGCAATTTGAACTTACTTTCTCTCAATTAATTATCAATTTATATCATTTCCCCATCAGAAAAAGTGGTAGTTAAGTAATCTGAAGAAGACCATAAATTAATGTCGTCGTCGATGGCGAAAGTACCCAAAATTTCCTTTTTCTATCTTTTCGTTTTCGATATTATTTAACCCAGATTCGTTTTATCTTGACCTTATCAGAAGTATAACTTGTCGTTATCCGAAACCAGATGATTTTTTGCCGCCCCTTTTATTCTCCATCTTCGTCTCAAGCCATCTTATTTATCTTCATTTCGTGAGCAATATTAATGTTGGATGTGTAAGAGGGACGGAGAAAGAAAAAAGGGCGATGGTAATGTGGCTCAAAACATTAAATAACGCCTTGCTGTGGTAATGCTCGATCTTTATGAACGTTAGTTATGACAAATATAACGTCATTATGATAAGAGTAAGATGATGATGATGATGATGAAATAAACTGTCGAAAAGTTTTTTTTTTTTGAGGAACGACAAACAAAGAAAACTATGCGAATGATGAAAGCCACTTAAAAATTTTTCTGTCTACAATCCTCTTTAAAGGCGTGCAGAACGGATATAGACTTACTTATCGAAAGAAGGACCATTGGCAGAAACTTTTAATATTTTTTAAGCTTAAAAGGTATTACGTTACTTTGCGTACTTTTCACTGTAAATTCCGTTTTCAACAAAACGGTTTCTCTTGTAAATCAAAGTTTGTTTCTTGAAGTACGTTTAAAGAAACTCGTAATTTAATTAACATTTTACTATCAGTAAACTGTCTCGTTTTATGTCGATATTACAACTACGAAGCGAGTTTTCTGAAATTTCATTAATTAACAAATAAAGAAGGAATATTTTAATTGGTATTGTTGGATACGCTCGCGAGCTAGAGGATACATTTTCGCAACAGCGGTCGTATTTATGAAATCGCAATGGTTTGCTTAATTAATTAAAAATAAACTTTGGATCTTTGTTGTGGACTCGCTGCATTCAATTCTGCACGGGAAAAGCTGCAATTACTGCTTGGACCAGTTAATTAAGGCACACGATCTATCGTTATTTATCTACCTCGATTTCCAAAACGCAATTCATTAATGAAAGTGCTTTTGCAACGAAACCAATATAATTAGTACATTTAATGGACATTAATTCCTATATTAATCGCAAATAATCACTCATAATCGAACCTACAAATGTCGTGCAATGTGCGAGCTAATGCGAAAAGAAATTATTTTTTATGACGTTTGTAACACATGTTACACCTTTATTATGCTCAACGTTGACCATTTAATTCTTATTCCGTTCCCATTTCTATTTAGTATCAAACGCTTATTTATACGCCGGAAACATTTGCAAGTGCAATAATATACATCGATACTTTTCGCACACAAGTTTCCCTCTGCCTGTGTTAATCAATTTTCATCATGCATTTTCCTCGAGACGCGGAAATTTAATTACGCAACAGAATGAAAAAAGAACAGCGGTTTCCCGCCCAAAAGAAGGAAAAACCGTGCCACAGCTCATAAATATTTTATCCCATATTTTTTCCCTTTTCCACGTCTTTTTAATATATGACGACATTCCAATTACCTGATCATAAAGTTCGACCCCATTCGCGTTTTTGTTCGCATAAATCACCTGTAATGTCCCATCCGTTGTATTTGCCCTGCTCATTTTATTATCTTCTTGTTTTTCCCCTTTTTTAATTTTTATTATTTCTTCCTTTCACCGACCTCTTCCACAATAATTTTCACCGTCATACATTATTACACCGCGAGAGAACCAACAGAAGAAACAGCACGAATTCTACATGAATTCTAAACGCGAATGCCAAAAGGTGGTAGGATGAAATTGAGGATGCGGTCATTCTTCTTCTACTAAAAAAAAATGAAATAATAATCTCCTAGGGTTAAGCGAAGTAGCATCGCTCTTTCACTTGGCTAAACTTCAAAGTTTATCATAACAAACATAAATTAGAACGTTTATCTGAGTGAAGCCTAAATGAGTGAACGAAAGTAGTGGCGAGCGGGCGGTTGGCTCCGGGGCAAATGGAATCCGGGGACGGACTGAATTGTCTTATAACACGTTCATAATACGTATATATGTATGCGTGGAATGTTTCAGTTGATTGGTAGTAGTTACAGTGTCGTACAGTCACAGGTTTCTCTGAATATTTTACCATCTCGACTGTCTGCATAATGCATGGCGAGCACTCCACTCTGCAAAGATTATAAACATGTTTTATTCAATTTATATACGCGCGTGGGTAGGTATATGCGAAATATCTTAGGGGTACACGGATTTAATATCGTATTCGCGATCATAAATTTATTTGATTCGAACGATTCCACCAGGCGATCTCCAGAAACGAGATTATAACATAATGTCAAACATGCGAAACCCAAATTGCGAATTGTTAAAGCAATGTTAAATCGTATTTCAGCTTATGTTTATAGTAGCAAGGAAAATCTATTGAAGAACAATTCGTACAATCTGCGTAAACTTCGGAAGACTTTTGTCTCCTTTAGAAAAAGTAATATTTATGATTCGTTAATAACATGCGGACAATATGTTGAAATGAATGAGAGAAAAAGAAGTAACGAAGAAAAAATGTTTCGCTCGACAATGTGTCAGCATGCGGCACACACGCATGAATATGACGATGGCATTCAATCTAAATAATGTAATGTTATTTATTCATGAGCCTACATTACAATTTGAATTTTTTCCGTGTTTGCATGCGGGGTAATTAACTTTCACTCGCCAACCCTTGTAGCGAGCGGAAAGAAAATTGCGCTCTATACAATTTTTTTTGTTGGCGCAGGTTTGCACCCATTCTTTCGCTTTCCCTTTTTTTTTGTTACTATACTTCATGGTTATTACCATTACGATTTGCGACATATACATGCCATCATCATGCGAGCGGGTTTGCAATTAATTTCTTTCTCACTTTGTGCGACGTTTTCAGCAACGTTTCACTCGCATGCATTTTACATGAAACGGAGTTGATTTGTTTCAATTGTACTCGACTATCTAAACTCTAAAACGTTCTCGATGTTTAAGCAAAATTATACTGCAAGAACGCAACTAGGACTAATTAATGGCAATTTGTTAACGTTTCTTCTTTTCCTTTGTCTGCTTCCCCTAAATTTTCCTCATTCTTTGATTCACACAATTCACATTACGTGCATAATACAACACATGATCCGAATAAATTTAATTGAATTATCTATTCCCATCACAAGCAGACGCTTCTCTTCTTACTCGTTCTCTTCCTCTTTCGTTATGTCGTATCATTGGGAAATTACATTCTTTTATTTTTGAAAAGGAAAATTTGCAATCCCGTTTATTTCTCGTCCATTAGACAGGGAACTGGTAAAAATTCGTTGTTAGAAACCGAATTTTCCTTTTTCCTTTTATTAATTTTCTTTTTCTGTTGCCGCAAAGACGTTCGCATCGTTCACGTGGAAAGTCGTGTGTGGCGTTGTGTCGCATCAAACTTTGATATTCCATTAAAATTTACATTATACTTGGGTTACTCGTTTTTCCATTTTCGATCGCGTCACAAGAAAGTGGTTTTTTGATGCAAATAATTTTGTAATTTATCGCCATTGTTATTCTCGCGAATAATAACGTAATCTGTATTGCTTAATGTTCGATAAATTATTCGAAGACGTGGGGTATACTTCTAGACGGTGAAACTTGTTCGCTTACGTATTATTAAATTAAATGATCCATTTCGGTTATTGTCTTCACTCGGTCGTTAAAAATAAAGGAGGAAAAAGAAATGTAATTATGCGCAAACTTTCGAGATATTTATAACAATTTGCAAATAATTCCCTTACATTTTCTGCGATGAAATAAAGGAAGTATTATTAAAAAGTTTTAAAGGCAAATAATAATAAAATAAAAGTTAAGGAAATTAATGTTTTGTAAAGATATTTTATAATGGAATCAAGCTCTTCGTCTCTCTCGGGATCTCTTTTATTCCGTACTATCGAAATACGCGAATACGAGAGGAGAGCATTACGGAAAATGGGAAATCTTATAAAACAAAATACTGCTCGATGGGTAACATCAAAAGAATTTAATTTTAATGCGACGAATCAGAAAATTCCACTATACCATTTTATAATATGCACATACATGTAATCGTTTCTACTTGCCTTTAATAATTTTATATTAATATTTGATTTCAGATCATTAAACCGCTAAATCAGATAAAATTAAATGTAAGAGAGACTCGAGAGGACGTAGACCTTAATTAGGTGTTCGAGGGATAATAATCGAAGAAATTAATTAATAAGTGTAACGTGTGTGCGTGTAAATTAATGATTAATTACGATAATTAATAAATGTGCCGGTTATTTGTTCGAGTGATCGATAAATAATTAATTGTTTAGCAAACTACTCGTAAATGTATTTGATGGGATCACGTTTAAGAACAATACTCGTTAGTGTTAATTAATCGAAAAGTGTACGGAAAACGACCGCTAGCGTAAATGTATGTTAATGAGGTGACGCGAATAATTGCGACGTAGAAGAGAAGAGGATTTCGCGATTCAATTAACGAAATGGCCGCTTCGTACGTTTTTGCGATCGTCTCGCTGTTTATGCTGCAAGTTCACACGTTGCCACCGGTAATAAGAATAGGTAAGTCCGATTAATCTGCTACTAATTGAACGTTAATTAAATGCTGTTTCACGTTCGACCACTTTTAATTGCTCCTGCGGTTTCTTTCTCCAAAAACCCGATGATTGCGCAGGACTCGAATGAAATTGTCGTTCGATCGAAACCTGAATTCGATTATTCGCAAAATTTGCCCATCATTTGTGCCGTTCCATTCGAATTCCATTCGACTATGAATGCATTCGTGAATTCGCTCGTTAATTTCCATTGAGTTATCTAGCAGTTAACGTTCAGCTTGAAGAAATAAAAACCTTTAACTTTGTTATGCGCACGTTATTATCATTTTGCAGGAATTTTATTTCATTCCTACAATTGGCGAATGTGGTATCTGGCGCAAATGTTGTATTATTGTCAATGACAAATTCGAAATAACTAACACAGTTAAATGATTCAATTTCCCTCCATATAAATTATAGTTCTCGAAACGAAACTTTACCTGTTGATTTCGACATTTAGTTACGTTTCTTTCTTCCGAATATATATTTCGAAAAGGCAAACTGATTCGACAACTTCATTAACTTAAATAACGTTTAACTCGACTCACGTTAACAGACAACTTATCTTACTTCAAACTGCATCGCTAATAAAGTTCGGTGCAGTTGGGATTTAACAAATATCCGCAGTTTATTCAAACGGACGGACGGCATTTATACTTCGCCGTAAACAACGACAGCTCGTTATTTCAATTTCAGTTCGTTTTGCAAAGGGAATTAAACGGGCAGCGAGACAGAAAAATATCGCAAACGGTTTCGGAATTGTCGTGGAATGCATTCAATTTCCCATGATAATTGCACTTTACGTTCCGAACGGAGAGTGCGTCAAGACTGTAATCCTAACTAAACAAGAGTTAAATTCGATGTAACATTTCAATCGTTACGCGTATCACTTTTATCATTTCATTTTCCTTTACTCGACGATTTCAATCTTGATTTTCCTTATGAAATTCATCGAGCGTTATTGAAACAAATAGAATCGCAATCGGTTAATTACAGTGTATCAGCATTGTAAACACGGATGCGGTAATTTAATTTCGGTAATGCAGTTTGTAATTGGTGATAATCCGACCAAAGTTATTCTACCGTACGATTATATCGAACGAACTAAAACTCCAATTTATGTTGTTGTTATTCGAGCAAATAACGGCTGAAATAAGAATGAAAAAATGATAAAGACGAGAGTATAATAGGAAATAATAATAATAGTAGGAAACGAAAGAATCCGTCGATAGGTTCATGCAAAAATCTCTCTGATGTAATATGCATGCTGTCAAAAAGCGTGTATAACGTGGATTGCGAAACGAAAGAGAATACATTAAGGACAACAAAGATTTTATTAAAAAAATGGGCGAAGAGGAAGAGAGAAAGAGAGAGACCCCGAAGAATATTACAAAACGTGAATATTACAAATGCACAATATAACGTTTTATAAACATTAATATTGCCGGATGGAGAGAGTATGGATTAAAAGTAATGTGGGATGCATTTAAAAATGGAATCGGATGGAATTTTTCCAGGACATAGAGACGTACAATTCTTTCGAAAAAAAGGAAAACTCACTAATAGTTACGCTGCAATTTTATATTTTCATCTACCGAAAAATGCTGTCCGGAATTCTATGGAGAAAAACGACGATAAAAAAAAACTGTATAGAACGGATCATCAATCATATCCTCTACCAAAAATTCGGACGTTTATTTATTATTGTATAATATTATTTCATACAACAGTTTCTATAGTTCGACTTGAATGACGAAATAATTTATAATGCGAATCGACGGAAAAAGGAAAAGCACGAAAAGAATGTATTGATTAGCCAAAAAAATAAATTGCGAGAACAATATCGGATTAATGGAACAATCATTACACCCACGCCGGATTTAATTCTTCAGCGGACGCTTGTTATTGTCTGAGGTTCAATAATTATACGGTCCCCTTTTAATTCAAAGCTGTAATACGAAATGGTCGCTAATTGAATTGATCATCATCATCATTATCGAAGATCGATCGGTAATCCCTAAGTCCATAACCGTCGTTATTACGAAACAAAATATGGATAAGTGTTTGCTTGGTATATTAACAATAAATAATTATCCATTTTAATCGAATAATAGCTCATTTTACAAAGCAGAAAATCTTCGTATCTCACGGTTGAACTAAAAGCCATTTCTTTTTCATTCGGAATTAAAAATATTTTACATTAATCCAAGTCTAATGCTCGGATCTTGGCTCCGACAGAGTGCATTTGACGTGTAATCATTAGATACGAATCTACATATCATTCCTTCGTATCATAATGCGTTTCTGATAACACACGTAAACGTGTGCACACGTGCATTATGCTCGAAATGCATCAAAAGTAATGGAAACGTGCGTTATCAGCCCACCTGTTATTTGTATTTTTTCTTTGTTAGCTTTTCACTAAAAGGGATCATCTTACGTAAATAAAACTGATTTGCAGTCGTTCGAAGCCAATGGCGATGTCGATGAATTACTGGAAAACGTTGTAATGGAAATGCGGATGACAAAAAATAATAATAAAGAAAGAAAAGCCTGCGCCCAATCAAATATTGTCACTTTTTGTTGTTATTTCCCGAACAATATTTTATGATTTCCTATTTCATCAGTTTAACACGGGATTTGGAACAGAAAAAATTTATTATCATCCAACACGAAAAAGGCAAAAAGGCTGTTTCATTGGGCGTGTAATAAAAGCATTTTTTATAGATCATTTTTTGGCTGCATAGCTTTTTTGTTGTAATATTATGGTCAACTTCATTAGGTCTCCATTGTGTACAGCTAAGCTATCAGTGCACACGAAATGGCACTCAGGGCAAAATTGCAAACCTTTTCGTATTCCAGCAAGCTCCTAAGAAAGGAACGAGGTTTGTCTTAACCACCAGCTTGTTGCTTTTGTAAATATTATCTTAAAATTACGTATTCCGATTCGACAGCGTTAAATCTGAGCATATCTCTCTTGTAAATGCAAATTGAAATTACTAAATCAATTATGCAAAATATACAATTGTTAATAGAATGCCTCTTCTTTTATGGTATAATTTAAATGCTAATTTCCGATCGTTTTCCATTACATTCGTCACGGTTTTAAAAGGACGCACTAAAAGAATAGAGCAATTTATAGTTATTGAAAAAGGTAAGAGGAAATTGGCGAAGAAAAAGGCGAAATGATTCAAATGAAAACTCGCTAAAGCAAATGAACCGAATTATTGTATTCGATTTAGTTGAACAACAAAGAGCGCAAAAGGAAGAAGAAGAAGAAGAAAGTTTCTTTTCTCCAGCGAAATAGTAGCTTAAATTAAGTGCGAACGTACATCAATCAGGATTATGATTAATGAACAAGACCGATCATTTCCTTTGTTCGTTTCGCATCGAATTAGCTGCAGGGAAAAAATGACCCGCGATAATTGATTCTCTTCGCAAACAGAATGATAAGAAACGCCAGAATAATTAACACCAATATTACTACTGTATTTATGCTAACGACTTTAAAAGAGTCTCTTGTTATTTTCTATCTTTTTTCGTCGGAATACACTCACGATTCCAAAAAGTTTTGAACATAATCCAAACACTACGAATGCGTATCATTAATTATATCGGTGGCAAAAGACGTGGAGGAATGATAAATTTCCTTATTTGTTCATCCTTAAAATGATGATAAAAACGAAAATTTATATAAAGACGGATTATTGTATTCCTTCGTTCCTCCCTGCGTCCACACACAATCCATCTTAACGAACTAGCAGGATTCCCTCTTGCCGAATCCCTCTTAAGTTTATTTCGTTACGTACAACGTGAAACGCTGTAAAATTAGATATTTCAAATATGAAATGGTGTTGAATTTCCAACAATCCGTCCGACGTGGAAAACTGCAGAACTGGTTTTTTAATGAAACTCATCTCGACATTGACGAGAGCGACGAGTGTGACGTTAAGAAGAGATTTATTTTATTCTGCTTTTACGCCGAACGCAATCTAAATAAAAATGATTTATTTAATTAGAATTCCAACGCGTGCAAAAATATGTATAAATTCCATTTCATAAATATTACTAGACTCCTTAAAACACTTTTCCCACTCGGAGATTAATTAATGGCCCTCCAAATAATAATTGTTAATCAACCTCGACGTTATTAACGTCAACTTAACCGCCGATCCTTTTATTTTCGCTATATTTATCATTTATCCTCGTTAAAATAATAATGGCACTTGGTGTCATTGTCAGACTGAACTATGATCGTCAACCACCTCATTATACCTTTTACTTAGCTCGACTTCTAATAAATGTGACGAAAGAGCTTTCATTAATTTATTAGTACGACAGAAATAAGTCGCCAGCCGTTTTCAATTAATACAATTAATGTGTCTTTCCTTTTCGTATTTGTAAGTGATTTCATTTAGCACCTAAAAGCAATTGTGCCCGATTATAAATAAAAGAAATCGTTTCGTACCTCACAAATGGTGGGACACTTAATTAAATATACTTTAATTAATTTTTTCTCTGCTTGTTGTATTATTCTTTTTGTAGAAAAAAATAATTGTTTCAATTGCTTTGTGCACCCGTTCCGAACTTTTTAACAATGAATTACACAGAGGGCAGAGCAGATAATGATGGCACTTTCGTATAAATAGAACCCGAAAGCAGAGAAAGAATTTTGTTTTGCGGCTGAAAATATTTGGTCGGGTACGTGAAGAATTCGTAACATTTTAATATACTTGCGGTACGTCATATTTATGATTTGCAGGACTATGCTGAATGAAATGATAATAATATGCATGCGAAATTTATTTTTAAAAAGCGCGTTATTCATAGAACGGATGCCTTTAAAATAACTCAAGAATATTCGATCGGAAGATGTCTTATTGTTCTTTTTTGGCCGAATGCAATTGGGATCGTGGAAATGAAGATGATTGTAATTCCTCCCGATCTATTTAGAAATAGTTCGTCCGTCGATTGTTATCGAACGGTCGCGCAAGAATACGGTTGCTTTCGCTACATAACATAAATCTTTTATAAATGAAGTGCTCAAATATATACCATACACGTGTTATGAATAGAGCGTGTAGCATTGAAAATGGATACGGTAATATATACTGAAGCACGTGTGTCGGAAATACAACCACAACGTACTCCGACGTATTGTTGTTGGAGCTCTCATTCGTTTCTTTCGGCTCATTTTTTTCTCCTCTTGCCTTTTCATCCACGTATAAACTCATACAATTTTTTTTTAAATTCCCTCGGGTTATTCTACCCGGTCCCGCGACAAACCATACGACGTAGAGGGAAAACGTTGAGTAAATTGTAGACCGTTTGTTCGTGTATTACGGTACAATTTCCCTCTTTATACAATCTTCCGTTCACGTTTCGTCCACAACGTTCGACAAAACCTTAATCGCAAATTCATCGAAACTTGAGTACGCACAAACCGAATGCGATGCCAAACGAGAGCGACTCATTAGTTTGCGTTTAATGGATATTGCGTAAATTTTGCATTAAACATCAAACCCTCTCGTTGACGATAATCTAAAATCGTTGGACTGATCTGGATTGAACAAATGATCATACGTTAATGGTACCATGTTTTAGTTTTGGTGATGGCGAAACAGAACGAAACTCGATGATTATGCTTGCTGCTTTAGGGTTTGATGGTAAATCGTTTCTAGCGCCATGTCGAATTAAAAGTTTTAATCATTTTACTCCTAAAATAACGTTATAACTTTGCATGTACGTAATAATAATTTAAAATTATTATAATATCGAGTGGCGTACGCTGCTGTAATAATTAAATTTATTATAGCACAAAACTCGTTATTGTACGCTAATTAAGAACTGAAATTGTAAAATGGCAATAATTGATTAATGGCTATTGAAGAGAAGAGATGTTGACCTAAATTTTAAGCTAAACCTCGAACCGGACATCAAACGTAAACAAATCTCAGTTTCATAGACATTAATTGTTAGATAATCATTAGTAAATAATATGTGGTGTAAATCTATCAACTTTCGGATCCTTTATGATCGAAAGAAGAAAAAAGTCCGGTTTAGTAATAATGAAAGAAAAGGTTCTTGTTTAGCCAATAACTTTGGCACTAAAGCTGTTATCATAAATGCCTTTTCTTCCTCGTTCTCTTTTCCGTCGCGAACAAGTAGTGTTTATGGACGCCTCCTCAATGTACCATCATCATATATTGGTTACCAGTGGCAGTAAGTTACGTAAATCGATAAAAGAAAAACTGTATTGGAAATCATTTTCCATTCGCTTTAATCATCATCATTTCCCTTTTATCTAATTTCCATTCAAATTGGAAGCAATGATTGATAATGGCTGCGAGAAATAATTTAAAGTTGCCGTATTTTTCTCGTTAAAAATTTATTGAAAACTTTTTCTTAATTATTATTAAAGACATCCATTTTTCATGTGACCCTTCGAAAAAGAAGGAGAGAGAGAGAGAAGAAAACTATGGGAACTTCATTCGAAAGGTACCTCTTATTATATACCAACAAAGATGACAGTTATAAGTGATGTTCCTTAGCCGAAAAATGTAATCTTTCACAACGGTATAATATATTACGTACTAGAAGACATCCCTTAAACGACTTTTCATTCGCTCGTCTTATGCTTTCCTTTTTTTTTTCGACTTCATCTCCAATCTATTTTTTATGGCTTCCTTGTTCTAATTACTAACGACAGTAATTTTATAGCCATGCCACTGATGAGTATTCAATTAAAATCCAGTAATGTAATGGCTACATAATTGCGCTTTAGTTTCGAAGACGCTCATGAACATTTCAATTAAAAGGTTTTATTTGACTTTACTGGTAAGTAGTGTGATTTTTCGCGTAATGAACTCTGTCAGTTTAACCGTCTTTTAGTTTGTTGACTGGCTTTAATAATGCGAAATTTCTGTAGACTCAATAAAATTTGTCAAACACACGTTCATTATTCCCACATCGATGCATTGAAGTATATATATATTGGAATTGAGGTCGTAGTTCGAGAGTAAAATCTTTATTTAATTAAACCACTCTTTCATTTCTTTTATGTTAACAACAACCAACAGATACTGGTGGAAAAGGGAAACAAAACTTGCAAAGGAACTGAACGGTATTAACTAGCAGGAGCAAAAATCGAAATTAAATTACAAAGCATGTTATGCTATCAAAGGACTTTTTTTCCTCGCGTCTGTATGGGAAAAAGTGCCTTTTTAACGTTATTAAAGAAAACAAAAAAAATTTAACAAGAGAACAATTGCCTATTAAGTCGATTTTTCCTTTAAAGAACGTATTAAATCTAAAAATTGCATATTACCACTACGCACAGGGGAAAATGGTGGGCTGTTGAGTGGCCTGAAATTACAATCGGTAATGGAATTTGGATTTCTTCTGCGCCTCCTTCCGTCCTTCTTCGTCTCTTCCTCTTTCAACAATCTCTTTTCCTTAGTATTACATCTTCGTACGATTTATTTCCTTTTGGTTGCTTACTAACGGTTTCCTCGCTTCGGATTCTTTCCTCACGCAATCGAGAAGAAGGGAAAATATTATGAACGTCTTGAAATTGATGTATGTATATATCATGAATGTAAATCAATATTATGGTAGCCGTAAAAAGAAATAAATAAATTTTATACTTGGCGATTGCTAAAAATAGCTAGAAGACGTGCGATAAAAATCGAAATGTAGGTTCTGGCCAGAATCGTTTCTATTTCATGTTGGCATAGGTTTGTTAACTTCGTTCTCTCCTTTCGAATTAACAATTTATTAAAATAACATTTTCAATGTTAATTATTATTCGATTTTAATTAATAAAACTGCCACCGCACATTTCTAAACCGTGTAACTAAATTGAAACTAATTAATAGAGTTTCGGAATTAATTAAATTAGTTTTAACTGAACCGAACGAACGAATGTGATGGCGAAATATTTAAATATATGAATGTGTGTGTGTATCCGAACAATTGATTAGATTACGAAATTTGTTCATCGTCGGTCCTCTACATGCACTTAATAGTAATCAAATTCAACAGATGGAATCAATAGATTTGTGTTCAATTATTATTTATGCATGTAAGTCCCCGTGTTCGTCGCCTGTTGGAACATCGTGGACCTGTTGTTGTGGTCGTATTTCATTTAATCCCCAGGCTAATAACGTACAGATGGGATTTGCGAATAATGATAGCCTAGTACTTATTCAAAATTAGAAGACGAAATGATAATAAAATTATTTCAAATCAGTCTGAGTGCCAGCTGAAAAATAAAAGAAGCAATGAGTCAAAATAATGTAGGACAAGAACGTCTTAACTTTTTTCGGTGCAACCGTAAAATAAATTCATACAAATGTCTCATATTATATTCATGAGATAGTTTCGTTGTAACGTATTTCGTTTGCAAAAATATTTATTTACGTGGATAGAGTTGCAAAGTACAAAAAAAGGAAGTTGAACACATTAATAACAATGGTGGCGAAGAAAGCTTGAATGGGATTTAGAAACCTAACGTTTATGGAGTATGGTTGAAGATGAGGGATAATAACAATAAAAAATTATAAATAAATATTTTAAAGCAACATTTCAAGAATGTATGTCAGTAGAGAAAATGAAAGGTGGAGAATAAACGAGTTGGTAGCAGAAGTTGAATTGGAAATGGGTGATGGAAAAGCAGTTTCGCTTTTCCAATAATATGCTGTATTTAGAAAAATTACAAATTGTTATATCATAAAGCAGCAAGAATAAATTGAATAGAGTTCATCTGCAAGTTGGCAGTGAGTACTAACTTATTCTTTTTTTATCTAATCCATACACAGAAAAGCATTTGATTAGGAAGGAAAAATGAAAAAAGCATTTTCAAAGATTTCCTTTCAAGTTCGCATAAAGGAAAGCAATACGCGAAACTGCTTGATTATTAAATTCCGCATAGGAAAAGCAAGGATGCATCAAGTTTATTTGCATACAAAAGATATTTTAATTAAACAACCGGATACGGATTTGTGCCTTCTTATAACGTTTATTACTCACTCGCACGTTGATCAAGACTTATTCGCATAATAATAATAATACACAGGGTAGTTTTCATTATCGAACATAAGAACTTATCTCAAATTGAAATATCGATCGGCATTAGTCTCGAGAAGATGATAATACGAAACGAAGGAACGTTAGAGGTGAAAGAGAACGAGGAAGGGAGGAAGAATTATCGACGCCGAACGCGAAACTACTACATTTTATGTTTCCTATTACGTTACCATTAAAGTTAGATTTCTCGCATTGATGCCGTTACGTGGGGCCTTAAAGATGCGTGAAATGGATCGACAGAATAAGCAACATACGTCTCCTCTTTATCTTAACGTGCAATTTTACTATAGCAATTACAAGGTACATTTAATTTAATGATTGAAAACGTTGAAAAAGGTATAAACGTTACCCAATTTCCTCATTAAATTACGAATTTCGATAAATTAATTTTTATGGATTAGTTTTAAAGGTATATTAAGAATAAAATTATATAATCATTCATAATGAGGTAACTGTTTAAACAGTTTACATCTAATCGATGAAAATTGGATTCAAAAACTTTTTCGGCCCAATTAATTAAACGAAAACAAATTATGTTGGCGCAGAAACTGTAGTCTTCTCATTCCCATAATTAAAAGAAAATTGCGAAATATAATTGAACCACTTTGCGAATATTAAACAACTTGTTCCGTCGTCTGAGGAGGATGTTAAAGAAATTGCGAATGATTTCATTTATCATTATAGCTGCAATTAGAGTAATAGGATATGTGAGAGAGAAATAAAGAGGACTTTAGTGCTGAAAAGGCAAATATTTATGAATAACTGGTAGAAAAGAAATTGGCATAAAAAAAAGGATACCGAATTAGGTTTCTATTAATAAAAGATCGATAATGAAAAAAATGGTTATAAAATACTATCAACTTTTTAATGGTTATTGATCTTTTTCTATTTTGCGAATAATTCACTTTCCCGCTACAAACACATCCCCCTATGGGGACCATAAAAACTGAAAACCGGGACAAAATAAAGCAAAGTTATTAATGAAAATATGTAAATTACGCGCAAAAAATGTTTCCACAAAACTAACACGGGGAAAACTTTGTTATTAACCAAACATTTCATAAAGGTAGAATTAAATGGAATAACTTCGAGTTTCCCGTTATGTTACGTACGATAGATTCATGCACATTTGAAGATACTTTATTATTCGGATAACGCTAACTGCTTCTACTTTGTTTTCATTTAATTGTTCAGTTGTGCATAAACATTGATAAGCACCAACGTTATGCAATCCATAATCGAACCGAATTTAATTAACAATCTCTAAATACAGAGCATTTTTGGCGATCGATATAAATTTTGCATACAATTTTGTAATGTTAAATATTCCGACGTTGATTATTCAACGAAAATCAGGTCAAGGTGATGAGCACAACTTTGGACAAGGCCAAAGGAATCGCGCAAATTACTGAAAAGGAGAAACAAAAAAAGAGAACTGAAAATTTAGGTGGTTCTTTCGTTCGTTTGCAAATCGAAATTTTGTTTGATTTGGTTACGGCAATAACACTAAACGGACTGAGAACTTTCGGTTTCGCTCCAACTTGACGCGTCGTTCACGACGGTTACTTTTGTAATCAAACTGGATTACTCGCTCTCATCCCCGCATCGAGTGTTGTCGATCGAGGAACTTCCGTTTCTGTGGAAGGTTGAAAATTGCCATCACGCCGTGATGTAATGGTATTCGCGTATTATCCGGAATCTATAAATGTGTACGTAGGTACAATAAACTAAACCGATGCGGTATGTAAAATGTTACCGGCAAAATCAACCGAATAAAAAATCGATTCCAGTGTTATTCGTGCGTGAGTTATATTACTGGCAGCGTAATAAGTTATACATTTTTATACGTCTTGTATATTCTTCCCATCATTTTATTTCTCATTCGTTTGCCAATCTTTCGGTTCCTCTCACTTCTTACATTCCCTTCTTCGTGTTCTCTTTCTTCAAAGGACAATAATGGAAACGTAAGAGATTGGATATGAAAATTTCTTGAATATTATACTGCACACATCTTTTATCCTTTGCCAATAAACGTTCGTTCCTCTTTTATCGCTTATCATTACATCGTTTCTCCCATCTTTATTTACATGTAGCCGACATACATTCCCTTTATTTTCTGCTATATTTCACGATTTCGCCCCCTTTCCATCGCCTTTATTATCATTATTACTTTCATTTCAGTTTTTCGTTTTCTTTCTCTTCCCTATTTTATCATCTCAAAACGCTCCCCGTCCTGTTGTTATAGTGTCATCGTAAATTTGAATATGAAATAATAGTATTTTCAAGAGAGAAGGAAATAAAGAGAGTGATGTTAGTTGGATACTGAAAGCATTTAATGTTATTTATGTAGCGACTTTCGTCTTCTTTCTTCCTACTCCGGCGTTTTTCCTCCCCCGTCATGCATGGAGGATATAAATAAAATAAGTTTTTCGAGAGGCACGAAGAAGAAAGAGCGTGCAACGGTTGAAGAGAATTTTCAAACTTTTCCATGTCTCCTTCTTGGTTAAAGCCGCTCCTGTTGCTACCCTTCATCTCGCCGATATTAGATTATAAAAACAATATTATTTATGAAGTCAGGGGCCGATTTTAATAAACAAATCCCACGTTTATAATTTATTAATAAAAAGGAACCGCGAGTGATATTAATTGAAAATTGGCATCTGTTGCATTCGAGATTAATTGACAAAGAATATCGATATTAAATTGCCCATTGAATTAAACGAAATGTACGGTGTAAAACGATGCCCCAATTTGAGCACAAACGTTGTTGTTGCAATTGTTGTTAACCGAAATCGCAACGCAACTGATATTAATGCATGCGACGTACGATTAAATTGCATACGGCAAATCCTTCGTGCCGAATTTAACTAAGCCAATTAACAACGAACACAAGCATGCATGTGCTCGATAAACATCTTCGGATTATAGGTACGTAAGATTGTTTGTCGGTCCTTAAGCAACTTAAAACTCCACTCGACGCTTTTTAAATCGCAAAATAATGGCCGCGTATCATTATTAAGCGGCGCATCCTCTCCAAGTTTTAATAAGGTACGTCTTCTGGTTTAATGAGTGAATTATATTAAATGTTATAATACATTGTGTTCAACTTTACAATCGATGCCCCTCTCTCTCTCTCTCTCTCTCTCTCTCTCTCTTTCTCTTCAGTTCACATATAAGCATGATCAAGAGGAATCACGGTCTCTGTCATAAACACGTACGTGAGAGTAATAGGAATAGTTTTCGTTTCAAACTAAAGTTTTCGTACTGGCAAATAATAACCTTTCTACATTTTAACAATTAGTTGCGTCTCGTGTTAGATGTCACGTTTTGCGATACATTAAATAAGTTCGTAATGATGATCGTTTGGTGCTTTATCCATACGATTCCTTGTTGTTGTTTGCTATTGTTGTTGCAAACGATACGCGAAACGTACGCACGATTCTCTGCGATTTTTAATTCGATTTACTCGATATTAATAATTCGCGTACATTCGATAAAAGGGAATTCATTATAACGAACCCTTCCGTCCCTTTGACGACGGTTATTGAATTATTTTCCCTCGATAATAGCGATAATAATAATAATAAATGTTTATATTTAGTCTTGTCTTGAAATTAAGATGTTAATACGGTACAACATCATAATAATAACAATAATATGTTAAGGGACAATACGAAACGAAACTTACGTCTAGGACAATCTACTAGTTGGAACAATACGCAGTCATTATTGCCGAGAGTGGTATTAATTATGAAAACAATTGTCACTTTGCCGCATACATTGAGTAAAATATGGTTTTATTGTGACTGTTATTGTTACGATTTCGTACTAACAATTACAGTCAATTAGGTCTTAAGTCATAAAACGGCACAAGCGAAATTAATTTTCCTTTTTAGTGAGTAGTAACAATTTACATGAAGAGGAATCATTGTTAGTTCCTAGTAATTAGCGGGCTCAAGATCTAAATAATTCTGTCAATTGATTTCTATTCTCTGCTTTAGCATTTTTGCACAAATCGCAAAAAGCTAATTTTGGAACTAATAAAATGATCAATCATGCAAATAATCAATAAAGATCGATTAATAGGAGTTTATTACTGAATTTTACATTCAAATTTGTAAAAACCCGAAACAGACACCGGAAAAATTCTCGTATACGAGACACGACGCGCCAAGTGTTCTTTATTCGTATTATATTTTATGAAATGGCGAAAACGTTTCTTCCTCTTATTGTTTCGCTAAAATTCTCAATAAATTATGAACAGGAATAGATGATGAAGAGGACGACGGTTAATGGGTCTATTGAACTTCGGAGTTTTGTTTTTAACTGTTTAACGCACTTTACGAGGTCGAAGGATCTTTTATTTTGCTCTATTGCATAGATTTCTTTTCTTTTTACGTTCATCGTATAGCAGTCCCCTACAGACAGATTTATGTGGAGGGCCGTTGGTGCCAACGTGACGCCGAATCTTTATAGTGATGGCTGTAGTAGTAGTAGTATCTCCGTAGTAATAGTAAGAGGATAGTATTTGGCCAAAAAAATAAAGCAATAAAATCTGGCCAAGATTCTAACATATAATTTCTAGGAGGAAAACAAAGTGAGAGAACTGTTGCAAAATATAGCGAACGAACGAGGAGAGCGAGGGAATAACGTCTGAACTGCTAGAGTATCTTGGAACGCTGACATAGAAACCGATATCTAATAAAATATCGACCGTTAATTTAATTGTTCCATTTTAATTTTAATTGCCATCGTTTCAATTAATTTTCAGCGCATCTATTATTTACCGCAAAAGAAATCCTTGCATAAAATTTTGAAAGACGTTATTCCTGAAATATTTATGAATGTTAAAAACAACACGAAATGCACGATGGAAAGAGTCGGTTTCGTTATTTTTCGCACTTTAAAAATCGATTTTTTTCCTTTACTTCGTTTAGCTTTTATTTATGTTGCTTGACGAGCACTCGAATTAAAACCAACAATTTATTGTAGAGCGTCATAAAAAAAAGCAGAAACCAAACAAATTGTGCGAATCTCGAGACTTTTTTTATACTTTGCTACATTTTCCCATCGTTAAACGACGAACAAACTCATTAAATCAATTTGACAATGCAGAAAGAAACGTTAACGGATAAATTGTCCGGTGCTTTTAATTAATAGTCACGCAGAAGAGCGGTAATTGAATTAAACTGGCGGTTGGACCGTTTCAAAAGGAACTATTGTATGGGTTGTATAGTACAAAAGAATGTAGTGTTCAATATGGTTTTGGAAAAAAACAGAGATCCAAAAAATCGAATGCAAATTCAAATAATAAAATTCCGAAATTTCCTCTAAACCGTAGAGCAGTATGGATGATTATAATAATAACTCCGGAGAGTACGTGAAATTTGGTCTAGTTGTGCCAGCACATCCGGCCATTAATTATTTTTCAGTTTGCGCTCACCTCTCTCGCCGACCTTTTATTACTGCCACGTGTAAACACAGTTTTAACTCATGGGTATAAGGTCCTCGCCGCGTGCCCTTCTCCTGTTTGAACGTATCCTAAATAAATATTTCTTTGCTACGTACTAAGTGGGTCATTTTACTCATACTTTTCAGCGCGAATCGTACGTAAAATACCGAACACGAATTCTTCTTGTTCTTTTCCCTCCATCATCTTCTCCCCATTGTAATATTTTACGCATTCACTTTAGAGCTAAAGTAATTACCATCAAACAGGATCGTATATTATATCTTTATGCGATGTTAAACTAATGTTTACCAACGTAAAGCTCCTTTACAAGCAAAGTGAAATAAAAAAAAAATGTGCGAGCGGAAGAATGTGCGAGTGGTAAAAGCGGATACGTATATAAAAAAAATCTCTTCGCACTCACTAAAGGGAACTTGTACGACACGGAAACGTAGGCGCGACGCGTGTGTGTGCTGCGAGAGACTTCTTAGTCCGTTTCGGTAACGAGCACAAGCAGGCAATAAAGGAGAGTCGTAAATCCTAGTTCAGGATTAACTCAATCTGAAAAAAAGTGATTTATTTAAGTTGCACGACAAGGAAAAAAGGAGAAGAAACGTGAGCGAGGAGCGAAAACAACAGGGCAAAGGGAACGAGGGATAAGTTATAAAATTGAAGGAACAACAACAGCAACATGCGTGCCATTCAATTTTCTCCTTTTTCCATTACGTACACGTTATTTACTTCTCGGTAATTTCTAAAGTAAATGGCGACACGTTCGCGACGCCGCTTTTTTAATTACAGATCCTATTTATTATAGGGCCGATAAAATGGAAGCACTCTAAATTAATTTTTGTATTAGTAAATTTATTTTGCAGTCGATTCGGAAACGAATTATACGACACAGAATTTCGAACGTTGGCGAAGAGAAAATATAGAGAAAAAAAGAGGAGCGACGAAACCGTTAAAACCAATAATACTTTTATTTTGTCGAATTCAATTAATTCCCGTAAAAAGCATGACTTCAATTAACTTTTAGACCCCGGAAACTATGGTCGCAAATCGTAACAGCGAATGCGATTGAGTGTTGTCGATACTCGGTTACTATTACTATTGCTTTTCAACGATATTATGTGATGAAACGGTGGTAAAACCGAAAACGCTTTTACAAAAATTTCCAATGGTACGCGGCAAATTGAGGTCAATATCTTTAGTTCGGTTAATTGAAGTCCGCTTTTTTGTTCTCTCCTTTCTCTCGTTCGCTCTATTTTACGGTCACTCTCTTTTTAGCTAGTTTCCTAATTAAATTTTTTTCAATTAATCGACCATATAATTTTCAAATGCTTATATATTCTCCAGTATTAATATACTCGCATTTCTATTTTCCTGCGCCGATATTAATTATGCATTAAATTTGGCCGAATCGTTTTCCTCATGGAATATTTTAATTATGGGCCATTATATTTAAAATCGGTTCCCTAGTGAATTACTTTCGTTTTCCTCTGCCCTCATTAAGATTAGGTACGTTACGGAAATGTTAATTTTATACGTTTCCCCCTTCACCGTTCCCTCTCGCGCCGCTTCTGCAAACAAGCAACCGATTCAAGCTGGATGTTATTCTTTCCACGTAGTTACTACACTTTAAATATAGGAACATATATCTTTTGCTACCTTTTAAAAAATAACGTAAAAACCTGATTTTTTTGGCATCTTTGCCTAAATATTTCGCCTATAATTTGTAGCGAATCATCCGTTCGCTAACGAAACCACTCAAACAGCGTCTCTGATTTTCTGCATAAATATAAGCGACTTCGGTTAATTAAACTGTTAATTAACAATACTATTTGTTCGAGGTAAACGAAATTGCGGACGAGCAAAGTGCAATCCAGATTTCCGTCAACGGTTACGTTTGATGTCGGCTTCAAGGGAGTCTGCATCAACAAATTGATTCCCGTTCTAATATTAATCTGTTGACAACGATTCGATTTCTCTTTTTAAAGAGTTTAAAATTAATTTCTTTCGTAGTGCACAATAACATAAATTTTATTTCAATACAGCTATTCATTCTTTCTTTGATATATGTAGCTGCAATTTATCTGAACCTCATTAAATTTATTAATTTTGATATATATATATATATATATATATATATATATATATATATATATATATATATATATATATATATACGTATATATACGTCCGTGGTAAATTATTATTATTATTATTCGAATGGAATATAAATTATTTATTCTACTAGCTTAATATAAACAAATAAATATTTATTGGTATGAAAATCAATAACACAATTTAAAATTAATATTAATGACTTTGTTGCAATTATGATCGGTTATTATAATAAAATATATAATTCGAACAGCAATTTAGCAATTTTCTAATGGCTGAATCTAATATAAACTATCGCAATTATTTAAAACTCCCGCTGCCACTTTTAGGTTTTTGTTTAGTGTAAATTTCAGTGCCGGTTAATAATTTACAGCGTCAACTAATTAGTATCACAAATTATTTTAAACTGCGACCCCAAAAAACGTACCTGCATGCATTTGCTTTTATTAACCTGTTGTTGTAAGTGCAAATCTAATGCAATACGTTACATGAATACATTTCTACCTCAAGGGAATTGAAGTTATTCTAGAAAATGAGTAAAAAGTGCAGAAGCAAACATTTTCTCTACTCGAAACTCTATGCTAATGCCAAAACTAATTCATCATTGTTATTATTTTGATTATGCTGTAGAGCAAACTTGACAATAATAATAATTAACATTAAATGAGCAACTTTCCTGCGAACAATAATACGCCTCTACGTAACTACGAAATATGGTGGATGCACCAGGAACTATCGGCGATGTAATTGCGTGTTGCATGTTTAAAATAAATTTGCAAATTATCGAACGACTTTTCCCGCTAATGCTAAAAGCAAACATTGTTAATCGGTCCTTAAACAAATCATATCGATAACGGGGATTACGGTATTAAACTATTCGGATCATTAAACCCGCACCGGAAGCGAATCGCTCGCTCTGACCTTTTTTTGAGCAGGGTTAACAGACTGATCTTGTTCCTGCGGAAATGTTGACTGTAGTCATTTCGGCGATGAGATCAGCCTGTCGAACCCGGCCCCAGGCCGCAAAATAGCTTGAATAACCGTGAGAGAAAAGAAATCAAATTTCCACCAGCAGCGTTGCGTTACATATTTATGGAATTAATATCACCTCGTAGTTGACGATTTTTAGGTAAAAGAAACAGCAACAATAATTAAGAGACGAAATGAATGAGACGCAGAATGGGTGCGAAAGATAATGAGAAATTGGAGTGAGGCATAAGTTTGGAAAGAAGTAAAATTTTAATTTCTTGTAAAGCTGTAATCTAATTCATATTCCATTTAGTTTTCTATTTTCTTTCGCAACGAAGATCAAGCGGAACAAGAAATGGAAAGCAAAAAAGTTTGACGTGGCACCGGACGAAGGAAACTGCGAAGCGAGTGATGGGGAAAAATTCGCTCAAAGTTATAAACGACATATTAAGTGAAATTGCTTTATAATGGGGAAACGAGTCGGGGCGAATGGAACGTTGGAAAGTGAAAGAATTAATGCGTTTCGAATGTATTCAATTTCTTTTCCGTTTCGCCACTTGAAGAGTGGCCTCATCTACCCCATTTATTCCTTTACCTGGCGAATAGTTTGTTTATTGTTGTTTTATATGGCCTGTAGGTGGATAGAAAAAGAACGAATGGTAGGCAATAACCACGAGCACAGTGGCGTGTGAAGATAATTTCTCCCCGGATCTGAGAAACTTAATTCCTTACGTGTCCCAACGTCCGGTCAATATAACTTGTTCCTTTTTTTATTTGTTGCTGCAAATAAAAACTTCTTACACCATTTTTCTTTCTTTTGGTTCGCCTTCGTGTTTGTATCTCTTCTTGCTCTCACTGTTTTCTTTTCTTCCTTCCTTCTTCTTCTAACAAAACATAATTCCATTTGATATAATGTCCCTAAATATATTTTCGTAAAATGAACACGTATGTTTGTTGTAATGGATTATTTATATATCTTGCCCTTGTTGCATTAAAAAAAGGGACACGAAACTAAATTCTATTTAATTTTTTATTTATTTATTTTATTCTTTCTCTCTGTTTATAATACTTTAATTGACTACGAAACAAACTAAAGTGAATTTGGAGTTTAAATTAGAAAAATTGCGAGAGTGGAAAGAGAAACGAGGAAGGGCATGAGGAAAATGAAGCTAGCTACAGAACGTTGACCTGCATTTTTTATATCCACCCTCATATTAGTTTCTCTATTTTGTTAGGTAAAGTTCTTGAAAGTGCAATTTGCGAATTAGTTCAATTCGTATCGATATTCGCCGCTTTATTAATAATATATATGGTGGTAAATGGATATTATCGAGTAAAGTTTATGTAAGTTTTCGATGATGATGAAGAATAAAACGCGCCAGAGTTTTCATTTTGTTCAGTTCCATGCAAAAGTAAACTTTCTAATTGTAGTTCGTATAATGTTCGTGAAGTTGATTGACCTAGGACGAACGAATACATTTTATGGCAACGCACTCACACTGTCACTTTCGTCCCTTTTGAAAAGGTCGCAGCCAAGAAGAAGAAAAAATGTCCTCTTTCTCTTCTGTTCCAGCAAATTTACTTAAAATGGTCAGCACTTACGTTTACTATCTCATCGTTTAGTTACAACAGTGGCAACGGCGGAAGGAACGATTTTTATGTGACAACGTGCTCTATTATTTGGATTCAGCTCTTTCTCTTTACTTCCTTTTCCTATTCAACTTATTTCTTTCTAATCCATTACTCGCATAACGTTGAACACGACGTTGAAATATTCGAAAGTTGCAGTTAAAGAATAGAATGGAGTCAACGGTCGTGGGATTACTCCCGTTTTAACCGTTACCTTTTTCCCTTTTCTCAATTTCACCTCGTGTGCATTCAATTTAGGACCTTTGCCAAAAAATATCATCGGTAAAATCAGGAACGCAATCGTCGTAGATAAGCCAACAGCATTAAAAGAACAGCGATTCGCCAATAAGGCAGCGACTTTAACTTTAGCGTTTCCCTTTTTCGCTTTTTGCCATTTAAATTAATTTCTTGTCGCAATTAGTTATATAGTTTCATTTTGCTATGATACAACGTTAAAGTTGAAACGTTGACTTTTTAACACTTTTTTGTTCTCTAGTTGATCTACTTTTATAAATGGAATAACTTTTTATTATGAACGGCAAAGTAACATTCTGAGTTGGTAGTACTACGAACGGATAGAAAGCAATTTCCTTAATTGAATATAAAAATTTAATTCTCATAATTAAAATTCCTAGTGGGAAATTGTTGTAACCTTTCTATCGAGGAAAGTATTTTATTAAATGAAAAGTTGTACGACACGTTCGAATATATGCGATAATAGTTGTGAAAGGGATCAATGTCATTGGGGCACCCACTACCTGTTGAAATCTTTGATTCTATTTCAAAGGTTTTAAAAGCATTTGCGAAAAAAGCAAACAACCAAGAACTTTGACTAAATCGTATTACGGTCCAGTATTAATCTAATTACTTATTAATTGATTATGCATAATTCCTATTCGACAAAGTTTCTATTATTTAACTTTCGATAATCAATATTCAGATTGAATCAACGCAAACGACTGCCACGATCGATCGATACGAAAATTAATTTTGTTGTTTAATTAAATTTTAATGGAAAGATAGTTTTCCATTTTCCGTTGTTCCGTTTGAAAACGTTCCAGTTTACTTAAGGTATTTCAGTTAGGTACCATCTGAAGTTTTGCATTTCATTTTTTTGCCCATTGAACTACGATAGAAAGTTTCCGAACTAATCCAGAACAATGCGAAACACATCAAAAGCTTTTGAACATTTTCCAATGGCAATAATTTTCGTAATTTAACAATAAACTGTATTCGCAATTATTATATGACCTCAACCTAAATAATTGTTTCTCAAACTAATTAAAATTTTCCTAATTTTCCTAGTTTCCAATTATAAATGTTTTAAGTTACATGACATTTTAAAAAAAAGTTATCGGCCCAAAACCATATCCAATTGGTAATTAACCGAAATCAATTCCCGCTTTAATCACAAACACAATGTTTGCTCTTTATATTGACTCTATCGTTGCAGCAATCGCCTAATGCCTAATATAACAATGAGAAGGAATTATTGAATAATGCCCACTGTACGTTGCCGTATTAATAATATACAATTAGGTTAATATTAATGTCAGAAGGAAATTTAATTAGACCAATGTCCATAAACACGTACATAAATGAATGTGTAATGTGCATACATTCAACAATTAGCATTGGAAATGCGCGACGTTCATCAAAAAGCTGAATCACAATTTACGGTAACGTTTTTGATCTGTGATGGATTTCAATTAACGACGAAATGATGATCAATCCGAATACCGAAACAAAAGTGAACGGGAATTTAATTTTCGCAAAATAAGAACTCCAACGTGATAATTGCATTTGCGTGGTTATGTAATGAGTAATCAAAAATGCGTCGAAATGTATTCGACTAATTGAATACAACGGCTCTATTGCCCTTTTCCTCCATTCACTGTCTCTCTATATCAAATTGAAATTTAACTATTTGCAACCAGAAGGGAAACGGTATGTTTGGAAATAAATGCAAAACATATTTCCTCGGTGCACTATAAATTATGGTCGCGCAGTGTACCCTTATAACTGTACTGGATTCAATTCAGCATTCGCAGTTATTCGCTCGGATTTCGGACGCATTATTTCGTCTGTCGAATTTTACAATTTCGCATCGTCAAGCATGTACCTGTAACGCTTTAATGAGGATTACTTGCGTTTACGTTCTGCTGATGACTACTCTGAAAAGTTTGCATCCGAATTAATGTTATTTATAAGCATTCTACGCTAAATGTAATGATTTGAAGCTGCATAATATATTAATATATAGTATTCTTTTTTGTTCTCACTGTAGTCTAAACATAATAAAGCGTAACAATGAAATTGGTAAAAACCGTCCAAAAAAGTGAACCCTGCGGTTATTGCTGTTTGTACAAGTACTTAGGGAAATTACGTTGAAAAAAAGACGACCTCATATAGTAATCTACTTAACTAATTGCATTAATATTATATACAAAATGCCAAGCAAGAATGTGTACCTATGTTTAGGTACATTTATTTAACGATATAAACACCCTCCACGATGAACGCTCTATTTAAAAAAGGTCGCAATGAGCGGTAAGAAAAATGGATGGCGAAACACAGGCGGGAAAGGTGATTAAATATGAACAAGATCATTATTATCATTATTTGCTGTGTGGTAAAAATAAATTGCAATATACGTTAACGACTTACAAGGGGAGCATTATAAGCACATATTTCAGAATGTGACATGTATTTCCTAGAGGAGAACGCAAACAAGAAATAAGGTTGTCGAGATGCACCACGTACTTTTAAGAGTTTTATAGAAAGATACGAATAATAAGAAGGAACGCGAGGAATTCTCTTAAGACGAGTAAACGAAGGGCAAAAGTGAATTATGAAAAGTATGAAAGGATATAACAGTTAATGTCACCTACGATATTTTTCAGGTAGACTTGTCGTACGTTGTCGTTGTTGTTTGTTGTTGCTGTTGAGGGAATGGGAAAGAAAGAAATAATGACGGCAAAAAGAGAGTGAAGGAAACGAGCGGATGAGCGAACCAACTTTTCTTGTTGTTGCTTAGTTCTTTGTTTGCCGTTCTCGCACTGTTTTATTTTTATTATTATTTTTCTCCCCCGTTTCTTATATGTTCTGAAAAGCGTGAAAGGAACAAAATAAGTTTCTTGTTTACTCAATAAACCGAGACACTAATACACCAAACTCTGCCTCACATCTTTATTTTTCTCGCGCGACTATAAGAGAATAAGAGAACAATCGAAATAAACGTACTCGAAGATGAGCAAGGAGGAAAGTTGTAGTGGTAATCCAATATGACCAACTTTTTTGTTATCATTATTATTATTGTCTTTCATCATCAATATGAACGGCATTCGAAGTACGTGGTTTGGTTGAAAAGCTTTTTTTACTTTTTTTGCTACTGTGCCGAACAACAAGTAAAAAATGGAGAAAATATCTTATTTAAACTTTGATTATTATTAGTGCAAATGATAATGAGATTTTTCCTTTTTCCTTTTCCACTGCTCTACCGTAAATACACCTAAAAATGAAACAGAAAGAAGAAGAATAATGCGAAGTGAGGCAAAAAGAGGGACGTACATCCTAAAAATAAATTAACGAACTAAGAAAAGAATGCTAAGTAGATTAACAAGCGGGGAAAATGTATAAAGTAAACAAAATAATTAAATTCTTGTAGGACGTTATAGCAGTGATGATGATAATAAAGATAAAAGTACATTGGAAGGAATTAGTTCGAAGTTGTGCAAAAATGAAAGCGACGAAGAAAAAATGAAAGAAATTATTTATAATGAACCAGCAAATTGCTCATAATTAAACGAATGTGTTAAGCAACACTGAGAAAGTTGGTACTCCGATAACAAGTAAGAAATTGAGGCACATCTACAATGAAAACTCATTAAATTTGAGCACCGAACTTCATTGTTCACCCGCGTGGCAGAAAACGAATCGCGTTCAAAAACGAATCCAATAAAATCTATTATTAATTCGATCATTTGAGACTGAGGCATTTCTAAAGTACTCGATGAAAAATAGAATTCAATTTGCCAGTTTTTCCCTCTTTTGCGATTTCTATTACTTTAAAGGAAATTCTTCTTTTCTAGGATTCTTTTGAATGAAATATTATATTCATCTTTCAAAAAATGCATGTTGTTATTATTGCTTATATAATGCGAGAAAATGTTTATATGAAAGTTGCCAGGTTTGTACTACTCTGAACAAAATATTTTATATTGCATAAAATTCTCCAGGAAGTCAAAATAAATCATGATTCTTCATAAAGAACTATATTGAAAATACTAAAGCTGCTCTAGTCGAAATTAATTCGATTTTTTTTACTTGAAGAATGAAGCATATAAAATTGAATTTGAGATACCGCATTTTAAAAAGTTTGTGTAGATAAAAAACATCAATAATATAATATAATGAGTTCCAATAAAACTTACATTTGATGACAAGAATTTTTAATTAATTTCGGCACAATTTTCTGCTACTTCGCTCTTTTTCCTGCTGAAAAGTAATAATACCTGCACAACTACTACACATAGAAAACCCACGTACTACCAAAAGAGATCATATTCAAGTTAATGTGGATTTTTAACGGAAACTCGCTCTATGCGTGTTATTCCAGTATAACGTAGAAAGGAAATGAAATGATATTATTTTCTCTCTCTGTGTGTGTACGTGGATAATATTCACTTATGAATATGAAATTCTTTGCAAAAAGAAATTGAACACGAACCGTTTTATTTTAATAAAAGCAAAACTGCACATCCGGTTTTTGCGCGTGCACTTTCCTAATGGTCATTGTAATGGAAACGTCACATAGCAAAGGGAATCATAATAATCGACGGAATTCCATCGCGTGCATTAAGCGATAACGTGACATTCAATAGTCGATGAGACGTTCAAAATGTCGAAATCCTTTTATTACGAACGGACGCATTATTAAAAGACCGAAATAAAAATTAATATTGAAGATAGAACGAGAGAGAGAGAATGGGAAAAAGTCCATTTTCCATTATAACATAGAGAAAACGTCTTTTAACGTTCATTTCCACTCATCTAATTCTTCTACTCCCGCTTCCTCTTTTTCTTTGCTTTTCCTCGCCTTTTATGACATCTTAATGAAGAAGAACATCCGTGGACATCATCGCACACATTTATGAGAATGACACGATATCATCAAATTTTTATTTTCTTCTAAAAGACATCTTAAGGTCGACGCTGGAGATACGCTCGTGTATGTGTGATGTGTATGTGTATCAGGGATTCCGGGTGGCTTGTTCCGGATTAACTCTCGTTGGCGTTGTCCTCGCTTTTTGCGAAGGACTCCCAGGAGTTTTTGGTAAACGGCCAAGTGTTGGCGTCTCTTTCCTCTTCTTCTTGTTAGTCTCACTCCTCCCCATCGCCCGTTTTTCGAGTTAACCCCAATAATAATGATGATAGTGATGGTAGGAGACGAAAGGCATCCGTTAAATGACGAAGACTAATAAATTTCTATTGGTCAAATTAAAGGAGAGAAATGAATTGAGGAAGGAATGTTAAAGGACGAAGAACGAGAAGACGGTTCGTTTGTGGATCATAAATTTTGTTATCTTAGTTGTATCTCGTGTGCGTTTCTTTTAGTTTCAGCTGAAACTCTAAACAAAATGGAGTAAAGCATTTTTAGCATTCTTGTTGGATTCTGTTTCTTTTTCTTTTTAATTATTTCATCGTTATTTCTGCAGTTGATAGAATAGGAAAATTCGCAACGCACTAATAAGGTTCGGATAATTAGAGAACGTGGAACAAGATTCAAGGAACATTAATCCTATAGAAAACTGATATATGCCTCGATGCTCGGTTAACAATTATAATCACAGGTACCATCGTGGGGCATTAATTTAGATTAGACGCCCAGAGTTACGGTATTACGCATTGTGTGATAAATAATAATAGACCGTTTGGGGGGATGGATGTAATATCGATAATTGAAACATATCCGACGGATTTGCTGAAAAAGGCGGTATTAGAAAAACTGGATTTTCCTAAATGGAATTCTCGGCTAAAAGTAGCAATTTCGAATATTGACGTCGTCTTTTTCTCTTGTTTCCAATAAACGATACGAATCTAGGTATATAATACAAGAAATACATATGACAAGGACTTTTATTGTTTCTTTTTACTATTTCAAATGAGAATACGTTAAATAAAAAAAATTTGGAAATTGAAAAACTTATTCGCACAAAAACGTGATATCATTTGGCACATATCCAACTAAAATCGTGCCATTCTCGACCTACACCACCGCTTCTCTGTCATCTACTCCTTCCATTTAATGGCACAATGCATCTTAACAAACGAGCAAAACTTTTTAATTTACGATACGAAAAATATTAATAATAAATTCGCATTTAATTTTAAATGAGGAAAATCCGTCCTTATCATTATAGCAAACGAACGGATGACACGTACTGAAATTATTTACAACGTAGGATTAATATAAACTTAAGTGAATCCGATAACATTAAATCGGAAGACCGCCGAGAAAGTGTTTCCACGCTGAGATTGAAATTTTAATTTAAAAGAACGTAAAGAAAATAAATTCCAGCATAAGGATAAAGAGAATTTTATTTTACTTTAAATAGATTTACTTTACTTACTCTGCCATGAACATGCATATTTGTACAATCGTTTCTTGCGAATTGAACGCTTTCAAAATAAAGTTATACCGGTACGTTGAGCTAAACAAAGGGATTTTAAATCGTGGAAGAATATGTGACGGGAGAAAAAAATATGGACATGAAATATTCGCAGTCGGTATAAGCGACGGTTAATACCAGCCAATTTCCGTTTTGCGAAATTGTCGTAAAACCACTTTTATGTATATTACATTCGACAACACCGCCGATAAGCCCTCGAATATATGTGCGCTAGGTTCTGCGGGAGTTCTTCGCTCCTTCTGGATTTATACCGAGAAAATCTAATACAACAACAACTATTTCTTATGTATGCACGCGTTTTCAGTCTAGTTTTGCCAATAACGGCAGCTCTTTCCTATTGTGCCGCACTCAAATCTTGTTTTATTGGCGTGAATATATTCGCGAATGTTTTCGAAATAAACAGGACGAGTAAAATGAAATGAGGAAACATGTTAAAAACGGAATTAAATTTAACACCGCAGGGGAGACCTACTCGAGCCAATAGAGACTTTATATTATTCATCTACTTGAGCAAAGACTTTGTATTGACTATACAAACTAATTATTAAAACATATAACCAACATATTGCATATGAATTTCGTTATGATAAATCAAGGGATGTATGTTGATTTTAACAAAACAAAGACGGGGATACTCGGATAAAAATGGCTTTAGAGATTTGCAGACAGATTACTTCACGGAAAAAAGAACATGCAAAAGGAAGGGCAAAAATAATATATTTTCGAACGTAATCCTTTCTCACTGTACTATGAAGTATACGTACATATGATAAAATGTTAGTAGATCTTCTTTCGTCCTTTCTCTATCTCCCTTCATGAGCTGCGCTTGTTAATCTTGCTCTCTCAGATATAAAGTGCACATGCCATCGTGAAAGCAATATTTCATTCACTTATCTAACTGTATGTAGTTAGTTAACGCAAGCATCCCTCAGAAGTGTATGAACATATTTAAAGGGTACGAACAAAATTTAAAAAAAGTACGAGCGGAAAGGGATTTGTTTCGGCTACTAGCATTTAATCCTTGCTTGTTCATACGTTACAAATGGAAATAAATTCAAAAAAGAAAATAACAAATGTTTGCGTTTCCTTTAGCAAAAACCCAATTCAAGCGAATCGTTTCGTATTTATGATTACGAAACGCCAATAATTAATAAAATGAAGAACGACTCTTTCTATTATATTTCACGTTTCGCTTTTCGAAATTATACGTATCCTCCTTTCACTGAAATAATACCATAAAAAGAATGTAGCATAAACGTGACATCAAGTCTCTTATCTTTACATTTAAATCTAAATTGAAATTTCTTCGTCTCTCGCCCACTTTTCTTTTTCTGCTCTTTTTTATTAAATGAAAAATAAAGTGAAGGCATCCTGGCGAAATGTCCTCGTTTTACGTGCATTTTCACGTACATAAGAAGCAAATTTAATTATCTGCGAACGGAATCGTGTTTATTTATGTCTTAATTTAAAGTACGTTCGTCTTGTGAAATTTCGTCCTTCTTTCACAAAGGAGATCCATTAACTTCCTTCTAGTATTTTCATTGAAATTGCATGAAAGTTGAATAAAGATGTAACGAGGTCGACTGCTTAAGGTTCTTCTCTAACTCGTACGGATAACATTACACATGCGAGAAAGCGAATTACTTTATCATTTGATATAGACATTTAAAGAAACTTTGCAATGCATTCTCCTTGTATTCACAACTCATAAACATAAGAATATAATTTTGCGTTAAAGAAATCCGAAAGGATAATTTAAGTCCAACAAAGACTTCGTAATCAATATTATTGTTAAAACCTCTTCAACGCCCTACAATCATCGCATCTAATTTTTTGGCATCTTTTATTCGTTCCTTTCGTATCGAGACGAATCCTACATAACTTCGACCTTTCCTTGCAATTTTGCCCTTTTTGAAGAGGAAAGCACACAATATAAATCAAAAGACACACGCATATACTTTTGCTTTCTATCTATCGAATGGCACATCAATATTATTAAATCAATGAATGTGGACAGAAGAAAAGGGATACAAATCAAGAAGAAGGAAAAGCAAGGAGAATGGAAATAAATATGATAGAAGTCAAAAGAGATATGGATATAAATGTATGTAGGCATCTAGTTTTTGGTTGGCGGAAAAAAATAACCCGCCAAAATACATATATAACGTCACTGGAGAATGCAAACCGACAGAAGGAATGAAAGAAGAAGAAGAAATAACATCATCCATACATCTATACCATAAAGAAGAATGAGCACGTGATAATGAAAAATCCATATATTGGTGTGCGCCATAGGCTGAAAGCCAGTTTCGATTTTTCGTTCTGCAAAAACATTTTTCTTTTTATTCAAATCATGCCTAAATAAAAAAAGATTGGAACGAAGGAAATCAAATCGAAGAGCTTCATATGGATATCGAAAAGGCATAATCCCAATGGATGATATTCTGATATACTTCACATCCTATTTAATTTCGCCATTCACAGAAGAAACTTTAAACGAAATAAAAGAACGAGAATAAGTTCCTTTGTCGTAGAATAATAATGCACGAGGTTATTATGCTCGTAATCTCCCAGATTTTAAATATTACATAAGCGTACACTTTCTTCTTAATCTTAACTACTTTAGCAAAAAACTGTACCTAACTTTAAAACGTGTACAATAAATGTTGGCAACTTTCGGATAAGTATTTCACTATTTTACTTTAACCGGAAAATAATACGCGAAGGAAGTTGTTCTTAAGTTCTGCTTAACAAAGTAAAATAATTAGGCGGTGAGCAAAAACAGCAAAAAAATGCTCCTTAAAAAATCCTAACATGCTAGTAGCTTGCAATAATCGAAATATTCTTACTGTTATGTCCATTAAGAGTTCCTTCTTCAATATTACACGATCATAAATCGCGCTTATTGCTGTATTTTACGGTATTACCGCAAAAAAAAACGCCAAAAGCCGCCCTCCAAAAAACTAGCGACACATCTACCGAACAAGAAACGAGTTCTTTTCTTTTTCTTTAAAGGAACACCCTACATTATACGTTACATGGCGAAAATAATGCTTATCTTTACTGTTTTATAAGTTCTTGTTAAATATATTCCTGTTTATGCAGAACATTGACTTGATATCTTCTAACCGAACCGAAATAGTGAGAGAAGTAACACGAAAATGACTGAATAAGCAAATTTAAAATAATGCCGAACATAAAAGTGTCGCCCAATAAATAACGCATTTAGAAACGTTTTTTGCTTCGCTTCTCGCTGTTTCTTTTTTGTTGTTTCGTACAAATTTACAAGAGAATTTGCCACAAAATAAAATAGCAACTAAACAAGAACGCACAAAGGCGTGCCATAATTTTAAATAAAAGACGCCCCTTTGGTAATACCGTCTACATGTGTGCAAAAAGCCCTATTTGATCCGCATTAAAATTGAGTTTGATAACCGTCAACGCTGAAAAAAAAATTATTGTTTTCATCCGTTGAACGATTTTAGTGACAATGATTAATTAATGGGCACGATCCGATCCGAACGGTGTTATTGACAGAACTCTTTTTTATTTCATAATCATCATCATCATCATCATGATAAACTGGATTAGTTAGGATAAGTAAAAGATACCGAACAGCATTCATTTTTGAAATTATCTACGCAAGCTCTAAAAAGTAAGGAATTTAATAATAATTAATGAGATTTCTGCTTGCTAATGTGATAGAGGGAGATTGATAAAGTTTGCAAAAATGTTTATTGCTGCAAAGTTATCAGAAGGAGGAATGGAAAACGATTAATTTGAATGCTTGAAGGTTCGATTTGTAATGGTAAATAAAAACCTTAAAGTAAACATTGGCAACAACATCGCGTGAAAGGGAGAAGCGAATTTGGAGCGAACGACTTCTGGTTCATTCGCGAATAGATTCCCCACAAATATCAAATTTAATATCATTAATCAATACGAAAAGCAACTCAAAGGCGTTTCTTTAATAAAACAAGCAAAAAAGGAAGAGTGTGAGAGGGTGGCACGAATTAATTATTTGTAAACAGTATCGCAATGATGATTTTTTTCCATTTTAAAAAGCAAATAATGTCCGCTAGAAATAATGTTGACGATTTAAAATTCAAATTAAAATTTAATCAATATTTGAAATTGGAAGTGTCTCTTCTTTCTCTCTTGAATATTTTTGATTAAAATGATGCAAATCGACTTAAAGTTCGAAAGACATATTGCAAAAAGGCGAGAGAGGGAGAAAGACACGGAGAGGAATTGTAACAAGATCATTTATAAGAAAGGAAAAACCGCAATATTATGCCAAATGTATGGGAAGAGGGAGAGGAAAGAGTCCCAAGACACGTTTCTTTTTACTTCCAAATCAAATAAATGACGGATGTAACGTGACATTGGAAACCGTCGTCGCCGAAGAAGGAAAAGAAGAAGACCCAGTCTTCATCACCAACGCTGTCACCGTTCAACTTCTTCTTTCTTGGGCATTTGGCAGTCGAAATTGTAGATGATTCCATCTCGATGGTCCCTTGGACCGTCTCAAGTAAAACGCGTTGAATAAAAGAATACATCACCTATTTTCTCGTGTCCCCTTTGTATGAGTGTATGTGACCGTCCAACCCCTATTCGTGAATAAAACTGTAAATTGCTAGGACTTTCTTTTTTCGCGGCCTCATTCTCTTTCAGCCACTATTTCCTTTTTGTATATTTCCCCATGTATATATCTCGTATTGTGGTTTTTAGATTCTACTATTTTTTGCTTTTCCTCGTACTTTTCCATTCAACACTATCATTCTTTGTGTGATTTTTTTTTCTGCTTTTATGCTCGTTCTTTAGCATGCATTCCATTTTTTTGCAATACTGTAATGTTGCTTTTATTCCAATGGAAATTATTATTAAATGAACTGCAACATAATTTTGCTTTTATACGTATATAATGTCAGGTATTTCGTATTAAATCAGGTAACAGTACAATACAGCTTGTCCGTATGTATCTCTTATTATCAAGTACAATGTTGGTTCTTTCAAAAGCAAAGAAAATAATTTGGATGTCTAGTCAGGTTTTTTTATAATTCTCGTTCAATAATTCTCAAGTTCTTGTACAATATTTAATTACTAATGCTAATTGCATGATTGTTACGAAGAAAAGAAATCCTGTCTAATAGCATCAAATTAAGGCAAATCTTTCGCCTGTTCTCTGCTCTGATTAATTTTTTTTGTACTAAACTAATCTTCGTGTCTGGATGTTAGTATCATTATTTGATGAATTCTTTTTCGCTCTATTGCTATAAACTAACTCCAGGATTGAACAATTTAATTTGAAAGTTATTCATTCATTACTCCCAAGGTATTTGACAAAGTGAATTAAGATACTGCGTGGTTGCTGTATAATACATAGATCGACCGCTTGCCTAGACGATAATTTTGTCTAACTTAATTAAAACGGTTTACATAAATTGCCGAGACTCTTAAATATGATTTCGAAACAGCAAAGCAAAATAGTATTATATTTTAATGGGTACGGTTTGATTATTTAGTAGCTATAAAACGACTAAGGCCGAAAAAAAGAATTGTAATCATTTTGATGATTATTAAATTATTGCGGTCTCGACCCACATTTTCTTTATGCTCCATTCTTTCCCGTCCTTTCGTTAAGCATAAACACTTATTATTCTCCGGTGATGGACGACGTTCGTGTTTCGTTCCGGTGGTTTCTTTGCCAAACTCTTTTCCTCTTCGTCTCTCTTCAGCATGTAAATCCTCTCGTTCATTTGGAACATGACGTCGTATAATAATAAGCGACAAACGGGCTCGGATTTACTTTTTCAAATAAAAAAATGGTTTCGTTCCAGACGAGGACGAGGATGAGGCGCTTTTCTTTCTTTTTGACTATCACTCTCTCGCGTAGCTAAATTGGTATCGTTTTTCTTTTTAGCTTATCCTTACTATACATACTTTCTTTCGCGTCTCACTCCAATCCTCTTCCATACAATTCTTATTCCTTTTTGTTCCTTAGGTTATATTATCCTTTTCACATTTCAAAATTCCTTTTAAAGTTCAGGCCGTACGTTCCACCGTTACGTGTTAGATATGACATGAATATATCAGAGAAAAAGTCCGTGTATTCGTGAAATAGTCGGATTTATTGCTAGATGAAAAACGAAATGATGGGGGAGAAATTTTCCAGTTTTTCTTTTTGCACGAAAATTTATTTAAATGACTAAACTCATATTCGTACAAGTTGATTCGTTGGGACGACGTAATAAATTTACTACATGCGCGCAGAAACGAAAGCTCGATAAAAAGAATGATTTTCATTTAAAATTAGATTAAAATAAAATTCTATTTAGTACTTTTTTGCAAGCTTTTTGCGAGAAGCGAAAGAAGAGAATGAAAATATTTGGAGGCATTTGTAACACCCATTCGGTTTACGCTACCTCATTTGTCTTTCGGCGGTTGCCTTTTTTGCCTCCTTCCCTTCATCAAATTGAGGGAAAATATATAATAGGGACCGTCCTCTTTGTGGCAATTAATACGTACAACTTGATAAATAGCAAAAGCATAAATTCCACTTTGACAAAGAACAGAAGAAGAGGCGGAGGCGAAGCTGCTTGACTGACTGAACAAAGTGAAGAGCTGGAAATAAACAATAACAAGAACGAAAATAAAAAATAATAGATTGATAGAAGTGGCGAGAATGAAAAAATGGAGCACGGTGAAGCGAAGAGATACTGCGAAATGGTGCAAAAGTGATAGACGTTCGAGTACCACTAGGTCTTGCAAGACAGACGTCTTGAGGAGAACCAATCTGTAACGAATGACTACAACGAAAAGGAGTTACCTATTGGGTCCTAATTGAAACTTTGCCGTTGTCTGTGTTCCTTCGCGTACAAGATGTAGAGAGTTCGCCGTTCGAAATATAATGCCAATTGTAATTGTTTTATTGCAAATAAAGCGCACACGAGCGATAATCGATTTAGCGCGTTCGTACTTTCAACTTTCCAAATCTATTTTTTTCCATCGTTTTTGGAGAAATAAATCGTACGAATTTAAATATCGAAGTTATTGCATAAAACTGGAACACTTTTATATGCAAAACTTTTTGCATTTTAAGCGGTACAATAATTTATAATTCATAATCGATTTCCACATGCAAATTACTTTTAAAAGATTTAATTAACATACAAATGGAAATCTTTAAAGTTTAAAGCGTCTCCCATATTCCTTCATCTTGCCAGTTCTTTTTGTTTCTATGATAAGAACTTTCCTGTAATCATATTGCATTATTTGCGATAATGGAAAACAAAAAGCAATTGAAATAAAATTCAATTAAGGCTGACGTAACAATAAAGTTATTTTTCCTCATCCGCTCAGAATGTGCTCAATATTGTTGAATCGTTTTCTGAATTCACTTAAAATTAATTAATTAGAAATGATAATGAAGAGAGTTTAAATCAATAAAGTGTGGGAAAACGTTCAAAAACAGAAGACGATAACGTTTCAAGACAAATACCTTCGAACTAATTTGATACGGAAAATAATTAAGTGTCTCCAATTACTTTCTGCATGCGATTACTCAAAGAGGAATTGTTCATTAATTTATCTACGCGCACGAAGTGGCAACCAAATAATGATCAGCAGCAACTGGTGCAAGGAATTGCATCGTTAGTCTGATAATTGGCTAGGAAAACACGGTTAGTTTTTCGTCGAAATTTAATTGGATCGCTCTCAGGAATTCATCGATGTGATTATTTCACTTTTCCCAGTTTCCTTTTCATCAATAAATTATTTCCATTCATTATATTTGCAAAGGAGCTTATTACAATATTTCTTCTATCATATTTCCAAGCTTAATAATGTACGAGTTTGCATATGAAAAGCAATCGATTCAATAATGGTTTGTATTGTTGTCGAGGAACTTTTCAGTTTAACGAACGGCAAGTACATCTGCGCCCTTATTTTGAATGCATTAGATTGTATCATGTTAGAGATAATTGCCTAAATGATTCGATGTTTGATACTGTATGATGTTAATATTGCAAATCATCCAGAAATGAAGCCAAAAGAAATTCGTTAAAACTGAATCATTAATTTATTCCAATTCGAAGTGCCTTCGTTTTCAATGAGTAATGGATGCTCATTATTAATCCGAATAAACGATTCAATATTTGAAAATGAAGCGATCAAGCTTTATCATCATCCTTTCTTAATAAACGTGCCAACTTTTCGATGACTCGTCGCTTCGCATTGGGAAAAATTAAAGAACCAATAACGTAACGACGTGAGACACTTTTTTTTTTCTATCAACTAAATTGGATTCACTGCTTGACACCGTCTGATCGATTCGAAACGATCCGTCGTTTATTAAAATCTCACAAACGTGGGAATTAATTGCTCGCCCCATTATTAATCGCAAACGTTCAAATTGACGGTTCAATCGTGCAAAACAAAATGAATAGAGATTTGCTTTGAAGGAACTAGGCAAAAAAATCAAGAAAACAACTCGAAGAAGATGAACGTTAATTGCTCGCTAGTTACGAAAACTTGGCCAGATTAATTTATTAACCCTAAAGCTAATACGAAGCGCGTTTTATTTCGGGACGACATTAGTGTCTTGATGAGAGAGAGAGAATGGTAATCGTTTCGATCCATGCTCTATCTTTAATAAATTACATTCTCGTATGAAGTAACATGTGTGTCATTCTATGGCGGCACAATAATGATGCCAGTGTTCCATGGGTAAAGAGTCGCAAAATTACTCGATGGTAGGTATATAATTTGGCGGTATTGTACTGTATTTAGACATCTAGCAGTCATTAAGTCTACATACCACGTACGTTCAACTCCATTTTACCTATCTCGGTTTTAATGAGTTATCAAGTTGGTGCAAGAGCAATTTTAAAACGATAGCGTCGTTACGACGATGATTCATTTTCTATAGCGAAATGTAAATTAAATTAAAACTGCTAAAATTGATTTTACCCAAAGAATCGGATTTCATTGAAATGCCTTCATGAGTAATCTGCCTTTTTGTGTCCAATAAGCATCCGTCTGGAGCGAACATAGATCACTATCCGCCCGTATATCAAATTTAACTTAAAGTAGAAAAGCGCTTTTTTCTTGTAGGTACAGTGCTTTCAATTAAATTTAATTCAATCACAGTGAATCGAATTTAATGGATTAAATAAGTACAGCAGACTAATTAATTAGACGAGATAAAAATTATTGTTAATATACTAATAAAACACTTTCTGCTTTTTCAATTTCTTCGTCTCTTCGAGTTTCGCGTTCACGAAGAAAGTAGAATCGTTGCAGAAAAGGGAATCGAAAAAGGTGCAGCCCAAGAAGCGACTATTTGAGTTCGAAAATGAGTTTATTGCAATTTGTCAAAAATGCAAAAATAAGCACAAAATTTGAGGAATCTGTTTTTCAAAATATGAACGAATTTCAATGCAAAATTCACATTTAAACTCTTATTAATCGATCTTGAATGTATCTCTCCATAATTAATCATTTTAAAAGTTACTTATCTAACAAATGTTCATTGTTAAGGTTCGAGAAAAGGACGTTCTTGTCTAAGCGAAAAATTAAACTTTATTTAATAATAAAACAAAGGTGGAAATTGTGCCTTATACGAAACGTGTAGGAGGAAGTAAAAAAGCGAAATAAAATATGTGCATTAGTTTTCTTATGGCTTTAAAAGAAAAGGACGAAGAACGTTCGACCTGGAAGAACTTTCTCTTTTGCCATTTTCTACAACTTTCCTCCCGTACATCCATCCCATATGCTCTCACGTCGAAAATTGGTTCAACCGAACGGTTGGAACAGTGACGGAGCAACTTTAACGTTGTCCATTCAATAAAGCGATGTATATTTTTATCTCTAGTCTTTCTACGTTTCCCTTCTATATATATATTTTTTCTTTTACTTTCTATTTCCATCGTTTCTTCTTCTATGCCATTTTTTTATACTGGTTTTTCGATGTGCAGAGATCCATCAAGCACGTGTATATGCAGTAGTTATTGATGGCCGGGCGTAGAAGACAGTGTTTGTATAGAGGTACAATATTTCAATGTTTCGCTATCTATCAAATAAAACCTTATCAAAAATGCAAATTTAATGCTGATTATTTTCATTTCTATTCCTCCAGGAGACCGTTCAAATAAATGGAAAATTGCTGTTTCAATATCGCACAAAAATTAAATAACTACGTAATTGAATGATTTATGATGATGATGCCGTTTTAACCTTTTCAATTTGCGATTTATATAATTTAATAATTCGCTCGCAAAAGATTTTCACGATGAAAGTTCGCTAACTGTTGTTTCATTCGGCGAATATGTTTCTCCCTATGTGTGATTTTTCCTCTTGTTTTCTACTTGAACTGAAATTGCTATCGAAATCTCTTACTAGACATAAAACTTTTAGTGATGCATCATCACACGCCAAGAATTTATTTTCTTGTAAGGGAGTAATGTGCATTTGGCAAGAAAGTAATAATAAACGAGAAAACAGGCGTTCCGAAGGAAGAACTTGATGGAAAACCAAACAAATATGAACCGGGTAAAATCGCAAAGATAACCCCTAACGATCACTCGAGAAAAATTCCCAGGCACTTCGTACTTCTTCCTTAAAATACTCTCCTTTTGGAATTTTATATTGCAAGCTATATTTCAGAATATACTCTCACGTACTTTTGTATGATATTGAAACATTTAAAAAAACATAATTTTTTTGCCATAAATTCAATATTTCCTCTGCATCGAAGAGATGATGCGTGCGGGGCGAGCGTTTGGGATTTTGCGAATGAACGAAACGTATGCATTGTAATTTAGTATCATGTTTTGCATCGCTAACCCATTCAATTGATGTTGTCATTTATCATGATGTACTACATTAAATACTACCTCGTACGATGATATCGATCGGTTTTCAGGTATCATTATTATCCGATGCCATTGTTAAACATGGCAGCACAGTGCAAGAGGGTTTTTTCGCGTTACAAACCTAACAAATTTTTGAATTAATAATTCGCGAATTGCAAAAGCGAACTGATTTTTTTCTTGTCATCTTGCAAAAGAAAATGAAGAAACCGCAATAAAACTAATTCCAACGGTTTGCTAGCATCCAGGCATTATATTGATGCACGTTATGAATTATATTCGAAACGTTTCCGCATTATATTATTAGATGTAAGATTCGTGACGAAACTAAGAAAATTACATACGTGACAGCAACGCACGAGTTTATCATTATCATCGTTTTGTACGGCGATAAGGGCGGAGTTTTTCTGAAAGAACGTCGTTCGAAGTGGCGGAAAATCGAGCAGCAGCGACAAATTTAATTTCGTCACGATAAGTGGTGGTTAAATTAATAAAACCCCGTAATAAGAGGCACTAGTTGGTGGAGAGACAGTGCAGTCAAAGAGTTCGTTGTGTGTATTTTCATTTACTCGAACGTATTATTTCAAATTGTTTATGTAAATTAAAATGCAAAGCGGTCGCGGTAATTAAATTCGTCGTTGTGCGGAGCCAATTAATCAGTTAGCAGTTTGTGTCTTATCGTTTTTATTTGCTTCACACCAAATACAAATAAATAGTTTGATGAATAATAAGTAAATGCCAACTAGTTATGAAACATAATGTGAAATACTTGCTAATTATTAATAACCTAAAACAAACTAATGCAAAATGAAAACTACATGTGGCGCTTTTTTGGTGAATGCGCCGGGGGATATTTTTGGATAAATAATTAACGAACAATGGGGATTATGCAGTTCATTTTTCATTCGACTATTTGCCCTTTTGTAAAATTGTACAAGAAAATGAACAATTTTCCAGACGACAACAGCAACAACAAAGGGATTATTTAGATAACGTTAGATCTAGTTGCAAAGCGTAATTGGTTTCGTGGGAATTATCTTAGATTAGACTGCGTCTTACTGAACATCTTAAGGAACCTGCATAATATAAGTCTCGGTGGTGACAATAATAGGGAAGTACAAAAAGGAATCGCAAAATAACTACCTTCCCATGAATAGCTTTAGCAAAAAATTACAAGCAAACCTATCGTTTTTTTTTGTTCAAGTAATAATAGCAAAAGTGCACGTTGTATATGGATTGTTTAAATGTCACGTACCTCTTAAATTACAACTTAATTTAATTCGTTCATGAATAATGATGATAGTCTAAAAAGAATTCTATTGTTCACCGGCACCGAAGTTTTTGCAAAACTTTCGTTCTAGTTTTATTTATTTTTTCCCTTTTTGTATTATTACTGCTCCACCGTTGTAGAATATAATCCTACCATTATTCTAACAGGGAAAGAGAAGAACGGTATAAAAATGGCATTTGCAAAAATCCTCCCTATTCATAATGGACACGTGAGCTGTTTTACGTAGTTGAAGAGTATCCTGATGTTAGTCTTCCTCTTTCGCTCAAAAAATTGTATGTATATAGAAATACTAAAGGGTTAAAGAAAAAACAACGTCTCTGCATGATACCATTATTTTCAACTTTCATTGCTGTTTTACATTATGAAAAAGTTCCTTTATTTCCGAGCGGAAGGAAAATAAATTGTTCCTCTTAAATGAAAAACCAGTTTACATTAGCGTTCATAATGGTAAAAAAGGTGTTGCATCAATTAACTTGTTCTTATAAATGTACTGACATGTATTGAATTTCTTTCCAGTTTGAGGGTAAAGCATGTTAAACACTTTCGACATTCGTACAAGCGGGGTATAATTTTTTATATTCCATCTCATGTTGAGATCATAAATTTATCAACGTCAATCTCCGCGCTTTAAATATTGCGAAAGAAATACGTTTTCACCTCGCGCAATTTCCTCATTGCGAACACGATAATGGTTTCCTGGCAAGGAATCGCAAATCCTGTCGAGAAGGCAAACGAATACAAGAAGATTTACAATAAATAACAAATTAATTCGTTATAACTTTCTTAATTTAGCAATGTTTTATTTTCGAAATCAAATTCTTTGATCTCTCTCATTCTTCCACGCCAGAGAAATATTATTTGCATGTTTTTGTTTGTTAAACAAGTTAATTAGTTTTTAACTTTGATAATCATTGCGGTCCCTTTTTTAAAGACACCGTTTGACCTCTTCATTCCCATTCAAACTTCGATGAATATAATGCAACACAGCAATGACGTTCACAAATAGACAACTTGAAAAAGATATAAAATTAGTTAAAGTACCTGCTTGGATAAAGTTTCTTCGATGAAACTTCCCGACACTAAAAAGCTATTGACATTCAAAATACATCAACAAGAAGTCATTAGGTGAGTGAGCGGGGTCAAGTCCGGTTAGAAAACAACTAAAAGAAACTGCTTTGTATATTACACGACCTAACGATGAATATTTCATATAAAACGCCTTTGCCACGGATATTACCCAACTTTCCCAACGGGAAAAACAAAGACTGCATTTTATAGTTGCCTTTTATTTTGCGAATATAAAAAATAAAAGAAAGTAAACTTGCTTCCATCCTTCACTTTTACTTTATCCGTTTAGTTCTGCAAACGTAATCTTTCCCTCTATCCTTTTTCCTTCTTTTTCTAGGTTATTCAATCTACCCACATATCGAAAGTTCACCATTAAAAAAGTTTATCGCGTCTTTCTAATTTAAAGCACGATACTGTACTACTGCTATTTCCGGTCAAGAATCTAATTCCTCTTCTTTGTAATTTGAAACAAAGAAAATTTCTTCATTTATTACCATCATCAGCAGTTTTTCTCTTAATTCTGAAAAGGGAAAATTAATGAAGGAAATATAAGGCAAAGGTCTTTTATCACTTCCGTCATTAAATTCTTTGTTTGTCCATTCTTTATTTTACGCTTTCGTCTCTTCTCTATAATTTTTTATTTTATTTTCGTAGTGGATGATTAAAAGGGTCGTCTTTTTTTTAAATGTAAATACATAAAAGTCGAGGGTGAAAATTTATGACAACGAAAAGGGAACGTCAACTTGGTTGTGAAGCGAAAAGGGAAACGGAAAAAGGCGAAATGCATCATTATTCTACTTGCAGCAAATGTATATTTAATCATTTACTGTCTTTGCGAAGTGGAGACTTGTGAATTCTTAGCTTCCGAGTGACCGTAACCTTTTTAGTCCAAATTAGCACCTGCATAACCAGCTGCAAGTAATGCAAATTGCCTTCAGTGCTGCGAAAGTCATTCTCTATATAATTCTGCAGTTTTTTCCATTGATTAAGTAATGAAAATAGGATGTATTCATTAATTTATCTAATTAATAGGTAAAAAACTCTTTCTTTGTATTGGTCTTACAATGTAGTCGTCGCAAAATTAACAGGACTTGTTTTCTTTATCTGCACATTACGTGATTAAAAATCGTTTTTAATTTAAGTAAATTTATATGTTTTTATATTATAGCATTAATAAAGCGCAAGAGTAAAAGAGGAAATATTAATGAAATAATGGACGAGAGAATAAAGGGGAAAAAATTAAAAGGAAAACGATCCCATTCATTCATCTGCCATCTACCTCCATTAAGGATTTCGCAATTAATTTCTTTGGTATTTTAACTAAATGAAATTTATATTTGTATAAATAATCAAGCTTTCAGATTTATCACGCGGCTCGCAGGACGAGGATAAACGATAAAACGATCTCGAAGTAATCCCCGGTTATATTTTTAGTCAATTGAAATTAGTACAAATGGATTTGCTTTAATTTATGTTGATGTGGAATAAAAGTAAAAGGAAGAAGATTCGTTTTCTCAACGTCTCTCCAGTTGATAGGAGGAAGAGTTCGTAGACAAATAAATAAATAAAAAAGCAAATACAAAGGGAATAAAACGGAGTCGGAGGAAATATATATATAACGACTTTCGAGAGTTAACCTATCCCGTTGGGGGTAGTTTTGGTGAACGAGCTCCTTAAAAACAATACTCCATTGGATATAGAAGAGAGGACAAGTTGGTAAACCAGTCCTTCGTATTCTGCTTTTCTTAAGTCTACGCTTTATCCTCCTCGTTGATTTTTTTGTCCAATCTTTAAAATGGATTTAAAAATGATGTTACGAAAGCATTAATCTATGAAAGTAATCCACCTCTATCCCTCACTCTTCCACTTCATACTCATTTTTGTTTCCTTTCTTTCTTTATTCTTTTCTGACGGAGGTAAATTAATATTCCGTGTCATTGTCGATTTTCAATTCCGTTAGAATAAAGGAAAATATAAGTGCCGTCGTTGTAATATTTAAATTTCGAAAAAAAGAAAAATAATTGCATGGTATATACCGTGGGTATATTTTCATTTAAGTCTACGTTTTTCTTTTTCATTCCGCCGTTTAAATTTTAAATATTCATGAAGTACATTCAAGAATGTTCCTTTACGTTTCCTAAATCTCGAATTGTTCTTAATTAAAGCGAATTTTAATATTTATAACGTCGTTCTTCGCCTTCTCCAACCTGCATGTGGAATAATATCATACATAAGCGAATAATTTATGCAAGAAACTACTGCACAACTATCGCGAATCGATTCGGGCATAATTTGAAATGGTACTTTAACTCCTTTTCGAAAAACATCGTATATGCAACGTTCACATATAAATATGTAAAGTGCACTTTCTAACATCGTCGACCGTCTATGCCCTTTAAATCTCCGGTCACCTTTTACACCATCATAGCATTCGAAAATGTTTGCAATCAAAATACGAGTTCTTAGCACGAGAATAACAATAAAAGAAGAAAGAGGAAACGAAATGGACGAGATAAAAATGTAAGCCTCAAATAAACCACGAAAATAAAAGGGCACGACTTTACTTTTGGCCAAACGTAAACCTAAATAAATATTTCTTTTAAGGTGGGCTTCCCAAATTCAAATTGTTTCCATATTTACACTTTAAGAAATTTTTTCGGAGAAAGCAAGTAAAAGGAAAAAGAAAACTTATTGATGCGAGAAAATACCAGGAATAGGAGATTCTCTATATGAACACAAACATAAAGAATGAACACAAGAGAAAGATTCTTCCTCTTCGTCGTCGTTGGGTTAAATTCGGTGGTTTTGTTTTCCTTTTGCGTTCTGTGTATTTTCCCTATTGTTTTTCCTTTTCCTTTTTATTTAAAATACATCTAAGACATCGACGCGAAACGGCCACGATCTTTGTCCTCATTCTTTTCTCGCAGTCTATTGAGAATAAATATGAAAGGGAAAACAAGGAAAAACTTCATCGTCATCGTGGAAAGTAAAGCAGAAAATCGAAATGTAAGGGATAAAAATAAAAGAAAGCTCATAATGCCAACGCAAAATCTCTTGTCGGAAACTGGATGAATGTTAAAGAAAAGTGATTCGACAATGCAGTTAAACAAACACCGAAACAAAACCAAAAAAATCAGGGAACTTCCTAACTGGTGCATTAAATTTAAAAAAATCATCCAGCCCTCTGGCCCATTGTAAATGGAAAATTATTTAGCCGAAGACTAACTGAAATCTTTGGCAACGATGCAAAGTTTTTCCATTAAACTTTTCTCCTCTATTTTCTTTTTCTTTTCGAGGAAGTTTCCAGTATCGATACTAATTGCTGCGCAGCTTTTTTGCAGTAATGATTTGCCGAAATCGATGTAAGCCAACAAAAGAGTCGGGTTTACATTTTGGAGCCATATACATTTCAAAAATGACGCTGTTTTGCTCAACCTTAAATTTTAACAGGATGAAGTTTGGATAGGAACGCGGATTGAAATTTAAATTAGAAAGGTTACTACCGGAAGCCCTCACTCACGTTGCGTATAGTACATACATATTTAAGGTATAACAAATGATAAAACGAGGCTTTAATTTCCACTTTCTCTTCACGTACCGCGATTTCGTTAAGTGCCTACCATCATCAACGTTAACCGTCTACAAACTAAATCGTTTGCAATGAAACGGACGGAAATAATTATGCCATGAAATAAATTTCATTGCGTTTCTAACACGTTCTCATCAAGGCAACGATTTAATTTCTTCATGCTTAAAAATCAAAACGTCCACAAAAGTTTTCCGTCTTGCAAAAACCGCACTAACATGATAGAATTTTAATCGAATCTCTCTTTCCTCGAGAAAATTTCCAAAGCTGTTCGGTTCGGAATCTAAAACGGTTTATCTTCTTTTCGGCTCGTCCTCTTTCAATTTTGCCATTCTGTGGAGGGAACTAAATAGATATAAATCACGAAATATCAATAATAAAAAAGGGAAGAGAGCGAAAAAGGAACACACGTTGTCGTTTGTAACATTAACATTTTGATAAATAATTCAAAGATAAGGCCATCCCCAAGATATATACACTTTGCCTGAAAGTACTAGCTACCAATACAGACAGATCAGTATATCTTCTTCCCACACATAAAGTTCATCTTTTCACGTCGGAGGTAATTTGATGTGCTTTGAAATTAGATAACGTTCGCTGATAAGAAGCGGTAAGAAAACGGATACGACGAAGATTAGCGCACTACGAAGCTTTGTGTGCTCGAAGAATCTTATGGCAATTTTCATTAACGGCACCGTATTTATATAGAAGATTGCAATGTTCTTGTATCGCACCTTTTGGAACCATATAACCTTATCTGCCATCATTGATCATTAGTATCCATTAAAAATTATTCTCTACGTAGAATATTACGACATTCTTCAGATACGGATCGCACAATAAGGGATTTGATGAAATTCCCTGTTGATATGGAAAATGGGAGTTTCAAATTGGATACGAATCTCTCTGCATATTTTCTATTGGAAAATGATAAATATTAAAGTTTCGTCCCGCTCTGTTTACTCCCAACTCTTCAGTCACTTTAGCGAAGAGAAGTCGAAAAAATCGAGCAAAGAAAAATATTTTCCGTTGCAAGTTTGAAATGATAGTTTGACTCTACTTTGAAATTGTATCAGTGTCAACAATTTGATATAGCGTTTAAGGAGGAAAGAATCCTCCAATCCGCCAAAAACAGTAATAACTTTTGCAATAGGAAACTGTCTATTCAAATGAATCTGAAGGCAATATATTTGCTTAATAAAAGTTCTAAGTAGGAATAAATATCAATAGAAGAAATAAACGCATTTTTTAAACAAAGAGGAGAGAGCAAAAGAAAAGAAGATTTGAAAATCGGCTGTAATTATTCAGTTCATTAGCCTGATGCATTTAACAACAACCACTAGCAGAATGGAAAAGTTCTATAAGAAAGAAAACGGCGTCCTACGAACAATCGATTTGCTTAAGAAAGATTGATAGTATCCCATTCGTTATAGTTGTTAAAGAACGGAGGGCAAATAAACTAAACTTAATGTAGACGACCACCAAGTAAGAGAATTAAGAAATAGGACTTTGAAAAGGGAAGATGGCAAGGGAAAGGGTCTATTGTAAAGAGATTGCTGGTAACGATGGTTAAAATGTAACGTATGCGATCGAAAAGAGACATCAAGCCGCTAAAGAAAAAAAGAAATCAATAAAAGGAGAAAAAGTGGGTATTCGCTATCGGATTGGCAATCGTTTCTGCATCCGCTTTTTCTAAAATAACCATCATCATTAATGTTAACATGGCGACGTGGGGGAAGACAATAAAACGTAACGTAATGCGAAAAGTTGCCAGTGAAATTCCTTTTTCTTCCCCGTTCCTTTTTAGCTTCTTGCCCAATCTTCATACATATGCATGAAGTGTTTGCTCATTTGACTGGCGACTGGAGGGAAAGTGAGAGATTTCATTCTTTTTTTGTGTGTCGTTTATTATTCACTCCGACGATTCTTTCGTTTATTATTCCTCCTATTTTTCCCGTCTTATTCAATATCGAATACACATTGTCCCAGTCCATTTTCCTCTTCTTGGATAATAATATCAACAATTTCATAATCGACAACAATTTCTTGTTCTTCATCGACGAAAAAGAAACCCTTCCTCGTGATAATAAAGCAATGATCGCTGGTTTCTCTCTTTCCCTGTGCTTTTCTTTGTGCCTCTTCCGAACTTTTTCTCTTGGTGTTCTTTCTTTTACAAGACAACCCAACAGCTAGTACTTTCAGCATCATTACGTCCTATAAGCAGGCAAGCAAAACACTTGGAGAAAGGGGATCGACAAAAACGGGAAATGTTTTCCTTTACAAAAACGAATTGACAGGGAATCGAGAGTTTTTCGCGATGCTATTTCACGTTCCAGCCTAAAGATTTCGTCCTTTTAATTATATCGAAAGCTAGTGAAAGGCTTGCGTTCTCTATTTTTATTCACTTTCTTTTATCTATTCTTATTCACAAGCAAAGCAAATAGCTTTTTGAACAAGATTAATTAAGGGCTTCACTTCATTTGTAAAAAAAATATTGTGCGGTCTTTTGCCTTTTGCTCTTTAATTGTAATAGATTGTTCATTTAATTAAAGTAATGCACTTTACTGCAGACTTGTTCAAATGCATTTTATTGGTAAATTAATGTATTGGTAACGCTCTGCTGTTATCACAATTACACACATTCAAACTACAAAATAGCTTAAAGCTTTCTGTTTGAGTTTTCGCAAAAATTAAATACAAACGAGACAGAATTGAGTTTATGTTAGTTTCCTTCAGGAAAATGCAGAATTTCGACTGTATGCACGAACAGAATACGATTTCCACCTAATGGTCACATTTTGACATTATTTACGTGTAATTAGTAACTTTCAAATATGAATTGATAATTTCGCACGTACGAATAAATATATTTCATGCTAAAACGCATGCAGATTAATAATTAATTACTAATTGCTGTAATGCAGACAATAACCATAGATCATACGTGATTAACAATAATAGGTTTACGTTGTTGGCTTAACGTTGGAGATCAAAAACTCATTCCCATTATAGAATTTTCTAGATGACGAATTTATTATTAGAATTTTTGCAATAATCCGTATTATGCTATCGGGATAAGGGTTGAATTCCGCAAATGCACAAATCCACAATTATTATACGAAGCGTTTCAACGGCGAAGAATGCTGATCGCATTCATGAAACTAGTGGATAAATTGTAAGAGCAATTGGAATTTATTAATATTACTCGCTGAAAATCTTTTTATTAAACTTCACTGCATTATGGAATTGTAGCTGAAAAAGTGATCGATTGAGGAATGATATGTTGAATGTTCAAATAAAATGTTGATGGCGAAGAAGAGAAAAATTGAAGCCATAACAAAAAGAAATTAATCCCGAAAGCAGTAAATCTCTGGATAATGCATTAATGGGCGACAGACTGAGTTTCTATCGAATCTACAACGACAAATAAGAAAAAGACTTAATAGATGAAAGGAAATCCTAATGGAAACTGTTAAAGTTCGAGTAGAAAGTTGTTTGAAATTGTAAATGATCGATTCGCTCATTAATTATTTACACCAAATGAGGAGCAAGCAAGCACCGTACTTTACCGGAAACACATTGTTTCTTTTTCAGTTTTTAATTGTTACCCGCACCAATTTGCATTAAATATGCAAATTGTTGGCAAATATTTCGATGAATAATTGATAAACGCTTATGCTCGTCGCTTGAAATAATAATGCGCCTTGTTTACAAAAACGACCCACTTCTTCGAGTCAACGTACTCTTTCCCCATACAAGAAATCTTTATTTGGGACAACTGACTTCATCGTGATAACGGAAATCGACTAGAAACTAGAGAAACGCAGCGAATTTATTTCTTAACGGTGATGGAAATCTTATTGCGGAAATAAAACAAAATTCGAGAAAAAATTGAAGTACACGGAGGCCAACAACGCGAGTTCCGCAGATGTTGCCTTGTTCTTCGCCGCTTGCTGCTTCCTTTAGTAGCATCATTCGGCGAACAATCGGCACTGAGAGAAAATCATTTCATCGTTGAACTCGCCCGATCAATTTATCGATTTCACAAACAGTTTCTATCGATGAAAACGACAAATTGAAACCGTTCTGATGGGCATATGATAATGACAAAGACGGCGGCTATCCAACAGCAAATCTTCTATTATACACAAACATCTTTCGTCTGTTTATACACGTTTTGGAATCGTTTATACAAAGTAACCCATCCAATATCAACAAGAAGACGTGCTGGGATAAGATGGGAATAATGGGGATGTAGGTCGCAGTTGGTAGTAGCTGTGCAATATCATCCAACCTTATTTAATATTTTACATACATACAAGTTATTTCACGTGGAATATGACGTGTTAAGTGAAGATAAACGACTGCTCTTTCGCATTTAAACGTACGGAATTGTCTCGCAAATGGAAACAAAAAGAAGAAGAAGATGGGAGGAAAAAGAGCGTGGTACAAATTAAGAAATGACAGGAGCGAGAGGCAATTGTAAAAGTTGCCTGACGACGACGTTTAGGTAGAATACCTTTTGAAGTACGACACGTTTGTCGTTTGCAAATTTATACTAAATTATTAACAATTATTAATGTACCCAGCATCAACTCCATTAAGTAGTTTTCCATTTTTCATTTCCTAGTGCACAGGACGCACACTTTCATGCGACGTGTATCGAGCAATTATCAGGAAAAGGTTCGTTTGTACAAGAGCGCTTCAGACGTCAGAAGAGCATCAAGTTTACGTTTAATTTTTAATTCTTCTCGTGGAATTACAGTGTTATTCTTTTTGGAGCAAAAATTTATATAAAGTACATCCCACTGTTCCCGCGAGATTACGATGTACCTGTATGCACAATATAATATATCAGTGGAAATGTTGTGGTCAATAGAATGAGTCGTGGGATCGAAAACCGTGTACGAACTCTATGTAGTATATCGTGTATCCTGCAATTGTGTAACCGTTTAATCTAACATTCATGGCATCTGGGGAACGAACTTTGGCAATAAATTTTTAATGGTGTTTTATTGTGAATTTTCAGCAACAAGAAAAAGAGCGTATATATTGTACATTTCTATCGCATTTTTTATAATACAGAGAAAAAACGTTACAGAGAGAGAGAGGAATCGTTATTAATGTATATTATTCAATTACGGTAAATGCGAAATTTATTGCTTTCTGCCAATAGCAATAATAATGATGCCGCTCCTGATGATGATGAGCATGATATTAAAACGTTTTGTGCCTTCCTTCCGGATGTATAAATCAAATATTAACATTATTTTCCGCAGCATGGGTAGAAGAATATAAGCTAATTTATCATTGCTTTAGACGTTGCGGAGTGTAAAAGATTGATTAAAACACTGTACGAGATACCTTAATAAAAGAACAACGGGCTCCTAATAAGCTTTTCATCATGAATGCAAATACCACTCTCTTTCTCTCTCTCACTCTCTCTCATTTGCTCGGTCTTAATTTAAAATCTACACGGAATAAAGGGACTGAAATGAACGAGGAGGAAGAAGAAGAAGCAAGGGACCGATCCTGAAAGACTTTCATAATGAAGTATAGAGAGTTGAAAGTGAAAGTTGTGTAAACGAAGGTCCTTCCTTCAGGAAACAATATTGATAGTAATAATAAATTTCTCTTCTTGCCATTTCCTTTTTTTTGCAATTTACAATCTTAATTAGCGCATTTTTATGAAAATTCCAATTCAATTGGGTTGTTAAGTAAGCGATGATACTAAGCGATTCCATACAAATTTTTCATTTTTATTCACGTGGAATTTTTAATGTAATTGAATTGAATTCATTAAATATCGTTACCACTTTCACTATTTCTTTGTTGTGTAAGAAAATGAACGGAAAAGTACTCGTAACTTTAAACAAAAAAAAATTCTAATATAGCTAAGTGTACAATAATAATCCAAGTTGAAAATTACAAAATGCTCTTACGCAATTCGTGGCAATTTTACATTTAATCAAGAACGGTTAAGAAAGGATCCGCAGCAATAAGAAAAGCGTTTAATATAATAAAAAGAAACTCGTGTTCGCCGAACCAGAAAAAAAGCGCAACACCGATGTTAAACATATCTTATTTAACGTCCAAGGGAAAGTAAAAGTCTGCAATAAACGGACTTTAGCCTGATAACGTTCCATTCTTTAATCGTTTCAATTAACCCAAAACAAGGAACAGAAACGCAATAAAATTCCGACGCAGGCATTCGTGTCGATTTCTAATCAATTTATTTCTTTTTTCTTCTTCTTTTCGCAACAATTTCCATAGTGAATTGACGAAGGCAAAGGGAAATATGATAACGCTCGTAAATAAATCAATTAAGAAGTCTCGCAAAAGGACTCGGTAAAATTAAAGATGCCAGAGATGGAAAATAAATATTTCTGCAGAAATCGAAAGACAATATTCAAATTATTCCAATTATCGAGATCTGCTTTCTTCCTTTTTTAACGATCGCTCATTTTTTTCAGAACATTAATAATTTACAATAAACGTCGCATAAGAGAGGAGCGAAAAAGTAAGAAACGGGAAAAAAGACAACGAATGGCGAAAATGTTCGCAACAAATTCTTCTTCGTCCACTTTCTTTTTCTCTTGGATTTACATTCACAGATAGCGAAAATTTACTGTTATATATCTTTTACCTTTTCAAATACCATCAACTCCTTTCTCCACCTACTTATTTTACATAATACGTTGCAAATTTCCATCGTCTATCAATTGAAACAAATTGTTGGAAAATAGTACTTTTAATCGAAGAGATAGATAATTAGAACTTTTCACGCACCGTTATTGTCCTAATTCACCTTATACCTTTATAAATCCTTTGGGAATGGGGATGCACAAGGCCATTGACGTAGTCACTTATTCATAAAATATACGATGGTTGGGGGCAAACACGAAATATTATAAATAAAATTTTGCAAATGTTACTTTTTTATTCAATTAGTCGATCGTTTTTCCAATATTATTTCACTGCGAATAATAACAAATTAATTATCAATATAGGATGTTATTTGCACAATCAAAATGATTAAAAAACAAACATTGCAACAATTTTAATCAATACTCGTGCGATATACCTATGCATTCACGTCCAAAACAATTAGTAACCAAATAGTGTCGATTGATGTAAATCATTCCTAATTTTCGCAAATCCTTCGCTTAATAATAGGACGAAAAATAAAAACTCGATGCAATTTTCTTGTTATTTCTCACGTGTCACAAACAAAAACCGATGGCGAAGAGAACGTTTCTTAAACTACTTTCCAAACGCTACAATATTATTATGGAGTCGAATACATATATTCGAGATGGAATCACTTACGGGAAATTTCCTTCCTTCTCGAGCAAAATATACCTCATAATGGAAACTTCTAACAAACGGCAAACTACTCGTATCGAGTGTATAGGCGAAGTAGTCAAATCCAATTTTAAATTTTCGCATAAATGTAGGCAATGTATAAGGAAGGCTGCGTGCAAAATTTGAATGCAAACAAAATGCTTCCCCATGTATTCGTATCAATATATTTTCATAATCCTTAATAAACCATTTAGAAATTGAAAAGAGATGGATGAAAGAGAATTGATCGAAACGGATAATAAAATAGAATGTTTTACGTTTGAAAAATTCGTTTTACCATATATTACCAACTCAGATAAATCGAGAGACGTACGTCTAAAATGCATGAAATGGTAGAGACAGGCGGGTTCCGCAGATCAAAAACTATTTCCGAATTATTGGCAAATGATATCCATTAGATTCTCGTCGTCCGAATGCGAACAGAAACTCTTACCACTCATCGACGACTCATCGATAACTTGCACCTTAAATTCGTCACATTCAAATCCATTGCGAAATTGATGTTGGCAAAGTGTTTGCTAAACGTAATTATTATCGAAAATTAAAAACAAACAAGTGATAATTAATTAATCGTGGAGTTGTTGCTACATGTTTCAGAAATATTTAATTACTTACGTTTCGATTAGTTATTGATTAGTTTCTAATAAGGGATGATAACACATTTTCCGTCTACACTAATGGAAAAAAGATTGATGGTGTCACTTCTGCTTTTCCATCATCATCATCGTCATCTTCGTCATCAACATTTCCTTTCTTTTGCGGGGAATAATAATAATAATCCGGAAAGAGTGAAAAGATAAAAGAACGAAAAACTAAAATTCCGTTATAAAGCAAGTTAAATTGACCGTAGTATTGTAGGGTCTTATAAAAATGTTACATTAGAAAATTCTATAAAAGCGAATCCACTTCTTCTTATTTCCTTTCACATTTTCGTCTTGTTCTTAACATTATTATCATCGTAACTTTATATAAATGAGGGTACGTAAAGTAACGTAGCAGAACGATCTTATTTATTAATATTATTCCAATGTTATTAGAGAGATTCCCCTCGACTTTTACCATTTCATTTCATTGGTCCAACAGTAAACGATAAAAATAACACAATAAAATATGCGAAAATCGAAGGGAATTTAAATTTGGACAACTTTCCTCGAGAGCAAATAAATACTTTTCTCTAAGAAACGTTGCGAAAGAAGTTAACGTTAGTAAACAATTCGATTTGCTTGCATGTACGGTAATGTTTGGGAAAGTTATTCTCAATGAATGGAAGCAATTTGAAGGAAATTATATAGGTGAGTTTCATTAATTACGGGCAACAAACTCGCGAATAAAAAGGGAGAAACGATATTTAAATAGGAAACAGGAATTAGATCGAAAGCGGATAAAAGAATTTATTTGTTCGTAATGTGACCTGCAATGAAAAGAAAATGCAAACTTCTTACGAAGTTCCAAATCGAATTCTTCGTCGTCTATATTTTATGAATTGGTTTTAATTAATTGCAATTAATCAAATATATAATAATGTTATGTATAGGGGCAAACGTTCGGTTTGGGCATTATTATATAAACAAAATGCGAAAACATAACAAACACAACTAGGGTGAGTTTTCGTTTTAACACTAATATTTGTACGACTGCTGCCAACCGCCGTTCGAAATTAGTTGAATCAACCCTTAAAGTAAACTATGTGTAGCCGCAGCGGGAAAACTAGGGAAGAAATTAACTATAATAATGCTAAAATATATATACGTATATGGGGTTCCTTTTCCTAGGTCTGCTTAGTACTTTCAATGTTATAAATTAGTTATGTGTACTTAATACTACTTATTTAGCGATGTAATAATACGTGTGGGAAGAATGGAAATTAATCGGTCTAGGAAATTTCATATTTCATCTAAGTTATACAATTTGTAGTTTATAAGCTCACAAGTAGATTCGAAACCAACAGAATTTTTGAAAACAAATTAACGAAAATCCCTTTTCCATCGATCGTTTGCTAATTTGCTTGTGATACGCAACGAAAGAGACGCGTTTCTGTTGATGTTTTGTATCAATGCGAATAAATAAATTGGAAACCGGCAAACAATTCCATTCAATCATCTCAATATTTCATACGCACCATTTGGATCATTTCATTAATATCGGATGTACACACTAAAGGGAGCGAAACTGATAAATAAATAAGCTTCAAATCAAATACATTTTTCCTATATAAATTATTTTCCAATTTCCTTTTACCTCCTTGCCAACGAATTCGCTCCCTACTTACCTCTTTTTGGTATCGTATTAATGTTGTGCCTAAAAGAATATCTATAGAGAATTTTTATACCGAATAGAAAGTACTTATAAATACTAAAAATATATTATTTCCCTTTCATCCCTTTAAATGCACGGCGAGCGTACGAAGAGAATTAAAAAAAGAAAAAAGAAAAACGAAAAAATAAACGGATAGAGAGTGGAAATAATAACATTTTGCTTTTGATCTGAAAAACGTATAATTTTCCAAATGGTTTACTCATTTCGTTCCGCCCCATTTTCCATTCGCACTCCTCGCAATCTAATAAATATCGTTTTGCAAAATTAAATCCCCCTACTCACTTTTACATATTACTCAACGGCCGTGATTAATTCCGAAAAATCAAGTGTTAATAACAATTATTATAACAGATCGTAGTTAATTAAGCAGATAATTGAAATGATAAGCAGTCGTAATTACGGCAGGAAGTAATAATGTCGACTTATTATTGTACCTCTCGCCCTGTGATTGCTTCCGGGTATTGAATGCACGGTATATAACAATGGCCTCTAAGCGTCCATTGGGGATCTATAATAAAATGACCCAAATTCTAATTTGCAGACAATTTACGATCAGAACCAACGTTGCAATTAAATTGACTAACACGTGGTCAGCTAACCGTGATAGTAACAATAATAGTAATAAATAAGTAGTACGTGAAAGGGCTCTTTGGCTTTGGCTAAAATACACCAACAAAACCGCCAACAATAAATAAATACCCTCACGTAGCAGGGAAATTAACACAATATGGTCCTTATCTTATCGCGTTCATTGTATAACAATAAGCGTGCACTAATCTTATCCTTTACTGTTTGCTGCCCTTTTTTCTCCCTCTCTGCGTTGGCTTCCGTACTAAACGTTAAAAAAAAATGTTTCAGTACGTTAACAACAAAAGAACAATAACGTTAACGTTGGTGCTGCTGTTGTTGTTGCTTTTGTCGGAAGTTGAACAAATTTTATAACGTACCAAAAGATTTTTATTTCCCCACGATAACTCTTCCATACCAACGATCGTTGTTGGCTCCCTTCAGGACGGCTTCATTAACATATATAACGTTCCGTTCAATCTGTACTTTTTTATCAGGAAACTAATTAACATCGGACAAGAAAAAGAGAAATGAAGAAAAGCGAACAATTTCACGAAGATTGTTTTGAAAATTCCCAACTTTATTACGATTCCTATATAAATTTCCACACGCCCATCTTCCTTCCTTCCATCCATCGCGCTCCCTCGCATTCCACTTTCAACAATCTCTGGATGAAATTATAAACGACCTTATGCCACTTTGTATGGATAGCAGAAATAACCGAAAAATTGGAGAGTTTCGTAACAAATTGAAAAGTAAAATGTTAACAAGACGAAATTTAATATTCATTACTTGGTAAGAGCGAAAGCGAAGTTTCAAAAAAAGAAAATTAGTTTTCATTATTTATTAAATCAATCGAGTTAGCAATACGAATCGGACAATTTTCTTTCGGTTACTTTACGATGAAATCGATTGAATTTTTGTTGAAATTAATTTCAGGTGCGATATTCACGGAGGATCAAAAGGACAGCAGCTCGGAATTGGCGTTCAAATATGCGGTGTATAAAATAAATAAAGATCGCGAACTTTTGCCGAACACCACCCTAGTCTACGACATTCAATATGTACCGAGGGACGACAGTTTTCGTACGTCTAAGAAAGGTAAATATTATTTTGTACGCACATATTTACATATCCGCACCTATCATCTACCTTTACCAATTTATTATCGGGTACAACTTGTATGTGTACAGTGGAGAGATGCGTACAAAGTACTGAAACCCTTAATAAAATTTGTTTAACAAATTTTCGATCGAACCTTCATCAACATTCCCCGCATATAGATTTTAAAGACCTTCGCTCGTCGTCACATCGTCGTCGTCGTCAACATCGTAAACGTGTGTAAGTAGTTACACGTGTAAATTTTACGACGATAGTATCCATCGAAAACTAGCGAATTTAATGTAAATTTCATAACGAAAACGTATATGTAATTACGTTTATGTAGATCTTTAGAAATTGTCATCAAGTTTAATTGCAATTTTACAATTTTAATGTCGCAATTTCGTATTTATCATTCACCCTCTTCGCTTCATAAATGGTAATTTGAAGTAAACAAATTGCAACCGCAATCGATTTGTAATTTAAAAATATTAAAATACATGTCTAATTGCAAACGAATGAGATGAAAATAAATCCAATCGATCTCGATCACGTTAAAGCAAATTTGCTCGTACACGTTTCATGTGGTTTTTGCAGTTTAAAGGCCCCCAAACAGTTTTAATAGACCATATGCAATTAGTTAATTTACACCATTAGCCCCGTATCCAGTTTATCTTTACGGTTAATGTAAATGAGATGATGATGTATGGTATTTACGGCATTAATAAATCTTCCGATTATGAATTCAATTGCAAATTAACCGAACGCATTTGTGCACACTTAAACGAGTTTCATTAGCCTCATTCGTTCGCCGCGCTAGTAAACTAGAGAGTCCATTATGTTGAAGTAACAAAAAATAGAGGCTAAAACGAAAAGGAGATTAATCGGTCCCTCAATGATAAATCCCAATCAGTTACCAGCCATTTATACGTTTTTCCGTCGAAGCGTCGATCCAAAATCGAAAGCTTCATTTATTTTATTGCGTTTTAATTGCTCTTCCGCTCGTGTTGTTTTTCTGGCAATGTTGCAGATTTAAAATGCCAACAAATGCAAAATATGTAAAAGACGTAGCGATTGAACTGTTTGTTTTTCAATCGCGTCGAATCGAACTGATCGTCCTGACACTTAATTTACCAACATCGAAATGTAATAATTTTTTTTTTATTTGACAACGTACCACGCACAACATCACTATTAAATCCGGGGGCTTTTGCGTCCTAAACCGGTTTTGACCAATTAAATTTCATAGGACATTAATTTTTTCTCCACTACTATAAGTGCCTCTATTTGTTTCAACATTAGCTTCCCATCGCAATTAAATTCATAAAATTCAAATTATCGATAAGGAGCGTGGATAAAAAAGGCGAAAACGGACGGATTTTACACGCTGAAGAATAAAGAAGATAACTACATACTATGTTACAATGAAATTTTATGTACCGTCAAACATAAAGTAGACCGTAAAATGGCAATACGGTTTTACAGCATCATATGACCATAATAAACATACAATTCTTTACTATTATTCGCATTTTACCGTCAAAAACACAATATTTCATTGGATTATTAAACCATTTAACACACATGCTTATATATAAGATGCCATTAAAGTTCCTTTCAGAAAAGAAAGGCAAAGAAGCTTTTTCCTTTACAAAAGCAATTCGAAATTGTATTCCGTTCCTATTAACAATCCGATGTAACGGGAAAAAAGTTTGCAAAATTGCTAATTAGAATCCGTTTGCATGTACCTTTTTTCTTTTTTTTTGAGGCCAAACGCAAATAAAAAATGTTAGAGGGCCATTGAGGAATTTACCGGTGCGTTAAATTAAAATTCGCCCATAAATATGAACGTCCGTCATTTTTCGATTTAATTAAATTCGAAGCCATATAGAAGCAATGGAAATAAAGAACATCAACAATAATAATGACTATTGCACAAAAAAATTAACCCATGCCAATTAATTGTTTTGATTAATTACACAATTACCAAACAATTGCTAGCTCGTCTTATTGGACGTTGGAGAAAAATCATCTGTTCTTCGACGGACGCAAAATACCCAGAAAATCACCAAAAATAAATAAATTTGTTCGATTATTTCATTCTTCCATTCTTTTGGTTTTTTCTCTTTTGCCTACATCTATTTAACTCATAACTCACACGGGATTCTTTTCAATTTATTGATCTCCAGACGATGGAATTGGGTCGGGATTATCTTCTTCCCTTTTCTCTCTCTTTCTCTCCTATGGTCCTCCATCTTCTTCTTCTTATTCCACCCTTAATCAATTCCATTCGAGTTAGTTCTAATTAAATTGAATTCGATAAGAATCTACTAGTCCGGTACCACCGAAGATGAATCGATATCGAGAGATTAAGATTACCACCGAAGTCGCTTCGACTATGGCTCTACGTGGAAAAATATAAAATATGTAAATTATTGCGAACGAAGACGCGCATATAGAACAGAGCGGAAGAAAAGATTGGGAAAGAAATGCAGAAAAACGGAGTGGAATTTCACGACGGTATTTTAGCAGTACGGATCCCCGAGTATTATTATTAATATTATACTACTAGACGGATGGTTGAATAGGAAGAAAGGCGAATAAAAGTAAAAACGGCGCTGGAGGCGAATAAAATGGAAAATAATAGAACGTGGATGGAGAAGAATGTGGAAATTGTATATTAAAACGATTAGATTATACCCCGCTTAGTGTACCATTCGCTTTCTTTTTTTTTTGTTAAATATTTTGACGCCTTTGGTTTGGGATTATATCTCGAAATTGCCGTTCATAAATCAGTCGTGAGAGCGGACGATTTTGCAAAATAATACTAACATGCGAAAAAAGGGAAGAAAAAAGGCAACGAAATAAAAAAAAAATGCGGTGGCAATAGTAGTGGTAGTAGTGCTAGTGGTTTTTAATTTATTGGATACCATATTTCACTCCCCTATATAGCTTTTAACAATATAACCAGATTTATGCTCCGACTTTTACTCTTTTCTCTCTTGTACATTTAATCACACTTTCGCTCGCTTTCTAATTTCCACAACCATTAGAAGTAATTAATTAACTGCCTAAATTCGAATGCATCAACGAATGCGTCTAACCTTAAGAATGCCCTTTCGTTTGATAATTGATATTGAAAAGTTTAAACTGAAAATGTCCCGCAGTAATCCTCGCTTTATTTATACATTCGTTTATCGCATTTATATTTACCTCTATTTTTCGCTGGTGTAAAATTAATTCTTACCAACACGCGGATATGTACATTTTTTTAATTAAAATATGAAAAATCAACACGCAACGCATTTTATTCCAAAAATAATAATAATTCTCGCGCGTTCAGACCTTAAATTTTTTATGCCGCGTATAAACGACCATATTACATTCATGTAAATATAATTTTAATTTATTACTGACATTTTCAAAATAAATATAACGTTTGTGTTTGCCGTGGCACGTTCTTTTTTTAATTCATATATGAAAATATTTTATATTAACCATGCGGTTTTGTCATAGGCATTCAACATGTACGAATGCCCGTTTTTCTAGTTTGATATGTGCATTTTGGTTTTATTATTCGCTGTTTGTGCAAAATGCAAAAGAAAAGAATGCAATTAATGAAGCCGAATATCTGTAGAAATGCTCCGATTTTTTCGCTTTAATGAATAAATAGACGGCGATTTTTTATACAAAAGTAATAACCGTTTGTATCATACTCGTACATTATTAAATTAAATTTCGTAGCGTTGTTTGTTTGGAATTTAAACAAATTGAACCGGTCAAGAATAAATTAAATTATTTATACGATGATTTAATTAGTTATGATGAAAAATATATTCAGTTCATTATTTAACTTTTTTTAAAATAATAGACACAAACAAACATCGTTTAGTGTATTAACCGTCACTGTTATACGATGATTTAACGGTTGCCTTTATAGAGAAAAAGCAATTTGCAATAAAGTCAAGTTAAACTTGTAAATATGATGATGATACAAACCATCCTGTGCATGACAAGAAAAAAATAAGGGGACGAGAAAAGTCAAGAAAGAACTAACATTTGCTTTCGTGATGATGATGATGATCGTCGTGATATCCTTTAAGAATCAGCGTTGGAAATTGAGGAAATTGCATTTATCTCTATATATACAACGTGATATTCCACGATATTGCGAATCTTTTGCTACGACGACAAACGTTAAAGAAGTGAAAGTCATTAGATGTCCAACTGATTTAGAAATAGGATACGCAGCAGGATACTTGTTCTTTCTACAAACAACAACAAAAAATGATTATCCTTTCCTCTTTTCTATCCTCGGCTACACTTTTCGTCGAGTTGGTAAATTCACTTGAAAGATTAAAAAAAAGGAAAATGCGAAGATATTCGATTCCGTCACGTCTCGTCCGTTCGCAGGCACGTATCGGAAAGTTCGTTAATCAATAAATCACTTACTTTAGCTATACGAATGTACAGGATAATACGTGTACATCTGTAAAGCTGAATTAAATTAAAGGAGTCGCATCGAACGTAGAGATTCCGATGAGACTAGATTAAGCGCACTTTTACTCTAGTTTGAGATTAGATCTGAGGAAGTGATATTCGTCCCTTCTTTACTTTCGTTTTTCCTTTCTCGTTCGGTACAAAATGACTTTGTTGTTTCGAAACACGTTAACTAACTACATTTTCCAAAGTTCATATATAAACGTTTATTTAAATTTAACGAAAATATGTTTGTAATCGCTGGAAACTCGCAACATTTTAATTGTATCTCTCGCAATGAGAAGAGCACGGTGCCAACCGTATTTCGTTATGAAAGTTTGCAAATAAAATGATAATGCAGTTTCTTTTCGCAAAACGAAGAAAACGAGCCAGACAATTACACGTTATTGTAATTGAAAAAGTTTCTTTAATACATGGCAGTAGATTGGAATTATTCAAATAACCGAAGAACGCGATCTAATAATGGCGGATGCGCCGGGTAAACTAGAAGATAACCTTAAGCTCATTGTTTCAGTACAAACGGTTTTTTCGTAAAAACAACATCATTGTTGGCGATTACTTTTTTCATAATTCAATCCAAAATACCACAATTTTTTAAATTATGTAAAATATTAATTGATAAATTATTCATTTAATCCTTATTAAAAAGCACATGGGCACTTACCCGATTGTTATTTATTAAAATGTAATATGTTCAATCAAAAAAGCTCCAATCTAAATGATACGATTAATAAAATATGTTTAATCATTATTGCGACTGAATGGATTTAATGAATTACTAATAGAGACCTGATGAAACGAATTATTTTCTTTAATTTATTTCAACGTATTGAATATTAATCAGATATTTAAGTTAATTAAGATAGCTCTTCAAATTAAAACCCAATTGCGAGCGCTTAAAGAACGATTAACTAATCGACGATACTTTTTCAAAGGGGCGAAACGGTTCGTAAACACCTGCCGAACCGTCGCTAACGCCAATTAAAGGGTGACGACGAATAAGTGAAGTTGTCCCTAAATCGGTCACATTAATTCCCCAACAACTGGCACGTCTTCGCATTCGTGAGGACGAATTTTAAACGGTCGCCGATCGCGTTTACCTCATCACCGATCGTCGCTATTAGTTTAACGTGATATGCAAGTGAGTGATTAACGGTTAAATAATCACTCGTCAATAATAATAATAACATCTAATGGACGATCGATTGCGAGCAACGAGACGCCCATAAATCGCGTTCGAATTGTCGTCAAACGGATTATGACGATAATGCGGCAACCGCATTGTTTATATTAAAACCCATTATTATTGTTAGAACGTCGAGATAATTTTGACTCTCTCCCTGACTCGCTTTATATTAAGAAACTCGTTGTCACCATCGTCATCAACAATACGATTACGCTTTGGTGCCGGTGCTAACCTCGCGTTTAATATAAGCAAGTTTATTCGAATTAATTATTTGCTTAATAATAAAGAGACGAAGAGGCGCACTCGACAATTTTCAATTATATTTCTGCGTAGTTTCGGAAGCGATTCAATTCCGTTTGTAAAATTTCGCTCACCGCGAATTCCTTTTGTTTATTGCTCGTGCTTAATCCACGAGGAAAGCATCGTACACCGATTGTTTGCTCGTCTATGCAAGGAGAAAATTGTTTCTTTCCATTTCAGCTTGTCGACAAATGGAGTACGGCGTGCAGGCAATTTTTGGCCCGTCCGATCCGGTCCTTGGCGCTCACATACAGAGCATTTGCGAGGCATTGGACGTGCCGCATCTGGAGGCGCGCATCGATTTCGAGCCGTTGTCGAAAGAGTTGTCGATCAATTTGCATCCGAGCCAGGAGAATATGAACAGAGCGTTCAAGGATTTGATGACGTTCTTAAACTGGACGAAAGTGGCTATTATTTACGAGGAGGATTACGGTATGTTTATGATGATTTTATGTTGAAATTGAGGGATTGGATAATTTTTAATTTTTTTTTCTTATTGAATATTTCTACAAATTTGTTTATTTCAGTTTTAATAGTGCAGGATAAAAGCTGCGGGCAGATTATTAAGTTAAGGACTGCGAGAGAAGTGAAGGAGTCTGGCTGATAATGCTGATAAATTATAATAATCTGCTCGAATTTTGATGCATAAATGTATTTAATTTAATTTTAAACTTAACTTTCAAGGTGCATGCAATTTTCCAATTTAATCTCGATTATTGTACAAGTTTCTTTGAGAACTCAATGTGATATTAATTTTGTTTCAACGAAAGTAATTGTTGTTTCCGTTTCCAATTCAGTACCACTGGTGGGCGGAAAAGGTTAGCAACACGTTCTAAAAATGCTTACACATTTTTCCAAGACGAAAATAATTATTTCAAAGCAATTCAATTAAAATAAAAGATATAAGCAAACAATTTTGCTACTCATTTTGCATCTCTTAAATGGGCCCCTTTCATCGTATTATAATATATGAATGTTAGTTTTTACGTTTTTCCTTATCGGTTTCTTTCACTCTCGAATCTTCATAATTTCACCAAATTGCATGCCATGTTATTTTTGCATGGTTAATGTTATGAAAACACGATCCACTTCTTCCTCCTCCTTTTATTCCTACCACTCTCAATATTATTTTAGCCATCTTTTTAATAACAGTACCGGAAGCAACGGTTTTAAATCAAATAGCCATTATGTTGTAATAAATATTCCGGCGAAAGGAAAAGTTTGTGCGAAAGAAATATCTCTCTCGCTCTCCGCGTCGAAATTGGTCGTTTCGTATTCGCAAACGTTAAAAGCATTGTAATCTATTCCAAAATTTCGGGCCGTTATAGGTGTTTTCCTGCGATATTTCTACGAGGATTTATTCGAACGGCAAGGAAAAACGAAAATAAACTGCGAATAAATTCGAAAACGATTTTTATTAAGTGGATCGGGCAACGTTTCGATCCGCTAATATCTTATTAATGCGCGTGTGAGACTCAATTTCCTCCCCTATTATTATTTAATATCTAATACAAACAAAGTCCATAAGTAATTAATATTTAAGCGTCAATAGATTAACCGTATACGAATTGGTTTGGGAGATTATGACGGCGGGTAACTTAATATTTAATAATAAAATTAACATTATTAAGACGCACGATACTAAACAGTTTGGTAATTCTCCTCTTTAAGATTAAAATCAATTCCTTAAGTCTTTCCAACCCTCTCAACAATCGTCTCTCAATTAACACTTGCCATTTATTTAATCTTCTTCATCTTTATTCGAAGCATGATCTTAATAAATGCATGCCATCGTTGACTAATTGACCCGTCATCATCATCATCATCAATCAACGCCTGTTTAAAGAAAAACAATTTGATCGTAATATCGAATTTAATTAGACTCGTGTACTTGCAGGACTATTTAAATTACAAGAATTGGTTAAAGCTCCTGCGGCCGCGAAAACGGAAATGTACATAAGGCAGGCGGGCCCGTCCTCCTATCGACAGGTGCTGCGAGAGGTGAAACAGAAGGAGATTTATAAATTAATCGTCGACACGAATCCGAAATTTATACAACAGTTTTTCCGCGCGGTAAGTTTGCTTTCATTATTCCTTTAACATTTTACGGTAGCTCGTTGACTTTCGTTCCACAAATAGATTTGTACGATTTTCCTTTTGCCTGCGAAAATTGGTTGTAAATTGAGTCCCTAGTTTGCGGACGAAAGGAGAAAGAAGGAACGAAAGAAGAAGTAATAAAATCGTAAATAATCTGAATACAAAATTCGTTTCGTCGTATAGTAAGTCTTGTAGTAAATCCCTATTATAGAACATGTGCTGATGTTGTTAGTTGAAGTGTTGAAGGAAATGAAGAAGTGAACGGAATGTGTCGAAATACATGCAAGAGCAATAATAATAATAATCGAAACGGGGAAACCTGAAGAATACCGTCAATTTGGTCGGGCGCAAAGGCGTCGCAATCTATTTTCTTTCCTTCTTCTTCACATGGATTTACAGTATGTGCTTTTGATCTGTCGGTAGCAGCGATTTTCGACGAAGAAAGAATGACAAAATCGGGGGAAAAATAAACGAAAAAGCTAAACTCCCTAAATCGTCTTGCTGTGTCAACGAACAGGAAAATGTTATATTTTCTCTTCCTTCCGCCCGTATTTCTTCTCTTTCATTTGCACGCAAGACTACGCTACATACCCACTATAAGGTTGCATTATTCTTTCGGCTATAACTAAATTTATGTCTTTGATAATTTATCGAGCATAAAGAATCGTTAATTTCCAATAGGAAGAGCGCTCGTCGTCATTTTCGCTTTCTCCTAATACCGATCTTCTTTTTTCCGTTGCAGATTCTCCAATTGCAAATGAACGACTACAGATACCATTACATGTTCACGACATTTGTAAGTATGCACGTCCAAACTTTCAAACAAATTTTTAATTGCCAAAATAAACATTTTAACGATCCTCTCGCATTTCGCAAAAAAAGTGTGCGCGGGATCCAGGTTTTCCCTTTATTCGTGGTATATTCGCGTATTACGCTCTCGAGAAAAAAATAATTGTTACATAACGAGGATATTCTCTCATTTTAATTAAATACTTTTATAATCCTATCGTGAGACCGTATTAATTTCACTTGGAATAGGTTTCTGTTTGTGTTTTTCTATGCTTTAAAGCAAAAGAAAGGAACGCGGAAATATTGATTCTAAAACGTCCGGTATCCTTTTAAAATTTTAATTCTCCGTTTTTGCTTCCTTCGTTTTTTATTCCTTTGCTCGTGGACGATGGGGCCCTCAACTATTTTTCTCTCGTTACAGGACCTCGAAACGTTTGATCTCGAAGACTTCAAGTACAATTCGGTGAACATCACGGCTTTTCGAATCGTCGACGTCGACAATAAGAGAGTCAAAGAGACGTTGGACGTCATGGAAAAATTTCAACCGATCGGTCATGCGATCCTTAATCGCAGCGGTATCATACAGGTCGGAGTCCTAAACCCAGTTTAATGCTCCCATTATTACATAAATTCGATTAGAATCTTTACCTTTCCTGGGGACAAGAAACGGTCCGTCGTTTTGTATTTTCTTTAACGAAAAAGGCCGGTACCGAATGTAGATAGAGGAAAGAGGGGAAGAACGCGAAGAAGACGACTCCGGGTATCATTTTACAATCTCGACAAATTAAAACGGTTTATTATTCTTGAGGATGGTACTTTTTCACCGAGCACCAGAGGAGAGAAAAATTATATTCCCATCTTATACAAAGTTTACAAGATTAATTCTTGCCTTTATTACGTGTAAAGTTTAGTAATACTTCGCATTTAATGGGACTGTAATAAAAAAAAATATTTAAGGTACCTTTATCATCATCATAATTAATGTTTATTATTATAATTATTCACTTCATTTCTGATTGCATCAGTTCCTCGGGTACGCGAGAAGATTTTTTTTTAATTCGTTGTAAAAGGTCACAAATACTATTTTAAACTAAATTTCACCGAATTAATTCTATGGGGACAACGACGAATGAAAGCAAATCAAAAAACGGAAATAACCAAAAAAGAAGCGAACGTTGAATGGAGATGAATGTAATTTGCAACTTTGAACTTTTGCAATCCGTTTAAAATAGATGCTTAAATTATTCGCAATTAACAAGTTGACTATTGTCAAATTGCAAAAAGTTTTAGTGGAAACTTTGTTAAGCGGTCATACCGCGTGTTGCAACCTGGTAAGCCATATTTTTGCAATGTAATATGCCGTGGAATTCGCGCAAATTCATCGAGCACTCTGTATTCGCACCATCTCGACGGTGTAAGAGAGAGATATTGGGATTTAAAGCTGTAGGAACTACCTGAAATCTTAATGCAATCATCCATTTTAATTACAGAAACGTTTATCTCTCACTTTTTTCTCTCGAATGTTTTACATAATCCCCAAGTGAAATCCTTATTAATTCAGCGAAATTTCTTATCATCACACTGATTTAACACTTAAAAAATTGATTGTAACTATTTGTCCCGTATCTACTCGCAAGAACTAGAAAAACGTTCGCATTAATTAAAATCGTTCGACGTCGAATACTAAAAAACCAAGTAGCCACGTTATTAATTAATTAATTTCAACCGTTGACATGGCTGCAATTTAAAAAAAGGAAACGATATTTTCTGCAGGCGGAACCTGCACTGATGTTCGACTCGGTGTACGTTTTTGCAAAAGGACTGGCAGCAATGGAATCCGGACATTCGATAAAACCCGTCAATTTATCTTGCGACCTAGAACGACCGTGGGATGACGGTCTGTCGCTTTACAACTATATCGATGCCGTGGTAAGTTTAGTTTTCGTCGCTCTTCATCCATTCTTTTTGTCTTTATCGATCGACCGTTTACCAGGAAACGAGAGCGAGAGCAATGCTTGAAACAATAAATTCTTAGTGGATAAAATTCGCTAGTGCAATTTTTATTTGTCGTTGGCGGTCAGTCTTGTAGGGAAAATGCTAAAAAATCAAATTTTCTGGACCAAAAACAAAAGGGAATCCACAAATTCGTTCCTCGAGCCTCATTACTCAAGCCGTTGATCTATCGACGGTCCAATGCTTAAAGAGATTTATTTAGCTGACATGCTGGCCTCGAGAAAAGTTTTTTTGTCGGATCTAATTTAAAACAACAGCAATAACAGGGAAAGAATTTAATTGAAATAAATCCCTCTTCCTTTCCAGAACATTTTGCAAATAAAACTTTGTTCTTGTCGTTGTAAACAAATTTCCGTAAGTTTCCTGCGAATTTCGGAAATTGCGTTTAATTGGGTTGACAAAAAGTATTTTTTATAAGAAATTTGGTAAAAAGACTTAAAGCTTCCACTTGGTAGTAAAAATAAATCGTTTTTTTTTAATAATATAAAACAAAAACGTTCGTGATAGAATTTATCGTCATTAATTCCGTTAAAATTACGACAAAATTTAGAAGAAGTTCCCGGTAATAAAAGTTACATTTTGCAACATATGTGACTGAAATTATTTGCCACACATTGTTGTTGCCTTTTTGTTCAACACTTTTCACAATAAAAAGTTTGATATACTTTCGACCTGTAATAAAAAGTGTAAGTTTAATGGAATTATAATATAAAAAAAATCACGAGTTCATAAAAATGTCGGTGTCAAGAAGCATAAACAGACAGGACCGATGTGAAGGAGTTTGTTTTATAATACCATAAAACATAATATCCCATAAACGGTCCTGATCCTTAAAAAAAGGGACGGAGAGTAAAAGGTGGAGTGAAAACAGGAGACGAATTTAAAAACGGGAATCCTATTTTATAAAATATTTTTTGCCATAAAAGCTTCGTATACCAAGGATTTGTTGTTAAGAAGTTGTTTTCAAACGCATCACTAGGACTCTAATCGATTTGAAATCATTTTAATTCCAATCACTCAGTATAATTGCTTTAATTAATTTTAATAAACAGTTTTTCTTTATCTGTGGCATGATGTTAATTACGACATCCTTTGTGCTGACCCTATTCCATGGAAATACCCGTTGACTATAAAAGGGTTTCTTTATACGCTGTATATTGCGCGCAAAGAAAATAGTATTAATTTCGAATGCGAAAAGGGCTCCCCATTCACACAAATAAATACGGAATTTGGGTTCAAGTTATGTGTTCCTCTGTCTGTGAATCATTTCGAAATCCGACCGGAGCGATTCCATTAATTTTCCATAATAAAACGTTAATGAAATTAGGTTCCATTTGGGATGGTTTACTTTTAATTAAACATTTCGTCGATTTACTTTCTTTTTACGTGATTTGCAACTTTCTCATCTGCAAATGGAAATAATAGAGAATCGGTCTTTTAAAACGTTATAAAATCGCGAGCAAAAGCCTGAAGAGGAATGCGTTCGCAATAATGGATTTGTAATCGAAATTTGAAAGGCTTATGGGCAATATCTGACGGATATAATCCCCCCATAGATTTGCATACAGTGGAGTAGTATCATGCGAAAACAAGAACGCTTTGCCTGATTGCCATAATACACTCACTCTCACACGTGTGCGGTATTTCGATTGCCATTCATACTCCACCTGTTGCTTTCAATACATTGCATGCTGGAAAGGAACCGATTGCACATTAAAACATAATCATTGGCAATCCGCTTAACTTAAAAGTAATTTTTTTCAACGACAATTATCGAATTATTCTCTCGTTACTTTTTCGGCCAACAGACCGGTCTCCAGGGCCTAACCGGCAACATCGAATTCAACGAGGGCAAACGCACCAACTTCAAGTTGGACCTACTGAAACTGAAGAAGGAGGACATCCTGAAAGTTGGCCAATGGACGCCGACAGGTGGAATAAACGTCACGGATCCGAGCGCCTTTTACGACACCCACGTGCCAAACATAACGCTCGTCGTTATGACCAGAGAGGTTCGTAACAATGATGTTCAAACAGCTTCGCACTTTGCACGAACTTTGCGGAATCGCAAGAAATAGAAACTGGCTTTTCATTTAAAGCAACGATTTGATTGTTGTTTGCAGGAACGTCCGTATGTGATGGTGAAGGACGACAAGAACTTGACCGGAAACGCGCGCTACGAAGGCTTCTGTATCGAGCTGTTGAAATGGATCGCCAATCAAGTTGGATTTCAATATACGATACGTTTGGTGCCCGATCACATGTACGGCGCTTATAATCCGGAAACGAAAGAATGGAACGGCATCGTGCGCGAATTAATGGAGAAGGTAATTTATTTGCGAAAATGAAGTGAATTTTTTTTTTAAACGCGACAATTTGAAAAAGCTACGTTCAAAATAACTTTATGACGGTTCCTTGCGTTTCAGAAGACTTTTTTTTCTCCTCGTCCACCTCCCTTTTAATCATTTTCTGTGCATTCGACAAAGCGAAATTATAAAGTTCGTTACATTAGATAAATATTTGAATTAGTAGCGAGCAATTTCGCTGTGTTTCTTTCTCGTTTGCGAAACAGACGCAAATTTGCAAATTGTAAGCTAATAGACTGCGATCTATGCTAGGAAGAGAGCTTTACGTCATTGAAACTCCCATAGAAAAGCGATACAAATTTTTATCTAAATAAATTGCGACTTATTTATCTTTCGCTATTTCTCAGTCGATTTTTCTTTAACAAATAATTGCGAACGTAGCGGAAATAATTTAAATTAAATCGAATTCGTAAGGAAACGATGTTAAACGGCATAAAATTTGAATTTAAAACCGTAATAGTGATGATAAACTTTTTGGAGCTTGATCTTGGTCGCGGTCGTTGAAGCTATTAATGAAATAATTCATTAAAGAAAGTTTCGCGATATTCGAACAGGGAGAAGACGATATTATTTTTTTGTTTCCTGCGAAGCTGGAGTTTTGTTTCCCGCCCGTTGTTCCATAATACTATTACCTACGTTTCCACGGCGAGGAGGAGACTGCGGTTAATTGCTTTTTCGATAATTATATTTTAATTTAACGTCGTTTGCCTTTTTCTTCTTCTTGCCGTGATAAATGGGATTATTGATAAAAATGATCGAAAAGAAAAAGGGCGAAGATAAAAGAATGGTGCAAAAGGAAAGTTTCGGGGGTGGAAAAGAAAGTGAGCAAATTTATTTCGCGGCCGCTTACAAAACTTTCGCTTCCTTCCATCTGCGATAATTAAAATTATCGCCAGTTCTCTTTCGCAGTGAAATACTTTTTTCTTTCTTTCGTACTTAATTGTTGTCCTTAAATACGCAATTTAATTTCTATTTAACTAACCGTTTCCCATTTATATTTAATTAATAACAAACATTAACGTGTTTTTATTCTAATTAAAACGGCAGAAGATTGAAACCGGGCGAGAAAAGAGAAAAGAAGCGAAGAACGAAAGTGAATAATAATTAACAAAAAAAAGAAACGGAAAGGAAAAGCATGAATGAGGGAGAACGATACAATCAGTGTTAGTTAGTTTAGTTAGTACATATATTTCCTAACGAAATCACTAATTGGTCTTAACTTGATAAATAACTTTAGCGCCCCAACATTTGTTTTCCATCAGATAAATGAAGAAGAAAAACAAACGAGACCGTCCGTACAATTTAATTTAACAAAAGGAAGGAAAGAATTGTTAGATACGGCAAGCGAGCGAAACCGAGGGATTGATGGCATAACATCTACCGGGGAGAGAACGCAAAGACGATAAACATATAAATAATGAATTAATATCCTTATTTATACCCTTTTTTGCTTTTGCAATCGGCATTTTATCATTTGATCATTTCGCTTGCAGAGAGCCGATTTGGCCGTCGCATCGATGACCATAAATTACGCGAGGGAGAGCGTCATCGATTTCACCAAACCTTTCATGAACCTGGGCATTGGTATCTTATTCAAGGTAATCAATTTATTGTATTAACTTTTCTCTATTTAAAAAGAAAGCTTTTTTACGTTAAAAGATGGAAAAATAATGCCGAAGATCCGAAGACGAAATGGGAAATACGAAATTTTATGCATCGTTAATATTTCGCACAATAGAATAACTTTAAAACTAGTCGAAAGTTATTTTGCAAATAGTACAGGAAGAAAATTGCAGTTATTTGCTTAAAGGAAACTTCTTTAAAATTGTCGTGTGCAAGTAGAATGCGTTTCGAAAAGAATACTAAATGGCTCACTTAAAAAACTATAAATTTTGAAACGGTTTCCTTTATTCAACAGTAAACCAATTAAATTGTTGCTGGTAATTAAAATTGATGCGAATTAATGATTGATAGATACGTTAACGAACTGTATAAATGTCAAGAAATCCGTTCGCGATGAATTAAAGTTAAAACCGTTTCGCAGTTTACTTGTCTGACGCCGTAAAATCGTTAACGATTAGTGCCATTAAATTATAATCGGCGATACGTCGTCGTCGTTTGATCAATTACTTTAAAATAAGCTCGGAGGAAGACGGCGAAAAATCCAATTTTTTACGAGAAAACTAAAGCATTAACGACTCCCATATATCTTTCGCGTTCGAGACGGCCTTAATTTTGACTTAACATTTACGTCGATCCCTTTAAATAAGACGCTGGGGCTTCCTCCATTCATCGCCAGAAGCCCGACGTAGCCGCATCACAATGGAATTTATTTAATATTACAATAAATCCCGCCACGACGCTATAATATAAAAGGATTTGAAATCATTTTCTCAAGTTAATGCCGCATTATTATAACTTTATTACGACAATGTGATATGTTTGGAAAGTTTCCCAAAAGATTATATAACATTATTATATGTACGTGTACATTTGGGAAGCATTTAAAACTGATGCCGTAATCATTGATAACGATTTTCGCCGTCACAATTCGTTTCATTATATCGCCGAATATAATGCACACACGCAAAACAGTCGAATGTTATTAATAATAACGTAAATGCGGGTTAATGAATTAAATTTCCGCATTAAAATTTCAACGCAATTTTTAATCGCGTAATCCTTTTATTTCCAACAATTAATTACGATAATTGACGTGACTATTCGGCGCATTGTTTATTAATTGCATTTAATCATGGGTCACGAGCGATTTTGAGCGAGATTTTAAAGGCGACGCATTGTGGGTTCTTGGCTGTTAAATCCACCAATCTGCGAAGGACCGAGCCGTAAAAGGATGTAGGGAAAGCAATCGAACTTTTCGAAGAAAATTGTAAATAATGGTTTCGCCTCTTCGCAAAGTGTCGCCGTGAATAATAGCGTTACAAATCAAACTAACCCGAAAGGGGGGCCGCAGACGAAATTGCCAATTTCTTTGGTGCTCGCGCGTTATCTGCACCTTATTAAACCGATTAACATACTTTTCTTTCCCTCGCAGAAACGTGATTTTTTTTTAATTGTTCGGCTCGCATTAACAATGAAAATTTATATAGGTGCCGACTAGTCAACCGACGCGCCTCTTCAGTTTCATGAACCCGCTGGCGGTCGAGATTTGGTTATACGTGTTGGCCGCTTATCTCTTGGTCTCGTTCACGTTATTCGTGATGGCCCGTTTCTCGCCGTACGAATGGAACAATCCGCATCCGTGCCATCAGGAATCGGATATCGTCGAGAATCAATTCTCCGTGTCGAACAGTTTCTGGTTTATTACCGGCACATTCCTACGCCAAGGGTCCGGTCTAAATCCAAAGGTTCGAACAATGTTTTGCTTCCCGTTCGAAACAGCGCGAAAATAATTGCAGTCTCAAGAAGTGCATTCAACTCTCTTCAATTCCTATTTAAAAAACTCGTCGGCTAATTGCGTATAAATAAGTCTCACGTGGTTCCCGAAGAAGCGGCAAAAGTTCATTATTATTATTACGAGTTTTCGTATTAGATTAACCGCGATTATTGCTCGCGTTCGTTAACGGAACCGCATTGAATTGATCGTTTTAAAGGTTCCGGTCCGCGTGCCGAACACGCTCTTCTCGTTCCTAAACCCGTTGGCCGTCGAAATTTGGTTGTACATCGTCGGCGCGTACGTTTTGGTCTCGATCACGATTTGGATCGTCGCCCGTTTCTCGCCGATCGAATGGAAGGAGCCGGAACTGTGCGACGAGTGTTTGACCGAGAAATTCAACGAACTCTACGGCATCGAGTCCTCGTCCTCGTCGTCGTCATCGTCATCGTGCAACGATGACGAAGTTTCCTCCGGCATCGGCAGCGAGTTAGATTATCGTAATAAATTCGCGACGCAAATGGCACGGAATCGCCCGGCGACGGACGCCGACGAGGAAATCGAATTCGTTTCCGAGCCGAATCGCTGCGACGAGGCGGAAGTGACGCGGCTGGAGGTGCTCGAGAACGAGTTCAATTTGGCGAACTCGTTCTGGTTCGCCATCGGCACGTTAATGCAACAAGGTTCCGATTTGAATCCGAAGGTATTTCCGGTTGCATCGATTCGATTACGTAGAGAGTAAATCGCGTAGTCGCTAAAGGTCGACCGGACTCTTTTTTGCCGATTGATTTTTCGTATGAAGCTCGTGGACAAACGCTGCCTGCGTCCCATTTGAAATAGATTGAAATATCTGCAGGATTCGTTTAAACGAGAATGTTTATTTTAATCAAACGTTTCCGGTAGTTTTTGTTTTTCTAGATTTTCCGCTTCCTCCGGCACGACTGATACTGATCCCGTTTCTCGTGTAGATAATATGCGTATGTCCGCTAGGGTTTTTGGTAATCGTTCGGATTTAATTGCTTTCCCCGAGAAAATCAAATGAATCCCGTTTACCCTCATTAATGAATTCAATTTATTTCGTTCCGTTTCGGAGGAGAGCAGCAACTTTCGCGGCTTATTTTACATTTTCATATTTTATACATAAATAAACCCAATTTACTGCTAACAAGTACTTTACCATGCACATTTTCATTCGCAGACATTTTTTACCCATTTCTATTACCTTGGGCACGTAATAACGAGTGCCGCTGCATAGAGATTTGAAGAGGTTAAATGCACTTACTAATTAATAATAATTAATGCTTTCCGAATGCACTGGCGATATAAATTTGCCAACGTAAAAGCACTAATTAGTTATTATGCTTCTTTCACGATTTATTCAAGAATCGGTTCATTAATTTTCCCTCTGGGGAAATAGTTTTCTTAGCTTTCCTAGTTTGTAAATAAAACCAACTTAATTAAGTTGAATTTCCACCTTTTTTCTCTTCGTCTCTACAAAACTGAAACGGCGTACTCGGTGACCGAAAAGAAATTAATTATCGTCTTTTCTAAAAGGCGACTTCAACACGAATCGTCGGCGGTATCTGGTGGTTCTTCACGTTAATCATCATCTCTTCGTACACGGCCAATTTGGCGGCATTCTTGACGGTCGAGCGGATGATAACGCCGATAGAAAGTGCCCAAGACTTGGCCGAACAAACGGACATCGCGTACGGCACGTTAGAAGGCGGATCGACGATGACCTTCTTCAGGGTTAGTGCATTTTAAATTTTATTTAAACTCCCTGTTTAAAATATGTGCGTTCGCATCGAAGGATTCGAAAATCGGTATCTACCAGAAGATGTGGCGCTTCATGGAGAGCAAGCGGTCGCAATTGTTCGTGTCCAGTTACGAGGAGGGCGTCCAAAGGGTGTTGGAGGGTAATTACGCGTTTCTAATGGAATCGACGATGTTGGACTATGCAGTGCAAAGGGATTGCAATCTGACGCAAATCGGCGGTCTGTTGGATTCGAAAGGTTACGGCATCGCGACGCCGAAAGGTAGCCCGTGGCGAGACAAGATCTCGCTGGCGATTTTGGAATTGCAAGAGAAGGGCGTCATACAGATATTGTACGATAAATGGTGGAAGAACACCGGGGACGTCTGCAATCGCGACGATAAGAGTAAAGAATCCAAAGCGAACGCTTTAGGAGTGGAGAATATCGGTAAGTGGCGTCGTTTTTGCAAACAAAAACAAACAAATCCGCTAGTATTCTCTCCCTCTTTCATTTCGCTGCTAAATTGCATTTATATGTAAATCAGCTTTTAGCGTCAAACTAAGTACATATCCTCAGGTATTATGCGGGTGTAATTTATTCGTCATTAATTTCGCAATATAATCGGGCACATGGTTGTAACGGCGACGATGGTAGTTGTAGTAATAGTGACCTTTATTAACCCATTTATAAAAGAGAATTCATTAGTCCGTAGTGGCGAGCGGACAACAATTTCCACGAAATCCATTGTCCTCTCGCACTCACTTGCAAATTATCGCACGTTTATTAATGTAAACTAGTAGATGTCGCAAAAATTTCCCTAAAATTTAAATCCCGATTCTTGATCGTTTTCGTCCAGTAGTAACTTCATAGGATACGCAACATCAAGATTATTGTTTAATTAAATAAAAATATGAAAATGAGGGTGAAACGACTGCGAAAATGGGTTCGATTGCAACTTATATTTGCGCGTATAACGTTCGCGAGCGTCACCAAAATAAATATGATGCAGTTAGGAAAATCGGACGTCCAGAATGGCGCGCTCATTTTTCATTGACGTTTTCACCACTTTTCTTTCATTTTCTTTTTTAAGTGTGTTATATCGCATTACATAAACTTCGCTCGCCTCAAGATATAATAAATAAATTATCGCCAGCCCTTGACTGGATGGTATTAAATCCGGCGACAAAAATTACGGCGCATCATCATCAATAAACGTCAGATGAGCGAATTAAAAGTAAAGGGCGCAAAAAAAAAGAAACGTGAGAAAGATAAACGAAAATTGGGAGAGCGCGAAAAAGCGGAACTTTTCGAAAAGACAAAGTGAGCTTCCTTCGATCCTCATCCCGCGCACGTTTTAATGGTCGAGCGAGGCGAAATAAATTCGATAATAACTTGAATTTATCACGCCTCACTTGCGACCTCTTTGATCGCCCTCGCGCCGCCCCATCCCCCGACCCCTTTATTATTACTGTTTCTCTTTCAGGCGGCGTCTTCGTCGTCCTACTTTGCGGCCTCGCATTAGCAATTTTGGTGGCGATCTTGGAATTCTGCTGGAACAGCAAGAAAAATGCACAGACCGATCGGCAATCGTTGTGTTCCGAGATGGCGGAAGAGTTACGTTTCGCTGTCAGGTGTCACGGGTCACGACAACGTCCGGCTCTGAGGCGTTCTTGCAACCGTTGCAGTCCGGCCACCACTTATGTGCCTGCCGCACTCGATTTACCTCATCTCAACGGCGTAAGACCTTTTATTTTCATTCCGAAGGAAGAGTATCGCAAACATGTCGTGTGATAAGAAGCGAATCGGATAGAAAACAGCTTGTAGAAATGAATCAATTTCCTCCGCTAGGAAAGAGTGTTGAAGACGTGCATTTGAAAAATCGCAACGGAAAAATGACTAACAAATTTCTCCTCCTTTTATTACGACTGTTTCAAAATGTAGAACACATTACGTTGTTTAAAAGACTTTTTACGTTTTGAATTACATTTCTATCAATTTATTTTGATAGATTTCCTATAACGAACAGCCACGGTTCCGCCTCGATTTTCTGAACTCGAATAAACTTTACTTTTCTCCTCTCCGTTTCGTTTATTTACTTCGGGAGAAGTTGCAAAGAAAATCTTTTACAGAAAAAAAGCATTTTACATCGTTATTATTGTAAAGCGAACGCGGCCGTTTCAGAAGCCTGACAAAATATCTCGCAGCTCAAATATTGGAAGAAACGTTCGTTATGCGTTTATTATCGTTATTTTTGTTTCGTTAGGAAGGCGTCATACTGCCGATGATGGAGATGAAGAAATCGCCGATAACGTACGACATTGATACCTAGCGGAAACTGAACCCTGGAGGCTCGAGCTTCACGTGTTCCTCCAGCGCGATACGCGACTGCTGCGGCGGCCCGTCGAATTACAAGGCGCAAAAGTCGGCGACGTTGAATTATAGAGCGACGACGACGCCCCAGTGTCCGCCGTATGTGCAGAGCAAGTGCGCGACGTTGGGCCGGATTGCGACGTCGACGACGACGTCGGCGACGGCATCGAATCCGAAGACGACGACGTTCACGATGACGTCGTCGTCGCCGTCGGGGACGTGCGACGTTGTACAGAGTGGACTATTAAAGGTCGATCTGCAGGATAAGATCCTGTGGCGATTCGATTGTGATATTAACAGTCCGAACGCAGCGAACAATCCGGACGTGGTGAATAACAGGACGTCGTTGCCCGACGCCGTTGTCAGCCGGACCACCACATTGTGATATCTGACTAGAGTTTATTCGAATTGAATCAGTTTAATTGATTGAATATATTTGTAAAAAAAAAGAGAGAGAAACGATGGAGAGCGTAAATCGGATTTTTCCTTTTTCGTTCTCCCGATTAGACGAGCGGACGATTTCTCTGCGTTTACAATTTTCCTTTCTGTTGTGATTTGTATTTGTTTGCAAAAGGAATGTTTATTTTGTACATTCAATTCTCTCTTTCGTTAATCCGTCCAAATAGCATTTGTTGGGAATATGTTATCTATTGATGCGTTCGCATTATAAAATAGAAAAAACAAATAGAACAATTCAAACCGATTAAAAAAACGTAAATGAATGCAAAGGGATAAACAATTTCACAATATTCACAAACACACTTTTCGCACAGAAAAATATACAAGCGAACACAAACAAACATATTGATCGTTGATTCCATTTAAATTTAAATCAAATTAATTATTCCCAACGATTTATTTATAGATTGGACACGTCGCGATTTTCATGGATGCGGTTTAATGAAAATCGGCAATGAAAAATCTTCAGAAAATCCCCCAAATAAATTTAAAATTAAGAATAATTAGGAAAAGTTGAAAACATATCGGACATATCAGAGGCAAGCCGAAATTAAATTAATCACTCCGTGAATGAACGTATCATTACTGTTAACGAAGACATTGAGAGAAATTAATCGTATATTGCATTACATTTTTTGCATAAAATTTGCTTAATTGCTAATTTACTTAATAAAATTTAAATCCTTATTCCTTTAATAATGAAAACAAATTAAATGACGATAATTAAACAGACACGTATGTTTATATTGTGAAATTGTTTATATTGTTAGAATCTCTATTTGATTAATATTAAATATATTTGCATATGTGTATAAAATTTAATTTATTATAATTATAATTGCATTACAAAATTGTCATTCTCGAATGTAAATAAACGCCGTGGTAATGAAATTAATTATTTGGGAAACGAATGGATAAGCTGTTAAAAAAGAGGACATGAGAAGGGAAGGAGAACCGAGAGATGAATGATGAAATTAATCATAATTAAAAGGATACGATAACAGTGGACTTTGTTTATATTCGAATAATGACCGGAATAAAGTCTATTTAATTGTTATTAAAGTGATACTTTGAAATTTTAAGAGATCGATTAAATAAAATTTGTTAATTTATGAAAAGGATTCCCTTTAATTCCACCCACCAACATTCATTGCAATCTTCAAATTCCGTCAAGTTTATTGGGCATTGACTCATATTAAAAGTAACTTTTCAGCAAAACTGATAAAAAAGTTGCTTTTCGCAGTCAAACATCGTATTTCGTCATTGAGGAAACGTTTTTTTTTTTCTTATTGGCCCCAGAATAGGAACCGAAAATGCACGCGAAATGGCAACGAACCTGAATAATCAACCGATAAACAGACAGAAATAAACGATGTCTGCGAATTAAGTTAAAATCCTCTCGGGCAAGTCCAGTGCGTACGTGCCACGAATCTATTATCGCAATTTCCCTCCGTCCAACAGTTTTTTCCCCCTTTTCTCGTACAATTTCCCGATATTCTTGTTAACAATTTTCCCTTTTTACCATTCGCTTTTTATGTATGAAATGGTTTTTTGAATACACCAACAGAAATATAATAACGAACGACATTGAAAAGAAAGCAAAAATAGCGAAAAGCATAATGAATTTTATTTTTCGAAAGTGAATGTAACTTAAATAGTCTATTGCAAGAAGAAGAAGAAAACGGATGTATTTTCTTTCTCTTCTTCGCATAAGACTTCGTTTTTTAATAAGTGGCTACGTCAATGACATTGTGCAGAATTATTCCTGAAGAAAATGCAAAAGTGCCATATGAATCAACCCTACGTCAGAGAATGTTCTAGAAGAAGGTGCCAATCGGTGCAATGTGACGATGATAATAATGAAGTATTGAAATATGTGCAAAAATCCTTCACCGTCTATAGAGAAATGAAACTTTTTTTTTAAATTCCATCTTTTGCAAAATACCGCAAACCTATTACAACTATCGCGAGAATGAAAGACGATTTGCTCTCGCTTCGATTCGATTCTCCTCTTTTTCCCTTCGCCTCTTTGCTCTTTGTCTTCCATTCTGCACACTTCGAGCATTCGCACACAAACCATTGTCACAATCCTTACATTATCCTGAAATTTATTACATCACAGATCATACTTTTGCAGTTGCTTCTTTGCCATCAGCTTTTTCGCATTTATTTTTAACATTCCTTCAAAAACCGCGAGAGAATAACAGAGACAGAGAGACTTTTACTACATATTATTGAAAGAAATAAAAAGCAGTTTGCTATTACTTTTTTGGCTGTTGGCAGAACAAACGCCGGACAAAAATATTGGCTCGTAATTCATTCTCAATAAAAATCCTTTTATATGGCGTTCGCTATTAACCTAAAGCATTAATTCTCCAACGAAATAGCAATAACGAGAGACAAAAAAAAACGTGGACGTTTGCCATAAAAGAGGAATTAATAATAAATGTAATAACGGTTATTAATTAATAATGCCACTAAAAATAGGGTGGAGGACGGGAGACGTTGACAAATACGCTATAAAGCCCGTTTGTAATTCACCGTCTGGAATATCGTCGCAAAAACGAGCGAATCGTACCGCGCGAGAATAAAATCCGCGTTCGATGGGACAATTTCCATGAAGGAGGTAAATCGAATTTAAATTAAAAATGAAATTGAATCGCACTTGAATTGCAACGCTTTGCACACTTTTGTTTTTGTTGCAAAACCGAAATCCATCAACGCTTATTATCCAATAATTTTTCGCACGTCTTTCGTCGCATATTTAAATCGATTTGTAAAAGGTGAGAGGCTACGAGTGGAATGCAGAATTGAATTATTTAGGAAATAGAAGAGTGGTCACGACTCAATATATTCGCCCTTTTTTTTGCGTTTCTTATATTATATTTCATATTGATAGAGGAAAGAAAGGGACGTGCATACGTGTATACGTATGTACACGATGATATGTGTTATATGGAAGGTTGATTGTATGAAGTATACGTGACCGGTGTATTATTATAGTCGAACAACAACGGTATCCGATGAAGAAAAGGACAAGTTAAGTATATATATTGGCGAGGAGGGCGAAAGGCAAAGGCGTAATAGTACATGAACGAGAAGAAGAATGATAGAAGTGGTCCTGAAAGTAAATTGTGTTGCGACACGGCATGATTTGTTACTCAAACAGATATAAACTTCTAATAGAGCACGGTCGACGCCGTAATAATTCGATATTGTTCAGTTTTTCCACGTAGGAGCCACCCAATTTCCAGCGAGCGAAATGAATGGATGATAAGTAATTAGGCAATCGTTGTGATGTATTAGAGTGGCGCAAACGGAGAAAAATCTTAATTCAAGCAAAAAAGTTGAACAACATTGACCCATTGCGAGGATTTCAATTCTGGGACATGGAGAGTATTATAATATTGTGCATCGTAGAATATTTATTCATTCTCCAATATATTACCAGCTTAAGAAAACTTGTATAGCACAGATATAATTGTATTTATATTCGGTTATGAATATAGAAGATCGTTAGGAAGGAAACGAAACTTTATTATAATTAAGGATATGTTTGTTCAACTAAATCGAACGAGGGGGAGTGGGTAGGAGTTTGTCATAGAATACGAACCCTCGAGTACGTTATTATAACGGATTTGTATTGTAATCGAGACATCTCGAGGCATTACATTTAGATGTTTGAGATTAGGTTTGCATTCATATTAAGTCGGATTTTCCTTTCGCTCTCTCTCTCTCTCTCTCTCTCTCTCTCTTTCGCTGTTACTTATTTCTTTCTAATAAAATTTTTTTATTGCCTTTATCTTGTACGAAATGAAAGCCTAACACATTTCTCATGAAAGAACCATAAAAAGTGGTAATGCAATTCTCATACTTTTCTCCAGTCGACGATAAATCTTGCGCCGTAGTGACAATAATTCAATAATAAAAAATGTATGTAGAAATGGTAAAGTTTGCGAAATCGTTTCATAATTTTTATATCATATAAGAATAATTTACGGAACGATATCAAAAAATTACGCTCGTTGGCAAGCTTGAGCTACGGTTAAACGCTTAATATTCCGCATACGTACTTCGGAAGTCCCAAGTAAAAATAAATGGTTTATGCAAATAAATTATAGCGTCTTCCATGCCGCTTGGGAAAAGTGAAACTTCTTCCTATTAATATTCATTGGCCAAATAAAGGAAAGGAGACAATTCTGGCTTTTTTTAGTAATTAACATTAACAAGACAAAGCGATTGACTTATCATTTCCAGATACTAAACGCTTTACCACATTTCACAAAGCGCCTCCATCAAAGCAATAGAAATCGAAGAAAGACGATGAAGAATTTTAAAATCCTACCTTAAGCTGCTGCCCCGCACGTTCATGGGACCTACCTGAAAAACAAAATCATTATTACTTCTCTTGAACTAGTGCACATGCCAAAATTTTGTATTATTTTATTAGTTTTGGTTTTCTGTTCAACCTCGTTTTACAATTTGAATTTTGAATTGATTTGAACTGCATTTTGAGAAATAATGCAATTACGACATGCAGCATAATTATATGCAACAGTCTTCACTAAAAATTATTTATTTGTTCAAGTTATTCCTCGGCAATTGATTAATTACATTGAGATTCGTTAATATTTCGAACGACGTTTAAGAGAAGAAGAATTTCTTCTACGAAATCAGTTGACATTGGAAAGAATTTTTTCCTAGAACTTGAAGGCCCTCCCTCCTTGAATGCAAAAATAATGTGCTATCTGTAAGCGATAGTTAACATCGACTAGGAATGAATTGATTCCAAGAAGCAGATAATATTTTCCCCTTCAATTTATAAACGAATCTATTCTTTGAAAGCGATAAAGCTTTGGCAATGACATTTGCAAGAATTTCTTGGCAGAAACCGATTGACATTGGAAAGAATTTTTTGTGTGAGTTTTACACTGAGATTCATTCATTCTTTGAGAATGTTTTTTCTTCAAATTTTGCAATTTTATAGAAGGGGGACCCCTTCTCTACTATTGCATTAATGCACTAAGTGCAATAAACTGATTTTCAAACTCATAAAGTGATTAATTATGGAAAGAAACATTAAAGATCAATTAATTAGCGTTTAAATCTGAATTTTACATTAAAATTCATTAATTTCTTGAAATATTTTTCGCTTTTCTTAAAATATTTCAGTTTTAGAGAAGGGTCCCTCCTTTCCTACTTTTTCATTTTTGCGCTAATGGCTAAATTCATTTTGGAAGTCAGAGTCGTTTCTTGTACTGGACCATTTTCGATTCCCTTGTTTGCGACGACTCTACGTTCTTCGTGAACGCGAGACTCAAGGAGACGAAAAATCCAAAACGCAGAGAGACACCGGAAAATATTCTTGTGTGCTAGACACGACGGGCCTGTGCACGCTTTGTTAGTATTAATTCTAATAAATTAAATACAACTGCTAAAATAGTTTGCCTTTTTAATAAATGCCTGTCGCCCAATAACCATCTTGCCACCGTGAGCAGCTTCTGCCGTCAGCTTCTTCGTCCGTCCATTTTTCATTTGCACTTAGCACACGAACTCATTTCACTTCCAGCTGAGACAAAGAACATGCATTAATTAGAGTTGAATAAAAATTAATAAAGTACAATTAAATACCACCAAATATACAAGTGCTTTGCTATTCATTGTCTCAATGAATCAACTGCCTCCTTTTCTGAAATCTCTCAAGCCACAGAGAGTGGCTTATCGCATTTCAGAATTGCCGCCCATGACTTTTACCTAAAACAAAAATTATTTATGGACAATTTTTAATGAGACATCGAGAAATAATAATTAAGCACACTTCATTAGGAATCGTTTTTTTTGCGAATACGTTTCCTCACTGAATGGTTTTAAAATGTATATTATACAAAAAAAGTTAATTGCTGATATTTTACTTTACTTTTCAATCATAATTTATTTATACTCCACCATAAATTCAAATATTACTTTAAGATAAAACTATTATTTAATAGTTAACAATTAACAAAATATTAGTTAAACCGGAGCATTTGATTCCATTATCAAGCATGTTTTGAAGGAAAAAAAACAATTGCAAGTAGGTATTAAAACGTGAGAATTTTACACGAAAAAAAAACAAAGGAATATCTCGTGGAGAAAAATTTTTCATAAAAAACGTAAAATTACCCGGCCGCATTATTAATTTTATAAGATACTATAGCACTTTAATTATACTTACCGTTTTGTTGTAAATAATACACATTTTGCACTAATTAACTTTGACTTGTTTGATTTGAATTTTGAGGAGGAATTTAAACGCGACTACACGGCAAAATCTTCTTACGACGACGGCGACACCGAGCGTGCGTCATGAGAACTAACGTACCTCTTGAATAGTGGGTTGCATAACGTGAAGTTAGCTCCAGAGTGATTTGATAAAGAAAAGGTAAGCACAATAATGATTGATCAAGTAAATAATTAAATTAACTCATTCAACACTTACAGAAGGCTAAAACTTCATCTTAAGAATGGCGAGTGACGAAAGATTCCTAGTAAGCGGATGGGATGATGATATGACTGATATTGATGAAGAAAGAAATCCAAAAGGTAAAGACCTAAAACCTCTCTGAAACTTTAATTGGCAAAGAAACATTACAGAAACCCAAGAGTATGAAATGCTATCAGCAGCAGAAAATGGTGATTTAAGTAAATTAGAAAAGCTTTTAGAAGAAAATCCATCGCTCATCCATGTAACTGACAAAGATGGTTATACACCATTACACAGGGCATGTTACAATAACAATTTGGATATAGTCAAGTATTTAATTCAGCATGGTGCAAACATCTCTGCTAAGACACAAATGCTATGGGAACCTCTGCACTCTTGTTGCCAATGGTGTCACAAGGAGTGTGCATTACAATTGATACAGAATGGTGCAAATATTAATGCACAAACAGAAGGAGGTCATTAGGTTTGCATGTGTAAGGTGAATTCATATTAATTTAATTCTAATTGTAGAGCAAACCCCATTACACATAGCTGCATCACATGGATCTTCATATGATACTGTTCAATTACTATTGATGAATCCATATATAAAACCTAACATTACAAATAATTCCAAAGAAACAGCTAAGGATATTGCTCAGCGAAGCTCCAAGTATTATAATATTTTTGATATGGCTGATCCAGCATTGAATGGAATTGAAGATGTTTAGATTTACTATCTTAACAATTTTAATCTCTACTGCTGGTTACTATTTAATATGACTGATGATTAATAATATTAATTTGCTATAATTATGTTTTATTGATTTTAGACATAAAAATCTATTTGGCTTGATAAACAATTTTAGCCGGATATAAACTTCTGCCATCATTGGCAATGGGACAAATGGCAATGTGTACAGTTCCAACTATTTTTAAATTATCTAATACTGTTGACGTTCTACTCGCATTCCGTATTCTCGATTTCAGTTCTTCGTTAACGTAAATCTCGTAACCCATAATATCGTAAATGGCCGTCGGCGACGTCCATTTAATCAGCAAACTGTCCTTACCAATCCGCCGGATCTCGCAAACTTTAATCACGATCATATCGGCGGAAGTCCTCGGTATTTGCGGACAAGAACTGATCACATCTTTCTTCATCATACTCGGCGTTTTCGGACAAACGCATGCATTGAACGCTGTGTTAACGTTATGCGGTTGCGGGGCCGTTTGTGGTCTCGTTATTAACCGTTTCGGTGCATCCGAAGCTGGTGGATAAATAGTGCCAACGGTATGTTCCGCCTCTATACAAGAGCAACGTATTTGTTCGATTAGTTTTTGCAACTCGCTCATCTCCTCCGATTTCATTTGAGGTTTTTGTTGTTTTAGTTTCTTCTTATTCGGATCTGGACAAGTGGAACATTCACATATGGGACAATCACAATTTGGACCATGAACTGATTTAGTCAAACAGTCTACACAATCACAATCCGGCGGATGTTCTTTTGGCGATGATTGCTTTTCGGGCACCACTTGCTTTGATGGTTCCGTTGATGCTGCTAACGAGGACAACTTCTTCTCTCTACATTCCGTACAAACGCAATTTGAGCATTCGCAATCTTCGCCGTGTTTCGCGACGGCTTTTAAATGCACGCAATCCTGACACTCGCACTTGGCACACGTGCAGCCGGCGTGATGCGGCTTCCTCCTTTTCTCATCTTTGCACTCGGTACAAAGACACTCGCCGCAATCGCAGTCGAGGATGTGATTCAGACGTTTCTTCACGTCCAGACATTCGACGCAAACGCATTCGAGACAATCGCACTCCTTCTTGAACCGCTTCTTCCTCGCGTCTTTACAATCGGGACAAAGACAAAGGTCTGAACAATCGCATGGATCGATCCTCTTCGACGGATCGAGACACTCGTTGCACAAACACTCGAGACAGTCGCAGTCCTTGCCGTGTCTTCGCATCTTCGGATCGACACACTCGACGCACTCGCACCTCTCGCATTTACAATCTTCCGGATGTCCCTCCGGTCGCTTCCCCTTCTTGATCTTCGCATCCTCGCACGGCGCGCATATGCATTCCGAGCAATCGCAATCTTTACGGTGCCGCTTCTTTCGCTTCTTGACGTCCCTGCATTCCGCACACACACACTCCGAACATTCGCAGTCGTATCTGTGGTCGATCCCTTTGTCTTGCTTACGCCTCTTCAAATCTTCGCATTCCTTGCACACGCACTCGTCGCAATCACAATCGGCACCGTGATCGATCTCTTTGTCCTTCTTACGCCTCTTCAAATCTTCGCATTCCTTGCACACGCACTCGTCGCAATCACAATCGGCACCGTGATCGATCTCTTTGTCCTTCTTACGCCTCTTCAAATCTTCGCATTCCTTGCACACGCACTCGTCGCAATCACAATCGGCACCGTGATCTGGAGTTCTCATCTTCGGATCCTTACATTCCTTGCACACGCACTCGCAACAACCGCAATCGTCCGGATGTTTTTCGCCTTGTACGGTCGCCGGTGACGGTTGTCCTCTCTTCTTCGGATCTCTGCACTCGATGCATTCGCATAACGTGCAATTGCAGTCTGCCGGATGATCGGCTGGTTTAATTAGATTATTTTTCAATCTCATCCTCAAGTCGCGACACTCTTGGCACATGCACTCGGGGCAAGTGCATTTGTCGGAATGAGGCGGAGCAGCAGCGGGGGCCGACGATTTCGCCTTTTGTACCTTAAGATCCGCACATTCGGGACAAGCGCAAATCGGACAATTGCAATCTTTACGATGCCGCTTACCATCGGCCAGTTTCTTTGGCGACGCATCGACGCACTCCTCGCACACGCACTCGACGCAAGTGCAACCGGCCGGATGACGGCCTAATCCGCTCGACTTCCTTCGATTCGGATCCGCACAGGTTATGCAAAGACATTCCAAGCAGTTGCAATCGTCCGGATGCGGTGCGCCCGGAGTTGTTGCGACCGGTTCCCTTGCAACTCCATCGGATCCTTGCGGAGGCGCCGGCTGCGTTCTGCACTCGTCGCAAGTGCATTGCGGGCAGTCGCAATTGAACGGATGCCCAGTTTCGAGGGCCGCTTTCTTTCTCCTCCGCAAATCTTTGCAATCCGCGCACGCACACACAGAGCATTGGCACTCGTCGTCGTGACACGATTCCTCTTTGGCCGCCTCGCGTTTCCTTCGATTCTCGGGATCCTTCTTGCACTCCTCGCACAAGCACAGATCGCACGTGCACGTGTCCGGATGCGTGGCGCTCGCCAACATCTGCGTGCACGCGTCGCAAGTGCACTCGTCACATTTGCAGGCGACGTCGTGCTTCGTTTGCTCCTTCAACGTCAAACACTCTTCGCACACGCACTCAAAGCACACGCAACCGTCCGGATGTTCCGGCGGCGCGTTACAAACGCGACACTCGCACAGCACGCACTTGCAGTCCAACGGATGCGTCGGCAACGTTTTTACCGGACCGCCCTTGTCGCACAAACACTCGATGCAATCGCAATCGTCCGCGTGCGGCGTCGCGGTTTCCTTATACTCGCACCGTTTGCACGCACACGTCGGACAATCGCAATTGTCCGCGTGCGCTTTCGTACAAACGCATATCTCGCAAGTACAATCGTCCGGATGACCGGTCGCCGTTTCTGCCGCCGCCGCTGCGCCCTCGCCTTTATTACGCCTCGGATCGCGACAAACTTTACAAAGACATTCGTAGCACGTGCAGTCGGTCGCGTGTTTCTTCTTCTGCAAGCGTTTGATCTCGTTCTTGCACATTTTACACAGACACTCGACGCACTCGCACGTTTCGTCGTGACCTCCTACTACGTCCACGGTTTCAACGATCGCCACATTTTCGACGATCGCCACATTGTCCGGCTGCGCGTCCGGACAATTGTCGCACTTGCATTGCGGACAATCGCAATTGCCCGGATGCACGAATTCTTGCGGATAGTCACTCTTGCCCGCCGACGGTTTCGCAATTTCTTCCGGCGAAGCTGTACCGATTTGCGGTTTGGCGATTTCGTCCGGATATTCGCTTGTTGGTGCGGTTTTGATGGCTTCTTGCTTGCCGCCGTCCGGACATTCGAAACAACGACATTCGGCACAATCGCAATCTGCCGGATGTAAGTATTCTTTTGGATAATCGCTGAACGTACCACCGATCGTGGGCGATTTCGATTCGACGGATCCCGGTGCTTTCACGGCCACCGTCGTCAATTCGACGACGCCGTCGACAGTAGGTTTCATCGGCGGACAAGGCGCACAAGGAGTACAAATGCAATCGATGCAGGTGCAATTCGGTGGATGCTGTTCTTGAATGGTCGGCAAATTGCGATTGGTCAAACATTCTAAGCACGTGCATCCGGGCGGATGTTCTACCGATGCTGGCGGCGTTGGCTGCTTATTAATCCGAACGTCGGGCGTACAAATGCACTCGAGGCAAATGCAATCGGGCAAATGGGAACCGTCCGGTAACGTTGGCACTTCTTGTAACATTTCCCTGAGCCGCGGTTCCAAAAGAAACGGCGGACACTTGCAACAGACGCAGTTTTTGCATGTGCAATCGGCGCCGTGCACGGACGCTTTTTGCGCGACTACCGCGTTGTCGCCGCTCGATCTCTTCGATATCGGTTCCTTCTTAATCTTCATCTTGCACCGATCCGATTTGCATTCGGGACATTTGCATCCTTTCGGATGCTCTTCCGTCGATTCCGACGATATTGCATCGCGCACTTTCGCCGCCACCGCCGGCTCGTCCGTCTGTTGCTTCGGGCCCTTCACGTTATCGCAACTCGTCGATTTCCGCCCGAAATCTTTCTTTCCTAAATCCGTAACGCAAACCTTACACTTGCACACCTCGCATTTGCAAATTAAGCAAGTTTCCTGCGTTCCGCGTTTCTTTTCGCGATCGGAATCGCGTCTCTTAGGAGTGCAGGGCTTCTTCGTGGAGGCATTCGAACATTTTCTACCTTTTCTTTTCGTCGGCGATACTGCATCCGCAGCCGCCGGCGACGGTTCAATTTCCGCACTAGGATGACCAGTTTGTGTCGTTTCGGCTTGTATCTCTTCCGCAGCAGCTTGATCGTCTGCAGTAGTTTGCGCATCCGCCGCAGTTTGCACTTCTGCAGGTAACGTCTCCGTCTTCATCGTCGACGTGTCTGCGGTTTCAACCGTTTGCACTTGTGCCGACGACGTTTGCGATGTTATACGTTGAATATCTTCCGGTTCGGTATTGGCGTCCGTTTGAGCTTCTGCCGGCGAGGGTTCGCTGCGAATAAGCTCGGTATATTCATCTCGGCTCCTGCGTGTCGGTGACGCTTTCTGACAGACTTTTTGCGCACTTTTTTGACTGTCCGTCGGCGATCTTCTCGCTGCGGCCACCGGAATACGCGATTTGCCGTCTTGGCCCGCTTCCGACGATCGTTTCCTGTCGATCGACGGTTTACTGGGACAACCGCAAGAGCGTACGCTAGGGCCGGCACGTGGCGTCTCGAATTTACCGTCGACCTCCAGCTCGACGACGATCTGATCGTCGTTCGAGATGCCGGTGATTTCGATCTCCGCCGCTTCCGGCTTCTCGACCTTAGCGCTAACGGTCGGCGTCGGTTGCGTGGTGCGCGCATCTTCGAAGACGTCTTCGCTCGCGCCTCTCGATTGCGCCGCACCGGCACGTCGCGATTTCGTTTGAATCACCGGCTTCGAGCACGTCGCCGCGACCGCCAGCGCGTTCTCCACGTCTTTGTTCGCCTTCTCGAGCGCTTCGTTCACGTTGCGATTCGCATTCTCCAGCGCTTCGAGCACTTGCCTGTTGGCCTTTTGCAGTGCTTCGGTGACGCCGCGACGTAACTCCTCGGGGTCCGTGCATTCGTAGTCGAGCGATTGATCGCTCGTCGAATACGCTTCGCACACTTTACCCTCCGCCGACGGTTTCTTGCCTTTCGCTGAACAAACGGACACTCTCTGCGCGTCCGCAGACGGTTTACCTTCCGCTGCTGTACTGGCCGTCGTGGATGTCGTCGCATTGGCATTTTGATAAATCGTTTCGACCGCCGTGCTCACGCGACTCTCACCTAAACGACTGTCCTTCGTCGCAACGATTGCCTCGCATACGGACGCGCAAGGAGAGATGGTCTCGTGTACGGAAGCCTCTTGGCATTCTATGCACTTGAACTTTGAAGAGACCTCCGAAATCTCACCAGTGTCCAAAATCGATGTGGGTACAGAGGGTTCGCCCGGCGTTACGACTTGCGTGGACGGTTCTTCAGTTACGTCCACGTCAGCTGGAGTAATGGCTCTTGTTGATGGTTCCTCGGTCACGTCTACGTCAGCTGGAGTAATAGCTCTTGTGGATGGTTCCTCTGTCACGTCTACGTCAGCTGGAGTCATAACTGCCGTAGATGGTTCTTCAGGTACTGCTTCCTCCGCCGTACAAATCGCTTTAGTAGATGGTTCTTCTGTCACTGCTTCCTCCGCCGGACTAATCACCTTTGTGGAGGGTGCCATTGTTTCAGTCTCTTCGGAGGTTGCTACGACTTGTGTAAAGGTTTCCTCCGTCACAACTTCTTCGACTGCCTCAACAATGACTTCGCCCTCGACAGTAGGAGCTTCTTCGACTGCCTCAACAATGACTTCGCCCTCGACAGTAGGAGCTTCTTCGACTGCCTCAACAATGACTTCGCCCTCGACAGTAGGAGCTTCTTCGACTGCCTCAACAATGACTTCGCCCTCGACAGTGGGAGCCTCTTCGACGGCTGCTTCCTGTGGCTGCTCGCCCTCCACCTCGAACTCGGTTATTTCCGTGACGACTTCGATCTTGCCGGAAGGTGAATACGTCACCGTAGTTTCTATTATTCCTTCTTCGCCTTCGGTGACGACCTCGAGTATGCCGGAAGCTTTAACGGTCGTCGTGACTTGTAGACCGTCCGCAGTTTTCTCGATCACCTGCTCGTCAGCGGTAACGTCTGCCTCTTCGGTCGGTTCTGTCGCACACGGCACGTCGCCAGTCGGAGGCAAGATTTCGATGCCGCACACTTCGGTTATTTCCACTTCTTCTTCTATCAATTCCTTCTCTCCTGCCGGTAACTCTTCTTCAACGGCAATGGTAACCTCTTCCACGACTAGTACTTCAGTTGGTGCCTCTTCTTCTGGTTTACCTTCTTCGATTACGATTGTCACTTCTTCTGTTACCGTCACTTCTTCCACCAGCTCTTCTCCTTCGTCCTTTAGAATTTCAGCCGCTTCTTCCAACGGCGGTTGCACTTCTTCAACAATGCCTTCTTCGGCGGGTGGCTTTTCCATTATAGCACTCTCTTCCGCTCCAACTGCGTCCGCAGCGACTTCCGGCATTTTTTCCGATTCGACTGCCGGCATGGCTTCGCCAATTGCTGGCTCCGTTGGTTCAACGATTTCCTCGACTTCTTCACCTTTCACCTGCAACACTTCTTCTATTTCCGCTCCTTCTGTCGGAGGCACTATCTCTTCGGGTGCAACCAATTTTTCGCTCGGAACGCTTTCCATCGGTGGTTCCGCAACCGCAATCTCTTCTTCGACATCTTCTTTCGTAACTTCTTCTTCTTCTTCTGTCGATACCGCCTTTTGCTCTTCGCCAATCGTCTCCGGAACTGTGTCCGCATCAGACGTCAACGCCGCAACTTGAACCTCCGCCGGAATTCCTTCGGCTACCGCTTGAACCTCGCCGACGGTTATTTCCGCGACGGCCAACTCGCCTTGTTCCATCACCTCCACGATTTCCGGTTCCTCCACTTTTAATTCCGCCGGTGGTTCCATGGGCACGGCTTCGACTTGAACATCGCCTTCAACTAAAACTTCCTTATCCTCCATAGACGGTTGCTCGACGGGCACTTCAATTGGAACGATAACCTCTTCGATAACGGTAGACTTGACTGCGTCGACGACCTCGTCGACCAACAAATGTGCGGCATCGACGACCATTTCTTCTTCTTCTCCTACTTCCAGTTTTCCTTCAACTTCTTCTTGAATCGGTGCTTCGGCAATTGGTATTTCTTCGCCGGCTGCCATTTCGAGAACGACGTCGAGCTTCTCGGTAACGAGTTGCTCTTCGATTTGATCTTCGGGCGTTACGCCCAAGCCCGCGACGTCGCCCTCTCCCATTGCCCCATCTAAAATCATATCGGCAATATCTTTTATTGCACCCACTGTTTCCTGCAAATCAGAAGGTACGTCACAATTGCACTCGGATATTTCGCGTAGCGTTTGACTCAATTGCCTGGTGATGTCGTACAAATCGCCGCCGCCGCCGCCCTTATCGTCCGGCGGCGGACCACCACCGGGTGGCGGTGGCGGCGGCGGCGGTGCACCGGGCGCCGACGATGGACCGCCCTTCTCTTGTCTATCGAGCGCGTCTTTCAATTGTTGCAACGTGCGCGCCTCGCTCAGCTTCTGATTGATCAAATCGTTTTGCATCGTTCGATATTGACATCGCACTACGCACATCTCCTCTTGCAACCGTCTATTTTCCACCTTCTCGTTGCAAATCTGCTGTTGCGCCGCGTCCAATTCGATCTTCAACTGTCGAATTTCCGTCATGTATCGGCACTCTTTCGCGTCCATCGCCTTCTCCATCTCCCGCATCTTCTCCTCGACGGCCGCACACGCCAACTTCTCGCGCTCGATCTGTCGCAACAGCGGCCCTTCGAGGTTCTCCTTCACGTGTTTCAACTCCAATCGAACGTCCGACAACTCGTCGTTCAATCGTTTAATCTCCCGCATTAAATCGGCCTCTTTCTCCTTCTGCTTGCTCACCTGATCGAGTTCCGAATGTTTCACGACCCGTTTGAAAGCTCGCTCTTTGTACTCCAACTCTTTGATGGACGTCAACAGTTCCTTTTCTCGCACAACCATATCCTTCACTTGCTGCATGTAATCCAAATCGCACGTACGTATGGAGAAGGCGCTCATGCACGATAGAAGGTTTCCTTCTGGCTGCGCCATCGTTTGATTGCCCGTCGGTCTCGGCGGACAGGCGGCCGCCGTCGAGGTCGCTGCTGGCAGTGGTTTCGGTTGAAGCGAAGGCGTCGTGTCTTTGACGGGTTCGTTGGAATCGCAAATCGTGCACGAACAGAAGGACGGTGCTTTACACGTTTCCGAACTTTTCTTCGCGGTTTGATCCTTAGCTTGACAATTGTCGCATATGCATTTCTCGCACGAACACTTGCCTCTCGATTCCAATTTGCTCGTTTGTGGAGGAAGCGTTTGCACTTTATTAGTATCCGATTGAAGCGGATCCGTTTTGAATGCGCATTTGTCGCAAATGCATTTACCGCAAGAGCATTTCGATTGTTTGGCCACGTCATCGTGGAAAGGACATTTTTCGCAACTGCAAACGGCGCAAGAACATTGGCCCGCCGTGTCGCCATCGAAAGGACACTTCTCGCAAATACATTTATCGCACGAGCACATCGACTGATTAGCGACGTCGTCGTCGAAAGGACACTTTTCGCAACTAGTCGTTTCGCACGTGCACATCGACGGATTAGCAACGTCGTCGTCGAAAGGACACTTTTCGCAACTGCTCGTCTCGCACGAGCACTTTGACTGATTAGCAACGTCGTCTTGGAAGGGACACTTTTCGCAGACGCATTTACTGCAAGAACACTTGGTGCTGGTTTTGTTTCGCTTGAATGGACATTTGGTGCAACTGCACTTTTGGCAGAAACAAGTGGATCCTTGTTTTGCGGTCGTGTGCACTTCGGTAATGACCCGCCTTAACACGCATTCCTCGCAAGTGCAATTGTCGCAATGGCAAATCACCTCTTTGGGCGGTTCTTTGGCATTGCAATCGATGCACGGGCAATTGTCGCAAATGCAATTGAGGAGAACGGACTCGCCGCGAAAGGGACACGTGTCGCAAGAGCAACCGTCGCAGCTGCATTTCGACGATGACTGCGTGCCTTTCTTTGGAGTGCTGCCGCGATCTTTCTTATTCGATGGTTCGCACTTTTCGCACGAGCACTTTTCGCAATCGCATTTTTCCCTCACCGGCTCGTACTGGTCGCAGTCACACGGATCCGTTTTAGGTCGTCCGTCATTGGAACACGGTTTGCATTCGCAGGCTTTCGTCTCTTTCGGCATGTAAAAGCTTTTAAGAAAATTGTTCATATTCGTGTTGGAATGCTTCGGTTTCTCTTTATACTTTTCCACGATACTCCTCAATTTATCCTCCTGTTTCTTCTGTTTCAGTTTTTCGCTTATACTTGCACATTCCATTAATTATAAACACTAAAATAATTTAGTTAAGACTATAATTTAGAGCATGATTAGAATTTCAATTTTCTTCTAATTTGAAATCATTCTGACTACAATAACAAACAGTCATTTGTTCCAGGATAGACATGATGAAAACGAAATAATTAAATGTACAATGTTGTAATGTCTAGTTTTGTTATTTATTTTAAATCGAGTCTATATTCGATTTGGATTTTCTTTCAGTTTCGCTTCGAAAAGCGCGCTTTATATGTTATCCTTATTCACGTGAATGAAGCTACCAAAGAAAAACCTCAATTTCACGTCTCTGTCATATTTCATTATCAACGAAACGTCATTAAATATGCAGATAATATTAAATTACAATTAATAATCTGCCTTATTTTCTGTTTGTTAGGATTTTAGTTTTAATTTTAATTAACAAACACAGTTAGCATGTTAATTAGAAAGTGGCACGGTAATGATATATAGATAAACAAGTGGAAGAATTCAATGTGTGATATTGAAATATTGATAAAAGTAACTCAAGATGAAGAAGTTATTTTCTAAAATTGATAATACATCAAAGGAAACTAATAATTACATAGGAAAGTCATTTACAGTAGGACGACACACAGTCACTGTAGAAGATATTCTTGCTGAAGGTAATCAATTATTGCATTATATTATATTCATTAACATGAACTTGCTTTCCATTAGGTGGTTTTGCTATTGTCTATCTTGTAAAAAGCAGCAATGGTACTAGGTATGCACTGAAACGTATGTATGTTAACAATGAACAAGACTTGAATGTGGCAAAAAAGGAAATACAGATTGCAGTAAGAACATATTTGCTATGTCTATCTTTGAAATTACAAATGTCCATATGTTTACAGAGTAATTTAAGTGGGCACAAGAATATAATAGGTTATGTAGATTCAAGTTTTACACCCACAAGTGGTGGTGTCTATGAAGTCTTATTGTTAATGCCATATTGTCAGAACAATGTTCTTGGATTGATGAAAGCCAGAGGAAAAGCTAATTTTACTGAACAAGAAGTATTAACAATATTTTGTGATACATGTGAAGCAGTATCAAGATTACACCACTGCCAAACTCCAATTATACATCGTGATTTAAAAGTAAGATGCAGAAATCTCACATTTAATCATAAATCCAATTGATTGATGTATGTTTAACAGGTTGAGAATATATTAATTAGTGAGAATGGTAGTTATGTAATTTGTGATTTTGGCTCAGCTACTGGCAGGATTCTAAATGCATCAACACAAGGTGTTGTTTCTGTTGAAGATGAAATTAAAAGATACACTACATTGAGTTACCGTGCCCCTGAAATGGTTGATATGTATTGTGGTAAATCCATAACTACAAAGGCAGATATATGGGTATATAGAATATACTAATGCTAATGATCTATTCAAAAATGTTACTAACAACATTTTTTCTTTCTAGGCATTAGGATGTTTACTTTATAAATTGTGCTTCTTTACATTACCCTTTGGAGAAAGTACTTTAGCTATACAAAGTGGAAATTTTTATATTCCTGATAATTCAAAATATTCAAGAGGCTTACACCAATTAATTAGTAAGTGTTCATGTTTTAAAATACACCAAATAAATTTCCTTTCATTGTGATACAATGTTTGTTCCTTAGGATACATGTTAGAACCTGATCCAGAGAAGCGCCCAGATATATTTCAAGTGGCCAGCGTTGCTTTTCCGCTATTGAATAAGGAAAATCCCGTACAAAATTTACACGTACGTACTTCGATCATTGTCATTGTACTAGAGAAAGTAAAAGCGTTTTTTGTTTTTAGAAATCACCAATACCTAATTTAGACGAACTACAAGTGCCATTATTCGAAACCGAAGGGAAAAAATTGCAGACGCAGGTAGTGAAATCTGCTAATAAGTCGACAGTGGCTCCAACAATCGAAGGTACAAGCGTAATGCCACGTCAAAGACCGAAAGCTAGTTCATCAACACCATTGAATCTGACTAATTTACCACTTACACTTAGTCCTAGTCCAACGGCCAAAAAGTCTCAAAGTCCCGTCATAACAAATGCCGATAATCAATATCAGACCTATCAGACGAAAACCATTCAGCAAACGTTTCCAACTACTAACAATCAAATATTTCAACCATCCGCCACGGTTGCAACGCAAAGTTTCTCACCAGCTTTTCAACGCGCGCCGTTCTTCTCTTCTAGTCAAGAAAATCCGGAGAAACATTTTGAAAATCTCTTCCAGTCTTCCATTTATCCCGACCCGTTTCGAGACGACGATGCTTCGCCGTCCACGACTAATAAAACGAGTTACGAAGCCGATACCGTTACCACACCCGTTTCCCCGAAACAATCATTTAACGCTAGCACTCACGGTTTATCGGCTCCCAAGCAAGGCCTCGTAGAATCCGCTTCGCAAAGCGTCATGGGTACAGCTAATACGCCACCAGCATCACCGACATCATCCGTTCAAAGGGGTCATAGGAGAAACATGAGCGACACATCAGCTTTTAACAAGTAATTCATGCTCTCCTCATAACGACACATTCTAATGTCAATTTTACAGAGTATTCGCAACTGAAACATCACAATTTCTGGCCCCGTACGAATCGTCGATCAAGACTAAAACAGACGATGCACCGACCAGCGATCTAAGTAAAGTGCCGTTGGCGCCGCTCGGTTCGTCTGCATCGAGTTCCGATATCAGTCATCCCATCGGACAGGACGCGCGTTCCCTTTCGGCCGACGTCGCCGATTGGAATCCATTCGAGGAGACGCCGTTCAGTCAAATGTCCGAGGATCACATATTTGGGGCGGAGTTCGATAAGATTCGTAAAGGCAGTCAAAGTAGTACGTCGATGTGAAATAACGATAGGATTAAAGAGAACGAGAGAACAAGGCAAACATTTATTTTGCAGGTATACAAGGAGTCAAATCGAGAGAGAGCTTGGTAATGTCGGTTTCTGAAGATCCGTTCGGGCAGGCACCGTTCAGTCTTCCGACTAAAAACAGAACTGCTAAAGCTGGCGTGCAATCAGGTAACAATAATATTTCATAACTTGCGTACTAACAAAGAAAAAAGAGAAACAAGATGCAAAGTTGCTAAAGCTTACTAATTTGTGAAGCTGAACGTGAGAACTTGACATGTTGTTCAAATGAAACCAATAATTTAGTAGAATAATTTTTTTATTGATTAAATGTTACATCATAGTCTTGTTTCCAAAGAAAGGAGCGCGTTATTTTCAATATTATGCTCCATTCGATTAAAAAGAGATAATAGTAAAACGTGAAAGCCTACATATTGAGCTAGTTTTAAAAAAGTACATACAAAGATAAGTACGTAATTTGTACTTAAGCTTCTATCCACATAGATATATTTTTAAATATCCTAACGATTGTTCTTTTTTTTGAAATCTTTTGCAAATCATTCCAACTTATACAAAGCAAATTATTTATCTATATAATAGGTATAAGTTTTTGTTTTAAAGACAATTCATTAATACTTTTTTTTTTTCAAGTTTCTTTAAACTTATAAATAAATATCTACTAGTCCAAAAATTGATTATGACAAATTATAAAAATTATTTCTAATTGGTGTAAGGTGCGTTTTAAATGGAGCTTTATTTCTAATTACTTTTACAATTATTCGAAGACGTTACTCTTGCAAATGCCTATTTTTGTATTATCAATTTAAAACGCATCATTTACACACGTTTATTTTACTCAAGATGTTAGTTCCTCATTTATAGTTTGTTCCAAGTTTAAGAGAAAAAAAATGCATGAAGAAATTAAACCAAAACATTAAAAAAAGCTTGTGATATGATGTGTAGAAAATAGCACCAAATAAATTGACAGATAAAAGAGTAAGTTATTTCCTGTAAATAATCGACTTGATATTATTATGAAGATTTTAGCATAATCTACTTTCAGTTACTTTGATTTAATTCAACGAAACGCAGAAGATATTTCATTTACTCTTATTTTTTCTTGGTTTTAAACTCGTCAGACTGATTAATTAGATTCTATAGCGAGATTGGTTTTTCTTATCTAATTTGATAATCCTTATTATAATTTACTTGATTTCGATCGTATTTAATTATGGAACAGCGATTTTTAGAATCACAATTTATATGTCTATATTATAGTTTTAACTGAATGCTCAATTATCGTATTGTCTTTCGATTTGTGTTAACATTTCATTTAATTTTTGGCGATTATTTTCTCATTTTCCTCACTAAATATATGTATCTTACGTTTAAATTTATATAAACATTTATAACTACATATATGAATAAATATATACATATATATATTTAGGGGTGCCGAAAGGGTAATCTTCAATATCAATTGTATCTTTATTAAATTTAATGTTTAACAAATTTGTATATTGATTAAAATACAAGAAAGTATGAAAATAATAATGTATTGTGATTGATTACTGCTCTTTTTCGAGAAGAGAGAAAACAGCAAGTTTATATTAAATGTTATATTATGTATAGAGAAAGAAAAATTGTAAAGAACGATAAAAGAAAATACAACTATTGCAGCAATAAAGTTGCTTATGTTACTTTCAATTTATTTTACTACTACTACAAATTTATTCCTTTTTTTGTTCCTAATTATTATTTAATTAGTGCAATTAATAAAGAAGCAATTTCTGTGCTTTCTATAAATGGCTGTTCCTCAATTTTGTTTTTACTTTAGGTGGTGGGACCTTGCTGCGTTAAGTTTTTTATCAATTTTTGCAAACATGATATGATTAAATACTGCGTCGTTAGTTATATCGCTCCCACTATCTATTTGCAGCCTTTATAACTTATTGGTTTCAATCAACAAAATTTATATTAATTAATTAAACTGTTTAATTCGTTTGCGATTCATTCGCCAAATTGTACTGTAGCATATTTAAACAATTAATTCTTACGAAATTCAAAAACCTTTTCCAGCAACGAAACAAATCGAGAATCCGATAAAACGAAAGATACTGGAAACGTTACCGTTGTTCGAAATGTCTCCGGAACACGTAACATCGACGACTTCGGATGGCGAAGCGTTGTTGAAAATGAAAGAGGATCATTTGGAATCGACAATGTCGCCGCCTTACGTGAAGGCGCCATTAGAAGATCGTTCCAAGTACGAGAAGTTAACGCAAAACAAAGAGGACATCAGTTCGGAGGATTCGTCGTCGCACGACGAAATCGAACAGTATCGTAACAGCGAGAAGAAGCGGCGACGGAAGATCAGACATTTGCCGGAGAAGTGGCCGATCATCAAGACGTTGCGAAACGATAGGAAGGCGGCAAATAATGCGGCGAAGACGAGGAGAGGCGATGCGGCCGTCACGGAAAACGGCAACGCGGATTCGGACGATTCCATCGGTTCCGCCAGCGATCTGAGAGACGATTACGAGGATGCCGCGGAGAAAGGCGACGCCGCAAGCGAAACCATTAGCGCCAGCATCAAGACGTGCGGCTCGTCCGCTTATCACGCCGAATGCGAGAGCATGGCGACGCACGAAGACGATTCCGCCAGTCGGATCGTCCGTGCGAAATTGCGAGACGAATCGAAACTCGTGGCGCCGTCCATCGACGAAGACATGTTGTTCGTCGGTCATCGTTACGGCGACCGGCCGTTATTGCTCGACGACGAGTTGGATTCGGATTGCGAATTGAAATGCGACAACAGTTTCGCCGGATGGACGGTCGAGAAAGGTGGCAAGAAAGAGGATCTCTGGATCAAGCCGAGCAGTAGTTTCGACGAGGATCCGTGCGACGTCTTTGCAATGGCGCCGTTCAGTAATCCGAAGGTGCGCCAGAAGGACATACACGAGGCGACGATATTGCCGTTGGAAACGTTGCAAGAGATGGAGGCGCAACGGACGCCAAAGCGTTCGAACGCAGCCAGTCCCGTTCTAAGTAGCACGCCGTTCGCGAAGGGACGCACGTTTTCTGAGGAGAATTTCCGAATATACGAGGGCGACGGAGGCGGAAGCGTACTAAATAACGGCTTAGTTAATTTGAATCCATTTTTAGGCGATAGTAGTACCATGAGCAACAGCGAAATTAAGAGCACTTCGAATTACGGGACCGTTACGGTGAATTCGAACGTGGTCAATATACAAATTGGGAATTTTAATAGCTACGATGCAACGCAATTTCCTACCGATTTCTCAAAAGAGGCTTGCTTCATCAACGACGAACCGCAAACGCATTCACAAATTGCCGAAACCGTGCCGTCGTCCATTGAGATGGTTACGAAAGGAACGGTACAAAATCAATTTGACGCAAAGGCCTTCTTTTACGATACGTTCGATCCGCAGCACATTCCACGCGTCGACTCTAACGAATTTCAAACGTTCGACGCAACTAACGAAACGCAAATCGCAACGTTCTTAACGGAGACCGTTAATAATGATAACGCCAGCGGCTACTATGCTCAAGTACAACACAACGAATACAAAGGGAAGAAGGATCGTAAGAAGGAAGGCAAATCGAAGTATTATTTAATCGAGGAACGTGGTTCGGACGAAAGCCCGAATGCAGTTAATATTAAAAAGACCAGCAAAGGCAGCAACGCTTATAAGAAAGTTACCAATAAGACGAAGAGGATTGGTACAAAGATCAAAACGCAAGTGGGTTTCAGTAATATGAGTTTCGAGGATTTCCCATCGGACGACGAAGGCGAGAAGAGTGTCGATAACACGACGGCGCCGTTCGAGGTATTACGCGACGACGAAAAAAAGTACGGCAGTTTGAAGAGGATCGCTAATCCGTTCTCTTGAAAGAGAAATCGAAAGATGCGTTTCATTTATGAAAGTATTAATTAATTCAATTATCGTTTCACGTTCAATTATCGTAAAGTCGTATAGATGTGTTTTACACTTCCTTTTAAGTTAGTCAATGGGATAATAATTATGATGAGGTGAATTTTTAACGTTAAATTTATTTCTTCTTGTTTTGAACAGCCTGTTGTGATAAATGTTACTACTGTTCGAATTGTTTTATTTATTTAGATTGTTGAATCTTGCAGCTATAATGATGAGACTTGGAATTTAAAAGATGCTATATTTATTGGAAAAGTTTATAAACTATATACAAAACTACTTTTTACGCTGTTATATAAATGTTCCATTTTTTGCGAGGAAAAAAGTTGTGATAAGGAAATGAAATTGTTAACAACAAAGAGCAAACGTACCTAAACGAAAACACTTTAAATAATAATGATAACAATAAACAAATAATAGTCAATATGCATGCAAATTAGGTGCCTTTATAATTTTCGTCATTTTCTACTAAACATCCATCCGCTTTTGTAAACTTACTCGATTGAAAAAGGAGAGTTTCAAAATATACGAAGATAAAGAAATATTTTTACAGCAGATTTATTAAATAGTAAGAAAAGAAATAGTTACAATCATATTTAGATTTTGGGACCATTATGATTTCTTCAAACCATTCGCAAATAAATACTGTTTCAGCATTTCCATAATTGTTAAGTCATTGAGTTGAGATAGAGAAATGCATTTGAAAGTTCTATAATATTGTTACAAAAAAAGTTATTAGATTCTATATATATTATATACTAATTATTTATTTTATTTTATAATTAAGTTATGAAGGGCGGTTCTTATCGTTTGCCGTAAAAGAATCTTTTCCCGCTCGTTTTTACCTTGCAGTATTTCACGGCAAATCATAAAAATCGCCCCCAAATATTGTTACATTCCTTCTAATGGGTATTTAAGAATTTTGAAATAGCGCACCCCTCATTCTTTTCCATTCGTTTTTTTATTGTTTTCCATGTATTACGTGCTTTATTATTACATAACTATAACATCAAATGCTGTGTTTTAATTTTCTTTTTGTAGAAAAATATTTATTACCACTTAAAAGAGAAATGAAGTACACGGTCGATCATACAATTTTCTTATAAGCCATTCGTATGTTAATAAACGAGGCTCCGCAGAAAGACACGAGGCTCGCAAACGAGGCAATTATACCTAAAATTAAATCGAAGCCGGTATCGATGAAACCGTTTCTAGACGAATTAATCGAATCCGGTTGTACGTAGTCCATGAAATCGAATATCGCTTTGCAATTCAATCGGCTATGTATGACGGGTAATGCCGTACCGCTAATCGATAGATACTTTCGTAAAGTTTGCCTATACTGATTACACGTCGTCCGATAACCGTCGGTGTAGATGGAAAAGTGTATTAACGCATATAAAGCGAAGAACGACGAAAAGACGGAGATCACTATCCAAAACCTTTTCGGTAAGACGCTCGTTTCGGACAATTGCACCGTTTGCACCACCACCGTTTCGCCGGAACTAAAAGAATAAGTAATTGTTAGCCAAAATTATTTGTCATCATCAATTGTTCCATACTCGTTTGTTGTAGTAAATGTACGAGCCACCGTTTGCGGCGTGAACATGACTCTGTAGCAGTGAAAGCAAAACATGCAGAGACTGAAGAACATGTAGATTAACGGACCAAATGTTACCCAGATGCACGGTGCCAGATTGCCACCTGAAATTCAAACAATAATTGATCGAATAATGGGTTTCGGCGTGTTATCGATTTACCTAATAACACGTAGGGCGTGTGTTTCGCATACAAGATGCAGCTGCAGTTCTTGCCGTAACCGCATTGATCCAGGGTTTCTTTCCAATGTCCCCATGCAATGCCCGAAGTGATGCAAGCAATAATGCCACAAATTATTGTTAACGCGTACGCTACCGTTAAACAAATTTCTAATTGTTTTCGCGTCATTTTCTTCGATTTTGCAAACCACGCACAAAATCAACAGGTAAGTACTGATAAGATAGGAAATGATAGATTACGCAGTGAAGGAATTACTTAAACTAACGTTAATTCCGACCAAACGCATTTTTTTCGTCTTTTAAAACTCAAAAGCAACTTCCGAATAACTTTGTAAACAAAATTCTGTTAAGTTGAGCGAACTTTCTTGTTGTTTACAAACACGCCTTCTGCATCACCTATATTTTACCTGTCTCTCCCACTTATTTCGAAAAAATGTCTAGGAAATCTCGCGCTTTGTGGGAAGGGGAATAATATTGAATTAATTACGTGTACATTAAGTGTGACTCGTGTATTAATAAAATGAGCGCATCAAATTAACTTAATCTTATGTAGGCAGCAATTTAAAATATTTTGAAAATGTGAATTCCAATGTAAAAAAAATAACTTCAATTTCGCATTGATTGAGAATAATATTCGTAACATTGCAAATTATATTGAATTTATTTCACTAATATAGTACATAAATATTTCGGTTCCAAAATTCGAATTGACTTTGAACAGAATTTTCTTTTTAAACAAAGAATTACGCCGTTCTTTGTATATATTTTTTACGGTAAATGAAGTAAAAATTCTTAATAACTGCACAGAAGAACCGTTACCTTTGCCTGCCAAAAGAAATAAAAGTTACATTAAAATACATATTCATTGAAAAATTATGATTCAAAAAAATAAACAATTTCTCTATATGTATATTTTATTGTTGTTCAATTATGAGAAACAAATAATTACATAAATACAGCGAAATATTATTTATCCAACACATGTGGTAATTGATCACAGCACTAATAAATTAATTATAATGGACACAATGTTAGGTACTTAGAAATATAAGTAATTTAAATCAATTTCCATTGTATCATACATGTCCCATTATCATTTCTTTCCTTATTCTGTACATATAAAGCTTGTTTGTTTTTCTGCTATAAGAATCACAAGTTAGCATTCATTAAAAAATAAACAAGCGACATGTAATGTTCAAAAGAAATTATAAAAGAAGTGTGCTTCATTGTTTAAATTACTATTTTGAAATCTTACCAACTTTGTACACAAAGTGAAATTTGTTAAATTTCTAGTTTATAATTAGCAAAAAAAAAGGACTAATGATTTCTTACGCTGGATTAAAATGAGATAATTCTGCTAATTTCCCTCTAGTATTCCATAAAGCATATAAAGCTGATATTCCAAATCCTACAGCACCTCCCATTCCACACTTTCTCAGTCCAGCTAAAATAAAATTAATAAACCATGAAATATAATTTATTGTAATTATTTCTATTAAATTTTACCTGTAGATTTATACAAACACCCTGTAGCAGTTGCTGCTATAACTGTATTTAATTCATCATCTGTTCCTCTCACCCATGATAGTATCACACCAAATGCTGAATATATTACTGCAATTGATCCTAATGTATTTGCTGTAGCACTACCTTTCTTCATAACATGATTTAACATCCTAAAACATTATCATATGACATCTTTTCAAAGTAATCTGACAATTTCATCTTCATACTGTGTTCGTCTCAGTTTCCCTGTTTGTCCAGCAAGTGTTGTTGCTTTAAGGCCATTTAAAAAACCTGTGGCCCCACCAATTCCTGCACCTACCATACATGATGCACCAATTTGGCCAAACGCCAATTCAAATCTTCCTCTTTGTTTATTATTACCATCCAAGAATATGTATTCCGGTTGACTCGTGGGTATATACACGGGGTCATAGTTCAGATAGGGCGACGAGAAGGGCTTATACGACCCTAAAATATTATAATAACGATTAATTATAGGTTATATTAGTAGTACACATGAAAAATTACCTGGTAATCCACGTGTTACATCGGCACTACCATAATTTTGAGAATATGCATCGTTATCATCATTTAATGCTGACATATTATTGATGTTTCGTAACTATTTCCAAATGTGATTTCAGAAAATTCACGTTTTTATTATATCCAAGTGCGTAACAACCGAGAACACAACCATAAAAATTGTAGTTCGTTACCAACTCTTTGATCGCATGGCGCTACATTCAATTAAATAATGCTAATACGAATTTCTGTTCTGAATAATTCTGAAAGATAACGTCAATAAAACGGCAAAATAATAAATAAATGTCATAAAATAATCAAAAATATATTTCGAAGTAAAGAGAATAGATAAATGCAAAAAAATAAGAACACCAAACAACTGTCAACGTACATCAACAAGCAGAGCTTTAAAATGGAAAATTGAAAATATCGAGTGCAAAGCTATACTTAAAATTCCGTCCATAAGAACTTTTTTGAAAATTTGAGACATGTTTTGGTTGTAAGTAATCATACACTGCAATTGAAGATTTGTTTCATGTAAATTAACAATGGTAATTACTTTAAGGAATTTTGCAACATGACAGAGTTTATTGTAAAATTGCAACCACACCAAGAGGAGTTCATACAATTAGCAGAATTAGCTGGTTTACATGCAAATCCTGAGGTGTACAGGTAAAACCTCTTGTGAAAATCATTGATGAAAACAAGATATCTAATGTCTTTCTGTTTTAGAATAATGATTGAAATGTTAAACTTAAATGTAGATCCAAATACTATCTTCAACTTATTGAATCTTATCAGAAAGTCAGTGAAGCATTCTGTTAGAAAACGTCAGAGTTTACAACTAAAATAGTGATAAACATGTTTTGCATTGAGATAATATAATTATCACATATATAAATAATGTTTAACTTCATATATCTGATATATGTTTGTAATACAGCAATTTACTTGCACAAGATTATTAATTATTTTTTCTTAAAAATTATAGATAATAAAAAAATATCATAAAAAAATTGTAGCCTCTTTCTAAACATCAAAAAGAAAATGCATTTCAATGTCCTTCTAGATTTTTCGGTTGGTAAAACATTTTGGTAATCACTGCATTACCTGGCATTCAGGTGCCAAACTAAATGCGAAAACTTGAAACGGACTATTTTTAAATACATACACAAGTTTCTGTATAATTCTAAACAGGTACATTTTTTCATCCATTGGAATATGATTAACGACGTAATGACATGATAATAATATTGGAATTGCGAAGAAAAACGATTTGTAAGTGCAGTTGAAAAATAGATACCAAATAAATAATAATGTCTGTGGAAGAGGACACAGAATTGAGAGATTTGCTCACACAAACCTTAGAAGCTAATGGTTGTTTATCAAAAATAAGGGTAAGAAACGATATTTATTAAATCACATCTTTGTGACAGGAAAATGTTTGGTTTTAGGCACAATTAAGAGCCAGTATTGTATTGGCATTGCATGAAGATGAAAATGTAAGTAATAAGGAAATTACTTCTTTGCTTTAATGTTAGATAATCCCCCATCAGTTACAGAAAAAGACACCACTAGAAAATGAGAAGGTAAAAACACAATTGGAGTCAGCAGATGGCCAATTAATGTTCTGTCTAGTAAGAGAATTTTTAGAATTCTTCAACCTTGACTTTACAATATCTGTGTATGAACCTGAGACATACTTGGGCACATCCTATAACTATGAAGGTAGATGTAAGATAATTAAAGATTTAGGTTTATCGCAGTTAGAAGACAATGTGCCTTTGATATTACAATTAGTCAAATATGCTCAGTTAAATAAGAAGGTTGATGTGAGTACTGAAGAAGAACATAGTGGAATGAATCATTATGCAGATAGCTTTCAAAGTGTTTCTGATATTGAGAAAAGTATGGATAAAGACAAAAAGAGGTTTAATGAAACTTTTGATGTTAGTAACAGTGGCAAAGACAAAGATGATAATAATACTTCTACAAAGCATTTATATAACATCAACAATAAGACTTACTCTATGAAGGAGGACACATTAGATGAAAGTAGTTTGGCAGCTGGAGATGTTTCAAATTTAATCAATTTAGATCAGAGTATCAAAAGTAGTTCTTTATCAAACAGTCATCATAAGGTTGAGAATGAGAAAAGCAGAAGCTTATTAGATCAGTCCATTAGTGAACAGGAAAAGGTATCATCAAATGATGCAAAATCTTTATCAAAATATGATGCAGTTATAGACAAAATCAAATTGTCACCTCAAAAATCAGAAAAGTTAAAAGCAAAGAGCAATCTAAGTTCCTTAACAGATCTTCCACCATTACAGATCAACAAGTCCAGAGATTCAATGGCTTTGCCATTGCTATACAGCAGCAAATATAATAGAAAAGATGATCTAGATAAATTTATTGATGTTGATACATTTGATAATTATGAAGAAGATTTTATGCCCAGTGGCGAGTTAGAATTAGGCTTAACGAAATTTAATGTGAAAGAAATAATAAAGGATGCAGTTCAAGTTAAGGGAAATAATTATTCGGAAAAGAACGAGAATGCGATGGAAAGAACGAACGGAGTTAATTTGTCTGATAATGAACAAGGTGTGGACACAACAGAGACAAGTATAAGTCAGGAATTGCATACAGAAGCTGAAGAGATCTTAAGAACTGCATCCAACTAACTTAAAGTGAATAATAGTAGTAATCTCATAGGCACAGGTTGCTCAATTAAGTGCCATAACTTGACATCAACACTATGTGCTATTTGTTAAACATTCCTCAATTTGTACTTAATAATTTATTTCATAATTTATTACTTTTTTTTACTTTGTTATGTTAAAGTATGTGTAAACGCTAATTCGTTTGGTTGATAAATTTAACAATGATTATGCCCAAAATTAATGCAAGTAGTAAACTTTAATGACGATTTTCTATTAGATTTGGCAAATAAATCAAAATGCCACATTATAATCATTTTACAAAAAAGTAACTATTTTGCCATTACAATTACACAGTAATATAATAATTAAAAGATGTGAACTAGTTAATGTTTATTACTACTAATAATTGCATTAATTTGTATTAAGTCTCTCATAAACGACTTCTCTCTTTTTGTATTCTTAAACCATAAGTTTTTGATACAAGATTCCATGAATCCATATATCTGTCCATGCACATAGCTACACATTTCTGTAATAACAAGAGGAAAACAAATATATTTTTATATGTATATTGTTTAATTGATAAATGTTAAACTCACTTGTTCAGAACTATCTAAAGAAGTCCCTGGTTTTGATATACATTTTTTAAAGCATTTCTCTGTCATTTTCTTGAAATAAATAAATGATTATATTATATTAAAGGCACATTTCATAGTATTTTCCTTCATATACATACTGTTAACAATTCTTGTGCATTTGCTACAGCTATCTGCTGCTTCACTTGGTCCATCAATTCATCCTTTTGGGCACCAGTTAATCCTGACGATATTGAATCCATACTCATTGCGAATTAATTATTTATTAGATTTCCTAAATATTCAAATTTTAATTCGTAAACTGTAATAAAATTCTGCAAAATTAAATAACGCTTTAGAAGGCAATAAGACTGGATTATATCACGTTCATTTGTGAATAGGTTATGTCACATTTCAAAAATAATACATATCTGCGGCTTTTTAAAAATATTTCCCCTTATTTGCACGCAAGTTGTTTAATTAAATTATAAAACTCACATTTAGATTTAATTCATCAATGAGAAAATTGATAACATGAGCAACTCATATTTCATTATTAGTTTTACTTGATTATATCAAATTTATTCCTTTAATGGTTGTTGAAATTCTTTTAATTAATACTTCTACAATAGAAGAGATTAATGATTAAACACGTAAGTTGAAAGAATTCGGGTTGTTCAAGAAATTTTCCACGCATTTGAATTTGAATATGCCGCAAATTGTAATGTCAAAGTACAGACTTGATTGGTCGATAATAGAAAATCCAAATTGTAATTTTCTAGTTTAAAATTAATTTCCGCAACAAATAAATAAATTCAAAGCAATGACTGATTTTATACATAGAGATAAATGGAAGTTCGCGAGAATAAAATGAACTTTAGGGGATTAACAATAATAATCATCTTTCAATTCAGCTCAATAAGCTTTATTTATAAAATTAAACATTTTCATCTTTTTTTTTGAAATTGGTGTTAATAAGGAGTACAATAAACAACTTACAGTTAACATATCGTAATAAATTAAACAAAATGATGCCCCTAGATAATGAAACCGTTTCAGAATGAGATTCTTTTTATCCTTATTATAACAGGAATAACAATCGTGTGTACATGTAATATAGTTTATATAGTTCTAAAAAATACAATGTTATAATCTTTATCGTTTAGCATGCATAACATTAAGGCACCTAAAAAGGAAAGCGGCGTTTTATTATTTTTTTCTCTCTTTCTAACAATTTTTACGAACGCAATTTTCGTTCTTACAATGTGCCTTAATCATGTACATAATTCTTCCCTCGGCGCCCACGTTTAAGACACCAAGATTTCGTATTCCGGGAAACCCAGCTCCTTGCCGCCGTACGGTATGTAGCACACGTTATGACTCGGCTGCACCTTTCCAACGGTCAACGCGCCGTCGTGCACGACCCTGCCGATGTACAACGTCTCGCCGTCCTCGCTCTGTCCGCCCGGCACCGCGTTCGGCGGCACGTTGCAACCGGAGCAGGCGATCCACGTGCCGTTGAAGTCGCACAGCACCTCGTACTGCGGCACGCCGTGTTCCTCGCTGCTCCACGGCACGTAAGCCTGGCCGTGGCTGGCGACCAGTTTGCCCGGTATGAGGCCGCCCTGGAAGTTACACCTCGCGATGTAGACGGCCTCGCCGTTGTCCTCGCCGCCGGGGAACGCACGTGGCGGCACCTGTCCGCCGCTGGCGGGCACCCAACACGGGGCACCGCCGGAACAAGCACCGCCGCCGCCGCTGGCGCCCTGCTCGATGATCCACGAACCGCTCGCGCCCCAGCCGGTGCACACGCCGACGTACTCGATCGGCACGCGTTCGCCGTCGTTGAAACTGATGAACGGCTCGCCCTCGCCCTCGCGGCCGGCAGAAATCGTGCCGTCGTGCCAACGGAGCCAGAAGCCGCGGTACTCGCCGCCGTTCAGGATGCCCGGCGTGTGCACCTCCGCCACGTCCGGCTTCTGACGGTTCTTGCGGATGACCGACTTGGTGTTGTTCCAGCCGCCGATGAACACCTCGTACATCGGTTCCGTTTCGCATGCGGACGTCGTCAGGGCGATGTGCGCGTCGTTCGGGGCACGGACGCGGAACTGACAGAAGCCGGTGCCGTTCGGGAAGAAGCTGTACTCCAGCTTGTCCTCGGTGTTTAGCTCTGCAAATAGATCAATGATAGAGGGAAACTTACATAATAGGAAATCAATATAAAAATTGGTTGCGATGACGCTTCGAGTTTTTTTTTTTTACTTGAAATCGAAGGTCGACACGAAGTGTTTATCGAGTTTACGTGTTAAGCTCAATTTACCTTAAACGAACAAATATATGCGTTAATGGTCGTTAATAATGGCAACACATGACCTTTATTATATCACTAGTGGATATTGGATACTTCTAATCGCTGGAAATTTAACGCGGTACTAATGGGAATGTAAATAATTTCATTGCGGCGACGAACGTTAAAACAACTTTCATCTGCCTCGATAATTTTTGAAAATTAGAATAATTAGTATGTAAGAAGGTGCGTAGGATATCTTTTATGCGTTTTGGTAAAGCAACATCCACATAATTAATGTGATTTTCTTCAATTAACAAGTTAATTAACATAAATTGGTTGTACGTTTAAGGTCAACGTAATGCTGATGAAACGTGTTAGGGAAAAGAACGTTTTTGGGTTGCAAATCGAAATTTACGTGGCAAATCCAGATCGTAAATAACGAGCGAAGAAATTGATAATTCGAAGGAAAGCCGCATTCTTGAACTTGGTTCTCTTTTTTCCAAATTCCTTTATTTCCAACAAAATGACATAATTCGCTATATTTAGATGCGCTAACATTTATTTCGCCGGCTCTCCCACCGCGATTATTATTATTATTCACGACGATAGTCATTCTAATGGAAAGTAACAGGCCATCAAATGGGTGTGTCACCAAAAAATAAATGGCCAATTCTGCGTTTTTGCATTAACTACAATCAACGTAAGCAAATTCTTTTTGTTGGCTTAAAATGAAATCGATCGGACCACGAAAATGTTACACGTCACCACCGCACCGCAACGAAAATAATTTGGAGGAATGCGGGATGTTTTTTTTTTTCATAAACTACGAAATCCGAGGATAAATTCGAAAAGGCGCTCCTTCAGGTGAAGTTTGAATTGAGAATTTTCAAAATCTTATTAAGGAACATTCGATTAACTTACCAATTGGTGCTGCCATTTTTTTCACGAAATATTTTCAATAATAACACTGAAGAATCTCCGTCAAAGAACGCACTGAATTTAACTATTAAATCTTTCTATCGATGCGACCGTAACTTCACGCAGGCTTTTAATAGAATCTACACGCTATCATCGATGGATTTCGTTTTGAAACGATCTATAAAAACCACCACTCTCTTTCTCTGCTATAATAATGACAAAACGAGCCAAGAGAGAGTCGCAATACGGACTGGTTTTTTTTGGTGGTATTCTTTGGCGATGTTTGCGTGGTGACCTCAATAGAGAACCGAACAATAACGATGTGCAATTTGTAATTAGCTTACACGAAATGATGAGTCATACAATCATTTTTAATGATGGCTTAATGAAATTACTCAATCGTGATTCTTCTAGAAGAGATTTCGTTAGAAACGTTTCCGCGCGCATGGAAAAATGCGAATCGCTTAATTAAATAATTACGGGGATAAGCAATGCGGGGGAACGAAGCAAATTGCTAGTTTTTCTCGCAAATTCTACCGCCTACGAATTAAAATTGTACGACAAATTGCTAAATTGAAGAATTGCTAATTCCAGAACTGAAGGTTGCATATGCTGATTGGAAATACATTTTTCGCTGATAAGGCAATCGTTTTAAAAATAGCTAATGTTTAATTTCAGTTAATGATGTCATCCATTCTAGATTATATTCTATGAAGAGCGATGTTAATTAGCCCCTTTGCTTTTGAGTTTGCGATTATCAAAATAATGCGAAAATACCAAAATTTAAGTTTGTTCAGAGAAGATAATAATTCAGCTTTTTTATTATCGTAAATATAAATAGAAAATGCTCAAAAGTATTTAGCTTTAGAATTAAATTCTTAAATGAGGAAGTATTTATTTTTGCGCTGGAAATCATTAAGAAAAGCGAAGCTTTAGAGCGCAAAATTTTACAGGTTTCTGATAACTGGAATTAATTCGTGCACTTTTGCGGCGTCATGAACAAATGTGGAAGTGTGATTCAGAATTGTGTTGAATTTTGTATTAAGTGATTATTTTGCCGTATAATTCGGAATTAAAAAAAACTAAAAGTCATTTTATACTTTTCAGTTTCGGAAATGAATAATAAGATTTATTAATAAAAGTGCGTTATAAATAATTCTGCGTATTTCCGTATTAAAATTGCCAATTTTTGAACACGTACGCAATAATAATAATAATAACAAAATTTTTGGTGGTAAATTTTGGATGAAAATCACATTGTTAATCGGCCTACATAACCTTTAACCATTCATTTATCTGGTCTAGGGAACAACTCATCCAAAGTGGCAATTTCGTATCAATTTGCAAGGAGGATAAGTGCGGTTAAACCATCAAGCTATCAGATTAAAAATCTTGACAACGTTCTACATTTGGTAAAGTATCAATTTTAACATCGTATTTTCTAGATGGAATTTTATTTACTACCACGAATATCCTTCCATAACGATTATCTGTTTCTAAGGCAAAAATGTTGTCCCGACGCAGAAGACGTGTCGAATGTATCGATTACTTTATGGTTCCAAACTACTTTGCATGCGAATATCTCATTAAATATTGTGAAATATAGATAGATACTTAAATAATATCGAGGCGATTAACGTGAGCCGTCTACTCCGTTACCTTATAACCGTCTTTCGTGATCGTAGTCACTAAAATACAATCCATCGTTCTTTGCAGGTCTTCTCGTAGTAATAGCACTTAATAAACATTAATCTCCTCAAAGGTGTGTTTGTCTTTTTTAAGTCATACACGCGTCATTTGGTTAATCGTCATTAAATTCGTTCACGTAAAATTGTAGGTATTTTCAAAATGCTAACGGGTCCACGTCCGTTAGTCATTTGCGGACCGTCCGGTAGCGGAAAAGGCACGCTCCTCGATAGGCTATTGCAAGAATATCCGAACACGTTTGGGTTTAGCGTTAGTCACACGACCAGAAAACCGCGACCGAAAGAGATCGATGGCCAGCATTATCATTTCACGTCGCGCGAAACCATGGAAGCGGACATTAAGGCCGGCAAATTCATCGAGACCGCAACGTTTAGCGGTAACATGTACGGTACGAGTAAAGCGGCCGTCAATGACGTGCAGAGAAATGGTAAGATATGTATATTGGAGATTGAAATCGAAGGCGCGAAGCAAGTGAAAAAGACCGATCTGAACGCACATTTCGTGTTCATAAAACCGCCGTCGGTGGAGGAATTGAAGAAACGTTTAGAGAAACGGAACACGGAGAGCAAAGAGAGTTTAGATATGAGATTGAATACGGCTATCAAGGAAATCGAATATGGTAATAATCGTCGTAGCTATTAACTTCTCGCGTTTAACTAATTCATAATTTCTAGCTACACAACCTGGAAACTTTGATGCCATCATTATAAACGACAATTTGGATCACGCCTATGAGCAATTGAAGGAATATGTGGAGACGAACGTGATTAGAAAGCCTTTATGAGGATTACTTTCGTTCCGCAAGGAACATGTGCTGCTTATTTTAGTACCCGCCGTCGTTTTATTTTTATTGTATAAGAAAAAGTTTTAAACGGCAATATTAATTTAGTCATAAGATATTTGAAGAAAAATTAACATTCCAATGGGTAATACTTAAATTCTTCCACTCGAGATTATTTTTTCTAGAAAACTAGTAAGTCTTTGCACGATTGTGCGAGACGTAGATTCAATTTTAGGAACACAAAAAAAAATTTAGTTAGTTTATTATACTTTACCGGTAAATCTGTAATATTTCTTATAATTATCATATATTATTTTGAATATTTCAGTAGATGCTGTGGATAGAATCCGCAACAAATAAGCGATAGCATGTTGATCGCATAGTTTTAACAAATTATACATACAGTTATTCAAATGTAACTAAAAGAAAAGGAAAACTTGTAAGTCAATAAAATCAAATTGCAATCAAGCATACCTTTACGCTCGGATATAACGTTACAGTTTCGTATTCTTTCAAAATATCGCATATCAAATATGGAGTAACGCGTGCAACGTATTTCTCGCAAGCGACAATGTTCCTAGTTAGCTTCTCCAATAAATGAGCGCAATTCGATAAACTTTGCAAACGAGCGTTATCGATTTGTATTTCCGAATTACTTTTTTCGCATAAGCTGCCCAATAAAACACGATATTGCTGTAGAAATGCGGGCAATCTATCCATTATTAATGCGTTTCTACATTTCAATAGCGATTCTAATATAGATATCGATGTTTTAAATGCATCGATGAACTTAATATTGTGCCTCATTACGACGGTCACGCTAAGTAATGAGAGATCTATAATAGACGGAGTCAACGGTAACTAAAAAACAATTGTTTAACTAAAGAGAACTATTGCTACACAATGTACACATACTTGAGTTTTACGGATTAAATTGTTGGTTAAATTTAAAACGCTTCCGTAATATTGATCGTAATGCGTCTCATCTTTAGGAATATTCGCAAGAATCAAGATTTGCAACAGCGTTTGTATGCTTTCCTGCCAAATTTTACTTTTTACCGCATTGAAAGAGCACATCAGAGTGAAATTCCAGATATTGATACGCGTAGAAAAGACATTGTAGTCATTATCTTCTACAGGTTTCAGCTAAAATCGGTTCAATCAATATTAAGGCGTAATGGAAAATTGTACATCCTTACTGTCGATCTTAATAGTTCCTGTGCCCACGCTGAGAAATCGTCGTTGGAAATGAGATCGAAAGTTACCACAACGAATTTGCAAAAGAGGTCTTTTTCCGCTTTCGACGTCACGGATAAATGCTTACACGTGTCCCACGTTCTTTTCGCAAAGTCGCAATCGATGGATTTGATTTGCGACTTGTTGTTTAAAACGGTGACAAATAGTTCCAACGATTCTTGTACAAAGCCAATTTGCAAATTATTAATCTGAAATGACAGCGACAATAAATTGCAAGAAATTTTTAATAAGAATAATAAACGCACTGCTAAATTTACGTAGTAATCGAGATGTCTTAATATCTCCTCCAATTTACTCTCCGGCCTGTTTAGATTAAATTTCAATACAGCAGTAAACGCTTCAACTGAACGTGTCTCTTTGCGCAAAATTAAGCCCTCCAAACTATTGCAAATCGTTATTTGATTATTCTGCAACACCTTCTTATGGTCCATTGAAACGTGTTGTTTCTTAAACTAAAATAATAAAGAAGAAAGATATTGATAGTGAACACGAAGCCGATTTAATTATTACCTTTGTTAATTCGTTTAGTGTGATTAATGTGCAATGAAAAAATTGCTCGCCATTTATGTTTTTAATCAAATAATTGATACCATCATTTAGGTCACTTTCATAATCTTCAGATTTGAGCATCATGTGGATGATATACTGGAACATTTCCTGATATCTCTTCACATATTTCAAAAGAAAATCGATGATAACGCTCGATTTCTTTACGTTTACGATCAAAATTGGTCCACTTTGTAATATGCCAATTAAAATCTTTTCGATTAAATGCATAAAATCTTCGTCTTGCGCGCATAATTCCTTTAAATCGCACAACAAACAGCTTAAATAAATAAATATTGTTGACTTTAGGTAGTTTGTTGCATAAGCTAAAGGAAGAGTGTTCAAGATCTCCAAATACTGTACTAATTTATCCCTTTTTAGTTTAAAATCCCCATCGCACGTGGGAGTTCTTAATAACTCATCGAATGTATTAAAAATCATTTTAAAATTACTTATACGATCTTCGTCTTCCTTCGTACTTAAAAAGTATTCCGTTGATATTACATTTAATATTTTGCCAATTCTTGTTTGTTCTCCTTTTTGTTTGAGCGACTCATTTAGATTTTGTAATGTGCTATATAAAATTCCATTTAGAATTAAATTACAATCGCAAATGCGTCGCAACAATTGTGGATCCTTTTGTTTGATCATAATGTTCAAGTAATTATTACTGATTTTTTTGATGTGTTCATCTGAAAATCTTGGGATAATGTGTTTCATAGCAAACGAATCACATAACAATTCAAAATTTTCTTCCAGATTTAACGTTAATTCATTTGTGGTAGCTAAAAAAATTTCTTCCGGAATACTGTTTCCGAAAAGCAGCAACGCCCTCAATTTTTGTATCGCCAATTTGTGCTACAAAGATTACAATTAACAGAATATTGTATTGACTAATTTAAAATCTCACCAAAGTCTGGTTACAGGGTTTCTCACCGAAATTTATGATCCTTTGGGAAAGCGTGCTCCATCGCTCGGGCGATAAATATGAATGTAAATATACGATATTAAAGCAGGAATAATCGTTATCCATCACAAGATTCGGTTTCATTTCATCTGACGAATAGTACAGCATAATCATGTACAATTCGGCCCACGTATAAGCGATATTTAGAAAGGCGCCCATTAACACATGATTCTAAACATTTAACTCGATTAGTTTAATGGATAATCAGCAAGTACCAACTAAAAAGATACATACGTGTTTCATAAGAAGCAAAGACGATCCGAATTGTCCTAATAAGCTTCTCAATTCCTCCATTCCCTTGATGAACTTTTTGAGATTTAACGTTGCGGTTGTGTGTTCGGCCACTCTAACGCTTGATAGAAATTGGCATAATAAAGTGCTCAAAAGTTCTATAAACAATAAATTGTCCTGATCTAAAATTTAACACATTAATATTAATATTTAATTAATGCCTTACAACACACCATTCTGTTTAATATTATTATCTAAGAAATCTTTCAAATGAAATAAAAACGTATTGAATAAGTTCATCACTTGCCAACTTGCTAATTGGCCAATGCAAATTGTAAAGTAATTTAAAACGTTTTGCGGAAAAATTGTTCGAGCACTCAATTTAGTCTTATCTAAACTTGTAACTTCCTCCAGTCCAGTAAAAGTTACTTTAAAGGTATCGATGTCGTGGGAGCTTGCCTCTGCCGATAATTTTATTTTGAAAAAAGGTACCACCTTTGATATGAGACTCTGAATTCGATGTAACTTTGCAAACACTTCCATTACCGACAGAAATAACTGTTCTACTAATATCTGCGATTCTTCGTCAACATTGAAAGTTATATATACTAATATATCATTGATTAGAGCTTCAATAATCAGAGGATTTAAAATTTTAACATGATCAATAATTCTATTTGTATATTTAATAGAACATTTCATATTAAGCATGTAATGCAATAAATTCTGAAATAAGGTGGAAGCTGAAACATCTGCAATAGTTACTTCTATATTAAAATTGACTGCAGTCAGTACTTCAAATAAGTTTTCCAATATCTGAAGAGACTTTTCTAGTTCCATTCCATTAACTTTGTATATACTTGCAGAGTTATTCAACTTCATTGTGCCAGTTAAATTAAAACCTGTAGCCTCTAGTAACACTATGAAGTATTTATACATGGATAAAGAATCACTTTTAGCACAATTACAATAAGCCTGGTATAGCAATTTGTACAGGAAGCTATTCTTTTGAGGTTCCATTTTATAAATTGATTTTAGTTTTTTAAAAAGTAACTTTGGCACATAGTGTATCTCACCATTTTCTTCAGGAGTAAAAATATTTGAATAGTAAGTTTCAAAATATCTAATATTCTTGTTAAAAAGACACTAAAACAATAAGCATAATTAAATATTTGTTTTAAAGTAAATGTGCTAAATACCTTCTGAATAAATTCCACAGCTTCAGTATAAAAATCAGTTTCATGATGAATTAGGCTAGTTGATAATTGTTTGATGATGAAATCTAACAAAGCAGAGTAAGATTCTTTAGATGTGTGTCCTAAATTGATCATGAACTCCATTTTCATTATTTTTGCAATCATCTCTTGAGATTTGTGGCTATTCAATAAACAGTTCACTACAGCAAAATACTGCTCTAAATTGTGCACATAAGATAAGTGAAATGTATTGTTTTCGATTAACATGTACATTGCTTTAATAATTAGCTCTTTTATATCAAGATCCTGTGTTCTTTTAAACTGCTTTATAATCTCCTAAAATTCAAATTATTGAATATTTACTAGTGTAATACATATTACATTATACATACTTCATTAATAAAATGAAAATCATCTTCACTTAAATCATTTCTGCTCAAGGTATTAATGTGATTTGATGAGAGCCATTCAACAACCTTTTGCCAAATATTTATATCATCTGTTTCCTGCTTGATTAACCATTTTAACAAAATTACTTCCTTTTTCTGAATTGATAAATCAACATATTTAAAAGCATTATCAGCAATCTTAAGCCTCTTGAATAATGGTTCAGTTTCTTCATCTAATGTGGACAATAATTCTGTAAAAGGAAATTAACATACTAAATAGGAATCGAAGCTTATTTTACCATACTTTTGCTGAGAGCCATTCCTTTTCGTTTATAAAATAATATGTTCCAACTTATTTTTAAAAACCATGTGCACTTCAAAAATGTAACCTTATCAAAAAAATGTAAATATTTTTGAAAATTTCAGCTGTGGTTGCATAAGCAATAAGCACATAATTTCACATTGAAGTGCTAGTAAACAATTTACAAAGTGACTAATTTCATCCTTTTCAGTTTTTAGACATGGCACCGACGTAAGTTACATTTTATTTCCTTATTAATCTTCAATTATCTAAAAAATATTATTCAATTAGTGCATATAATTTGCATTTTCTTTTAATTTATGTTCTATTTTTGCTGTGGATATAATTATTTTTAACATATTAATAAGAAATAATAACATGTGTCATTAGCCTATGTTTATTGTTATTTGTCTATGATTGATTTCATTTATGATTACTTTCCAGAGAGAAACCAAAAGAATCCAAGAAAACGGTTAAGGGATTACCAGTCGTCCCGGAATCCGTTTTAAAACATCGTAAGAGGCGAGATGTCAGCCGCTCTGCTAAGTTGCAATCGGCAATTAAGAAGCGTACCGAAGGAATTAAAAAGCGTAAGCTCATTTTTAAGAGGGCAGAGAAATACGTTAAGGAATATAGAATAAAGGAACGTGATGAGATCAGACTAATACGTCAAGCCAAAAACAGAGGCAATTATTATATTCCAGCTGAATCAAAACTGGCTTTTGTTATGCGCATTCGTGGGTAAGTACAATTATTTTATATTTTATTTATTTTCCTAGATATATTCTTCTTGATCTTGCTTAAGATTAGCCCTTAAACACATGTGTCTTATTTTAGTATCAACCAAGTATCTCCAAAAGTGCGCAAAGTTTTGCAATTGTTCCGTTTGCGTCAAATAAACAATGGTGTTTTCATTAAACTTAATAAGGCTACCATCAATATGTTGCGTATCTGTGAACCATACATTACATGGGGATATCCTAACTTGAAATCAGTTAGGGAGCTGGTATACAAACGTGGTTTTGGTAAAGTGAAGGGCCAACGGATTCCAATTACTAGCAATCAAATTATTGAAGACAGATTAGGAAAGGCAGGAATTATTTGTACTGAAGATTTGATTCATGAAATATTCACAGTTGGACCAAAATTCAAATATGCATCAAACTTCTTATGGCCATTCAAGGTAAATGTTCTCATTGTTATATTGGTTTGAATCATATCAGGGTGATCTGCTTGTTACTGTTTATATTCAAAGTACCATGTTAAAAAGATCCTGGAAGAGCAATTCATTCTTGAGTTAAATTACGAATATTAATTATATTTGTATGATACATCAAGAAACAATTAAAATTTAACTTATTAATATTTATTCTTTATTTTTTTAGTTAAATACACCAACAGGTGGATGGAGGAAGAAGACGAATCATTACGTCGAAGGCGGAGATTTTGGCAACAGAGAAGACAAAATTAATGAACTTCTTAGACGTATGGTTTAAATGAACTTTGTTTATAATAAATTAAATGACGAATAGGAATGGATTTTATTTATCAGCAACATCATTTCATTACATGTTCCTTTATCCTTAAAGCATCGTCGAGCATGATGTGCTTTATATATTAAACACGTCTTCTTTTATGTTATAGCAATTAGAATTTTATTTTGTACATTTATCGTTTACAAAATCTATCTACAAAATCGCTTTGCGATTGTTACATAAAAATAAGCATTAATGATTGTTGCAAATGACTTTATAAATCAATGACAACAAATGTAGATGTAATATAATTTTGTATAAATTCCAATCAACAAATTTAACGTTAAAAAAGTAACTTCTCTTAAAAACCAATTTAGGAAATATCCGAGTTTTATAAAATAATTTGATATCAAGAGAAAAAATTCGATTACGACCCATCATACTATTTTTCCTGTTCTTATAAGAAATTCGGGTAATAATCGTTGTTTTGCAAACATTTCTTAAGTTTTTTTTACAAATTCAAATTAATTTATACATTGTACCCTTAAACATACAAAGACATTTACACATAAAAACGAACTAATAAATATAACAAGTTCACTAATTTTTAATACATCGTCAGTACGTTAGTTTTTTAGTTAGATTTATGTACAATTAAATTATCTACAATTTCTAACAATCGATTTTCATTGATTAATTTAAAGGAAGAACCGAGTAAAAAATTTGAACGGCAAATTGGTGTATAGAATAAATAATTCGGGTAGGTTCATTTCAGACAAAATCGCATGGAAATTGGTCAAAGGAAGCACTCTCTTATAGGAAAGAAATAGGCGTCTTGCACTTTCACTGTTTGGCGGCGGCATTGTCTTTTACATAAGATGGAAAACTTATTCTAATTGAAAAAATTAATTTGGCAATAAATTCAATTTGATCCCAAATCTCACTTGGCTGGGTTTTATCAACCGTTTAGCTTAATTTATATTTATTTATAAGTATATTAAATTAGTATGTTTTTTACCCTTATTATTGATTCAAATTTAATATATTATTCATTTAATGAACCTTTATTATATCTAGTGCCGATTCGGTATAATCAAAAACTGAATTTTTTATGCGTAAAAAATCGCTCATTTTTAACAGTACGTTTGTTTTAGTTTTGAAAAGTGTCGGTAATTGCTGTTGATATGTTTCGGCAAAGTTGTGAATACGTTATTTGCGACCTTTTCAATTGCACAACTTTGTCAAATCGAAATTTATAAAAAGGAATTCACATTGATCGTTAAATTGTATCCACTACATATAATAAAATCTACGAAAGACTCGAGAAAATAAATAAAACGTAAGGGGACCCTCTTCGCACTTCGTCTGCGTTTATTAGTTAATATTAGATATTAAAAAGGATTATTTATAATTGGATATTTTCAAATATTACTTCATAACATGATTAATTCATATCGTCGTCTGTCGGAAGTCCTTTTCTCCAATTCGTCCTCCGCTCTCGCTCACAAAATATACGAATTTAATCATCTTATCTACTGTTAGGTATCACATTTTCATTTTTAATATTCATTTTTACGCTTCCGTTTTCTCCTATTATTATTTATTACAAAGAATAAACTCTATGACACATCGTGAACGGTCAGATGGATGCCCTATGATTCGGATAGATTGCCGGCGGCGGTAATAAAGGCCCTTGTGGAAGATGCAACTCGTGCATTGGTAATACAGGCAGAAGGTGTCTTATTTGTGTCGGCGATCTTCGTACCGTAAATCTGCAAGATAAACGAACAACTCTCTCGTCGAACGAACAAACGAAACACCGACTCGTCACGCTCTTCGCTTACCTATGTCTATTGTTTGTGGCGAAGCATCCACAATGGCAAGAACACACGGAGGTATCGTCGGGTTCTAACGAAGTCGTCTCTGTGCACTGATGACCGATTTGGCCGCTCAATATCGAGCCGTTCGCCGTTATCACGTCGCCTTCCAAACGGACCGCACCTGCCAAAGCCTTCGCGAAAACGAACAAAATGTGCAATTAGTACGAGCGAGAAGCGAACGGAATCGATGCGCAACGCACCTGCATCGCTTGCGCCTCGTCCCTGCGCTCGTCCTCGGTGTTCATCGTGACGAAACGCAGGACCAGCAGGTTCAACGACGCCGCGACGATCGCCAATCCGAAGAGGATGAATATGAGCGCGAACATGACGTATTCGGGTTTGTCGCTCAACGCGCTGTCCTTCTGCAACGCGACCATGTCGCCGAAGCCGATCGTCGTCAGCGTGATGAAACAGTAGTAGACCGAGTCGAAATAGCTCCAGCCCTCGTAGCGCGAGAACGCCGCCGCGCCGCCGGCGATCGTCAACGAGCTCAGCGTCGTCACGACGCAGATCAGATCCAATTCGGAGGCCGTCGTCTGACGGCAGTGTAAGGAAGACTTGACTGAACGAATGATAACGCTACGGCAATAGAACGAACGGGTTTTGTTTCACGTTTTCTTCGTCAACGATCGACTCCAAAACTACCTGCTTAATCTATTGACTCTCTCGCCGATGCTTTGGAACATGACCAAACCTAACGGGATGCCGATCATCGCGTAACACATCGTGAACAGTTTGCCGGCAATCGTGCTCGGCGTCGAGTGGCCGTAGCCGATCGTCGTCAAGACGGTCGTCGCGTAATAGAAGGCGCCGGCGAACTTCCATTGTCGACCGGCGCGATGCGGTTCCGATTTGAGCACGACCGTTTCCATCAGGAGAAAATCCTCGTCGCTTATGTTGTACTTCCGTCTGACGATCGATTCGATTTCTGCAAACGATTTCGCGCGCGTTAAAAGCAATCGTCTGCGAGACGCGCATCCTCGTAATATTCGTACCTTGTAACACGTCCTTCCGTTGCTTCTCCGTCTTGGACTCGAGCGCGTCGAAAACGGCCGCGCCGACCAGCAAGTACGTGAATGTACACACGATGAGAGATAACGTACGAACGTTTTGCTTCTTCATTCTCTAGAGCACATCATGCTGGGGCCGGGGGGGCTCCCGTGCCGCTAGCTGCCCCCCGCGCGCCCCCAATTCCGTCTCCACATTACAAAAGAACTCCCCTGCAACAAGAAAAACGAGAAATGAACGACAAATTGCCAAAAAGGCAGCTTCAATCGATCGGACGATGGAGTTTCGAAAATTTTGAAACGTGCGAACCGTATTAATTCGTAATAACAGCTGTCTTCTGCCTTTTTGCGAAAATCGTGCGCGACGAAAAGCTCGCGATTTGTTATTAATACGAAAAATAAACGCGGATAAAGTTTTTCCGCTTCCTTTCGTTTTTTGTTTAATTATGAAATTTAAATTAAAGCCGGCGGATTAAGGCAGCAAACGGGGGCGCGGAGTTCTTCTTTTATCCTCTTGTTCTCCTCTTTTATTTTTGCACGCTCTTGCTAATGCGACGTGAAAGAAGATTGTTCTTTAAATTCTTTCTTTTACGCTACCTTTTGCTCTATCTTTCGTTCTCTGCGTGTTAATTAGATCGAAAGTGTTATTTAATATGCATAAAGTGATGGCGATGGAAGAGAAAATTAGGTATTAAAAGGAACAAAATAACTGGCAGGATAAATTCATGTATGGAATAATACGAGTGGGCGCCGGTTAATCTATCGCACATGAAATTGCTGTAGGACGATGAAACGGCGACGAACGTGCATGAAAGCTTTTTTGGCGAACTCGTTTTTCGTCACTGATTATTTGAATTCATTTGAATTGTTTTCTTCGTGGAGTCGATGGAACTTTGACAAAGTTTACGTACGATTGTTGGAAGGATTTTGTTTAGACAGACTTTAATGTAATGGCAAATATCACGTTCGTGATGGATGGAAATAGATTGCATTTCGTTAGCATGCTCCTTTTTATTATTAGCATTTTAATTAATTACGTTTATTTGATAACGGCAAGTTGTTAGCGATAATGGAAATACTGCAACCGTAGCTATTGTTTTATTATTATCGATTTTTATTTATGATAATTATTTACTACGTGTTTTTTGCAGTTTATCAGTTTGTGATTTGGCAAAAAAAATCATTAGATACAGGCAATACGTGTCTTTAATAGATAAAAAAAATCGAAATGCGATCGTTTCCAATAAATCGTTTCAGTGATTGCGATTGGTAATTAATTAACTAACAAGGACGATGTACGATTTTGAATGTTTCTTAATTTAAATGCTAGTTTATAATTTCGCTTGGTACAGCATCAAAATGGAATTGTTTTCTTCATAATTTTTCGAGTTGTGCAAACTTAAAAAGGCGATTATTTTATAAATAAGCGAGCTTCCATTCCTTATTAGCTAATAAAAATTAATGCCCTTTATCTCGAAAATAAATTGAAACGAACGACTCTCCTCGCCCCTTCGTCCTTTTACCTTAATGTTTGCGTCATTAATTTAATGAAAATCGCATATTATTATAATACATACAATGCACGCTGACAATTAGTTGATTAATAAAATTTACTGAACGCAATGCATCATTATTGTCACATTTTTTTCCCGTCTTATTGCAATTTTATTCGCATTCAATTTCGTTCTCCTCGTTATTGCACTAACGAGCAATTTTCATCTATACACGTCCCAAGAAATCGTTGCAAGAAACATTGCCCTCGCGATGGGTAAATAAGAGGTGCAATGACCTAAATTGCCAAAACAAACAAAAAAAAAAGGATTTTCGTTGGGGAAAAATAATTAAAAAAAAAAGAAGAAGAAGAACAGGAAGCGTAAACCGCTTTTCGTCCTTAATTGTCCTCTTAAGCGTGCATTAAACGAGTCTCTTTTGCGAAGGGGGTTGAACCGTCGTTGTTTTGATGCTTTTTACGAGAGAGCCACTAACCCCAATAAGAAAGATCGTTTCCCCGGTCTATTATAACACTTTTCCCATTTTCTTAATCCGCACTACGAACTTCATGCACGATGCTAAACATAAGTTGCGCTCTACATGGAATTTTTTGACCGAACTTATAAAAAAAAACGTAAGAAAAGATGAAGGACCTTACCGCAAATTCGTTAGCGAGGATTATCTCGATTAGCAAGAACTTTAACCACCGTATCACTGAACTCGAGCACTGGATTTCAGGTGTAATCTACGGTCATTTTAACATCGGTATCTAAATAACGCGAGTCGCGTTTACGGCGCTGCAATAAACGTAACGAGAAACATTTTCGTTTGCGAATTGCGAAATTAAAAGATTCGATTCGTCCTTCTTATTTATTATCCTTTCTATTATTTGGCACTAGTCCGACGTCTCCGCAATCGGTTAGAGAGTGTGTACGATGCGTGTATAAGTGTGTGTGTGTGTGTGTGCAGATGGTTGGTTGGTTGGTTGGTCGGATGGATGGATGGACCATCGTGCACGCGGTTCCAAAAGGATCGATAGCGACGTCGCAGTGACGTCACCGCGACGCTTTTTACGAGCACGGGACGCGGCTGAAATTTCGAGCTTTCCCAATAAATCCGTTTACATCTCGGTGGCGTAACATTTAAATTTTCAAATGACTGCATTCCGATTACGATTCGATTTGCAATCGAAGGAAATTGATGCGGAAGATGGAAGACGCCGCGATTTTCCGTCGACGCCGGTGAACTATTAAAATTGCTATTCGTTTTCGTTTTTTTTTTGTGCTCGGAAATCGAGAGCAAGAAAGCGTCGAATTTGACGAAATCCTTAACTGTTTCAATTATTAAAGCACGTTGTAAATTGTACGATTTTGAATGCCCGAAGCGAAATGATGCATTGCAGTAGAAGAGGAACATAAATGCAACCCGTATGTATTTCATCTGGTGTTCCGGTATAAGTCGTTTGGGGAAAATGTATAACATTTATTGATGGCCTCCGGTTTGCGTGTTTATGGCTTGTAAAACGAAAGAAAGAAAGTAAAGGAAAAAAATAATAAATTTTGTGGAACGCATTGGGATTATCTCGCCCGAAGTATCCCCAAAGTGACGCTGTGTGCGTGTTTGCGTCTTTTCTCTTTCTTTGTCCGCTTTGCGTGTAACGTGAAACCGCAACGCATAAATTTCCGTCTTCGCCAAATGAAATTGGACCGCTTTGAACAATGAAAATTTCATATATAATTGTAATATAAATATTTTAGTTTCTTCAATTTCGATATCAGTTTTATTTCTGCACTTGTCTCCCGGTATTAAGCTTGTTATGCGAGCGCACATACGTTTTGAATTTGCAAATTTGCTCCTCGTTCGATGGATGAAATGTTTGCGTGAAAAGTTGTGCGTTTGCATAAACGTTCGTCGCGAGCCATTATTATGTGTCCATCGTGGGTGCGAGCCATTATTCATTGGACAAGGATTCACGGATGCGTTATTTAAATAGCCGTCGTTGCTTAATATTGCAAAATATTTATTAATCGTGAATAAATTGCATATAAAATATAAAGATTTGCATTTGATTTTATGAAAGAAAATTTCAAATTTTGAAAAACTTGATAATAGTGCAATCTGTTGGTAAATGATTGATACTCAATAAAGTGGGCGCGAATTTGCTACGAAATTTTTAAATATGCCACAATTATAATATTATTATTTAATTATTAATTATAATCTTATGTTGATTACAAAATTCGTTAGCACATGAAAGTGACAGTTTGCATAAAGTGTTATTAACATTATTGCACATGAATGAATAAAGCACGGAATCTACTTGTTAATAGATTCCTGTCGTGATTTTGCGTATTTGTTTTGCGGTTTTCAGCTAGATCGCAAAAAAAATAATTAACATTATTGTTAGTTAGAAGTAATTCATTATTTACTTGATTGTAATTAGAGTTACATGTAAGATATTGATTTTGCTTTATACCAGTGAAATTGCTTATTATTGTTTTCCTTTAAATAACAAAGAGCATGATTCACTAACATTGATACTCTTTTATCTAATCAATTTTGTTAAAACGTATATGGTTATCATTGTAGTTCAACTGGTTATTGATATTGTAGCTAAAAATATTTAGTATATAATAGAAACAGATATAAACTGATTCTTCAGTCTGTAGTTTCACTCATTAGCACCAGTAAAGTTAATAATTTGTTTCAGGTACAGACATTACAAGATGAAGAATTTATTGTATTTGGGCATATTGTTAACAATTGTTTTAAAAATTGGTTGGTCTCAACATGTTCATCCATTGTCAGATGAATTTATCAATCAAATCAATGAGAAGAATTCCACTTGGACTGCTGGAAGAAACTTTGCCAAAGATATATCACTGTTATATATTTCAAAGTTAATGGGTGCATTGCCTACTCCAGAAATTTACCAACCAGAGCCACTTCTTCATAGTTTGGCTGGCATAAATATACCTGATGAATTTGATTCAAGAGAACAATGGCCTGACTGTCCCACAATCCAAGAGATCAGAGATCAAGGATCATGTGGTTCCTGTTGGGTAAACATATCATTAATTATTGATGGCAAAATTAATTAATTGCTATTTAAATGTTCTTTAAGGCTTTCGGTGCTGTAGAGGCAATGTCTGATAGAGTTTGTATACATTCTAATGGAAAAGTTCACTTCAGATTTTCAGCAGATGATCTGGTATCTTGCTGTTATGTATGTGGCATGGGATGTAATGGTGGATTCCCAGGAGCAGCTTGGCATTATTGGGTCAGAAATGGCATAGTTTCAGGTGGTAATTACAACTCACATCAGGTTCATTTTAGGTCTTAAACTAATTACTTGCTTTATTAATGGACATTATGTTTTAGGGTTGTAGACCTTATGAAATTGCTCCTTGTGAACATCATACAAATGGCAGTAGACCATCTTGTGATGCTTCAGAGAATAAAACACCAAAATGTAAGGAGCAATGTATACCGGAATATAATACACCATATAAGAAGGATAGACATTTTGGTAAAAAAGCTTATTCAATATCATCTAATGTGGAACAGATACAAAAGGAAATTATGACTAATGGACCAGTTGAAGCTGCCTTTACTGTTTACGAAGATCTTTTGCAATATAAATCAGGTAATAAAAACAATTCATATTTTCAGCATAGATAATAATTATAATGTGTTATTTTAGGTGTTTATAAACATGTACAAGGTAATGCCCTTGGTGGACATGCAGTAAGAATATTAGGCTGGGGTACTGAAAATGATGCACCATATTGGTTAATTGCAAATTCATGGAACACTGATTGGGGTGATAATGGTTATTTTAAGATCTTAAGAGGACAAGATCATTGTGGCATTGAAAGTTCCATTACAGCTGGCATACCAGCCTAACAAATGATGTTAATTAACATAGGATATAAGTTGAAACATAGCAATGAAATAGTAGTATTTTCAATAAAAAGTTTTATTATAAAAGTTGTACATTATTAGTAATTAAAATAAAAAATGTAATAAAAGTTAATGTATCAAACTTGTAAATTTTTCATAATAGTACAGAATGGACGGATAAAATAACATATTCAAGTCATATTAATGTGCTCTAGGCTAATTCATAAGATATTTGATGATCATAAGATTTGCCCTGCCATTCATGATCATCAGGCAATGCAGTGTGCCTAGTCTTACATAGTTTAGGCCCATATTTCAACAATATGACAATTGTAAACAAAACAATAATTAGTGTGACAAAGGCAGATAGTGGCCAATATACATGAAACATTTTGTAAGAATGAATCTCTTAATATTTTAAATGTCACTTTCAATTTTAGGCATTTCATGCAATTCAGCAGGTGGCAATCTCTTGCTGTACTCTGGAGTACCTCTCTCAATATCAGTTTCCAATGTTTTATATTCGTGGCTATTATACTTTGGAATAATATCTGGATTCAATTCAGTATAGTCCAATGGTGGTTGTTGTGCTGGTGTAGCTGTCCAGAGTGATATTATCCAACGATTGCCTACATGAAGAGCAGAAAACACTTTTAAATGTGAATCTAAAGTATGGAAAAGTAATAAATTACCTGTGTGACGATCGTTCCAATATGCGGAATACCTTGAACAGCAGCCCAAGACAATATTAATAACAAATATAATTACAAGTATGATGGTACAAATTGTTATTGTTATATAGAACGGCGTAAAATCTCCATACAAATGTTTCTTAAAATATGGACTTCTTAAGTATTCAGTTCTTTCTCTATCATCCAAAATAGTCATCGTTAATTATTATTATAAAGGTCGAATGTTTAATAATTAATTAAAACCCAACAAACCTTAATTTAAATGGAATGCTTAGGGCGTGGCAATGACTTGTTTAATATCATTTAAAATCTACAAGAAACGTTTGTTTTTTTAAACTTGAATTATTCGATTAAGTCATTATATGATATGATACGAACTTACCTTGTGCACTAATTCATTACAATGTTTTAATTATATTTTGATTAACGATTTCAGATTATCAAAACAATAACAATGATGACGTTACGTAGCCACATGCACTAACTGTTTACAGGTGTCGCGTTGAATGTTTATTTGATGAGTTCTTCTTCATAAGTCACCCCACTTAACATTCAATTAAAGTTAATTATAAGCTTTTTATAATAAAGAAAGTTAGCAGATTCAGTAAAGATAATAGAAGTAAGTGGACGATCTTCGAGATTTGACAATATTGTATTTTGTATATTGTCACAAGTTTCAGCATATTTCAATGACAAAGTTCTGAATAATTTTATTTTAGATTTATTTGAATATCTAACTATAAAAGGATCCACACAGGATAATAGTTATCAATTATAATAAGCAACTCTCAAAGAGATGGCTGGTTCAGCTCTACGTAGGTTAATGGCAGAATATAAACGTAGGTTTAATTTTTTACAATTTACAAAAGATACTTCACCATGCACATGGTCTATCTTATACATGCTTCTATGCAAATTTTGTTACATACTAAACTTGCAAAGTGATTTAGATTTATACAAATTCATAAAATAAATCATTTTCAGAATTAACACTGAATCCACCTGAAGGCATAATAGCTGGTCCAATAAATGAAGAGAACTTTTTTGAATGGGAAGCCCTAATAACGTGAGAATTGACTATTAGAAACAGCAATTACACTTATATAACATGTACATTTCCAGTGGGCCAGAAGGAACTTGCTTTGAAGGTGGTGTCTTTCCAGCAAAACTCACCTTTCCACCAGATTACCCATTGAGTCCACCAAAGATGCAATTCACATGTGAAATGTTCCATCCAAACAGTATGAATTTGTTATAATAAGTCGGCAAAATTGGTAATTGATAAAAGTATTGTTATCTTTAGTATATGCTGATGGTCGTGTATGTATATCAATACTCCATGCACCAGGTGATGATCCAATGGGCTATGAATCTAGTGCAGAGAGATGGTCACCCGTGCAAAGTGTTGAGAAAATATTATTATCTGTAGTCAGCATGTTAGCAGGTATTCAAAATTATTTACTAGAATGTGTATCAATTAATTAATTTTTGCCTTAATTCAAGAACCTAACGACGAGAGCGGAGCGAATGTAGATGCAGCGAAAATGTGGCGAGAAAATCGTGAGGAATTTAACAGAATAGCCGAACGCATCGTAAGGCGGACTTTAGGCATTCCGACATAGTGTATATTTAATTGTTGCCGATCAACATTCTGATTCTTTTTATAAATCACCTTATTTGTCTTCAATCGCTCTAATTAATGTCAACACCGACATTGAAGCTTTGAATATCTACAAAAATTAAAGAGAAGTATTGTTACTGTTATTGGAATTTGCAAGTATCTTTTTTAATTAATCACTTACCTCAACAAACGTTTCCCTATTAATGTTCAATAGACCGGCAGCAGTAAAATTGAGTGGCATCTGCGTTCTGTTTAATACAATTAAAACGTTCTTTTGGAAGTACAACTCTTGATTGTACCATTCCGATGAGTACAGGGATTCTCCGACGTTTTCAATCTGAAAATACACGTTTTATTTATGATAATCGGACCGAAGAACTAATTGAACACCTCTTCAGTGAGAGCCGATAATGGAAAACAATAGATTCCCAATTGGAATATTATACCGACGATGTAGAATACGCACTTTGTTACCGCGCTGGCATCCAATACGCTGAAATGGCACAAATTTCATTGGAATTCCTTCCGTGTTAATTGATAAACTGTTACCCTAATGATATCAGATATAATTCTACGCATATAGTTATCAAACAATTCATGTAATTCCAAGCGAAATAAGTAGAATACAATTCTCTCATATTGTTCGCAAAACTAGGAAACAAGTTGGAAATTAATTAATGAACGCAACTGTTAATCTTAAGAATGCATACTTCAAAATCACCACGTGATGTTCCACACAAATGGCAAAATCTCTGTCTTTCTGTGCAGTTTCCGAATTAATGATCAATTGCAATCGCGTTTCGAGTAATTGGAATTGATGATACAACTTTATGCACATTGTTATCAATAATATGTCGAATCCTAGTACTATGAAGTATATATAAAACATATACAACATTTGGAAAGCTTTTACTGTTGCAAAATTGATGAAATATCTCTCCGGTATGTAACAGTAGACGTTGAACTCGTTTAAGAAAAAGATACGCAGCAAGAGAATAATATCCATTAACGATAGCCAAAAGATGAAGAACCGCGAGCATCGTATACCGATATTTGTGTAGAAAGAATCGGCGTTCGGCCAGAAATATTTCAATTGCCTGAATAACGACTGAATGTGTTTCTTGTAGAAAATCATCGTGTACAGCTTTGGGAACACCTATAAAGAAAAGCAAAACAAAAAATAACAACAAAATGTATAATTCAGCTTGAATCCAGATGGAAGAATCTGTTTAATGATGACGAAACCCACTTGCAACAATGTACAAATCGATTCGACTTTTCGTATAAAATCCAACACGTCGATGTGCTGCACCAGAAAGTTTAATGCCGTTAACAGTAGGAGCACGCTGGCTGAAAATATCAAAAGGAACTTGTTAATCGTGTAAACGTTCAGTTTTCGTTCGAACGGATGCAAATTGATGATTTTTAACAACGTTAACGAGAATTCGAGTAAATCAAACGTGAAGAAAAACTTTAATTTGTCTCTAATTGCCATTGTGTATGTATGTGAGCCGGCTTTTCTTGGGATCAAAAACTAATATTTTGTCTCGGGGTCACCTATCTTTTTATATAGCCAAATTAACGATATGGAAATAAATAATTAAAGATGGTTTAATCGTCGCCGATCACGAAAATTGTTGTCGTTTCAAATAACGTCAATTTTTATTCGGTAAGAATTATCATAATTAATAATGTATATGAATTTTAATAACATGTGTATGACAACAATAATTAATATTCCATTTACGATTGATATAGTAATATTAGTTATTCATTTTCAGTTTAATTGCACCTTAATTGCATTACAAAGCTTTAAAAAAAAATGGAATTCTCTCAGTTTGATAATTGACATCCATTTATCAATTGAATAATTATTTCAGAGCTTTTAATGGCTCAAGAGAGTCGTGATTGATGTCGTGTCTAGTACACCAAATCATCCTCTTCTATTTCCTAAAATTGTTCGTCTCTTCGGGTCTCCACTTCGCGAAAAAGGTAGAATCGTCGCGCGGAAGGGAATCGAAAAAGTTCCAGCACAAAAATGCGAGTTGTTTGCGTGGAAGCGATTATCTGAGTTCCAAAATGAGCTTTTTGCAATTTGCGCGAAAATGCAAAAGTAGAATAGTGCAAGGATTCATCCAAAGTTGCGACTTTTTGGCACATGAAGTAGTTCCACAGATAATGCGCTAAATGGAATAAATAATGATATTGAGAGTTTGCTCTAGTTAAGATGGTAATCGGAAGATATCCATGTTCAATTATCATTATAATAGTACTTTGAAGGTAACGCATTAATAATTGATCATATTTGTTAATTCAACTATTAATGCAGTTTTGTAATAACCATTACATCAATTAAGGCATTATGAGAATTGTATTCTTGTGAAATTCCATATGTTAGTAATTCATGTTAGTAAGTCATAACTTTCAAACACGTGTGTAATTGAATTATACTTAATTGGAATTTAAATGTAACATGCGGATATATAAAGCTCGCACGGACATAATCAAGCAAAAGCTGGGCATACAAAGAATCGCACGAAATGGCGAAAATTTCGAAAATGTCGTTCAAGAGATTCTGTCTTTCGGCGCTGAAAGTTTACCATTGTCATCCGACGCAAGAGTTTAATATCTATTGTTACGTTTACAGAAACGTTTGGCTTTGCTTCGAATGCATAATTGCGTCTCTCACGTTCATGAGTTACATCCGACCAGCTGGAATGGGCCACGAGAACATGAAGATTACAACCAACTTAGTTTTAACATGGTTTCACGTAGATAACTAACAAGCTTTTCATTGAAATTTAATAATGCGTAATTGTAATCGTTGTTTCAGACGGTACCGAAAGTAACGCTGTTCATATTGCGTAAAAGCGATCTGGCGAAGATGTACGACGATGTGAAAATGTTTTGGTCGATCGAGGAGTGCGAATTAAGCGACAACGACCTACGCAAGATAAAGGCCGATTACAATTTTATGATTGGCCACATCAAAACGTTCATCTACTCCGTCGTGGTCCTTCACGTCCCGTTAATTTACACGATATACGTAATCTTCGATCCACGTTTCGACGTCACCGTACCGTACCTAGCGAATAAATATCCGAAGAGTAAAGTCATCTTTCAAACATTGGTGGCGATCAACTCGATAAATGTTTGCGCGATTCTGGCGGCCTTCGACTGGTTCCTAATCTATCTATCGGCCGAAGCGAATTCGCAATTTCAAGCGCTCGGTCACCGTATCAAATTCATATTGAGCAAACGCGATGGTAACGTTCAAGAAGAACTCGGCAAGTGCATAAAGTATCACGATTTTTTACTGAGGTACGGTCTTCCGGCTTTGCTTTTTTTGCAATTTTCGTTTGCAAACATTTAAAAACGATCTTTTCGCAGTTTCATCAAACGTTTGGCAAGCGTTTGCCGCACTTACTACTTGTTCATCTTTCTGAACGGTTTATATTCAATGGGCAGCCAAATGGTGTTGTTTGTCAAGTAATCAATCAGTGTTAAAATTGCGGAATGCGAATTTATTAACGAGTAAACTTTCAGCGTTACTGATACGAAAGATATGATTTTTAATTTGGGCTATTATTGCGGTTTATTACTACAATACAGCATCTACTGCTTCACCTGTTCGAAGTTGAGCGACGAGGTAACGTTAATATCGTGCATCTTTTGACTAATGCCGAGAAAATTCTTACTTTAGGTGGCGGAAATTGCAGGCAGAGTCTACGATTCGAATTGGTATCGGCAAAGTGTAACCGTGCAAAAGATGGTCGTCGTCGTTTTAATACGATCGCAAAGAGCGTTTGCGTTCACTGCCGGAGGATTATTGAACATTGATCGTCGTAATTTCACCGAAGTACCTTTTAATTAAAGTGAAGAAAAATTGCACGGTTATAATGCGTTTGCATTTCTTGCAGGTTTTCAAAACAACACTTTCGATACTTACAATAGCGCGCGTTCTCAATGAAAAGGCATTGGAGGGAGACGTATAAATGATCAATTGCGACTAGTCGATTACGAATAATTACACCAAATACAATAGAAATAAGCCTAAAGATTGTAGTTAATTGCTGCTAAAATGTAGTTTCGTTTACAATAGCAATCAAGTAGAAACGTTTAAAATATATACAATAATTCAGTATTAATGAAATTGTAATATTAATAATGTGAAAGTAACATTTGTCGCAAGACTTTTAAAAAGAATCCCATCGATTTTCATTCGCCTAAAACATTCCCCTGGTTATAAATTCGACCAAATAACGCAATTCCTTTGAGAAGAATCATCCGCATTCGTTAAGATTGATGTCTCCAGTCTTGTAGAACATCTGCTAGTGGGAATTAATCTTCAACGACTGGTTTCGGCATAAAACAGTTTAAATTCCCAAGAATAAGCGCAATTAAATAGGCAAGAATTTGACGTCGATGGAAACGAATTATTTATTAATTAAACGTGCAATTAAGTAAAAACACGATTATTAAGAAAGTCGAGGGGCAGGTACAACGGTATTCCGCAAATTATAGTCATAATCGGCATTTAAAATCGTTAAATTTCCTCGAATCTATCATAAGCGTTGACCGAGATCAAAGATCCTTCAAAATCAATTCGACGTGGCGACGAAGCGAGTCGTTTCGAGGAAGGATGTTGCGATTACTCGACTCTGCATATTCCCTATGTAAAATATCGCATTTCCATCCGGATCAGCCGTTCAACCCGCTCACTTACACGATAAGATGGATATGGTTGTCCATACTCGTTTTCCTAACGATTACGACCACGTTGAATTTTCTAAACGACGAACTAACGCCGGACGAAGTCAATCAAAACGTTAGCGTGAGCATGTGCTTGATACAGGCAAGTCTCCCAGTTTGTTCTTTACCATCGCTTATTTCCGATCGATTATTCTTGCAGGCCTATCTGAAATTGTTCATCGTTTTCGTCTACAAGAAGGAACTGCGAGAGAACTACGCGGATTTGAAACTGTTTTGGCAATTGGACGAGATGGACGACGTAGACGAGAACTTCAAGGTGTCCATTAAGAAACGAATCGATTGGACGACGCGCATCATGAAGGCTTACCTTTACTACCTCGTGCCGCCAGTGTTGCTTTTCTTCATTCTGGTTATGAAAGGTTACCACACCGAATTACCGGCGTTCGTGCCCGAAAAGTATCATTTCAAATGCTTGAACTACGTGACCCCAGTCGCCATCCTCCTCTTCGAACCGTATAACCTACTGTTCATCCTACCAATGGACGTTATCATAATCTTCTTGTGCTTTTACATAGAGATCGAGTTCGATCTGCTGGCATATCGAATTAACAGCATCCTCAACGGCTCGCTCAAGACCAAACGCGAGGAGTTGATTATTTGCATCGAGTATCACTGTTTCTTGCTGAGGTGAATACCGTTTATGAATTTTAAAAAAAGGACAAACGAAAATTGATTCGTTGCCCGCAGATTTGCAGAACGAACCAGACGCATCCTCTCGCTGTATTGCTTGGCTCTAATCATTATGACGCTCTCGTCGAGCGGTAGCCAAATGTTCATCCTGGCCTTGTGAGTATTTCGCACGACTTCCACCGGGAGAAATAATTGATTTCTTCGCAGTGCCACCGAAATCAACGTTATAGGTATGGCCATCATGTTCACGTTCGTCGTTTTGGGCCAATACGCTCTCTATTGCATCCCGATGGCCAACGTGACGGATAAGGTGCCTTTCACGCGACAATCGATCGATTATTATTGATCCAATTCAAATTTAAGGCCATGGAATTCGGCGACGCAGTTTATCTGTCCAATTGGGAAAACGAGTCGACGACAATTTGGCAAATGATCCGTTGCATCGTGTGGCGATCGCAAACGCCGTTTTATTTCACGAGCGGCGGCATGATGCGCGTGACGAGGGAGAATTTCATCGAAGTCATCAAAACGTTATTTTCGATTTACACGCTCGCGAAAGTGTTAAAGGAGAAAGGATCTTATTGAAAACATGATCTGGATGATTTTACGTCGATTAGTGGATTTCTTAGAAGTTTTTCTTGCACTTCGTTTTGCCTGGTTGGGAATTTGCACGTTCTTTCAAGAACAAATACTCACTACATATAACAAATTCAATGGTAATGCAAGTCACCAATTAACCACTGCATTAAAATACAGAATTAAAGCAGAAAAGAAGCCATAATTCTCTTCTTTTATCCAATAATTGTTCCGTTGGAGATGTTAAACCAAAGTTAAATCTTGCACAATCTAAGACTAATTCGAGGGTAGAATGAAGAGTTAAAGATTCATTTATTGAAAGCAGGATCTGATTTAGAAGAGTTGAATACATTTTGCGGCCCCTTCTTTTTACGAAATTGAAATTTCCTAATCCTAATCCCGACAATAACAATGTTCAAAAATAGGATGTCGATAAGGATGAATTTTTTAATAATCGAACGTACAATTAAATAAAAATATAATCATCACGAAAGTCGAGGAGCAGATGCGACAACATGTTTAATTACACAAATTATAGGTCCTAAAGGTACCCGAAACCGTACATAATTTCCTATAATTCATTTAGCTTCGTTTAATAGTCATAAATTGTCGATCCATATCGAAAACGTCTTCAAAGTCAATTCGTCGTCGATGCGAAGAGTTTTAATGAACGATGTTGCGATTACTCGATCTCGCATATTTCGCATCTAAAATATTGCATTTCCATCCGGAGCAATCGTTCAACTGGTTCGCTTATACGGTGCGAAGCATTTGGATATTCGTAGCGGTTTCTCTGACGATCATCACGACGCTGAATTTGTTAAACGACGAAATAACTTCGGACGACGTCAATCAGAATGTTAGCGTGTGCATGTGCTTGATAGAGGCAAGTTTCCACCTCGTCTTACTCTCGCTCACGTTCATTTCCGATCGATTATTCTTTAAGGCCTATCTGAAATTGTTCATCGTTTTCGTCTACCCGAAGGAACTGCGAGAGAACTACGCCGATTTGAAAATGTTTTGGCAATTGGACGAGATTGACATCGCAGAGAGACAAAAAGTGTCGATAAGGAAGGAAATCGGGCGGCGAACACGTTTCACGATACTTTTCTTGTCTTCGCTAATACCGCCGCAGATTATTTTCTTCGTTTGGGTCGCGAAAGGTTACCGCATCACGTTTCCATCGTTCGTGCCCGAAAAATATCATTACGAATGGCTAAACCGTGTGATACCAATTGTCATCCCCGCATTCGAAACTTATAACGTTTTCTTGATTTTCGTTGTGGACGTTATTATACTTTTCGCTTGCTTTCACATAGAGATTTCGTTCGATATGTTGGCATATCGAATTAACAGCATCCTCAACGGATCGCTCAAGAACAAACGCAAAGAGTTGATCGTTTGCATCGATTATCATTGTTTCTTGATGAGGTGGGTATTTATCAATTAAAAGAAAACGCAAATTTTCGTTGCCCGCAGATTTGCAGAAAGAACCAGACGCATTCTAACGTTGTACTGCTTGGCTCTAATCCTTATGACGCTTTCGTCGAGCGGAAGCCAAATGTTCGTCTTGGCTTTGTGAGTGTTTCGCTCAACTTTAACAGACAAAAAATTGCGAATTTCTTTTGCAGCGCCAGCGACCCGAACGTTGCGATCACTGCCATCATGTACACGGTGACACTTTTGTGGCAATACGCTTGCTATTGCATGCCGATGGCTAACGTTACTTATAAAGTACGTGGTTTACGCAGAAAGCTATCGATTATATTGACGAATTCGGTTTTAGATGATGACATTCGCCGATGCAGTTTATCTATCCGAATGGGAAAGCGAGACGACGACAATCTGGCAAATGATACGTTTCGTCATCCTCCGATCGCAAAAGGAATTTTACTTCACCAGCGCTGGAATGATGGGCGTGACCAGGAAAAATTTCGTCGAAGTCGTCAAAATACTATTCTCCATATACTCGCTCGCTCGAGTTCTAAAGGACAAAGGATCTTATTGAACGAAAACTGTTGATGATTACAAGGATTCGTTGCAATTGCACAATATGATATGCATCACGTTATTCATGGTGGCGAAGACCATTCGAAAAGATTTCTTCTTCAACTGAAGCATCTACAGGATTTTAATAAAAATGCACGCACTGTTTCAATTAATGAAAATATCGTCTCACTGCACAAAGAAGAAGCTAATTAGTAGAATTTGCGATTGTAATTGGTTAATTAATAATCCCATTACGTTCCCGTTCCTTTTTGATTGCTTCTTTGAAGAAACTTATTATCTATTATCGGTATAGGTGATCACCGGACAGCGCAAGGTCCAAAAGACCCTCCGGAAAAGGAAGGAGCTCCCGAACAATCTTTTCATTCTCTCAAATTCAAGTCTACGAAGTTTGATGCAAGCCTTTGATTGCTTATTCAAATTTAGCTGCATTCTTATTCAGCAATACCGCGGTCGCTTTTGTCTCATCTCGAGAATGACTTAGTCTGAGTAAGGTCAAACAAGGTCTTCATTCAATGAAGACGATGTTATGGTGACACCAATTTGGCGTTGTTCAATACGCAATGCTTAAAAGGAATGAATCAGTAACTGTTGAACTTTAATTTCAACAATTTCGTTGATTTGATTTCAAGAGATTCAAGTGATCGGCCGGGAAGTTCTTCAACATCCGGAGGGTTTTTCGGAAATTGTTTGAAACCAGGGACATGGACTTTTCTTCAACAACGACCCGGAACTTTATAATTTACTTCAAGAACATATCAACTTTAAACTAGTAATTTTTTTCAAAGAAGCAATCAAAAAGGAATGGGCTGGCGCAAAACTTTGTTAATTTAACAAAACGACTGGAAATTATGCACCAACCTGATAGTTTAAATTGCAAATAAACTGAATTTCTTTTGAATGCTGGTAATTGAAGTTCTCTAAACTTTACTACATTTAATTTGGATAATACGGGAAATTATAGGTTTCAGAAGTACTCGAAACGTAATTCCATATAAATCATTTAATCCCGTTCGATAGTTATACATTTTCCGACGTCGCCACGAAGAGAGTCGTTTTAAAGAAGCATGTTGCGATTACTGGAGAATGCATATTTCGTCGCCCAACTGTTACATTTCCATCCCGATCAACCGTTCAACTGGCTCACTTACACGTTGCGAACAATTTGGATGTCTACAACCGCCTTCGTAACGATCGTGACGTCGTTGAATTTTTTAAACGTCGAACTAACACCCGAAGAGATCAATCAAAACGTTACTCTATCGCTGGCTATGATACAGGCGAGTTTTCCAGTTTGTTTCGTAACCAGTTGCGTTTACGTTCGCTCCATTGTTCTTGCAGGCGTACTTGAAATTATTCGTCGTCTTCGTCTATAAGAAGGAGCTGAAAGAGAACTACGCCGATTTGCAAATGTTCTGGCGAATGGACGAGATGGACGTGGAGAAGAATCGGAAAAAGTCAATAACGAAACGAATCACATGGCATTCGAACATAGTGAACGTTTTCATTGCTTCGGTGGCACCGCTCACAATCCTCTTCCTTGCTTCGGTATTGAAGGATTACCACACCGAATTACCGCCGTTCGTACCCGAACGCTATCATTACAAGTGGTTGAACTATGTGACACCAGTCGCTATAATCGTATTCGAAGTTTACAACGTTACGTTCGTTTTATGCATTGACTTCATCATCATTTTCTCCTGTCTATACTTGGAAATCGAATTCGACTTATTGGCAGATCGCATGACTAAGATCATCAACGATCCGATCAAAGACAAACGCAAAGATTTGATTATTTGCATCGAGTATCACTGTTTCTTGTTGAGGTGAGTTGCTGTGAAATCAAAAGGAAAAGTTAATTCGTTGCCCGCAGATTTGCAGAACGAACCAGACGCATTCTAACGTTGTACTGCTTGGCTCTAATCGTTATGACGCTGTCGTCGAGCGGTAGCCAAATGTTCGTCTTGGCTTTGTGAGTGTTTCGCACGACGTCGACAGAGAGAAATAATCGATTTCTTTGCAGTGCCACCGACATCAACGTTATATTTATGGCCGTCATGTACACGTTGATACTTTTATGCCAATACGCTCTCTATTGCTTCCCGATGGCGAACGTTACCGATAAAGTACGCGGAACGCTAAGCGTCGATTGTTATTGATGCATTTCACAATTCCAGGCCATCGAATTATCCGATGCCGTTTATGCAGCGAAATGGGAAAACGAGACGGCATCGATCGGGGAAATGGTCCGTTTCGTCATGTGGCGTTCGCAAAAGGCGTTCTACTTCACCAGCGGCGGAATGATTCGCGTGTCCAGAGAGAACTTCGTGCAGCTCCTCCGAATGCTGCTCTCCATATTCACGCTCGCTAAAGCTCTAAAGGAAAAGCATCAAACTGACGGAAACGTGTAGATGAGGCTCAGTAAAAGTTGTCGTGTTTTATTTCTCCTTATCCGCTTGATTAGACTGCTCGGTTTAGTTAGGAACTGCGATGCAATTTCATTTCCGTGCATTATTAATTGAGAAGAATTAGTTTAAAGTTTATAATAAACCAATAATAATGTGAGCTAGACAGCTGCTTTTCATACATTAATATATGTAAATTTCTTCACGAGAATTCTTTGCCTTCTACGGAACTTAAAGCGAAGGAGAAACGCTTGCGAGTTGATTCCTGTTTCGTAGTTAGAAAGCTCGATAGCGAAAAGAAATCTGCTTGCAAACACATTATTATTCCCATTAAATTGCGCTGCGATCCCATTTTGAGATTAAACTCGCACCGAGATCGCCCACTTTGTTGGTGCGATTCGATTTGAAAAAAGCGACCCGTTTCTAGAACGCAATTTCCTGAAACCTGCAGCTGAAACGTCGTCCGAACAAGAGAGCTTCGCGATGCGCGCATCCGTTCGCAGCATCCCGTTAGATGGCATCCGTTACGTGAATCTATTTCGCAATCGGCGAACAAGTTCATCCAACTTCTCTCGTTTCGGGCCGAAAACAAAAATCGATATTTTCAGTTTGTCCTTTTTCAGCAGCAGCGCACGAACTATTCTTCCTCCCGTATTAATCTTGGCCGACAGACAAGACGTTGGCGACATGGGTTGTACCGAAAGGTATTTTTACATCATCTGTAAATGAACGTGATTTTTGTTGTTGTTGTTCTCTCTCCGTTTATTTTTTTAATAAATCATCGCACGAACGTATAAACGTAACGAGATCGAATGTACGCTTAACGCGACGACGATTACGAACCGTCGCCGTGACGGAACGTGAAAAGTGCCAAAGGAAACGCCGCTAGTTGTTTTCCCATCGTACGGTCCCAATTTGATTTTCGCTAATTTGTTCCTTCGTTTCGGACTCGTCAGCGTTAAGACGATATGGATGAAGTGCGCGTTATATTGTCGCCGTTGTGAGTCTCGCTGGAACGAATGGAATAGACGTTAGTATCATTTACTGCGATCCATCGTGATTGCGAATATGTGAATATGTGCGGCCGTTTGTGAGTGCGTGACAAAATTGATCTCTACTTGTTTATATAAACAAAATGTCTTGCTTGAAATATGGAACGACGAGCGCAATCGAATGGATTACGGTGCTGTTTTAAAAATATCCGAAAACCGTAGAATCTCTCGCTAACGTGCTGAAACGGAAAATCGTATGTCGACGTCCAACGACTGAAAATAAATCGAAACGAAGCGAAAACGGTAAATTCGCTATTAATTCGCCGACATCGTGCGTTCTGCTTGAGAGCGAAATACTGCTCGTTTCGGAATTATTAATTTAATTGAAAAATTACGACCGCACGACTCTCCGGCCTCCTTCTTCGTTCTATTCTTTGTTTGTTCGCTCGTTCGCTCTTTTGCATTCCGTCATTCAATGAAACGCGACGCTCGATTATCTATTTGACGAAATCGAATTATTAAATGATTTCGTTCACGTGATTATCGTTTCGTTTCGAAAATTGCGAATTAAATTGATTGCATTTGTGTCCTGTAATTACGATTCAGATTCGTTGTTGTTGTTGTTTCACATTTCGCCGTACACTCATTCACTTATTTTGCAATTATTGAAAGTATATTCCTCTAATACTGGTACGATTTTTTTTGCTTCTATCTGTTTCTCTCTTCAGATAAATACGCCGCCAAACAGTTACCATCAAAATGTTTACTGAACGCCACGAATGTTGCCGCGCTTGACAATTTTTCTAACCATTCTCAACTGTTAAATTTCGAATGGTCTTGCAATTGATCATGGAAATGTTTAATCGAATGTTTTTACTGATCCTAATATCGTTACTGTTGATAACCTCGGGGAAATTAGTGCGTTGCTGCTACCATAACGAGGAGGACTGCAACAAGGACGAGGAGAAATCGCTGAACGTGCGCCATTTAAACGATAACAAATTATTAACTAGTAGTAACAATAATCCCAATTATTACAATAATAAAAATAACAACAATAACGAATACGGTGTGCCCTACATAAAATACAGTGCCGACAACGATTATTTGACGAGGGCGAAGCGCGCGCCAAAGAATCCGGATAGATCGAGTATCAGGAAGTCGAAGAGCACGAAGCAATACAAAGACGGCGAAACGTCGATGACGGCCACCGACGGCGAACAGCAACAAGAACAACAACAACAACAACAGCCGACGTTCCAGCGGAACGCGGTGAACGGCGACGGCGGTCGATCGAATCAGCCGCATTACGGCGGCATCCGGACGGAACAGACGTCCACGAACAATTCGGATCGGATGCAAGAGAGGAAAGCGAAAACGTCGGGCAAGGAGCCGAGTTTCGTCCAATTCGGGACGGAATGCAATTTCGATCGAGAGTGCAGCTGGCGGTGGAACACGAACGAGGAATTCCAAGTCACCTCGGCGTCCGAATACGACGACGAGCACAAGAGGATTGGGCCGGCGGCCGATTGGCAGGGAAACGCGAGCGGTAAGTCGAACCAGATCGTTATCGCTTTGCCAAACCGACAGCTGACGGACGTCTGGCTTTTAATCAATCGCTAATTCGATTTCGAACGCGAAATTGGTTTCCTTCCATCCATATGGCTCCACTGAATGGAATATACATTCGCTTGTTGTGGCTGCAATGTTGAACGATCATACAGAGAGCGAAACAGGGAACTTGTCGATTAGGATTCGATTATATAGCGAAACTAGTCGAAACAAAGAATGCTTCTCTTCGAAAATCACCTTTTTATGGCAACTTTAGCTTTTTTAAAATTTGAAAAGTTTAGGTGTGGTCAGGCGACATACCAACACACAGAAAGCGTTTCCGAACGTAAAAGGCCCTTTAATTGTTCAAAATTGCTAATAGTATCCATCCCAAGTCAACAATCTGAATACCGAATCCAACCGGAAACGATTTTCGTCCATTAAGTTCCAAGGAGTTATTATGTGCTGAAAAATGAATATCACATGTTGTTTGCGAAGATAATTAACGTTATCCGATTCCCTCATACAAGCTCAACACGTGGTCGTTTAAGGTAAGTACCTGCATCAAACAAAGGGCAAAAATACATGAAATAATGGTCATCAGCAGCATCGCTGGGCGCTTCCGCCAAAGAGATAAACATTTTGATGTTAATTATGTGAAAGAGCGTCGTATAAAGAAAAATCAGGCATAAAGGATTTTATCGAAACGATTCTTTTCGAAAAATTTAAGACTAATCAGATTTAGCGAACTCGAAGAATTCATGTAAACGAAAGATTTTCTAATGCAAGAGAAGAGAAGAAAAAGAGAAGAGAATGGCAAGAGGAAAGGAAAATGTCTTCTTAAAATATAGAATTTTTCCTTTTGTGTGTATATACGTAGTATGACGCACGTCTAGTGCATGATAAATCTCTCTCTCTCTCTTTTTCTACGCTCCGGAGTTGTTGCCGCCGCCGATGATGATGATGGTGGTAGTAGTAGTAGTAGCAAGACCCCGGCCGTTGTCCTGGAAACTTGCAGGAGGGACGACAGCGACGATGATGATGATGTGAGAGCGTGTAAACTGTAAGGTATCCTTGTCCTTCATATTTGCGTCATGTTTATAACTTCTAATTAAGTGATTTGTCGCGGTCGAAGCACGAGAGGAGGAACGTGAAGAAGAAGTAGTATCGAGTCGATTCGATTGCAATAATTAAAAAACGCAAGCAGGTTTTCGTTCGCAAATTCCTTTACCCCATTCAATCGCTCTTACGCGTCCATTTATGTAATATCAATTATGGATTTAGTACTCTCGAAGATTTCATGCTCGGCGATAAACGCGCAGCAATCGAAGAAATTCATAATGTTGCAAAAAAAAAATTAAAGAGTTTAATCATTTAATTTTAAATATCGAATTAACCGTATTTAGTAACAATTTCATGTTACGTTCTATCGGATACGGAGATCGATAACGTTTTCGTTTTGCTCGTTTCATGCGGACATTATTATCTGTTTCGTTTAGGGAAAAGGGCATAGTGCATCACGACCGCATAGACGTATTGGGCGTTTTTATCATTATTGCTCTCCCCAACTATCGGTTCTCCATGTAGACATTCCATTTTTATTGTACGCATTTGAATTGATCCCACATAAGCTTACCCTTTGATCGCATAATTTTTTGCGCGTTGTTAGTCAGATATTTCTTTTTAAAAGTTTTGTTTGTACTCGCAACAATACGTCCATGGTTTATTGAAATAACGTTTATCACATCTTCAATCAAGTCTATTGAGATAAATACAACGATATATTATTGAAAAAGCAAACAAACTTTATTCCTGTCTAAAATTAACAAAAACATTATTCTTATTTCAAAATTTAACAGTATAAAAGGAAAACAGCAGTTCTAATTAACAAATCAAAGTAATAAAATATTATTTCCAGGCATTCATAATATAATAGAAGGTTGAAACTATGGGTTTGCCAACTCCTTGCGTGAAATGTAAGCGTCTGATCCTTCTTCCTCAAAATCCAAGTCATACTCTCTAGAAATCCTTTCGACGCATCGCTTCTCGTTCTGGCTCAGTTTGTCGGGCAGCTTGTATCTTTCAGCGTTTTTATCGTTTACTATCTCCTTACAGATGTCGTCGATCACTTTCTTGAATTCGTCTGACACGGATTGTTTCGTATTATCTTTGAAACTAACGTTATATTTTACTAACGCTTCCGCCATTAGTTTCTCATGTTCCTTGATCTTCTTATATGCAGCATTTAATACTTTGAACTCTTCTGCGATTTCCGGATTGTTTGGTTCAATTGCTTGAGCTTGCAGCAATCTCTTTTTTGCTACAACGAAATCTGACAATCTTATCAATGCTCTTGCATTATGAAAGTACACTTTAGCAGGTACTTGCAAAGTGGTACCTTTTGTGAGATAATATATCTTGTTACAGAATGTGCAACATTTGCGTGATTCATTCAACATATTGTAGGTAATGGCGATATTAATGTATAATCTCAAGAGCAGTTTCTGCTGTTGCTCTTGCTCATCATATGAAGGAATTTCGGTAAATTCTAATTTTCCTATAGCCACGTTATAATCGCGAATGGCTAATTTATAGTTGCGTTTCTTAAAATACTCATTTCCTTTGGAACATAAACCAGATGCGTATTTATAAATTTCCGGAAACGATTTCTGTTTGTCCTCATCCAATGCTTGATAAGTGACTGTTGCACCTGAGTTCGAGAAGCTCTTCAGTTCTACCTCAAATAAGACATGAGCATTTGCTGGTATTCTGTCAGGGCAGCCAAATTTTCCATAAGCATAATCTGGATGAACTAGAAACTGTGATTTTTCATTAGGTTTCATTGTAGAAACTCCTACATCTAGTCCGGGCAATGTTTCACCAGAATTCAAACGAAATGTGAATGGTTTCTTGCGTATGTAAGTTGAATCAAATGGTTCATCATTGTGTTCCAAATATGAATTGTAATCAATGGTTACTACACACAAGTCAGGTACTGCCAAACCATCGCCATTCCTCAATATGCGTTTCTTTACTTTACCATCTGGTGTTATATCTTGCATTTTCTTTTGAAGTAATTCAAATGGTTGAGATTCATCATAGGTATCATCATCCAATAAAAGTGTAGGATTCATGTACTGGAAAACTTCATCGGGATTATAAGAATACTCTTCCTTCTTGTTATCTTCTCCTACGTTTATCTCGAATTCAATACCGTCTCCTTTCACAAGGTCCCTACGTAAATACATAGGGGCATTTTTTATTTATACAAGAAATATATGATTATTACTTACGATAGCGTACATCCTTCAACTAGATGTAGCACATCTTCTTCATTGGTTATAGGGTCGTTCATCTTATTTAATAGTTAAAATTAATCAATTTGGCACAATAGAACGCTTTCAAATCGCCTAAACAACAAATAAAAATTGCGGCTCAATAACACGAACAAATTGACAATGACAATTACTTAAGCTATTACTACGTAACACTAGATGGCAGATACATGGCCATTTGCAATTTTATTTGAATTCGTCCATACTACAACTCGTTTTTTATTCCAAGTAGATTATTTTCCTCATTGTAAAGTTATGTTATCGTTTTCAGGCAAATTCTTATTGGTAAAAATGACTCCGAATAGAAGGTATTTACAAGTAACCAGTCCACTATACAATCCGAGCATAAAAACATGTGAATTAGAATTTTGGATGTACGAAGAAAAGATGGAAGATGGTTTTATTAAAATCGCATTGGATAACATTAATCATACCCAAAAGGATATAGCTGAGATAGCCGTAAACGATACGAAAAAGTAAGTGTTTCCAAAATTTAACACAACATAAACATTGTAAAATTTCGTAGATGGACAAAGTACAAGTATGGTCTTGGAAAAGCTCCAAGCAATTTCAACGTATTAATAGAATTAACTCCACCTATGACGTTTGTTAACGATTCACTGATTGCCATCGACGACATAAAACTGTTGAATTGCTTTCCCGATGGCGAGAAGAACAGGTCTTGCAAGCTGTTACAATTTAAATGCATTCAAATGAACGTTTGCATAAACAATAGCCAAGTGTGCGATATTACACGTGATTGTTCTGATGACGATGACGAGAAGCAAAATTGCGGTAAATCACCGTCGTGTTATGCAGTAGAATTTTTCTAATTTGCACTCCAATTTTGTTTGTTTTTAGATAAAATACCGTACGGTGCCCGTTGCAATTTCGAACAGGACTGGTGCGGTTGGTATAATGCACACGGCAAAAACTTACAATGGACAAGACATAATGGCACAACGTCTATCAACAATACCGTGCCAAGTGTCGATCATACTTATAGAAACAGAACTGGCAATTACTTGCACGTATTAGCGGAACCATCGAAACCAATTGCTTTTGCTAGTATTGCTACTTTAAGAAGCGTCATATTTAATCCGCCACCAAAAGTACATGGGAACGTATCATCCCCTTATTACAATTCCTGCACGGTGATCATCTCGGTCATACTTTACGTATTTAATACTTTAATTTCGAATTTTTTTTAGATCCGTTTCTATTTGCATCAACTGGGATCGCATAAAAGTGCGTTTATGCTGCAAGTAACCGAGTTGCGTCCAAAAGAGAACGTTTCCACCGATTTGATATGGAGTTATTCGAATTTTAAGCATACGTGGGTAAGACAAGAAGTATATTTACCTAACATAACGCACAGGTGCGTTAGATACGTTAAACTTTCAAACGATTTTTCTTATAACAAGCGCACCTGTTTCAGGTACTATTTGCATTTCGAAGTGCGAAAAGGCATTCGCTATATAAACAGCATCGCAATAGACGATTTCTCGCTGAGTCCGGAATGTTTCGGTTTGAATGTTCCCGAGGAAGATTTGAATGGTTACGATTATTGGAACTCTTACATAAACGGTTTGGAGAACGAGAACAACTCGATACCGGATTTTGTAAATATAAAACGTAAATAATGCGCATGAAATATTGTTTGATGCCATTTTATGTTACCGCATTCTGATTAATTTGTAGCATACGAAATAACCACATGCGGCGCAACAGGTCGTTATGGGCCTACACAAGAGAATTGCACACAATATTACAATAACACAAATGTTAAAGTGCAAGTATTAAATGCACCCGGCATGAGGGGTATTCAAAAATGGATCGTACCAAGCGAAGGATATTACACGTACCGACATTCATTAAGAATGCATTGTATTAGATTTAATCGCTAATTTTTATTGATATTTTAGGCTAATCGTTTACGGAGCAAGTGGTGGAAAAGGTAGCAGTGGCATGGGTTCATCGCGAGGAGCCATCGTTAGGACCGTAGTAGAATTGAATAAGAGACAGGAACTGTATATGCTTATCGGACAAGAAGGAACCAATGCCTGTATTAGAGTATGGGACTAACATTAACATTAAACGCGTACATTAATTGCGAACCATTTGCAGAGTTTGGGACATCACAATGCTACATCATGCCGAAACAAAAACGACACCGACGACAACTCAATTCGGGCCTTATTAAATTTGGATGTAACAAATGGAAGTGGTGGAGGCGGCGGTGCCACATACGTTTTCTTGGTAACGTTACATTATTACGCTTTTCTGCGAACACGATTTAAACGATTCGTTTATGCTTATAGAGAAATCGCATGAAGCAATCGATACCATTAGCAATTGCTGCCGGCGGTGGCGGTTTAGGTTTAGGACGATTCGTCGACACTACTTTGCAACACGGTCAAGCAATCAACACATCGAAACCGGGAGTAACTGGCGAAATGTATGGGATACGGTACGTTTCCTTGTATTATAAAATGTTTCATCTAAATGTTAGAGAATTTGATGTTAAAGACCTGGAGGAGCGGGTGGCGGTTGGAACAGATCGCCGGGCAATGTTCTACCGAAATTAAACGAGCAAATGGGACAATCGCTTTTGCAAGGTGGTATAGGAGGACAAGCTTGTGACGGTTCGATTGATAGAGGAGACGGAGGATTCGGAGGCGGAGGCGGTGGATGCAAAGTTGGCGGAGGAGGTGGCGGTTTTGCGGGTAGAAATATTTACTTAAAAAGTTGTACTGGCGTTAAACATTTGCATAATATTTCAGGTGGCAATTCGGGATCGTTGAAGAATCCGGCAAATGGCGAAGGCGGATATTCGTTCTTGGACATTAACAGAACGGTACCGATTTTGTCTGAGGTTTTATCGGGTTTTCACGATGGTCCCGGCGGCGTTATCATATTACCTGCAATACAAGGTTGCGGTTGCGATTACAGATGTTTAGCATTGAACGCACGTAAATCGCAAGTGGCGTGTATCTGTCCCAAGAATTGGAAATTGGGATCGGACGGGAAGTCATGCATCTGTAAGGATTCGTGTCAGCAATTTTGTATATTTATCGCATATCATTGAAATTTTCAGTAATCGACAGCGGTGATACATATCCTAATTGGTTTGTCGGTGTACTTATAGCTAGTTTTATCTGTCTAACGGCCGCCTTAAGCGTTATTTGCTTCATATTATGTAAGATTGCGCTTTTTAAAGTGAATTAGTAGAAAAGGATCTGATTAAATGTTTATTTGAACAGATAATAGATATCAGCAAAGAGCGGAACAAATTTTGCGTAGAAAAATGTTATCCGGCACCGATCTTCAATTGAATCGATTACGTGGCGTAGCTTCTGACAGTATGATGACTGAATATAATCCGAATTACGAATTTGGCGGTGTCGTCTATACGTTGAAAGATTTAAAGGATATCCCGAGAGATCAATTGCGATTGGTGAAGTAAGTGAAAGCACATAACATTATTACCATCTTATTGTAAAACTTCTTCTTGTAGGGCACTTGGACAAGGTGCTTTCGGTGAAGTATATCAAGGGTTCTATCGTCAGAGATCTGGTGATACCGTGGAGATGCCCGTAGCGGTGAAAACGTTACCGGAAATGTCTACGAACGAGGCCGAAATTGATTTCTTAATGGAAGCTTTAATCATGTCGAAATTCAATCATCCGAATATTGTTCATTTCATCGGCGTTTGTTTCGATAAACACCCAAGATTCATTGTTTTGGAATTGTTGGTCGGTGGCGATTTGAAAAACTTTTTGCGCGAATCGAGACCGAAACCAGTGAGTATCGTTGTAATTTGAAACGATGTCAGTTATATGAATCGATTGTTTGATTTAGGAACGAGGTAGTCCGCTGACAATGAAAGATTTGGTGTTGATCGCAATCGACGTAGCTAAAGGATGTAAATATCTCGAAGAGAATAGATTTATCCATCGCGATATAGCGGCACGGAATTGCTTACTGACAACCAAAGGTCCTGGCAGAGTGGTGAAGATTGCTGATTTCGGAATGTCTAGAGATATTTACAGGTAATAGACTACAGACGTAACGCTTGCAAATAAATTTAATATTTTACGTGCGGTAGATCGGAATATTATCGTAAAGGAGGCAAAGCCATGTTACCGATTAAATGGATGCCTCCAGAAGCGTTCTTGGATGGAATATTTACGAGTAAAACGGACGTATGGTCGTTTGGTGTATTGTTATGGGAGATTATGTCCATGGGCTATATGCCCTATACGGGTTGCGCTAATAGAGACGTAATGCAATTGGTAACGAGTGGAGGAAGACTGGAACCACCTGCCAATTGTCCAGGTATGCATTTGACTTACTTCCAGCAACAAAGTTTTCAATATCGTTCCTATCAAAGGTCCGATATACGGAATAATGACACAATGCTGGCATCCGACGCCCGAGGAGAGACCAACGTTTGCATTGATACGAGAACGATTAGGTTATTGTTCTCAAGATCCTCAAGTGATGAACGCACCGCTACCGGTATTCAATAGACCGCCGTCGCATGAGAAAGATGCTACAGTTATGAGGCCACAAAGCAATGACAACAATTGCTTGCAGGTATGTTTTTGCACACTTAACTGCAAATGTTGTTTTAGTAATCGTTGAATTGTTTATTAGGTGCCACAGACGACAGATTATTTAATACCAAATCATACGGTACCAATACAAAACGTTATCGGATCAACGTCGTCCGTAGATAAGTTATTACCGGAAAATTCGGATAGTTGGGAAACGTCCTTTGCAATGCCGCATTCCAAATCCACGCAGCCGTTATTGCAAGAGAACGAACCGCCGACTGAAACTAATTGTATAGCAGTAAGTAATCGTTAAGCGATGTTAAATCTATTTATTCTTAATTATTTGGTAATCATTAATGAAGATATTCAAATATTTGTTATTTTAGAACGAGAAACTTCTCGATATCGACAAAAGTAATGTGAATACGACAAATAAATTGTCGCCGTTGCCGAATAACGTTCACAATCACAATAACAACGCAAAAAGCGAATTGAACAACTTAAAGTCGGGCGTGTCGCTCGATGCTGGAGCGTTAGCGAAACAAACGGTCGTCGCGCAAAAATATGCGAACATAACGCCCGGAAGCGGCGATTCTATTAATAAAACCGGCAACGGTATCGTACAGAACGGACCTTACATTAATAATACAAATTTCCTAAATAATGCCAATAAGAAGAAGAATAACGAAACCTAAAATGGTCTATTAATTTTGTAATGCTAATTTCGAGAGGTACAAACGAGATTACGTACTTAATTTGAGATTAATTTTGAATTACAATAAGATTCTCATAACGACGTTATCAATACGGTTGATGATGTTAAAGCTGGTCGCGAATTCTAATAATTCAATTATGAAAGAAATTTAATTTATGAAATTATTTAATAATCATTGTTGATTTTAATATGATGAATATTAATCAACAAGAAATGATAAATGGAATACGAATAATAAGTAGAAAGGTAGTTGTAAATACAACAAAGAACTCGACTGACGATGATGATTTTTCTTTAATCAAGTCCATCCCGTGCCATTGCAAATGGGAGAGAAACAATATTTCATTTGAGACCAGAGAAAAAGCATTATAAACGAGAGGAGAAAGCAGCCACGAGGAGTAAAGTAATAAATGTAAATTATTTGTTTCGATGTAAATATTTATAAACTGATTAATTTTGAAAATAGTACTTCGACTTTCCCGACAGTATTCTACAAGTGAAAGAGTATATAATTAATAATGAAACTTATATAGTTACACAAAAAGAAGATAAAGTAGACGAGATCTTGCTTTGTTAACTAACATACAAAAACACAAACATGGAAAATATTAATTACTTAAGAGAACGAACGAACGAATGAAACAAATTTAATGTATACATTTAGATTAGTTTTAAGAATAACAAAACTTCAAACCGATGATGAGGAGAACATGTGAAGAATTGAAATTCAAAAAAAAAATGCAAATACTCATTGTATCATTTCATAAACGTGAAATGGTACATTCAGTACGTTAAATGTTGAACTGTAAGATGTTAAATTTATATACAAAAAATTAAACGATGAAAAAAAAAAACTTTAAAAATGAGAGGAAGGATGTGTGTTTAGATAATTGGTAACAACAATAACTTCTTCATTACTGTACGTGCAAAGGAAGAAATTTAATTAATACTCTAGTAGTTATTGCATTTAATTAAATGAATTCGATAAGCGAGGAATAAACTAAAATTCAGATGCAGGGTCACCGATTTTCTGTCGACTCCATAATTCGCGATTCTTTCATTCTTCTGCGAATGAATACACGATTCTGTCCAACACTGACAAAATGCAAACAGAGACGAATGAAAGGGTCTTTTTAATTGTGCAGAGTCACTTTTCCAATTTGTTGCTCTTTTAAATTTGTTACAATATGAATTCAAATCAATTGATCCGAACAACTGATTTTTATGGCATTTAATACTTATTTTATAACAGTCTTGTCAATTGCTGTTCACTATGATTGTCTTCTCCTTATTTGTAAATTGAATACATTTTTATATTAGAAATATACGTAAATATTATAATATTTAAGGATAATGGTTGTGTGATGGTGCACTTTTTAGAGAAGAGCAAGCATTATGATTTGAATTATTAGGATTAATTTTATGTTAAATGTTAGTTATATTACCACTAAACGATATGGGGGTGGTTTTCTAATGGAAATCAATCGTTCAACTTATTATGATTTCGATCGTAACATTGTTTTATAATTAGTTAATTGGACGTGGAATTCCATTAGGAAATTGTACGAATTGTATTGTAATGTTAGCTTAATAATTTGCGTTCGTTAAATTATTTGGGTAGCGCATTTTTTTTGTAATCGTATATGTAAATAACATATATGTATATCTAATTGTGTATATTAATTAGTTAATTAATTGGTGCTGAATATTTTTTTAAACATATATCCGTATTTAAAAAAAGCCACGCCAAAAAGAAAATGTTACATATTGTTATTTTAGAATGTTAGAATATCATTAAATTTGAGATGAGTCAGTTTTTTTAATTTACTTTAATGAGAAAAAAACTATAAGTATAAAGTAAGGAAAGTTAACAAACGAAAAATAAGAAACATGCTTTAAGTAATTTTAAGGGAAAACATGTAAATAAGAAAAATACAACAAAAATATTGATGTATTATTATTATAATAAAAAACGAGGATAATTGAAAATGAAAAAAACTAAAAAAAAAAATGAAAATAATGATAATATGGAAAAAGAAACATGTTCATATATAAACATTTAGCTAGATTACAAACGAAAGAAAAACCAAGAAAATTAACAAAATATTAGAGGTATTTAAATTTGGAATTCGAGTGATACTAGTTTTACACGTTAAACACAATTAAACGAGGAAATGTAATTACTAAAAGTAAAATTAATAAGACATTTATGAGTTTGGTGCATATCAGTGTGTGAAGGAAGTTAATAATCGATATAATTTTCATGAATTATCATTTGAATTTTTGTTTAATCGGATAGTAGAAAGAATGAATGGATGCGAATCGCTATTTATATATTAATATGATGCATTAAATTAAAAAAAAATAGAAAAAATTAAATAATAAACACACAACAAAAGAAAAATTCTACGTAAGACTGGTGGAAAAACAGTGAAAACTCTTATTCCAAAAATAATAACTTTAATTGAATTTTGTAATATGAGACAATAGAGTTTGTTCTATGTATTTTGGAGCTTATTTTACATTCAAAATATATTCAACACACTGTATTCGAATATATTACTCGAAAATATATAGGTGTTACAACAAAAAAAAAACAGTAATTGACTCTTTGTTAATCCAATTCTCTCTTTTCCAAACGATTTCCCAAAACGAATTCGACGAACGATTCGACTTCATTTTCTTGGGAAATATACAGCTTTATAAATAGCACGTTGACATTAACATTTCCAAATTTAAATCCGACAACGTTCTTCAAGATAATTACGATTTCAGTCGTAAATCTTTCAGTTTTTCTTAGTTAAAATTAGAAATGATCGAAGGAAATAATTTCCAATTGCAGATGAACTTTTTGAAAGCTAAGCGTTCAGGACAGACGGCTATTGAAGTTGAAATGTGATGAAGGTGGTCTACGTATACACCTGGTTTCTTTTACAACAGGTAAATCGAATCGAAAAGCGCTAAGGTAGAATTTAAACGAAAATAAACGAGCGTAATTAGTTTGTGTATTCTTCTCTCATCTTGAAAGAATATTGCGTCATATAAAATTCTCTTTTAACTGCTCGGTAAGTGAATCATAATTTTATTTCAAATGTATTTCCTGCGTACATTATTCAATGATGATGACGATAGAATTAACAAGGTCGCATATTCCTTCCCCTTTATTGAAATTAACTCAATTTATTTATGTTAGAACGTTTATGTTAAATTCAAAGTGTTTGTACAGCAATTGGCTGTAAGGCAGTTGATTAAACCGAAGAAGAAAAGTCTGTGATAATCCTATAAAGTTGTTTGCCGATGTAGTAAACGCTTTTAAAAATAGCGAGCGAACGGAATTTGCCGAAAGGATAAGTTCCTACCTAGAATTGACTGAAATGATCTTACAATGAAATAACATTTCTTGGTTGTTTGTGCATGTGACGAACTCTTCGTTATTATTATTTTCATATATTTTGACAATAAGATTACAACGTTTGCTCGTGCAAACATCAGGTAGTGCTTGTGATATTATTATTATTATTATTCAACATTACGATTTGTTAATGATAGTAAGTAAAATTTTAGTAAACGAAATTTAGGTTAGTTACTATAACTTCAGCTTTTATAAATTAACTACTAATTGGTATAATTTTGGCGATGATAGTCGACATTGACCTTGCGATAATCGCGAGATTTAATTTCCTCAATGATAAGACTTTGATTTCCTTTTTGTTGTTAATCAATAATTAGAATTTAGCGTAATTATAAATTTGGTGTTGTGGCAGATTTTTTCCATGTTTTTCGCATGCGTAATTTTTATTATTTCGCGAACAATTATAATCGCAGAAACGCCTTTAATCTCCCTGTATAGTCTACACGATTGTTGTTATTTTAAACAAACTCGAATTGCTTTCATTTCGTCATACGATTCGTCATTTTACTTTTACCTTTATTCATAAATACCTGTAATTAATATTACGAATACTATTCTTGGAATCGTTGCGATTATATCGCTTAATTGCAGGTTTAACGATAAATTTCGGATTTATCGATTACATTTTGCTCATAAATCTGTTGTTTATGAAAATGTTGGCATGAACGAGATTTTGGCAAGGCGCCTCTCGAAGCAATTTGTGTCTCCGCAATTTTACGAATTGCGGATTTTTCGTTTTACGCATCGAACTACTAGTGAAAGTCGTTCCTTTCGGTAGCCTATAAATGTTAATTAACGTCTTTGACCATGAAATCGTCTAAAAATGGATCGAAGCTTTACTACACAATAAACAATTCGTACAAAAAAGAAACCGTGAACGACATTGACCGTAATTTAACAGCAAAGACAACAACAACAACAGCGCAAAAATGAAATTGGCGCAATAACGAATATCGTTTTGTACTACTTTTAAATCGACGTTGAAATATTATCTAAATTTTAATAAACCACATGTGAAAATAATTAATTAAACAAAAACGCGCGTTACAACGCCTTTGCTTTCGTTTTAATTACGTTAATGCAAATTTGTCAAATCGTCCACCGCTCACAAACTCACGCCTCACATTTTTGCTTCTTCTTTAATTTAACTCTTAATTAATGTGGAATGAAAACGATATTATTTCTCCACATTTCTGCCTTCAATTAGACTAATTGTAAAAAATTATTTTTAACTTTTTTTGCAATTCGATAAAGATCAAATGGAACTCGAAAACGCCATATGCGTTTGTGTGTCATTATTAATTTGCCAACGGGAATTGCCCGTAAATTATTTCCATCAAAATTTATTATATAATTGTTGGATAAAATGCCTCCATATAATTTCGCTTTTTCCCCGCCGTTTAACATTAACATTTTCATAAACCTTGAACGTTTCCCATTATTGTTTATTAATTAACTTCCAAATTAATTTAATTAATAATTCCGTCTTTTCTGTTTTTAGTGAGCAGTTTCGATTAAAGAACAAGATGTACGGATTCGGTTTTCAGCAGTACAATCAAGCTTATCCAACGATACATTATCAGCAACCGCCATGTGCCGCAAACGGTTACGGTTGGCACGGGAACGGCTACGGATGGCAGGTGGACCCATCGAAATGGCAAACGCCGAGCCTCTATCCGAGCGTAGAAGAGGCCGTCGAAGAGCCGGTGTTGATGCAAGAAAAAGTCACGAAACAGGACGCCGCGGTAAGTTTGTCGTCGTAGGTCGCCCAAGAACTGAGCGACCTCACGATAAGAGACTAATATCGATATTCTGTTCTCATTTGCTTTTGTTAACACACGGAGCAGTCCGTTCAAACCTCATATTTGCCAAAGGTTGGTCCACTTCTTGTTTCGTACGCACGCAGTTGCATCGATTATTATGCGTTGCTTTTTATTTTTACGTTCCGAGCTCGTTTATTAGAGTATAAATGGGTGCGTGGGTGCTTAAACGATGCGATTCAATCATTGTTCCATCAATTTGCGAAATGTTTTTTGTTTGTTTTTTTGTCGTTAATGATAACAACAGGGTGCGGTGGACTTTCTCTAATCAAATCGATCAATCTCCCAGAAACCGGACGTCGTCAGAAAACGTGAATTTTCAAAAGACAATGTCAAATTCGCCGTGTTTTCCCATTAAGATAATTGTTATGTTTCAGCAATAAAATCCAATTGATTGATAATGAAAAGAGAATGTTATTGTCAAAAAAGTAATAAGCCGAGTTTAACGCAATCGGACCTAACGCCGGAGAAGTACGCGACCAAGAAATGCACCGTGTCGTTCAACGATACCGCGAAACCGTCGTGTAAACCGTGCGAGGAGAGGCGCGAAATCAAATGCAACGAGCATCAGAGGAAGGCGGCGGCGACGTCGTCCTCGTACACCAAACCGCAAGAGAACAACTATTGCGCGTGCAACAGAGCGAAGCTCAACGCGAAATTCGACATTTGCACGATATGCGACGAGACGAAGAGTTTCGTCGACGAGTTGAAAGGCATCAAAGAGCAGATACTGAATTGCGAGCGGACGACGGCGTCGAAGACGAAGGAGATTTGCAGCACGTCGTGCGAATTGCAAGAGAAACGGCTGAACGCGCTCGAGAAACAGATTAAGGATTTCCAAGAGTTGCTCATGCAACGTAACGACAATTTGAACGCGATCGCCGCGAAAGCCAGCAATAACGGAGCGAAGGCGAGCAATATCACGATCAAGAAAACGACGCAGATCAAGACGAAAGTGCAGAAGGAGAAACGCCCGTCCGAGGGCTCGATAACGAAGACCGAGGAGACGGTCACGCAGAAAGATTGCGGCGCGAGTAAAGCGAAGGACGTGACGCCGCAAGACGCGACCAACGTAGCGCCGGGCACTACGAAATCGTCGAAAGACGTTGCGGTCTTATCGAAAGCCGCCGTGTGCGAGGGTTTCGTTCAGTGTCAGTCGAGCAAAACGGATTGCAACACGAACTGTCCGAGTAAGAGAGAATCGGAGCTCGACGTTAAAGAGTCGTCGATTTGTCCGAACGCCATCAAGGACAAGCTGATCCTCGAAGTGATCGAGCGTACGAAACACATTCTCACGCAAATCGTCGACGGGAAATCGCCGCGCGCGGACGAATGCAAGGCGACGTGCGCGTCGACGGAGGCGTCGCGTCCGAGTTCGACCAAGGAAACCGCCACGTGCATCGACCAATCCGTCAGTTGCAACACGAGCAAATTGAAGATTTCGTCCGATCCCAACGTCTCGCAGCGATCGAAGACCGTTTGCCAGGCGAAATGTTTCAACTTGAACAAGACGAAACGACCCAAAGAGAACACGTGCGCGGCGAAAAGGACCGAAACCGTTTGCGTGCAGAGCGACGTCGACGACGGTAAACCGATCGTCGAGCTGCAGATGCACTTGAACCTCGACTCCGACACGCCGTCCGACGATTTCCGATGCGGCAAGTCCGTCGAGGAACCGAACGCGAAGAGTTCCGGCTACGTGCAGGTCGGCATCGATTTGAAAATGGCCGCTAGCCAGGAGCTGAAGATCAAATGCTCGAATCCCGATTGTAAGGCGAAGAAGAAGAATAAAACGACCGAACCACATAGACCGTGCACGCCGCCGCCGAAACAGAAGGATGCATGCTCGAGCTGTAGCCGCACGCTGGACATCGTCAAGTACACGCAGGACTTCATTAAGGAGCTGAAGAACGACAAACACGTCGACAATTCCGCGTGCTCGTCGCGCGGTTCCTCGTTTAAGCGCACGTCGTCCGCGTCCACGTGCAAGAACGTCGTGTTCAACACCAAGACCGTCGACGATTGTAATCAAACGGCCAATTTGGCGTCGAAGAACAAAGCGGCGCAAGAGTGCAAGAACGCCGCGTGTCCATCGAAAACGCCGCCGTCGTCGTCGTCGTGCTGTTCCACGCCGAAGATTAACAGCGAGTGCCAATTGATCGGACAGAACGTGGCCAATCTGAGCGAGTGTCAGCAAATTTTGCTACGGTGCTCGAAAGAGTGCCAACAATTGAAGAACATACTGTCACAAGACAAGGACATCTCGAGCGACATCAAAGAGTTCGTCAAGTGTAAAAATCCCAATTGTTCGTCGTCGTCGACGTCGTCGTCCAAAGAGATACGACGTTGCAAGAACCCGAGTTGTCCGAAGTTGAAGCGTAAAAATGTGCGCCAACCTTCTTGCAGCAAAGCGTCCGACACGAATCAGGACAATTTACCAAAGAACATTTCCATTTATACCGAAGAAAAGTCGGTGACGACGTGCGACGGTTTCGAGACGACGAATCGATTGATCGTGTTCGAGAAGGACACGCAATTCAACAGTACGTGTCCCTCTTCAACGGACAATCGTGCAACGAGCGAGGCCACGAATCCTTGCCATAAAACCATCCAGGAGACGGCCGTGTGCACGTGTCCAAGCGCCAGCGAGAACGATCGCCAACAGAAAACCAAGAAGTGTCCCGCCGAAGAAACGGCCGACGGCACGGAGAACGTAATCAGCAACAGAATCGTTTATTTGCAACAGAAGAACGCGAAAACCGTCCTCAGTAACGTGAACGTGAGGGCAAAGTATAAGCCGGAAGGATTCAGCGTCGAGACGGTCATCGGGTTGCCGAAGAGTCCGACGCGAGAGCCGGACGCCGCGTTGTCCGACTTCGATTGTTCCGTTTTTCGTCCGCCGGAGATTTGCCCGTCGCCGGACAATCCGCCCGACTCGCAAACGACACTCGTGCCGTCCGGTTGTGCGATTAAAGCGTTAGCGGACGAGAGCGACCGTTGCGACGCGATCTGTCCGAAGAAGGTGCTCGCCGACAACATGAATCTGCGCTCGGTATTGGAGTGCACGGCGGACATACTGAAAAAGTCGCAGGACAAGTGCGAGAAATTGGTGACGATGAACAATATGTTGCAACAATACTTGCCGCAAACGAAACGCGACGCGTGCGACAATTCAGCGCGCGACTCGGCGAACGTTTGTGCGCCGCTTCAAGTGCCGAACGTTAGTTTGGATTGTAATTTTGCGCAAGTTAAACTGCAACCGATCGCCAGTAGCACGCCCAAAACGTCACCGTCGAACGTCTGCCCGTTGCCGCTGCCATGCGATTCGTCCAAACGCACCATCGTCGACGATTACCACCTCAATGTCAGCCGGCAAGATTCGGCGGTCAAGGGGAGGAAGACGTCGAAGCAGAGCAGCGAGTCGAAGGAGAAGGACGCGCTGTGCGTGTGCAAGGACGAGAAGAAAAGCGTACCGACGAAGAAGGCGACGCTGCCAGCGGCGGAAGAGCCGATCGCCGCGAAACGAACGTACGTGACGGACGAACAAAAGCCGATTATCGATGTCAGTCAATCCGGACCGATAGCGAAACAGAATTACAACAAGTCCGAGTGTCCGTCCACCGAGAGGCGGAACATCGTCGTGCGGAAACCGTTGCCGGAGGTCGTGCTGACCGATAACGATTTGTATCCGCAACTGCCGGCCAAGAACTTTTCGATGGACAAACTGAAACCTCTCGGCCGTCGCGACAAATCGTACGCGTCGAGTCTGAACGTGAACTTGACGGACGACAACAATTCGACGACGAGCGTCTCGTCGTCCTCGAGCTCGAGCTGCTCGAATCGCAAGTCGTGCCATCGGTGCGCCATGTGTTTGAAAGACTTTCAGAAATCGGTGAAAATGATCGAGCGCGAGATCAAGCGGATACAGAAGAACACGAAGAAGAGTAATGGCAATAAGAAGGAGCTGCCGGAGGAGATTCTCACGCAAATCCAGAAGTCGTACGCTCTCGAAGGCGCAAATCTGCGCAGAAAACCGCCCGGTAATTGATTGTTACCGATTATTAATACAAGACGTAATTGTGTCGATCAATGTTTCCTGGCCAATACGAGAAATTAATCCATCAATAAACGATTCTCTTGCATCAACGATTACTTTTATTACTGTCTCTCTACTTGTCGATCGAACGACTAAACCGCAAAACAAATCGACGTCCAGTGCAAGCAAACAAGAACGCGCTCTTTTCCAACGGGGGGAAACATTGGTTTATGCAACAATAAACGCAAACTAAACGTGTGCAAAATGTTTTACCGTCAGGCAACGATGCGGGCACGCTCGAGAAATTGTTCTCCCTATTGAAACGCAACGTTTTCGGCTACGACACGGACGATTTGCACGAGACGGCGCGGAAACGGAAGAGGAAACAACGCGCGAACGTGACGCCGCGCAAAAAGCCGTCGACGGCGTTTCACAAATCCGACTTAAAGTATCACACGATGCGGGTGAACAAGAAACGGCACCGGAGCCTCTATCAATTGGCGTTGCGAGGGAAATCGCGAACGTCGACGTTGAAATTCAATCCGTACGTGATTTATTCAGTGAGTAAATAATCGCATTTAACGATCGGAGAAAATTCTTGTCGATTGCGAAAGTTGCTCTTATTGCCGAAGGGATTAGCGGTGTTAAAATGTAGGACAATTGAGCAATACATCAACGGGATGAAATCGATAGTTGCTGGCGCCGAGGATCTTTCGAAACGATGCCGAAAATCTCGCTCGACCCTATCGCTCTTGCTCTTCCTCCTCAGTCGCCGTTTGTTGTACGTAGCGGGTCGTAAACTTTCGTTTTCCGTTCACTACGATTACCCGCAGTTTTTATTATGACCATCCGCAAGAAGATCGAATTTAAACAGACATTTAAGGTATGCGACACCGTGGTAAAAAGTACGTTATCAACAAGTGTTACTATTATTATTTTCTTTCCTCGTTATCATTCCTCGACATTTTCTGATGTAGCGAATGCATGTTGATGTTGATACTAAAGTAAATCGATCTAATAGCGGTAGAATGTGTTAATGAATTATCGCATGTTATTATTTATTCATTATATAACCGGAAACTGATTATGGCCGGGCCAGAAACAGCAAAATTTCCGGCTGATAATTAACGCAATTGTTTATTCATTGTTTAACGGCAAAAAGCAACGAATAAACGGCGAATAGCGCAATAAAAGTTAAAAGGGCTTTATTTGCACAGGAATGTATCGATTTCCTCGTTATCGCAAATCATTTGCACCCATATTTCATTCAAGCGAGAAACTTTAGGACTAAATAATTGCACCAAATGAATTCGTTAATAAATGTGCAGAAGAGAAACGTACGATCAACAGGTAGATAAACAAATTAATTAATATAAAAGGCTTAATCGTAATTAAAACCGTGGCTCTTAATGCGCTTGTCAAATATTGTTATCAAGAATAACGTATGTTTCGTTCGCTCTAACAAACAAAACCTGTTGATTTTGCAAGTTAGTCGCGTGCAATTGCTCGGTATGGACTGATGATCGTTGCTTTAGTATTTCCCTTTATGACCGCTTCATAAAGATGAATTATCTAAAGAAAAAGCTTACGTTCCGTTCGAAATCGTCGAGTGACGAGAAACGGAGAGCGAAATCGATCGGCGACGAGACCGGGAACGACGAAGAGACCGTTTGCGTGTCGCGTAAGATACGTAGCGTGGAGAGTGCGAAACGCGAGAAAGTGGTGAAATTCTCTCGCGACACGGTCGCCCCGCTCTCGCCGTCGAGCGTAACGACCCACGGCGACGACGGTCTCCGTAAGAAAGCGTTCGATCTGAACGTGCCGTTCATCGACAAGAGTCCGATCGTTCTTAGCGACGAGGACGTCAGTCGCGTCGAACGTAGTAAGAGCGTGCAGGCGAAGAGACGCGCGTTGAAAGATGAACGGCCGCAGATTAAACACTTTTCGCCGATGAAATGGTCGATGAATCAGAAAGTTTATAAGGTATCATACGATTCGAGCGAAAAGCGAATCATAAATTAATGTCAAGGGCAATCATCTTCGAACTGCATGTTTGCTTTTAGTAAACTTCTTGTAATAATTCCCAAGTGATATTTATTCGTTTCTTTTTGCGATAGTTTGGTGAGCGAGGATCCGGGATTAAATCGACTGGCGAGGCGCAAGATTTTTACAAATTACGCGACTACCACTTACAGAATGGCACGTTATTCGAAGATCCCGAATTCCCCACGAACAATTCGTCTTTGTATTACAGCCAGCAGCCCGATCGGTACTACGAATGGAAGAGGCCGATGGTAAGAGGACAATTATAATTTTTTTGGTGTGCAGATGTATTAATCACGTTTCTGTTAGGAATTATGCGAGAATCCTCAACTATTCGTTGAGGGCTACTCGCGATTCGACGTGCAACAAGGTGAATTGGGCGACTGTTGGCTGTTGGCGGCCGTCGCCAATTTGACGCTTTACCGCCGTCTATTCTTCCAAATCGTTCCCGACGATCAAGGATTCGAGGAGAATTACGCTGGAATCTTCCATTTCCGGTGAGACGCGCGTGATTACTTAATGCAATCGATTCGTTTACAGCGACTCGTTCGCTCTTCCCTTGCAGATTCTGGCAGTACGGTCGCTGGATCGACGTCGTAATCGACGACAGATTACCCACGTACAGAGGACAATTGGTGTTCTTGCATTCGACCGAAGATAACGAGTTTTGGAGTGCCTTATTAGAGAAAGCCTATGCGAAGTACTGATTTTTCCCATAAGAAACCTGAAAAGCATGTTCTCTATTTATCGAACGCATCCGCAGGTTACACGGCTCGTATGAAGCGCTGAAAGGCGGTTCGACGTGTGAAGCGATGGAGGATTTCACTGGCGGCGTAACGGAAATGTACGAATTGGAGCAACCGCCACCGAACCTATTCAAGATCCTGTTGAAGGCCTACGAGCGATCCTCTTTAATGGGATGTTCGATGGAGGTAATTGAATTTAACTTTAATCGATTCTTGGATTGATTGATATGAACCACTACGTAGCCGGATCCAAACGTATTGGAAGCGGAGACCAGAGAAGGCCTGATAAGAGGCCACGCGTACAGCATAACGAAGGTGAAGTACGTCGACATTCAGACGCCGAACACGTCCGGCAAGATACCGTTGTTACGCTTGCGGAATCCGTGGGGCAACGAGAACGAATGGAACGGGCCGTGGAGCGACAAATCGCCCGAGTGGCGTTTCATTCCGGAGCACGAGAAGGAGGAGATCGGCCTGAACTTCGACGAGGACGGCGAGTTTTGGATGTCGTTCCAGGACTTCCAAAAGCATTTCGACCGCATGGAGATATGCAACTTGAATCCGGACTCGCTGACGGAGGAGGAATTGCGCGAGGGCCACAAGAAGCAGTGGGAAGTGTCGTTCTTCGAAGGCGAATGGGTGCGCGGCGTCACGGCCGGCGGCTGCAGGAATTATTTGGGTAAACGATCGCGACCGATTGTAATATGGGTGTGTTATTTGCTTATTGTTAATGGGAAATTATTCGTTAAAGAAACGTTCTGGAACAATCCGCAATACCGCGTGACCCTAACGGAAGTGGACGAAGACGACGACGATGGGAAATGCACGATAATCGTCGCGTTGATGCAGAAACATCGACGCTCGAAACGTAACATGGGATTAGATATTTTAACGATAGGTTTCGCCATTTACTTTGTAAGTCTCGCCGCGAACCGTTCGACTAACAAACGTAATTCGTTCGCGTTTTCAGTTGCCCTACCCCGATCGCGTGTCGAAGCCGCTCGACATGAAATTCTTCAAGTACAACGCGTCCGTTGCGCGCTCGCCGTCGTTCATCAATCTACGCGAAGTCAGTTGCCGATTCCGACTGCCGCCCGGCACCTATTGCATCATACCGTCGACGTTCGACCCGAACGAGGAGGGCGAGTTCTTGTTGCGAGTGTTCTCCGAGAACAAGAATCAAATGGAGTACGTTGCTAATCCCGATTACGATAATTATGTGCGCGATCGCGAATCCGCCGACGAAGACGACGAGAACTCGTCGCCGTATCCACCGTCGAATCCCAGTTATCCACCGTCGAATCCCGATTATCCACCATCGAATCCCGGTTATCCACCGTCGAATCCCGATTATCCACCATCGAATCCCGGTTATCCGCCCGCGAATCCCGGTTATCCGCCCGCGAATCCCGGTTATTATCCACCGTCGACTCCTAGTTCGCCATACGGCGACAATCCGTACGCGCAACCGAGTTATCCGTCGAATCCGTATCCGTCTAATAATCCGTACGGTTCCAATCCTTACGCTTCGAATCCGTCGTATCCGAGCGATCCGTATTCGAACAATCCGTACGCTTCCAATCCGTATCCACAGAATCCTTATCCGCCGCAAGATCCGTACGGTCAGAATCCGTACGGTTACAATCATTCGAATAGGGGCGGAAGCGGCGGCGGTAGTAAAAGTATTGGGAAACAATTGGAGGATAAATGTAACGTTCAATAGGGGCGCATGTTTCTAAACGGTTTTTTCCTCCATGTCATTAATTCGCATGCGAATTTTCAAGTTAAAAGTCCACCGCAAAGGATTTGCGCTAATTATTTTGTTACGTATAAGTTATTTTTATATAGACATGTAACTACTAACTATAGAGATTATTTATCGAACTGCTAACGATTAATGGAAATTCGGTTGGTAAAACGCAAATTTACATCAACGTTCTCTTATGCACGTCTTACATTTTAGACATTGATTAACACTTTCGATGGAATGTTTTTCGCTGTATTTCAATTATCGCGCATTAATCGTACTTAAGTTTAAAACTAAAGTAGTAGAAGATAAGAAAAATATTCAATTCCGGTTTATTAACTTTCAAATCAAATTGTTAAATAGCTTCCAAAGTCTTATCGTGCACATTAGATTCCTAATCTTCAGGATTTTCGTGAAATATGCATTTAATTTTTCGTTTTCTTACCGTCCACCAATTATTTTATGCTTCTTACCACGATTAATTACTGTGTTAATATATGATTGTCCAAACGAGGATATTTTATAAGTAATATTCTTAAGTTACCAGCATGAAAAGATTAATTTTAAATGAAACAATGAAGTAATCGATTTAATTCATTGTTAATTAAGAAAGAAATGTTTATGTTGAACAATAAACTAAAAGCGACATTTAGTTAAGTTCTTGTTATTTTAACATGTAGTAGGTAGTAACAGATCCTATTTATTTGATTTTTATCATGCGAATTCATGTCAATTTTTATCTCATTCTTTCTTTTTTAGAGAGAACGACGAAGAAGTCGGTTTCGAGGAGGTGGACACCAAGGTAATATTGACCCCTACGAAAAATCTATCAATCACATACCGAACCAATCAAATTTCCTTTGCATGTCATCCCATAATGTTGTCCTTACCAATTAACCAAACGATAGAAAAGATATTTGCAAGCGGTTCCAAAAGTAAGTCTTCCCCTACACAAATCATTCGTTTCCATTGAATGTTCGCTAACGAAAAATGTTTTCTACAAAATAACAAGGTAAAGGAGGTGATACCGGACGAACCAACCGTGCAAACCGATAAAACGTACGAAATATTCTTGAAATTGGCCGGCGAAGACGGTGAAATTGATTGGCAAGAGTTGAAAGAAATTTTAGATTTTTCTTTGAAAAGTGGTAAGTATGCGTTGATGATATTCAGTATAAAGTAAATCGTATCAGCAAAAATGCTTCTTTTATCACGTTTATTTTCAATAGCTTTTGCGTTTCGCGTGCCAACACTTTGTTTTTCTAAATCAATTTTAATTTGCTTTTACCATTTGTATATTTACAAATTCAAGTGTCTTGTAATGCGCAAATTGTAATTCGATCCTGTTTCACTAATCCAAAATGTGTTGCCTATGTTTTCTTTTAAATGTTAACAATTCACCATTTGTACAATTTGGTGGATGCACCGGTTCACGTTAATTCTTCAATTAAATCTTAACTATTATTAAATTTGTACAATAATGTAAATAATATCTTCTGTATTCTTCGTGATTGTTACTGTAGTGTAAATTGTAGCTTTAGAATTGCCAGCTAATCAAGCAAATATCAGTGACGTGCAGTCCGTTTCTGGTACGAAACAAGAGCCACGTCAAAGTGGCGAAGAGAGTAATTTGCTCGTGCAAATTATCGGTCTGCTATGCGGGGCAGCTTGTAAAAATACGCCGTTAGCTGACTTAGTCCCTGCACCTATGGAAGCATCGCAATCGATGACTCATTACAATGGTACGTTACAATGGATTTCGAAAAGTTCAACGGAGTTTATTTTTGAGTTCCAGTTTTTATTTCGTCAAGTTTTATTAAGTGAATTTGTTTATGCTTTTTGCAATCTAAGCTTCTTGCAGTTATTGCTTTTATTTTACTCTTTTTCTTAAAAGAATTTTAAACTACGTTCCCATTTTGGTCGGTTTCACGATTAAATATTCGCAGATTTGCGCACGAATGGATTTTCCAAAGACGTGTGCAGGAGTATGGTCGCAATGTTGGACCAAGACAGATCCGGTAAATTGGGATATGCGGAATTCAAAGAGTTGTGGCTGAGTTTGAAGCACTGGCGGGTAATTATATTGGTTGTTGTCTCACGTTTCATTTGTATGATTCGTTCACTTCCAGCATATCTTCGGCACGCACGATAAAGATAATTCGGGCACATTGAGCGGTTTCGAATTGCGACAGGCACTCAATACGGCCGGCTATCATTTGAACAATCACATCTTGAACATTTTGATGCACAGATACGGCAACAAAAATGGGGAATTGACGCTCGAAGATTTCATTTTGTGCGCCGTTAAATTGAAAACGATGATCGGTAGGTTTTCTTTTTTGATTGATTCTTTTTTCTTGAAACGAATTAAACTGATTCATTTACATGATTTTCAGAAATGTTCAAAGAACGCGACGAGGATCAGAATAATAAGGCGACGTTCTCGATGGAGGAATGGGTCGAGAGTACTTTATACTCCTAAAATGTTTCTATTTACCATTTTTTATTAATATTACGAAAGTGTTCCAATGTATACCGTTACGAGACGCTTAAGGAGAGGAAATCGTTTTAAAATTAAGTGAAATTACGTATTTTGAGGATCTTTAAATGCCTTCTTCGAAGATAGAAAACAAATTGTTGATGTTATTTTGTACAAATCATTGTTTATATGACTAAAGCAATTTTTAAAGAGCTTGTATTTATTTCATACGAAATTTTATATATATATATATATATATATATTAATAAATTATGCAGAGTTTCAAAAATGCTTAACTCCATTTACACTGTAAAATTTTTGGATTGTGTGCATCCGCAGATAGAAAGCGATATGGCCACGATTTCAAAGGAAGAATAATTAGCAACTACACTATATTCCTAAAGCTTTTATTGTTATTTTATTGTTTGTATTTGAATTTCAAATTCCGGCATATTTCCTTTTAAGTTTTCATAGTGCCATCTCATTTGCAAAGTATCTAATTAAGAGACGTGCAGCTTACGTTTTTACTGCTAGTTTACAAGAAAATAACCTCATAGATTTCGATCTAAACGCATGTTTTTTTTCAAATCATTACATTTTATTGTGAAAGAATAATTATCTCATTTACACTGTATATTATCTTTGACTGTAACTATAATTCAGGTGAAGCTCCGTCATAATGGCCCTACGTGTACAATTTGAGAACAACAATGAAATTGGCGTGTTTGCAAAATTAACGAATGCCTATTGTCTAGTTGGAATTGGCGGTTCGGAAAATTTCTACAGGTACATGATTAATCAAACAACAACAATTTCTAAATGTAAATTACTTTTTAGCACCTTTGAAGGGGAATTGTCTGAAACAATACCTGTGGTACATGCATCTCTAGCAGGATGTCGAATAATTGGACGTATGTGCATTGGAAACAAGAATGGATTGCTTGTACCAAACTCTACAACTGACATGGAATTACAACATATAAGAAACGCATTACCAGATGTTGTGAAAGTCCAAAGGGTTGAAGAAAGATTGTCAGCACTGGGAAATGTTATAGCTTGTAATGATTATGTTGCTTTGGTACATCCTGATTTAGACAGGGTAAAGTAAACATAATTTCATTGATTATATTCCTAATTATAAGCATTGTCTTTTAGGAAACTGAAGAGATCATTTCTGATGTATTAAAAGTGGAGGTGTTTAGGCAAACCATAGCTAGTAATGTGTTAGTTGGTTCCTATTGTGTTCTCAGTAATCGAGGGGGCCTAGTGCATCCCAATACAAGTATTACAGATCAAGAAGAATTGTCCTCTTTACTACAAGTGCCTCTTGTTGTAAGTAATCAGCAGTTTTTAATTAATATTCTGAGCAAGTTAATATTAAATAATTTTTTAGGCAGGCACTGTAAATAGAGGTAGTGAAGTTGTATCAGCAGGTATGGTTGTAAATGATTGGTGTGCATTTGCTGGTATGGACACAACATCCACAGAAATAACTGTAATTGAATCAGTTTTCAAACTAAATGAATCGGCACCTTCAGCTATAACTACAACATTGAAAGCCAGTCTTATCGAAAGGTATGTGTCTACTCAATTATTATTCATGTATCTTTTATTAAATGATGATAAATTTTTTCAGTTTATCATAAATATCACTACACAATTAAATAATCAGGTCTATAAAATTTAAAATAAAATTACACAGTTTGCAAATTTTTGTAAAACATATAATAATAAAACTTGGAATAAGCTTATATATGTTTATTATAAGGTTTATTTCTTTCATTAAACAATGTTTGAATTATCTGCTATTCATATACACGTTTATCCACTGGAGAGAAAATAATCAATAAAATGGCACATGTACAATTCCAAATGTTGTATATATCACCCATATGTTTCATCACAAAAATAAAACAGTTTGATGCTATTTTGAATGGGATATAAACTAATTAAAGTGTGATATTTTTGATAAGAAGTTTCATTATTTGGTTGCGCTATTTTTAATTAATAAAACTAAAAGGATAACTAAATTATTTCCGCGCACAGTAGCAGCTTAGCGTAAGTATGAAAACAGGTATATGCGTATTTATAGTTGAAAATATTTTATCACAGCTTTTTACTAATTAGAAAAAGTTATTGTTTAATTGCATTTTCTTAGCAAAGTATAGAAAAATGACAACATATCCCGGCATGAGTTTGAACGGCGAAGTTAGAGAAAGTGTTTCTTTGGATGAGGACGATTTAAGTGATGTAGAAGACGAAGTATTCATTCGTGATGGTAAAAGCGGTTTTAAGGTAAATTCGTTTATAAATCGAATACATAATACTAACTAATAATTATCCTTTCAGTTAGCAGAAGACATAGGTCTCAAGAGACCATTAATGGCCCCCAGACGGAAATTGGCAAGAAACGATTTGTCGTCGCGTTTAAAAGCGAGACCGCCGTGCAAAGCGTTGTGTAAACCGTGCTGTTATATAACTGGTGCTTTAACTATATTAATAGGTAATTTATTTTCGTGATTGAATTAATAATAAGAATGATTAATATCTATAACGATTTTCCAGGTTTAATAGTCATTGTAGTGATACTGGTATCAATGTTTCCTTTACCAATATACAAAATAAGGAATTGGCTAATAACCAAGACAAATAATAATATAACTGATGAAGAATTATTGCCGTGTAGTGATATAAAAGTGACGAATATTTGGACCAAATCATTCCCGAAATTCGTCTCAGAATCGCCAGTTAGGGCTTTAGACGTTAATATGGATCAAATTGATGATTTCATTTTTGGTTTCGGAACGGATGTTGATAACAGTTTACATCCGGATATTTTCTGTCCAATGTTTATCGGCGTCCAGCCACCATGCAAAGGCGGCATTTTGGCAATCAACGGCTTAAACGGCGACGTCTTATGGAGAAGATTTTTAACGCACACCGTCTACGGAATAATTTGTTCGTACGACATAAACGATGATCAAATTGCCGATTGTTTGATTAACGGGAAAGGAGGAGTATGAGAGAAACAAATATTTTTTATATAACGATTATTTCATAATGAAGATCTATGTTCTTGTAGATATTTTCGATGATAAACGCTGCAGATGGTAGCACCATTTGGGATTTTAAGGACAAGAAGCCGAACAATGTTGTGATGGATATTTATTTAGCCACGTTTATTCCTGACCAGGATAATGATAAGATTCCGGATATATTGGCTTCACATACAGTACAGAACGGTATTATCTACAAGAAAAGCGCAACGCTGATGACCTTTACCGCAATGCGAAACTTTTATTACAGGCAGAAATCGAATAGGGCACATTTTGCTGGTATCTGGTAAAACAGGTGCATTGCTATCGAAGGTATCAACACCGAACGACATTGAAACCTATTGCTCGCCGCAATATCTCAATGAAGAAACTATAATTTTCGGAACGGGTAGTCTTACTTCCGCTGGTATTTTATACCGTACATCAATGTCCAATATAACAAGCGGCAATTTGGTGAGTATTTGTATATGGACTTGTGTCCAATAAAATCGAAAACATCTCTTTCTTCATAGACAAGCTCCAGTTTATACGAGGACAAATTCAAAGGTATTCTGACGCCGTCCGTTCTTGTGGACATAACAGGAGACGGTGTGATTGATATTATAGCGTCGATGTTTAATACAACGGTAGTAGCTATCGATGGCCGGACGATGAAACAACTGTGGAATTTCACCATAAATAATTCGGAAACTACAGGACCTCCTATTCCTGGTTACTTTAATAAGGATAACGTGACGGATTTCTTTGTAAAATATCAAACCGGACTCGATTTTCCAACGTATTACTACAGCCAAGCGTACGTTTTGGATGGAAAAACTGGGAAACCGATTAATCACAATCCGATAATCGATTCTGTCGGTTATCATATCGGTGGTCTTACTCTGCAATTGGAAGGTTACGGTTTAGATATGTTTCTTTTTTGGATGCTTGATTGCAAAGGATACGAAGGAATGCAAAACAAGTACGAATTTAAATCGGGTATGATTTGATTATATAATATTTCTTGTTCGATTTATTCTTGGTAATAATAAAAATAACGTTTAGGTACTACAATTAAGCAGCAAAACAATGCAGATTTGTGTAAACTGCGATTCAATACTACAACCACTGCTAAATTGTATGCATTGAATCAATTCGATCAACCACCGGGAATAAAAATATATGATTCTGGTAGAATAAAGTAAAAAAAAACTTGGAATTTTGCGCTAAAACTCACAATCTTTTAGATGATTATATTTCAATCGAAATTAATAACACCCAGAATCCATTACTGGAGGCAAGTGAATATATGAAAGCTCATCCAAATCTGGTGATGGCCAAAGATGGAGGTAACGGAAATATATTGGACGTGTTAGATGAATCGAAGCCAGAAACATTTCGTACGATCAAGTACAAGGACGGTTCAAGTTTTAGGAACAAAGAAGGCAATCAGGGCTTGATAAAGGATTTTAGCAGGCTCGAAAGCAAGAAAAAGGTCGAAAATTTGGTAAATTAATCCTTGGAAAATTGTAACATTTTCTCATATAATTTTTTTTCATTTCGTTATAGGAAAATGTAAAATACGAAGATTACGATCAGCAATGGAATCAAGCTAAAAAGCCCACGTACGGCAAAGCTGTACTTAACGAGGAAAGCGACAACGATTATGATACTTATTACGACGGAAATGACCGTATGGATGTCTTCAATCCAGATACGAATTTTATGATGGACGACAAACAAGGAATGTTTAACAGGGGTGCACGAAGCAAGTACGATTTGAATCAAACGCCGAACGACGAAATGGAGACTACAGAAAGCTCGAATCGCGATTTTACAACGGTTTCGGCGGACACCGAAAAAACCACGTATGGTATATACGACTATAAAAACATCTACAACTCGAGGAAACGTTTGTTGAACGATTTGAACAATCTGCCGAGCGATATATTACGAGAAACGTATTTTAAGCATCGCGAACGTCAATTGAGAAGGTCGCGATTCGAGGAGCGAGACATCAATTCGCATAAAATCAAATCCAAGGATAAAGACGAAGTGCACAAAATTATTGAAGAGGAAAAGAAAGCTGATGCGCGCAACAAGACGTACTTACATCTGTGGGATCTGGAATCCGAGAAGGAATTGAACGACAAGAAGAACGGATACTTGCGGATGAAACGAGAAAAGCAGATCGAATTTAATGGTATTCCAAAGTTGACGTATATAGGTAACTGAACAAACGGTTCGTAATGATTCTTCGACTGTTAACTAAACACATTTAAGGCACATTGACGGATTCAATTAATTCTACATCCAATTCTATTGATCTCATTTTGATTACTTACTGGTTACCGAGTAAAAACGGGGCGCAGATATTATTGGAGAAGGACATCGAATGCATCGAGAGGAAAATGAAAGAATCTTTAAACAAAGGTATTCTATGCAATTCGCTTCTTTTCTAAGCATAATCAAGTTTAAATTCGTAGGTAATAAAACGTTCGATAGAGAAGCCTTCAAAGAAGATTTCGAAACCGATTGCTTGCAAGAACGCTTGCCGAAACATGAGCACGCGAAGAAGAACAATAAGAAAAAGATGCCGTATTTTAATGAGATATCTCAACTAAGAATGGGTCAGTTAACAGTATACAGGATACAGATGGAATGTAAATGTGTACCGTTGAAGAAGAGCGATAGATGTGCCAAAATATTACCGTATTCGCAACAGAAATGGACGAGCTATTTTGGAAAATTGGGCGATGGCGTTTTTAAAAGCGGCGTCTAAGTGATTTTATACTTTAAAGAGCTTCTTTTCCACATTCAGAAACTTGTTTAAAGCAAATTGAGCGAATCACATAGTTTGGGTAATATAAAAGGGGAGGAAATTAAATCAATTTATAATCTGTAGTAGAAGTACAAGACTACTGAACGTGACTTGGTAGAATTAAAGGTGACAATCTGTATATAATGGGATAATTATTTCGATTAATCGAATTAAAACGCTTAAACAATAAGTTTAATAAAAATCGGCTACAAAAGCAAATCCGTATAAGAATGTAAATTTCTCTAATAATCTGTTTCATTGTTAAGTATTTTGTAAATAATCATATATTGGTACAACAAAATATATGTATAAATACTTCTCCTCGTCCATTATTTGTTACACCTGTCCCAAAAAAAACTCAGGCACATATTAAAACTAACATTTTAAATAAGCAAAATCAAATGTACTTTATTTCTATAAATTGCACAAAAAGCTTTAATGTATAAATAACAATAATTAATAGATAATAAACTTAGTAACTGAAAATCTGTGTGAGTTAATAATTTTCCTCTTCAATAAAATAAAAATCACAATTTATTCATTATTTCAGCAACGTTAATTACCAAAATTTCATTTTAATGTATAACAAAGGAAAATTCTAATTCATAATAGTAGAGCAATCATATTCTTTCTAATAAAATATAAATTATATTGGCAAGAAACATTCTTGTATTCCTCTTATAATTACACGAATTTAAATTTCATTTTAGACATATAAAACTATCTACGAGCTATGATTAAATTGTTCATTTCATTCATTTATTAACTAAGAATACATATCAATACAGTCTTCAGATTTGTTTCAGTTGCATGATTTAAATGTTGGCTCAGATCGATTCCATAACACATCAACATAAAAAATCCTTAGGATAATTAAAGAATAATAAAGATTCTACTATAAATCCCTTTTTTCTAAATTAAATTCTCAAATAATTATTTAAAATTAAAAAAAAAACTAGGCATTGAAATCTCTTGAGATAGACTTTACAAACGAATAAAAGTTAGTTCTTTCGCATTTTAGTAATACAATTTAAAGACTTAAAAGATTTTCGAACCGCCCATAATTAAAATATCACAGTTAAAAATTTTAATTCTTCGTTCATATAAAAATTAATTTTCATCTCGATCTTCATTCTGACTAGAAATATATTTTTCTTGAATTTAAATGTCACGTACAATTTACTAATACCATTTACCGAATTTATGTACTAAAATGCTTGAGAATGAAACAAAAGGTGATAATATTAATTTTGGAGAAGCAAACCAAAATGAGATTCTTCTATCTAAATAACTATCTGATTTTATGATTAATTTGCAATGGCAAGAAGTATTATATTTCAGTAATTTTGATGATCGTATATAATGTTAAGTGATGATTGTAAACTTACTATAAACTCAACCATATTAATACTCTTGGATTTTCATACATCATCACTTGCTTTTCTCAAAATAAATATAACAATCGTCGTAAACTAAGAGTGAAAATAAGTGTAAGTACAAATTATCACAAAATAAAATAAAAACAAAAAGGAAAACTAAAAATTAAATAATTTCTCTCTATATAGTTTTATATCCTTTAGAAGGATCATAAAGTGTGTCATAGATACCGAGCAAGATTTTTATAATTAATAAAAAATGTAATTATTGTAGATACGAAAATATTATGAATTTAAGTTTCTTCGAAACGATGCTTGTCTTCATTCTTCCAGGAACTTACTTGAATATGTGGCGGCGGAAGGAAGCTTCTTAGAGATTGAATTAATTGAATAGTATCCATTAATGCTATAAAAGAAGAACAAATTATCAATAGAAAATAATATAAATGCCATATAAAATTAAATAGTTTTGATATTATTAATCAGATAAGATCAAAGCTTCTTTAAAATCATTATCCGAAAGCTGTATATAGCTCTCTAAGATTCACCTCGGTATTTCATCATTATATTCATATACACAGTGAAAGAATCCACAAGTAAAATCAACTTACTTTTCTGAAGAGCCTCTGATTGTTTGCCGTACGGTTTACACATTGCCGGTCGCACATACGTTTTCATCCTTTGCATATTCTTCATGACTTCAGCAAATGCTCTTACAATTTTCTCTTGTCCACCTTCAGTGGCTCGTTTATCGTCTGAAGCATTGCCACTAGCATTACTGGCCCATGCCCCATTATGTAATGCCAATAAATCCTTGTTAGATGATGATAGGCCTTCTAAGCTATCTATATTGGCACGCAAAAAATCGGATAGTTTCGGTTCCATTAACGGTACCTCAAAATGTTGCTTTTGTTGTTGTCCCTTGGCCATATCCATCTGCTGTTGCAATTGCATTTGTTGACGTTGCTTCTCAAGATTTGCATTCAACTTGTCCAAATTCTGTTGTGCAATTACGCGATTCTGCTGTTGTATTAAAGCCGCAGCGATTTGCTGTTGACTCGGCGCAACCGATTTAGGCCTATCGATTAACTGTTGCGACGACTTCGCCTCTATACTATTTTGTCCGGTTAAGTCGACAGCACCGAAACCGGTGTGGGAATTGATGTTCGGCGGCGGTATTGGCATCGGGAATTCCGAATTAAAATTGCCACTTCGAATTTCATTACTATTCGTTTGAGATTCGCCACCTAAAAATCCAGGGTTTAAATGCTGCAACGTTTTTTGCGTCAATTCCATTTGATTTTTATAATAACGACAAGCAGGATTGGGGCAATTTTGTACGACTTCAATGATGAACTCCTTCTCCATTCCAAAACATTCGCGGCCAATTGTGTATGATTCCATCACCTTTAATTTGAATCAAATAATTAATGTGATTAAACTGTACTGATGCAACTTTCTAGTTAAAAACTATTTACTCACAGCTCTTACAGTAGCCTCTACACCTAAGTGTAAGCCATGTGGGCCATTCATGTGCTTCAACATAACTGCATTAGCAAAATGCTCAAATGGTAAGATAATTTTACCATTCTCTCTTAAAATTAAACGTCCTTGTGAATCTAGTGTGACTCTAGATGCCATCATTCTACAAGTTTGTATACATTACATGAAATTATCAATCTATTAGCTAATCATTCTTAAACACACTTACTGCAAATATGCTGCACTAGGAAGCATAGATGACTCTTTCAGTTCACTGAAACATTGCAGCAATTCAACAGAGGGATTCCAGCCTTTATTTTGCAAATATAATTGCAATAACATGTATAATTTCTCAGTAACATAACCAGGAAAGCCCATGTTTGTGGAGGAAGCCAATTCATTTACTGATGTTTGTTGTATACCTTTTGCTAAAACGTTCTTCATGGTTTCCGCTAAATCCATCCTACCATACAACCTTTTTTATTTGTTTAATAAGCCTTAACTGGTGTAATTGTCCTATAATAATAATAAGCAATTACTACTTCCGCAACGTATTAAATATATGAAATTACATTGCTAATTTAAGATATACAGATTTTGATCTTACCATTTGGCCAATTTTTACTTCCAAATGCAGCCCTAACATTTATTTGTAGCAAACATTTTCATTTTGCAAATGTATTTGCGCTTTACAGCTGATTTTTTTAGAGCATTTATTATTTTTTTTCCACTATTATAAAACGTTGCGTTTGCGCAAGAAATTACCAGATACGTTTCAGCTTAATATTGTAACTATCTCGACATCCTTTCGGCGTTTTCATACTACCATTTTCAATAAAATTGGGCTCCAGCGTTTGAATAGTCACCGTCTAATCTAAAATTATTTTACGAAACTGGTTAATTCTAATTGCATTTTAAAATGGCATTAAAACGCTTGCGTAGGGCTTTATAATTATTCTCAATTTATAAGAAAATTAAATAGATTATATGCTATATCATATTATTAATAACAAAAACGTATTAATCTACAATGTCAGAATCTACTTCATTAATTTACAACTCGCAAATAATACTCTTCGATTTTGAAGTTTGAATTTAGCGGTTCAATAAGGGACGCCACGCAACTTTCAGCAGATGGATCTGTCGTCGTCTTGACTTGATTACACGGAGGTTTAGTGAAAATTATATAAGGAATTTGAGTTTAGTGAAAGTCCTCATTTTCTTCGATAATTTTTTGTGGTAACGTTCTCTCTAAACTTTTTTTCTCTTTTCTATTTCTGATTCAAAATGGTTTCAATTTTGAGTAAAAGCACGTGGTGTATTTTCATTGCAGAACCGCCATAGCGTGTTTTCAATGGCGTTGTAATCGTAGAACTTGCACGCTTTCTGAAAATGGCCAACGTATAAAATCATAATTTATCTAGTAATACATTGCTCATCCATCAACTTGAAAGGTAAATATCTTAAACTTACTTTGAGTTAGTATCCGTTCGTATAGTTTTTATTTAATTTTATTGCACTCGGTATCTCCTACTCCTATGTATTTGCAGATACGAGTAGGTCGTAAAAAGTGCTATAAAAATTGTTTGTGTCTCATCGTTAGGATTTAGCTGATTTCCCATAACTAAATTCTTGGTTTTAACAAAGTACAAAATCGCTTGCTTTTAAAATATCATGTGCTTTATTTGAGAATCATTGTTGATCTTTGTTTTCTATTAATTTTAGCAAATTGAAAGATGTTTCTTTATAATCTAACGCTGCAAAAGGCCACGGCAATAACACATGCTGTCCACGGCAACTTTTCGGGTACAAAGACCCAAGAAATTGTAATATCCAGAGGAAAGAGTATTGAATTATTACGGCCAGACCCAAATACAGGCAAGGTACACACACTCTTGTCTGTTGAGATATTTGGTATTGTTAGATCATTAATGGGATTTCGTTTAACTGGAGGCACTAAGGACTACATAGTAGTTGGATCTGATTCTGGAAGAATTGTAATACTTGAATATATAGCATCAAAGAATAATTTTGAGAAGATACATCAAGAAACATTTGGTAAATCAGGATGTAGGAGAATTGTTCCTGGTCAATATCTGGCAATGGATCCAAAAGGTCGAGCTGTGATGATTGGAGCCATTGAAAAGCAAAAGCTTGTTTACATATTAAATAGAGATACAGAAGCCAGACTTACAATATCCTCACCATTGGAGGCACATAAAAGTAACACTTTGGTATACCACATGGTCGGTGTTGATGTTGGTTATGAAAATCCAATGTTTGCTTGTTTGGAAATTGATTATGAGGAAGCAGATTCAGATCCTACAGGTGAAGCAGCTCAAAAGACACAACAAACATTGACATTTTATGAATTGGATCTTGGCGTGAATCATGTTGTTAGAAAATATTCAGAGCCATTAGAGGAACATGCCAATTTTCTTGTATCTGTGCCAGGTGGTGATGATGGGCCATCTGGAGTTCTGATTTGTTCTGAAAATTATTTGACTTACAAAAATCTTGGAGATCAACATGACATTCGTTGCCCAATTCCAAGAAGAAGAAATGATTTAGATGATCCAGAGAGGGGCATGATATTTGTTTGCTCAGCCACACACAAGACCAAGTCAATGTTCTTCTTCCTTGCACAAACTGAGCAAGGAGATGTATTTAAGATAACTCTGGAAACTGATGATGATGTTGTCACTGAAATTAAATTAAAATATTTTGACACTGTACCTGTAGCAGCTGCAATGTGTGTCCTGAAGACTGGATTCTTATTTGTTGCTTGTGAATTTGGAAACCAGTAAGTTACTTTCAAGATTTAATTTGAAACGTTATTAAATTTATCATTGTTTCAGTTACTTGTATCAAATAGCACATTTGGGTGATGATGATGATGAACTAGAGTTCAGTTCTGCAATGCCTTTAGAAGAAGGAGATACATTCTTTTTTGCACCAAGAGCTTTAAGGAATTTAGTATTAGTTGATGAAATTGAATCTTTGTCGCCGATATTGTCTTGCAAAATAGCAGATTTGGCTGGAGAAGATACACCTCAGTTATATATGGCTTGTGGCAGAGGTCCCAGATCATCTTTAAGAGTGTTGCGTCATGGATTGGAAGTATCTGAAATGGCTGTTTCAGAGTTACCTGGTAATCCCAATGCTGTGTGGACGGTGAAAAGAAGAAGCGATGGTGAGTGTTAAAACGTTGTAATACAGATTTTTTAAGCGTATTTTTTGTTCAATAAGAAAAATCTGTATTATATGAACAAATAACAAAGTACCAACTGTTATTTAAACAAAGCCTGGTTGTTATAAAGCATTATATCAACACCAGTGCTTTTTCTTTCAGGGAACCTGGGTCAAATAAATTAACGCAACTTTCTCCTGCAAAGGTAGGCAAGCTAAATTGAAAGTCACGCACCAAATTCCAAAAGAAGAAAATGATGATTTGTTTTATCCGTGTTTCAATTGAGTACTCATGATAAGAGCAACATACTGATGTTAAATGATTTATGAAATAGCGTAGTAATAAGTTTATTAACTAGTAAATTGAGTAATTGTTAATTGTTACAGATGAATTTGATGCATATATCATTGTATCATTCTTGAATGCTACATTGGTGTTGTCGATTGGCGAAACTGTCGAAGAAGTAACGGACAGTGGATTTTTGGGTACCACACCCACGTTATCTTGTGCTGCTCTGGGTGACGATGTTTTAGTCCAAGTACGTTGTTTATGATAACTAATGTTTTGGATGTTTGATTTCTGTTTCATTTGCAAAACAATCAAATGAAATTTTTCAAAAATATCCGATAAAAACGAATCATGTTCATAGTACCACCAGATTTGTTATATCTTCGTGGGTTTCCCATACATGTCACATTTTATTTGTTATTTTACAATAATCTGATGTTAATTAACAATATTTTGTAGGTCTACCCCGGCGGTATTCGCAGAATAAGTTCGGATAAGCGTGTAAACGAATGGAAAGCTCCGTCGAAGATGTCAATAGTCAAATGTGCAGTTAATCAACGTCAAGTCGTTATTGCTTTAAGTGGCGGTGAGCTGGTATATTTTGAAACTGATGCGGTAAGGGTGTTTCTTAGTGAATCTTATTATGGCCTTAATTTCTAGCACATTCTGTATACCATATAATTTGTGACTAAATTAAGTGCCTATAACAAATCTGCTTGTCGCCTCTGGCATGTTTATATGTAACACTCTGGAGTGAATCAAGCACGATACATCCTTAATTAGGAGAAACATCCGTTATATTTTGATTTCGCATTTTAGGCTGGACAATTTCATGAATACAAAGAATGGAAACGCATGAATTCAAATGTTGTTTGTATGGCTCTCGGTAACGTTCATCCCGGTGAGCAAAGGTCCTGGTTCTTGGCAGTTGGTTTGGCTGATAACACAGTTAGGATAATATCGTTAGACCCTAACGATTGCTTAGGCTTACGATCACTGCAAGCTCTACCCGTTTGTGCCGAATCCTTGTGCATCGTCGAAATGGGATGTACTGAAAGAGATCCTGAAGATGCTGCTGCTGCTAGTACTACCAGCACACTGTACTTGAACATCGGCTTACAAAATGGAGCACTGCTTCGTACTGTTCTAGATCCTGTATCAGGGAAACTTACCGATACTAGGACGCGATATTTGGGATCACGACCTGTTAAGTTATTTAGAATAAGAATGCAAGAATCTGAAGCCGTATTGGCAATGAGCAGCCGATCTTGGTTAAGCTATTACTATCAAAGCAGATTTTATTTAACGCCGCTATCTTATGAAAGTTTAGAATATGCTTCTGGATTTAGTTCGGAACAATGTCCGGAAGGCATAGTGGCGATTTCAACGAACACATTAAGAATTTTGGCTTTGGAAAAGCTCGGTGCCGTATTTAATCAGGTTTCCTTTCCACTTGAATATACTCCACGGAAATTCGTTATTCATCCGAATACTTCAAATTTAATCATGATCGAAACCGAACATAACGCATACACGGAAGAAACGAAGAAACAGCGACGGCTTCAAATGGCCGAGGAAATGAGAGAAGCTGCCGGAGAAGAAGAACAAGAATTGGCCAAAGAAATGGCGGAAGCATTTCTAAATGAAGACTTACCAGAAAATATTTTTTCTGCCCCTAAAGCTGGACATGGAATGTGGGCGTCTATTTTAAGAGTAATGGATCCTGTTCAGGTAACATTTTGTAATTGACTTTTCTATAAAGTTTTATTTAAATAATCTTTTAATTTTTAGGGTTCCACTTACAAAATGTTCAGGTTGGAACAAAATGAAGCTGCAATGTCTATTGCTTTAGTAAAGTTCCATAATCAGCCGGATCATCAATGGTTCCTCATCGTTGGCATTGCAAAAGATTTTCAATTAAATCCCCGTCAGTGCCAGGCAGGATTTCTGGATACTTACAGGGTAGATCCGAGTTGTAGAGAATTTGAATTGATTCATCGCACGTCAGTTGATGAAGTACCTTACGCCGTTTGTTCGTATAATGGTAGATTACTTGCAGGAGTTGGTAGAATGTTGAGGCTATATGATTTAGGTAAAAAGAAGCTACTAAGAAAATGCGAGAATAAGGTGCGTAAACGTTAGCTTCAACTTGATTAGTTTAGTTATCTTTATGATGATAAACACATATTCTAATATAATTATGTTGATATCCTGCAGTGCTGATTGTATTAAACATTTTTAAAATATGTCTGTCACTCTTGGGCAGTTCTTTATATGAATTTTCTCTTGATTTCAGCACATACCAAATTTAATTGTAAATATACAAGCAATGGGAAACAGGATATATGTTTCTGATGTTCAAGAGTCTGTTTATTTGGTCAGATATAAAAGACACGAGAATCAGCTTATAATATTTGCCGACGACACCCATCCCAGATGGGTAACAAGTACTACAGTATTGGATTATGATACTATAGCGATATCCGATAAATTTGGAAACATAGCTATCGTACGATTACCGCCAAATACGACCGACGACGTCGATGAAGATCCCACCGGTAATAAAGCGTTATGGGATCGAGGTTTATTGAACGGTGCATCGCAAAAGGCAGATACAATTGCTACATTCCACGTTGGCGAGACTGTTACTTATTTACAAAAGGCTACATTGATACCCGGTGGTTGGGAATCGTTGATTTATACAACACTCTCTGGTACAGTTGGTGTATTGGTACCATTTACATCTCACGAAGATCACGATTTTTTCCAACATCTGGAGATGCACATGAGAAGCGAAAATGCGCCTTTGTGCGGACGTGATCATTTGTCTTTCCGAAGCTATTACTATCCAGTTAAGGTGTGTATCGTTATCACTGGCTGTTTTTAACGTTTAAATTATGATGATTCTTTTAATGTTCATGCTAGACTTATGAAGTTAATCATGTTTTCAATCCTGTTACTGATTTAATGCAGTCTTTTGTTAAATATACTCCTTCAAATGCTTTGCATTAATTTAATCTGTTTTTATTTTAGAATGTAATCGATGGAGATTTATGCGAACAATACAACTCGCTGGAACCCGCTAAGCAGAAGACGATTGCCACCGATTTGGAGAGAACACCGGCCGAAGTCTCCAAGAAGTTGGAAGATATCAGAACGCGTTACGCGTTCTAAATTATTTTATTAATTTTATGTGATGTCATTAATATGTTTGATAATAAATATAAACGTTTATTAATAACAATTGGTTATATTAGAAGCCCTAAACCAAAAAACTGGCTAGGAATTTCATTTTGGGTGAGTCACGATGGCAAGAATTTAAATGGGAAATTCCTGACGCGCAAAAAAAAGGGAATCCTAATCCAATTCTGTAGAAAGGAATTTAATAAAACGAAAGCACCCGTAAGGAATACATTCTGTCGTTCCTTTTAACAACAAATATTCATTAGGATGCAACCCCTGTTCGTATGAATGTAAAATAGGGGAAGAGGGATGGATTGTCCCGTGTTTTTCTATGGCATTACGGTCGGCCCTCCGTTTAATAAAACGCAACTAATGAAAACGACTGCCTCGTTAATTTGATTGATACCACGTTCGGTTCGGTTGGGGCTGGTGGAATTTGATTTAATTTCGTTTGGAGACGTCCGGAAAGGAAACTGCACCTTCGTTTTTGTTTAAATTAAACACGCCCGTCCGTTCACGTGCAAAATAAGATTCGTTCTTATCAATCAAATAGCCAATATTTAAATTATGATTAAAAACTTGAAGAAACGTGAACGATTTTTTACTTCGCGAAACGGTAAATTCGCGTTTATTAATCGGAAAGGATAATACGAAGGCAGGCAGGCGGTGCACTGCGAAAGGAAATAAGCAATTCTTGCCAATCGAGTACCTCATCCGGGCAATGATTATTATCTGTACAGATGTTTTACTTCCATTCTATTTCTTTTTTCACCATCATTAAGCATATGTCCTTTTTTCTTTTGTAACAGATATATCGTTTCATTTATTAAAGCGTACATTCCTTCCTTCTTACACCTTGAACTACTTCGCTTCACTTAAATAATAAAATACGTTTTAAACGAGTGGAAATGGCAATAGAAAATACAACTACTTAACGCTTGTAGATGGCCTTTTAATGATTTCTAAATAGCTTTTCTTCTTCATCGACATTAGTTACGTAAAAAGCAAAAAACCTTTCTATTTCCTCTCTTGCGGATTTATTTGAATACAAAGTTACATCTTTCAACTTCTGCGTTCCTGATACAAAGTTATAAAATTTCGACTGAAAATTGTCGAGCTTCGTATTAGGAAAACATGAACGCAAAGAGGTGCGCGAAATTGGGACCGGATCGCAGCTAGTTAGCCGTGTTCGAGTGGTAAAGTAGGGGCTCTTCTTTACCGACTTTCCCCACCTATCTCTTTTAACGTATGTTTTCCTGATACGAACTTGGTCCGAAAATCGAGGCAATTTTAAAACTTCGTATTAGGAACACATGAACGCAAGAAGGTAAGAGAATTGGGATTGCGCCGCAGCTACGTAGCGAGTTACGCCCCTACCTTTTTTAACTTATGTTTTCCTGATACGAACTCGGTCAGAAATCGAGACGATCTATGTATTAGGCATATATGAACGCAAGGAGGTAAGACAAAAAAGGTAAGGTAAAGCAAAAATGGTGCGAATTTAAGAGATTAAAAGTGCAATAACTTTTAAACGGCTGGACCGATTGGGCTGTAATTTGCACACGGATTTGTCTTCATCTGTCCCTACAAACGGTGCGCGTTTCAGCCAATTCGGGGAGATGCAGAAAAATTGCGTAAAATGACAAAAAGCCAAAGGGGTTAGCCTTGCCTTTTTTGCAAAAAATGGCAAAAATCAACTTTTTCTAAATCGAGCGGAATTGAATCAAGATCGATGCGAGCAAGTTAGAAACACCGAAAACAGCGCAAAAATCGATGAAAAACTAAGAGAAAAAGCGCAATATAATGTCAGAAGCCTTGTTTTAAATAAATTCCATTTAAGCGAAATCAAGCTTTTTTCACCACATTTTTTTAAATTTCTCAATTATGAAAGCAAAACTCAAACAAAGGGCTGTGACAGCCCCGTAAGATTTCATTTATGAACAATTTGATTAATTATTTGAAAGGATTCAGTCTGAAATGAAGGAAAACTCTTGCCCCAAAGCTTTCAATGGTTTCTTATGGAAGATTCATAGAGTATTGATGGTTGTATTTTCGGTGTATATGGACTCTTAAAATTAGTCAAAAACGATCCTTCGAGTTTTTGTCCAGTATTAATTACTTAGAATTAGATTTTAATATGTCCATGATAATTCGTTATGTAAGTAATTGTAAAATGTCAAGTGGATGTAAGATTTTGCACGTTTCAACTTAAAAAATTTAAATGAGCAATCACAATCGTATTTGTTGCTTTCGGAGTCTTTTAACTTTTACCCGCTTCTCTCCCGCATAACTCTTTTATGTTTTCGGAAAAGTAATTGTATAGCACAACGGCGACGCTTTCACTTTCATTATTATTCCACCCACGATTGCATATATCCATAAGAAATAAATAAGTTTATTTTGTCCTACCGAACAGCTTTAATATTATTCGCACTGTTGTTATGCAAGTTTTAAACGAACGATTTCCAATTCGCAATTGATTGTTCCTTTCCAAAAACGTTTCTCGAAAAATTTACGTTGTTAATGTGGTACAAATTCCAAAGGTGCGAACTTGTAAATCGATTGTGTGTTAGAAAGAATGAAGGAAACTTCTTTCTCACGTACATCCATAACGACATTATTTCAATTCTCCTCCATCCATTTTTAGAACATCATAATTAATTCCATACGTGTTCGATAATGAACGTTAGATAATTGTTTTAAATAACAAATAGTTAACAATAATAATGGTACAAATAAGATACAATTTGATATGATAATTAGGCGGCGCTAGAGGTTGAATTCTCGAGAATAATAAATCCTTAAATAGAATTGCGTTATGTAACAGATAATTATTATTGGCAAAGTTTAGCTCTTTGTTTCTTGTTTCTACAACCGTGTACGCTAATTATGCGCTTATGCAAATGATCCGCAACGAACCGGTCGTAATTTCGCGAAACTCAATACTTTCATTAATTAAGAATTCCGCATACAAAATGCAGATTTTCAATAACTCTTCTTTCATTCCATCAAATCGTGATGAAATGGCTGCGGATTAACACGAGATCGTTTCGTTATTTAGAAATCTGCTCGCTGGACGTTCCTCTCAACGTTCGACGTGCTCTTGCAGAATGGTAATCCCACTCTTTCGCTTCGTTTTCGTTGCGAACGGATCCTAGCGAAAAGATCGGGTTCGTATAATTAGCAAAGGTCGCGGTTTATGCCGCGAGGTGTGCAGGTGTTCTGCAGACGCGAGGGCGCCCATCTGCATTCCATCTTACCTCGGTCCAATACGGCAATAATAATGAACGCAATGTAACTAACGTATACGCGAGACAAAAAATACGTCCATTTCTTTTTTGGTTCGCTTCGCGTAAGAACGAGCATTATTCATTACGAACCACCTGCACGCTCGCTCGCAGATCGAAGGAAAACTATATTAAATCTAATAATGGACGCAGATTGATTTAATTTAATTAACTTGAAACTTGATCTTCGTCGCATCGTTCTCACGTCCCGAAACTACTTCTTTCGCTTTAACATTAAAAGCGAGTTGTCGGAGTGAGAAGAAACAATCGACATCGTTGGATCGATCCGTTTCGCTTTCTAATTCGCCAAATCTTTTTCGTGCTTTACGCTGTTACCTTTGCACTTTTGCGTTTATTAGTCGGGATAATCGTCAAGAGAAATGGATTTAACGATATACCGATACTGGTTTTCAGATAGATAGACTGAAGGACAGACCATATTGCAAATTAAAACAGAACCAAACGACAGCATTGATAATTACACTAGACCATGTGCCATAGCAATAAATGATCGCAAAAATTAAATATCGCGGATTGTCGATGCCGATGCCGATGATGATGATGATGATGAGAGCAGATGGTTCGAGTGCCCAATCAACGACGAAAAAAGTTTGTTAGAAACAAAGCGAGCATTGGGTACCATTTAGGTATCTCTGTGTGTGCAAATATACGTGTTATTATGCGATTTTCTATAGCACAATCGAACAAAGTCGAGGTGACAGTTGGTCGCTAAAAACGTCCATACAGTACGGCCATATGTGTGCCTTTGCATCCATGCACACGCAAATATGTAGATTTTTAGCTTCCAGAAAATTTAATAACGAAATAAAAGCGACAGCAGGCAGAGTTAGTTTCTCTCTCTCTCGCTCAATGTTTATCCACAATTAAACGCCACGATCGAGAGGATCACGCGAGCATCATCACAACTTTTCGCAGGACTTTGTCTCGCGCGGATTGAAACTTGCTTTACGAAACGCCGAATACGGATTGATTAGAAAGTTCGATCTGCATATGCACTTTTTTTAAGCACGCGTATATGCATACGATTTTAATTAAACGCGACGTAATTAAAACGTATCGATTAAATTCGTTTCCAAACGTGTTTAAAACGAATAATAAACAAACCCCGTGCGGTAATTACGTTTAATTAGAGTTTAATTAGTTTGCGTGCGAGAGATAACAGAAAAATGGTTTCTCGTTAAGTAGACCGAGCGACATAATTCCGAATGTTTAATCGCATTGATCGAATGTTCGCAAAATGTAATCAACTTTTCGTCTTCCCCATTAATTCCTCGCGAGTCGATTAAATTAAATTAGAAAACGTTTTATACGCGTGCAAGGAAAAAAAACGTTGATTGATTCGTTGGACCGACTGAAGTTCTTGCCATACAGAGTGTTGCCTTTCGCGAGCGGCCACTCCACGTAAAAGTTGTCACAGTTTAATAAAGTTATTCCAGTATATTAAATTGATTAATTCGAATCCCGTTCACTATCGCACCAAACTAAATACGAAAAAGAAAAACGGTTTTTTTCCTAACGTAAATTCCTAATTAACTGAGATTCGTAGAAAGCAAAAGAGAGTGAGAGAGAGATCGTTGAATTGAAATTTAACGAAGACCGGTAGCAACGTAGTTGTATGCCCTCGGGTAACGACGTTTAATATCGCGTTATACACGTACGTTAATAAATTGAATATTGTAATTCCAGCTAATAAAGATTTCTCTTTTCGATTGCAAAAAGGAAGACAAACAATTTCTTCTTCTGGCTGCGTACGTTCGTATAAAAAGGCAACAACTGCAAGTGCATATGTTCCTCCATCATTTTTTGTGTCTGCAATTGATTGCAAATGGATCGGAATTTGTTCGTACTTTTAGAAGAAAGTTGACGTGGAGATCGGCGAAGAAATCTTTCCCATTGACTCGAGTTTCGATTTGATACAATCCAGCGATGGGAGAAAGGGCAAATTCCAAGGGTATTTTTCGTCGAAATTAATTTATTTCCTCGACGGATTCCTCTTCGTGACCATCGACGCAAAAACTGCTGCCAATTTATTTTTGATTTTTTCTTCTCGTGTTAATTACTTACCGATACAAATAAAGCTATCTCTATTTGCATACGAGATTTGCGACATTTAACAACGTTCGATATTATTAATTGCAATGTAAATTTTCCTATTTGAATAACTTTCCTTATTCGTCCACGCTTCATTAAACGTTTTAATAGCCGATCGCACAATGTGACATATATATCACGCCGTTCGTTCCCATGCGTTTTGAGGCGAGATCGAAATAATTTTTAATATTAATTAAACAGCGTTTAATTAACAAAAATGAAATTGGTGAGGACATAAAATCGAATGGAATCGCTTCTGTATTTGGTCGGTGTGGATCGACGAAATTCTTTCACACGCAGATTTTTCTCTTGTAATTCCTTTTGCCTCCTTGTCTCTCTCGCGTTTTCCAAAAGTTCACGGTTCTCTCCCTTCCCTTCGAACGCGTTTTTTTTTGTAATTTAAACAGTTTAACCTAGATTTTCGTATGCTTTACATTAAATAAATTACATTTCTTCTATTTCTATACACCTGCAATAACTAAATAGCCGTGATTTGAGAACGACCTGTGCAGGTGTTAAACAGGTGTCCAAACCTCTCTCTCTCTCTCTTTCTCTCTTCTCGCTGCGATGGTTAACATGTGAGAAAGAGGTTCACGTAATCGACAAAGTTTCCTTTCTGCAATCGTATGTCTATTTGAAATTAACGCAACATCCTCGATGGTCGATCGTTAAAACTCCACATTCCGAAACGATAAACCACAAGACCACCTCTCGGCGACGAAAGACAAACGGCGAGGAACGAATATGAGACGTTATAATTTGAAGTCAATTAACTAAAACGTGCCGTATTCGATTTCTTCGGGAAGCGAAGAGGCATCTACCTGCTTCCTGTCCGACAAATTATTATCGCCGTTCGGCATGGCGATGGCCTGTCTAATCGTGTTTACAAGTTGTACCTTATAATTAAGGGTAAGGTGCAACATGGGAGTCAACAATTAACTAAAAAGGAAACAAAAAATTAGTTGCGAATCATATTTGGAGATCGTTCCAAGAAAATCGTCGGCATATGGTTTCACTTGCCGGATTATCGATCCATCTAAACGATCTTCGAAGACGATAATCGATGGCAGTCGATCTTTATCTTAACGATCGTCTATGAGGACGTTTTTGAAGAAACCGCTTCGATCGGAAAGAATAAGGTTTGCATCGAAGCGAACAGGTTGCATAAATAAAAACTGATTAATTTATTTATGCATTTTTTAATCGAAACTGTTCTGGTTCTCATCGCGAGTGCTTGACTTTTTATTAATTAAGATAAAAATTTATCGACGTCCAAACGCGTTATGGAAGGGAATTTAAACGGAGAAAGAGTGCGAAAGACAGCGAAAGAGAATGAAAATCATATTCCCACCGGTTTTTTTTTGTTTTGTTGACGTTGCATGCAAATTTCTCACGAATCAATTTGATTAAATTACCAAAACGGCGAAGGTTTTAATTCCGTACAAGAAGTTGCACGCCATTGAACGACGAAGGACTCCCAATTAAAAAGCGATGTTAACTGATTTATTCGCATAATAAAAATCTGGTAATTATAAACAACGTAGGAAAAAAGAACCGTAAAACCGTTTAAATGTAGATGATAAAATTTTCTTTAAAATTCTTTTTTAATGCAACAATCTTCGTCGTCGTCCGGTTTTGTGCGGAGCATCTGTTTGGTGTTTAATGAAAACGCACATTTGCTCGCGTAAAAAGAAGTTACAAACCACGAGATTATGCAGAAGAAGCGAGGAGTGGACGAAGAAAATTGATGCATCTCGCTGAAAAATGTAATATCGTATAATAGACGAACGGGGCATGAGAAAATCGCCGCGAGGTGGCAACAATTTTCTCCGTCGAAAACTCTCTCGGCGCATTCCTTCCCATGCGTTCACCACGGCCACGGAACACGTGTGTTTCTTAAAGAAAAACACAAAAAAAAGCTTCTTCTTTCGGTCTTGATGATAATACGTAATATCGCCTGTGTGTGTGTGTGTGTATGCGTTTGTATGTTGTATATAGCCGTATTAAATTCTTTTTTCCTTCGAGTCCGTACGACGAAACACCTGCATTTCCACAATGAGACGAGGAATAGAGAAAGGACGATCCACCGTACTTACTGAATGATTTCTTTTTGCCTTGCCTTGTCCTTTCTCGAGAAATAGAAATGTTCATAATGAAGAAGGAAGAAGGAGACCCTTACGACTTTTACTACGTTTTATGGCCCGACAACACCTGAAAGCGAGAGAGCGAACGTACGTCCAAAAACCGGCATTCCGCGAGTTCTTCTTCGTCGACGGCAATACAAGAAGAAAAAAAGACGAATCTACTGTTGCACGATGCTCTCCGTCGACGAAATCTTGCAACAATAACAGTTTCGACTACGTGCCAGTTGGTACCTTTTTCCACGAAAAAGCGACGTCCACAATGAGCGGCGTGAGACGGTTCTTTCTTGGGCCATGTGAGAACCGAGCTCCTCTTATTAAATTGTTACGTGTCTTTATGAAGATGCACGTACCGAGGCGGAAGAATGGGAGAAAAACTGGTGCACATACCCTTGGGAATTTTGTCTTCGCATTCCACAAATCCATACAAATTGTTCGCAAAACACGCTGCATCCTTTTTCGTTCTCTTCCTGCCAACGAAAAGGAAAATTAAAGTTCGCGAAGCGTCGTAAATCAGCGACTTGAATGCGGTAAATCAAATTCGAGTCGTCGCGATCTTCGTATTATAATAATGTATGCATTAAAATATGCAAATACACCTTTGTATTAAACATGTGTGCGCGCGTGTGGGAAACATTGTGCCTTTTTTCCTCTCGCTATTCGCCATCTCCGTCCGCTCTTGCGTTCGTTGCCAATTCAATCCATTATTGAATTATTACGATTGTTTGTTTATTCGCAATTGCGTTCTCGTATTTCTCGGAATTGACATTGAAAGTGATTGTTTCAATTTCGTTTTTTTTTCCATCCTTCTTCGCAAACTTCTCGCCGGAGAGGGAAAAAGCAAAACGCGAAGAAGGTGATAACCTTACCTTCGGGCAATCAGGTGTTCTACGGACTAGACGGCGCCTCGCTACTCACCTTTGAGGTCACGAGCGAAAACCTATGACTACATCTCGTAATCATATTCAAACCTACACGTTACATTACGAACCAGCAGATTAGTCATCTTAAGTTATTGCCTTCGAAACTTATTGAACCATTGTTTCAGTAATTGGCAACCGATTGAATCGTTTCTGCGAAATCGAATGTGGAAATAGTTTCGGCGATTAGGCGAATGGGAAATTCGAACGGGCGACGCGAAATCTGGCCCGAACGAGAGTCGCTTCTTCGGGAAGGACACGGTTTTTGTCCCCTTCATTCTCGCTCGTACATTCTCGACAATTCCAATTCCGTGCGCGTGAATAATCCCAAAAAGAGATACTACACCGAAACGAGAATTAATTGCATCTTACCACCGTGAACACGTGACTCTCGACCGAAAATAACGTGTAAATTATTAGACTTTAAATAAATATAAAACGTGTATTTTATTTTCTTATATTTTCGTATCATTTTTTTCCGCCGCTCTTTTTGTAATATTTATTTCAATGTTATGTCTTATATGTTTGTCCAACATTACTTAAGTCGTTTTTGTGTCAAAAAATACACTTGCCTCATAATTTTCGAATCATTGTATCCTTAATGCGCGTTTGTGTTTGTTTGCACACCTGTCCGTAACCATTATTAAGTGACATCTCCCAGGATGTTACCGATTTTGGTACACGTTATATATACACGCGTTGAAAAAGATCGTCTAAGAGGCGACGCGATGGAGAAAGAGTTTAAAATAGGAAAGAAAGAGAGAAAGAAGAAACGGACGTCGTGGGCGTAGGAAAACGAACGATAAAATCTCATAATAATTGTGTCGAAACTTCGGGGGAAACGTTTTAATCGAATTAATTGGATTCGCTTCCAATTGAAAACTTTACATCCGATACTTTCGCCGCAATTTCCAATAGGAAAGCGATAGGAATTGAACGAATTTGCACCTGCAAATGTTCGCCTGTCTTTCTAGGCGATTTGACGGAAATTTGTTAACACAACAATTCGAACAGGTACGCATTGAAACGCTTTTTACTTTCTGGAATTTGGTGCGAGAATAGTTTCGCATTTAGAAGATTCACAACAATAACGCCCATGAAGATTCCTCTATTATTATCATCACCATCGTCATCACCAACGTTTCGCTCTCTCTGTGTCTGTGTGTTTCTCTTTCATTGTTTCGCCGTTTGGAACGTTGTCCATCTCTGTTCTTTTCTCGTTCGGGTGGAAGATTTTTATAGCGAAGGTCGGTGTAGTTTTTAGTCCCTGGCGCCGGACAGACGCCCGAATGCATACTCAGGTGCAACGTGCACGTATACGTACCACTACTACGACACTAACAACAACAACAACAGCAACAACGTCGGCTAACAACTACTAAAATAATAAGCGACCGCGCCGCGTAAAATATACCGTAGCCTACTTCATACGTAATCTCGCTCGACGTTTTGTTCTGGATTTTGCGGTGTCGACGTTGCAGAAGAGATGCGAAAGAGTTTCAGGTTCCCACGTGTATTCCGCCACCCACGGGCTTCAGAAATACGAATACGTCTTCGATTTATTCCTTCGCCGTGCCCGTTTAAATCTTTTGCCTACCGGAGAACTCTTGAAATACTTTTGCAAACTCAACTTTTTGCGCGCCTCAATGTTTGATCGATCGCGACGCTTCCAAAGTCCTACAACTTTCGAATGGGGCAAATCGAAAGATTGAACAGAATAATAGTTTATCGCAATTATCATTTTGTAGGTGTTTAGTATTCCGTGTACATCATCAACAGGTAGAGAATTGGATTTACCGCATTCTCCGACTAACTGTCGCCGTGTCTCTCTCTCTCTCTCTCTCCGTCTTCTTCATTGTTCGCCTCCTTCTACTTCTTTACCGGTTATTAGAGGAGCAGCATTGAAAACGAGGCGAAGAACCGTGGAGGAAAGGTAAAATAAGAACGCACACAGGTGGATCAACAACAATATTTTGCCCCGGCTAAATAATAAACGTGTACCTTTGCTTTCCTACGCCTTCGACTCCCATTCCGAAGAACACCTGAACATACTTTGGGGCATCGTCTGTAAGAATAACAACGTTAGCGGTCTTCGGATCGCTGGAAACACGATGAGTAAGCGAGTAAAAGTTGATTTAGATCGGTTTGCGTTCGTTCGCAATTAAACGATTCGAATCGAATTAATTCGCCATTCCGGTTGCCAATTCGAAAAGGTCAACAATACGTTTTGTTATTATTTATTTGCCGTTAGTAATGGCGTAGGGAAAAGGACAACCGGATTATTAAAAGCAATGTCAATTTATGTTATTATTCTCAAGAAAGCAAAAGAAAAACGTTTATTAATCGAAGGTAAATGGACCACCTGGACGTCAGTAAAACGCTTAATGGATGGGACCTTGACTTTATCAAAATGTTTCCTTTTTGCGAAACTCAAATCGCTTGTCTTTTCTAGATTAATTCATTAGCAAACGATTGGCGTAAACTCCAGATTAAACACCTGAAGATGGCTTAATCAAGCGCTGCACGAGCTGAAAATCTTTCCAAATGCCTTCATTCACGTGGCGTCGTCGCCTGCAATGACGCATATGGTTAATTAATTGACATTAACGCCACCAACTTCCTTTTTTTTTGTTTCATTTTTATTCGATTTTATTAATCGAACGAGAAAGTTTTTCACGTGAAAAACACCTTCGGACTGTTACAAAAGATCGCGCAAGAAAAGAGCAGCGTTATGAAGAGATTTAAGGAGTTATAATAACGCGTGGTGTCTTTAAAATTAAATGACAGGCGCCATACGCTGCCGACGCAAATTCTAATTAAGGATATAATTATCGTCTCGCAGACGTACACTGAACACGCGCGAGAGGATACAAGAACAAGCCGTATGTTAACGGCGATGATGATGGCGATGGTGGACTTTGCGTTTTATTATCCGGCATTTAAACCGTTTTGTAACATAAACATTTAAAGTGTATTACATTATGGATATGAAATATGCTTTCCAGACCGTCCACACAATTTATATCGCCCTCCTTTTCCGTTCGCAGCTCGCTTCTTTTTGGATTCGTTTCGTCTGTTGGCGTCTGAAAATTTATTATTAAATCTCATCACTTACTTAAGCCACTTGCACACCTACATAAACGCGTCTCCATACATTGTCGTTCCTCCTTTAAGGTACGTCGTTTCGTGTGTTTTTTTTTTAATGAGCAACACGAAAGAAAAAGTTGATGAAACGCGTAAAAGGCGAACGTTTTTCGTAGACCTTTAAAGGAGTTTGGTCGAAGGCAATTTCTTCTCGGTTCTTCAAGTACCAATTCAAACCTACCCGGTGGTAGGTGGCATTTATTGTGCCGTAGCAGTTTGTTAATCGTTCGTGGACGTTGTCTCTGACTCACGACAAATCAATTTCGTTCTTCGTCTGCAACTGGCAATAATTGGGCGTTATTATCTGTACCATTATATCCATACATTTATTGTTATTATTCCTCTGCGTTCGGTCTCGTTCTCCGTTTGTCTAATTTAATATTTACTTTACCCACGTTTATTGTCATTCCCTCTTTCTCTCTCTTTACCTAGCACCTACTCCCAAACCAAACTCTCACGATACACATTGGACAAATAGACAAATATTTATCGAACACATAAGACGTATGGGCACGTTTAGTGGAGCGATGCGAAAGAGAAGGAGACAAAGTGCGTTCGAGTGCGACAATAAATCATGAAGTAATCTGAGAAAAATCAACAGGGAAACATGTCGAGGTGGTAACAAACACGAGATCATCGTCGTCTTCTTCTTAAGACCGTCGACGTCTATTTACACGTCAAATTGATAAGTTCTGCTTGTGGATGGCATCTAATCGTTATTATTGCTGGAGTTATAAGTTGCAAGAAGTTAACTGACGAAACAACTCGTGATTGAAATTGGTGCAATAATTGTTGATTTGGCGCGCTCTAAAAGCTTCGAGCTTTGTAAGGGTGTTAGTTTTAAGTGGATCGTATTGCTATTGGAAAGTCGATTTCGTTTAACACCTGCACATTCGATAATGATACACCTTCTAAATTGAACGTTGGAAATAATAATTCGTGAGAAAACGATAAACCGTTCAATTTCATCTTACCGCTCTTGTTCTTAGAGAGCGAGTCGTGCTATTATTATCTATAATAACAATCATCCTCGCCGCTTTGACTTTATCTCTTACATTTGACTTTTACAATTAAAGCACTTTAAAAACTTGGTAACTTGTAATTTTGACGAAGAAAGTTTGTTGCCGTAGAATAGAAAATATCACTTCCTGTTTAAGTAGAATCGTAAAAACTCTTATTATTTTTGACTAATGGCCATCGTTTTAATCCTCAAGGTAAAAGCTTCTTCGTTCATTTGTTTTTTTTTTCTCTTTCTCTTTCCTTCAACTCGAAGATTATCGCCGGTTGGATTTTTGTTTGTTCTTGAAGAATAATCTCTTCAAGCCCTCCGGCGTTTCTTTAAACCTCCCGCAGGACAAAGTCTATAACCTCTCGAACACGTGGTTAATTCTTATGTAATTCCTCGTGACTCTCGTCCAAATTAAAATTCATTTTCTCTCCTCTTCCTGCTCTTAATGTATACTTCTTGCAAATATTTATGAATTAATTTTTTTCGTTGAAGGTACAGTTATTAAAAAAGTAAATGAACGTTGAAGGAAATTTAACAGACCTCCACGTAAAGCTCTTCGCAAATAAAAGCTTTAAATTACAATAATTACGGTCAACGAAAAGAAAAAGAAAAAAACCGTATGTCTCCCTTCGTTATTACCATTATTAGCATTTTCGTTTTCGTCTCGCTCGGTAAATATTATAACGGCACTTTAAAATTGTGACGCCGATTGGAACGATATGAGAATCGTTTCTTTCTGCGAATGCATCCTCGAGGCTAATTATTTATAATAACAGGCCCCATCATCTCGCTACCAAAAATTAAACTTTTTCTGCTCCCTTTTCTTTGCTGCCTAAACGAATTATACGTTTTGGAATCCGACTTATTCATTTAATCGAACTTTTATTTTGTCATCTATTTGCTTACACTGGAACTTCCAAAACTTGTCAATACTCCCATTGCTCACATTTAAAATCGGTTGTAAATAACGATAAGATAATCAAAGTCGAGTGGAATGCACCTAAAAGTTCTCCCAAAAAAAAAGGAATTAACTCTCTCGAGTACGATTGCACTAAAGGTAACCTATGGCCCCCATTCGCACCTGCACCACACAGGTGTCTAATCATCAACATCGCTCGAGTACTTTACGCGTTTACAAGATCGACTGTAGATTACAGATGATAATTTAATATCCGCTTATTCTCGGTTTATTTTCTTTCGAGAAGGAACGTTGCGGATAAAAGGAATTATGGGCACGACTTTAACGGAGGAAGAACGCGATGAGGAAGAATGAAAAACAAAATTGCAAAAGAACGAAATGAAAAGGACTGTGCATGATACGATGATGATGATGATGATGGTGGAGGAATGTTATAAGGGCAGAATCATTTCGGTCGCTAAATTATAATAATTGTTTTGATTTCGGTGCAGAGCGTAAGCAGAGCGACCGCAAACACAAAACACATACCTGTCCGTATGCCAACTATATGAAAGTAATTAACGGCGATTATGTTCTAGGTGGTCTAAAACAAGATTTCTCAAAGAGGATGAAAAAGTTTTCAAAAAAAGTTTCAATTTCGAACAAAAAAAAAACAGCTAAGAATAAATAAATACACGGCGAGAGAGATTGAGAGTGGAGGATAAAGAAGCAAAAAAGAAATCATCGGAGTTGATGATGATGAAGCATTGGACCACCAGCCAAGGGATAGCCGAGTTCTTAAAATACGCTTTTAAACATACACGTATATATACAGGTACCGTCGATAATGAAACTGTAAGAGGATGATGTCGAGGATTAATGTCACGATTGACCTTCGTACGGCGGAGACGAAGACGACGAAGAACCGATGAAGAAGGAGCTTTTAATTATAGAAATAAATTCTGAAAAAATTATAATGGGAAATAATGAGTCGAAAATTATTAACAAATAATTACAATCAATTTGCGACGAGAGCAAATTGCATCGTTCCTCATTTTTTTTCCTTCTTCTGCGATTCAATTTGCGAGCAGGAGTGCAATATAATTTTTTTAAATTAGCCATTAACTCGCATTTTGAAATCGGCTGCATCTCGAAGCGTTTCGAAATTAATTCACATGAATTCCCTTGCGACTGCTTGGCTCTTGAACGTCGTTTTTGTATTCCTTCGACGAAATTAGCGTCGGAAATTGCGAAATAAATACTCCGTGTATCCGCAAAAATTGCACATAGGCCAACGTGAAATTATTATCATCATTATTAAAGCGCTCTCGCAGCGCATTTCGCCGCGTCCGCGACCGGCATGAATCGAAGTAACGATGATAATAATTTTGGGGAATCATTAACGGATTGCTGCCGGTCCTCTCGATAAATCAAAACGAGCGATTCTTTTTTTATTGCCAATTTCATCGTTTACCAATCATTATATTTTAGTTGCGCGTTCGCCCATCGATATTAATCACGGTAATTAGTTGCGATGTAAAAAAGAAAAATCCGCAATTTATAACTTTTTTTCCTCGTCGGAGCGGTCGCAACGAACCGCGAGAAACAACGCAAAAGGAGCATTAAGAGCGAGATGAAAATAGAAAATTGTTCGTGCGAATGATTTACGAGTGCGCTCTATTTTCTTGAACTTTAATTTGCCGAATTTTCGAAGGAAATATGGCTCGCACCTGTGTGTAGATGTTGTTGTTTAAACAAAATACATAAAGAGATTCTTGAGCGAGCGAAATAACAAAAAAGAAGGAATCGCACACATGCATCGCATATTACAATAAAACCCCGAAATAGACGCTGAAAATAATAAACCCAAAAAAAATCAGTTCGCTATTTTTAAAAGTTAACGCATAGAATCTGGATTTCGTTCTTTTCGGACGAATTTGCGACAAAAGATATTTTTTTGTGCCCAATTGTGCTACAATTGCATTTTCATTAAAGCTTGACTGAAATCATGTGAACAAGTTCTACATTTCCTTTATTCCTCGAGGTACGACACATAATCTCAAGAAGTGGTAGAACGTGGAAGAGAACCATCCGTTTTTTAGATTAGGTAAAAGTGCGTTTCCCACATAAATTACGAAGGATGCAACGACCAGTTACTCGTACGAGTCGCCTCAATATTTTCTTGCGCTGCTGCATTCTCGTACCCAAAGAAGTGGTCAATTCAGACACACATTCATGCTACTTCCATTAAAGTGCATACATAACACGTATGCGGTGGTAGTACGCTCTTTTAGCATTCAACATTATGCGGCCAAGAGTTGAATTTCATTTTTACTTTTTCACTTCTTCTTCTCCTCCTCCTTCGTCCTCGCCGTCATCTTCCTCTCGATACATACATTCACGTTTATGTAGCCGTTCTTTTTTTAACTTCTCGTTAACCATCACATTTCATTAGTATTAGCGTCGTTGAAAAATGGTCGGTCAATTTATTTTACCACCTGTGTGGAAATCGTAAAAATTCTACCGTAAAACCGCAATAAAATTCGCGAAAACAATGCGCAACCTATAGCTAACGTTTAAATTAATTAATTCTTATTAAAATTATCGCGAAATTTATTTATTTAACCTAGGTTCGTGCACGAGCAGATGTTCGCGTTCGATTCATAAATATTTCCTTCGAGCTGCCTTTTTTTCTTCTTATCCTTCTTCTTGTTAAGATCGCTTTTTGGTTTATTTCTTGCTTCACGTATGGGAAGATAAGTCGTCATCATCATTACCATCATCGTCGTCATCTACATCATCCTATAGGCATAAGTTATTAGAAGGTGGTGCCCGTTCGTTAATCCTATCAACTCGTAAAAGAATTAATGCAAACCAAAACCGGAAGAATAAATTCGCATCACGCTCTTTTATGCTTTTAATCTGGCAAAAAGTCTTCAATTAAATATTCCGCAAGTCGATTTGCAATTTAATCAAATTCAAATAAATGCAATCTCTCCGAGCTCGCAAATTAACGCATGCTTATCAATTTGTTTTCAGAATTAATTTCGCAATTAATTCTCCTGCTGGACGCTTTAAACGTAATACACGGTTTCATTCAATTTAATTGCGGCTCTGCTTTTTGCCATCGAGAAAATGGCATTTAATTAGCACGTTGACGACGGGGTCGTTCCATTAAGGATCCAGAAGTCCAATTCAACATTCGCAATTTAGGTAAACGTCCGTTAATTATTAGCTGCCTTCGCTCGCGGAGAGGATAATCGAATTAAATCGAAGAATTTATGTACGTTTGTTAGTCGATTAATTCGAACAGAAATTAATAAGAATTAACGGCTATATTAGCGTGCGATTGCTTCTGCGTCTATACGCATTTATTTATTTTAATGGCTTTTAATGTCCTTATAAGACGACGATTGAAAAACGAGAAAATAATCTATCGGTTTTTAATGAAAGAGACCAACATCCTGTTTGGAAATTTTCTTTGATCGAGAGCAAAAAGGAATTGATTTGAATTCACTCGCCATCGATTTTTAACATTTTGACTCTGCTTGTTTCTTTTTCTTATTTAGTGATACACGATTACCATGAAATTTATCTTTTGATAAGTTTTCTCCTCTTATTGCTCCAGATTCATCCATAACAACAACAACAACGACGACGAGAAAAATCAAATTGAAAGTCATTCACATTGAAACCTTGCAGGCACAACGAAATATAAATTAATCAAAAGGATGAAGGCTATCGCATTGTTTATTTTCTTTGCAGGAACGTTGAAAAAAAATTTAATTATCAAACGTTAATTACGCCGGGCACAACGATACCACCGATTCGACTATAGTTCCGTCTTGATGATTAATTACACGCTCCTTTATTAATTACCATTAATTTATGTATAGCATTTTAATTAAAACTTCACCTTACGGCCGCACTACGTCGTCCTTATTACTGCAGCGTAATTGAAATTGTGAACAAGAAAAGAGAACGAAATGGCATCAAAACCGATTTTTCGGGGGCTTGCAGTGATTTTTGAAAACGAAGAAAAATGGTAACTCGTAACTTTGCAATCGATCAAAAAGTTAAAACATTGAATTGGATTTGAATAATTTTTAATGCGTTCAAACTCTTGAAACGACGCTTTGATGACAGGTTTCCAATAAAACGGGTTCGTCCGTACGATTGGGTGTGGGTGAAACGAACTCGAGGCGTCGAGGGAAAAACTGACGCAACGAAACGCCTTGTCGACGGCGAGCAATTTCGCGTCGGCGAAGGAGTTGAGCAACAAGCGCAGTTTTACCGACAAAAGCAAAAAACCTCTGCACACACGAGAGCGATAACAATCAATTTCGTTTATGTATTTAGTTATACAATTTCGCCCGGCCTCCGGCCCAATCCAATTGAAATCGACGTGCATCTGGTGAGATACGATTTCCGCGTTCTACGCGATCGCATTCGCGTCCGTTGTTAAATCGCCGCGAACGGCAACAGAATTTCGTCGATCCTTCTGCATCGAAAACGTTTAACTATGCGCACGTGTCGATTGTTCGAATCGCCACACGATGGTCGATCGAGGAAGCGCGTCCGCCATGGAAATTGGGCATTTCAATCGGCGCCGACGACAACAATTCGGCGTCGCTCTTTCTAAATATAACGTTTCTTTTTTAATGACAAATAATCGACTGGTCATCGTCTCGCTGTAGATACACGTAATTGCGTGGTAGCTGCCGTCTCTTTCTTCGTCGTTTCATTTTTATTTCCTTCGTTATTATTCACAGCCGGACCGAGTCGTTCGCTGCAAATCGCGTCCTCTCGCTCCGTTCAATCTCTTCTTCATCGTCGTCGTCATCATCTTATTGTCGTCGTAGAGAACATTTTGTACCGTGCACGTGTGCGCCGCGAGGAATGCGTTGCGGCGCCAGCGAGTCTGAGTAACACCTGCACACGGCGGGTTCGGAGTTAGTCGTTGTTGCTGCTGCTGATGCTGTTGCCGCTGTTATTATTGTCGAAGAGCGAACGAGCGAGCGAGACACCGACTGCGCCACGGCAATATATCGTCGTCCCACGAAGGTGGGCCACGACTTAGTCACGGTCGTAATGAGAATTGTTCGGGCCGTTAATTATTCCTATGCGATGGATTATTAAAAGGCGATCAATAGAAAAGGAAGGATAACGGGAAAAGTCTTGGTCGACATCGTCTAGGAGGTTGCTGGTGGATGGGTAACAATGGGAGTCCGTTTCGTATCAGTCGCCTCCTCCACTTCGCAATTCGAATCGTACGAATAACAACAAACTAGTTCATATGCCAAAAATTCGCACTTTTTTATGGATATTTGTTTTGTTTTCAACTGCGTTTATACGCACCAATCTTCACCAAATGTTTATTTTTCAACCTCTTGGTCTACAACTGATTAATTGTGGGTGTAAACATAAAAGGCCGATTAATAAGAGTTTAATTGTGCATTTTACAATGGGGATTTCTTTCTTCTCGAATTTTTGCACTTTTAGGGAAGGGAAGACCCTTCTCTATTTTTGCATTTTTGTGCAAATTGCAATAAACTCATTTTGGAACTCTTAAAGTGATTAACTATGGAAATAAACATTGGAAATCGACTAATTAGAGTTCAAATGTTAGTTTTACATTGAGATTCATTCATTCAAAAGAAATCGTCAAATTTGCACTTTTAAGAGGCTTCTGTACTTTTGCATGTTTGCGCAAATTACAAAAACCTCAGTTAGGACTTCTTAATGTGATTAACTATGGAAATAAACATTGAAGCGATTAATTAGAGTTTAATTTTGAGCTTTACATTGAGATTCATTCATTTTTTGAGAATTCTTTTTTCTTCAAATTTTGCACTTTTTGGAAAGGTTTTTGTTTGTTAAACTTTAGAACACGACCAACAAATTGTCTTTTACCTTAAATGGAACTTTCATTATCTAATACCGAGCATCGTTTATAACGGTAAAAGATTCTCTCTCTTATTTCCCTCAATCTCACGATCTTTGATATTTCTTTGTGCTATTAGTGATTGTTCACGAAACGAAAAGAGAAAGGACGAAATGGGTTTTCGTGATGATTAATTAGATGGGTGACCCAACTTCCTCATACTGAAAACCGGTTCGAAAAAATTGAAATTCCAACTCTTATTTCGTTTGTTATTGTTTAATAACGTTTTGTGATTGTAGATTTTCGTCTTCGACACTCATTGCACAGTCGAGTACCGACGGGCATTTTGTATCGTAAATAGATTTGTTTATATAAACTTCTTTTTAATTAAACGAAGGACTTAATTTATTTTGCTTTTCTTATGGTTTCTTCGCTCTTTGCCTATTAAAACAGTTTGTTTATAAATAACGATGCACAACAGCACTTAACGTGCCTCAATAAACGTCCTTGCACTTGGAATTTTCTTAAATTATTATTAAGTTTATTGACATTACGAAATGAGAAGCAATCAACTTTAATCTACCATCTGTACATTTTTCATGTAGGAGTCTTTTTCTTCTACTTTAACGAAGGGGACTTTGTACAATAAAAGCAACGTTTGCGGCGACTTTTGCGGTCAACAATTTGCAAACAATGTTGGAAACAATTCAGTGGAATTTTGAAGACACAAATGGTTAATTTGCAAGTGACACTAAACGAACAGGCCAAAGACAGTTTTCCATCAGGAATTGTTAGCGTTTAATATGAAGCTCGATCAAAGTAAGAGCGTTAAACAATTTCAGTCACCGTTCGACAAGTTAAAGTTCCTAAAGGGTACGACTTTCGGATGAAGAGATTAAAAATTGTCATTAAACGAGACGAGCATGACGATATTTTAAGAGTGACTTGAAAACGCGTTAAATCGTAACGAACACATACGCACACATTATTATTATTAACCGGGCGAGTTTGTTGGGGAAGAAGTGCGAGCGGAGTGCTAAAAATACGCTGCACTTGATTTTATGCGACACAAGTGTCGGGCCACCTGTTTGAAGTTTGTTTGTTGTACATATACACACGTTGAACGGCGAACAAAATCAATGGGGCACAGGTGAGGCGAGAGTTTATTTTTTATTGTTGTCCGCAATAATGTGGGACCGAAAAACGTAAATTAAATGTGAATAATATAAATGTTAGACTTTATTTTGGACGAGAATGAAAAATGCGCGTAAACGCTATGACGGCTGGGAAATTCGGCGCCACCAACGCGTCTCCTTTTCTTTTCTTCCGTTGCTCTTTTTTCTCTCAATGCGTTTGAACGGTTTTGCTTTTTGTTCCTATTCTTTCAATCTTAATATTATTAGATATAACGTGGAAAGCAACAAAGTTTCAGTTAATCTTAGGTGTTCTAAAATTACCACAACGGCCATTAGAAGCAAAACGTCGAAAAAGCAAAAAGTTAAGTTTTGAAGAAAAAAAAACGATTCGCTCTACGTGAAACTTCCTTGTAATTTAACGTTTACCTGAAAATAGAAATGAAGCCATCATCAAGAATAATACGAACAAAACATTGTTGTTACGAAAACGTGCAACGAGTTATTTTGGCAAAGACGTAAAAGCAACATCTTTTAAACAATCCCTTTAGCTGTTTGGGAAAATTTCAGCGAGGTATTCGACCCTCGCAATTCAATTGTATACTTTTCACGAATTGCCAACTGGTTTTATTATTCGCATTTCATAATAATTAATATTTACAACGCTTTCCCAATATTCCGCAGTTTTTCATTTGATAATTATTAATCAGGTACAAGAATTGTATAATATTTTACAAAAAAGACCGTCATTTGGTAGCTTTAACAATAACAAATTGTAAGTAAAATAAATTGGGTACATTTACAACAAATTTCACCTAAAATTAATTTGAATTGCTTTACATTTTAATTAACAGCAATTCTACATTCGACGTCTTTAGTAATTATCATGCTTACTTTTATAAGTTGCATTATTTTCATTTATTGCTAGTTTATTTTGCCTATTTTTTTCATTTGTAAACTATTATCACGTAACACATACAATATTTAAAATAACCACGTACTGTTAATAATAATTAACGTTCTTTCTCTTACTTAAACAATTACATTTCCTTGATGTAGTCATTTTCTTATTACTATTGTCGATATTATTAATACAAATAAATAAGGTTCAGCGTATAAACAAATGTAGGTGGTATTTTTAGAATAAATGAATATATTTATAGATAAATTGTTGAAACTTTGTACGGGGTATTTCGAAATAGATGGTTATTAGTTTATTAATTTCGATGAATGCAACATCAAGAATCTTCTGCTTGTCATTGTCATAAGAAATTTAAAAAAAAATGACGCAGATTCTTCGCAACGGGCCAAATTACTTGCTATACGAATCATGCGGTTTGTCGAAGTCATACTTTCGCGAAGACTACGTACAAATAAATAAATTATTCCACACGAATACATTGTTCGATAATCTGTTGAGAATATTAATAATGCGAATGGAAGGAATAAGGAAAGCAGCTTATAATATAGCCACGTACATTCGTGCATATCATTGATATGCTAATTGTTATATTAATAATAATATACAGGTTGGGACCTCCCTTCCTTTTCTTTCCTCCATTCGTATCGTTTAACAATGATAAAGACATTAAGTTCCGCCGTTTTACTTCACCAGATTCGAATGCTATCCAACTACTTCTTTTTGGAATCGATAGACTGGCTCATTAACATTTCGTCAAAAAAGAGAAACGGCATAATTTTAGAATTATTAACGAGTAAACTTATACAATAGCCCATTAAAAAATAATGTTTATTATAATGTATGCACGTATACAATTTTATTTAATTTTTTTATTAATATTCCTCATTCGTATATGGCAAAGAGGATGTGAACTTTATGCATGCAAAATTCTTTCTATTTTTAATTTAAACAATCAACAAACAACAACAACAACATTAATAACAGCTAAACCAAATCGGCGATTCATCCTCTTAAACGTTAAACAATGGTAACATAAATTACGTTCGTTAATTATGCGGGAATCATTTTTCGTTTCAAACGATTTTCCTTGCGAATTTCCTCTCGCAAAGCCGCAATTTGATTAATAATTCACTTCAGTTGTAACGTTCACCAATTTACATAGAAGTTCTCACTCAGGTACACCACATTTTAGGCCCCCATCGACACGAAAGTGCGATTTTCGGGTTACATCTTTTTAGCACTCAAATTTGCAAACCGTTTTCTTTCAGCAGCTTTAGTGGTCAAATTGCACTCACGTAATCATTGTAATATGTACACCTTAATAAATTAGCTTTAAAAATAAAATAATTCTTTAAATAATACTCTTTTTAACCAATCAAATCTTCTTCCACGCTTCCGGTCTTCATCTTTCCATCTTCGTCCGTCTGCTAACTTAACCATTTCATTCGCACGTCCTTAATCGACGTTCCTCCCATTCCATTAACCCAATCAATAATCACCGATCGTCTGTAACAGTTTCCGTATCGTGTCCTCGCGTACTCTGCTCAACGGCGGATCGAACGTCTTCGCCAGCGGCGTCTCCTCCAGGTCCAAACTCTTCGGCAACGCGTCGAACATCGTCTCGCGCAATCGATGCACTTTCGTGTACGACAACGACAGATACGTGAGTTTCGTCAATTGGCGAAAACTGGCCGGCGACAACGTGCTCAAATCGTTCTCGTTCAGATAGAGCCGCTTCAAATTGGGCAAGCCGACGAACGTGATCTCGTGCACCTCCGTTATCGCGTTATTGCTCAGCACCAACGTGTCCAACGAGTGCGACATGAGGAACGGCTGGACGCGATGGAACTTCAATTTGTTAGCGACGAGATGGAGCTTGGCCAATTTGCCATTGTGCCGAAACTGGTACGGATCGATCGCCGTCAGACCGTTGAAGGACAAGTCGATCGTACGCAACTCTGGCAAGCCCTTGAACGCGTCCAACGTCACGTTGTCGATCCGGTTGTGGTCCAAATACAGTTTGCGCGCGTTCGCGTAATCGTTGTCGCGGAAAATGCACGCCGGTAACGCGTCGATGCGATTGTAGGCGAGATTCAGCGTCGTCACGTCGTAATTGCCCATCGGTACGTAATTCAAGTTCTTGTTCATCTCGATCATCTCGTTCCTATTGCCGTTACTGCTGTTGAGATGGTGCGCTCGGCCGAATGCTGTCTTCGTCTTGTGTAAGAATATGCTGGAAAGCAAGCGAAAGAAAAGTTAGAGGTGCAAAGAGAGTTTACAGGAACGAAGAGGAAGAAGCCTTTTGACATCCACGCGGAGAAATATGTTCAAGTATTCTTATCTTGACGCTAAGCGCCGAAGGAAGTGTTTTAAAAGGCGATTCGCCTTCTTTTTCTTTTTAATAGCCACGCATGTTTAATTAAGGATTATTGTTTTTGATTGTGTGAGGCTCATTTAGGATTCGTGCTTCCGTAAGGTCACATTCGAATAAATTGCCTTTTCCCCCTTTCTTTCGCGCATAATGAGGGGGTTCGGGTTTTGTAGCGTGGTGCTAAACCAACATAATAAGTTGTAATAGACACGAACGCGCGGTCAATCTTTTATTGCCACACATATTTATGCTTTAATTAATATGCAACACATAAAATAAATACGAACATAACCTATTGGAGGTTATTTAATAACTTCTACAATAAAATCTCGCGTCTTCTTCTCGCCGTATTTTATTTTTTTCAAAACAGAAAAGAATAACAATAAGCGTAAATAATTATATAATGCAACGTAATAATTTTATCAAATTTCTGGCCTCTACGCCTCGCTCTTGCCTTTATTTTTAATGCAAACATCGAATTGTATCGAGAATAACATAAGGACAAAAGGAATAGGAAACGTGTGAATGTAACAATTGATCGATTAGGATTAAACGATTTTTGTCTTGGTTTTTAATTAATCGAATCTTAATACGAAACGAAAAAGAAACGAGGCAACTCGTACTTACATATGTAACGTATAAAATGCAACAATCGTATATCCACTGAACATTTTGGCACAATTATCTTGATCCTGTCCTTTTGGCACAACATACATACGAATAATTTACTCGATTATCGATTTATAATCATTAGCACTAATCGATTACGGTTCACGTACGAATTAATTACGATGAGTTTTCATGTAGAAATCGGCAATGGAAAATGTAAAGCACGCATGGATTTCTAATTCGTTGCTTATAGAAATCGTACATTTATTTAATGTTAATGTGAAATAATGTTGATTAAAAAAGGAGTTATCTTTTTCCTTTTTTTTTTTTTTTAATTCGTTTGCGTCATTAACATTTAAAATCGTGCAGTAGCGGTAATTTTAAATAAAAAAATTAATGTATGAACTTAACACGAAGAACGATCGATTTGAAGCGGTATCGGAGCAATTAATTGATTAAAAAATCGAATAGGAACGTTAGGGCGACAATTTCACTTTCGAGCCGAAATTGCTGCGAATAGAATCGCTGTTTACCAACAAATGATGCTCGCGGAATTGCGCAAAATTGCGACAAAATTACGGAGTCGCGTAAATTAGAATGTGTAATTTAATTAATACGCTCGCACTAATTACATTTAAATTTATTATCGTCGAATTGCCAATTGTCGCCGGAGGCCGTTGGAAACAAAATGGAAATTTACAAGAAGTCGCCTCTTCGTTCGCCATCATTAGTTTGATGCAATAGCGAAGGGTTATTGTGTTATTCATTTAAAAAAAGAACTATTGACTGCAGATAAGATTATCTTCGGAGACTTTAGAATTGTCGTAAATTTCGAGTCTATTAATAAAATCTTCACGTCTTCGCTTAATAACCAATACACGATTTATTATCATTCATAAAATTATTATCATTTCATCAAGTTGTTTTTTATTATTATTTTTGCATTGCGCAATCCTATCATTCACTAACTTTATGCACATTAAATTGCCCAAGGATTTGTGCTAAACGTTTCGACTGTGAATTTTCAAAATAATCACGCCATTTATTACTCTTTTATTCATGCCACTTTAAATATTATAATACATATTGCAATTCTTATTGAGTTAGGTGTCATACGAATTTGCAACAGATTACAACAGATTAGGTGTCCAATGTATCGCTAAAAACTGCAAAACTGACCTAGTTTGTTGCACAAGGTCGTTGTAGTGCAAAAAATCGATAAAATGGAAATTATATAATTTCTTATTAACCAAAAAGAGAAACGCTGATAATACAGCAATTAATAAACCTTATTAGTTTGGGAACTCCCAGAGCGATTCCAGTTTGTTTGACACCAGAATGCAAAGCGATTAATCACAATTAATCATCGCCTGATTTTTGTTCGCTCAAAAATCTTTTCCCGCCGAATCCTTGCCAAAACGGGCCACGTGCATATTTGCAATACGTTCGCGCTTCATTGTTAGAGGCTGCGAGAGGACGAATAGACGTTCAGGTGATATCGACTGTTGAATAATAAACGATGTTATTGCACGACGAGCAGTAACAATTCCGTAATAAAAGCGAAACAGTCCTAATAGTGAATGAATGACGGTGACAATGAGAAGGAAAAAAAGAGGAAGAGAAAAGGGGTTCGTGCTCTTCGGGGTCTGTCGGTCTCACGGCTCTCTCTTTCTCTTCCTTCTTGCCCGATCCTTCCTCGTCCTTATGATTCCTTTCTTTTTTTTTTCAATAAAATTGAATCAAATATTGTTAATAGTGGTATGTCGTAGTATCACGGTACGGTACGTGAATGTAAGTGAAAACACACCGGGCCCGACCAAATGCAGCTGTGGCCCACAAGTGTTCGATGAATGGACCTTATACATACGGATATTTCCAGTCGGGCCATCTGCATCTGCTGCTGCTTTTGCTGGCTTCCACTGTTTCTCCTCTCTCTACGTGTGTGTGTGTGTACACATTACACAAAAACCACCGTCTTCGTCGTCTTTGATTACGATTTCCCATCCTCGTTTTCGTCTTCGACCCACGTATCAACAGAACGAGAGAGAGAGAGTGTGTGATAAAAAAATGAAATCACAAAGACTTTTTGTGCGACGACTACTGCCAACGCTAGGCCCAATAAAGAACTTATTACGAGGAGAGATAAAGCGAGGACTTGGAATGAATAAATAACGAAAACGGGCGATTCATTATTGTTATTAAATAATCGAGGGTAACTGAAATACGGGCGTCACGTGTGCCCAGATGAAGACGAAGAAGATCCCTCGCTCTGGCGGGGCGCGACACAACGAGGCACGTTGTCTAGTTTTCGGCGCTGCTTACAACAACAATAAATAGTGTACAACAACGTTTTGCAAGGAGAAGGAATAAAATAAATCAAACATTTCATAAACAAACGTTGGTGTTTGTTCTAGCAACACTTACGAGAAGATCGTTTTAGGGGACTGCCAACAGAAGGCTTCCCATTCATCGTCGTCGCATACGTTTTAAAAACCGTTTAACGCGCGGTAGCCGAGATTGCCAATAATCTTGCGATTCTCGAAGCGATTCGTTGCCGCCGCAATTTGACGAACCGCGCCCACTGATTAATACCTCTTTATTAATTCCTCGTTGTGGTGCAATAACGCTCGCCTAATATCGGTTGGGGCCATCGCAATCAACCGCCTATTCCTTTATTTTCCCCGGTGTTTTTTTTCCCTTCATCTAAACGATACGTGCGTGTGAACTACATTCGCGTGCAATTCACAAACTGGACACGTGCGTACTCGTGTCAATAGAGTACACAATGCCGCTACTTAATATCCCCCGTCTAATAAGGGAGATTCGCTCTCTGTGTTCGCGCATTTGTTGCTCGAGCTTCAGCTGCGAACTTTTCCATATTTAACATTAATTAATTTCCATCGTCGAAAAGATTCGGCGCGTCCTCGTAGCGTTCTGTGATCTTCGGGCCTCGAACGAACACATGCAAACTATTAAAATAGAAAATTTTATTAAATATGGAATAGGAGCGAAAAGAGTTTATAACATATTATTTACAGCTGTTCCCCGTTTTTAATTACGCGCATTACCGAAAAGAACAAAACCGAATCCAGATTTATTCCAGAAATACTCCGCACGCATCCGCGGCACAAGGAACGGATGTTGGCATGGAACGGTGATTTATTCGTTCGAACGAGAGCGAAAGCGAAGCGACGAGATTCTCGCTCTTCCAGTTCTCGCCAGTTTTCTGCCAAGGCAAATGTCGCGCATTAATTAATCGCTGCGCGGTGGTGCACGGTTCATTTCTTCGACAACCCTCAAAGTTATCCGCACTTTTTTGGCCGTTCGATTATGAGCGAGATTCGCGCAATTGGGGAACGAACGTGCGTCGCCGGTCGCGTGGCGGCGTTCATTAAAACGACGGTTTATCAGCGGGCGCGAACAATGGATCCAACGCTTCGTAGAGATGATAATGAAACGCAACGCCCCGAGTATTTGTGATGCTCACGATGAGATCGTGGCGTACGTTTGGTGCGACGCCTTCGACCATTCATCATCATCGTTCATCCATCCATATCCATAACGGCTCGTTGTTTGGATTAAGTTCGTACACTTGGAGATTGTTGTTGATGTCAAAACGTTTACTGTTGACCTTATCGTTCTTTATCTGTGACTTCAAGTCTGCTCTTGTGCAGTCTCTTATTGCTGCAGACGGGATATGAGCACTCGACATTTTTTTACCATCGGATTTATTTTTCTTGCGAAAGCATTTCGCCTCGTTATTAGCGATTAATTCGGCGCTCGTTTTCGTTTCGCTTCGAGTCGCCGCCACGTTTATAATTGGCATCGATTGTATGGAATGGTATTATAAAATGTGCAAGTTATTTTGCACATAAGGTTACGTTTTGCGATAATTGCGTTTTAAAAATAAATAATAATAAACAATGAGCGTATATGTGCCATATGGATGACCAGACTGAAACAGATTGCTGGCTGGCTGGTTGGTTGGTTGGTTTGGCTCGACTGTGTGTTTGGCTCGTAATACGCACGCAGAATGGCAACTGTCGGCTCGAAATCTTGATTAAACTCTTTGTTTATGATGGCAAAATGGTTAATTCGATTATATTACTCGTTCTTTTGCCTCTCCATTGCGATGTTAATTAACTAAATACTGTCATGTGTATATGCATGTGGCAACTTTAATTAAATCAATTAGGTTTTAATGAACGATTTTGAATGGATGTATTGATGTTTTTCGAGAACATGCTGTAGAAATATGTAGACACAATTAGTGTAAAACAACCCTCCTAAAATTATGTATTTACATATCGAAATACATGTGTATACGTTAAGTGGTGTGTTTTTCGTCTCTATTCCACAGTCTGGCCGAATGTGATAAATAGAACATAAATGGTTCGTTTTGTGTTAACAAACTGTTAAAAATCTGCCAACCACCCGTACCAAATTCGAGATAGAAGAACCGCACCATTTGAACATATTAACACGATAAAAATTCTAAAGATGCAGCTGTGGGAATATTGAGTGTGCCTGCGCGTATACGCGTACAGTTGCACAAATTAACTTACGACAAACGGAAAATTAGACGTTACATTTCGGTTTTCGAGCTAATTGAATGAAATTAAGGACGTAACGTAATTAATAATTAGAGAACTGTACATTCTAATTGGCAGCTTCCTGTCAAGTGTCGTGGCTGACGAACACAACGAACCTGTGACAAGTAATTAGTCGTGTTACGCATTCACATGGCAGATTAACAGATTTTCCATCTCCGGGCGAACTGCTAGAGATAAGCGCAAGAGCAGCCAGAAGGTGGCGAAGGCGAAGACGAAGGAGGAGGAACTTTATTCAAATCCAATTAATTGTCCGCCATATGGACGATAATGGGGGGACCTTGAGACGATTCGTAATAAACCGTTCGCAAGGAATGTTTCACTTCGATGACCGAATTCGTTTTTGATAATGATTTACGTGAAAACAAACGAATTCTTCACATGCTACAGACGCAAATCGACGGACGAAGAATGGCATGTTTAATTGAAGAGTGGCGGAAAAGAAACAATGAGGAGCAAGAAACAACGATACCATCTGGTTATTATTACGTTGCCGTGTCTTTGTCATGGTTCGACACGTTTCTTTACCATTTCTCTTTACATACCGATTCTTTTTCAGTTTTAATAAATATGAGTACCTTCGATGCGTGTATAACAACTTTTCTTTTTTCTCGCTTTGGTGGAAAGACGGTTTGCAATCTAGAGAGAATCTCAGGAAGCATGGTTCGCGTAAGACGTTTCCATCCATACGTACAGATGGTTACAAGTGCAAACGAAACTAAAACAAAGAAACACAGTTGAGCACAGTTCCGGATCCACGACGAGCACCTGTTCCTTCCGCTCACTTCAGGTGTATCATCATCCATTAAGAATTACAACGACAAAAGGAACGGTCAAAGAAACGTTGAATTGAAATTAACGAAAAACGTCGATGTGATCTAACGACATTTGCTTGGAAAGCATGGGAATTTTTCGCTCGTTTGTCCAGGAAAACTGCTATGAAGCTTCTTCGAGCAATGAGAGGACCGTTAATTGTTTATTTGCAATTGTTCCATAAAATAAAATGATTTTCGATGCAAGACGTTAAACATTTAATTGGCAATCGACGTGTAGAGGCTTGAATTTCATTCAACCGCATAGTTACGTGCGGTATGTAAAATCAAATTAACTCGACTTTATGTGCCAGCAATAATTGTCATTATCAAATGGTAATAATAGTAATAAATACTAATGCCAGTTAAAAGAAGTGCAGATGATAGTTTCATCTGTCATAAACACCCTGTTACCGTGTTGCATATGTCGCAAGGCATATGCACGTATAAAATCCGAGTCAGATGTGCGCTTTTTTTCGCTCTCTCTCTCTCTCTCTCTCCGTCCGTCTTTCTTCAGTTCTTCTGTCTCTGTACATTCGGTGCATACCGTATGAACGTACGTACTAATAGATATTGGTTTAACTTTTATCATAAGGGTACGCGGACGCCATACGTACAACAAAAAAAGGAACGTTTTCCCGACTTACCGAAAACTAACCCCTCGCGATTCCCATGACGGCACCCTTTGCCAGGTGATTTCCCATAAGACTGTACACATGTTTGTACATATGCCGTAACAGAACGACATACGTACATACGTACGCGTTGCACTCTAAACAATCCAATTTATTGTGCGTCCTAATTGTTTCGCTAATTTATTTATGGACTACGCATTGCAACGGCAGCTTGCCCATTATTCTCAAGCATTGCACTTTCCTTTTGTTCTCGATTCGATCGTAAATTCATGCTCCCGCTTGAAGATTGTGAACAAAAAAAGTAAACGCAAAAGATTCAGCCTTGAACGAAAACTAGTGTTAACACGTTTTCTTAAAATATCGACGAAACCATTTGGATTACGAAACTTATCTGTTGGACAAATGTTCCTCGACGTCTTCGCACGTTTCACAGAACGGACGTATGTTCGCCAGAAGTTTTACGATTGCTAAACAGAACCGTTCCGTTGCTTCCCATAATCAATTTCGAGAAAATGTGTGCAGATTTTGATTGCCCCGGTCACAATATTTGAACAAAAGGGAAGGAAGCACGAAAAAAGAAATGGCGGACGAAATATGGTCTTCGGATTGTTATTATTCGAAACTCGTCGAGAGGAACAAGTAGCTCGACACACACACAAACACAAAGAAACGGCTTCCTTTTGCCATTTCCGAATATGCTTTGTGTTTCGTTTTTTTTTTCTTAAAAAATTTCATTTTAAAATAAACACAACGTCCCGTATAAAAGTCGAAAGATCGTGCAGATAAAGAAGGGTTTCCTTATTATGAATGGACGCGCTTGTATCCGAATTGTAAACTACCCGTTTAATAGAAATAAAATGACAACGACGGAAGAATGGACCGATTCATTTTCGATGTAATAAAATCCAGGATCACTGATTAGTACATCCGGCCGTAATATACTTTTACTTTCGTTTAAACATCGTTTGCATGAAAGTCGTGAACGTAATTTTGGCGGCTTTCGTTTAAGAAACGGAAGCTTACTGAAAGAAGCTGAAAAAATGAAGAAGACGAAAGAAGCAAGAAGTCAAAGAAATCGATTTTTTTTTTCTTAAATACACGAACGAAACGTTGTTCAAAGCGATTTTTCCCACAAGGTGGTGTGTACATTATCTTTCCCTTTTCACTCGGATTTCTATGAGATAACACCGGCGTAATGTGCTTATTATTAAAACTCTGGAGTAATGTACACACTTTTTTATTCGAATAAAACACACCTGCGGCGATCATTTCAAAACGTTCGGAATGGTTAGAGTTAATAACAACAAACATTAAAGCCGAAGAAAAGGTTCCTCTCTTTTCCTTCTTCTCCGTTCGACTTATTTCTGGTACACCTTTTCTTCTACCTTTTCATCGTCCTCTTCGCTTCTTCGCTCTTTACATTCCTTTGACTTTGGCCAACAATGGTAGCTCGTATTTAAGTGGTTCCTTACACGTTATTATTAATAAAAACGTACCCCTTCGTCTTCTGGAATTATTATTTTTTTATTCGGCAAAGAAGAAAATGCTGTTAAGGCAGCTGCGAATGCGACAAGAATCGGCGGACAAGAAATTAAATGTTAAGGCATCCATTCGCGATGACGAACGTATGGAAATTCGTTTTTGCGATGGTTGAAAATGTAGTAGTTTCTCAATAGCGGTTATTTGTTTGCAAATTTATGCAAATTCGTATATTTCTTTTTAAATATTTACCCAAATTATGCGGTATCAACGTATGGAAGAACGTTGAACCGGTTGATTAGCATAAGAATGTCGATGATAGTGCGCGCTAATAGTAGCCGATAAAACGAAATCAATTCCAGTTTGCCAATTTTGGACATTGCTGAAATAACCGGGGAAAAATAATGATTCTTACGCCAAAAAAGAAAAATCATTATTGTAATAACGTAGTCAAAATATACGCAAAGAAGATGGCCATAAATTTGCGGATGAAAGGACCAACAACACGTTTCAGATACTAATTGGTATCTAGAGTTAGTAATTTCTTTTAAGGAATAAAGGGTCCGACACACGAACTTTTTCTCTCGGTTAATGGCTTGTTAAGGTTCCTGATTGTTTTGCGGTAAGAAAAGAAAAGAACTGACTACAGGCATCTTCTTTTTGTAAGCTTCCAAAGGCGCCAGCATTTACGATTTGCGAAATACTCGCACTCACAACGTGAGAACGATTCGCATCTCTACCTGCTCGAATGTGCTAAAAACAAGTTGCAACATAATTGCCATTAATTATTTAATTTTTATATTAAGTTTTATGATGGAGGCGATAATTTTTAATTATTCTACGGAATCTTGGATATTTTAAATGGCGATATATCACCATTTTTGGGGCGAGACGAACACGTGTTCTTCAAAAAAATTGTCAAGAGCTTGAAACGAGTCAAGGAAAGAATAAAAAAATGATAACTGTTATCGAAAATCGTAAAAAACGTCCATAAATGAACCTTTACTTTTTTAATGGGAACGAGATTTTTTTTTCGAAATAAGACAAGTGATCCAGTTCTGTTGTAATGAGCGTATCTAATTTTAGAAATTTTAAAGACCACAGAATTCTTTATCGAATCGACAGACCGTTGATGTCGGCACATTTGAAAATGAATAAATATATTTTAAACACTAAATAATATATATTTATGGGTGTCGAGGTCAACCGAACCCAAATACAAAGAAAGAGCGATAGATATCCGAAGATTAGAGGGACCTTTCGAGGGAGCTTTTGACATGTTTATGTTTGAGGTGAAATGTTATTTAGATTAGGGATATCCAATTCATTTTTCCTCATCTCGAAAAGTTAAACACCCATTTGTCAATAGATAAATTCCTCTTAAGGGCAAGACGGTTGGTTCCTCTTCGTTAATGTGACATAACAGTTTTATTGATTATCGTTGTGATTGAGTTGAAAATTATGAATTCATTCAAAGTTCCGCTGATAAATTGCATCGTCACGGTTGGCAGTAATTAAGAAACGTTTAAGGTGAGCGCAATTAAAACTGGATGGAAGCCCGAACGGCTAAATACAGTTATCAATCAATTCAAAAGGAAATGGAATCGGTGTGTAAATGAATATGCAACGAGCAGATTTTTGCAAGCAAAAACCATTTAGTTCACATGATGAATTACAAGACCAATGACTATGATAAATTGCCTACTTTGGCTTATGATTTGAGAGGTATAAAGATTCAATTCCACATTAATTAATATTAAGAAAAACTAGAACCCGATGCATTAATTTGAAAATTGCGTAATTAACTTCTTAATTAATTAAACTATATTTTCCTTTTTATTACTCTTATTTGCAAACTAAATATTTTGCTTCCTTGCCAATAATAACCGACTGAAATTAATTCCTCTTGCCATTTACCTCTGCTATTATTAAAATTAAATCCAATTAAATGTAACGTGCGAAAAAGTTATGACGTAATGATTATAATTATTTCCGTAATTTAATTATTTAATTTATAAGAAAGAAGGTCACAATAAATAACAATAATCGCAGTAGAAATTATCTCGTTGCAAACCCAATTTTAAAATGATACGTGAAAATTGAGAGAAAAACAGTTTATTTGTAAATTCGTAAAACTAACAATTTCAAACGAATCGTTAGAGAGTCGGCAGGAATGAGCGACAACAACATCAACAACAAACAGGTAAGGAAAAAAATTAGCAAACACAGGTGTTCATTATAATTCTCACGAATAACGTAAGAGAGAAATGAGTGAGAAAATATTTACATAATTACGAGCTGCTTAAGTAAGTAATTTAATATAATTCTCTGTTTTTTTTTGCAAGACGAAAGATCGCGAGAGAGAGAGAGATATAAACTGAAATGCGTTTCAATTAACGACATTTGCATGGAGATTACGTTGCAATTAAAACCTCGGCGTTAATTAGTTGAATTCGTTTGCAAAAATTCGGCAAACAAATCTCACGTCAGACGTGATGATAATTTTCGCAAGAATTGAATAGTAATGCACTAAAACGTTAGCTGAAGGCGCTCGCAAATAAATCAAACGCGTTGAGCAATATACGAATTTTGGTGGATGCGCCGGGCTATAAACGATCAACTCAATTTTAGCTATTTGTAACAATCGAAAAATTGCAAATTTAATTAACTAGCGATGATTCGATAATGTACAGTCGTAAAATGCTCAATTACAAAAAAAAGAAGACGCCTTTATGTTACAATTTCCGGTCACAGATAGATGCAGATGGATTTATATTACACGTTTCTCTGCGAGGAAATTCTAGCTCACTCCGTCCACTTGGATATCAAATTCTTTTTGCTAGCTTTGCAGTTGTTTAACGATGTCGCAATTTTAAATTTAGTTATAGAAATTGCCTAATTTTCAAGCAAAAAAAATTTGCTAGTTGGTTTAAGTTACGATTATTTATTTGATGGATATTTCCTATTTCGCTTTGCAAACATTGGATATGCATATATAAGAAGTGACTCATTTGAACAAACTCGTTGAGCAAATATTACAAAGTGGCGTTATCGTACGATGGTTACTTGGCCGATTACTATCTTTAGCCAATTTCCTTTCGCCATTATCGAGCAACAAGGAATAAATTATATCGTAAGGAAATGCAGTAAATTCAAACGACGACTATCTCTATTCGAACCGAAACCAATGTCCGCCACGCTTCGACTATAAGTCACCAACATCAATAAGAATCGCTTATTGTTCGAACAATAACGATAACAAAGGAATAACAATCGGGGAAGGATTCGAGCTCGGGAGGAGGGTGGCGAGAGTTTGAGATGGAAGCTTCAAAAAGAAATTGTAAAGAGATGAGATGAGTGGAGAAAAATGAGGAAAAAATGTTTACATTTGAATTTTAATGAATGGAACGTACTGTTGAGATCAGTCTGTGCAACTTAACTGTTAACTTGCAGATGTGGGGGTCAAATCTCTAAGGTCAGCCGCGATATTCATGGCGCCCATTATCAAACAGAGCGTGAAGATAACAAGTGTTGTTGTTAGTATACTGTTTCGTTTATGTATTACTTATTTATTTCAAAAGAATAATTATAAACAATCTCTTTTTTGTTTGCCACTCTCGCTGATCGTTGGCGTCTTAGAGAGGATACACGTACCTATCATGATTACAGTCGGGTGAAACCGAAACAAAGGTACAATAGAAGAAATCGATCTCGAGTTCTGAGGTTTCGTGAATAGAAAATTAATCCCGTTGCAATTCGCACTTCTAATTGTTGTCGATTTCTGTTTATTATCTAAGCAATATAACAAAATTTTTGGGGGATCTGTTTCAAATTTTAAATTAATCTCGCTTTCTCAAAGGAGTGCGATTTAAAATGAGGAAATGGAGGAATGGTAAAAACACGTGCAAACAATATGCCCTCCTTTTAACCTACTCCAATAAATAATGTTTACGATTCTTCGGGCTTGTTAAGCAGCACATGGTCAATTGTAATGACGATAATAATACATTACGAACAATAGTAATACGAACAATTTTTTTTTGTTTAACTTCTCGTCCGTACTTTTCAACAAAATCTTTGCTTTATTGCCATTTGTTTGAAGAGACAGACCCTAACAGATTTTTATTTACTTAAAAGACACTCATAATAGCGTTCAATTTAATGCCCACGTAAATTATATGGATATAAATAGATAAGAAAATAATGGAATTAACCATTTCGCAAACTCATTATGAATTAACCCGAAACGCAGGTAGCCTTTATGTTCGTCTTTTCTTTGATGGACATTTTTCGTGCTTACCACCGTCCAGGTGTGCAAATTGTTCATATTACCCAATCAATCCTAACCATGTTAGATGGGAATTGTTCGAAACAATTGTTATTAAATTAATAACGAAAACTTGCGAACCGCCCTTCTGGTCGCTTGATTGCTAACTTACATTATCTTTCGTTATTTAATTTCAAGAGAGAGAAAAAATTAGTAATTTCCTCGGTGCATGACTGCTTTGTTATCGTTATCAAAATACGCGATAAGCATTACTTTCTTTGTTCTTTAATTTCTTTTTATTTCCACATAATCGTGCAATTGACATTCCAAAGACGCATTCTATTATGGCGAATAACTTTTTTGTAATAAAATTACAAACCCTATCACGATAAAGCAACTGTTGTAACCGCAGACTTGATACAGGAAAAGCGAATGCAAATATTAAATCGATTTAGAATTCTTGAGCAATTTTAACGATTTAAAGAACCTAAAAGAAGTTTGCGATAATTTGCGCAACTTCAATCGATTCTATATAATAAAAGCTCCTCGACCGATAATCCACGAAAACTTTAACATCTACAAATCCATCGTTGCTGCCACGGGAGCCAGCACGAATCATAAAATCTTCTCGTCCCCTAACCTCGTGCTCGATATCAATTTAAGTCGAAATCGAAATAAAGCCCTCCGTCGACGCCACGCTCCGATTGGATGGCCCTCGAAAAGCTCGAGTGCGGCGACGAAGGGCACTTTCCCGAACGGCATGTAACGTACCTGAAAGCATGCGAACGACGACGACGACGGCGACGAGGATCGTCGTTGCACATTGGCGGACTCCGCCTATTGAGAACCGGCGCCTCTCTAACCATTGGCTTCCCCCGTACGGCCAGACCGACTATAAAAACGTGTAATGTCGAAATTTCTCTTCATTTACGCTCCGACTCTCGTCTAGCGAACGCTCGCAGCAAACCGTTGGATCGCATTACGTTGTTAATTAATTGTTTAAATCGTTGACGACAATCGAGTACAGTCGTTCGAGGTTCGTTTTGTGTTTTACGAAAATCGGTTTTTAAGTCGTAAAATTAATCGAGAAAAATGAAAGCCACAGGTGTATTGTGCGCGGATAAAAGTGTGAACGGTGTCCAATCGTCCGGTCGAGTGTCGAAGCACAAGAAGGACATCGAGAACGAGGAGATCCAGATGTACCTCAGCAAGCTGAAGGATTTAGTACCGTTCATGCCGAAGAATCGGAAGCTGTCGAAGGTCGAGGTGATCCAATACGTGATCGACTACATTTGCGACTTGCAAAGCGCGCTGGAAACGCATCCGGTCGTCCATCCGTTCGACGCCGCGGCCGCGCTGAGCCAGAAGAAGTCGCAAGCGGCGGTCAGCCCCAGACAACCGTTGGAAGTGCGACCTAGTCCGAACACGATACTGACGCCCTGCGAGGCACCGGTCCTCTAAACGGGCGGTCGTCCTCGCCAGACGCATTAGCTTTAGACGGAACGGAGCTTTTGTTTGGTTTCGTTTCGATCACGTTTCCTCGACTATCGCTTAATTAAGGTGAGTGCCTTTCGCGTTTGCTAACGTAAAATTGTTATTGCTGCACACGCGGCTCACGAATTGGAACGGTTCCCACAATCGCAGGAGACCATCCGTACCCCCGTCGAAATCGTGGTAATAATAACACGAAAGTCGTTCATTGTTCGTTCCATGCAGGTGTTCAGATTTCACATTCCCATTGTGTCCATTATACGTTTGTTTAATAATAATAGTAATGCCTCGTTGCTCAACATCTTTGATGTCAAAGGTAAAAGAAATATCCATAATAATGATTGTCGGTGCGGGTCGCGAGAGGTTGCCTTTTTAATAAATGTTTCATTTAATCTTTCCCGTAACGTCAAATAATCACTTCCTGTCAAGTATCTCTTGGTGCGCGAGCGAACATCTTCATCTGTACGTATGCAATATATGCAATATCGTATGGAAGTTAATTTGCAAAACTTTTTCGCGTCTCTTTGTACGCAGTCTCTTCGGAAACTTTGCACTTTTGTTCTTCCTATTAGCGTCGTTAATAACGGTAAAATAGACCGCTCCACTAGCAATTTTTATTATTCGTTCGACCGGCATCTATCTCTTTCGCTCTTCGTTTCGTTTCCTCTACGGTTTCGTGTACGTATCTATTTTTCAAATGCACATCTGTAAGAGAACACGTGCAAAATTATTCTATAAACGAAAATAAAAAAAAAGTGAGCGGAGAAAAGAAAGAAAGACATCTGGTACTGATTTTGCTGATAGATATAAACTCGCTGTCATGTGTGCGACCATTTAATTCCTAATAATAATAATCCGTCCGTTGTTGTTGGCCCAATTAAAGCTTCGTGCCGATGACGATTCCCTTCGAAATTTCTCAATGCGGTTGTCGGGTCCTCTAGAAGGAATGTCACTCGGTCTCGCCGAGCGGGTTGCATCGATTCGTTTAATTAATCGAAGACGAAACAATTCTTTATTGTCGTCTACCATTTAACAATCGAATGTAACATGTTTTAATTCGATTTAATCGTGACGATCATCATCATCATCATCCCCCTTTTTAATTTCCCGACTCCGAAACGTGGCATTAAATAGATTATTATTAAATGCAATAATAGAGACAGACAGCTGACAATGAACGAAGAAAAAAAAGGACGTTTTTAACACGTGTTCCAATATAAAGCAATAAAAAACTTTACAAAATAGTTGAGCCATTTATTTCGTACCGAATCAAAGCTTAAACTCTATTAATATACAACAACAATTTCTCCATCCTTCTCTGCTCGCTTCTCTTCTTTCCTTCTCTGAAGCAACAACAAACTTTCTTCATTATTATTATCCCTTTTACATAATTTTCATTTCGTAAAAGAGAAACGTTTTGCAAAAAAAGAGTAATAGATGTTATGCAAACAAATTTTGTTGCTTTTTACATTTCTTGCACGTGGTTTTTCTTGAATTTTGTTACTAATTGATGTTTGTTTTCTTTGTTGCAGATTCTTTAAGAGTTGGATTACGACTGTTTTTCTTTCTTTCTTTTTTAATCGAACATCCTACTTTTTATATTTATAAGAATATTTATTAATTTGTATATTGTAAGAAAGAAAAAAAATCATTAATTAGAATTAATTGATCCTGGGACACTGCAATCATCTTATTATTTGTATTATAATGAAAATTAATTAATTTGTATTTGACTGACAAACAAGCAAATTAATTATTTTATAATTTATAATTGAATTTCGAAGAGAAAAAATTGTAAATAATTTATTAATTAGTGGTAAATTGATGCGAGGGATTATAATAACTACTGACAATTTCATTTAGTTTAATTTTTTTAAATTATTATTAAACGAAATGAAGCACTTAAATAGTTGATGTGTACCTGTTTGTTTATTATGTTGCAATTTCTTAGATTTTATTTAAACGTTTTCTTTTTTTAATTATATTAGAGAGTGCAGACGGATAAAAAAGGAAATTATTATAATAATTGTAAATAAATTAACGGTTTTTTATTTGGCTTTGAATTTTTCGCAACTTTGTAAAGCGAAAAGGGAGAGAATCTGCTTCTTTTTTACAAAATTACGAATTAATTTCAATAATCTCTGGAAGGTTCCCTCCTTTTTCTGCCGAAATCTATACTATTTCTTTCTGATTGTGTTTGGTATTCTAATGGCAAACATTAGAAGATTTCTTTTGATTTTGTGAAAGGGATTTGTTTCTGTGATTATATTAATTAATTAGTTTGTATTTTTTTTCGATTTCATAAATTCAATAATTAACAATAACTTGCTACCGTTTTTTTTGCATTAGATCGCATTAAAATTAGCAAATTGTCGTTATTTTGTACAATTTTGTTTAATATTAATTTGTATAATAATAATATTATTTTGTAAATAGTTATTTACATATATTTTTTAGAATATGTGCTGTTGAAAGTATATTATTAAGAAGATGAAATTTAAAATATAATGAAGATATTAAAATAAAAATCGATTTTTTCACTAAATAATCAGCATTTTTACTTTCGGACCGAGCATTTTTCCAGTTCTAACACGTCAACTTTCCGATTCAATCAGCCCAAGAGCATTTGCTTTCGAGTTTCTCTTCGAAAACCACCTGCACATTCCTTTTATAATCCACCGGCAGGTATGTGACATAAATCTAACTAAAGAACGATGGTACTCGTCGACGAAAGGAGAAAAATATAAAAATGTTACTCTCGAATTCTCACAATTGTTGTTTTCGCAAGCGTATACTTATGCAAATAACACGAACAATAAAACATTGCAATTAATAACAAATAGTACCTCGCTGCCCACGCTCAATAAATAAAGGTAATTTATAAGCGAATGAAAAATGATTGCGATTGAGGTGAAACTAATTTTTTTGTTGTTGTTGTTGCTGCTGCTGCTGCTTGCGAGCGTGGATAATTTATTATTGGTTTGTGTTTTAATCGATTTGACCTCAAAATGAAATTCGCATTCAATTAATTTCGCCATTATCGTGCAAGTAAGTCAAGTCTTTTGGGTAAATCGTTATTGATTCGTAAAGGAAGAGGAAATCCTGAAGAAAATCGTCTAATAAAAAAAGAACTGTAGTAATTAATGGCAGAAAAGGTGAAATAAACGACCACTCGGTCTTCTAATCGTTAAAGGTACGACATGTGCACCTGTGTGTACATTAAGAGACCTAAAACAAATTCATTCGACACACATTCTCTCCTTTATTTTGCTTTCTTGTGACACCACAACAACAACAATTTTACACACTTTGAACTCTTTATTAGCACGCAAACTCTGAACCATCGTACCGTATAGGCAATGAAATATTATTAGTAATAAACGAACCTTGTTAATTTTTTTTTGCTTTTTTTATTTTTTCAGCAAAATAATAATAATGCTTACGTAGTTATTTGACCTCAATGTAATTTTACTGTGCATATTTTACGTTGTGTTATTGATACAAGGTTTTTTCCACGCAGCACACAAAGTCAGATATCGAAAACAAGAAAAAAACCTACAATTTTAGCGCCAGCGAATATTATTAATTGGATTTTAATTAATTGCAATAACGCAGAGAGATAAAGTGCAATCGCATCAAAGGATTCAATTGCAAATGACGTTAGCGAAGGAATCGGCGTCTGCAAATTAAATCAAATCAACAATTCCAAACAAAGTGCAGAAGATAAAACGACAAGAAAAAGAATTTAGTTACTTTTGTAGTCGCATAACGTAACGTAATCGTTAATAACAATTATTTGCATATTACAAATTCCATCGGTCCGTTTTATGTTTCCTGGTCGATTCGCGATTCAGGTGACAAGGATTAAATGTAACTGGTGAAAAAATAAAATAAAGAAGGATAAACTTTATTCATTAAGCTCTTCATTTCTTATTGCCATTATAATCCGTGATTTATATCATTATTAAATTATAATTATCACTTTAAATACCTTCTGGCTATAAAAAAATATACACGCTTTTTCTTCATATTACTTCGAAAGGAATTTATAAATATGAGAGTTTAATGGACCCTATTACCAATAAATAAATACACACTGTATATTTATTTATTAAAAACGTATCAAACGCAAATGGATCAATTAAACTTTGAGTTGAAGTTTTTATTTTCCTGCTTAAACGAACGTCTCGATTAATAAAAAGAAGCAGGTAAGTTTTCGATGATTGCCAATCGCCTCCATTGGGGTTTTTGTTATTTATTTCGGATTTTTATTACACAATTTTTTATAACATTACAACAAAAGTTAGCAATAATTTGCAGGTGTTTGTCTTAATATTATAGCAACAACAACAAAATACTGGCGACCTTGCAAAAAACGTTACATTATAACAAAACTGAACACCGCAGTTTTCTATTAACGTTCGCATTATTCTAATGCGTTTTTTTTTTGCGCTAAACTTTATAAATAAACAATTTATTTTATACAACAATCATTTCTTTTCTTTTACGCAACAAACAAATGATTTCATTGAGTAGCTCTATCTTTCTGTAAAAGCAATCGCGTGTAAAAGTAATAAACACAAAAAATATTACAACAATACGAACACCTGAATCGTTCTACAAAAAAGTTTTTTGTTGCTAATTTTAAAGGCCGATTAAGATTATAACACAATCTCATTTGTATTGTACAGGACGTTCTAGCAATTAATTCGCAACGAATTATCACCCAAAACATTAAGCAAATGAAATGGAAGAGATTAGCAGAAATACTGGGCGATGGAACGCTTTCTTCAATTGTATCGAGCGCATTTTAGTTTCATTGTCGTATTGCAATTCATAATTCGACTATGATTTCGCACACTCGCTATATAGACGATTGAGTTTTGAATCCACCTGTTTGTACCGAACGTTATGAGAATTATCGATTATTATTGATCGAGAATGAGAATTCATAAAAGTTTTAATAGGCACGTCTAAAAAAAGTTCGTTTCACGATAATAATATTCCGTAAGTAGGTGAGTGTGTGTACACGAACCAATAATAGTAAAAACTCATTGGAAAAATTCGGTGCAAGTGTACTTGAGAGACACACATTTATTTACCTGGTACATTACACTTATCCTCATATCAATTAAGTCAATAGAATTATGTGACGCTGCGTGGGATTAGGCAATAAAAGTGAATGCTTTATTGTAAACAATTGTAAAAGATTTCTTACAGACATCGCTCTCGATGAGAACGAACGTACGCAAATAAAGGCAAATTGCGAGCAAACTCATTCGATGGGAAAGACGTTTTCGGAATTGGTATCTAATCGTTAACCAAACATGTTTGTCTTATTTTCTAGCGCATTCCATTAAAATAATGTAAAATCATCGGCGTACTTAAGCAATTGTTGTCGCTTGAAACTACTAAAAATTCAGATCCACGCCTTAATTTCCGATTAATTGCTATCACCAAACGACAAAATGCATTTTGTCGGTAGGTGTTTCATGTAGGAGAAGATTCTAAATGGGCGCTTAAATTGCTCAAACTCCATCGTGAAGAGGTGTCTTTTTATTCGGCGTGGCGCCAAAATAGTTATAATTACTGCGCATTAAACGCCTCCCAGCAATCTACCTTTTATCTTGGAGATAATAACAATTTTTAAACGAGACGTGCATAAAAAGGACGAAAACCGAAAACAGCTTAACGCACCAACGCTCCATTCGATGGCAATTTTGTGGGTTATTATTACGAAAGGAAAATTTAATCAATCGAAAGACCGTCTTTGACTTTTCGTAAACGACCAGAAATAATAATCTTCGTCGATTAAATTAATTAAATCGAAACGGTGATGTAATTCTTAATTGCGACCGAGAAAGTGTGCTAGATTTCAGCAATTTCCTCTTTGCTTAGGTCATCACCATTTACCATCGTCATCGATTGATCCATTCGCGCCGCGTTTCCTTTCTTCTTCTTTCGCTCTATAACAGGGAACCTTCGGGGACGTTTGCGGCCCCGTTCCAACCGAGCCCACCTCGCTCTAAGCGATCGCGTTGGCTTCTGGCGGTACGCAGACCGGCGTCGCGACGCTCTTTCCTTCGCGTCTTCCCATTAAATCTTATGCTTATACCACGTGCGCTCCAAAGTTAAAAGGAACATGTGCTCCTCTTCTTCCTGACAGACGCTAGCATGTGCTTAGCTGTTTGTCAAATTTAGCCCTCGAAATAACCCGCAGCTGTCACACCTGGCTGGACAATTTTTTTTGTTTTTCGCTCGTCTTATTTTTATTTCTCGACACCTCTCTCTCTCTCCCTCGCTGGCGTTTGGTGTTTTCTTAATTTTCCTCTCGCATTTAACACTTTTTCTATTCGGTGCACGTACAACTAACTATATAGCCGGAATGCTTTATCTTACAAAATTAGACCGGCGTTTTGCTTGCTTTTATTTGTCTTCTTGTATATATTGCTATTGGTTCTTCTCGTACAACAGCGTGGAGGAAAAAAGGGCGATATTTATTGCCGACGATGCTCTAGCATCGACGATTTCTCGCGTGTAATTTTAGACTATTCGACGTCCTCATGTGGTAATATCGCTCTTTGGGCTCCAAGCTGAGCGTCCTTCGACCGTGTGCGTTGGACGTTGGCTTTAAGGAAACCCGACGACAATTTTCCCATTCGTTCGCATGAACGGCGCTCGTTTTAATTAATTGCTTCCGAGCGCACTTTACACGGGTTTAATAATAGCAATCAATTCGATCGTCCTTGACGGACTGCGACTAAAGACTTCGTCAACGAGATCGGCCGTGTGAGTAATACTCGCGCGCCGGCAAGCGAGGCCAATCTTCGTTGTTCCTCATTAAATTAAGATTAGAAACGTTATGTGGTGACCGATAAACTTCGGTGTTCCTCGTCATCGAAACGTGACGGAATTTCTGTTAAATTTAGCTTATTACTGCACACAAACGTCACATTAATAACCGTAATCGACTTCTTTTTTCGGATCCCACGCCAACAAGTTTTACACCTGTAACATGCGATAATTGCGTACATCCTTCGACGATTATTTATGTGAATCCAGGCAATAAAAGGGCAATTCGAATTTCCTTCGCGAGCTCTCATAAAACCGAAAATATGAATTTCCGAGTCGATGGATTCGATTAACAAAAACTAAAGGAAACGCGGCAGAGGCCGTTTAGGATTGTTTCCCCAATTAAATTGTCGTTGCCCATCATTATGAACGCTTTTGTGTCTGATTAGTTTCAATAGCGTTCAAACACCTGCACCAACAAATGCTCGAGCCGTGAACGACAAAAAGAGTTAACGAAACTTTGAAAAAGTTTCGTTTTTTTCCCGTTCAACATATAGTGAACGAACTACACGACGATTCATCACTAACTTCATTTATTATTATATATTTTATTACGGGCCCCGTTCCATACGACTAAATTGCCTTTTCCTGTGTCCCACGATTAGCCATACACTATAAAATAGCGCTTATAGTATTATTACCATGATTGCTAATAATTTACGGCGATTAATTTTTAATTCCTCGACGTAATAACAAACAAATAAATATGAAAGAGCGACCGAAAAGAAATAAACGAGAAATTTATATTCAAATTCAAAAAAAAAAATGAGAGGCAGTTAAAACATTAATTTCCTTGTTATTGTCTAATTAACCGTTCGAAACGTTAAATAATAAGTGCGTGGTAGGTAGAGAAAAAAAAAAGGGAATCGCTACTAATTATCTTGTAAACGATGCGTTCTTCCATGCTCAAAATTCAGCCATTAAAAACAAAGAGATTAAGGAATTACCGTTAGTTAATTTAATATTTGTCGCGTCTTTCTTAATGGGGTTAACAAGGCAATAATAACCGAGAATGAAGGAAGACGTCGGAATATATGAATAGAACCAAATCTGTCCGAGACGAGCCGTTTTTGGGCAAAACATTAAAGACTCCCATTATTTCTGCTTTGCTTGCCTTCGATTATTCTTGTCTTCCGGGCGTGAGCCTGATTATTATTCAAATGAAATGCTGTTAAAAGTTGAATCAAATTCGATACTGACGTTTAAATGTAATTTTTATATTGTGATTCATTCATATTTTGAGAATTTTTTTTCTTCAAATTTTGCATTTTTTGGAAAGGGGGGACCCTTCTCTACTTTTGCATTTTTGCGCAAATTGCAATAAGCTCATTTTGGAACTCTAAAACTGATTAATTATGGAAAGAAACATTAGATATCGATTAATAATTGTTAATTCATATTTTAATTTTTTTTTTCAAATTTTGCACTTTTAGTGAAGGGGCGACCCTTCTCTACTTTTGCATTTTTGCGCAAATTGCAATAAGCTCATTTTGGAACTCTAAAACTGATTAATTATGGAAAGAAACATTAGATATCGATTAATAATTGTTAATTCATATTTTAATTTTTTTTTCTTCAAATTTTGCATTTTTTTGGAAAGGGGGGACCCTTCTCTACTTTTGCATTTTTGCGCAAATTGCAATAAGCTCATTTTGGAACTCTAAAACTGATTAATTATGGAAAGAAACATTAGATATCGATTAATAATTGTTAATTCATATTTTAATTTTTTTTTCTTCAAATTTTGCACTTTTAGTGAAGGGGCGACCCTTCTCTACTTTTGCATTTTTGCGCAAATTGCAATAAGCTCATTTTGGAACTCTAAAACTGATTAATTATGGAAAGAAACATTAGATATCGATTAATAATTGTTAATTCATATTTTAATTTTTTTTCTTCAAATTTTGCACTTTTAGTGAAGGGGCGACCCTTCTCTACTTTTGCATTTTTGCGCAAATTGCAATAAGCTCATTTTGGAACTCTAAAACTGATTAATTATGGAAAGAAACATTAGATATCGATTAATAATTGTTAATTCATATTGTATATTTTTTTCTTCAAATTTTGCACTCTTAGTGAAGGGGCGACCCTTCTCTACTTTTGCATTTTTGCGCAAATTGCAATAAGCTCATTTTGGAACTCTAAAACTGATTAATTATGGAAAGAAACATTAGATATCGATTAATAATTGTTAATTCATATTGTATATTTTTTTCTTCAAATTTTGCACTCTTAGTGAAGGGGCGACCCTTCTCTACTTTTGCATTTTTGCGCAAATTGCAATAAGCTCATTTTGGAACTCTAAAACTGATTAATTATGGAAAGAAACATTAGATATCGATTAATAATTGTTAATTCATATTGTATATTTTTTTCTTCAAATTTTGCACTCTTAGTGAAGGGGCGACCCTTCTCTACTTTTGCATTTTTGCAGTTATCGCAATAAACTCATTTTGAAACACAGATAGTCGGTTCCACGTACACAATTTGCATTCTTTTCTGGACCTCTTTCGATTCCCTTTTGTGTGACGATTGATATGAATGGAAGTTGAAAAAGGGCATATGTCCGTTATTATTACGATTCGCGAAATGATAGCATCTTTATTAGAATGTGCAAAAATAGATATTAGGCAGGATTAATAAAAACTGATTAACTGGACAACCTTAAAGTGCGGATCCACCATCGACCTAATTAAGATTGTTCTGTTCGAGTGAGCCACCTGCACTCACCTGATTGTGCCTGGTGACGTCACGTCGGTCACGGTTTCATTATTCGCAATGAAACGTGCTAATAATCGGTTACGAATAATAAATTTTTCGGTATTCCCTTTTCGCGAGCGTCTCCCATCGATTTAGCAACATTTACAAATTCGCTTGAAGGCTGCAAAATCAATCATTTAAATCTCTTGGGACGTCTCTAACAAACGTTTTTCTTCAGCAATAAATTTCAGGTACTTCATACTGTAATTATTGGTTATTATCAATCGTTTGCGCTCGTAAACGAATCGTCATTTGAATGGCAATTTCAAATCGTTTGACTCATTTTCTACGAATCCTTTGCAATCGCGTTAGTAATAAAAGGATTGGTTGGTTATGGTAATAATTACAATAATAATCATAAACAATTTATTTATTATTTATATTATTAAGTGGCAATAAATAATTAATGATCGTTTCGCAGAATATTATTATAATTGATTTGTTTTTTACAAAAGTGACAAACCTTAACATTAAAGTTAAAGAACCAATAGTTGTGTTGCTCGAAAAGGTAAGAAACTAACGCAACGAGTGAACCACCTGCAACTGATTAATTTAAATCTATAAACAAATTATTGTTATTATACTCCGCTTATTAATTTTAAACTCATTATCGTATTACAACGATCAGGTAGTTCCATAATAATATCTATTAATTCTGAATAAAATAATTATGATGTAGAAAAAATAGTAGATAATTTGCATAATATGAAGACAACCGAGAAACACGCCGAGTGAAAGTCGTTTCTCATCAAGTTTAATTAATTTCTGTTGATTATAATTGAAAGAAATTTGAAAAGGGGTGGACGTAACAAAGGTCGCTCTTGAGAAAAACATTTTCAGTTTTAGTAAACAACAATATAATTAAAAAGCAATGGAAAAGTTTTATTGCATTTAACTATAAATTGCAAAACTTGTACGACAGACAAACCGAGAGCGAAGGAAACGTTTAATTGTTTCTACGTTATAAACGAAAAGGCAAAAGTCAGCGGAGAATTACATCCATTTCATTAGGTTAATTGCTTTCTAATGTTAATTAACCCAAGGCATTTCATACGATTATTTCACCATAAAAAAAACATCTAAATGTTACGGCTTCAATTTCCACGACTGAATAATCGAATGGTTTCCTCGATTTCGAAAACGTTCACGTTTTGAATAATAGATCGGTCCGAGAATTGGATTAAACCTCTCCTTGGAGAAATCAACAAAAATCGAATCAATCGCCATGCAAAATGCGAGTTTCCCAATTTTCAATAACATTTTCCCCGCACGTTTTCGAGAGAAGATGGTGGGCCAGAACGAAGCAAACGTGAACCCACCCCGCTTAACATTTCGACCGAGCGGGAATATTGCGTTTTAATATTTGAACAGGCCAAATAGATTCTCTTCCACCCTCTACTTTATTTATTATCAGTTAAAAGGTCGGGGGCTGTTTCTGCGTGTTTACGTACGTACAAAGTTTATCTTTTAAACTCGCTCTTTCCCTCTCGTTCGAATGTCTTCGTCTCAAAAGCAGACACATGCACGGACGTAATAATAACGATAGAACGTTGGATTTATTCCAGATCATAGTGCATACATTGTTAATGATGAACCGCTCTTATATAAACATCGGATGACTTTTGAATGACGGGTACGCGTTTAAGCTGTTAGACGGGATAAAGCGGAGCGACGAAATGGGGAGCCGATGAATAATGCAGGAAGGTCATTATCATCGATCAAATAATTGTGTTTGTCTAAAGGATGATGGGTCGAGGCGCGGAAGAACCTTTACTAGTGGCGAGTTTTTCAAAGAGACCCATCGTCGAAAGTTGGCCAATAACTGTTTCGGTAACCGTTTCAATTTCGCACAACCGAGATTCGATTTGAATTTCAAATTTTCGCAATTAAGAGCGAAATAGTCGAGTCGCGTGTAATGCGGGCGCAAGAATTTGCAATCGCAGTTTTCGCAGTCTTAAACGGCGTTTCTGTGCACGTAATCGAATAATAACATACGTCGAACGCGAACGCTGATTTTAATGGAAAGAGAACAAAAGGGCATTTACGCGAAGCGTAAAATTTCGTTATTGTATCGGACGCAAGCCTACATAAATTGTTTAATAACGACAATATAAACGTACGAATGAATGAATTGGATATGGAATAAATTACCCGCAGAATTTCAGGAACAAAACGCTGCGTTTTATTCGTGCGCTTATTTCGTACGGTCGCATAATGGAAATCCATTCAAAGCGTTATTTTATTATGCTAATTGCGTTTAGAAATCCATTCGAAAACGTACTTTCCAATTAAACAATACGACACCGACAATAAACATAATAACTGTTCGCTTTATCAACAACTTACTATCACACATGCGGGTGTTGCTGTTAGAACGCGTTGCGGAAACCGTATGAGAAATAATTATGTCGGCCAGTAACGGTACGTTACGCAATTATTTTAGTTGGGATAGGTGTTGAACAAATGTTCCATTCCACAAGGCACCTAATCCCAAACGGAGCGAATAAAACGAGAAAGAAACGTGGAGACGAAGAGAGAAACGCTGCAAGAACCTCTTCTGTCTTTATCCGCAAGACGGCATCTTCTCTCGCACGTTCGCCTCGCCGCTCATTTACCTTCATTTGGTTTTAGTTCAACGCACTTTTTCAAAGTTATTCCCACAATTTAACTAACAACAACGCGCTGTCTTACGAAGAAGGAAAAGAACGCAGCGACGTCGACTTACATACCTCTTCCATTGCAACGGCAATAAGTACACGAGGAAAATAGGAATAATGTGAAGAAACAAGAAGAACGACAGCGACAATGTGTACACGGAACGTCAATTGCTAATATCGTTTTACCTCGTGAGAACTCTGCCCCGATTTTCATCATCATCATCAACAACAACGACTGCATCATTACCAGTCGTATTATTATTGCGAAAACGTGAATTGTACGCAATTTGATGCCGCCATTACGCTCGTGATGTAACTCGCTGAACGATACTCCGAAAGAGATTTACATAATTATTGCCTTATTAATGTACACGTACGCAGGTGGATTAGAAAGAGGAACGAGCAATAGGAAATCTCGCAAAAGAACTGCGGTTAAGGCAGAAAACGTTTCAGCTAAAGCCTTTTATGCAGGTTTCAAAAGAGGTTCTCTAAAACTTACGTTAACAAATGCGTTTTCTTTTAATCATCGCAATCGTCAGTTAATTCTTATGCAGATTTATCATTTGCAAGAAGACATAGCGAATGGGAAATTTTCAAAACAGTAAATTTTCACCAAAGCCTTCATCATCAAATAAATTTGAGCAAAAGTTTCAAAACTTCTCCAAATCGTTTTGGACTTGTGTTAGTTTCAAAGTGTTTCGGTCCTAAACAAAGTTCGAAACGAAAGAATCGTATTTAATAAGAATCACCTTCACATTTAAATTAAATTAATTAAATTTTGAAACAATTTTTCATCCAACTTACACGAGTAACGTTCTAACGTTTCAAACTTTCAACTCTCTCTATCTGTCCTTCCTCTCCGCCATCACCTTTGCCACTCTTTTACGTCGATTTTTTTCTTAAACAAAATAACCTGAATGTAATTTACACGTATAAGAATGTCGTCGTCTTTTTTTTTTTTTTCGTCGAGTTAAGTATATTTTTACATCCGGAAACGAGCTTAGTTTGGTCTCATCTCTCGAGGAAAACGAAAAAGAAAACCTTCCAAGAAAAACGTAAAAACGAGAAGAGTATTTTCAGATTAATTTTAGTAACGGAATCGAACAGACAAACAGAGGATGTGTCATCGCTTGTGTTGCTGCGTAAATCTTTGTGCAAATGATTTTCCTCTGGTGCGCACACATGCGGACGAAAAAGAAGAAATCGGCCATAAATTCCCATTGAAATTTATTATCGATAATGCATGTGCGTGAAGCATCTGCAAAGTATTCGTTCTTAAGTACCGATATTAATTTTTCTACATGCGAAGTGCGCTCAAAAGGCGGATAGACGGGAGACATGCGAAGAGGAATGGAAAATCTGTCTTATATTTTCGAAGCGGGCCATGTGCTTCAGGATAGTTATTAATCTGTGGACGAGAGAAAGCAGGAATGGGCAATCTTTGGATCGCAGCAACAACAAAGAGTCATCATCGTCAAGAGTAGCTCGCAGCCCTAGTGCGAGCAATAACAACAACAACGACAAGAAAATGTTGACGACGACGAAGACGACGGCGATGATGATGAACAGCAGCAGCTAGAGCAACAACGGCAACATTTATAATCTATCGGCAGAGAAACTGGGCAATATGGTAGGCAGATTGTGGGAATTCAAAATAACTACAATCTAAAATAAGCCAAAAACACCATCCATCTAATCTATCTATTATAAGCACACACGCTACACGTTTATAACCGTAACGCACACTGCGTACAGATTCTTCGTCTTGCTCGCGTTTCTCTACTTTTATTTTCTTTTTGTAAATTTCAAAACCCTCGAAAGAACACGGAAAAAAATAATGGGAACACTGGGGAATTTGTCTGCAATCTAACAGAACAAGCGTCGGGGAAAAATAACAATGTGACGTGCTTCGAAGGAAATAAGAACCGGAGAGAAAGTAATAAAGAACGAAGCTTTCGTCGATGGTAATCGAATACTTCGGAGAAGGAAGGAAGAAAAACTGGTAATCATTGCGCTCGGTTGAATTGCACGGAAAAAAAACTGAAAATATTAATTTTAGCAGCAAAATAAGGAAAGTCCCAACAAGGAGGAGATTAATTGATCGTACCTTGACATAAATATCCAATTACGAAGACATCTGCAGAACGGATTCATCTTCACTTGACATCTTCATTTACATTCTAGTAACGACAAAATGCCGTTGATGTTGCTCTTGCTGAGGATGTAAGTTTCTGCGTTTTAACGCGGTTCTCGAGCAAACAAAGCGTGAAGGACAATTTAAAAGCGCCATCAGATTACGGATTTGAATTTATTTTCCCGATCGATCCACCGATTGATTGAAATTAGCAAATATTATAATAATACAAGAAATAATGCGAGCATAATTAACAACGTCACGTTTCACGTGACTCTCTCCCGTTTTGCTTCGCTGTCTTCCCTGTTTGGTTCTTCTTCACGTGTTCGCCCCGGTATTTATTACACGGCCGAGGGATTCGTTTAATTAAGGCTCGAAGGATCGCTCGTTACGAAATGCAGTAGCTGTAAAATGACGATGGGACACAAATAGCTATTATGTACGTACGTCGATCTCATTCATAATGCACGAATGAATGAAAATTTCGGTTCCGTTCTTTGATTTCCGTTTCGTTTCTCTGATTACTGCCATTAAAAAGTCGGCGACTCTTTCTGGCGTTTCTCGAGTAGCACTCTATCAACTGGCGACTTTTCTTCCAGTCGAAATTTGATTAAATCACCTCGACGTCTTATCTAACGAAGTGAGTCACCGCTAAGAGTTCGTAGACCTTTAAGGGCGTCGATAACGGTGGACGTAACGATCGCTGAATAAAAAACAACATTTAATCAAGCTAATGGAAGCCCAATCTCGCGTTTATTCGACCGCTCGCCGCACAAACGAGGAATGCCATTTAATTTCGACGTCCCTATTGATTACCGTAAAGCTAACGTCGCTTTTCATTTTACCTAAATTAATTAATTTCGAAAGGTGAGTGATTTCTATGGTATCCCATTCACATGGCGTATGGTTAATCGATTTCTGCCATATTAATTAAAATATTGCACTTGTAGCCATTGAGGGGCTTCTTTCGTTTTAGCGAGTTCTTAAGCAATTCTGCGCGGATTTTGAGCTCGTCAATTAGTCTTCGTCTCCGAAATTGACTTATTAGTTGTTGTCGTTTTGCTTCGTGCTCAGATTTCCTTTTAGAAAGTACCATCCTCATTATTATTACCATCGCCGCAATTACAATAATTTCTCATTTGTTGTTGTTGTTGTTGTCGTTGTACGATAATGAACGACAATTATTTAGATTAAAAGTTGTTCTACCATTGAATGAAATAACGTGAAACAAGCATGGTTGAATAAAAATAATGGAAGATGTGCCTACGAATAATTGCACGTTACCATTACGATTATTATAGTTTTGATTCATACGAGGACGGATGGCGTGTGTCAAATTATTGTTGTTCGTTCGAAAGCACAAAAGTGTAATAACAGCAACCATATAATGGAGAGCGAGGTGTGTCTCATACGAAGCGAGAAGCACGTTCCACCGGATAGACGTGGAAGAAGCATCCGCTTTCCAACATTTAATCGATAATGTTTACGTGTACTAAATACCAATTTTACATCCCCCTTTTTCTCCCGTAGAACAAACGAACAGTATCGACCGAATCAGATTTGATTCAGTAATTTTTGGGCAAGTTTCAACGCGACATTCGCACAAACTTTCGCCGCCGGCGGGAAGCTCGCGTCCATTTATCCGTCATAATCTAATACCGAAAGAAATGTAATGAAATGCGTTTTATGTGTAGTGCAAACGGGGGACGGGGAGGTTTAATGGCCGTGGAAGAATTTATACGGATTCCTGCGTTCCCTTAATGAAACGTCGATCAATAAGTCACGGCGGGGATCGCGAACGTCACAGGATAATACCGAATCGTGCGCCGTCGTCCTGCAGGACGACACCGGATCGTGCACTTTCGCTCCATATCTTTAACAATCTCGTACTTCTTGTTCTTTATCGGCGTTACTGTTGTGACTTCGTGGCGTAAAAGTAAATGAGTGAGATGTATTCATGGCGGAGGGTGGCCACCCTCTTCATTTCTCTTCGCCTCCATTACAAGTCCCTCGTATAGAACGCGATCGTGGGGGTTGTAGTACACGAGCGTGATTGAGGGTGGCCGTGAACGAAGGGACCGTTATCCGGAGTTTTATGCGCTTTTATTATCTTCTACGCAAAAAGGTCCCATTCATCTTGTCCGACGACAGATTGGGAGATTCGGCGCTATTTAGATGTGTTAATTTTACGGGCAACTGCCGCGAATGGCAGAAGACGACAGACGAACGAGGTTCGTCATTTGTACGGAATGTTTCTAAGTTTATCGATGACGCGCTCCTGATTAATTGGCTTTTGTGCTTTCTTCTTTTTTCCTCCAGTTGTATTCCAAGTTGTATCGTTGATAGTTTAAAAGTATTTCGCCCTTTGAAATGCTTCTGGAGGCCTTAAAATTGATATGAAATGACTGTGGTCGAAATTTGGCTCTAGGAATTTTGCAGAACTTTTAAATAAACTCAATAGTTTAGAAGTTTCAAAAGCTGCTGAAGAAAAATTGTTGAAATTATTTAATTAATATGTGGAACATAAAAGACGTTCAACAAAATCGCAGTCATTTCCAGCATTTTCAACTGTTATCAACATGAGTAATTGTTTTGCGATTGCGATAAATTTTCCTGGAGGTTGGTATCATCGACTCCTTTAATAATAAATTGCAGAGTTTCCGCGATAAAGAGAAATATCGTGAACGTGACGGAACGTGGAAAACTTTTATCGAAATCATCTACAATACGCGTGAATTGGCAAACAATAGGAAATATTTCCCCGACATCCTATGCATTGAACGTTTGATTGTTGCGAAACCGCAACGTGGCGTTTCTTTCGCATTGTTCCTCGTCGTTTTCTCTCCTCCTCTTCCTTCAATTCTTTCTTTCCCTGCACGTACATACAGTCTGCTCCCCAAGGACTTGACTTATTGATCCTGGCGACGGCCATGATTGTCCGGATGCACGAATTCCCCGACTGCTCCGGTTAGTTACCAAGGCAACATTTCCGCCCGGAGCAGCGCCCATTATTATTGTTGTTGCTAAAGTTGCCGACTGCGGGAAAACGCGTTCGACGCCGCCGGGAAAGTCACGAACGACGCCGGTTCCCTCGCAAATCAAATTCGAACATATGGCCGAGCAGAGCATTTCGCGATGCGTGCACATGCATATTACATTTTTCTTCCTAATTGGGCGCACCGTCCCTTTGCGCTCTTCGATATTTCAAGAAGGAAAAGACTCGCGGACCGAAACAAAGAACGACGAAACGCGAAGGGAAGAGAATAATCGCAATAATAATCGTTTGCGGGGTGGGATTGATGGTGCACGTGTCCCGATCGGACGACGTTCGAACGAATAATCCCCGGCCACGTGACCGGAACATCTACAGCCGCGTGTTGCTCTACCGGAACTAAGCCGTCGTATCTTTTTCTTCCTCCTCCATCGGCAGCAACAACAACATTAACAACCGTCTGCTGATTCATTGTCTTGCGCTTAATTTCCCGTAAATTATTATCGACGATCCGTTCGTGAGCGATTGCAATTCGGCCCAAGAACCGTGACTTTACGACATGTGATGTGAAATCTCTTTCTCAAAAGCGACAGCAGTTGGATCGTTTTCGTTCTTGAAGGATTTGGTTTATTATCGTTAGAGACACGAATCGTGAAATCTTCGAGAAGAGTGGGACTCTAGTAAGCGTTTAAGACGGTTATTTGGCGGAACAACGAGAATCGTCTCCTGGAAATAATCGCACTTCGTCGGCCATAAAACGATAAACGAGTGAATGAGGTTCCATTTAATATTTCCCTCCGTTCCGAAGTATGCACGTTTGTTTGTCTCTTCGCTCTTAAGACGCTACGGCCCGATAAGGAAGTTAAGTGGGTTCGCGAGGCGACGGCATTAATAATAACACAACAATAACGAGACGGATTTTTCTTTAAAAGCGAACTGCAGTGGTATATAAGGTAAATGGTATAAATAAATGCCGCTGCAGGTAGGTACGATATTGTAATATAGGTAGGCAGTTTAAGTGCATTGGATGATGCATTCCTTTTATATTAGTGGCATAATGGCTTGATTGTCACGTCTCTCTTGTTGATGTTGTCGTTCGGGCAAGTATTGTTCGACCGCGACTTCTTGGCGCCTGTCTCCTTACCTGACTGTCGTACACGTTGAATTAACAATTAGATAAAACGCATTGTAAATGATTTATTTGTTAAATGGAAGTGAATAATGAACGTGCACGCTTTCAGACAGAGAGAGAGAGGGAGAGAGAGAGAGAGAAGAAAACCATATTCAAGCGGAAATGCACGATGCGGACGTTCTCTAATCGCGTTTTCCATTCGAACAACGGAAGTGCGCGTACTTGTGTTTGCTTTCCATTTTCCTTGATCGCGTGAAAAACGCCAGTTTAATATACCCGCCTTTAATGATCGTTCGAAGTCTCCACATTCATTCCCATCCGTCCGTTAAGTTCAACGATTATTATCCTTCTTGCGGCTGGAGTCCTTGCGCCTACGTACACCCCTAGCAACGCGAGGACAAAGCGTTATTGGCTTGCCAGGATCAAAATGGCCGACGATCGATCCTGTCTTGCCTGCGCGAGTCCTTCAAGGATTGTCCCTTCGTTTTCCCATTTGCCTCACGATGGTAAAACGCTGAACGCTGCAAGTTTCATCGTCGAAGAACTCCGTCTTCGTACGTCTACGATGAGTAATGCCTCCGTAAGCGTTTAATCGAATCAAATCACAAACTCGTGTTCCCCGCGTGTCTATTTGCTGTTCCTCGACGAAGCCCCCTAAAAGCGTTCCTTAATAAACTGAATAACGCACGTGGCCAACAAAGTCCGTCTCATTAAACTAACGAAGACACGTGTCCCACTGCGATCCCCGCAATTCCTCCTGTTTCCTTTTTCTCCCGACGTACACGTGCAATCGACTAATACGCGGACACACGACATCGTATCCTAAGCAAATTTAATAAAACGCAATGGACATTAGTGTTAACCCCTAAGCGAAAAGAAAGAAGAATTGGAGGAATATTAAGCTTTTTTGTTGCTCTTCCAAAGAGGAACCTTTTTCTCTCATCTTAATCCGTTCGCCACGAACTTCCTCTTGGCCCCAATGGCGAAGGAAAAGCTAACAGTTGAGCAATCCATCTCCCACAGAAATGACGAAGGGGATGAAAATCTTAAACGCTAAATCCCACAATCCGAATGTAACTTATTCCACCCCCTCGGTCCATTATTATGACGATGGTGTGGTACCCTTAAATTACAAACGCACCCCATAATACTTCATAATACCACTATGTATATATTTTAATGGGAGGAAAGAGAGAAAGATACACAATCTGCAACGCCATCAACTTTGTTTCGCTTTTTATAACGCTCTCCTATCACTAGCGTATCAGGATGGATTACCGAAAAGATTTATGTAATTATAAGTTTGTCTAGTTTCGAAGACGTCGAGGAACGTTTTTCGTATCGAATAATAAATGATCGTTTTCTCTTTCATCCGCAACGACGAATCGTCGGGGTGTTTAACATTGACGAGACTTTCGGAATCAACGTTAAGTCGCTATTGTTAATGAACGGTAGGGGGTGGCGCCACCACCTGCCGTTCCAAAACCTTTTTACAGGTGCATCGGAAACGGTAAAATGCCCGCAATAAGGTAAAGTGCTGTCGGCGTTTATTTGGCATTAATCGTTTGATTTGTTCATAAGGTTTTCGGTAATTTCCCTTTTCCCAAAACGCTGAATGCTTTTGAGAAGCGTTTAAGAAAAATCTATTTTCTTCAGGTTACTCCGCCTAAACATGTAGCAAGCAGAGACAATAATAAGAAATAGTTTGGTAAGTTATTTTCGATTATTGTACAATGCGGGTAGAGAGAAAGAGCGAATAAATTTTATTGCGTCTGACTGTTATTTATCTTATGATTATTGTAGGTGTGAAAATAGTCGACGTGCTTTTATTAGTCATTACGATTTACGATTGGTAATTTCTTCGAGAGACACATTAAATGAATGTGTCATAGATACGAATTGTGGACCTTTTAAACGAGAAAGGTTAAGGATAATTACAGCGAATAAATTATAATGAGAATTTCTTTATTAGGCTTCCACCCAACGATACGGTTTTGGAATTTTCGATTTTTTTTTGAAAAAGGAAACGTGAAGGAGACAGTCTGAAAACTTTCTAACGCGTACCAAATTTCTTCGGTTAAACGTTTAAAAAATAAATAACTGAAGGTGTTTTTAATTTGACTAATTAATACTAATTTAATTCGATTTCGTTCGTTATAAGTTTTCTACAAAAAGATAATCGCAGCATATTTCGTTCTCGAAAGAGAGAAATAAGAAAAACGTGGACGTTTATTAATTATGAAGTTCTTCGCCGAATAACGAATGTACTATAACTAATAATAATGGGAAAAATATGAGATGAGAAAGAATGAGAAATCCCGCTCACTCGAATGGATATTGCAGGTGTTCGAAAGGTAAGAGCAACCAGCAACAACAACAAAAACAACAACCCACAATCTTTCTCTTATTTTTTCCTCCTCTTGTTTTGCTGCTGCTCTTTCTCTTTAATAATACGAATCATTTCGATTCTCTTAATTTATTTACATGCTCCGTTCTTGTTGTTGTTATTATAACGAATTTGGCCTTTCATCTTGCTCGACGGTCACGACTTCTTCACAATTAAAATATCGTTCTTCAGATTATTTCCTCAATTAATTTTGGTTTATTGTTCTTATTCGATTCATATTTTGCATTAAATTGATAAGACAGTTTTTTTGTCGTTTGCTTGCCAGCGGAAATTAATTCCCAAACCTCTTCGCTCGAAGGCAAATTAAAATTAAACAATTTCTTTTTAATAAAAATTTACAGTTCTTTCGTGCTCTGTGATATTATTTAGTGTAATTTAAATTGGAATGTTTAGTTTCACGGTAATTGAAATAAATCGCTTTCGTCATGGTTAAAACGCTCTCCATAATTTCCTTTCTTTCCTTTTCACTTTATTGAAGCGAATGTAGGACAATCGAGACCATTTTCAAACCGTAATTGCATAAACGTCGAAGGAATGAAACCTCGTGGACTCTGCACATCGTTAAGATCTTTTGTAAATCCCTTATCATCAACGTTTAAACGACATACGTACGGTTCTTTTTTCTTCTTTTAGAGAATTTTCTCTTTATTTCTGCAATTCGATTTGGAAATCTTATACTGTTACGCAAGAGACGACAGAGAGAAACGTAAACGAGAGACTCTTAACGATCGCATCTCGATCCGAGAGGATAATGTTACCGCGGAGCGATAAGTGTAAAAGTATAAATCATTACGACAGTGCATGTAATATAAATAAATAAGGTTCGCTGTTAAGTGTGGGTCGCGGGAGAGATGCGAAATGAAGAGAACCGATTTCAATGGTACGTAATGGTAATAATAACGAGATTGGCAACTTTTTTACGTGCGGCATTAAAACGTATTGCGGCGAACAATGCGAGAGACGCTCACTCGCCCAAAGATTAAAAGGAGTGAAATAAGAGTGAGTGGAAAAGTAATAATAATAACGAGCATCTCGCCAAGTTGCTTTGTACACGATAAAATAAAACGAGTGGGTGAGGTTTCGTAGCCAAAGGCGACCGGTTCACACGGTGGCCAAGCTTTGCAGGTGTGCGCCAGACTGACCGGCGCCACCGTTCCAATCTCCGTCGCATTCCGAGTCCGGCTACCTGCCCTTGCTGACGTTGCCGTTGTTCTTGTCGTTGTTGTTGTTGTTCCTCTTGGCGTGTTGTCGCCCGTTCGTTCTTTCTCCCTTTTTTCCTACTCGTCCATCCAATTCCACACCGATATATTATAAATTGTTGTTGTTATATATTAGATGGTCACGTTCACATGTCTCGCTCGTTCTTCCACGGTCCTTGTCTCGTCTCCTTATGAAGTTAATCTTTTCCGTTGCCCTCTTGGTATTGTACGTTTCATCCGTCGAGGAGACGAGTTCGACAAAAAGGAGCGTAGAAACAATAACGTAGCGTCTCATTGAAGACCGTGCCAAATCGACTTTTACCATTTTTGGTTCGATTAATTGGATCGAATCGCTTCGAAGACCGCTCTTATTACAGACGTTCTTCTACTCATAACACACGTTTCTCGTGTAATTCACGTCTTTATATTTGGTTAAATCGGCTCGCCGAAAGCAACGACGGATAATGAAGATGGATTAATCGTTTGCGTTTTTGCTGATTAACACCTGCTTAATTCTTCTTAAAGAACGCTGAAATTACGATAGATATAATTGCCGTTTCAACAGAGGAATTAATTTCTTGTTATTATAATTAATTCGTTTCGAGAGGCCTGTAATAAGAAAAGGTAGATCGTTCAAACGAAATACCTGTACTTCGTTTGAGAGATGCCTCGTGTTATTTTGATATGTGACATTCTAAACATATCGTATTACCGAAAGGAGCGCAACTTAATTAAAAGAAATAACGGATCTTCGTTTGATGGATCTAATTTATGATTCGAACGAGAACAAATTTTCGTTAGGGCTTCTTAAGTCCAGTTACAACAAGTTATCGTAAAAATGAATTAATTAACTCGTCAAACTAGCAATTAAAACTTTACCAAAAGCATTTATAAGATATCCTCATCATCTCAAGAAGGACGCATACAAATTAAGTACATTAAAAGCGTTTGAAACTGATTTGCTACAATTTCCTTAAGTTTCGCTACAATCTATTTAAAAATTAATTATTCTTTAAAATCCTTTAATTTATTAACGTCCATTAATTCATTCATCCTTAAAAATATCCTTTTTATTTTAATTCCGGACATATGGCGCCATCTCTTGTCTAATAGCCGAACGTAATCATCAAAAGCTGTAATTTACATTATCTTTCTTTGACGTTTTAATTATTTTCCTGAAAACCTGAAACGTTTATATTTTATTGTGGTTGAAATCGACAAACAAACGGAACGGCCTGAATAACAAAAATATTTAGTGTCAACGACATTATTCTATTAGTATAAAATGGAATTTTCGGTAAGTTTAATTTAATTAATTATTTTATTAACCCAAGAAGAATGCATGAAGTGAGAAAATTATTTTATGTTGATACTAAAGTCGATCTTTTCAGCATTTCATGTATTATACTTATTTCATATTAACAAAGAAATTATGGAGCAATTTGAAAGAGTACAATCATTATTGATTATAATTTTAATTCATTCAATAATCTCTGATAATACTAACTAATATTGTGCTTTCTCCACTGTTTTAGCCCTTATTTCGATTGATATGCACTAAAGGAATAGTATGATATAAGGAATATAACATATGCTTACAAGTAGCATAACAACAATAACTTCTTGAACTGCATTCAATCAATTTCTGATGGATAAGGAAAGAACTGAGCTATCAGATAATGAAGATGAACTATCAAAGCAAGAAGTTAATTATACCATTTACATAGTGTAATTAATTTCAAGATGTATTTTCCTTTGAAGAAAAAGCAAACAAAGAGAAGATCATCAAGGAGATTATGCAAGAAACCCCGTTTGGCACTGACTGATGGTACCAGTGATGAGAGTGGAGATGAGGATAGAAAGCCTAGGAACCACAATCATAAGAGACAAAAATCCAATTCTAAGAAGTTAATGTTAAATGGTTTTGATATACCATCTGGTTTCAAGGTGATTAATTAGGAGAATGTTATAATTCATAATGAATTTAGTTAGCAACTATTCTTAACTTATTCTTATTCTTCTTGGTTTTAGCCTGGAAGTTTTCTAATTTTAAAAAAGGATGCCCAATCAGGATACACATATCAACATCCATGTATATGGAAAATCGATGGTAAGGCGCTATTACAAAAATTCGAACCGTTTGTTGAGGACGGCATTGTTAAGTATCGGAATACATCAATAGTATGCTCGTGAGATGTGGTTTCTAATTCGATCACTGTACTTAAATACTGATATTTACAGTACACTGGATGGTCGGTACTTGAGAAAGATCTGTATGCACCGATTTACGTTCACGTAACATTGCAAGCTGGACAAAAAATGATTGTACAAATGAATTTTGATCAATTGAAGGAGATCAATATGGAGAGCGATTGAAAACTGAATTTCAATTTATTATTAAAATTTTGTACATGTTTATATGTACCTGTATAATTCTACACTTATTATAAAATTTAATATGAAAAGAAAATATTGAGAAAACATTTAAACTCTCGTTACATTAAACGCTAGGAGCTACACGATGTACAGATGTTGGTGCATAACTTCCCGTTATCGGCTTATCCAGAATTACTTTCTTTAATATTACATATAGGATTGCTCCAAATATTATTTGGCAGAAAGCTATTATAACGTTTATGGCCCATGCTGGTAATATATTTTCCCCTGAAAAAAATCAATCATTAATCTAACAGTAATTGTGATCGTATTCAAATCATACTGTAATATGTCCTTGTTATCGTTTTGCGACCCCGCAAAATTTTTCTCCTAGCCTCCGTTTCAGGCGTGAAACAGGCCAGGAAAACTGCGAATTAATAGTTTATTAACATAAGCAAATTTAAAATTAGATCGATCTTACCAATTACGATTGCCAATAAGTATAATTTTTTTATTGTCTTCATTTTCTTCCCTTCTTTTCAAAATTGAGACTGAATTTTACAAAATATCGACGTAGAATAAAGCAATTTGTACCTGTTTAATTTGTTATCTTATCACATGTTTATTTATTGATAACGAATTCGTTTCTAATAAACGTTACTAATTAAGTCGGTCATTAGAAACCATGAATCATTGCTTTAAATACTAGTCAGCAAATCATCTCCCTTTTTAATCTTACTACAAGAATGATCTCTTTTTCGCTTTCATCAATTTCAAGCGATGCAACATTTCTACCGCTTCCATAATTCTGCTAATGAATTGAACGATCTTGCAATAACAATTTGTCAAGAGCAATTACAAGCTAACACATAATATTTAGGTCATTAAAATGAACGAAGGTCAATTAATGTTAGATAACATTGTCGTATTCGAGTAGAGAAATTTAGTTAGTCGCATTACAAAGCCAGCAAACAAAAAGAATCAACGCGATGAGGAATTATTTTTAAACATGCATTTGATCGGTGCAATTGACGAGGGCACGTCGAGTGCGCGTTTTATTATATTTAAAGCGCAATCGACGGAAATTGTCGCCTCGCATCAAGAAGAACTGAATCGCATTTATCCGCGCGAAGGATGGGTGGAACAGGATCCAAAAACCATACTGAACGCCGTCCACAAGTGCATCGATCGCGCCATCAGTAAATTAATCGAATCCGGTGGCGATGTTAAGGATATCGCATGTATCGGTGTGACGAATCAAAGGGAATCGACAATCGTGTGGGACAAGATTACCGGCGAACCGTTACATAACTCCATAGTATGGCTGGACATGCGAACGACATCGACCGTCGACACGCTGTTAGATAAAGTGCCGAACAAGACGCGAAACAAGAACTATTTGAAGCCGCTGTGCGGATTACCGTTGTCGCCCTATTTCAGTGCCGTCAAATTGAAATGGTTGCAAGAGAACGTGCCGTCGATTAAGAAGGCGATCCAAGAGAAACGTTGCCTGTTCGGCACGGTCGATTCGTGGCTCATATGGAACTTGACCGGCGGAAGAAACGGCGGGATTCACGCCACCGACGTGACGAACGCGTCGAGAACGATGCTGATGAACATCGACACGTTGAAATGGGATCCGTTCCTCTTGCAGTTCTTCCAGACGGACGTGAACGTGTTGCCGCAGATCAAGAGTAGCGCAGAGTTGTACGGTACGATTAAGGACGGACCGTTGGCCGGTATACCGATATCCGGTTGTTTGGGCGATCAACAGTCGGCGTTAGTCGGTCAGCAATGTCTGGAGAAGGGACAGGTAATTTCTGAGGAAGATAAACGACGCGCATTTACACGTTCTTTTTTTTTTACAGGTGAAATGTACGTATGGCACCGGCTGCTTCTTGTTATATAACACGGGAACGGCAAAAATCAATAGCAGACACGGTTTGGTCACGACCGTTGCGTATCAGTTCGGTCCTAAAGCTCACGCGGTCTACGCTCTCGAAGGATCGGTCGCCGTTGCGGGCGCGGCGATTACGTGGTTAAGAGACGGTCTCTCCGTTCTCGACGATTTCTCCGACACGCAAACTTTGGCGGAAGAGGCGTTGCTAGAAGAAGGCGGCGACGTTTACTTTGTGCCGGCGTTCAGCGGTTTGTACGCGCCGCATTGGCGTCAGGACGCCAGAGGGTAACAGTTGAGGGCATTCTTTTAAATGGAAATAATTGCAAATGCAATACTTTTTAGCGTGATATGCGGCATAACGACCGAAACCAAATCGAGTCACATAATTCGTGCCACATTGGATGCCGTCTGCTTTCAAACGCGGGATATCTTAGATGCGATGGTCAAGGATTACTCGGCGAATCTGCAGAAGATTCTTGTACGTAAAGATCAATTAATTAAGTGGAGCGGTAATTGAACGAAAGATATATTTAGGTCGACGGCGGTATGACGAGTAATTCCATGCTGATGCAGCTACAAGCCGATTTGACTGGTTTGACCGTCGTCAAGCCAATAATGGCAGAGAGTACGGCTTTGGGGGCGGCAATAGCGGCTGGAATGGGAATTGGTTCTTGGGATATTAGTAAACCCTTGACGATCGAAACGAAATTTTGGACGCCAAAGTTTAGCAGCGACGAAAGAGACGTGAGGCATCAGAAATGGAAAATGGCTGTGGAACGGTCTCTCGGTTGGGATATTTGATTATTAATATATTTCGAAATGATATGGCTGGAATAGTTTAGAATAAAAACGCAATTTTGAATCGTTTGAATTCTGTAGTCCTGTAATAACGCAACCCACTTTACCGTGATTCTATGAAGCTATGTTCACATCGAGAATTTTCACTGTGTGGCTAATTTCATGGTTTGAAAAATTATTATTTAGTTAGTGTTAAATGGTCTAATTTTTGATAATTGTGTAATATTTATAATATAAATATAAAATTATTAAATATGGCAACAAATCCGGAAACCAGACAAGAAAGCTGCTGCAAACAAGCATTAAAACCTTTAACGACAAATAATATTTTGTACTATTATATGCCGGCACAGGGAGTATTAAGCTATGCAGCACTATCAGTTAATGTAATGAATCCATCGCTTGTAATGAGGTATCTTATTGTTATTAATATGAATTAGCAATTAAAATGAAGGAAATTATTGTCGCTTTTAAGGTTATTCCCAAAGCGAGACATCACAAATGTATTGTTATTAAATAGCATTGTTGGTGCAGGATTGTATTTGCACAATAGGCCACATCTAAAGAATGCTAACAAGCAGGAGCGTATTTTGTACAGGTATAATTATTTCTTATCTTCATGATTGGCATGTTAATTAATCTTGCTTATTTTCCTATCATTAGTGCATTTGGGGCAGCTACATTCTCCTTGGGATCATTATTGACCTGGGCAATCTTACGCAGTGTTGTACCAGATAATATAGCATTCTGCACAGTGTGTGGAATAGGATCTGGTTTTGCAATGATTAAATTAGGTCGTAGTTATGTGAATTACTTGGATAATAATACTAAGTCTTAAACTTGTTCAGAACAAGAAATTTTAAGTATAATCTTATGTAAAATATATGTGCTTAGTTGAATATAATTATTTAATGGAATTTGATATTTCATTGATGCCTGTCAATCAAAGTCAAATCCAATAACATTTAAATTGTCTTTAATTTCTATTTTATTGCAGGGATGATTTCTCCTATTAATTGTTTTAGGTTGTTAACACAATGACAATGTCCAATGATGTTACTGAAGAGGAAATTTTAAGAGAGTTTTATAACAATTTTTGTCTAGCTGCAACTGTTCAAGGAAGAATTGCATACTTGTTAATGTCAATACATGGCGTAAATCCATATATTCTGCAAAGGTAATAATAAGTTACACGCACTTTATTGAGAATTCTCGTATATTCGATGACTACGAATTTATTTTTATCTCGGCCTGAAATATATGTATTTGTCTACGGCATACATAGCCATTTATAAATAGAATTGTGCCAAAAAGATGCGAGGACAGAAAATGGGACACTGTGATTGTGAATAATGAACATTTTCTTTCTTTTGTAGAATAACTCGTTATGATCCAACGCCGTATTTATTTGCGAACATGCTTTATGGCACGACCGTTTATATTTTCTCAAGACCATCATTACAACCGATCAGTACGATTAATAGATTATCGTTCAGGTAAACGCGTACTGTTAGAAGCATACAGCACCTCTTCGTATAAAAAAAAACTAATTCCACGGCTTCCAGCGTAATTTCCTTTAATTAAGGCAATACAATTTAGATTTCTCTTTCATTTTCTACAGCATCCTGGGTTCCATGATGTTTAATTATTCGACCATGCAATTCTACGATTATCTAGTGGAACAGTTTTCGAACAAATTGTATTTGCTAACATTTCTGGGATACATCAGCGGCAGAGTGTTCATAGTACATCTCATGGCTTATCTATATCACGTAGACACTCGAACCGTTGGACAGAACAGCAGAGATTTGAGAAGAAATTCCAATTTCGAGTCAATGTACATATGAAGGATTGATGAATGAAATCAATAGTATTTCAAAAATAATCCACTTTATTATATAAACACGTAAACTATTAGTTTTATACATTCTTATTGTATTCGGAGATCGATTAAAAATAACAACAAATAAAACGTTTTTCTCGCGTAATCCGAAAAAAAAGCTCAAAAGGAATGTAATCTGCCCATGAACAGCTTAATCGCGTCTGATAAACTGGAAACGAAGCTTTTGAGATGGAATCTTATTGTACAATCAGAGAAATGAGATAACTTTTAAAAGTAGGCAAAATGAATGTGATAACAGTAAAACTATTTATTTTAATAAAATATATAATTTAGAAAAAATGTAATTAGAATAATTGTCACTAAGTTTCAACTAATTAACATAATAATTGATATCGCTAATTTCAAATCGATCTGATAAAAGACAATAAGAGAGAATTTATCGTTTATCAGTCTGAAGTACATGCAGTGATTATAAAAAAAATCACTTCGATTAATAATTAAAAAGTAATAAATTATATTTATATTACAAATATATAATAATTACACTAACTCTATCTACAAAAATACATTTTCTTCATTTAATCTTATTGCGTTTATTAATCCGTATCTCTCTTTTAGAATTTCTCATGGAAGTCGTCGTCTTCGAATGCAACGAGAGAAAAAATTGCATTTCGTTTAATTGCTATTTTGATAAAAAATATAATAAGAGATAATTATGAAGGAATACTGTTATCAATTAACGATTATTGGCTTCGCATTAGACCGCACGGTGAGAATGCAAATGGGCAGCCGTTGTCGCCGCCGTCGTCTCAATAATTCCTCCGTCATGCTCGTGGTGACCATGGCTGTGTTCGTGGCCAGCTGTAACAGATAAAAATAATATGAGATTCCCATTTTTTTCTGTCTGACTAAGACTTGTACAGGACTTTAAGCTGTTGGGCGCAGGAGATGCGTTTAAAAATAGAAAGTGGTTATCCTTTGAAAATATGTAGGTGCAATGGTGAGCAAACATCGTCGTGGATTTTGAAGAATTCGTTTCATTTACGCAATCAAGACATATTTTTCGCAATGCTCCTCATTTTTCTTTGGAATTTTCTTATAAAACCACGATCAATAGCGTCATTCCAATGTATTATCTGCAGTATCTATCGATTACCTTGTACAATATGATTAATGTTATTTATATAAAGATCATTTTATTCTGTTAATTACTTTACACTCCACTAAAACACGTTTTTTCTCTCCTACTAACCTATTGTTCACGTTACTTATCAAGTCAAGGTGATTCTATTTAATTGCTCGCGTGTTATAAATAGCAATTTCATTTCATCCTTTATTTCTAACTCTTCTTTTAGAGCCGAATCCTAAATAGGAGATGACTGTGCGCCATATAAAATGATACATCACAATCTTTTATTTTTGTTGTTGTTAATCACCTTGAATGCCGTAATTGCAGAATCATTTACATCGAAACTATAATCGGAGATGAATGAATAGCTGCTTCCAGATAATATAAATCAATATCCGCCTTTGAAGAAGTTTCGTGCGACAAAGAATTCTTTTCAAATGAAAAGAGAATTAAATTTGTTAACTTTCTAAGTCTTTCAAGAAGCCTTCACGGTGATGTGTTAGTTTCGAAAGCGTTTCAAACATGTTCAATTAGAAATTAACCAGAAAAACCGCCAAAGTAAAAAAATAATAACTTGTAAAAGAGGTTCTTAAGCGCCAAAAAGTACAATTTTAATTAGATAATTATTTTTCGTGTTGTTATTTTCGGAAATCAATCGACGCACTTTAAATAACGTTCTTTTTTTTGCGAAAGCTAACGTTTCGTATGATTGACGTAAATTGCGAAATACCAGTTGGTTCCATGCGTCCCTCTTCGCAAATAGGACGATTAAAAAAGAAAATTGTTTATAAACCCGGTTATCGATTCGTCAAATGGCAAGAACGAATTCCGCTAGTTTAAGGCTAAAGGTGAAGGTAAAATCGAAGGTTCGAATAGTAAGGGAAATAAATAATTCAAGCATATCGTCACCGTTCAACGTTTAGCTAACGGCAATAAAAACTTTATTATAGGCGTTGAGGAATTGCGGAGGATTTACATCTATTCGATGCCACAAAGAGGTTTGTTCTATGCGAAAGGTGCCACAAAAAGAACGAAATTGAAAGCAAAAAAGTAGATTACTTATGCAACGAAGAATTAAAAACGAATTGTAGTTTCCTCCAGCACATCCTGCTACTTATTTCTCTTTTTGTGTTATTTAAACTAGCTGTAGGAATTTACTTTTACCAGCTTCATTTAAGACCATTTATGTCAGGCATTATTATTAAGAATTTTACGTAACAGCCGCCGAGTTCTCTCGGTGATGTCTAATTGTAAGACTCGTTATTCAAATTACTACGGCTCCTTTAATGACGCAACTTCTTTTCTTGGGTTCTTACTGCCACAAATTCTAATAACACGTATTTTAGAATTTAGAAAGTAAATTTCTGTTTACAAGAAATCCAAAGGTAAAAACGGTATGAAATCTGTGTAAATCTCTGTGGCGCGCCTATCGTCGAAACCATCGACCTATGACACGTTTCGATTAATTAATCGACCATCTCACTTTCACTTTCTTCCAGCAGCACTCGTGACTCGAATGATCAATAAGGAAACGAACCCGAAATTAGCGTCATAATAAGCTGATTATTTATTGCATTGGCGAGATTGTAATATGATTAAAAAAAAAGCAAGTGTTTATATTTTTGCGAATTAATAGCACGTTAATGTGTGAAGGTCGCGTGCGGTCAGTTAACTTATTTTTTAGTAGAACGGTTTACTTTGCAGCACAGTTTTATGATTAATTAAGCGAGTGCAAGAGTTTGTTTTAATTAGAAACAGATTCGTTATTGACGAACGCGAAAAAAGAAAAGTGCAATTCGACAAAATATTATATTTGCTTTAAATTATAACGACCTTTCTGATAACTCGCGTATTTAACACAATAATAACAACGTTAACGACTTTACGATTATTATTTTTCTTTAGCTAACTATTATTGTTATCCGTTGATTGTTTGCCTTCGTTGGAAAAATCAAACAAGACATTGATTGCAGGGACGATGATCTTGTTCCGATAAACGATAAGCACGAAAGAGTTTATTGGAGTTTACAAAGAACCGATTAAAGCGGATCAATTGCAATAATTATGGATACTCCAATCGTTTATTTCGCCATTTTGAACGTTATTTGCATAGAGATAGAGTTTGCAACAAAGTAAAGATTCGGTTTATCAACAACTCGCACCCTTTTTCGCAGTCGCTCATTTCGCGCAACAAATCGAGCAGAAAAACCAATTAAAATTAATTAGCTCGACGATTTTTATCTAGGCAATTAATATTCTAGATTTCTTTCGTTGTGCTACCAGACCGAACAAGAAGAAATAGAAAGGAATCCATTCGATTGCAAAACGGATGTGTTATGTAACGTTACGTTCGAAGAGAAAAATCTGTTCGTTCCTTTGCAAACTGTATTTGGGTATTATGGGAAAAAGCCATTGTTAATCTCGTAATATAAAACCAAGACATTTAATCTAAAGTTAAACAAAATATAACATTCTAGCCATTTTAACACCTCAAACGCTAGCTGTAAAGTTTGCTGAACCATTTAATCATACGACTCAAAAGTTAATTGCTTCACGTGAGCGAAGTGTCCCGATTTAGCCGCGAAAACGTGCGCGCGATATAATGAGATTGCGATTACGCCGAAATCGATCACTCACTTAATAACTGTAAGGCGAACATGACGGCGAATCCGACGAAGATGGCGCAAAATTGCCACAGGCCGCTGTGCCTGTTGTTGCGCTCCCTCGCCAGCACCTCGAAGAAGACGACGTACAACAACGTGCCGGCGGCCATCCCCTGCAAGATCACGGAGGTAACGTCCTCTTCGGAGCGTCCGGTCTCGCTCAACAATATCCCGATGCCTATGCCTATTATGCAAACGATTCGTTTTTTTTTTGTGATTTCCTTTTTTTTGTGTTGGTTGGTTGGGAGTTGGAACGCAGCAAAAATTGCAAATTTACATCACAACCATTTCTAACGACATAATAACAACGAAAGAACCTTGACGTTCCGTTTTCGCGTCTATCATTATTTAACGCTGCCCGTTGCAAACAAGCCCACGGACAATTACGAATTCGAAAGTGAGAGGACGTTAATAAGTCGAACTTTTTCCGCGTCGCTCTTTGAACAGGAATCCGCCGAATGCATTTCAATGTCGTTAGAAACGCGCGGCGCATGATGCAATCGATGCGAACGTATAACCAAACTCTCGTACCGACCTAACGGCGTGACGGCCGCGAACGTCCCGATGTAGATGAGGACGAACAAGAGCTTCGTCTTCGAGCTGATCAACTCGACGCCGACACAGAAGGCGATCACCAGTTTGTGCGTGGCGATCGCGGCGAACAGGTACCACACCTTGTCGACGCTGTTCTCCAAGCCGACGGCCAAGCCTTCGAAGACGGCGTGGAAGCTCAACGCCAGCACCGCCAGGAGGCCGCGAAACGAGTTCTTCAGGCCGCCGGACCGGTCGAAATGCCCGTGATCGTGATGATGGTGGTGGTGATGGTCGTGTTTGCGCGTGACGACAAAGTTGACCGTCGACTGCGAATTGTACAAGTCCTTGCTCGACGCGTCGATCGACGAGTCCTCCACTTTGTTCAGCGAGACGCGCGGTATCGTCAGATGGTCCTTCTGCTTCGGACATCGTACCGACAGCGTGCGATGCAACGTGTCGTCTTTCAGCTTCCGGTCGAGGAACATGTGCACCAACTCCTCGATCACGTAGACGAAGAAGAAGCCGAAGCAGAAGATCAACTCGGACGTCGGCAGACCGTGGCCGATCATCGGCAACATGTCGCGTTCCTCCATGCCGGCGATGATCTCGCGCACTTCCGGCTGCAGGTGGATGAACGTGGTGAACAACAGGACGCCGCCGCCGAAGCACAACAGCAGCGAGATGATCAGGTTCTTGTCCTCGTTGTCCGATCGGATGTCGAACAGTTTTTGCAATTTTATCGGCGACACGCCGATCAGAAACGAGCAGAGGCCCAGCGAAATCGACGCGACGATCTTCGCTATCAATAAGTCACTTAGGCCGTTCGGTTCCGTCGAAGTCGCCATTATTTGCGAATAACGTCGTCGGACGTCTCTCGATTCCTTTTATATCCGTCTCCGTTCGCGGCAACAATTCAATATCGAGCACTTTAATTAAACATTACGCTGGAACGGAGTAAAACAAATGACGTGAACGTGGCAGACATGATAAATTGCGGTCGAGATACTTGAAATTGTTGATTTAAGATTTGCACCTTTTGTCCTACTTTTCCTTTCTTTCTCGCCAATCGAAGGGAATCGTTTCATTCCATGTTTGCGTTGCGTTTTATTGCAAATTGCATCGTCGCTTTTTGTCCTTTTCGTTCGTTTCATTAACATCCCCCGCGGTATTTAACTAATGGCGAACAAACAAGATTAATCAAAGATTTACTTTAAGCCGTGTACTATTTAATTAAAGAAAAAATAGGTGATGCCATAAAGCGCACGCGAGATTTCTTCAAACAAACAAATCCTTATTCAGTTTATCAGTGAACGATCCGCACTTTATAATGTTGATTGTTGTGACATTGACACTGGAAGTGTCGTCAGAAAGAACGAAAAAGAAGACGTAGAGTGTCAATGTTTGCAATTTTCCTTTTATCGATTCCCCACCGATAATTTGATAATATTCAAAAATCGTTAATTGATCAAATCGAAGTTTTAATTAACCGCTTGTTAGAGACCGATTAATTATTTTTAACTCGCGGTTAATTAATCATTCGCGTTACGCTAATTATTGTATTATTACGATTTTTATTTCTCCATATATAATAATTAAATTTACTTTCACTGGCGATTTAATTAAAAATCTTACTTTCATTCGAAATTCATCTGAAACCTTACAACCGCTTCATTTCCAATACGTATTATTCTTAAACAATTTGCATATTGCATACTTTCGAGATTTCGCAAATACCTCTCTTTCGCGTATTTTCTAAATAATACGTTAGGAATTTGCAAATAAAACTGCAAACAACCATTTATGAGAATGTGAATATACGTGCGTGGTTCGCGATTTAATTCGCTCGAATTCTATCACAATTTCCTATGCAGGTCAATCGAATTTGAATGGTTTCATGATGCAATCGACTCCGCGAATCGATTCAGTTTTTCAATTAAAACGGAGAAAATAGAACGAGAGCTCCGTTTGGCGCAAATTAAATTCTACGTTTTCCCTTTTCATTATCGTTGTTAAAGTGCATTGTTTTTAGTGATGAATATCCGATAACGACCGAATGAATGGGCGTTAGTGAATTGAAGAAAAAAAGTGACAAATGCAAATTAAAAAAAAAAATTGAAAATTGCACGTTTATCTGCTATTATGTGTAGCTCGTTGGAGCATACAGTTATTATTTAGCAATAGGAAATGGTATGACTAACACGACGAATATAAATAATACAAGAAACTATTTGTAACGCAACCAAAAAAAAAAAAATCGTGTGCTAAATTTGAAAATAATTTGCCCGTGGTGATGACGACGTTGATGATGAACTAGTGGAGCAGGAGCATTATGACGAAAAAAGCGAATCAACTTTGTATTCTGCAATTTGCGAGAAATTTTTGCCGCATATCGCGTTACCGCAAAAATTATGTCGTCTACGATTAACAATGAGAAATAATTTATTGCTCTGCGCTCGTATTCGCGGTTGACATTGTAAATTTGCACAAAAAAAAAGTTAATAAACTTACGGTACAATCAACAATTTCAAATATTAATAAATCAACTGAAATCATACATACAGCAATTTATTACAGTTATCACTTGAACTGTGGCAGTGATGGCAGCAGACACACGCAATTAATAAAAATAACTTTTTGCGGAATTGACGCACCATTAACACATTAAGAAACAACAAAAAAAACATAAAGGAGATGCAACAAATAACGAACACAATTAATTAATCCATTGCAATTAGCTAACAACTTAATTATCGTTAAATCACATATCGAAACTCTCTTAATCGCAGACACCTTAATTTTGTACGTTTATCAGTTCGATGGGAGAAGAATAACGATGAAGATGATGTCGATGGCGAAGCGGCGATATTCGACGACCCAAATGAACAATAAAAGACTGCGGGCGAGAGAAAAGGAAGCCGGCGTTTTAAAGGCAACAACGGCAACAGCAGCAGCAGCAACAACATTAACAACAACAACACCACCAGCGACTAATATTTAAGTTCTATATGGGGACTTTTAAAAACGAGCGACCGTACGAACGGCGTGATTGAGCGCCTCGTGTTTCTGTTTCTGTTTGCGTTTTATTAGATACACCTCTAATTTTATTAATAATAATAAAATGCGCAGAGCACACACACACGTACTTTTTCTTCTCTTTGTTGTCGAAACAACACGAAAAGCGAGATGATTTTGTGTCGTTTGCGTAACTTAATTGCATTTCGTAACGATTATTCTATCGAACGCGAGACGAGAATCGATCGTTTACAATTCTCACGCTCTTTATTCTCATTCTTTCGTCAATAATTAATTAACGAATATTAAAACGAGTTCGATTTCTTTCTGCTCTTTAACTTTCCAATCCTTCAACGAGTACGTACAAGATGTCAAGGACTCCGATTATTATTGTTTCGCCATTATCTCGACGCCTATAAATACGATTGGAAATAATTTTTGCCAATCTGATCGATTTCATTCCGTTCGGCGATCTAATCGATCGATTTCACGATCAGAGGATAAAGTTGAATCGTAATTGTCGTCTATCAACAACAACAAATTCGTTACACATTATCTTGGCGAAACTGACACCAAAATTTCGCGTTGGAAATCCCCGAGAAGGAAAAATTTACCTACGAACGATAGGTTTTCTTTATTAAACCACCTCGTAAATAATTCAACTCTCGCGATTTCATTTCCAAGAACAATTTCTCTTCTCCAATCGCGTACGAATTAACTACGCTCGCAATTCGACCGAACAAATCGTCGTCATCGACGAGATCGCTTTCTTTTGCCGCTCGTCGTGACTCATTGTCCGCTTGGATTTCTAAACTTCTTCGGAACAAACACCTTTTTCGCTTAACACACTGTCATTAGTGCTTTACGTACTTTTGCTAGTAAAAAGTAAGTTAGCTTTCGAACGATTAATTGCCTCGCTTTACGGAATATCTCGTTTTATTATTAGGCGCGTCAATTGTCATTAAAGTGACCATAAACTTTCTAATATGCGACAATTACCGATAATAACGTGAAGAATTCCGAAGAAAGCCTCCTCCCGTTCGTCGCGGCGAAACGAAACGAGTCGACAATTATGGAGACGAACGTCGTTCAACGCTAATTAAATTAGCGCGATTAATTGGGACTAATTCAAATTTACCGCATCGCATTGGTACGGTTTAGATTGAAATTTATACGTTTATCAACGTCGGAATTATGCACCTACGCAACTACGACCGAAACGAGCAAAGAACAACGATTGCGATAATCGGTTGGAATTAATAACTTCCCTTTTGTACGCGTGCAATATTTCCATTCCGAGAAGTTAATTATATTCATCGGTACGATTTTGCCTCATTAATAAGTTCCCTGTATCAAGAGCGGACCTTCCAGAGCAAGAGAAAAGAGCGTTAACAGTTCAAAACTATTCAATTGATTATTAAACGGGTCAAAGATTTGTAGGCTAAATTGCGCAATTATCAGTTCATAATTCAAGCTACAATGTTTTCTTCTATGCAGGATTTAATATAAAACTGTTTTAAAGCAGTGATGTTTAATTTATGCCAAAATCTGGACGTACTTGTCAAATTTTGCACGTTCTCTCAAAGGATAATGCGGTGAATACCACCGGGGAAAAAATTACCTCTTAATTAATAATTAATGACACCGTAAAAGCAAATTGGCAATTGTGGCAAATATCGTCGACGCGACGCGATGGAAATTTTCAATTGACCCAACGCCGTGACTCATTCGTTTGTCAATTTTAAATAACAGGCAAAAAAACAATCCCGGCGAATAAACAACAAAAAAAAAACACTAAATTTCGGTCCACTTACTGAGCACGGTGATGACGAACATGATTGCGAAACCCGTGAGTATCGCGGCGTACCGCTTGAGACCGCCGTGGCCGTCCTTTTGCAGTATCTCGAAGAAGACGACGTACAACAACGTGCCGGTCGCCAGTCCTTGGAGTATCACAGAGATCAGATCGGTCGACGTGTCGGCATCTTCGGTGATCGCGATGCCGATCCCGATGCCGAGCGGGCTGACGACGGCGAACGTGAGCACGTAGATCACGTTCAACAGCGCGCGCGTGTTCGTCGTCACCAGTTCGACGCCGATGCAGAAGGCGATCACCAGCTTGTGAGCGCTGACGGCGCCGAACATGTACCAGACGGTCGACGCGGACGACTCCAGGCCGACCGTCAGCCCTTCGAAGAGCTCGTGGACGGAGAGCGCGAGGACGACGAGCAGACCGCGTATGCTTTTGACGACGGTGTCCTCGATGATGATGTGACTGTGCCCGTTGTGATTCTCGTGATTGTTGTGATGATGGAAGCGCGCGCGGCCCTCCTCCGTGTCCTTGACCAGTTCCGTCGTCGACACCGTCTTCGACTCGTGCGAGACGCGCTCGATTTCGCCGCGCCGGATCGACAGACTCCGCCGGATCATTTGCATCTCCTTGTTGCGCTCGCGTCGGTGCAAGTACGCGTGGACGCACTCCTCGACGAAGTACATCGTGAAGAAGCCGATGCACATGAGGAACTCGGCGAAGTGCATGCGGAAATTCGGCAGCGCGCCCTCCTGTTGCAGCTCCTCGACGTGCTCGGCCACCTCGGGCAGCAGGTGGAGGAACGTCGTGCACAAGAGGACGCCGCCGCCGAAGCACAGCAGCAGTTGCACGGTGCGATTGCTCTTCGGATCGCTCTCCTCCCATTTGCACCATTTCGATAGCTTCATCGGCAACGTGCCGATGACGAACGATGCCGCGAATAATACGCACATCGCCACCGATTTCGCGACGACCGTGTCGTTTACGTTCGCGTCGTCGTTGCTCTCGCGACGATCGTCGTCGTTCGCCGGGTCTATGATGTATTCGCGCAATAAGTTCGCCATGTTTACCGAAAGCGCAAGCTGAAACGATTGAAGCAATGTGTAATTAGGAATTAAATGCGAATTGTAAATCGTGCAAATAATTGCCGAACGCGTTATCGTGCGTTAAGTGGGAATCACGTTTATCGTTTGTTCTCGTTCTTGATGTCGTTTCTTTTTCGTCGTTTACTTTGCTTTACGTGCGAAAAGGGTTGAACAAACCGACCGTTTGTCTTTGCAACAACCGTAAATATTGACCGGAGAGTTTAATTAATTTATTTTTCTTGTTTCGATCCAATGCGCTCGTAAAGACTTTGCAAAAACAGCGGAATATTATTAGGAAAAACAGTGTGCAAAAAATGCGAAACGCCGAAGGCGTAAATCAATTTATACCCGTTTAGAACGAAGGCTCGAAGTCAATATTTATTCCGCGGGCAGTATATAATTTTTTCACATGATCTACAACGATAATTAATAAAGATAACAACGCCTTTGAAGCAAAAACGTCCCGGAAAATCGACGCCGATAGAAAGAAACTAAGGCGTCGCAATAATTTGGCAAAAACTCTAAAACTGGATGGAAATTATTGACGATGATGCGGACGTAATCAAAAATAAATTTATGCACCGGTTCGCAAGTATTGCGAATATAAACGTTCCTTTATTCGTTTATGAAGAATAATAATTCCAGAACAAACTCAAATGCTCGCGAAACATTTTAAGCAAAATAATAACATTAGGATCAAAAGCGAATTCGGTCAGTATTAAAAATAATCCAACGCGTTGAAACGTCCACTTAAGATTGTTAATTGATTGCGAAGCTTAGCAGAGCGTTGACTTTGGGTATGCACGAAGAATGTTAATTCGCGTCTTGGCGTCTTATTCAAAATTCATGTCGGTCACCGTTGAAATTACATTTACAATAAAAAGAGAAGCTAATTGTGTATAAGTAATCGAATTGAAAAAAAAACGCACTTACAAGTCCAACTCTTATAATAACAAACACGTTCACAAATAATTAATCTCCAGTCAAACGAGATGAGATGTACATGATAATGCTTTCAATTGCATAATGAAACTTAACGTAAATATATGAAAGTCAATGCGAATTTTTGTTCGTTGTTATTCAAATTGCTAAACTGTATTCTAACCGAATAGTTTGTTCCCATAAAAAGTAAAATACAAATCACAACGTACCTTAATCAAACTCGATTTGATCTCTACACGACGATGATATGAATATAATGAGGAGCACTTCAATATCACAATGTAACCAATTGATATTGTTTGATGTTTTGTTAAAGGTACCCTGTATTATAAACCTGCTGTAGTAAATTCTCTCGTGCACGTAGTGGGGGTCCTGAGGAGAGACCATGTGCCCATGAGATTTTTTATTTAATCGCTTTTCATTTCGCTTTGTTTTATCTTCGATTTTTGAGACTTTGTCATTTAAATGGATTGCGAAAAGACAGAGCTCGCAATTGTCCCAAATGTGGGTACGAAGACGAAAGGAAAACAAGTTATACGAACGACTTTCGTTTAATAGCAGAATACTTTATTTATTTATTTTACATAATTCATTTAATAATTCGCTGATTATTAAGACGAACTTCCTGCTACTAATGAAACGAACAGATATTTATTATTTTCAAATGTTAAAGTTTGCTCGTTTTTAAGAGGATCTTACTTTTATTTTATCGACGCTCGATTAATTCGTTCTTCGAAGAATAAGCGCAACAATGGATCAAGTTGATAGTTTTAAATTGTTAGAAAATCCCATTTTTTAGCATTTCAAGGTGACCACTTTGACTTTACTACGCTACTTCCTAGTTAACTTTCATTCAATATTCCATTCGATTAAATTATGGTAAATGCAAACTTAAATTAAGAGACCATCATAATCGAAAAGATCAAATCGAAAATTATAAAGGAAGGAAAAGTTTCCTTCCTCGAAACTTGATTGATTAACATTTTCGATTTTACGTGCCTCTTCGCCGTATCGGTTTTATTCGTTTTTCGAAAGCTCTTCCTATTTATTCTCCATCGAATGAACTGGCATCAATGTGAAATTTAATTAATTTTCGCAAAAAAGTTTGATAATAATAAAGATATTTTTGTTGGTGCTGTGTGCAATTAAAACGAAAACGTTTATAAAGAAGATTTATCAAAAACTCCGATTCATTCGGCGACGGATTTGCTTTTTGGTCAGAATAATAATAAGTTATTTCGCTTTTTTTCGCCATACAAGTGGTAATAGTTGTTGTTGTTGGAAATTGGCTGAATTTCTAATTAGTTTATTTTTGCACGTTATTAATAGCAGAAGTAATTTAATAATTTAGTGAGTGTACTGTGTATGTGTACGAATAAATTACGTAATTATTTTGTGGATTCTTATTTGCGTTTTATTTATATTTTTACGTTTTCTGTATTCATGTGCATCAACTTTGTATTTAAGAGGAATAAAATGTAAATCTTTCGTACGAATTCTCTTTATTGAACTTTAAGATCTAAATATTGCGATTTTATTGTGATGTACAGTTTATTGCAAATTGATAATTGTTGCCAAGGCGTCTTTTAATTTTATTTATACTTTTTTTCTCGCACTTATCGATAAGCTATTATTTCAAATAATTGCTGCAGCAATCTAAATCCAAGGTGTCCAAAACAAAGTAGAAGTATGTACGTGATAAATTGCAAAGTATTAATTGTAAGCAATTTACAGCATTGCCTCTAATGCTCTTCTATCACAAGGCATTATTAATTAATACAATCAAAATATGTCTGGAATCTTCGATGATAACAACAACTCTTGCTTTAAGTGGTTTTCTTTAATGTATTTCTATTTTACGCAATTAATTAATTACAGTCTGTCGTTTTTAAAAATGCTAATATTGCTCATTATCATTCCTCGAATTCGATATCAATTCTATTTCCCTTGCAAACAACTTAGGGCTTTTTCCTTTTTTCAAGACTGTTTTGTTAAGCAACGGTTGCCGGAAATTAAAAGCATAGATAAATTATTAGAAATAACATTAAAACAATCCAAGAATACATATGCTATTTGCTGAAAAAGCGCTGGATTCCAAGTTCTAAATAACCGCTCATTTAAATTACCAGTACGGTAACCATTCTTTGGTTGCTGTAAAAACAGTTGCATGCATTATGTTGGTGTATCAACTTGTAATTAACCTAAAATAATTGTTTACGTTTTTAAATGTTTGAAATACGTACCATAGATTTTTCTTTGTGAATCAAATTAATTCAAAGGATGGATACAAGTGGAAACAGTGAAGATCATTTGCAGAAAAAAGGACGCCATCGCAAGAAACAATTGTACAATTCTATATTACAACAAATGGAATTTTATTTCAGTGATTCCAATCTGGCTAAGGACCGTTTCATGAACCAGCAGTTAAATGGTGGAAAATGTATGTAACATTTACATGTTTATCACTGCAATCACTACTTCATTAATTCATTCGTTTTAGATATTGATTTGGAGGTGTTTTTAAAATTCAATAAGATCCGAAAACTAACATTAAGTGTAGATGATTTAGTAAAGGCAATTAAGAAGTCAGATCTTTTGGAATTATCAGATGATAAGAGCAAAGTGTGTAGAAAAACGCCTGTAGTCATGAAGGAAAATGCTGATGATTGTACAATCTATGTGGAGAATGTTAAGTCAGATGCCACACATGAATGGTTAAAGTCTGTATTTCTGGAATTTGGAAATATTGCTTATGTATCAATACCAAGATATAAGAACAATAATTTAAACAAAGGATTTGCTTTTGTAGAGTTTGAAGATGAAGACTCTGCTAAGAAAACCATTGAATTTTTTGATGACATTGGTTGCAAAATGTCTTCACAAATTGTACCAGATCAATTAATAAGCATTATGACATTTGAAGAACCCAAAGAACCAAACTCTTCCAATGATGCTAATGTAAATGATATGAATGATGTAGATAAAAATGATGATGTGGGTGCAGGGAGGAAAAGGAAAAGAGACGACCTAATAATTACTCAAGAAGACACTTGTGATAAGTCTGAAGAGGTTGATATAACAAGTGATAATAAGAGAAAAAAAATGGATAATACAAATGGAAATGAAGAAATTTTAGTTGTCCCAAAAGATGCAGATGATATTGAGCAGAATCTTGATACAAGTACAGAGTTGGAAAAAGAGACTTGTAATAATACTGATACAGAAGGCAAAAAGAAAAAGAAACGGATACAAAAGAGAAAAGCTTATTTTAAGGAATTAGGATTGCAAATTTTATCAAAGTACATTCACATAATATTCTACATTTCATTTGTATTAACATTTGTTTCAATTTTAGGAAGGAATGGAAGAAGATGCGAAATAAATATTTAAATAAGCAACGTGAAAAAATGAAAGCTCTAAAAGCCCATTTAAATAAAAAGAGGTTTGCAATCTCTGCTGATAAAATGCAGGAACAGACTTTAGAAGCAGCACCAGAAGTAACTAATAAAAACAGTTTTGAATACCAACAAGGTGTTATTGTTAAGCTTATACTTTCTGAACCAGCATTTGAATTAAAAAGCTTAAAGGTAAGAAAAACATTAATATCAATGTTGTACTTAATGATTCGATTGGATTTTAGACGAAAATAAAAACTAGTGCCGAAGGTATACAATATGTGGATGCTACAAGTGGTTCAAGCGACGTTTTCATCAGATTTTCCAATAATGAAGCTGCCAGTAACTATTTGAATAATGAAATTGACGGCGAAAAATCACTATTAGAAGGAAACGCCGAACATGAGTATTGGGAAAAAATAAAGCAAGACTTGGAACTTAAGACGAATAAAGAAAAGAAAAAACAGCGGGGACGCACTAAACTATTGAAAAGGGCGGAACGTGAGCTGGGAAAACACATTCGGTTTGATGATACTGAACTGTAGTGCTAGTTAAATTTCAAATTTTATTTACAAATACAATCTTAAATATATAAAAAAGTAGTATTTTATGACTACCATCGTCCACGGCCTCCTCCGCCTCTGCCGCCACCACCACGGCCACCAAAACCTCTGCCGCCTCCTCCTCCACGTCCACCCCTGCCTCCTCCTCCGAAACCTCTTCCTCCTCCTCCTCCAAAACCTCGGCCTCCGCCTCCTCCAAAACCTCGTCCACCTCTACCACCACCGCCGCGGCCACCTCCTCCGCCTCTACCACCTCTCTTCTGTACAGTTCCGGGTGGTGCTGGCAAAAATCTCTTGAGAGGCAACAGTTTTGCTGGATCAATAAACAATTTTTGATTCTTCTTAAAACTGGCAGCTTTTGTGTCATCACCAAGCCTTATTGAAACATAGTAATCCCTTAGATTACCAAATATTTCATCGATTTTGCCTATTTGCTCCTTGTTTTCCAAATATATAGGTGCATTGAAGTATGGTACATCTTCAATTTCAACTTTACAAACTAAATCGTCCTGAGCCGTGTATGCAAAATAACCTAATGGTATAACATTCTCTGGCGGTCCTTGATCGGCGCCTCTTTGATAACCACCACGTCCACCGAAACTGTTTCTTCCGCCGCCACGTCCGCCGAATCCATTACCGCCACCGAAACTGTTTCTGCCGCCTCCTCCGCCACCACGGCCACCGAAACCACGTCCACCGCCTCCACGAAAAGACATACTGTAATTGAGTAAAAATTAAGATACGCACGTGGTCATTCCGAATAATACTAACCTTATAACTCAAGAATTAAAATTTTAAAAACGTAATTAATGTTTATAGGATAATACGGAACCAATTATGCTATCGATGCAAAGTTTCCTATCTCGCCGGTCTCTTTAATTCACATAATTTATCTTAAAATTTGTTTGTAAGCAAAAGACGTACATCCATAACCTAAAGACGCCGATGAACCAAAACATTCATGGTGATATTTTAGGTAGCTGAAAGTTACCAAAAGGCGGAAGATTTAAGTTTAAAATTTTCTGATAAACTTTTTCATGTAATATTATGTTAACTACCTTTATCATAAACGATTTTAGGGATATTATTTATTAGTCTTACAAACTTCTTCTCTGTTTCTTAGACGTTTTTGTAATTTTTCATGATTTGCAAAATATTGTTGCAAATCGTGAATTGAATGAATCACAAATAATTAAGCGAGATCACAATGACTTGCCGAAATAATTAGCGAAGTCATCTTCTTAATAGATCATTCATCATTACAATAATCCCTACATTACATAGATAAATATTCGTTGATAATGGGAAAGTACGTACAAAAGTAACCCAAGTACTTGACGGTGCAAGATAGAGAAAGAGAAATCTTAATTGATACATTTTCAAAAACTTTAAAAAAAATAATGTCATCTCAAAAACGAAATCTTTTTCTAGATACATGGAACAAATATTTAATAAAAAAGTCCCCTCTTTTCATATTACGAAGCGGATTGAAGGACGCTCTTTTGATATAAATTTAATGTACGCCAGATAACCAGTTCAGTATCGTGGAAATTGTGAGTTCTCTACGAAAGTGATTTCTACAAATCTCTTCAAATAATGGCACCCGCATACAAACTGACGTACTTCGATATCAGAGGTTTGGCAGAACCGATAAGATTCTTATTGAAATATGGTAAGATCGATTTCGAGGATAACCGATTGAAGAGAGAAGACTGGCCGGCACTTAAACCTTGTAAGTTTCAATTTGCGAATTCAACGAAATTGTGTATTTATCAAATTAAACCGTCTTCTAATTTAGCAATACCGTTCGGCCAAGTGCCGCTTTTGGAACACAATGGCAAATGCATTAATCAAAGCATATCGATTTGCCGCTACTTGGGACGCGAATTGAATATTGCCGGCAGCAATAACTGGGAAAGTTTGGAAATCGACGCGATGGCCGACACAATCGTTGATTTTAGAACTAGTAAAAATTATTCTCCTCTCGCAATTCATTTTTTTTTATTAACATATTTGCTTTACAGAATTAGCAAAGATCGCTTATGAACAAGATGAGAAACTCAAAGAGGAGCTGAGAAAAGTGACGCTCGAAGAGACGGTGCCATTTTATCTGAAAAAGTTCGACGAGGTCGTCGCGAAGAATAATGGTCATTTGGCTTTGGGAAAGGTAAATCGAAACGAGTTTGAAATGACCGTTTTCGTCACGATTTGTGCGTTCTTCCAGTTAACATGGGTCGATTTCTTGTTCGTCGCCGGCGTCGACACGTTAAACTTCTTCACGAAAACGGACCTGCTTAGCAACTATCCGAATCTACAGAAACTGGCCAAGAAGATCACCTCGATTCCGGAGATTCAGCAATGGATCGCCGCGAGACCGAAAAGCGATTATTAATTACGATATTAAACCGCGTCTAATTTCATGTAATAAAGTATTATCTATTTTTATAAACGTATTCTAACGTTTCTCAATTCAATTCCTCTTATTGCGAACATGAGCAAGGTCACAATTGTTAATTTTTATGTTAAATAATGAATGTTTGCCACGTAATTAATCGTTCGAATGATGAAATAAACATTTGTGTGTTCCGTTTAATAAAATTTTGTTTAAAAAAATAACAAACTACGCATAGAATCTTTTAAGATCCTTTCAAGTGTTTACTTCAGGTTTTTCATATTGACTCTGTGGGAAATCTGGAGTTTTCTTAATTGGAGCACCTGACGATATTTACACCGGTTGCGATAACATAGATAAATATTAGTTTATTAAAAATAGAAAATATTTATTACGAAATACAAGAAATGCGGCAGAATGGATGATAAATAATAATATTTCGGTAAATATTAGATAATTTTCGAATTGTGCGAAATCTTTTAGCGGATTAAATGAATAATAACACGATTATAAATGTAACATGTAATTTCGAAGCTAATTTTCGTCCTCAAATTGCAAATTATGTAATTACAAACGCACTTATCGGTATTGGATATCAACCATAGACAAATTATGCTTTATCATGGCCACATCCATACGAAATGATATCGACCACGATACATAAACGAGAAATATATAATTAATATCCAATAACGGTTTCATTAATCAGAAATCTATTATTTAGATCCCAATACAAAAGCGATTCGCAGGAATAGAAATAATTTATCAGTTTTATCGTTGCGAACAATCGATTATTTTCAAGTAACAAGAGCTTTATTGACTATGTACTATAATCAAACATTAATAAGTTTTTTGCGATAAGCCATCACAAGCACTCTTATATAAAATTTGCGGGGCAAACAAACTCTTTCTTGACGGATTTATCGTCGAAAGAATGCGTTTAATGCGGCACAAATGCTCGTTGTTCGTTTTATCCGCTGCACCGCGAGGTCAAATTGAAGTTTTATACACGTCCATCATAATTTAATTTAATCGTTCACATCCTCTTTGTAACCCGCACAGGAAACCAACGATGAAAATTCAAAAGGTCTTCGGCAAAAAGGCTTTCGCTCGAATAGGTCAAACGGGGGGACATGATCGATTGTACATTATCGCTTTGTAGTTACGACCTCGTAAATATTGATCAACTGATTCGGTGCAAATGCGAAAGAAAAAACAATTTCATTTAAGCGAAACTGGATTCCTTTATTAAAGCAGCTGTCGTAATTAAATAGAGTCCGCAAAACGGATGATAACTCGCGTCTCGTTTCAAATTTGTTGAATACCAACCGACTAAATATAGAATAAACGCTTTCGCCTCTATCGAGGCACGTGATGACACCGGCTAAGACGATACCCTGTAATTATTTCTGAAGTATTTACGATCTATTATCCTTTATTCGATACTTGTTATCTGTGAGAAGTTTAAAATGACTTTGTGACATATACGTGGTTTATAAAATATTCAAAAGCACACGCATACCCACGCACATTGCCATCAATCGCGCGTTGATATAAAAAAGGCTTGCATTCGTTTTAAATCGCATTTCAAGCTCCGACTCTCTCGGTCAGTCACCGGCAGTTGGTTCGTGGCAGTCGTTCAGTTTCGATCATCGAAAATAAATATTTTCAATAAGTTTAATCGATAAAGGTGAGTGCGATTGTTGACATTAATTACACGAATAATTAGCGACGTTTTTGTGACGAAATGATTCGCTAATTAGAAAAAAAAAGGAGCCGGCATTTTCGCATTGAAACTTAATTTGCGAGTTGCACATCTGTTTAAAGCATTAATCGGCATCATCTATGGATTAAAATATCGTTTCGTCGTCGTTGACCTTCTTCGAATATTCTAGATGATTCGCATAAGTGATAATGCATGCGTACGAATTCGAAAAACTATTTGCAAATTCAATATTTGCGTTGTAACTTATTTTATTGGCGTTCGGATAAAACGAAACTATCGTGAGTCACGCGGAATTAATTGCTATTTAACAGTAACCTTGACCGTTAATTGTTTAGTTACATAATTATTTCGACTAATTAATAGCGGGACGTTGCGGCAGCGTTTCGGATGCAAACAGTATTGCGGAACCGGTATTTTCGGCTCGATTTCGTTTAAAACTCGGATACAGTTTGTCGCCGAACTTTCTGCCAAACGATGCCGCAAAAGTTGAGGAACCGGTTTATGCGATCGCTCGCGAAACAACGCGCCTATTTCGCTTCTTTTATCAACGCGTATCCACGTAGGGTTGGAAACGATAAATAAACATTGAATAAATTGAATCGAGCGCGGATCGAAACAAGCGAAAAGAGGAGAAATGTCAGACGACGACGAATGTTGCGAAATTAAAAGATCTCATAAAACTATCGATATATTTTCCTTGGAAGGTATCGCATTTAGCTTGTAACTTTGCAATTGCGTACGTTTTATTCGAACTCGATTTTACTTCTTGATTTATTCTAGGCAAAGAAATGGCACCAGCTTACAAGTTGACTTATTTCAATGTGAAAGCTTTGGGCGAACCGATTCGCATGCTGTTCAAGTACGGCGGCATCGATTTCGAGGATAATCGCATCGAGAAAGAGATGTGGCCGCAATTGAAAGACAGTAAGGAACCTACCTTTTCTTTTTGTTAAGTACGAATCGTTATTTATTAAAATCACTTTCGAATGATTTCGTGCAGAAATGCCGTTCGGTCAGTTGCCGATTTTGGAGCATAACGGTAAAATTATCAATCAAAGCACGGCGATCACGCGTTACGTGGCCAAACAGGTGAAGCTGACCGGTAAAGACGATTGGGAAAACTTGGAGATCGACGCGATCGTCGACACCATCACGGACGTCCGCATGAGTAATAAATTCGTCCGCTCTTTTCGCGTATCCTTTTTCGTTAATTCTTAAAAAATGTTCCAGAACTCGCACTCTACCATTACGAGCAAGACGAGAAAGTGAAGGAGTCGCGCGAACAACCGATCTTGAAAGAGTTCTTACCGTTCGCTCTGGCCAAATTGGACAAAGTGGCCGAGGAGAATAAAGGCTATTTAGCATTGGAGCGCGTAAGTTGCGCGCGTGTCACACAGTTTCAACGTCTAACACTTGACGTTTTCTTGGTTTTAGTTAACTTGGGCCGACGTATTCTTCGTTGGTGTATTGGACTATCTAAGCGCAATGGCCAAAGAGGATATTATTGCCAATTACAAGAATTTGCAGGCCGTCAAGAGTAACGTGATGGCCGTGTCGGCAATAAGCGAATGGGTCGCCTCGCGTCCGGTCACGGAATTTTGAATCCGCCGAAGCTTTCGCTGAGAAGCCATATCGCATTTAATCAACACTCTTTTGTACTCTGCTAATCACTAACTATACAAATAACAGTTTAAAAGTTAACCCTTGGCATTCGATTCTTTTTTTACTCTTCGAACGATGATTTCTGCATCCCCGAATTTAAATAAGAATTTAGTTGTCGTTGATTTCTGGGTGAAATCTTAGAGATCAATTCGTCCCTGGCACGTAAATAAAATAAAAAAAAATCGAGCGAAAACAAAAATTGATTAATTTTAATCGTCGCTAAAATTGAAAATCTCAGTGAAAGAAGGAAACGTGCGAAATTCATTATCAACATGACGGACGAATCGACGTACAAATTAATTTATTTCCCGGTGAAAGCGCTGGCCGAACCGATACGCTACTTATTGAATTATGGTAAAATACAATTCGAAGACGTGCGCGTGGAAAAGACGAAATTCCTGACGTTAAAAGATGGTAAACGACAATTTACGAATTGCGTAGCGAGTTTCTCCTCTTCGTCCGATTTATTATAGACTTGCCTTTCGGCCAAGTACCGGTGCTAGAGATCGACGATAAGAAACTGCATCAAAGCGTCGCCATATCCAGATATCTGGCGAAAACGCTGAACTTGGTCGGCATGAACGATATGGAAGATTTGGAAATCGATGCGATCGTCGATACGATTGTCGATTTGCGTTCTAGTAATACGTAACACTAAAAAATAGTCCTTCCCGATTGGCAAATCAATATGTCTTTCTCTTCCTCGCAATTCAAGAAATCGCCGCTTACAATATGAAAGAGGACGGTGAGGAGAAGGACGAGATGAAGGACACTTTGACCGCGCACACGATCCCTTATTATTTGGATAGGTTCAATACGATTGCGGAGAGCGGTTACATGGCTTTAGGAAGGGTAAGTCACGGCTCGTTTTCAAATCCTATTTCGTAACAAGGAACTGATTGTTCCGCACGTTCAGTTAACGTGGGCGGATATTTATTTCGTGAGCATTTTGGAATATTGCAATGGCGTGATGAATTGCGATATAATAGAAGACTATGGAAATCTACTGGATTTACGCAATAAAATTCAAGAGATACCGTCCATAAAGCAATGGATTGAGAAACGGCCGCCGTCTGATTATTAATTAGCACGCGCAATTAATTGAAATGAAAACAAAGAAACTCATTACGAACCCTTTTTAATTGATATGATTGTTTTATATCAGATTCTTGTAAAGAAAAACAATGCGAATTGATAATGATAAAGTACAATTGTTATCGATAATTACATTTAGAGTTTACTTATAAAGTAACAATCGCGATATTTTCTCTTAATGTAAATAACAATTTGAATTGACGCGTATTTTTATTAACTGCAACTGCAGATTTTGCTACCAGCCGCTGCAACTTTAACGCTGACTAAATATACATCTTTTCATTATACTCATTTTTGTAATTTACGTTTTCGTTTATCGCCTTTGATTATTTGTTTTCAACGCTAGTTTATTTCTTGTGCATTTAATCCCGTATCAACGTTTAGTTGTTTGTTTTTCTGTATTAAGTGCAGTGTCATCTTTATTTTCTAATTTCATTTCAATAAGAACATGTTAGACGAATAATAATACAGTTCCTCCCTTTTTCTTTGATTTCGCATTTTCAAACGCAAGGGCAGTTCCCTGCTATTAAACCGGTAAGTATAATTAATTTTTTGGATTTATTTCGTAATTTTAATAATACAATAATGGATAGCTTTGTCATTTTATAATTAAAGTTAGAAATAATTTTATTGTTACGCAGTATTGCGTAACTAACTTCAACAGGGAATCCCAGATGTGCTGCTATTCAAAGTGCTACGTCTAACGTCAACAAAATATTAAAAATACTTTTACATCAGCAATGAATTCTCAACGGTTCGTAACAGTATCCAATTTGTTATCGTCTTCATGTTAGATTCTAATTTTTAGAGGGGCACACAATACTGGTCCAGGAAATGCTGATAATATTAATAAAAACAATGGAGCAATACCAAAGCATAACCAAAACAGACGTAATAAAAGGAGTACAGAAGGGAATAAAAAAACCCGTAATGATACACCAAATAGATCATATAATAATAGATATAATATAAGAGGGGCTGGATCTAATGATCATCAGCAAAAGCAACATGGTGCCAAGTATTATTTGGGTTTTAAGAAGTTGGAAAAATTAACGACAGAAAAGCCGGAGGACGTTCTGATTGGTTTAAAACATGAAATGGGAAATCTCATTTCATTATTTAATGAGAATCTTTCTGGTGATTACATTGTTCTAATTATAAAGCTGTTGCTGAAGCTAACTGAAGCAACATTTAATGAAGTGAAGATGCAAATGATATTGATAGTACTACATGAGAATTTCATGAAGCAATTGACCAATTTTATACTTGGCCTGGCCATTGCTGATTCGGCGGATAAAAATAATGATCGTTACTTTTGGGATAATCCAAATGAATTTTTCAAAGTACTTCTCATAACTTGCACTGCGATTTTAGATTTGATGCCGAATAAATCGTTCGATAGATTGTCGAAAGTTGTAAAGGCCGTTTCGAAAATACTGATAGATCTCGAAGAAACCGGTACCGCGATTACGGACGAAACCAAAGGACTCCTTCGCTTGACCAAAGTGAAAATTGATGCAATTAACACAGAAATTGAGAGAAAAAATTTTTTACAATTGAAAACTGTAGAAGATGGTAACGATGACGAGAATGACTTGGAACCACCAGAAAGCTTTAGAAACCTTTTGATCATACCAACAGTTGCGGAGTTGTTGGCGCATGAGCCACCATTTCTTAGAAAGAATCGAATCGAAGGAGCTTACAGAGACCCAATTCATTATTTGGATATACAATTTCGTTTGTTGAAAGAAGATTTTGCGGGGCCATTAAGGGGAGGCATTCAGAAATACATGGAGCATAAAACTGGTAAAATTGAAAACATTAGAGTACACAAGACTGTTCAATTTATTTCTAAATATTGCGACAAATCAACGATCGGTATTTTATTGCAGTTTAGTACTTCAAAAAAATGTACAATTAATGAAAACTCAAAAAGATTCATATATGGCTCGTTGCTTTGCTTCACAGATGACAATTTTACAAATATGTCCTTTGGCAAAGTGATCGAACGTAATGAACATTTATTAAAAAAAGGACAGGTGGTAGTCGACCTTTTTGACAACTACAAGCCTATTGAATATAATAAAAGTTACATAATGGTAGAATGTAACATATTTTTTGAACCGTATTATCAAGTTCTGACGGCATTGCAAACATTCAACGAAAACAATTTCCCATTGGAAAATTATCTATTATACATCGACAAATTGCCGAAATTGCCAAATTACTTTAATAAAGATGACGGTAGTCTGAATCAAATATTAATACGTCGTAGGAAATATGATATAGATGATGAAAACTCGTGGCCAATCGCTTCCGCACTCGGACTAAACGATTCTCAATTTATCGCCTATAAACACGCACTGACAAGAGAATTCGTGGTAATACAAGGTCCGCCCGGTACAGGAAAAACGTTTCTTGGCTTAAAGATCGCCGAAACCCTACTTGAGAATCAACGTTTATGGCATAAAGCAGGACCGATGTTAGTTGTTTGTTATACCAACCATGCCCTGGATCAGTTTTTGGAAGGTATGATTAGATTTACTCATAGTATTATACGTGTTGGTGGCCAATCAAAGAGCGAAAGGTTGAAAGAGCTTAACATATTGAATCAGAGAAAAGGAAAGGCCTCCCAAGCAATGGGTAGAGTTTTCTATAATGAACGTAACCAACTTAATTCCGTGTTAGAGAAAATAAACCGATGTTCGGCCTTCATTAAGGCACTCGATCAATATGATGGAATCATTTGTATAAAACAAATTAATAATTTAGATCCAGAAGTTGCACATTCTAAAATCGCAGCAATTGCTTCTATAAACTTGGCCGTATGGCTATCTAATGATACGAGAGTTAGTGCAATAGGAGGATATAATGATGTGTCAATTCTTGCGCAAGATATGAGTTACGATGATTCGGATTTGGAAAACGTTCTTGACTTTGATGATCTATTAACAGATTATGTACAAGAGAAGCCTTACTGGCTATCTTTAATCGATATCAACCAGGCAATTAATAATGCTAAGTTGTCTATTTCGAAAATTTCAGAGGAAGAGTATACAACAAATTTGAAAGCACAATGTTCTTATTACATGCTTACAGCAACAATAAAAGGGCTGTATGATTTACATGATCGTATACAGGTTTGTGCAATTAATGCATTATGGTAATAATGTTTACCTGTTATGTTTTATTATTTTAGTACAATCTTAATAGAGGCAAAGAACAACAATTTCACGAAAAACCTAGAGATTGGATGATGTATGACCATAAAACTATGCCTGTTCATATGAGATGGCATATGTATTTCTACTTGCTGAATCAGTATAAGTTGGCTTTAGAGAGGTCATTGGTGGATCTTTATGATGAACACAAAGTATGTTTGAAGCGGTACAATGAAGTACGCAACATGATGGATTTAGACATAATGCAAAATACTGCAGTAATTGGTATGACTACAACTGGGGCAGCAAGGATGCAAGCCACATTGAAAGCACTGAGGTGCCCCATTGTCATCGTTGAAGAGGCAGCCGAGGTGTTAGAATCGCACATAGTTGTTTGTTTATCTAAGGAATGCAATCAGCTGATATTAATAGGAGATCATCAGCAACTAAGGCCATCGACGTCAAACTTCAATTTGGAAGTTAATTACGGATTAGGGTTGAGCATGTTTGAAAGAATGATTATTAACAAGATGGATTGCGATACGTTGAACGTTCAACACCGCATGCGACCCGAAATATCGGCATTGATTTGTCCCGCTATTTATCCCAATCTGATAAATGCGACAAGCGTATACGGTTATCCGAATGTAAAAGGCGTTACAAAATCCTTGTATTTCATCGATCATAATAATCCGGAAACGAACGAAGAAGATTCAATGTCGCGCAAAAACCAATTCGAAGTCGAGTATTTGCTTGCTTTGGCGAAATACATAATCCTGAACGGTTATAAAGCAGCCGATATAACTATTGTGGCAGCCTATTCGGCACAAATGTTTAGCTTGAGAAATCTAAGAAAAAATGAGTCTCTCCTGAAGGAAGTGAATATTACCGTGTTGGACAACTATCAAGGAGAAGAAAATAAAATCATATTATTGTCTTTAGTCAGGAATATCAATAGCGAATCCATTGGTTTTTTACGCATCGAAAATCGAGTTTGTGTCGCATTGTCGAGGGCTAAAGAGGGTATGTACATAATGGGAAACATGGAATTACTTTGTAGATATGGAAAGGTAGGCAAAGTTCATTTGTTCTATATGAAATTATTTTAAGCCGAACTTTGAATTATATAGATATGGCAAAAGATTAAGGAAGTATTGGTGAAACAGGATTCATTGGGGCCAGCTTTGCCATTGTACTGCCAACTACACGATGTCACGACCAATATAGGAATCGTTAATGATTTTGAGCAAGTTCCAGAAGGAGGTTGCAACAGACTTTGCGCAACTGAGTTGATTTGCGGACATCGATGCAAAAAAATTTGTCACCCCTATGATAGAGATCACACTCAAATGCTATGCTCAGAATTGTGTGCCAAGTGAGTTGATATAATTTATTTTTTCATTTGGATTCCAATTTAGATACATTAACTAACTTAATAGTATATTTCACATTTTAGAATATTGTGTGACTTAAATCATCAATGCCCTGATATTTGTGGCAAGATATGCGATCCATGTAAGGTCCTAGTGCTGAAAACGTTAGCATGTGGTCATGATGCAAACATAGAATGCCATATTGCTATAGAAGACTATAAATGCATGGTACTATTGCAGAAGACTTTGCCATGCGAACACGTGGTGGATGTACCTTGCTCTAGCAATCCAAAAGACTTCAGATGCCCAATAAAGTGCGATAGCAGAGTCGAACCTTGCGGTCATTCTTGTACGTTAACTTGTCATAAATTGGAAGATCCCGATCACATAGCGGTATGCGTGGTATATTGGTTTAAAATCTTTAAACTAGTATCTTACATTTTCAGTATTTATGCAATAAACCCTGTGAACAAATAAGAATCGGTTGCAAAGAGGGTAATCATGTTTGCAGTAAACTCTGCCATGAGGATTGTGAACCGTGCGATTATACTGTTAAAAGGCAGCGAACTGTTTGCCCGCACGTCTATGAAATACCCTGTAAGGACGACGTTGATTTTTTGAAGTGTGAGAAACCATGTAAAAGGATTATGGAATGTGGACATAAATGTAAAAATGCATGCTTCAAAGAGTGCGGTCCCTGCGAGGTGAAGGTATGTTGAAAGCTTGCAAAGTATTTTCCGCGTTCAAAAATTAGCGTAATAAAATGTTTAATTATGATATGCAGGTGGTGAAAACAGTTGAAGAATGTGGACACAAAATCAGAGTGGAATGCAAAACTCCTGCCCGGAAGCTATATTGTAAAGGTAAATGCCCACTATTATTACCTTGTGGGCATCAGTGCCAAAACAAATGTAATGAGGCGTGCACAAGAAAATGCTCAATTTTGAGTAAAATTCTATCGAATGCTCCGTGCGGACATATGTTTAAAATACCTTGCTCATCCATCAATATGAACATGTGTAAGTGTATTTGTTATAAGGGATAGTGGTAATATATAACTTATTATTTTTTAGCTGATGATAGCGTTAGAGAAATTTTGAAATATTGCAATGAACCTTGCGGTGCCACCTTGAATTGTTCACATAAATGTCGTAGTACGTGTGGCGAATGTTATCAAGGTAGAGTACATAAAGCGTGTGACGAGAAATGCGGCATCATTCTGCCTTGTGGCCACGAGTGTACGTCTCCTTGCAGAGAGGTATGCAGGCCGTGTCAACAGAAGTGTTCGTACAAATGCAAACATAGTAGATGCACGAGGAAGTGCGGTGAACCTTGCACGCCGTGTGTAGAAAAATGTCCAAGACAGTGTGAACATGTGCGATGTACGAAAAAATGTGGTGAATTTTGCGATGTACCGGCTTGCACGGAACCATGTGAAAAGGAATTAAAGTGCGGTCATTCATGTATCGGATTTTGCGGCGACGCCTGTTCACCGTTGTGTCGCATTTGTAATGCCGAGGAATTGGATGAATTCATTTTGGGCTACGAGGACGAAGATTCACGTTACGTTTATTTAGTTGATTGCGGACACACGATCGAAAGTGCGGGCATGGACCGATGGTTAAACGTGCAAAATGCTGACAATCATGATGCGATTGAAATAAAAGCGGCATGTTGTCCGCGATGTAAAACGGTTGTAACTTCAACACAGAGGTATAACGATTATGTGAAACATACGTGTGCCGATCTAATGTTAATCAAGAAGAAGCATCATGGTGACCTGAAGAAAAACCACCATTCCCTTCTACTAGTTTTAGAAAAGTACCATACCTTACTGGAAGCATACAAGCCAACGATTGTAGAATGTATGGTCGTAAAAATGAAGCTTATTTATCATATGCCACTCACACATATTTTTAATTTTTAGATGATGATTTGAGAAAGTTAACTGATTTCTTAAAACGCTTAACTTCTCCTGTAACTAAAGAAAAGAAACGTCAGCCAATGGACAAGATGAAAATTGATACTATAAAAGCAAAAATTGATTTATTGGAGGAAACATTAAAAATACTGAAACAGTTTAAAATAATGACCAGTGAAAGCATTATGCATACAAGGTGGTTCATGCAATTCTTCTGTGCCATACTCATGAGAAATGATAATCTTATTACTGGACAGGAAATTAGGGATATCAATATGGAGATATTAAAATTTAATCGTGTAATCCAATATCTGCAAGTTAAACAATCACTTACAGAATACCAAAGAGGAAGCAAGGAAGTGTCAACGATTATGGGAATATTTGATCATTTTGTATGTTCCATTGAAAGATATACGGACGAATCAGATTTGAAATACAAAAATTATTTGATTAACTTAAACGAGAGTTGCAAAAGTGGATTGAATATAACCGATTGCGAAAGAAAAGAAATTTTAAAAGCAATGGGCTTACGTAGTGGTCACTGGTACAAGTGTCGTAACGGTCACATTTACTGCATAACCGAATGCGGTGGAGCAATGCAAGTTAGTACGTGTAACGAGTGCGGCGTACAAATTGGCGGAACAAATCATTCTCTTCTGACAGATAATCAACTTGCTACAGAAATGGATGGTGCTAGACATGCAGCTTGGTCAGAACAAGCAAATTTGCTTAATTATAATTTTTAATTTGTTTTTTCGTATTGATTTGCTGTTTTGAAAATATATGTATACTTATTTGGGGTTTCAAACAGTGCTTTTGTTATGACAGCAAGGCAAGAATTAGAGTCCTATACATCGAAAACGCAACCATCAATACACTATGAATCTTCCATAAGAAACCATTGAAAGCTTTGGGGCAGGATTTTTCCTTAGTTTCAGACTGAATCCTTTCAAATAATGAATCAAATTGTTCATAAATGAAATCTTAAGGGGCGGTCACGGCCCTTTTTTGAGTTTCGCTTTCATAATTGAGAAATTTAAAAAAATGTGGTGAAAAAAGCTTGATTTCGCTTAAATGGAATTTATTTAAAAAAAGTCTTTTGACAAAATTCTCGACTAATGCTCGCGAATTTCTCGGACTTTTAATTCGAGAAATATTAGGAGAACATGAGGACCGAGGAAGTCGGCGACCTTAATATTTTGGCGGGAAAAATTCTCGACGAATGCTCGCGAATTTCTCGGACTTTTAATTCGAGAAATATTAGGAGAACATGAGGACCGAGGAAGTCGGCGACCTTAATATTTTGGCGGGAAAAATTCTCGACGAATGCTCGCGAATTTCTCGGACTTTTAATTCGAGAAATATTAGGAGAACATGAGGATCGAGGAGGTCGGCGATCCTGATATTTTGGCGGGAAAAATTCTCGACTAATGCTCGCGAATTTCTCGGACTTTTAATTTGAGAAATATTAGGAGAACATGAGGACCGAGGAGGTCGGCGATCCTGATATTTTGGCGGGAAAAATGCTCGACTAATGCTCGCGAATTTCTCGGACTTTTAATTTGAGAAATATTAGGAGAACATGAGGACCGAAGAGGTCGGCGATCCTGATATTTTGGCGGGAAAAATTCTCGACTAATGCTCGCGAATTTCTCGGACTTTTAATTCGAGAAATATTAGGAGAACAGGAGGACCGAGGAGGTCGGCGATCCTGATATTTATTATTACATCGGAGTTGATCAGCTGGTATATAGGACTCTTAAATCCTGAAATATTCTTATCATGCTGCTCCTTCAACTCATCCTAGTGGCAACAAGCGATTATCTTTGGGAAAAAGAAACGCGTTTGCGCACAATGCAAGCGGGAAGAATTTTTATAACGAGTTACCGTCATTGTCAATTTAGTAAGGTTTAACTTTTGATAACTAAAATTCATTATTTCTACCCATGATTCATGATTTCTACCCAACTACAATATAAACTTGATGCGTATACACAATTAAAACAACACATAAATACACAATAAGTGAATTCTTCATTACATTGTTATAACTAAAATTTCGACATCTCTAACTTTGTTCATAGGAAAGGTAATATGCATTTTATAATATTATTTTCGGACTTCTATAGACACTCTTGATTTCAGTTGGTCATAAATGGCATTTGTAACATTAAACAAGGAGTTGAAAGTCTACACATGGCCACAATTAGACATTGTACATTCATATAAGCCAAAAAAATTAAAGAATGGACACATACACAATGTTTCATATTCAAAAGATGGGTCAATGCTGTTGTTGGTTCCGGAAAATACTTCTCCAGAGATTTTTGCATTGAAGAATTCACAGTTGAAACAGTTGCACATTGTTTCGTCAGTGGAAAATGTTACATGGGCCACATTTAGCAATACCACAAAGAAAAATATTGCCATTGCTACTTCTGATGGTGATGTTTTGATATATGATATTAAGTACAGAAAGAAAGTAAAAACATTTTCAAAGTGCAACTCGAGTATATACAAGATTGAGTATGCACATACGGATAATCACTTGGTGTCTGGGTGTAATAATGGTGAATTAATAGTTTATGGTAATCAAACAAATGTTATATCTTCAACCATTAAATATAATGCAAGCAAAATTTCCACATTTTGCTGCATAAATGATAAACCACATATGATTTGTTCAGCCCATGAGAATGGTTCCATGAAGCTGTGGGATATACATAGAAATAAACAAATGTCATCAGTGGAAGCACATTTTGATACCATCTCACATATTGTCTCACCATATTGGTTACCAAACTTAGTCATATCCATAAGTTCCAGCCAAAATGTATGTATGTATGACACGATATCAAACAAATTGGTTGGTAAACTGAAAGAAAAATATCTCACAGTCGACGTTTGCTTGAAGAGTCAAAATCTTGTTTGTGGCAATTCAGATGGTTGTGTAGTTGTCTATGATTTAAAGAATTTAAGTAAGCACTGCACTTTAAGAAAAGTAGATGATAATGCGATCAAGCAGATAGTTTTTCAAAAAACGTTGAAAGAAATCGTCGATAACAGTTTAATAGAGATTTGCGTGGACGAATTGCAATCCAAGACGAACAACGCCGTTTCATCCGATTCAACCAGTTATCTATATGATTCAAACGCAAATAGTAAAGGTGATATAGATTCGTTCGTTTTGCCAATTAATCGTCACGAGAGTACATCGACGGCAAACAATACGAATGAAGTTAAAGACTCATTCTTAGATTCGTTCATGAACTCGCCCGCTGCCTTTCTGAAGGATATCACCAAGAGTAAGTTACAACAAGGCCTGTGTGCAAATCAAACCAAGGATTCCTTCGCGGATTTCTACAAGAGTTCGATTTTGAGAGATTTGACGAACACTAGTCCATTTATCAGCGGCAACGGACAAATTACGCCAAAGTTATCTGAGAAGGAAAGTGTCACTACTAAGAAAAGCTTGAAAACTGAAACATCTACACCTGTTGCCCCAGTAGCGACCAAATTTGAACTCGACGCTATGGTCGATTCGCCTATAACGCAATCAGGAAGCGAAGTTATAGCCACAACTACCACATCGAAGAGCGACAAATGTATACAAACTGTTACAGCAGACACGAGCAATTATATTACGAAAACAGAATTTGAACAACAAATGTCTAAATTTAAGGAGGAATTAATCTGGGAAATGAAACACTCAATACAGGCCGCCCTAAATACGGTTCTAATTGCTCACGTTGAAGATGCAATAACGATGCAAGAATTGTATTCGAACTTGAAGACTGACTTGCTTAAGGACACTGTGAAAATTTACACGAATTCGGACCACATTCAAGAAATTGAAGCTCTCAAACGAGAAATTGCACTGCTTAAAAAGAAAGCTAACAATGCAAATTAGATTCGAACGTTGCAAATATCAATACTTTCGTAATTTTCAGTAATATAAATAGCAATTATTTTCGATTACATATAAATTGTGTTAATTTTTTTTTGTATGTTTCTATTAATAAAACCCCACCCTTTTACAATTGGTAAAAAAGCTTTTTTTATTATTAATTATTAAGAATAAACTCACACAACACTGATAATAGCATTCACAAAATAAATCTGTACAATTAATTACAATTCCTTGTATCCAAAAATACAATTCAAATCACATGTTTCTCTTTATTCTTGTTTAATTTCTATGTCCATAATTCTTTTCCTCTCTCTACCTCTTTAAATATATTATTAATAAAATACAAAAAAGAGTTCTTTTTTATAAAAATACAAGACTAGTTCAAATACTTATCCGAAATATTTATATACTTTAGATAAATACGACGATGTAATAATCATAATATTGTTCAATATCTTTAAATTGCGTAGTTCAAGCGAACGGAAATTGTAAATGCATTTGTTAAAATGAAACGTGTAGTAGGCAAATAAATGATTTCAAATTAGTTGTCCCTCCACTCGTCTCAATTCCAAATCTTCATACGCAAACGCATTTATCATTCATTGCGTTTTCGCGAGTGGCGTTAATTTCAGTCCTTTTGCAAGCATTTGTTCCTCAAAGTCTTTATCCTCTTCCGAATACCTGAACAAGCAAAGCGAAATAATTAAAATTTACTTCAACCATCACGCAGATATCAACCTTAATCTATCTTCTTCCAATAAACTAATCAACGAATCTCTTTTAGCAACGATATCCATCATCTCCTTTATAATGCTACTTTCGTATTTAACGTCGTCTTCAGTTTTCAGTTCAGCTAAAATACATTTCGATCACAAAATGTGTACATTAATAACAATTAATTGTTATACCGTTATCGAGACGTTCTCTTAGTTGTTGCTGTAATCTCGCGTGTCGGTCCTCCAATTCCAATTCCCTCGCACGTATCGATAATTCTTTCTCGTAACGTCTCAATTCCGTTCTGTCGCGCATCAGATCGAACCACTCTTTCAGCATGTCGGTGTCGTCGCGATCGTTACTGCAACCGGTACCGTTCGATTCGCCTCTGAGCGCCTTCTCGACGAGCACGCCGCGTCTCTCCAGTTCCCGCGTCTTCACGTCGATCTCCTCGAGTTTACGTTGAATCTCTTGCGCCAGTCGGTGCCTAAAAACGACGTGCTCACACAAAATTCGATTTGCTTACGAATGGAAACGATCGTACCTCTTTAATTGAGCTTGTCTGCACGATTTACGTCCGCTCCTCGAGTTCCTGCGGCTGCACAATTCGTCGCCGCGCCTCAGCGTGTCGTCGTTTGTTCTGTAGTCGGACTCGTTGCCGGAACTTTCGTCTAAATAGCAATAGACAAAATGTGATTTTTTTTATGTTGGGATAAGGAAAAAGGGAAAGTACCTTTCAATAATTTCCGAAGGGTATAATCGTATGGAAGCGGCGGCACCGGTGGCGGCGTCTCGCAATTACGCGTCGGACACGTTAAACTGTTGCGCCTGTTCGCCTCTTTCGGCTGATTCGTATCCTAAAAGCAAAACTGGATTGTAATGAACGAAATCAGATGTAATAATTCACATACATACGCTTATAACAATTGCACTATTGTTGGTTCTCTTAAGACTAATAAAGTACATGCATGTAAGTAGCGAGCAAAGGTTGTTAATTAGTGCAGAATAAAAGAAAATGATAGTTAAGGAGGTAAATAGCTGCGAGTACAATAGAAAAATATTATATATTTGAAATAATGCGCACATAAAGCTAATAACAATGAAAAATTGTAAGTAAAATCAATGTTTCGCACGATGCTAATTATAATAAATAATAAGTTAACAAATATAAATGATTTATGTAACACAAACGAATAACACGACAAATTAGAAATATTTAACGAATCTTACATTTTGCAACTCGACCAGATTTACACATGACTGTAAAATAATAACTGCATTTTAATCTTCATAAAATATTCATGATGAAATTACAAAATCTACAATTGACAACATTTTGACTAAATACAAAATGAATAGACCAAAAAGTGACGATGATTTATCGTCGTTTTTATTTGATTTGCAAGCAATGGGATAAGTGTCTAGTCTACGTGTTCTTTTCCATTAGATTCTGTCTCATACGCAGGATAAACGAGTGTCCTTTAAAAAAAACCCAGTTTACTTACTTCCGACCAAAAACGAAATCAATTTTCTGTTTAAAGGGAAAACATGAAGATTTGGTTTATTCATTTCTAGCTTAACTTTTTAAAAGCATTAACGTTATCGTCATAGAGTTTCATTTACCTTTGACTTTCCCTTGCCTTTCGGCGAAATCTTCGAGAAGATCCCGCCTTTGTTGGTGACCGCATTCGATGCGCCGTCCTTTTTCTTCGCGGTGAATATATCGCTGAGGAATTTCGTGAAACTCTTACGCTGCTCGACGTCTTTCTTATGATTACGTTTATCGCTCTTGACGGTCTCTACGTTCGTCAACAGATTCGAATCGGATTTGTGATGCGTGCGTGAGACGTTCGTCGACGAGGACGCGCGATTATTGCTATCGACGTGGTGAATGGGCAATTTCAGTTGGCCAAAGTCCGGCACCGATTTCCTTTCCGGCCTCTCCAATTTCAACGACAACCTCTCGGCGTTCGCACGATGATGATCTTCGCCGCTCTTCGATCGCCTGAACGAGTTGTTACGTTTCTTTCGTAGCGTGTCGTTCGAGTACAAAAACGAATTTCTGCGCTCCGTGTTTAATACTAACGATTCAATACTGTCCTCGATGTAAATGTTCTCTTTGCTCTTCTTGTTCTTGTGCTGCTTCGATTTGTTGTTGTTGTTATTGCCATTTAAAGCTAACTCATCGTCGGGCCTATCGCTTTTATCGGTCGACGCGGCGTTATGATGCACTTTAAATTGTTCACGTTGACTGAGATTCGGCAAACTTGCGGAATCCGAATTGTTCGCTATGCGTAAAACGTTGTTCTCGGCGCAATTCGACGCGTGCACGTTGCCGAGCGGTCTCGTCGTAACTCTGCCGTTAAAATCGGAGACGGTTTGTGACTTTTGCAAGGACATGATGGTAAGCAAATCGGGCGGAACATTCTTGTTATTGGCACCATTGTAATTGTTCCTCAGTTCGATGGACAAATCGGTTGTAGCGGATTTGGTTAAATCGTACGGTCCACTAGCGGCAGCCGTGCTTAAAACTTTACTGCGCTTCTTACGTTCCAACGACTTATTTTGCGCCCGCATCTTGTTCATCACCATCTCCTGTATCAGTCGCTGATTTATATCACGTTCCTTTTCGATTTCCTCTCTTTTATACAATTTGTTCAAGTTGATTTGCTCCTTCTCCTCGCGTATTATCAAGTCGGGTGCGCGTTGCTGTTGTTCTTGCGGTTGCTGCTGCTCGCTTTTGCTCTTACGTTTCGATTTCCTGATATCGATTGAATCCTTCGCGTTGCCAAATTCGACTTTCGACGCCAAACGTTGACAATGCTCCTCGTACTCCTCGTTACGGATTATTTTCGAATCGTTACCATCGTCGGCCTCATTCGCACGCTCTTCTATATCGTGGGACTTCCTCGAACTCTTGTCGTCGCGCAACAACTTTTCCGTCACGTTCTTCACCGTCGAATCGCTGCAAGTGTTCTCCTCTGTCGTTGTCCCAGCTTCCGTTGCGCCGATGCCGTTATTGTCGAGATTCCTCTCGCCTGGATCGTTCAATTTTTGCTCCTCGTTCTCGTTGCGCGCATCTTCGAAACGGTTCCGCGTTAATACGTCGATCGCCGTCGTATTCGTAGCTTCGACGATGACGCTCGTCGAATCTGCTTCGAAATCGCCTTTCGTCAATTCCGCACCGTTCAAATTGTCCGCTAGTATCGATTCGTCCTCGTTTCGTAACTGAACGTAACCGTTGTTGCCGTTATCGTCGTTTTCCTCGCTGCTAGTTCCCGTACCGTTGTTATCCATGAACTCGATGTTGTCGAAATTGGTTGGATTCAAGATGCTGTTCACGCATTCCGTGATCACGTTATCGATGTTACCAGGCAATTTGGTCGTGTCTTCGATCGCTCTTAATTTGGCCACGTTGATACATTCGTTTTGTAATTTATCCCTGTTGAACTCGTCGCAATCGTCCGACACGGCATCGTCGTCTCTCGCCCAATCCGACAACTCGGTTTCCGTCAATGCGGCCGTTGCTTGATCGGCATAGGAATCGTTATTAACCGGTGACGGCGTGCTCCGATCGTTCGACAGCTTCGTAAGGACCTTATCGTTGCCGCTATTACTTTGTTGAATGTGGACGTGATTGTGAACTTCGGTTAAAATCGAGCACGGTTCGACGGTTGGAACCGGTTTCGGTTGGTTCAACGTTTTCCTTTCGCTTGTTATCGACTTTGGTGCTTCGATCAAAGGTCCGTCACAGGAAGCGTCCGCATTTAAACTGTCGAACGGCATTTCGTCTTCTTCGTCGTTTAAAACGATACCGGTATCGTCGTGCACTTCCACCCGTGGAATGTTTGCGAAAATGTTACTACCGGATTTCGATTGTCGCCCCTGATCGGACGTCGACGAGCTGCTCTCCGTCGAAGACGTCTCTTCGAGACTGTCCGTCTTCTTGTTGCTCTTGTGCTTCGGCCAATGAATCTCAGGCACGATTATCGATGTCTCGTGCAACGGGCTACGCGGTCGGCCTTCCGTTTCGTTCTCGAAGACGTTCACTTTGTCGTCATCGTCGTGGTTCGATTTCTTGGTGGATTCCTTTTCGGAAATTTCGCCCGCTAGCTGTGCCTTTGCATTGAAGAACGTGGGTGGTGAGTGCGACGTTAGGAGAGTCGGTGATGGTAATAACGGTGATGTGGTGCGTTCGTCCAATTTGCTACAGAAAATTTTCATGCTCGGACTAATGTCCGGTGCCGGTTTGAGTAACTTCTGACAGTCGGTGATGTTCGAATGGAAAGATTTGAATTTGGAATCGAGCGTCGAGACGCTACCGGATTTCTGAATGCTACCCGGCACCGCGCTCTCGCCCAGCAGGTATTTCTTTTTCAATTCTAACGAGACCTTGGCCGCAATGCCCCCGGTGCTTTGTGTGCGATTCAACGCGTAACCCTCGTGCCTTAAGAACGCGTTATTAGGTAGTGCGCCCGTTGTTGCTTTCGTCGCAAACTGTTTTCTCGTTACCGTCGTCGCATCCATTACGAGCGGCGCAAATTTCAATTGCGTATCGCGCGGTCGTCGCTCGTCCTCCGGTTTATTGTTGCGCACGTCGGATTTTTGCAGAATCGTCGATTTCACTTGCACCTTCTTCGGTAACCGATGATAGTTCGGTCGTGTCTTCGTCACGTACCTATCGAACGGTTCGACCACTTCCCTTGTCGGCGTCGTCTCTTCCAACGCAAATTCGGAATCGGTCGATATCTCCGTCGCGGAATTTTGCACATCGCTCGAACTTCCACTGCTCGATTCGTTCGAAGAAACCTGAAAATTTACGGAGTGGAATTATTTTGATCAATAAAAAAGGCAACGGTTCATATTTGAAATGTGGCGGCATGCAAATGAACAACAACAACTACAAACGTTTATAACAATTCTGGCTTAATATTTGCATTTGGCGAGTAACTCGAATATCCTTTTCAATGTACTTCAAATTATTAATAAATGTAAATGCAAAATGTGTGCTTAATGTTAAATTATACGGACGTCTTCGTTAGTGGCTTCAAGGAGTAAATCAGTATTTAGTCGCAGAAACATGTTATGTAAACCATTGATAACAATTGAATTAATAATAATCCGTATTTACGTATTTCCAAAATTAAAACCTTTTGCAAGCGTTTAATATTTTACTTCTCCGAGAAAATTACTTTTAATGAAATGCTTTGAACTAAATAGTCGAACTGCGAATGGCTGGGGGGTTAAATAATTTTTAATTATTAATTGAAAAACTTCAGTTTGTTAAAAATGTAAAAAATGAGATCAATTAAAAATCAAAGAAAAAAGCATACAACATTCACGTCAGCAATGGAACTGTTATAAAATCAAAATCATATTAAATAATGTATTAATTAATTAAACAGCAAACCCACATATTCCACGCCTTATATTTACCTTACATATTACCATTGCTTAAACGTGACTGTTGGAGGACCAGAGATGATATATTTTTTTATTGATAGGGTTCACTTTAATTTAGTTTTAAATTAGAAATAATTAATTGTTGTCTATTATTCCTTTTGTGAATGCTAATTAATTGAGCATCATAAATGCTTCTTGTTTCTTTCGGTTTCAAATTATTAATTAAATACTAACAATAAACTTTAAAAACATGTAACACGATATAAAATATTCAAAGAATAAGCTCAACAAATCACAATTAGAAAGCGGAAAGAGAAACAAATTAAGCATACTGCCGCGGCTTTTTCTTTTGCATTACAGATGTAAACGTGAAAATTTTGAATGTTATTTAGTTCGGAAATGAAAATTTTGGAAATTTTGCTTGATTTTGTTCTGGTTTGTATGTTGGTTTAAATAATTTCGTCTAAAAATACTGAATTATCACAACGTAAGCGATTTCATTGGATTGAACACTCCTTGTTATTACTGTCTTTGTGAATTTTGCATTTCTTACTATCGAAATTGTTATTATGATTATTATCATTGAATATGAATTCTTTTGGTACATTGACCGTTTGCGGTGTTGGCAAATTGTACAATTTAACATTTTCCATTTGAACCTTATTCTCATCTAATGGATTTTTTACGTTGCTCTTCTTACGTTGCGGCGGTAGCGGTATGTCGTTACCTTTGCGCGACATAATTGGCGATGAATCCGCAGATTTCATCAGTTTGAAAGTTGTCTCTGACGGCAACCCGAGCATGTTGGACTCCTCCTCGAACGATTTCTGTTTCTTTAACAGTTTCTTTAATCGACGCGGTGCTTGCGGCGAGTACGTATATTGCGTTACCGTCTTCGCATAATCGTTCCTTCCAATATTTTGCACGTTCTCGTAGAGGGGACCAGTCGTTGTGTGGATTTTTTGCAAATCGCCGTTGTTTAAATGATCAATATCGACATTTTCGTAGACGTGTTTCGAATTCCTTTTCAAATCTACGTACTCGTCACTGGGAACGTTATCGTATTCGCTTAACATTTCGTCCCTGTCACTTACTGGCCGCTCTTGTGTTAATAAATCAACTACTTCTCTGGCGATTTCATTCTGTTCCTTTTTCGATGGAACGGTATCGCTAAAAGTTTCAAGTTCGTTGCTAGAACCGTTCGTTGTGCAACTAGAGTCCGACAGTTGTTTTCTATTATCTGCTGATGATTTCCTGACAATTGCTCCATTCGGTTCATTAGTTTCTTCGTCGCAACAACTTTGCGAGGTAGTTTCTTTGATATTACTCGCACCATTGATTTTCTCTTCAGAAGAGTTACTACTTGTGGAAACGCAGTCTTCATTTGAAGACGTATTACTTGAATTCGATTCTTCTTCGCTAGATGTTTGGCTATTTTTCCTCGATCCACTATTATCGTCACTCTTTTTACCATCTAACGACTCGCTTTTACTAGAAGATGGTTTGCTAATTGATCCATCCTCCTTGCTTGTTTCAGTAGATGTGTCACTACATCTCCTAACGATTTCTTTTGCCTGGCCTTCGATAATGCGGTTGTCTTTTATCGATTTACTTTTACCAGAAGAAGAATTGTTAGTCGACATCTCTTCTTCGCTCGTTGTTTCAATATTATTACTCTCTTCTTCGCTGCCACTGGACGTTTCATTCATTTTATTTGGTTCATTGGGAACTTTTTCAAGTGTTGCACCTTTCTCCTCCGATGCTTTGCTACCGTTTCCACTTTCTTCATTCGATGTCGTCACTTGTGAGCTATCCGATTCTTCTTCGGCAGCACTACTACTCTGACCGTTATTTTCAATTATTTCATCGTTTTTGTGATTGCTCTCTTGTGAATTCAATAAAGGTTTACCATTAGAAACCTCTGCAACGACCAATTTTGGTTTAACGGGAGAAGAATTTTCAATCTCTGATTTGTTAAGATTGTCGTTTGGTTTGTCTTGATCCGTAGAAGTTTCCGAACCCGAACAGGATTCTTCAGTTGAAGAAGTTTCACTATCTGTGGATTGAACACAAGTTTTAGCATTATCATTCGTATTTTGGCTAATAACGAAATTTTCTTTCTTATCATTCAATCTTTCTCTTTCAATTTCCACATTTATTCGGTTCCTTTCGGGCAGAGAATTCTTCTGAATCGACGGAAAAACTCTAAATTCGCTCGTTGGACGGGGAATAGCTGGCAATTTATCCCTTTGAGGAGAAACGTTTGGTTTGTCTTGAAACAACGGCGATCTGTTCCTCAATCGAATGTCAGTGAAAGGTTTCTTCTCGGTAACAGTTGTACTCTTTAAATCCGATTGAATTTTTGTTAAATTTAATCTGTTCGGCGACGGACCTTGTTTGGTCGGCGGCGGCAGGTCATTGTTGACGTCGCCCTTTTCGAAACTTTCCAGGAACTTGTTAAACTTGAAACTAGATATCGACTGCCGCTTGTAAGATTTATCGATCGTCGGTGGCTTCTGTTGTTGCGTATCGTCGAGATCGACGCTCTCGAACTTTTGCAACACTTTCTTAATATTCACTTTGGCGCAAGTGTCGATATCGGAAGTGCGTCTATTTTGGTTGCAATGTACATCCGTTTTCGATCTGCACAATTTGAATCTATTTCCATTCGCGACGCCACGTTCATCGTCGCCGTCGTTCTCTAGCGGCTCTACCAGCTTCCCTGATAGATACTTTTCGAAATAGACGATGTTGTCTTTCGGCAATCTACTGATCAAATTACTTTCCGGCGACTTTTTCAGCCCCACTTCCAAGTTTCTATATTTGGCATCGCTTATCGATCTATAAACTTTACGATCGTTCGGCGTGTGCTCTAGCTCTTCCAGCCAATTCAACAGATCGTCAATTTTATTACTATCATCCGTCGTCAAATCGGTTTGTTCCTCAACTCCGGTCTCGATCTCGAGAGCGTCCAATAAGTCTTCGATACTGCTCGAAATCGGTTCGATCTCTGTTTCCGGTTTTTTGAACTCTACGGGTTGCAATAGTTCATCTTCGTTCGCTATAAGATTCTCTATGTAATCGTCGATCTCTTTAGCATCCATCTCGACCGGTTCGAAACTGAATTTACTCTCATTTTCCGCCGCCTCTTTCTTATCGTCCACTATATCCTCCTTTTTAGGCGCTCTCTCCATTTCGTCCGATTTCTTCTCCGGTAAACTGTTTTGTTTCTCTAGTTTGTTGGTTAAAGAATTGGTTCTGGATCGTATGAAAGGCCTAGGGATTTCGGGCTTTTTCGATTCGCCGAAATACTTCTTCGCATCGGCTATATTTTTCGATAAAGCCACACGCGGTTTACCGATCTCCTTCGGCAGATTCAATTTGCTCGGCGTCCGTTTGATGATTAACAAAGGCGCCGTATCGGTAGCCGTGAACTTCGGCACGAATTCCTTGCCGAAAGACTTTTGTCGCCCCGGGCGATTCGTATTCGCGTCTATTGTTGATGTAGTGGAACTACGCATCAATGGATTCCTATTAAACATCGTCATCGGCGGCTGATTTGTATACGTTGGACTATTACTATTATCGCACGATCGTTTCGCGTCAACTAGATCGAAGTCTAAGTGCGATTCGGCGCTATCGTATTCGGTCGAATTGGACGACAGGTTTGATTTGTTCGGTTCGACGCATAAACTGTCCGTCTTATTGTTATTATCATTGAGGAACTGTAGTAGAATATCGGGGGTCGCAGTGAACGTTTGCGTTTCGTTACTAATAATGGGATTAATGATAGGACTTGATGATGATTTCACCTCTGAATCGGTTCCGGTGTCCGTGTGAACGACCGGCGGTTGAACGCGGACCTCCTGTTTGCGTAGCTCGCGCGCAATTATGTCCTCTTCGCCTTCTGTTGCGGTATCCGTTTCATCATCTACAAAATTTAAAATGCACGAATTATTATGCAATTTTACATAGTTTATCGATAATAAAAATGAATTGATCATATAGTTACCGTCACTCATGTTATCATAATAACCGGAATGATCCGAACTGCTGTACTCATCCAAATCCGATTCGTCCTCGTCGTCTTTCTTCGAATATCGCTTCTGCAATCTCTCCTTCCATCGCAGTGTTCCTTCTTTGGTGAACGGTTCCTCCAACGCTTCCACATAGTTATCTTCCGAATCCGATTCCGTGCCGCTGCAACGATTCACGGTTAATCACACCGAGTATAATAAAATGGGCAAATATAATCGTGAAGAACCTGCTGCTCGTGTATTCGTCGCTGCTGCCCAATTCCGCTGCCGACTGTCCGAAATTCCTGTCGGTCCATTCGTCCTCGTCCATTTGACTGATCGATTCCTCGTGCTCCGAGGAGATGTGCTCGGTGGAAAGGTTCTCGAATTCCACGCGTTCGGGCGTTTGTACTGAAATGGTAGTAGTCGGTGTGAAAGACGTTCAAATAGCTAACACTTTAACGTGATATACTTTTCTGAGGCGCGTCTTTCTGTCCTTTCTGAGACTCCTTCCTTTCAATCTTGCACGGATACAACTCGCCGGGCATCCCGAAGTGTTGCTGACAGAAGAACCTGTGCCCGTATCGACCGTCGCGATCGTACGTGTAGGAATTCAATCTTAACGCGGTGTGACAGTACTGGCATCTGAAGCAACCGCGGTGGAAGAACTTTCCTTCGGTCGATAGACGTTCAACTAGGTACACGCGTCTCGAACAGAAATGACAATATTCCGAACTCGTTTTGGTCGATAACACCATTGCCGATTTCGAATTCTATTTAAGAATGCAAATGAATAAAATTTTGAATTGAACACTGAATATTGCGACGTACACTTCGCTGTATTGGTTTCGATTCGGGTTCTGCAACTTTGCTCGTTAACTTCTCCGTGATCGTGGCCACTTTCTGTTGATTCAAATCTCGCGTGGTGCCTTCCTTCAGCTTCTGATCTAATTGCTTGATTTTGCTGTCAATCTCACTGAATTTCCCTTTAAAGAAAACGATGCGGTTAAAACATGCGTAAAGTTTTCTATTAAAATGATCGAACCTCCCGTACTATCTTGACGTTCCAAATGTTGTTTCTCCATTTTGGTGAGACGCGCGGAGAATTGCTCGCGATTCCATTTCGGCACTTTCTCCTTTTCTTTGTTTATCGGTTTTCCCATCTTGTTCTCTTGAATTTTCTTCTCGATCTCTTTAATGTTCCAATCCGTCGTCTCTATCTTACCGATCGCACGTAATAGATCTTTCGGTTTCTTCTCGGTCGGAGCTTGCTCTAAATACTTATCCTCGATGCACTTTATCCGAGCGGCAAAATCCTCGTCCGTTTGGCCTCTCGTCAATGACGGTCGCGCATTTTCGCGATCCTGGATCAATGTTAAAACGACATTATTAAGATTTTGAATAAGTTTAAACGATATCATAAAGACACTCGCTTTTCAAATGCCGGCATAGACAAGCACGTATAACACAACAACAATATAGAATAAACGACGGTTTCCGCTAATAAACATTGAAAACTGTAATTCGGTTAATCGCTGTTAATAAACAACTAACAAATAATCAAAGAGTTAATATAAACCAAAGTGATTATTATTAATTCATGCCTCAAACGGCTCAAACCGGTGTCGATCCTTACGGGTATGTACGTAAATTGTTTCTCTAGATTTTTAACTCGGTCTTCGAAATTCGGCGCCGTTTGTCTGTACAAGAATATGGAATAATCTTCAAACGGTCCCGTCGGTTCCAGCGCGTTCGCTTGCAACATCTGCATACTTTTGATGAATTGCTCAGTTTGCAATTTCCTCTGTTGCCTACGTTTATTCTGACGTTCGGTGCGATTGCACGCGATTTCCTCCAAACGCTTCTGTCTTTCCTCCTTTACAAGTTTTACAATGATTAAATACATACATATATTCAGTATCAACGATTGATTTCTATATTTAAAAGACGCTGGACGACAACTTACAATGCTGAGACCGATTTTGTCGCTCGTCCTCCGTTTTCGCGATTTCCTCTCCGTCGACGATACTTGATTCTTGTAGTTATTGAACGGTTCGACGTGTCGCCTCGGCGTTCGTACGTACGCGTGCGGACGAATCGCTTGCTTGTGCTGTTCGGCGATCTGACTGAAATCGTGCCTGATTATCTTGTAGGTGGGTTCGACCCGTTTTATATCAGTCAATTCCTACGGCAATAAAAAACATGTATTCGTGGTCGACGCGCATTCTCGAGTCTAACTCACCATTTTCGGATGTTTAATGTGCGGTATCTCCCTTCTGAACGTATCGTAAATCTGCGTTAAGTACGAAACTAACGCGAGGAAATCCAAATCGCTTTTGCCCGCCATTTCTTCGCCGGTCATAACTGGCGGGATGCCTTGAATTAAGTAAATTATGGACGTGAATTGGGAGTGGTTTTGTTTTTGTAATCGCAACATACCAATTTCCTTTTCCAGTATATCGAACGCTAACTGATTGTTCTTGGCCGCGTCGTTCGCTTGAACCGCATTGTAATCGATCAAATCCGGTCTATAGTGGTGGATTATGGCGCATAAAATCTTTCCGTCCCTAAACGACGTTATGTCCTCGATTTCTACATCATGAAATTCGCGCACCTGCTTTCTGACCCAATTCAACAACGTATCGGGATCCACGAACGAATCTACAAAACAAAATCCATTCAGTTAAGGCGCTTCTTCTTTGATTTTAAACGATAGTACGAACCTCGTTTCCTCCTCTTTCTCGGCACATCCGGCACGTTCGCCGCTCTTGGTTGTAATTCGATCGTCGTCCGATCGTCCGTATCGTAGAAAGAGATCATCTGATGCGCCAGCAGCAGGTTCTTGTTCAAGTTCGGGTACCTAGTGGACGGGTCGAGCGTGTACGCTTTATAATCCTTGTTCAAGTTCTCGGGCGTCGTCTGTGCCAGTAAACGGTAAATCGATTCCCTTTCGGCGATTATCTCGAGCGGACTGAATTGATTCAAGCCCCAAGCGCGAATGGCCCACGCGGCATCGAACGACGATAAGAAACCGCGGGCGCATCCAGAACCGGTGGGCCAAAATGGCTGAAACGGCATTGTTTAACGATGAGCATACCGACGGATTACAGTGGATCAGTTACCTCGAGTAAACTATCGCCGACGAGGATGGCCAACAGTTTGTGGCCCTGTCGTTCGATAATTTTCGAAGCGTTCTCCGCTTGATACATCGACGTGAAATCGAACATGGCAACGTCCGGCTGACCGTAATGATTGACGGCGAACTCCAGGTTCGGCATCTGATAGTGCGTGCTGAACTCGGCTGCTTCGCGCGCGTAATTCATCAACGCGTCCCTGTCCACGTTCTCCGGTGCCAATAATTTCGCCGTGTCCGGTAGATCCTAGACAAAAAGAAACGCGTTGAAGCGGACATCGAGGCTGATCATTGAAATCGCCGTTACTTGTCGAATGACGCGTTTATTGATGAGACTAGCTTTCTTGGCGGTCATGACGAAATAATGCGTGTCGTCTTTGTAATAGACGATGTTCTCCAAGTCGATTCCCGTTTCGGCGTATAAATCTTTGAAAAATTTCTGATTGAATATGAACGCGACGCCGCTGATCTCCTCCACTCGCGCCTCCGCCTCCGTACGTTTGTTTATGAAATTCGCGGTGATCGCGATCGCCAACTTGCCGCGAAACTCTTTGCGCTGAAACCCTTGCAAAGTGTTCCGTTTGCCGTCAGCGCCGATGATGACGTCGAATTCGAATTGCGAAACCGGATGATCGGCAGGTTTGAATTGACCTCGCCACGCGACCTCTATTAATTGCAAAAAAAAAAAGAAATTGCGAATTGGTGAATATTAAAAACAAATCGGAAAAGCGCTCACTCTCTTCCTGATTCGGCTCGATTAAATGTTCGAAGCTAACTTCCGTGTGGATCTCGACGCCGAGTAATAATGCCACTTTCAATAAGATGCATTGCACCTGTCTTATGCTGATGTGGTCGATGGCACCGGCGCAAAATTTACCAAAAAACTTCTTCGCGCCCAACGCTCGCAAATCCTCGATCACGAAACGCCACAAGTGGAGAACGTTGTTGCGCGACATTCGGTCTCTCTTCTCTACGACGACCTGCAAAGAGGAATCGACGTCGATCAGTTCTTAGCCGATAACGCTGATCGTTCGTACTCACAACTTTGGCTCCTAGGAGTTGCGCCTCGATGGCGGTCCGTAAACCGCACGGTCCGGCCCCGATGATCAGAACCCTCGTGTTCGGGCATATCTTGCCGCGGCCGTAACATTTCGCGTTCGCTCTTTGATCGAACTTCTTCCACAGCGCCTTCGCGCGCCACGACGTCAGATTGGCCTTCAGCTTCGGATAGAACAGCGGCAGCACGTTCGGCTTCAAGTGCAATAGATCGCAGATCGTTCGGTACGTGCCCAATATCGATTTCAATGTGCCGGCATTGATGAAGTGCTCGAAGAATTCGTTCGCCTTCGCCGCATCGACCGTGGACACCGGCCGTCCACGGATGATCGGACTCTGATTGTTTCTATCCATTTATTTACAATTCGTATTGCACCGATTTCTCGTGATTATTATTATAGCACATTATCTGTAACGAGAATTGGAATGATTGCGGTAAGATGAAAAACGATGCGTATTATTCTTACAAGGTGGGCAATGCGTCGAAACGAGCGTGCAAATGAAGGAAATTAAAGGTCGTTTAATTTTAACGCATACTTCTCTCTCGCTTTCTTTCTTTTTCTTTGGTAAATTTTAAGGTTTAGCATAAGATTATACGTGACTTGCCAAATTACTAAACCGCAACCGTTGCTTTTTTTAATGTCTTTCTCTCTCTCTCTCTCTTTCTCGAGTATTACGCACATTTGAACACATATTGCGTACATCAAATAGCACTTTACTAATTTTAAGTTTTAGCAGTGCGCGAAACGAAAAAGAGAATCCGCGTGAGAATGGCAATAAAATGGATTTTTCAGCTTGCTTACTTTGTCGAATGACAATAAAAATACGGACGATAAATCTAATTTCGTAAGCGGCTTATAGCAAAAAAAAAATAACGATAGTTAGAGATCGAAGAAGAAGGAAAAAAATGCGGACTATCATAAAATTAGAAAGGTGAAATGGTTTAGTTTCACTCCAATTCGTTAATTATCATGGTAAGGCACTTGGAAAGTGTTAATCTTCCTGCTAGCTAAAGAAGAGAAATGTGCAGGAAATGAAAAAAATCTAAACGAAAATAAGGAGCGTTTCGAAGGAATTTGCGAATCATTCAACGCGTTCCGGAGATTTATTATTATTTATTACGCATCAATCATTTAATATCATTATTATTATTCAGTAAACGCATTATAAAAAAGCTATGTTCTATTATTAATGCGAAGAAACGGTGCCGCAACGCACCCAAGTTCGTGAAAAAGAGAATAAATTTTTTGTTTTCGTTGTTGTAACATTTCAGATGCAAAAAGCGTAACAACAAATTCCGGTGTGTTAACAACGAAACCGATATATAAAACAATAACAATGCTTAACCGTATTTTGTATTTTAATGATCTTTAAATTCAGTATAATCGCATGCATTGGTTACGAATATAGATGGATCCATTCATAAAAACGGCCAGGTATGTACGAGTAATTAGTCATTGCAGTTGTACAAAGATAATTGATTATTAATTAACAACCAATTGCGATAATATCATAGTTTACAGACAATTTTTACATAATTACAATTAGTCACAACGTATTTACATTGAACGCGATAATTACTTAAAGTATAAAATTTTCAATGTAAATTGCAACGACTTTGAAAGCGCGAAAGAAAAAACATCGTACTGCGGATAATTATCTCCTCATGCACGAAGATCCGTGCAATGCGGACTTTTTTTCCGCTTCGCTCTTTTCAAAGGATAATGCGGAAAATTGAGCGAAAAAAATATAGTTCAAGTGTTAAAAGGCATTTGTAGAAGAAGTTAATAGGATTTACGAAACCGTAAACTTATACCGCAATAATGAGAGAGGAAGGCAATTATAGAACGTATTAATTAAAAAAAAAAAAATAAATGGAAAGAGCGATGTAGAAATTAGAGCAATATTGAAGTTGGAATTTCATTTCTAACTCTAATAAACCCACAAAAGAAATTATTCGCTAGTATTGGATTCTTTTTTGTTGAACGAATATGTTTGGTTACGATGATCTCTATCATTAGTTTCATCCTACTTCGGTTCATCGGCTATGATGTGCGTCGAAGCTCAATGTATTCAACGGGGAAATCGGAGAGAAAAAGGAAACGGGCAAGTGCAGTGGCCGTACCCCAAAAATAAAATAACTTGCTATTTTGTATATTTTTTTTTATATATACTCTCTTGTGACCTCATTAACGAATTTCGTAAAGAAAAATCTCGACTTGCTGTTGTTCTATATCGCACATTTGAAATTCTGTTGCATGATGCATTTCGTGTTTTAAAAATAGATCGTAATCGATATCATCACGTAACCGAGCGATCTGGTCAATTCCATCGATCGTCGTTAACAATTACGTTTACATCTAATTCAGTTGCGTTATTTTCAACAGGAAGCCGTTCGTAGTATTTAGGAATAACGGAGATATTTTCGCGAAAGGGGTTTAAGATATGACCAATACTAATGTGTCTCGACTGTTATGCGCCCACGATAATTTCGCAATTAAATCCTACTTGTTGTCTGCAAATTAAGCGGAACACTACGAAAAAGAGTGTCGTGTTTTGAAACCTTGCTAAGACTAATTTAATACGTCTGTTATTTATAATAATAAATAGGAAACAAGTGTACGTGTACTTGAACGATTGAAATAAAGAAATGCCAATTGCCAACAAGTATATCTGTTATTGTTGTTTTCCCTGATTCACTTGCTCCTTTTTTACGTTACGGTTCAATAAACAACTCTTTGGTTATTTATGGAAAATTATTTCCAGAAAGAAAGAAACGGGAAAATAATTAGCGAGTCCGTTGACTTTTTGCGGTCGAATTTTTATGTAGGTAACTTATATGATTGTTATTCATCTTCTTCAATGTGGTCGTTATTGGTCTCTTTCATGCACCACTTTATAAGGCAATTTCGTCGATTGATTTGTTTGCAGATTTAGACCTACTAAAAATGATGAGTAGTTTTTCGGATTCTATGAAAACATCATTGATACAAATCTACGATAAAACAGGTTAAATGAATCACGTTGAGTTAAATTTATGGCATTTCTAATTATAAATGTATTCTATACCTACTGGCTACTGATTCCGCTGTTGCTGCTGCTGCTACAACTTACGCGTGAAAGTAGGACTACAATATAATATTAACAGTCTGACGAGTAGGAATTTTCCTCTCTTTCAATTTTCAGGAATGATTAGTTCGACGATTTCCACCGTACATTAACAGGAAATTACCATTTTATTTTTCGAAGTTCAGTTGAAGAATGCAATCATGTTCCTCGTATATATTATTAATAAAGTGTCGTTGAAAGTCAGATAGATCGACGAAGGAATGAGACAGAGGATAGACCAATGTCCTGACTTGGAAATAGAGTGTCGGGACTTTGGTCGGGACGTTTCGATCGTGTCTAGCATTTTTTTTTCTTTGTAGGACGTTCCTGGTCCATTCAAAACTATTGCCGAACTAAAAAGACAAAGAAACAGAAGGCAAGGAGAATTTATGTTTCGTTTGCATTCTCCCACATATGAAGTACAAAAAAACAACCACAAACCAACGTAAAATTGATTATAAATTAAAACGTATTTCAGTTGGATTGCATGGATGACTTTAATTGTTATCTTATTGCTCTATGCATTTTATCTAATAATCGTCACATTCTGATATAAAAAATAGAACTTAATGGAGATAATCCTCCTAATTGTTTGATAATGTGATGCGATTTAAATATCTTTAGGGAGGCCACAGTCTGTGATTTTAAAATAACTGATGGCATTTAATATACACACATGGATGTTATACAAATATATTATATATGTTTAGTAAATAACACTTACTCCAAGTTAATTCCTATTTTCCTATTAAAGGACCATAATTGCAATGGTAGTGTATGAATTCGTTAGCCATTAGACAAAAATAAACACTGACACAATCTAAAATAATAGCATAAACACGTTAGACGAATTATTCTTTAATATTTTAAATGATTAGTTTAATTGTTAAGCATGACGTTTATTTATTAAATATTTCTCTTTTGTATCATAATTATTTATTAGAACGTTAGAGCAATTAAATGACACATACCAAAAACACACTTTAGAATGTTCAAAATTAAATTAAATAATTATCATTATGAGGAAATCTCTTTGTTAAGCCAATATTTAGAATACGAACCCTTTTTTTCTTATAAAAACAATAACAATATATATATCCGAAAAATATTTTCAACGTAAAAAAATAAATCGATAACTGTATATTTATAAATAAGATCCGAGGTCAATTAATTATCTGGATTAATTTACACCCTTTTATCACTCACTATTTACTTAAAATATTTAAATACTTGTCGTTTATTTAAAAATTAATAAAAAAAACTATAAAATTGCACTACTTCCTTTATTGAGCACTTTTCTGACATTAACAATTCGATGAAGTCTATTAGACTGAGAACGATATGAACATAGCAAAGATATATTCATGAAATATTATATTACTACGCAATACTACCACCTCTTAGAAATCCTGAAAAACACAATTTAAATTAATTAATTACTCAACCAATGGTTTACTATTCGTAAAATTAATGGAAATGTAAAGCTATTGATGGAAATTGGTAAACTTTCGAGAAAAATCAATAATGAAAATCTTTCAGGCACATTTCATAAACGTGTAATGTGTTGTATAGTTGCAAATGGATGGCGCTAAGTACTCAGATTTTGAATTTAAAACGCTTTGCTAATTTTCATTAAAATGCAGTCGTTTTAAACATTTTATTATGAAACTTAACTACAAAATTCTCCAATAAATAATACCTAATTTTATACATTATCAAAAGATTATCATCATAACATAATGGTTATCATACGAATGTACTAATTGCACAATTTCAGTATACATACAATCAAGAAATAAAACTGTATATTACATGCATACACGCACTTAATATGTCCAAGGAAGTAAAGACATTTACGGCTAATGCGCTACAATTATTTCTTCTTTCCTGAGATGAAGACTTGTATTTTTTATGTACTATTACATAAATATGTATAATGAAGACATTTAAGGCACTAGTTCATGATTATTTCTTAATACATAATTAGTTTTCTCTTAAATTACTGATATTCGCATCTTTCTTCGCGGTTTGTTTTTCCGATCGGTTTTGATTCGCATTTTCGTTAACTAAATCCTTCTTTTGCGGATGATGTCGTTCGGCGTGAGCGATTAATTGGGCGTTTCTATTGAAGCTCTTTCTGCAAAAGTTGCAAGTAAACGGTTTCTGAACAGAATGCGTAAGCATGTGACGGGTGAGGACGTCCGAACGGCCAAATATTTTGTTGCACAACTCACATTGATAATGTTTCTCTCTGGTGTGCACTAGTAAGTGTTTGGTTAAATTGTGTGCTTGTTGGAAACGTTTATTACAAATCATGCAGGCAAATGGTTTTTCACCAGTATGTACTCTTCTGTGCCTTTCCAAATCGCACATTTTTGCAAATAATTTTCCACAAACATCACAACTTATTCTCTTTACAGTAGGTAATTTTACTAATTCATGTACAGGTTGATGATTCTTGTATTCCACTTCATCACTGAAGCCTTCCTTGCATATCTTACATGTGTAAGGCATTTTCCCAGCATGTATTCTTGTGTGTGCAATTAGTTCTTCCAGTCCTGCAAATCTGCTATCACATTTAGAGCAGCAATATGGCAAATGACTCAAATGTATTTCTTTATGATGTTTCTTCAATAATGTTATAGTTGGGAATGGTTTACTGCATATTCTGCATGTCATAAGTTTCGGTTTGTTTTCAAATTTCTTTTGCTTTGTTGATTTATGACTTATATTATTACCTTCATCTTCATTCATCATTTCTGCTCTCCTTTCCTCAACTTTAACAAATTCAAATAGAGGATCATCTATATCATCTTCTTCATCATCTTCATCTGATTCCATATCTGATGGTAATATTTGGTTTTCATCTCTAGCATTTCCTTCATACTTTAAATTCTTATTTTCCATTACACTTTTAGTCATATCTATTGGCATGTTATCTTCAGAATTATTACATACTGAGGACTCACTTATATCTTTTTCAGCTGCCATACTTTCTTCAGCTGTCACATTTATTGACATTTTCTCCTCTGTTGACATGCTCCTGTCTAATGTCACATCAGTCATTAATGGCAGACTTTTGTCAATATCTACAACTTTATCCTTATCTTCATCTAATTTTGCCTCAATATTTAATTCAGCTTCATTAAGACTAACATCATTAAAGGTATTTATCTGTAAAGCATCAGTTTCACTACTTTCAAATATAGTATCTGTGAATGTTTCCACATTGACTGGAACAGATTTATAATCCGTTTCATTATCTCTTTTGTCAACATTGACCTTCTTAGTGTATTTACTGAAACTTCTTGTTTTAATTCTAAGCTTCTGTGTTGTTCTTATAATTTGTTCCTTTGCATTAATAATGTTTAATGATGGATGTATGCGTCTCAAACCTAATGTTTCCAAAATAGTCTCATCTGTGTTTTGGTTTAGAATTAAATCTCTCTGTTCTCTCACATTTTTCAAATTGAATGATGGATGTATACGTCTTAGTCCTAAGGCCTCTAATAATTTCTCTTCGTTCTCCCTTTGCGTGTCTTCATTACAGTTTTGCTTCATTTTTGGCATAAGAATAATTTTTTCCTTCTCTTTTTTTACTTATGCTTATCTATTTGGAAAATATTTATATCAAAATTATACATATATACCTCTTTAGGATCGTTATAAAATATATATCAAAGCACGTGCAATTTAACTTTGGGGGTAGTTTTTAAAGGCCACTTGTTGCGTTAATACTAATTATCTAATTTGACATAAAAACACAAAACTTCTTTTGATAAGTAAACAGTTTAGTTGACGAAGCAAAATGGAGCCAACTTCATGTCAAGCTCAAAAGTTTGTGCTATTCGTCAATAGAGAACGTATTTTAGTACCAAAAAAATGCAAGAATTTTGAAAATGAAATTCATAAATTTGTTAAACTATGGAAAAGGGCACAATCTTTTCGTTCTTAGTTTTGTGTATAGCTACGCTGATAAGTTCACTAATTTATTACATTCATTTTAGAGAGCAATATTATGTTATGACAATTGCATTCGTGGTAATCATATTAAATACTTTAAGTGGCTGCTTATTATATGGTATTTATAATTATTTTCATAGCATCAATGCGAAAACCTGATTTTCTTCTTCATTTTTACAGCAGATGATCGATACGAATTGAATTCGTCGTTAGTTAGATTCCACCAACTTACCACTCAAATAAAATTTTCAGTTGGTTTAGCTCTGTATAACAGCGCAACATGCGAGATATATTCATTCTTGGATAAACCATTAGCAACGACATTTCCAATCTTGGGCGCATCCAGTACACTTTTATACCTATTTAATTATCGTAGTAGATTACTAACAGATGTAACCGTATTAATCAACGGCATATTCCTGTTCATAATGGGACACTTGTACTTGAATCCATACATTATGACTGCCGCGAGCTGCTTCATGGTCTCTTACTACGTTTATGTCGAAAACATTTCGTTTCTTAATACTAATCCTGAAATTATTGCAAACGCCTGCATGTCTTGTTTCATCATTAATGCCGTTTACTCCCAAATAGCAAAGGATATTTGATTTACTGTATACTAGATTATAATATAACAAATTTAGTTTGTTCTGCCATTTTTGGCATTAGCTTTCTTTACTTTAAATGTACCACAAAAATTGATTAACTCTTTCGCTAAATCTCAGTGTAGAATGGGTAAATTTATGCCATTATGCCTTGCGTTCATGTTAAAAATATGTAACGTGAACGTATTCAAAGAAGACAATTATGCCGGATGTGATCCATTGATATCGTCGTTAATATTCGCGACAGCGTTGTTTATTGCATTGGCAAATATGTCCTTGTATCCGGACAGTTTCCGCAAATTAAGAGGCTGCTCTAGTATGTTTTGGAATGTATTTGTGTAAGAAATAATTCTTAATCACTATATTGTAGTTGTAATCTGTCTTTCAGTTCCTGATCTCGTGCCTAATATTGGAATATGCGATGGATTACTTTTGGTTCCCATTGGAAGCTAATGCGATATTATTCTTAAACAAGATTGCAGATTTCGAAAGGGACGTACTAATTGAAAATGGCATAATGCAAATTTTGCGCACGGATACGGCCGCGATAGTGACTAGCTACGGTCTGAGTTTCTTCTTCCTCTATTGTTCGCTTCACGGAAGCAGATTGATTGACTTCAGGTCAAAGTATGGTATTGAACTAATTTCAATTTTCGATAGTAAATCCTTGTCATTCATTAAGATGTGGTTGCTCATTTGTGACTTGGAAGGACTTTCAAAGAATGCAACGCAGACTATTGAGATTGTTTGGTATCGAACGGTGCAGGGAGAATAGGATCAAGAAACACCGCAAGAATTGCTACTCCCACGACGTTAGCAGCAGTAGCAGCAATTGTAGCTGCGGAGACTATGTGTCCTAATGTCTGTTAAAATACTTATTTCGTCATACGGTATTAATAAAATATGAAAACTACTGCGTCATCAATATAATTAATTTATAAGAAATGAACAGCAAGTGTTAATTAGTAATTACCTTTTGCTAAGTGCATGTATGTATTTGAAACAACTTAAACTATTACCACTTAGATAAATTCCTCAGGTTCCCTGGGAGCATCTAAATCGCGGTAATGAATTACGGGTCTGAAGTCACTACCGCCGCCCCTAAAAAAATAATAACACTTCTGTCACAAAGCAAATGACTTTATTAATGTGAGGAATATGTCCTAAATGCTCACCTTGTTCTTGGTGTAAATCCTCTTGGTCTTGCATTATATCCTCCTTGATTATAATACCGTGGCGGACCATAATACGAATTACTGTAACTAATTTAATGATAAATACATAGGTAGGAATAAGCCAAAACTAATATTTACGTAGGATGATTGTATGTAGGTTGTTCTTCTCTCTTCGGTTGCGTCTGTTCGACTATCATCGGTCGTTTAGGATCACGCAAGTAATTGTTGAAAAATTCAACTTCTTTCTTAACTTCTTCGATCTTTTCCGCGTGTTTATTGAAAATATGTTTCCTGACATAATCCGGTCCTTTGAATTTCTTACCCGATAACGGGCACAACCACTTGTCTTTCGCCAATTCCCGCGTATTCGCTTGTACGAACTTGTCGATTTCCATATCGACGTCTTTCAGAGATAAATTTATAAGTTTGCCGTCGTTCTTATTATTTTCATCTTTCGTTGGTTTCTCAGGTAAGAAGTTGACCATTTTCGCTTCGATCGGCGCACCAATGAATTGCGTTATATCCGTCTGAAAAGTGAACTGCTTGAATAATAAATTTCATTTTACTGTTAAAGTAACATACTTTAGTGGTCGGAGCAGGACCTCTTGCGTGTAAAATGCCGCATCTGTTCGGCATCTCGTCTTCATTTGGATATTCACAATGATTGTAATAATCCACCGAATGCACGACTCTTAGATAAAGTATGATTTTATCTAATACGGATATGAGGGCTTCATCCCTTTCCACAGTCGACGCAGAATCTTGCGTATCGGAGCTCGGCTCTAAACCTAGCAACTCTTCTTCTTCCGCACTTGCTTCTTCTATTAAATAATCCGTTATGTTATGAAGTACAGGATTGTTGGACATCAAGCCGAACGTCTGAAATTATTTCCTTATATACATCTACTTCTTGTTAATTAGCGTTACTAGATAATACCTGTTGTGGTTTGTCACCCTTTGTTTCCTCGTCAGGCCACAGGCCGGCTTTAGAATCCAGATGTAATGTTACTTTTGCGGATATGCGTATATCAGAGCGAACGACTTGTTTATGCGCAGTGATACCGTTCACGGGTCGGATACGTCTGCTCAAGTCTCTGTTAACGATAGCTCCTAGTTCGCAGTCCCTCAATCTGATATTGTTCAAGTTCCAACAGATTTCTTTGATGTTTGCGTCGCGCTTGAACGTTACCCAACCCCTTCGTAACCAGCGCCTTTCAGGTTGTGGATCTGCTAGTGCGACACGCAAAAACCCGTCGTATCTACAACAGTGGCGTATTGAATGGTTTGTTACAATTTAGAATAATTTGATAAGTACCTAGAGCACATGGCCTCAACCTCTTGACGTGTGATTGTAGGCGCAAGGCTTCTTAAGAAAATCGAGGTGGTTTTATGTAACGCTCTAGGTTTCTCTGGTTTCGTTTCTTGTACCATCTCCACTTTCTCTTTAACCTCCTCTTTTGCCTTATCCTCCTCCTGTTTCTCATCTTTGGGCTTCTCCTTTTCCTCTTCGCTATCGCTACTGCTACTAGATGAATTACTACTACTACCGGAATACGAACGTTTACGTTTCTTCTCTGTAAATGAATTTCCCTTAATATTGTAATGGTCAATTAAAAACAAATCATTTAAATTACCATTTTTTTCTTTCAAAGCATCGACGTCCATTTGGGATTCCACGGTTTCGCCTTCCTGATTTTCGTCCTTGTCGTCGATAGCTTCGGCGTCCATTTTCTGCTGATCCTCTTCTATGTCGTCAGGTTTTTCTTCATCGACGACTTCCTTGCTATCGTTGCCTTCTTCCTCTTCGGTAGCATCTTCTTTGGTAACTTGCTCTTCAGCATTGCCGTTCGTCTTTAACTCCACCACGTCATCGTCATTATTCTCTGTATCTTTTACTTCACCCTCTTCGTCCTTATTATTCGGATTTATTTGATCGTCAGGTTTCTTCTCTTCGACTTTTGCCACTACCGGTTCCGGTTTTCTTTCTTCGACATCTAGAATTTATGAAAGAGTTATTATCTGGTGAAAGCGATTAACTTAAAACTTCTATTACCGGCATATTCGTCGTCTAGTATAGCTAGATCTTCGTCAGTACCTCCTTCGAGTTTTATAACGACTGTGTCCAATAACTTTACCAAATCGTTGGTTTTCATGCAATCGACACTTATTCTGTCCAATTTCTTAGAATTCAGTAAATCAACAAATACTGCAACTCTTTTCTGCAATGAACGAATTGATTTGCATGCGTTTTTTCATTGACGATAATATTAAAATACCTTTAGAGCGTTCAGTTGATCCTCTTTCCTTTTAACCGAATCCTCCGGATGATACTTCAAACGGAACCTAAAATTAACAGAGAATATGTGTTAATATTTCGTTAAATAAATGCGACGACCAAAACGATATGGATTCACGCTACAGTCATACGTTTTTTTTTTGTGGGGTACGGATAATCAAGAGATTCGTAAAAAAGTACCAGTAAATAAAGAGTGAAAGATTTATATGGTACTTATAACAAATGTTTACCGGAATCAGATGTGCCATACATACTTTCTCTGTCGTACACACTTTTAAACAAAAAAACAATTAATTAATAAAAATTGAAACGTAATCTTCGTAAACGAGAATCTCACCTGTTTAAGATATCAAAATACCCTAAAGTAAATTGTACACGAAAGCATATGCATTGCGCGCATAGCTTTTTATAAAACGGTTAAGAATTCTAATCCACATTTTTCATTACATTCTTATAATTCAATGAACTTTCATGTGATTTCATTATTGTTTTGCTTTTTGTTAATTTAACGTGGTAAAGATATTTGTATTGTATATATTTTTCTTTTCACATATTTAACGAAGTTGCACACACATTAACACATAATTAAATCTTACGTAGATTTCAGGAAGGCTCGTATCAGTGCTGTAGAGAAAAAGTTTAATAAAACAACACAGTCTTGGGCATTATTTGATTTTCTTTTAAATTATTTATAAATCTATCTTATTTTTCAGATAGATGTGTTAATTGAAATTTGTTGTAATTTGGTTAATTGCAAAGAAGGTGTATGTCCACAAATGTAGGCCAACAGATTAATATTTATGTATTGTCTCTATTAACATACACCTTCACTTTTTCAAATAATAAACTGATGTGCATCTACCTATCCTAAGCCCTATGTATAATGTTTTGACACATGAATTTTACTCAAAAGAAAGTATGGAATAAATCAAATAAAGCTTACCATTCATCATCCTTGTGTGCCACAAAGAATTCATTCAACTGCTGCCTCTGAAACTCCAGTTTGTAGTCATTATATTTCTCAATTGCTTCATTATCTGATATATTGTCATCTTGTGTTGCTAAAAATGCCTTAAAAGACATCATTGGTGGCTGTTGTCCATCTACCTGAGCAGGGGCCTGAGATTCTCTGAAGAAATTACCAACTCTTAAACTATTTAAAAAAAATATATTATATATGATTATATTACTGATTTGAGAGACCACTGACTAAACAAAAATAAATTGTTACTTTATATGCACTGCAAAAACTATTTAATAACTTGATGCAATTTAGAAAACAACTGACCTATGTGGTGTAGGATGATATGAAGGATAATGGTTGTAATAACTGTCACCATAATATTCATGCCTCAATCGTTTGGCAGCTGGTTCAAGGCTTGGAGAGTATCCTCTATCACGAACAGGACCTCTATAATCTCTAGGTCGTGGTCTAGACCAAGCATCCCTTTAACAATTAAAATGTAAGTTAAAAGTAAAACTAGTTATTAGTATACACACCTTTCAGGCCAATCATCCCTAGGACGCACCGATCTTTCAGGTCCACGATAACTGGCTTCAGCACGTTCACCGCGAAACTTATCTCGTCGCTTTCTATCGTATTCATCCTCACTATCACCCATCTAAATTTAAATTAAATTAATTAATTGTATTCAGCTCATATGTAGCACAAGTATAAACGTGCATCAAAATTGTATAATATTAGGCTAAAGAATCTATTAATAGGAGTATATGTGCGGTGCGTTATTTACCTTATATTTATATAAAACTCACGAACGATTTAATTATTATTAATAAAGGATATCAAAGATAATATTAAACAGGACAATCAACTTCTAATGGCGGCAGATGCTGACAGTTATGATGGCGTTCAGTCTTGCGAGAAACGACGAGGAACAACGAACGCTTCTAATTTATAGGAATTCTTGGAGCAATTCTGTTGTCAGTACTGTGCTTTGATTTTCATAGTTTGACATCTGAATTACCAAGCAAAATACATATAAAGTTATTATATTTCAAACAAAATAAATTAATTACAATAAATAAATATGTCTTCACGTTATGATCGTGCAATCACGGTATTCTCGCCGGACGGTCATTTGCTGCAAGTAGAATATGCCCAAGAAGCAGTAAGGAAAGGATCAACAGCGGTAATTATTTGCTAACCTTAAATACAATGACTATGCATACATTCAAAATTTAATTCAATTAAATAATCATAGGTCGGTGTACGAGGACAAGATGCGGTGGTTCTTGGCGTCGAAAAGAAATCTGTTGCAAAATTACAAGAAGAGCGCACTGTACGCAAAATTTGTCTTTTGGATGACCATGTAGTTATGGCATTTGCAGGCCTTACAGCTGATGCAAGAATATTAATAAACAGGGCACAGATTGAATGTCAATCTCATAAGCTAACTGTAGAAGATCCAGTTACTTTAGAGTACATTACACGTTACATAGCAAGTCTGAAGCAGAAGTACACTCAGAGTAATGGTAGACGTCCATTTGGTATGTCCTGCTTGATTGGTGGATTTGATTATGATGGTTCGCCACATTTATATCAAACAGAACCATCAGGTATATATTACGAATGGAAAGCAAATGCAACTGGCCGCTCAGCTAAAACTGTTAGAGAGTTTCTCGAAAAGTATTATACACCAGAAGAAGTTGCAAATGAAACTGGTACTGTGAAACTTGCAATTAGAGCTTTATTAGAAGTAGTACAATCAGGAAAGAAAAATTTGGAAATAGCTGTAATGAGAAGAGGTGAACCATTGATAATGTTGGACAGTGACACTATTGAAAAATATGTAACACAAATTGAGAGAGAAAAGGAAGAGGAAGCTGAAAAGAAGAAGCAAAAGAAATAATGCACAAGTTAAACAATTCTTGGCTTTATTAATGGCCACTTTTTTATGTTTAGGTATAATGATAAAGATTTGTTCTAATAAAGACTTTTCCATACAAGTATCTTAAGGTGTTTTCTGCTCCATAAAATGTTTTAATTGTTCAAAGCAATAGTTTGCTTGTTCTATAGATATATTGCTATCATGTTTCTTTCCTATATGCCAAGCTTCCTTGCACTCTTTTTGTGCTTCTTGTCTTAAACCATTTTCTAAATAAATCAAGCCTAAATTGGCTTTCACTACACCTAAATGTGTTTTGTCTTCTATATTGTTACCAATATTAACAGCCTGTGTTAGAAATTTTCTTGCATTTTGTATATCACCAGCTCGCCAACTTGTAATTCCCAAGTCATTTAACAAGAGCAATGTTTGCTCATCATTATACCCTTTGACTTGTAGGCAAATGTTGTATGCATCTTGAAGATACTTTAAAGACTCCTCCAATTTGCCTTGATCTAGTAAATATTGTGAATACCAATCATTAATTACACCATACAATATTTTGTAATCATCATTTTTTTGGTACTGCTTGGAAATTTTATCCAAACACCATTTATATCCTAATTCTGCATTCTCCTCATCTGCAAGCAAATGCTTGATTCTGGCTAGTTTCAAACTTATGTGTATCATCTAAAACATTGAATTGGATCATACAATTAAAAAAATTATCATATTTATAGGGATTACTTTCAAATCATCTTCCTTCTCACCCTGACTTAATAGTAATTGCATCACACTAACAAACAACTTTTCAGCCTTTTGTAATTCAAGACGTTCCATTGCTAAATTTGCCATCAGGTCATAACAATACAAGACACCCTGTGAGTTTTGTTGTTGTTGTGCCAAACGCAATGCTATGTGTAACATTTGCTCTGCTTTATCATATTGTTCACGATGGATGCACAGCACTGCACGTTTCAAAGTCATTATTAATTCGGAATCCTTCTTTTCATCGTCCTCTTCGAAACCAATCCATTTTAAAATGCTTAGTGCTAATACTGTTCTAGTTAGATTTAAATTGATTTTCTTCAATGGTACGTTGAATATATTGGTAACATTTCTAGAAATACAATGCCTCTTTATATGATTCCTTTTCGGCGAAATAAATAAATATTTTGTAATTTTCTGAATGTTACGTAAATGAAACATAATGTTTTTGAATTTATTGAATTATCTTTGAAGTTTACAGCTGAATTGGAAATTTTGTAACTACTTTTAACTTTTAAGCGATAGATGGCAAGACTGGTATCAAATTAAAAATAATATTTAGTCTTATTTAAAATATTAAATTTTTGAAAGTTTTATCTGATTCTGCAAGCTATTCAATCTCGAAGTTTATAAATATAACTAAAATAGTCAAATATATTTTATTAATTTTACAACTTCCACTTTCATTATTAATAGCTGTTAGTTTTTAAATTAAATGAAAACCATTGTTCTCCTTTTCTTGATTTGTTAAATTTATTTCTTGATTTACGGATAAACCAATTTATCAAAACGATATAATCTAACATTTCCGTTAGAACGTTCCCGTTTTCTGTGTAGTAATATGCAATAAATTACGTAGAAATAAAATACATATAGAGGAAAAGGGATTTGATGAAATTTTGCGAATTCGTATCGGGAAAAGTTTCTGATCTAAAACAAACGAAATTGAAGCAAGTCGGAAAAGTCCAACGAAATATCTGATTTGCCTCATACCAGTTGGAAAGCTATATTATTATTGCCCGCTCCCGTTTAACAATCAGATAAAACCCGTGCTGCCCTTACATTCGCAAATTGAGTTGGACCGCAAAACACACCCGTGTGACCATTTTAGTTATATATAAATGTTTGTGTGTGGAGATAGTGGAAGAAGATGCTCGTGTGCGGTTGAAGAAGCTCATTATTTTTTATGAGACTTTTTGCAAAGAGCCACTGGCAACGGAGAGACAGAGAGAGCGAGAGAACCTTTAATAACCGAACCACTACAAAGTGAAAATATTTTTCTTTCCATAAAAAACGAAAATTGCCCCGGTTTCTTCTGGAACTAATCATAAAAATAAATATTATCCCACTTTATAGGAAGTAATTGATTAAAATTTATCACAGTTTCCAATTTTATTCTTAATAATTCTCCCTCCCTCCATCTTTTGCTCGTTCTTTCTCACAGTCCGTTCTCCTCCGTTTATCATCATTTTTCTTTTGCTTCAAATTCACCCATTCATTTAACGAATTCCGTTCTACGAGCGGGGACTATAAATATGAAAATCATGATTGTTAGACGATTATGGTCGCACGTGTTTCGCATAAATATTTGCAAAATTATCAGTACGCATCTATTTCATTAAGGATAAACGATAATAATAGTAACGATATTATTGTATCAGAGACGTTCGGTCTATCATCGTCCTCTCTTTCGATATCGTAGTCCTCCGTTCCCAGCCCAGTAATGACACCAAACTTTTGATCTGCATGATTTATGGCAAAGTCGAGTGGAGTCGAGCAGCATCAAATCCACCCTTTTGCAAAAACGGCCCTTCGCCCACAGAGAAAGAGCGAGAGAGAGAGAGAGAGAAAGAGCGAGAGAGAGCGAGAGAGAGAGAGAGAGAGAGAGAGAGAGAGAGAGAGAGAGAGCAGCCCCCCATTTTAGCGAAACGAGTTTCTATGGTAACAGACGCATCTCTGTGTATACTGCTGCTATTCTTCGCGAAAATATCTTGCACCGCTCTCACGTTTTCCATTCAAATAAAAGAATGGAAACTAGAACAAACGGGAAGACATCGATGGAGAAATAGAGAAAAGGGAATGCAAAGGAAGACGAACTAGAAGAAAGAAATTCCATTACCAGTCCCGAATAAAAACAACAACGGAGATCAAAAGCAATAAATGCAATAAGATTCTGGGGGAGAGAGAGAGAGAGAGAGAGAGAGAGAGAGAGAGAGAGAGTGGGCGAGAGCAAGGAAAAAACGAGAACAAACTAAACAGGAAAAAGCAACTTAACATAGTCTTGCAATTCTCTCTCGCCACTGTTAATTCCAGCAATTGGAATTAGATAATTGTTACTCTTTTATGTATAAACGAACGCAAAAGAAAGGGCAAAAGAGGAGAAGGGAAAAAGTACGTTAACACGTTCATCGAGGAGTTTAAAGTTAACACGTACAGGGTGAAGGGGAGTGTGCAACAAATTTCGATTAACAATAATTTATCATACTTGTGGCGCATTAAAGCGTCGAAAGAAGCAGAGAAGAAGAAGAAAAAAACATCGATGCCATTAGCTTTCCGATCATAAAAGAAGTTGGCCGCTTATCCATCATAATCACAAGATAAGGGCGCGCAAACGCTTTTTCATTTTGCCCTCTCGTTGGCACGAGAATCTCCTATTTTTTTTGTTCCCATTTTTATTTCCAAATCGATCTCATTAAATGCTTACGACACATTCACTAATAATAATAATACGTGCACGTGGATCGTGGTGGGAAATGAAAATTGTGAAAGGAATTAGGGACTCGAATGGGCTTTAAATTTCTACCCTCCGCTCCTGTCATCGTCACTTTTATGCAATATTAATTGCATCGAATAGAAATAAATGCGTAAAGAGCTTTTTATATAAAAGAAACATGCGAATTAGTTCGTCTGCGCTTTAGATAACAATCTTCAAATTGGGGAAACCATTCCCTTTTAGTTCAATTAGTTTTAATTTAACGTTAACGGAATGAATAAATTCGAGAGAACATAGAGGAAACGAATATCTAAAAAAGAAAGAGGAGCGCGTATAAAGCTAGCAGACGGGGAAATCTTGCGAGGGATATAAAAGCAATTTATTGTGGGTTATTCTACTTTCTACCAGCTCTCGTCCCGACCATTTCCCGTATAAATAAGAAGATATACGCGCGATATTCTTCAAGATTAAGTTCCTCGAACGATTAATTAACTAAAAACTTTTATGGCACTTGCAAAATTGGGCACAACAATGACAAAGGAGAAAGTTATTTAATCGACGACTCATTGACAGAAAAAAATCGTATACAGTCAGATTGTTACAGTTCGTCACGCTTTAAGAACGAATCGTTTTCAACGAACCCCAACTTGTCCCAGAAACTGGCTCTTCCAAGGTCCTCCGTTTCCGTCATCTGCATCGCCGTTGGCGATTTGATGTGCAAATAGTTTAAGACGCCTTTCTCTTTGGCCACGGGCGTCCAATCGACGTTGTCAACGTGAGGGCGGCTGAAATTCGTTTTCGTCATTCGCGAAATTTCATTGTCTAAGCAATTGCTGCAAAGTCTTACCCGAACTTAGCGAACGACGTCCACAGCTTGACAAACGTCTCGGACATTTTCGCATCTTCCGGCGTCGTACGCATGAAGTCGATGGGCGAGATGACGAAGAAGGTGTCGTCGCCATGGCTGGTACCTAAACATTAATACGTTTTCAATGGACGTTGCCGCAACGGCGAAGAGAATCGCCTCACAATTGAACTTGGTCTTGTGCGCGTGGAAGAACCCGTGGCCGTATTGCGCGACGTAGCTCAGCTTGTAGCTGTAGACCGGCGAATGGATCGATTTCGAATGCAGCAACGCCACGTGGCTGATGTCCTTAACGAAAAGTCTATCGGACAGCAATTTGACCAGATCGTCGTACGTCGCCATCGCCACGCGCTTATCGCCCAAATACTCTTTGCGTATCTTCGCGCCGACCTCGTCCATACGATCGCTGGTCACCGTGTCTTTGTAGTCGAGGATGTACGGCATCAGCTCGTTCCACTGCTTGTCGATCTTGCCGAAGTTGTCCATGTTCGTGGGGAAATCGGCGCCCGGGTACAATCCTTCGCACTCGACGAACGAGAACATCGTCGGCACGTCGTAAATTTGCTTCTTCTTCATCAGCGCCAGCGGATGCTCGGGCAAGAACGGACGCTTGCCGGTCCTCTCGACGACGACGCCGAACGGCGTGAACGGATTGTACAAGAAAGTCTTCTTTTCATTAGGAGAAAAAGAAATGAAGAATCGATGCCGATTACCTGGAAGAACTTGACGTATTCGACGATTTGCTGCGCCGGCCGTTCCTTCAGGCACTTGAGCAGCTTTTGCGATTTCCCCGCGGTGGGACAACCGAGCAAGTTCGCAAGTTTGAGCGCCTTCATGCGTGCGTTCTCGGTTAGGACCCACGGATTCGTCGGCACGCCACTTTGCGCTATCACTTTATGGAATAAACCTATGGCGAAAAAGTAGAATGGAATTTTTCGGTTCAGCACGATTCCTCAAGAAGATTATCACACCTTTCGATTGCTCGGCTAACGTGTGCAGATGAACGCTCGCGCCGCCCGCGGACATGCCGACGATCGTGATCGAACTCGGATTGCCGCCGAACTTCTCGACGTTCCTCTTGATCCACTTGAGCGCCAAATTTTGATCTTTGAGCCCGTTGTTGCCCGGCAGAACGTCGTCCTCGAGCGATAGGAAACCTAATTCGGTCGTTTGTCAATGATAACACAAATTCGTGTTCTAACGCGTCTTAATTACCCAACGGCCCCAGGCGGTAATTGATCGTGACGAAGACGACGTTCTCGTCCAATAGATACGTGGGTCTGTACAATCCGCCGTAATTGGACATGAACGCGCCGCCGTGTATGTAAACGATGACGTCCAAATCTTTCACCTCTGCGTTCGGCCTATAAACGTTCACGTACAAACAGTCCTCGTGCCCTACGATGTCGAACGTTAAATCGCCAATTCAACGAAAATTAACATCGCAAACCGACCTTGGATCCCTTTCACGATGCCGCCTTCCTTGTGCGGATACTGCATGCACATGTGGACCTTGTTCGCCTTCCACGTGCCCGTCCAGTTTTGCGCCGGCTCCGGCGGCTATGCGAATATCATGCGAAAATGTAAAATGCAATTTAGAACGGAATTGCTCACCTCGAATCGCAACTTCCCGATCGGCGGCTTCGCATATGGTATGCCCTCGAACGCGGCGATCTCTTTGCCGCTGATCGTTTTCAACACGTGCCCCTCGATTTTGCCATCGTCGATCTCCACGACGGTGCCGGCATCGATTCGATTGATCGCCGATAAGGCGAGCAAGTGGAAGATTGCGACGCGTAGTCGTTGCATCGTCGTCGGTCGTGGCAAATTGATCGAATGGCAGCGCAAGCGAGAGTAAATTGCGATAATTGTGGAAGAGAAAACAAATCGAATGCTATTATCGCGTTAGCTATTGCCCAATCAAATAAGAACGTTGATAATGCGGCGACTTATTTATGCGATATGAATAATAAATGTTATGTTGTATGCGAAGGCGAAAGAGAGGCAAGATTAATTTGAAGCGGTGATTCTTGAGTGCTTTTCTTTGCTGATAACGATATTTAAAATAGATGCGAACGCTATTTATGGCAAAACGAACGCAACATCGCAGTGGGCTAATTGGTGCAAATAGAAATTACGAGAGGATTTTAATTAATCGCAAAATGATGCGCATCCTCGGCCTTCGCAATCAATAGCCGTTTTGCAAGTCCAAAATGTAATCGCTCGCTTTCGTAATTTTCGCAATTACAGATTGCGCTATCGTTTCAACTAAATTGGAAAACTTTCGCAGCGAAAGAATGACAAAAATAAAGTTGTCAACGTTTAAAGTAACTTTCGTGGAACACACACGAACACCCGAAATTACCTAAACATTAAAACTGTAATGTAATCTACTTAAGTTCCAGCAGCAGTGGGTAGGTATTTCCGAAATGGTAAACTATTTAACTATTCTAATTCCAGTCATCCTTAAAGTGAGTACTAGTAGAACACATATACTTAACTATGATTAGTATTGTGATTTAGTTATCTTTCGTGACGTCTTTTAAACTGGAATAGAAGAGATGTAGCATGTATGTGCATAAAGAGAGAGCGAAAGAGAGGGAGCTAGAAATAACAATAGAACGGAACGAATGTCTTTCTCTTGGTTCAACATTCAGCAGAGACACATGAAGTATATTATTAGGGTAAAGTGGATGTATTATTATTAAAACGAAAACGACCGCCCTCGATCCAACTGTACTCCTGCTCGCTAATCCAATTCCAGTCGGGCGAGATGCATTAGAAGTGAAATTAGAATAAAATCCCCGTTTCTGTCCCGTGCCCCCTTCCAGCCCTCGTTAGTGTATCATCGAAACGGATTCGTACTAACGAACGGTTAATTCTTTATTTTTCTGGTCGCCTTCTCCGAAGCGTTCGCCCTACTCCACGACGACCGAAAGTGGTCTCTTTATTAGGCGCCCCTTCCTATGTTCGTCTTCATTTTTGCTCCTTTTATTCCGATCAGTTATATGTACATGCGAGTTGGGGATGTGCGCCGTTTGTTGTGTACGTCTGGGAAAAAGCGTGGCCGATCTCGACGCGCATCTCGGCGACGTTTTCAGTTCGACGCCGCCACTCGCCGGTGCTGTATCGTTCCGGTTGACGACGACGACGACGACCAGAACGTAGACGCCGTTGTTGAATAATTTTTGCTATAAACTTTCGCTTAAGAACAGAACAAAGATCCCGTACCTCTCGTTAATTGAGTCCCTCAAGTTTAATAGAGTAACCGCATTCGCGTACGATGCGAAATTTGTTCTTCTTCTCTTCTTTTGGTTGCCGTTGTGATCGAAATAGGAGGAGATTGATTTGATTAAAGTAAGACGATTTGTTTATGTTATGGAACCGTTAAAAGGGTAAAGCGGATATTTTTGTGAATGGATTGTTTGAATTTCGTTACCTGTGCCTCGCGTTTTGTTTGTCTCGTTTCACTTTCGCGAAATATGGACAAGAATACGGGGATTCGTTGTTTACGTAAATTTCCTTCTGCTTTGTTTACGCGTTTTCTTTCGTTCGGCGGCAATCGCTTTTCGCTCGCGGTGTGTGCGTATTATTCTTTCATTTTCGCGTAAATAAAGCTCTACAATTTGCACAATAGTTAAGGTTTCGCCATTGACATCGTTTATTTCCGAAACGCGTTCTTTTCACGCGTTCTGTGTGCGCTAATTTCACTTTCTTTCTGCGCTTGCAATTTATATTTTTGTTCGTCAATAGCAATTAAACACGTGTATTGTTTTTTGATACCAATCGAATTTTAAACGACAAATGTCCCATAATGTTATTGGTACGTAATAATATTTGTTTGCAAATTGTGAAATGGATTTCCGTGCAAATAGAGAATGCAAAATAATCAGGTTACGTATGTGCGAAAGAAGAATAAATGGAGTTTGTTATCCCTGTTTTTATTATTACAGAGCTTTTGTGTGCGCAGGATGAAAAAACGGGCCATAATAATAACACAATTGCGAACCTCTTTTCGAAATTTTTGCGAGGGAAGAGAAGAAAAAAATGTAAATTTGCAAATTGACTGCATACGCTTACACACGCGTACATTATATTATTATACGTGTGTTTTATTATATGCGAATGTTCGTAGAATGAAGGAGCGGAAGGAACACGGCAACAGCAAAATTGGGAAATAACGGGGGACACATCTGGTGCCGCATTTTCTAAATGTTTATCATACGGGTTCGGTGCCAGTTTTAGTCGAGGGCCGCGGTTGTTTGTTTGTTTATGGCGTACACACCGCCGTTAAGGTCGAAAGTGGCAGTTTCACTTTACACTCGCGGACTAAACGTCGGTCTTTCATTAAATTTTTCAATTACGAAACTAATTTCAATTGGAGTTGGTATCAATTAATTTAATTAATGCTCGCAATACTGCTAAACACTTCTTTTCCTTACTCGTTTCCTCATCAACGCTCCGCACGCTTTCTGCCGCTGCTGTGTATAAGTTGGCGGTTGGTAAATTACTCATCATCAGCACCACTTACACAAAGTATCGATTAAAAGTTAAATTAAATGTAGAGAAACGCGAACGAATCCATTGTTCCAGTCGGAACAATGCGAATTTTGCGCCGCTCGCAAATATTTTCTATTCCAACCGTTCGCAACAATTATTATCATTTCATTTCAATTTATAACTTTTTTCGACTACTATTGTGGCGGCTACAATTATTTTTCCTCCCCATTATTATTGCATAAAAAAACGTTAGTACCTACATTTTTTTTGCATATTTAAATTCCAACGTATTCACGATTATTTATATACGTTTGTTGTAAATTTGGGAAATGAATAAATAAATAAAAAACGCAGACATACAACGAATTATATTAAAATATAAATCAGAAAAACAAAGAGAGAAGCGGCCGCAAATAAATATAATTTTCGCGTTGATATCGCGAATAAAATTTATTTCTATTACCAATTAAACTGCGATCGTATATCATTATAAAAAAAATCAACGGCCCGTGTAATGTACATGTTAAATTTTTTCTGAAGGGCAAGAGATAGATTACTGTCAGAAAAAAATTACAACCCCTAAAAAAAAACAGAAATCTTATGGTACCAAAATTATTATCGCCCCAAAAAATCGGTTTTATTCGATTACGAATGAATTATTACAGATGACAGGGGTATTATTATTTTCAATCGAAGATTAACGGTTTAAGGATGTTTTTTGCGGACTAAAAGATTTTTTTGTATTATCGGCAGCCACAGTGTAAACGAGATTTCGCGCTTGTGAACAGAAATTGGAATCTCTTTAAATTAACACAACGACAGATTTATTTAAACAAATTGTTAACAAACCAATTTGACTGTTATTGCATAAGATTTCTGCAAATTTCTTTGTAAAACGCCGTTAAACTTTCGAAATTTTGTGTTTATGTTAATTCAAGTTAATTCCTTTTTCTTTCATCCCCATTTTTCTATGAGATAAAAGGTAATCGTATAAATCCTTTGGTATCACGTATCCAATGCCGATTGGGAAGCGTACTCGCTCTATCGATTAGCACAACTAGAATGAATCGCATTAACTTTTTGTCAATTTTTCTTGCGACATTTTTCATTAATATTCCCCTTTTTTTCTCTCTTTTTTTGATTATCCTGCTACTGGTTGGGATTATATCAGTCAGGACGAGCTAGTATTTACTAGATTTGCCATTACGAATACGAGCGGGATAAAAAAGGAAGAGAGAACATAATTCAAATGATGATGATGATGATGACGAGGATAAAAACGAGGACTCAATTAAATCCTTCATTATACGCTTTCTATCCTAGGTAGTTTATTAGATTTATGGCAACGCAGTAGGATACACAGCTACACCGCTTTCATCGTGAAGTTAAAAATACTAAGAAGGGAATAGGAGACTGAAAATAGCCGGACTCGTAATGGACAAGTATTCGCTCCGATCGTGTAACGGTGTTCTAGTTTATTAAGACATTGTTTGGTGTAAGGTGCAATATAAATATATAAAAGGAAGAGGGAAAACCAAAAGGATCGTTTAAATTAAAATCATTGTGACAGACATGATATTTACGACATGAAATCGTTCGTGTTCTTCTACAACGATACGAAAATATGGATAAAAGTATTCTCAATCGTTCTAATCACTTCAACGGCCATAGGTAAGTTTTAATTGTTATCATCATTTTAATAATTATTAGTAGTTGGACACAAAACCCGTTCCAGAGTCAGGCGACAAACGAAGACTTCGATGAATTCTATCGATTTGACTTCCTACAGCATTTTAGCTGTTCTCTTATTAATAAATAGACCCTTATCACGCGAAAGTCACGTACTACCCTTTCCTTTAATACGGCACACTTTTATTTAGATGTGAGCCAATTTTCTTAATCATTTTCTTCCTTTTCATAAAAGAAATGCTTCTTTAATAATTCATTTGCAATTATCGTGAGTGTTATAGTGTGTTTTCGTTTCAGAAACATTCTAGTTGAAGACTACTTAATAATTTACAACTTTTAATAAAACGAAAACGAAATTAATAAGCTAATAATGATAAATAATGCTAAACGTTTCTCTTATTAAAGTATTTCATTTCCATCTGGAATTGGAACCGGTTTTCCTTGTGAAATGGAAGACAAAAAGTAAACGAGAAGAAATTGCGCAATTAAATGTCAATTAAAATTTCATTTGCGTATGGTTATTGCCGCTTTTTGCGCGTTTAATAAAAATTCTTGCCGGCCAACAACAATTTAATGCAAGCACCTTCTTTTATTACAATCGTACTTATGCAGGCCGCTTTAATATTTAATACGTTGAGAGATTAGATTTAAATGCCAAGAGGACATTTAGCGTCGTTTAGAATGTTTTAATAGTTGCACTTCTGGGTCTCGTTTTATGGCCGCAAAAGCGCGAATAATTTAAAAAACAGGCGAATTAAATATAGCAAAACAAACAATTTAGCATGATAAACAAGTAATATCGGCCGGGTAATCGATAATAATCGAAGAAAATGATGAAGTAAAATAGTTCGGAAAGAATTGGCAACGCTCGGTTTTTTTTGGTGGATGCGCCGGGCAAAATTGTGCAAACGCTCCGCGTAGTTTTCGCACTGTTTATTTTGTCATTCAATGGCGAGGGAACATAAAAAAATGAAAGCAGGGAGTGCTCGAGTCTTCGGATAGACGATTGAAGAGGGAAGAGTATAAAGTAAAAGATCCCCTTTAGATAAAAATCAATAAGAACTGTCTAAGAGGAAGATTACATTGAAACCAATTGAAGAGAAATTGCATTTGAGAATGTTAAAGAACGGGCGCGATAATTTAAGGGATATGATAATGTTAAGGTACACACAATGATCGTGCAAGAATATTCGGCATCACGGCGGTGTCATTTGCTAGGGAAGACTTTATAGATGAGGAAGAAAGTGACGTAAAGAACAAAAAAAAAAAATGATAAAAAAGAGGTTTGCAAAATAAACCGTGGAATTTCGCGAGCTTATAAAGTTGATGCGACAAAAATTCATACTTCGAATTTAGGGCGAGGGCGACGGAACGGTGGGCGAGTTGAAATTTTTGCGTTTTGCATTAAGCGTTCGTGCTTAAGACGATGTTTAAAAGGATAATATTTTTTTTCGTATATATTAAATTTAATATCGTAACTCAATATTAAAAGTTAAAATGTTTAAAGAATCAACGGCCTTTCATCCGTACCTCTTCTCCTTCGGAATTTATTTCGCCGGCAGTTAATCGATATTTTTCCCTCGTCGCTTACGTTGTTTTTCCTTTAAAATTATCGTCTTACGTGGAAAAATCTTCGTTCTTTTAAAAATAAGAAACAGGAAAGTACGAGGAAAATTATGCTGTTGAATTTATAATTGCATAATGAATGGCTGAAGAAGTAATAAGGATAATAATAAAGCGAAGGAAAAATGAATGTTTTTTATTATGTAGCACAAAGACGGAAGGATGGTAATATTTGTTCGTAGGTCTTCGGGATGAATGGGGGAGGAACAAAGTGGAAGCAAAAGCATTTGGTGATCAATAAAAATTGCTTACGTTCGCATCAATAAATTCCTTATATAATGAATAACAATAATTTCCGTTTCTTTTTGTGGAATACTTTATGCGGAGAAGATTAAATTGCTCCATGCATTATATTCGTTACTTCTACATTTCCATTCATCGATGTCAAATTACATTGATTGCTCATTAACATTTATTACAAACGATAACGATTATTTATTGCTAGCAGTTGTACGATTTGATAAATGCATTATTTATACCGTGTTGTAACCACGTTCCTTTTACTCTAGTTCTTTCAATACATTAATTCTTTCAACTTGCGATACGAATTAATAATTAGTCATTTGCTGATTAGTATTGGGCCTTCGAAATAAATTCATTTAACAATTTTTTCTATTCCATTATAATTATTTTCTATTCCATTATAAGGAAGTTGAAAATTTCGAAATAACTTTCAATTAACGATTTCCTACTAAGATTCAATCCTCGTGAATTGCGATGTAAACGTTTCGGTTGAATTTAATTCGATTCCCCTTTGCGCTGCATGAAAAAAGTTGGATACGTTAGCAATTTATTTTCAAATTGGCCTTTCGTTTAACAATATCCGTTATTATGGTTTAATTCGAACCGTGCCAATAAATCGCGCGATAATGAAACCGATAGATAGTTATGATATTGGCAATAACAATGGCGTCGATTTCGCAAAACTAATTAGCTCCGAAATGCGATTTCGGAAATAATAATAAAGTGCTGAATGGTGCACGTAACTCCGAATGGGGATTGCGATCTTATTTCGGTATTGTACAATAGGACTCGATATAATTTAAGCCGTTTAGAAATCATGCTGATGAATTAATATCATTATCACCATCGTCGTCGTCGTCGTCGTTATTATACGAGATTCTTACATACAAAAGGTAATATCAAGAGGAAATTAATCAATATTAAGTTTTCTATACACACTCTAAACTAAATAGGCATGTAGTTGTGTATTACGGTTTCAGTTAACTGCGGTTGAATAGCTATAAATATTAATGGTTTCGGTTTTAGGTTCTTCTCACTATGTTTGTGTATAATATCGTGTTGAGGCAATGCGTTTGTGAGAGAGAGATAACTAGAGGGAAGTATTAATGGTTAGGAGTAATGATAATAATGTTCGGGCGGTAAGAAGACATGAAACGAAGAAGGAACCGAAACCAAAACCGGTCGGCATCTTATTAGAACTTATTATATTTTACCGGGGCCACATCGTTTAACGAAAACGAATTTATAAATATAAATTTATTATTATGCGGGGGAGGGAAGATTATTCAAGTTTAAAGTTTATCACTGTCAGAGGGAAAGCAAAAAGAAATGCGGAAAATTCTGACTGGAACACCTGCGTTCAATTTCAAATGAACAATAAATGGCGAAAACCTCAACACGGCAAAAAAAGCAAAGAAAACTTTAAAAGTTTACTGCGCGTTCTTTCTTTTATTTATTTAATTCCGTTTCGTTCGCGAAAACTCTTTCTCTCCACTTCTTCATTACCAATGATAAAACGAGTGGATTGTTAAAAATTCTCTTTTCTCTTACGATCCCTTTGATTGCAATTGGCTTTGGCATTAATACTACCGAAACACACTTCCGAGATTTTTCCGGTCTCTTTCTGCTTCTTAAATTTTTCATCTCTTCGCGTTCACGAAGAAGCTAGAATCGTTGCACAAAAGGGAATCGAAAAATGTACAACCCTAGAATGAGTTTATTGCAATTTGTGCAAAAATGCCAAACTAGAGAAGGGCCCCCTCTTCCCTAAAATGCAAAATTCGAATAAAAAAAGTCTCAAAGATGAATGAATTTCAATGTAAAACTCACATTTGAACTCTTGTTAATCGATCTTTAATGCTTATTTCCATAATTAATCGCTTTAAGAGCGCCAAAATGCACATTTTTGGGATATGAACTAGTTGAATCTATAAGAATTACTAATCAAATTGCGTTACGTTGTTAATTAATTTATAAGCATTCCTGTATAATAACTTAGAGGACATTGCGACGATGGGAAAGAGAGCGGAAAAAGAACAGTTTCACTAACAAGATTTATACTTCGTACGTCGAAATTTAATGATGATAGCGTGGACTCTTTATCATGGAAACATCAAATAGATACATTTGTAAAAATGATAAATGATCGCTAAAGAAAGAAGAAAAGTCAGTGGATCAGGAAAGAGATATTAATAATGGCCGGAGAGTGAGATAGAGATTATATCCACTTTTTTCCCCTCTTCATACGTCCTCTTCTTTGGTGTGAATTATCCAGAAATTAATGGACATAATAACTTTGTTCTTGAACTTTAATAACGAGGACTTGCCAAAAGATAGATCTTACATTCTGCACAACTCTTGCACTTGTATATTTATGTAAGGGCACTTGGCATGAATGGAAAAGAAGAACAAAAGTTAATGACACCGCGATGTATTTTTTAAATTTATTTTTTCGTTTGCACTGCAAAAGACTTTATAAAAAAATAAACAACGGAACAATTTGCAAAAGAAAATTTTTTGTAGTAAATTAGTGTAACCTTTTGTCTCTTCTATTTTCCCAATAAAATACGTACTTGAAGAGATCTCGCGAACGAAGTCTTTGAATGGTTTAATTGTCCTAAACATTAAATGGCATGTTAGCAAAATGGAACGATGGAAATTGATTAAATACCACCAGAATAGGAAAGAATTAAGCCAATACCGAGTTGAACAAGGTAGTAAAGTAGATTAAATTATAGAATCTGGGTAAAATAGGAATTTATCGATGGAGAAGTTATTGGGGCTTATACGTTGCAGGTAGGATAGTTGTTGTAGTCGTAATAAGAACATTCAACTATTTCTAAAACCCTATTCAGCTATACGTTTAATAGATAATTGAAGAGAACTGATGCTATGAGATGGGAAAAGAGAATCTCCTTTCATCATAAATTTAAGGCAATTGCCTTTGGTTCAGTTCAGAGACGATCGAATGACAGAAATAAATAAATCTTAATGGAGGATCAGACAAAGAAATTGGAGAAGTTTCCTAGGATTATATCCAAAAGGAAAGACACATTTTGTTAACAATTTCGCAAAACTGTTTTGCCCGTATATACGTGTTTTTGCAATATTCGTTTTTGCGCCACGTAGTTTTTTCTTTTGAATTGACTGTCTTTTTAAAAAAGCACCGTCGTTGTTCCAATCGAATTGTTATTTATGGGTGTACTTGTTGCAAAGGCAAACGTATAGAAATTGTATCATTATTCTTTTTCAAAGTGAAAACTAATATGTTTGCGATCAGTATCCAAAACCTTGGCGACAAAAAGACGTTCTTTTAAATCACTGTTTTGCATTGAGACTTGAAAAGAAAATAAATCCAATAAATAAAGTGCGAACTATTCGGTTGATTATTAATATTTGTCATAAGTCTGTTCTTTTTCTGAAATTCGAGATTATTTGAGATTCTTGATTAATGAAACTATTATGCAGCCAATGGACGTCCCACAATTAAAGCTTTATTAATTACTCTTTTTTCGGAGTTATATTAATTAATTGCATCAGGAAATTTAAATCAAAATTAAATTCCATTTAGCAGGAACTCCGAATTGGATAAAAGCCAAATGTATTCTTTTATTTATAGGGTGAGAAATTATGATTTTAACTTTCCAAATAAAATGATTCAAGTTATGAGATATCTATTTTTGAAGCCTTTCGCCTTTTAACCCAAACAAATGGTCTTAATATAAATAATAAACGATTTTAAATAATAAATCGCTTTATTTTTATCAAAGAACGAATTCTTTCAGAATTCTCCATTCGAGAAACATACGTAACATTTATAGGACTAACTTTGTTAAGCGGACTGCAAATAGGAGTCAAACTCTTTCTTCGTCTTCTTCTTTGCGCGGACGGAATGATAATAACACATGAAAATGTGGTGCGAAGCAGAAAAAGAAGAAATTGTAGAAGAAGATTTATTTCGCAATTTATATGTTGAACTTAACAATGTCATTTTTTATGTAGATAATAATAATTTCTACAGCCAAATTTTTCTTTTAACACTACAAAAAGTGAGATAGGGGACGAAGAAGGAGGAGGCGAAGAAAAGAAAGAAAAATGGTTCGTGTTTCTTTCAGGTTCAATTTCAGCATCTTCTTTTCTTCGGCCGCTTTGCTGCACGTTCCTCTTTTACAAATTCCTTCTTCTTGCTTTTTTTTTCTTTCGACATCCAGTTTGAAAAATATTCCACTTAATTAAAGCTGAAAACGTAGATGAAAAGTTGGTACATTTAGATAAAGAAGAATAAAATTTATATATGTGTATAAAGGAAAAGAAACGTATTTTTGCTCGCGTTCCCTCTTTTAACTAGCTAATAAAAGTGGCGAACGTATGAAAAATGTTATCTTAGTTGGAATGCCACATAAAAATTGTATTATTATAACAAACGATGAAAGTCTTCTGGCGTTATGTTAAATTTGTGACAATGAGATTTGTTCGTTGTTTTATCAAAACAAATTGGCTTACTTTTTATGGTGTTTTCGGGAAGATCAAAGTTGAAGAGAGAATAGGAAAACAACGCACATTTACGTGAAGCATTCTGTTTTTGATAATTCGATTGCGACGATTATATTCGATTAATATAAAATTAATGTTAATTCGAATCAATTATCATTCCATTTTCATAAATATATCATTGTAGCGTATTAAATGGAATTAGGAAAACTTTTTCAATTTAATTTCGTTTCTAGTTTACAATGGCGGTAGACGGAAGAAGAACAAATAAAAAGCACGCTAATACTAACAACAATAATAACTTTCACAATATCATAGTTTATAATTTCATTAGGCATTAACCAGAAATTAGAATGAACTTGCTAAATTGTTTCCAAAGTTATAATTAACTCCTAAAACGAACGGGATTATAATTATTGTTTGTGGAATTGAATATTTTATCAAATCCAAATTGCACACGAGCAATCGATAAAAGTGCAATTCCTACTCGAATATATGCATATGCAAAAGGCGTCTATAAGAATGGCACGAGAAAAGAATGCAGGGCCACAGAGATGAAAATAGATGAAGAATTTCTTTGATATCACAGACCCGTATGTATCTCTTTTATTTTTCCATCCTCCGTTCTTCGTTTTTTGCCATTCTGTGTCGGATACTGGCATTAGTAAAAGATTTTATTCGATTCCATCGTTTCTTTTCCTCCGAAGATTAGATACGACGATAATGCTGGCGCAGGTGCGTCGTTTGTTAGTACTTTAACAATATTAAATAACATATAAAAGAAGGAATTCCTACCGGCTTACGTATTTTGTTGCTTTCCATCCTTTTGCATATGGTACATTTAAGGATTCTTATTATTCCTTTTTCCTTCACGCACCAGTGTGTCCAATATTTCGAGGGAATTTCCAAAAGGATAAAAATTTGTTTATGACGGCACGTTATAAACAAAGAACAATAAGGCAACGTAAAATCTTATAAAAGCATTGCATTAGAAGATAATCTTATTTTTCTCATGTCCATTGTGGTATATAATAAACAATTAATTTATAAAACGAAATTGGTTTTTATTGTGAGCACTTCCTCTTTTATGTTCACCGGAGAGTAAAAGTAAAAAAGAAAACTTCTTTTTATCATTCTATTATCCTATGTTCGTCTGTTAAAGTAGGTGCGTAAATTTAACAAGAGAATCGTATAGGCGGACTCTTAATGCCACCGTTGTCGGTATATTTAGTCGGAAGTTGAAAAGTCGAAAAAGAGATTCGAGTCCACTAGCAAATGCAACCCGAAAAAGGAGACCCTAAAAATATATCTTCGTTTCACTCGCTCTATACAATTCTAGTTGACGTCTAGGAAAGGATGGAACGATGTGGAGGACTTCATTCTGGAACTCTTAACCCAATATTCCCTCTCCTTTTTTCCTGTATATTCATTCATTCGCTACTGTTATGTCCACAATATTGTTGTATATTCCTATTTCGCTTTCGGGTTTTCCCTTCTTTTTATTTTCTTTCAACGTCCATTTTATTCTTTGTTTCGTATTTATTTGTTGTAATGGAGCACAATATCAAGAGATACGCAGCAAGCAAGTCGAAAAGGAAAAGAAGGGAAGGAAGACAAAGAATGGGAAATGAAAGAGAATGAATGGATAGTTAACCAAGAGGGGGAAAAAAATAAGGAGAAGAAAAGAAACGGAAACGGCTGGAGTGAAAGGGGGAGGGCGAGTAAATGAGCCACCGGTTAAATTAGACAATTTCAGATCTCCGACTTTAATCTCTTGTCGGTTGCGGGTTTTAAATACGGTCTCATTTTTTTCTCTTCTCCGCCATCTTTTCAATTCCTCTCGCCGGCTACACTTTCTGTTCCCTTCTGGTAATTTTCCTTCTGGTAAAAATTGTTTCTTCTTTGCGAGTAAAAAAACTTTCTTTCTCCTTCGCTTCGTTGCCTCAACCTGTCTCACACGATCCATCGAATGTGGGTATCGTCTTAAATGAAGATCGAATTTAATAACACTCGCACGCAGTTCTAATCCAAACTATTATTCAATATTTTCCGTAATTTATCTAATTATACCGCAAAAGTTTACTGCGAAATCCCCGCTAATAGATTTCGGTTTAATTAAATTCGTAAATTATAATGTTGCCGTTGCATGGAAAGTTGGTGTTGTTGATGATGGCGATGCCGGCAACGGTTCGGGGTGGTTTGGGCGTTTGTTGGTGATTCGTTCGTTAGGCGGAGACGCAAAGGAGAGAATATTCGAAGTGTGTTAATTTAAAATACCCTCGCGTGCAACTCGATCGATTCCTCCTCGCTTTTTTTTTTCGTTTGCGTTGTTTACAACTTTAAATGAAAAGCGAAAAAAAAAAAAAGGGAGGGATTCGGAATAGGAATTTAATTGGATCACATTTTTACAAGCGATAATCGTTTCGCAAATTAATTGTTAACGGAATTCGTTTGATTAAAGATAATTATTTAAATTTAATTAATCCGACGACGAGTGCGTCGACGAAATAAATTAATAACATAAAACGTCGCGAAAATGCGATTAATATTAATAATATTAATTAAGTCGACTGGCATTCTTCACTGCGAACTTGCGAATAACGAATAACTTTTGGCGAACCGGAATTGTTGCGAGTTTATTAATAGTTTCCTTCTTTTTTGCCTCGCCGTTTTCAATAAATTATTTCGCGGTCCGGACTGGTGCGAACATTGAAAATTATTCATAAAGTGCCCATTTATTAATGCACAATACGCTTTCGAAAACGAATCGCAGTTATTATAGTTTGGTTCGAATCTATCGGTAAATAAAACAAATAATGAAAACACCAGAGATACCGATAAAGCGGAATGAAACAATGGCCAAAATGCGCTCGCATAAAACGTACGATTGTCGTATTATGACAAATCTCCATTTTGCAAATAAATAAATAAATAAATCCCATGAGCAATGTTCGCATATTTAAAATGGATTCGTATTATCGCCGAATAGGAAATGACGAAGTGACGATACTAATTAATTATAAAATCCAATCAAACTTACTCAAAAGCCGCTGGAAACTTAACACTGGATCACGTTCCTTGTATATAATAAATTACAATGATAAAGACAAATTACCTTAATTAAAGGGCGGAACGAAGGGAGCAGAAGGAAAAAGAAAAATTAGGAAAGGAAAAAAATGTTGAGGAGAATTAGATGGGAACAAAAGGAGGCGGAGGATGAGAGTAAGAAGGTATTTCAATTCGGGCATTTTTACGATTGATGACACCCCGTAGAAGAATATTTCACCCTCGCAGATAAAACGGTTGAGGGCGAAAGAAACGAAGAAGAAAAAAAAAACTAGGGGAAGAATGAGAAGGGCGATAAAAAGGATCGCAAAGGATTCTGATTCCGTACTTATCATATATAAAATGCGTTCTATCGTTTTAATCCGTTCATTGTAAGATTCATTTTTCGTTGGATTCTGTTATCTTCCTCCTGACACATTAACATCCGCTGGCAGGACCAATTTAACCATCCGCTTGTATGCAAGAGATTGGTAAGAGGAGATTGTTGAACGACTTGACTTATTCATTACGTCCAACGGATATAAACCAGCCCATTTACCTGTTGTTGTTGCTGCTGCTTGTGTTGCGCCCATCGTACACGCAATTACAGTGCCGTTTACGAATTTAAGCCCACATTTCATTCCGGTCGCCCGTAAACGTAAATCCAACTGGATTCCATTTAATTTATTGTTATTTACGATTCAAATGAAATTTTATAATTTATTATTGCGATACGTTTATTATTAATGCATTCGTGCAAACGATAAAAATTAATTCTATCAAAATAAAAAGCAATTTGTTCGAGCCACCGGTTTGTTCCTTTTTTGTTGCAGTTTGCCACAAATATTTACGTTAAATATTATAACGTTTTTGATTTGTTTGTTCTCCACAATTTTTGGGAACAATTTTGATACGATTAATGTAATAAAGGCAAGAATGATCACCGATGCCATAATATGTGGATTCATTCTTATAATAATAATCGTTCTGTTATTAGAGTAAATCCTTTTTGTTTCGCCGAGGTTAATCGCCCTTATACGATAATTCCGACCGCATTTCACAGTCCGCATTATATTATTATCATCATCATTATAACGGTTAGTAATGTAGAGTGTTAATGACGAAATGCCGGTCTAACAACAATCAAATGAATATTCATCTGATTATGCGTGTATACGAGGCTCATAACTTATTTTAACATCGACATAAACGCGTACGGAGCAATTAATATGGGTACAGCCGCAAAGGAGAATGAATAAATTCGCTCATTAGCTTCGAGAGAATTAAAAAGTGAATTAACGGATTATCGCTAACGATTTTGTTTGATCGTGCAGCTGAAGGGCATCGGAATTAAATTAATTCCCTATTCATAAAGCGGCGGTACATCTGAAGGAAAAGCGAAGTTCCTCGCGCTCATTGCGAAAGCATCACCGGAATTGTTTATCGATGGAAGAAATCTCGTTTTAATAATGTAAAGCTACCGTACGAGATGTGAGGAAGTACGCGAAATGGGAAAAGAAAATGAAAAAGTAGCGAGTTGATGGGCGCGGAGGAGGCCGTTGTGCGTTACGAAAGAGGAAAGTATAGAAATAAGAAACTTTTAAAAGGATATAACGTCAATCACAAAAGATTTTCCCCGTCTTCTTCCCCTTCGCGTTCGAAGTGAGTTACAACTTTTCTTCACGTGCATGTACTACGTATATACATGATAGTCGTTTCGCTCCGTTGTTTTTTCCCTGTTTTGTTAAGACAGATCTCCCTTTGATAGTGGGTAGTAAATGCTTAAAGTAAAATTTATTTATTTCGTGCGTTACGTTCTTTTATTTGGCGCTTATTTTGCGACTTTGGCCTTTTTGATGTTTTGATACTTGAACGTGAAGAAAGTTGTTGTCGTTTTATTCTCTGCACAAACTTCCTTTTACTTTTATTTGACGTACAAGCTGTAGTTTAATCTGTTACGAGACTCTCCCAGTTTTTCTTTTTGATGTAGCAAAATTATTATCCTTGATTTCGCGATGCTCTCATTCATTTCTTTTCCCGTTGGTTAAATTAATATTTCATTGCGGCTTCGGTGAGACTATTTGCGTGAAGGGTTTGAATATTCCTGACGAAGTGAAATTCCTCACTAGTACTTACCACTAATAATACTCTTTTACTATTGGCGTGGATGCTGCCGCTGTTGAATATTATTTATGACCCGTGAAATTTACATTTCATCTTATAATCTGTCAAACTTTAATAAAACCTTCTTCCTACGTTCCCAATACGAGGCCTTTACGGGCGTCCCTTTGCTGGCATGCAAATACGGTCGCAAAGAAAAAGAAGGAAGAGAGAAAGGAACGAAAAGGAAAAGTACATCGTAAATACGTCCTTTATATTCTGCGTATCCCTTCAAAAATAAATTTTCATTTCGAATAAGAAGGAAAATAGTCACGTCTATATGTGTGTGTGAGTGTGTGGTACACATATACACCCATATTTTTATACGTATGAAGTTTTCTTCGCGCGTGAATGTGCGGGGGCGATGAAGAAGAGAAACTGAATTCTGTTGGGTATGAAAGACAAGCGCCGTAACGAAAACACAATAGAATTTTGCTTGATAAAGCAAGAATTTTCTTCGACATATACATATATCGTTGTAGGTATTGTTGTTAAAAGGGCAAAAGATATCCTGTGACAGGGAGACGCGACGACGTTTCAGACTTATTGATTGATAAAAAAGGCAAACTTCTTTCGCTCCGATGGAAATCGATGGATGAAATTATTCGCAATAAACGGTTTAGTTTCTGGCTTCCCATCCTCCCATCTTCCTTCTTATTTATGCCTTTCTTTATCGTCCACGTGAATCTGTAGACGGCGCAAAGTGAAAACTTTCCTTTCTCGTTTCGCAATTTATTGTTTTCTCGTCGGAATCTTAGATTATTTGCAAATAATTGTTGTATAACGTCTTTTACATATCGGTACATTTCCAATTCTATACAATACATTCATTTGAAAATAACGAGTCGACATCGAATGTAAATGAAACTTTTATCTCTCTCTCTCACACACACACTCTCTCTCTGTCTATGTTCGTATAGTTTCCATTCAATTTTCATAATGCCTTGTAATGATAACGTGGAACAAAGACAAAATCAATGGCTTCTCTCGTTCGGTCTTCGGTACCGACTTTGTTTCCTGTTTTATTTGTTTCGCTTAAATATGAAATCATACATCCTGACGCTAATAATTGGCAAAAAGAATTTAATGTTCCACTAAGACTTTCATTAGTTTTTGTCAAACAAGAAGAAGATCAAATTTGAATATTAAGGAAAACTGTAGCAGTAATAATAATAATAATACTGGAAGAGGAATATTTTCATTCGCTGGCAATAAAACATTCGCTTATTTCCTGCTCCCATCATTTTCCCTTTTCTTTTCCCATTCATTTTCCTTTGAATTGATGGATTTAATATTACATTTTTCAATTTCCATATCCTGGAATATGATAATAATAACGTCTTTTCGACATAATTTATACCGTTTGATTAACGTTTTCTTAAAATATATGTGTGACAGTGTCTCTCCGCCACAATTCCAGACCTGGATAAAAGCAATCGAAAGCAGGGAAGATAGAGGAATTCTATTCGTACACAATTGATTACTTATGAAAATGAATTCGCATTTTTCTTTGAATGCCTCATGCAAATTTACTGGTTGCCATTCGCGCGAGACGAGACGAAAAAATGAAATTATCCCTGTGCCCTCATTATTATCGTCCTTCTCTCTTCTCTTTCTTGATCAATTAAACGAGCTTCCTCTTCTTTTAATTAGCCAGCGAGAACTTTCGAAAATTGCATTAACCCTCGCGATACGAATGACACGATAAAAGGGAAGATCTTCCTTTTGTTCATTGACTTGGCAAGTTTCTGGTGATAATAATAAAGTGAAACGTTCTGATTATAGGATGCAATATTAATATAATACAAGAAGTATGTTGAAATATTCTTCAAGATCAAAAGATGTTGACTAGCCCTTTCTTTTATGTGAACATTTTTTACCCTAACTTAGGATTAATTTATATTTACTTTAAACGATTCCACTCAACTTCCTTTACTCTCATCCATTTTCTTTTCTCTTTAATTTTCCATCGCAATATTCTAACATTCTCTATCATCTCACAAAATTGTTTTATTTGCTACCATCATTATTATCGCTGAAATCGTTGAAAATGTTTTAATTGATGTCTTAATTAAATTTAATATTAATTAACAGTTGGGAAATTTTTGATCCCTTTGATTAATTATAGGAATCTAATTGCTTTTCGTTTGGTGAAACGAACTTTATGTTGCTTTTTCAATGGCTAATATGTTTCTACTTCTCAATGTTAACAAGGGTGCTAATTGTTATGGAATAGTTGAGATATTTAATTCGCTAACAACTACTTGGCGAAATAATTTCGCATGGTTTTTCGTTCGTTTTCCCTTTTCTCCACGCCCTGTCATTATTCCCTTTTATTTTTCCTCGTACTGTTGTACAAATAAATGGAATTTAATTTAAACGTTACTCTCTCTTTCGCTCTTTTTGTTTCTCCATCCTATACGAGTGGGTAGGGACTTGATCTGATTTTGCACTCGAACGAATCCCTCATTTACGACGAACCTTCTTCTTCTTCGCCTTGTTCCGCCGCTTTTTCCCTCTTCTTATTCGGTTACCATTTTATCTTTTCGTCTAACATCTAAACACACTTTTATACTCTACCTAACGAAACGATCGAATCTCATAAATTCAAGATAGACGTTTATTTAGTTTAAGAGAGAGAGAGAGAGAGAGAGAGAGAGGGGGGGAGGGAGAGAGATAAATGAAAGTTGAATAGTAAATAAAATGAGAGAAAGAAAGAAGGAAACGCGAACGATGAAAGTTAAATTAGGAAATTTGGCGAGAAAAACTAGTAAAAGTGTTAGTAAAAACAAAAATTCTTTATCGATTAAAGTTTAAATATTCAATATCGTCGTCGCTAATCCTTGCGGTACAATTCTGCATTTTGCAATGAGAAAAACGGGAAACGGAAATCGTCGTATGCATTTTACATGGTAACCGTTTAGCAGTCGTATATCTCTCGCTCTGTAGTAGTTGTAGTAAAGTTCGGCCCAAAAAGGACTATGCGGGAACGCGAGAGGCGCATTTGCAGTTTCAGCCGTTTGCCAGGATTATTTTCGACCTCTTTATATGAAGAAAATCGAATGCCGGTGTAGAGCTAATACGATTACAAAAAGCTATTGGACTTTTGGTTCGTTTATTGTTAACGTACCTTTAATCAGGTTTCCCCGAACTTTTCTAATTCCACCGCTGATCGACGGGACGAATGCGCAATTAGCTGTTTAATTTAAAATTTTTAATTTATTTTCGCCATTTAATTTTATCGTTATATAACATCGAAAGGACACATTCCAGTTAACGGTAATCGAATGCAATGAAACTTAATTTCTCGTTCATAATTGCATCGGTATCACAAACAAAATAGCAAATCTGATCGTATCGAGGCCAATTAAATTAGATTTGTTTGGAAAATCGAACGTAATAAAAGCTTTTTAAAGCGGCTATTAAGGAATCTTTCGCATTCAAAGCCATCCGATAGTCGCCAGTCAGGGGAAATTGCGTTTTAATCCTCGTCCCACTGCAAACGCTAATTAATAATGTGCGAGCAATTGTCGTGGTTATTCGATTTAATTGCAACATTCATCACGTGATCCTTACGAGAGATATGCACGTGCGAAACTCCTGACCACAAATTCGCCACGGAACCGCCTTCGGAAGACGTTATTGCAATCGATTGAATGTAAACTCGAAATCTGATTCGGTTTTGATTGATTTTAATCGAAGCCAGCAAAATCTACGAAGACCAAATTGCAATTGTGTCTCTGTAACGATTCGATATTAAGTCGAAACGGGAGTGATTATCACGAGACTAACACGTTCCCTTTGGTATTCGATAAAGCCAGATGGTGATAACGTACTGGCGAGAATCGATGGCTGGTAACAGTGATAATAATGACAATAGAAAATCCGTGTTCTTTATCGGTCGCCACAATGGCATTAAATACGAAAGGTAGCCGATATGACCCGCCAGGAGGACATACGTATGTTACGATGGCACTGAATAATTGCAAATTATGATTAGATAACAATCGGCAATATGTACGGGGTTAACGTGATGCAATTACCAACACAATATTGTTAACAATAATATTTTGCAACGAATGTTACAACGTGGGAAAAGGGTCACCATTGTCGTCGTCGGCTGCGTTGACAAGAGCGAAACCGTTTCATTCGTACAAATTATCATTATCTGTGGCAAAAGATAATTTTGATGTGTCTTGTTTTGTTAGGTCACAAGATACTATTGGCGCACATTTTATCTAAAGCGTCACTCGACATTCCACCGACACATTAGGGCACATAATTTACTTTAATTATAAGTAATATCGTTGTATACGCGGAGCGTGCAAATGAGGCCCTTGAATGCGAAACGAATTGCTGCGAAATACAAACATATTTGTCTAATTTCACGGAAGAATTATTCTCGAAGATGGATCTAAGTTTTTGCGCGGCAAGAAGCAAGCGCAAATAATTAAAACCTTATTAAAAACGTTGCCTCGCACGCGCCCTGTATACGAAATCGGATTTTATTATTTAACATTTATTTTCTTTATGGTTAATATATGAAACCGTAATAACGTGTACAATAATTAGTTAATAAATGTGGCTGTTATTATTGCGAGGCCAGAAATAATAATGTAATAAACGAACACAAAAAGAAAGGAATTTAATCACAAAACGCGATTAAGTTCAAGAAAAAAGCCGCTCTCGGCGAAGGAGAGGTGAATTGATTAAACGGCGTGAAATTCGTTTTAATACGGTACATTTAAATTGAATTACAACCGTTCGGACATATTAGTTTTGGTGAGAAACAACGTTAGAATATTGTATTAAGTACATTCGGTTTGTGTGAGTGGTAATCTCGTAAATATATTATTATGTGATCTCTTGTAATATATTCCGCATAGAACGTTATACACCACCTCTTGTAATAGCAATCGTAATATAGAAGCAAAATTGTAGTTTATAGCGGTAGACGAGAGAGAGAGAGAGAGAGAGAGAGGAACTTGTAACAGTATCACCTACCGTCGTTCTAATTAAACCCTAAAATGAAATGCAATTAATTTCTGCTACGTCCTCTTGTCCAATCTCTATCCTGCGATGTTTTTGCATCTTATTTCACAAGCAAACCATTGTTGTCCGCGTGTCCTATTAAAATTTGAATTATTAAACTTGGATTATAAAATTATGGAAGATTTATAATCACACCAGCAAGGCACCATAAAAATTAGAAAAAAGAGTTTTCGCGAGTTATGACTTTCCCCAAATTCGCAATAAACTACTTTTTTCGCCATCCCTTTATTTTCGCGTAAAATTTATCGAATAGGTTTATTCATTCGATTCCGCACCGTTTCTTCTTGCTCGCTTTTCCCCCATCTTTCGCCGTTCTTTGCGCCGTTACTCTGCCACTTTTTTGCCCACGCTCGAATAAAATAAAAGGGGTTCGTTACGTTTTCGAAATTAATTAAACAATGCATACTTTACATGGAAAATCCGCCAAAGAGCAGGGCATAGAATGGAATTGAAACGAAAAAAAAATACAGGGAACCATTCTTTGATGCAGGAGAATAAATTAACGGATTTTAGTGGCGGTTCAACGTGATCTAAGTGTGATATAAATATGTTCGGATGGGGCGTTAAACGGTCCCATTAAGAAATTATCGTGCATATAAACTGGAGGTTCGGCAGCGGAGATTTGGAAGATTTGGTATCTCAATTCCATTGACCAACCGTTTAAAATTAATCTTTCAGTGTGCGAGTGAGTGATGGATTAAATTGAACTGTTTGTTTTCAGCAATAAATTCGCAAAACAAAACGAGAAAAGAAACGAGCGAACGAGAACTTTCCTCTCTCGCTTCTATGCGAGGCACATAAATAAAGATAAAGGGCTCGTTGTCGTACCTTAGTAAATGTATTAAAAAATTGTTTACGTTTTATTTATTTATATTAACATGAGAAAAGTTTTATAAAACACAAATAAAAACGGGATATAAAAGAAGAGGGAAAAATAACTAGAGAGCAAAAGAAAATAAGAAGTTATATAATTTCGCATGAAACGATCTAACAAATCTAGCGTTTCCTTTTAGCCCGTTCTTGTTCCTTTTCTTCTGGCATATTTTTGTCCATATCGTTCGTTTATTTCTGTTTCCGTCTCCTCTCCTATTCCCTTTCGCAATCGACTTTATTTGCAATAGGAAACAAGAAAGGAAAAAGGTATGGAGATGAGTGAAAGGGTAGAAAGCGTTCGGCACAGGAAATTGTCTTCTTCGTTTTTCCTCGCTCTATACGTATCCTCGTGTACCAATGAAAAAAAGTTCGGGAACATGCAGATTATTCCTGAAAAACAGAAGAGTAGTTTGGCGATGATAAAAAGAAAAGTGTGCAGCGGAAGGAAGTAGAAGAATAAGATGGAGGCGCATTTGGCAGACGACGTCTCCTATAAAATACACCTCTAAGTGCTTGTATGTGTGCGCAAAAAGAGGAATACTTATGAGAAATTCTCGAGATGTTCTTTTACTTTTTTTGTTAAGCCACATAACGTGACATAGTTCGGAGATGTGTGCCAGAAGCGAAGATCAACACGTCTCCCACTTTTGTTTTAATCCTCACATTTATTCCTAGTTTATTTTCGTCTTTCTTGCTGTTTATTAAGGAAAAACGTTTTCGAGTCTTAATTCCAGATAAAATTATTTTAAAAAGCCTTTATTTCGCTTCCGCTTTTCCTAAGAGTCGACCGAAGCAAATGCACCCGGCGCATCCACCATATTTAATCCGCTCTTCTAAAAATCAATTTCTAGACGTTTTAATGCAAATATTATACTTTTCTTTTGAATCAACTACACGGAAAACGTCGTAAATATTTGATTTTTATATCTGTCCCGCGTTTTATTTTCTATTCGTTCGGGGAGAATCGTTCAACAATGGTCCGTTTTAATTTATTTATCGATAAAAGTTCGTAGACCTTTGGAGGTAGGCGAAAGTGTAACGCAATTAAAAATTTATTAGAAATCAATTTTCAACCCGTCTTCCAAAAGGCAGACACGAGTGTCTTCTTCGCGCTGTCTGTCTTTCCCTGTGTCTACTTTCATTCATACAAAATTCATTTCCTATTTAAAGAATTCGTTTGAAGATTTTTACTTTAATATTTGATTAACTAATAAAAGTCCAATAATGGCTCGGTGCTTTTAGCAGTGACACGTCGTTTGTTGGGCAATAATAAAATGTCAACTCTAAAAAATCCGTTTCCTTTTCGCACTATTTTATTTTTTGCTCCTATTTTAGCATTATTGTTTAGCAACTAATCAAGGCACAAATGTGAATAATAAAACGAATAATAGAGAAAGGAAAAAAGGCAAACTAAAAGCCAGCAAGTTTTACAGCTTTTCCTCTCTCTGTCTCTGTCGTTTTTTTTTGCTCTTGGATCTCTCTATATTAACAGAACGAGTTCCGAATTAAACGAATGCTAGAAACGATTTTGTTCGGCAGGAAAATAAAAACTAGAAAGACCCGAATGAAAGAACGTCACGATCACCATCAAGTAAAACTTCATTCAGTTTCATAGGGAAACAGGGAGATGAAGATGAAGGAAGAGAAAGGAAAGTATAATGAAAAGAGAAAAGAAAAAAAAAAGGTCAGCGTTTCTTTATTAAACCGCATGGATAACCTCTTTCACGATTTTCAGCCGGTCTCTTTTCTGCTCTATACAATTGGTGTTATACGTTGTACGTGTTTCGATATCATTATTATTACCATTATGGATCGAATGGGATAAATAAAAAAAAAAGCCGAGAGAGCGAGAGAGTTCTATTCATTTTAACTATTTTCACGTATGTCAATCGGTTTAACTGTGGGGAGGAAATTATAAAAGGCCATCCTGAATACAGAATCGTATCGATTTTCGTTTTGTGTTTAAAATCACAACATTAGATAATATTTTTGTCTCTATACACAAATTTGCTGCCGCTGATGCTGTTGTTGTTGTTCCATTAATGACGATAACAATGGCCACAAAAAGAGGACAAATTCATACATATTTCGCAAAAAAATAAAAACTGGTGATTGCGTGCTTTTTTTACTGGCACAATGATGATATTCGCCAACAGAACAAACGTTTATATGTTTAATATTAATGCAATTATCGTCGACCAAAAATTTGCAAAACGCCACCGAACAGCGATTAAATCTGCGATCGATGTTTTACTTGCGATTTAACAATTTGCAATTTTGAAATAGTTTGATATACTTTTATTTGACACACGTCGCGAAAATCGAAGGGAATGTAATTGAAATTCCCCTGTTCAATTACGTTTGGTCCTTTATTTTAAATTCTTTGCATCTTGTTTTGTGAAATTGCAAAAACAACGAGAGCCCTTGACGGCTAACGGAAAAAGAAAGGACTTTGACAGTAGAAATCGCTCTAATTTAGTTGTTTTCCTGGATTGCTATTATGGTATTATCATAAATGTGTGTGATGCTGTATTAAATTAAAAACAGAGAAATTTTGTTGCATCTCATTCTCGTACTTCACTTTTCAATGAGGAATACTAAGGAAGGGCGGCAAAAGGAAAGAAAGGAGGAAATTCTTTTCTGTAGTTGAAGCATATTTTTATGTAATAAATTTACGACACGTCTCATATTTTTAAAATGAAACCTGAGCTACTAGTACCTACCACTCGCTCATTCTAGTCTCTCTTATTTCGCCTCACGATCTCGCATATATACGGTACACAGATATAAATGAAAACGTTTTGTTTTTCTTAACGTCCCTTCTTCGGTGTTCTTCGCCGTTTCTTTCTTTCGCGGCCCTACCTTCCTCAAAGATTTATTTTCATCTCCTTTAATAATTGCTCCATCTTCCTTCGTTCTCCCTTTACTTCTATGTCTCATTTGATATGATTTATATCTAATTTTTACAAGGCGATATCTTATTTAGGCTGGAAAGGAGTCTAATGTTAACAATAAGAAAGCGAAACAGGAGGAAGAGAAGCGACGGAGCGGAGGAAAAAATGTATTTTCTTTTTAAGAAAATATGACACCCTTTTGATTAATTGTAATGATATTACTTCCAAACTGTCTGGCATTTTGATTGATCAAAGTGTTTCACGAGGACCACCGATGTGTACGGTTTTAATAAATACTCTGTATATTGAAATTTTTCTGTATAACAAGAGAGAGAGAAGAGAAAAGGTGATTGAATGTTGAGTTCGATGATTCATCGAGATTGAGTGTTTCCATTCAAAGATTCCTTTTTCGTTAACCGTTTTGATGCGCGATTTGTTGAGTTAAAAGTAGCTTCGACAACGTTTTCTTTTTAAGCGAAACCTAATACTAAACATTCTGCATGAAAGTACAGTGCGGCCGTCCTAGCTTGATTTAAATATTTTAATGGAACATAAAAAATGTTGCCCCGTGTAATGCTTTAACAAGTTTCTAATGCATAAAATTGCAATTTTTATTACCGCATCATACATAACAATTTATATGATAAACAGGTTATTTGCTTTTGATATCTTATGTATATTGGTCGGTTGGTAACAGCGAAAAAAGAAATGTTCGTGATAAACAGGTACGTGCGAATCTTTGATATGGATAATGCGATGGAATTTCCGCAAAACGAAACAAGTAGTAACTTTCAAATAGGCCATTTTAAGCGTTTGTTCTAGCACAAACGCTCTTTGACTTCCGATCGTCTGTGTTAATTCTTTTATCCATTACATTCTTCCGAATACGTTCGTTCCGATCGCCAACGGTCGAACAAACCTTGTTATAGTTGTAGAGGAAAGTTCTGCATGGAAACGGAATGTGTAGGAATGGCGTAGTGACTCCAGCAAACAACCTTACGGCCATTCGTCGTATCGAGCACGTTTTTCCTAAACTTTAATTTGCACAACTTTCGCGTTATTTTCTCACCCGCCTTCCTCCTGCACGTCTTGTGCAGGTTCCATCGAATCCGGGTCTTGAATTTATATTATGTTTATATAATTTGAAAGAAAAAATACTACAGGTCAAAGTTTGTTTAATCTAATCTGCACACAAACGTGGACGCCAAGGGACGTACGGCGCACGAAGAAAAGTAGGAAACGAAAAAGATGGTCACGAATCGAACCCTTATTTTATAGAATTTTATAAAATGACCCGAAAAATATTATATTTTTCTTTCCACTTTTCTCCTCTTCTACATTTTTTCCTTTGCGCTTTAAATTTTATTTCAAACTTTTCCCTTTTACCTCTCATATTTTACCCTCTTGCTCCACGTCCTAACTTTATATTCGTGTTTCCGCTCTCTAATGATTTGCATTTCGCCAATCGATATTGCGCATTCTACCTTTCCCGAAACATCGTCGTTAACGATGAGAAGCTACAGTGGATTTTGCAACATAACATGATCGAACAACGAGTTTTGATTTGAGAACGAACCGGCACGCAAAATGCGAAAACGGAAAACTATTGCTGAATTTAATCGTAGTCCTAATGCCAAAGGAGAGGCACACAAATAAAGATAGAGTGGGTGCATTAAGAAAATGCTAAACTCGGATTTCTAAACAGCGTTTCGCCCCGCAAACGGCGCAATAATCGAATCGAATCGACGAAACTGCTTATTTCGTATTTCGCTCGTTTACCAAATCCCCTTTTAATTCAGGTATTCCGAAGAGAAAGAGACCCTCTCCGGCTCGGATAAGCGATAACATCTTAATTCATTTCTTCTATCACGTCTCCCGTTCCCATCCCTTTTCCTTCCTTCATTCTCCTCCCAATCCACTTTTGTCTCGCCGACACGTACAGATTACAATAATTATTCTTCTTCCGCGCCTTTATCAGCAGTTTATCGTTTTATTTATGTCTTTATCGCCGATCCGCCGCCCCCCGACGAAGAATAAAATGCGGGCTGCATTTTGAGTCATCGCGCCGTAAATTGTATTGAAAATGCGCATCCCATTGTAAGTAATCTAATTCCCTCGACGGCTAATAATGGAACCGCCAGTGGATAATAATTGTTATTAGTGACTAGTGGTCACCAGTAAATGGGATTAGCGTGCCATTTAGGTTCCCCACTCGAGAAGAAACCCCGAGGATTATCCTATTGAATGGACGCCGTCGAATTGATGAATTGATTTTGCGCCGCAATCCACGACGACAATTATGATGAGAGTTGCAAAATAAATTCGGTTTGTTGGGAATGAAGAGGAATAGACGTTGTTGCTCGTGTACGAATCGCCGCTGAAATTACGTCAACCATTTATACCGAGAGATCATCAACGAAAAAGATAAATTGTTCTGCAAAAGCAAAAAATGGGACTAATTCGTTTCGACTAAATGCGTTTCGTTGTGGTTGAAAGGCTGGGCGAAAAGAAGGAGGAACGGCGCGAAAAGAAATGGCATCGAAAGAAGAAGGATCATAGCTCACGTGGGACGATGCTAACGACACCGAGAGAAAACAAGAAAGCTCTAATTGGTTATTCATAAAAATTTATGTTGATGCTGGCGATCGTAAATTTAACTTTTTTTGCCGGCTAAGAATCCTTTTTGGCTCCAATAGCTCACGATAGGCTAATGCCCATTTTAATGATGATGATCGTAATAGCTCGCATCTCGTTTTTACTTTATTTAGGTTTTATGGTATCTTGAGGTGGCATATTTATTATTAAAATAATGCCAGCGAATTGATAGTTGATTGTTGCGAAATAATCGCGAAACAATTTATTTGGAATGGAAGTGGTTGACCGAAAAAGAAGTCTTCAACGATCGTTTCGTTTTTTATTGAAAGCGACACGCAAGAATTATGTTACGCAATTTGTTATTGTTTCCTACTTTAAGTTTCTCCTTCCTTTTGGCCTTTCTTTCTACTTTTCTTTTCACGTTTCTCTCTTCGCTTATAGGCTTCGAGTTGAACACGGCATCATTTGTAAGTCCCGTAATTTTCATTAGTATTATAGTTTGCGATTGCGGTGGCGTTAGTAAACCAACAACCCTTATTTTAACTGATTGCTATCTTTTTGAGTGGCATGTTTACACGTGTTCACCTATTTCGAACTATGAAGGTGTATCTATACTAAATTAACGGTAATGATGATGACGAATCGAAAATTTCGAATAAAATTCGTTAATTTCTTATTTAATTATAATAGCGTTTGCTTGGGAAATTTAATACTCTCTCTCTTTTAATTGCTTCAGCTAAAATATTTATTGAATTCTGGATGGCGTTATTTTTTATTGTTTATTTCTTTAGGAGAGAAAATAAAAGAGGAAAGATACGAATCGATCGATTTCCAATGAACGCTTCGTTAATTATTTATTATTTCCTTCGCCTTCATTAAATTCATTTTATTGTACGTTTGTTTATTATCGTCGACACGACATGAAGGAGCTCGTTACACTCTCCATCTATTTTCGTTGCGAACTTTCTCGTCGGCCACATTATTAATAAAGGTAGATCAAACGAGGAATAAAATTTGTCCCTATTATTAACTGCGTTTTCACTTTATTCAAATATTTGCCTCAAGTCCCATCCATTCACTTCCGTTCCATTACGTTCAACATTACTCCATTACTCAACTAAGCCTTCCTTTTGCTCGCACTTTTCTCTATTAGGCAACTTTCTGTCGTTCTCTCAATTTAACTAGACGTGATCGTATGTGTACAGCGAAATTACGTTCGGGGGGCGAAAAAAGTGGAAACGACGAAAAGCAGCAAGCGGCACTTTCACGTGGAGAAATTGAGAAGACGTGGCTCTAGTCATTTGCATCTGTCGCTTGACTGATGCGTTAGCAATAAGCTGCTTGGCAGTGAGAAGTAAAACCAATTCTTTTTTCATCTTCCCCTTTTCTTTTTGGCGTATTCTTCGACAAAAGTTTTTCATCCACGTTTTTCTCGCACGTTCGAAATTTCGACGGCAGCGTGAACTGAAGAAGATAACTCCAAGGACGTCGGTAAGTGTTGTAGAGCTTTTTTATTTCTTTTCTCAGTCATCAATTATTGAGAGGTATTCCATTGTCAGCGTGCAAAACATAAAATTTACGTGGAGGATCTAAAACTTTGGGATTATTATTGAAAGCTTCCTACGGCTAAGGCGTCGTTTTCAATCGAATGTTGAGTTGATTCTTAAGCGAAAACTGCTGTAAGGATTGCGTTCAATTAGAACATAAATTCTCGTTAAGCGAATAATACGAAACACCAGACGAATCGTCTTCGTTCTGTTGCCGAAACTAAATCGAATCTAGTTGCGAGTAAGAGTCGATAATCATTTCGGTCGGACGTGTTGGAAAACTAAGTTTTCCCTAAGCCAGACGCACTCGTTTTCGTTCGGTCTAATGTAATTAATTATTACTTTCGTTTCCATCCTGCACTGCTTCTTGCGTTTGTCATTGTTGACGGTTTATTTTTTCGCACTGGCTAGTACTTTTGGACGCTTTTCGGGGGATTTCATCGAATGGCCGGCAGGGAAGGGCGCGGCGAAATGACGGCACGAGGGATAAGTAGGGTTTTATTTCTTCTTCAGCTTGAATTTGTAACGGATTCGTCGTTCCGCAGCACGGAATCCGTGCTCGATTTGCAGACAATAAGCTAACGGATTTGCGCGCCGAGAAGAAGCGAACCGTTTTTTCGCAACGCATTCGCAAATTAATCATTTCGCTAGCGTACCGATGGATGCATGGTTTCCATTAAAACTTAAATATCGACGATTCTCACTCGAGACAGACAACCGCGTTAAGATATCGAATGGAAATAATTACCATTTTAATTAATATGTAAAATAAACGGTTTCGCGAGGGTAATTGGAAAGCCTTTGTTTAGAATTACAAATTAGCAGTCAATTATTTCGCAGGAATATGATAATAATTTGATTAGGACCGCACGTTAACCGGGGACCGCGGGTAGGGCAGGCAAATGCGAAATTCAACTATAAAAGCACGTGGACGAAGGAGGTCTGGGCAAAAAGAAGGAGGCAAGCGAAAATGCGGAATATGTTTTGAATTCGTACGCGGGACCGACTGGAATTTTCCTTCTTTTGCCGCACTCGCTTTTCTTTTTACACACTCTTCTCATCTCTCTCTCTCTCTCTCTTTCTTTTTCCCTCTTCTTCGGCTGTGTGGAGGACCCGAACCGCTTGATGGCGATATGCTAGGCGGCAATTCGAGCTAAGCCCGGTCGTATATTTCGGTAGAATGCATTTACATTCGAAACCGAATTATCCTACGGATTTGAAACGGTTTGTTCGTTTTCCCCTCGTTCGCTCATCTCGCACACACACACACACACACTTCGACGTGTCCACGTGTGCGTGCATATACCATCGCTCCACTACCGCCACTACGTATTTATTGATTGAAGCCCATCGCTGCCAACGTTGTGGAAAACGCGACGGATTCTCTCCACTGGAAACGAAGATAACCATATCGTCACCGACACTTTTGCCCTTTGTAATTTATCATTTTTTGTTAACGGGGACGAATGCAAGAGAACGAAAAAACTGCTGTTGTTTTTCCGGATTTTTCCTACTCTCTCTCTCTCTCTCTCTCTCTTTCTCTCGCTGTTGTAGTACACGTGCATTTTGGCTGCTCACAATTTGTAAAACGCAAATCAGGAAATTGTAACTTTTGTTGTTGTTGTTGCTGCATTCGTCCCTGACAGAAAAAACCTTCCTTTCACTCCCTTTATTGCACCGTACTGTATAACGACGGCCCATCCATAACCATTAACCCATAATAAACAATTCCCAATGCAATTTATCACATGCAAAGGATTTCCTATCGGATCACGCGAAGACGGGCTGCATTTAATTATAAAGTAGATTTCGTTTGGATTCGCGGATAATAATAACGTATCTCACTCGGCGTCTGTACGGTACGATAATGAACGATAAAGTAACTGATGGGATCGGAAAGAGGTCAATCCCGACGGTTTAACGGACGATCTTTGCAAGTCAAAAGTTTCCTGTTTCTATCCGCAAACACACACGAAAATTAATCGCCGATTCACGCAACGCAACTTCCCAATCCATCCAAATCTAATTTCTTTTCCGACTTGTTTCCAATGATTAATTAATCAACCTGAAGCATATATAATGAGAGCGGCGGATGGATCTAATTAAATTCGTTGGGAAAATTTGCGTGCCTTCGAATGCTTTCGCACGATTTTTCTTTGCTCGGATAGGGAGAGGTTAATGAAAATTTGCCCTTAATTAAAAGTGAAGCCCAAACTTTAGATTGCGATCCGATAGATTTATTGGCCGTGTATCATCGTAGTTTTGTATCGGATAGTGGTTGGAATTAATTTCCCAAGCAGGAAGTGCAAAGAGTTGAAATGAAAGGGAGAAGAAGAGTGGAAGGCCTCAGTTAACGAGCTCAATTAAATCTGCAATTAATATTCTTCTTCCTTTTAATCTTTTCCTCTCGTTCGCTTTGGCTATTTTTTTAAACGCCCCCCGTTTGATTTTAATCAAATTCTTCTTCTAATGAAAGAGAGACCTTAATTTCATTAGGAATTTAAAATCTTTAATTAGCGGCGATTTAATTTGCTCCAACCAAAAAGTATGCACGTCTGCATTAACAGTTGAAAAATTAATTTCAAAGAAAATCGCAGTAAAAGGCACGAAAACAACTAACAAAAATTGGATGTTTTATTCGAAGCGATCCATCATCTTCATCGCCTCAAAATCATCACTCCCACTTGTATTTCTATATGTAGAATTTTAATAATGATTCGCAAAGTTTACGTATAGGATGAAAGGAAAATGGGGGCGGCAAGAATTAATCGAGTGCGAACGAAATTTTCCACGAACGCCTTTAAAATTTAAGGAAAAGATGGTTTATTAAAACTTAACTTGATTGGATGGAATGGATAAGCGTGCGTTATATGATGGGAATTGATTTATTAATGTTAACTTCAAAGAACCAATCTAGGAGCGGTCCTAACGAGCAACCAAGGACCTTCGTAGTGTAAGGACGACGCCCTCGCCGGATGTTAGCCCTGTAAAATAGATTCGAGTTTAATATCTTCGCTCATCTTTTCGAATTTTCCACGACACACATAATTGACGTGCAGAAGTTTTAATTCATTAGATTCGCGCAAAAATAATCGGGTTACGAAATGAGAGATATCGTAGACGGATCGATAATGTTAGAGGATCGATTTGCATAAGGAAGAAAGTTTTTTGCGAAACGATTTCTACTCCGTCCTGACCTCAATCGCATTATCATATTTCATATTGTAATTCCAACCAGTTTTATGGCCAGACGTTCCATAATAAACTGGAGAATCATCAACGTCAGCGTCAGCAAGTTTCGCATTTCTCGGATTTATTAGATACGGTTTATACCAATACATTCGGTTCTTTTATTTCGTTCCTCCACATTCGCTCATTCCTTCGGATTCTGTAAGTATTATGTTTGCTCGACAATGGCAAAAAGTTAGATTTATCCATTTTGCGTCGGATATAAAATGATGGACTTACATCATATAGAAAATCGTCAATTTTTACGAATTCTCCAACATACATTTCCGTTTTCTTCTTTGTTCCCTTCCTTTCCTTTTCCATCTGTGTGCTATTATTACGTGTTGCCTCGTCAAAGACGGATTGCCAAGGATATCCGGAACGGTCCATTTTAACAGCTACATCATATTACGCATCATATCGTAACCATTTTTCTTTGCTTGTCCAAGAAATGAACGTTAAAAGAAAGAGAACGGATAAGGAAAGGAATCCTTTAATTTATACGCATCCATTGCGGTTTCCCAAAACGTACTATTTTGTTATATGTGTAGGAGACTGTCGAAATTTGCATAACGAATGTAAATTTAAACGATAATCGCAGATTTCGGCGGTAATATTTGTCGAAATCTATCTTTCTCACTCACTTTTCATTCCCTATTATTCATTCTTATAACTCAGACACACACATACATATATTATGCTTATGTATACATTTCTCTTAGGCTTTACGCATACATACATATTCGGATATTTCTTTATCCCGAAAATATTAGACAACATTTTAGATAACTTTCCTTATATGTCGTCAAATAATTTACATTTATTCCTTTCTTTTGGTATTAAGAATATTTCAGGGACTTTTTTTCTTGGACAAAATATTCAAATGATTAAAGGAAGAAAGGATATGAGCGATGTGTTATTCAGTTTCCTACTTTTAATCGACGAGAAAAACAAATCAAAGAAATTTTATTAATGATAAATTACAATATTATTTTTGGAGCACGAAAGAAAATCATTTAATGCCATAAAAAATACGATGGAAGGGAAAGCTACGTAAATTGAGAAATCTATAACATCGAAAGACATTTTGTATATTAGCATTGTTGAAGAATTGAAAAGAATCGTTTGGCATTGATTGAGAACGTTGGAGGCGTTGCCTTTGACAAAGAAGAATCACCTTCGTTATGATGCCACACGGGGAGCTTAGATTAATAATAAATTTCGATGTCTGCACTTAAAATAACAAAGAAGTGCTTTTTTTCTTTTTCGCTCATCTCTTGTAGAGGAATATGGGGAAAGAGGGATAGAGAAAGAGGGCAAAATAAGTGGAAGATTCATTTTTTTCAGCTTTCTTTCTTCCGGCACTTATTACTTTTTTCCCTTCACATTTCCATCTGATTCGACAACGAAGCAGTAGTAGCAGTGAGATTAAATTTCATTGTTTGTACCGAAGTTAAAAGGCATTAAAATATGGGACAGAGAGAGAGAGAGAAGAGAAAAAAATTTACAAAATGAAATGGAAATTAAGCAATGCGAAAAAGTTTCCTTTTTTCTTATGTTCTCCCCTAATTTTATTCTAAGAAAAATTAATTTCAAACTTTTAATTTTCCAATACTTGCTATTAACATTATTACATTTGGAGTCTAGACGCTTCAAAAAAACTTTTCAACGATAGTTTCAGTAAACGGCGCGTTTGCAAATGTCGCGTCTCATCCAAAAGTACTACCGACGTTTTTCAATTGCAAGACAGCCTCAAAGGAATGGAATCCGCAACAATGTCCGTTTGTCAATCGGTCTATGTGTGGGAGTAAAGAGGAAGATCCGGTCACGAACGAACCGAAAAGTTAATATTCAATCAGCGAATCCAACGGTGCGTGGACGGAGGGCTCGCGGCCGTTCAATTATTTATTAATTTCCTCCGATTCCGGTTCAACGACGTTTCGCAGCGCGCCAATTTTCATTCTGCCGCTATGTTGTGCGATTTCGAAATTCCGGCGTTGCCCATTATCGTCACGATCGTCGGACGGTCGCTTTTATTCTCTTTGGCACTCGTATTGTTGAAGATTAAAGGCAAAATGGGACGGTTTAAATTCTTCAGACATACTTCTGGAATATATTTTATTGGATTAAACGAAAGAACAAAATGCACGAAAAACGGAATGGCGAGGGTGTGTGTGCCTAATTTGCCAACGGAGAGGTTTATTGTCGTAAAATGTTTAAATTTAGCTTCCAAACAGGAAATTTATACCGGTAGAGCCGCCTTTCGCTCATCTCCCATCTCCCTCAGCTCTTACCTGTTTAATTTGAAAATTTCAATAAAAGTTTTTTAATTATACGTGTACTTTATGGCTCTTGTGTATTCTTTACCTTTTTACGTCGGCTAAACGGGGTGTTCTACATAATAAACGTTTTTTTTTCCATCTCTCTCTCTTTCGCTCTTTCACTTTTTATGATCAAACCGTTAACCGTTAACGTAATGAACAGGAAATGTTTGCGTTTTGAGCGTTAAATAACAAGTTTCAAACTTTGGCGTGTGTTAATAAAAGAAGAGCAAGATGAAGAAAAAGGAAATAATGAAACCATTTCCTTTTGTCTGATTACGAAAATTACCGCATTTTACGTTGATAAGTTTTTCTGTTTTGTTTTCTCGCTTTGCACTTGAATAAACTTAATAACCAGAATGCATAAACTCTTTTACACCAGCTATTATTAATGTTAAACATGAAATGTTGGTGATGATATAGGTAAAAGCGGCTTAAGAAAATATGGACGACGAGGGTAATAATAAGAAAGGATATGGAAAAGAAAGGAGACGTGCGTGATCGAAAGTTGTGAGACGCCGTCTTCTTCGGCACGAATCTGTCATCTGTTGACGTGTTCTCCATTTAAATTGATGGAAGAACCAAGTTCTTTTTCCATCTGCCTTCTTTCCTATCTTCACCATACCTCTTTATGCGGTAGTACATTCTGTGGCTACGTTTGACTTACTCCGTTTCCTTATTTATTATTATTTTCTCCTTCTACAATATACCATCTGTATATGTATATGGAAGAGAAGTTCGTTTTTTGTTAAGGAACGAGAGGAAAGTTTTTCGTGCCTTTCGCTTTTTAAATTTCCCTTGGAATGTGAAATGAACTGGTTTCGTATTTGTTTGCGTATATATTTCTCCTCTTCCATTCTTCCTACATATTCGTTGAGAATATTTAAGAAACTCGTCCGAAATTATGTATCATCCGAGGCAAATGAGAAAGGAGAGCTGATTTTTTTTTGTTGATTACGCTCTATTTATGCATAAATTCAATTTCTGTGCACACTTTTATTAAAATTCCTTCTACGTCAGCTAATAACGTGCAGGAAAACGAATGAGAAAGATCGAGAGGAATTAAATATCGTGCTTTAATCATGATAATAATCATCGAATGCCCTTGGGAGTTTATGCAAGAAATTCTTGCGCATACAAGTTCAATATTCATCTGCTCATCGTTATCATGTTTTCGCTTTTTAATATATTAATGAAAGCATTCCCTAGATATAATAATAAGTTTCTTCCTTATTCTTATACCATGCTTTTTAAATAATTTCCTCTTATCTTCGGTTTACATTTCCTTCCGAAAACTTCCTCCACTCGCTAAAATAAAATTTTTCTCGTTTGTTCATATAATTTCATTAAGAAGACGTCTCATTTGATGTCCATTTCAGCAAAGAGTAGGAAGCTGATTTTAATTGAATTGAATTTTTATTTGTCGATCCGATTGTTAATTAAAATTTCGTTAATTGTGAAAAGGGAGAGCGCTGTAAATTATAAAATCGTATCTCTCGCATTTTCCCTTTGTTATTTCTCATCATTTTTATGGAAATTAATAATAAAGACTGGTTTCGAATTAATAAAGTCTCATGTCGATATCGATTCCAAATTAATATCGGGAGTCCTATTGATTTTCGGTCGGGGATTAGCATTTTCTTAATTAAACCGCCACTGACCGTATGCAATTTATTTCGAGTGTTCTAACATCAACGATTGCCAAGAATCGAATGCATTCGACGTTTGATTTTACGGGGCGGCATAAATTGAATTTAATGATACCACTACACACACACACACACATAATCACGTAAATGTGCGGGGATAAATTGCGATGAAAATGCGATTAGATGCATAAAATTCCACGCTTCTTAATATACGTGGGCGAATGCGAATTTGAGAAGATATTTGTTTTCGGTTTCGTGCGAAATTTATCGCCGCTTCCTTTAGCGCATTCTTCCGAATGTTTACGAGTCTGTTGAATTACATTTTTAGGTAACGTTACGTACGTTGAAGGTTCGCTTTAATTAGGTTTGGAAATAGCAATAGTACCTAAGTCCCTTTTTTATTATGACCTTGCGGCCACGTCGTCTGGAAAGTTATGAAATAAGTCTCTCGTTAAACGTTCCTCTCCCATTCTTCCATTTTATTATTTCACCCCACTAAACCACATCCACATTATTAGTTAATCCCTTAATTTAAGTCTGCTTAAGTCTGTGTAACCGACAGTTATTATAATTGCTCGCATGTGTATTGTAATTTTAATTATTTTCGTTTCTCTTCACAAGAAAAATCGGGTTAGTTCGTTTCGTGTCCAAGTTGCGAAATTACGGTTAGTGTTCAGCAGACGCAAGATTATATATATTTAGGATTAGAGTACTAATCACGAAAGGCGTAACAGCAACGGCCGCAGAAGTATTATTTTTCTTTTTGCTCTTACAGCAATTATTCCTTCATACGCTGGGATTAACCCATACGTATTCGTATATTGATGAGGATGAAATATGATTCTCTTCGTTCTTCTCCCTCTTTCTCGTTTATAAATGATGTCAATTAAAAAAAAGTTGCAAAAATATTGTACCTGTAATAATTTCTCTTTATCGAGAGGTTGTTGCTAAATAAAAATAAATTAGGTCAAGGGTTGCATTACACGTTCTTTATGTTCTATTATTGATCAAAATGTTTGCTTCGAATTAAAAATAGGTGATGGAAAATTGCAAGGGAAATGACGATAGTTGCATCTCTCCGCGAAAGCGACAATTGTTTAAAATATTTTGTTGCCATTTGATGGAAATCTCATCAAGAATGACTGTATGGTATATTTGAAAAAAAAAAATAGAGGCGTATAAATTGGATAGGTTTGGATATAAAACCCTAAAGCAGAAAAATAGATTGAACTTTTTTTGATAGCCGTTCATTATTATTGTCTGTTGGAATTTAATAACGCAACTTTTGACGAAAAGTTGGTTTTTTATCTTTGTTTATACATTACATTCATCATCAGCTTGTATTTATTAGGAATCACATAATGAACTAATCAAAGCAAAACTACGTATGGAGAGGAGCGCGTTTAAAAGAGCGAAAGAGAAGTTTCATTTCAAACGAATATGCGCGTGTTTATTACTCGCCTATACGTTTTTTTTTGGTATTAATTATTTTTGTACAAACTTCATTGGAAAATATGTATAACGTTATATTACGTTTCTTTTTGTGGCACTCTAACACGCAGAAAGCAACCTAAACCGCAAACATCATCATCTTGTTCAATTTTCCCTGCAAAAGAGCATAAAATTACGAACTTATTCATGGAACGAAACGCGGCTGTAATTATAACTTGCAAAGATATAATCAACGAATAAAAATACGCATTCATTTGATTTTTGCCTATACAGAGCACATTTAATCAATTAAATTGCCTCCTCGCTTTGATTTTACTATAAAATGTTTTATGGGCATTTCAAAAAATATTGTGCAGCTACGTTTTATTTTCTAATTAAATTATCCAACTATACATGGAGAAGGTTCGCTATTGAACAAAAAATATTTAACAGCAGAAAAATCCATTTACTTTAATTGGATTCACTCAGATTATATCGAAATCGAATCGGCAAAGCACCGAACAAAATGTAAATTCGATTCGCTTTTTGGTGGAGGCGCCGCGCACACACGAACGCACCTTCTAATTATTAATTCGAATTAAACGGTTTAAACTAATAATTGGTCAGATATTTAAATTAATGGGCACAACGGAGTCCGTTTTTGCATACATTTGAATGGTTTAACATAAGGCGCGATAATAATCTAGTACTTGATTAAAATAATAATAACCCTTTATTCTTAAAATTCCCACCATATCCCTCGTCACTTCAAATTAAAGCTGATAATCTTGATGTTGGCATAATTGCAAAATAAACGAGTCGAACAAGACTATGACGATGATGATGATGATCACCATCATCATCATTGTTATTATCGTTATGTAATCGGTTAATTAATTCGGATTTATTGTTTAATAAAGAACAGTGTGGCTTACATTTGATTTATACGAGTATTACGAAATTATGCAAACAGATTTATTTGATTTTAATCCGATATTCGTAAAGTACTGTCTAGTGTTCGTACTAAAATGCGAATAGCGAAAAGACAACGAGGAAGAGAGGACGGCAATCAAACGTTGAGTACTAAATCATGATTAAATAGATTAAATTATCCAAGATTTTTTTTTGTTTGTATACGTGTCCAATTCATTTAAATACACGTGAATGCATTCTGTATTTCGCTATACGTTATAAATAAACTAGTTTCCTAGCTCAAATCATCGACACAATTTGCATCGGGACACAATTTCAGCATTAAACGTGTACGACAGGCATAAATGTCAAGCCTGTAATTTAATGGGTCGTCTTTGTATAATAATACCAAAGAGTCTATTTAATGTGCTGAATCATTTTTATTCAGTCGAGTGCTCAATTAATCGAAAACTATTCCAAAATAAAATTATCAAAAATTTTCATTTGCGAAAGGATTATTAATACAGTGAAAAAAGCAATTTGTCAATAAAATAATCATGAATCGTTCAATTTTTGTTGTGGAATTAGTTCGCCTTAACCCCAGAATGCCCCAACGTATTCATCATTTAAATAGTTTGCAATTAAACGGTATATTGTTTGGCCGTCGTCCTTCCACCGTTTGGATTTGATAATGTTTTGGTGCCGTTCCAATCGATTCATAAGCAGGCACGTACCGCAAACACTCAAATGGATATCGACGAATAATATTTCACGTCCCCTTTATTATATCTGTAATTCGATACACACACAGACATTTTAAAGTTTAGTTCGTTAGATGCGTCATTCATTCGCACAAAGTATAATGAATGCGAAGTGAAATTATTATAAATTTCGCACGAACGCTACGACGGATAATTTTCTTCATTTCAAAACGATTCGCGTGCTATGGAGTTTGCGAATTTACTCTTTCCTTGCAATTTATTTTGTTTGTACAGAAAAGTCTATCTTTCAAACTAAAGTCTCATAGTACCATCCAAAGAACTTGTCTCGCAACTGTTAAATATTTAAAACGTGTTTAAAGTCAACAGTTGATTCCTGTTAAATACGTGGCAGAGAATTGACCTAAATTTCGACGTTATGAAACCATAAATAAATTGCAATTAAGATGAAGTAGGAGAGGAAACGAGGAAAAGGGAAATACATAAAGGGACCGCCGCTTTTTTTCTTCTATGGCCTTTGGTTTACTGATATTGAAGTCAATGGCAAAAAAAATACGATTTTTCTTCTTCGGCCTCTTGCAATAAATAAATAAATTGAATTCTTTTTCGGGGGAAAATAATGAAAAGAAAAGGTTATACTTATTGAAGTGTGAAATTAAATCCTAAAACGGTCTATTTTAGGTATAATCAAAAATTATTAAATTCCATCTCGTTTCTTTTTTCTCTCGTATTGGAAAAATCGTTGGCGAACACAAAAAGAAGAAAGCTATTAATAATCGACTCAAATTGATTTTTTTTTGCTTTAATTGATAATGGAATAAAATAGAGATTAATTCCTGAATGGATTTCTGCGTACACTTCGCTGAAATTTAAAATATATTTGAATACCTCGAAATAAATTTAAGCGGATATTTTGCGAGAGCGAAAGTGAGGCTTAAAAGAGGGAATCCGGAGATTTTCTGATATAATTAACGATAAAAATAAATTTGACTTTTATCATTATCGACTTTCTTCTTTCTTCGATCAATTTAATTAATTAGTGTGTTTATTTGTTGCAGGTAAGCAATTAACTTTTGCGAAAGGGCAAGTAATGTGGGAGGAAGAATAACCGACTCCTATTTTCAACCTGTTAAGTATAAACTTGTCCTTTTAACTAATTGGCGTCCATTTTATTCTACCTTTTCATTTTTTCTTGGCCTTCGCTAAGAACGAGAGAACCAGAGGCCGTGCAGAAAAAAATGAATTAATTTGCAAAGTTTCTCTTTCGATTACGTAGGGTTTCTTTTAGCAATTCTCTCTCCGAACTTGTTCTCTTTAATTTTCATTTCTTTGCTCTTCTCCAATTTTCCTCCGGTTGAAATGTCATTAAGGACGTTGTAACGATACGACCGACAAATTCAATATTTGCGGTGATGATGAATTCCACAGATTGTGGCTGTTTGAACTAGTGACACGATGTCATGTAAACTGATGACGATTGTTAACGGTATCATTACCGTTTCTCTTCTGCACACATACGCTTATACGCACGTACGTGTGATCATCATCTGGTAAAGCCGAAAGTTAACAATGGCAGACGCGTTTTAGCTCCAATCTCATCAATTCCCATTCACTTCAATATCCCTCAGTTTTATCTCGTATGTAGTTTCTCCAATTAATCGCCAACGACACGATGTAACAAATCAATACCGGCAGTTTCCATCAGTTTCGATTATAGGAAATGTATTTTCGAAAATATCTTTTGCACGCTGATGTATAATTCTGTTGTTGTTTGAATTGCGATATTTTTATGCCTGGCCAATATTTTGGAAGGAAAACAAGAGGAATATTTTCTCTTCGGAATAAAAATGGAAACTCTTTATTTTACGCTTACTCCCTGCTTATTGTCTATCAAGTTGCATTATTCATTATTTCCTTGCTGCTTTTCCGAGTGAAATGTTAACATAAAATTAATGGAGGCAAACAAACGTTTTAAAATAAATATGTACGGTACGTATATATCGAGAGTAGAGTTGCCGAATTTCGTGGTAGTTTGGATTTTAAAGTTGAACTAACAATGGAAATAATAATAACGACGATGATGCTGATGATGATAATGCAGAAAGCTTTATTTTATGATGGAATTGCGGATATAAAGGTTGACCGCTTGAAACTTTTACGACCTGAACAATTTTCAAACTGTAAACTGAAAAGCTTCCTTCTTCTGTTTTGTTGGATGTTGCTTTTTGCGAATAATAGTCACGGTTTTTCTAAAATTAATTGTTATCGTTTTGCGTCAAGCAGAATCGGTCATTGTTAATAACAATTCGAAATCGGTGCAGCGAATAATTGAGAGAAAATGGATAAATTATTATTATTACTTGGGCATTTAATTGCAAAATTTCGCCGATGGTCTAATTGATTATGAATAGATCGAGTTCAAACGATTTCCATTCATTTACGGCACGAATTCCATTGATGTTAACTCGCACATAATAATTGGAAAAAAATTAACATCAGGGCTTGGTAATTAATTCGATGCGGTTGGTAAACACGCGAAAAATTGAATTCTTAATTAGAGAATAATGAACTTGATACTGTACAATTTAATGTGGAAAATGTGAATAATGTGGAAGATTCGGTTGTTGGAATAAATTATTTTGATAAGTTTCAAGATATCGTATGATAAAGAATTCAAAGCAAACAATTAAATAAAAGGAAAACGATTTAGTGGGTTAAAATGTTTAATTATTGTTATTGTAAATTAATTTAACTTCCTTTTGATGCCCATTTTCAATGAATCCCTCCTTTTCTGCCACACGGCATTAAAAATAGTTCCACAATGTGTGTGTAGGAGTCTTTAGTAAATTTTAACGTAAATTACTTGTCTACAACAACCTCAGGGGACAACGCGCTGCCGCCACTACAATTTTGAAATGGGTTTCGTGTCTATGTAAAGTACTTAACGTTCAAGCATTAAATAGAGCAGATAGATTGTCTCAGAATTGAAACGCACTTTTCGAACTGGTGCCAGTGTCCGTGAAGCGTTTCGAAATTGAACCATAAACGAACGGCATTTATTCGCTCGGAATTAATTTTAATTCGACAACCGTTTAGCAATGCGATATTTTCTATCGGGCTCATTTCTATGATTCGCATACGCGTTCGAAATTAACGTTTCGAATTTAATCACTTAATTGACGCGAGGGCGAACGGCCGATCGATGGATGAAGGCATCAATTCACGTTCGACGCGTCAATATGCGAATCGACCGATTTATTGATAGACACTAATCAAATTATCGTTATCTATACACATCTACGTTCCATCATTTTAATATACTTGCATTATTAATGCTAATGGTAATCTATAAATAAAGTAATTTCGTACGATTATTGAAAACTATAAGTTATAATCTTGTTTGTCTATAGTCGAGATGGAAATCTATCAGCCACAAACGAAACGTTCGCTTAATAAATTCCCCTTTCAAGTGCCTAAATTTCGAATAAATAAATTTGAAAATCTTTCAAAGCGATAGCAATCCTTTCGAATATAACGTATACAGTCGATGGAGTAAAAGGTGGAAATCGTTTAAACTTACACGAAACGCATTAAATTATCAAGTTTCCCTTTTTCTCCTTTTTGCTTCCTTTCTCTCTCTCTCTCTCTCTCTCTCTCTCTCTCTTTTGTTTCCTTTTACCTTGTTTCGTTTCCTGTTTTCCCTGTGAAATAATAATAAATAAGTGGGCACATTGTAAATATGACACGAGAAGGAATAAATAAAATCGTTTCGTGTAGGGGAATCGAAATATGAAAACGTTTCAACTTTATGCTTCTTTATTAAAGGCCTTTCATTTGATCAAGTTCCTCGACAAGTCTTCGAGTGCAGCAGCTAAGTAGTTGCAGGTAGATTGTCATTATTTTTCTAATAAAGTAAAAGGAGTGCAATTTCCTTCTTCTTTTCCCAAGGCACATTTAAGTCTCTTGAATGAAATATCCCGCTATTATACCATGGATTTTGAAGTTTTACCGCATTCTGCAATTTTATTTTGCGCCACGTACAATTTTTTTTCGGTTCGATTTCACATACATTCCTGCATTTTATTATTTATTATTCAACTCAGTGAAAACATGTTTATGATTAATATTTAATTATGCTTGCGTAGGCAGCAGATTGCAAAATAAACTAATAGCTTTTCCATTCGGTTAATTTGTGCATTACCATTAATGTGTGTTCGATAACAAATCATATTATTGTTTTCGTAATTCCATTTTTATCAAACTTACTCTCCAGAACAATATTATTGCATTTTATTAGTCCTAGTTTGCAAACTATTCGCTAATAATTTACACACACCGTTAGCATGAAGCGTAATGTGCTACAAAGCAAACATAACGTATGTAAGTTTGTGTTTGTGTGTGCATGTAACATATATTTTGCATCTGATGGTCTCTACATGATATTTCACTAGTTGAGGACGAGGGGGGAAGGCCGTTGGTTTATGTGTGTGCTGCATAAGGGTGGCATATATCATGTTGGTGCCAAGTGAATCGACCATCATCCTACTCTTCGCATATCCACCAACCCTTCACTCCAGCCGTATATCATGCATTTATGTATTTACAATCCTCGATATATATTGTATATTACAAATACACGTGTACACGATAATAGTAATATATATGATCCTCTTGTATATGCCGACCATCGCTAAGGAAAACCTCATCCTCTCTCGCCCATTCTTCATTCCCATCAAAAACACATCTACCATCCAACGTACAATAAGTTATCAACTATTGCAACAATACAGCGATAATAATAAATGAATGAAAGGAGACAAGAGGGAAAAACTCCATTGAACAGGAGCGGCAGAAGAAAGGGTTCGATGTTTACTTTAGTTGAATTGCTGCTCTCACACAGTAGACGGGGCTTGGCGAGGGAATCGAAATCGTAAAAGTGCAACGAATGCGAATCGTTACCCCTTTTTTCTGCCCTTTTGTTGCTCCTCTTTTATATTTAGTGTTATTGCTCTTGCAGTTACTTCCCGTTGTTCCCGTTTTATGTAAGAGTAATACGTACAGGCAATTAGACGGGGCAAATTTTTATTGCGTCCCGCACATACAAACGCAGAGAGAGGCGATTGATGATGGCGATTTTTACCCATTTGGAACGGTTTTGGATTTATATCCTTTTAAATCCCATTCGTGGAGAAACGCTTCTCACGATATGGAATTATGCGCAGACTTTGAAATTCCCAATGTTATCCGAAGTTGTTTGCTCGCATTCGCTCGTCGTTGTCTCGAAAGTTTTCATAAACGTCTGCAAGAATCGAGAACTAGTAATTTATTATCGTGCCTCGTCGTTCAATTAAAATAATGCACGCAAAATTATTTGAAACAGAACGATGTTGATAAGAAAACTTTTTGCCACTACGCCCGTGCTACTTACTTATGTATAATAATATAATTTATTAGTAACAAAAGTTTGTCGAATTCGCGAAACCGTATGCTTCTAAGCTCTGAAACGATTGTAAATATAATAAATATGTCTTACGATAGAAATAATTTTAATGCATAAATTTAGATCGTTGAAAGTGTTGTGTTTTCGTACGAAACTTTCCCTCAAATACAATAACGAAATTACTTAATTTAACAAAGTCAAAGCGACGTAAATTAAACGGAATACCTAGAAATTTGCGCTCAATAGCGAAGATCTTCCATAAAACTGTTAATTATATTAATTGTTCGTTAAGTAAAATAGAGAAGAAAGGAAATCAGAATGTAAGAGAGGACGAGACTCTCGCCGTTCAACTTTAAGAAGTCTTTTATTAGAATTCCGAAAATAACGAAAGGTACTTTAATTTCGAAACGCTGATGTACTGTCTCTTTCGCCCCGTGTGTGCGTTTCTCTTTGCTTTAGAAGACGAATGGCAATTTAATAACGTAAAGAGAACAAAAAAGAAATTCTTGCATTTTTTTTTTCGTTCTTCTTCGTCTTCTTTGCCTCCGTCGTTTCCATCCTTCTTACACGTCGAGAGAAGTTTTTCTTTGGCTCGTCGAAGAAAGAGAATGCGGTGTGATAACATAGAAAAGTGTTGGAGAATGGGGAGGGACGATGAAAAAGTAGTATAACCAAAAAGTAAAAGGAATTTTCGAATTGATTTCTTTAATGGAATTTCGGGAAAAAAGTTTCAAAGTTTGTGTTTTCTCTTTATACGGCATCGAAAGATTGGATAGACTCATAAAATAGAGGAATTAATACAAAAAAAAGCAAACAAGTAAAGTATAAAGCAGGACACTTAATTAATTTATTTCGTTTTAAAATTAAAATTCTTCGCCAAAAAGGTTCGGATTCCATTAAACAGCGATTTGAGTTTTTTTATTCTTTCCTCTCTATTCTTTTTGCATCGCTAAATTTAAGTTGATCGTTTTCTTTTACATTTATTTGTGTACGGAAGACTTGCAGGGAGGTGAATTTATTTATGGTACTGCGAAAAAAAGGGAAGAAATGAACGAGAGATAGAAGGAGAAAATTAAAAAAAAATCTTATTTAGAGTACACCTGTTGATTATTTAATGAAGCACTTGTAATTCTTCCTACTTTATTCTTTTCTCCTTGCAGGAATCTAATGAATTGATAAAATACAAATTTACTTCCTGGCAATATAATTCAAAATCGAGTTTAAACGATCGCTTATTTCGTTGCAATTTATTTTTGTTAAGAGGGCCCCATTAACCACATTTTACAAACCGTTTGTTTATTTTGTCAAGTACAAAAAGATTGCTAAATTTCTTTCCTTTGCGTGGTTTTTCAAGTTGCATAAGGGTTGTGAATATTTTCCTTTGGAATGATTACGTTCTTTTGGAATCGTAAACGGATATTTCATTTGCTTTTCGCAACGTATACTGAAATTGTTGGTTAGTAGTTTTCTTTTCGCAGAATTTTTAATGTTTTTCAATGTAATGGTTTTTACAAATTTTGCAACACGAGTGAATATGAATTCCCTATTACCTATTTGAAATTAATTTATGAAATTCAAAATGGAAATGCTCCAATGAGGGATGGTTATGGTTGATTTGTGGCTAAATCATGACTTAATCAGGCCTTTAAGGGGATGAATTCGGTATCTGTATTATGAGAATTGCATATCAAATATAGGAAATTGCTTTTATTTTTTATGCCATAATCTCCTCGCAATTCGTTGTGCAATTTTGTGCTGTTGTTTACAAAAAAAAAGAACACAAACCGTGATGTATTTTTCGTTCTCCAGGATAGAGCAATTTATAAAAGCGAATTGCCGCATTTCAAGTTAGTAGTTTGCTATTATTTCGCGTTGTTTTTTCTCGTACCTCTCCAAAAAAAGAACGTAAACGAATCGGTTTTTATTTATTTCAGCTTGTGCTTGTATTTTTAATTGTATTGGTTGCACTATTCGTGGCAGCATACCAATAATTGTTTCACATAGGTAATCCATCCACTCGGGTTTGCTACAGATATTTTGCAATTTATTTCGCTCGCTATTTTTTTATATCGTTGACGTTTTAATGCGAAACGAGATTATTCGGTGGAAGCTGCGATTATTTCGCAATAATTAAATTACGAACTAAAATTATCATAATCCGCTAACGATAACCAAGGATTCATTAAAATCTCGTCCATTTTGCACGTTATTGTTGTCGATGTCGGCTCGTCTTCGCGAGCATTTTAATATTTCGCACGGATACATTTTCAAATAGTGCGGAAACGCGGCATTCACGTAACGTAAATTAAAGAATCCCATTCACTATAGAGGGTGCTCCTCTTCATCTTCCTCTTCTGTTTGGGCGAGGGGGCCGAAGGATTACATTTCCCAATGATGGAAAATGAAAAGCTCTCGTGGAAACGTAACGTTACCCATTATAATAACCGGAGGCCCCACGTTCCCATTTCTGCATGCAAAAATGGGCTTGGAATAAAAAAGGGAGAGAGCGGGTCTCATTCTTTCCCGTACACATTCGCCCCCTTTTAATATTTATGACGTGCATGCACATATTATATTGTGTGCGCGGTTAAAGCGAAAATTTGAATCAGCTCGTGTATCATCAGTGCTGAACCTATAAATATATCCCTTTCGTCCTGCCGCACTACTATAATATCTCCACTACACGTTTTACTATGGCGAAAAAGGACAAAGGAAAAAGCAGGGACCAGCAAAGAGAAAATGTACGCTTACGGGGGACGATCTACAAGCAAAAACGAACGGAAAAAAGTAACGTGATTTAAAACCATTAATAATATAAAAGCTCATACCCAAACGTTGAATACATCGCATACATTTATTTTCTTATTTTTCATATTCTCTTTCGCTCGTTTATTCTTTTTATTTATTTTTTTCCTTTCGGTTTGATTCAACTCAACACACTGACTTACGATTCTATTTCTGTCGCTTGTTTTAGACTCTCCTCTTTTTACAGTCACCGCCACATTGCTCCTACGTAGCACAATGGGATAATATTTTTTCTTCCGTTATTTGCATTTGACAAAGCAAGGATTCGAATGGAAGAATATTTAATCTCGTTGATGTTCAGCTTGCCGTCGCCGTTTGAAAGGAGAAATGAACAAGAAGAGGCGAACTTTTATAATCAAATTACTAGCGATTCCCAAACGTACGATGAAGATATTTTTCTTTATTTGACAATCGTTCTCCGAAGATTTTCCGCGTCGAAAATTTGTTTAAATTATTTCCATTCTCGCGAATGATTCGATGCTACCCCAATATCCGCGCTGTTGGTTATTAATTTTCACTATCAGGGTACATATTGACGCTTGTCAGCGTGGCAAAACTTTGAGAGGACGCTAATAATAATAATAGTAACTTTCAACAACGGAGCAAGTACTTATCGACAATTCGGTTCTTGGAGCGAATATACGGAAGAGGAGCAACAAAGCGAAATGGATTTCTTCGACGCGTTGCTAGTAGTCGTGTATAGTGTTTTTATTGATCGTAAGTTTTATTTTCGCGTGGGAGCGTTCGTCACATATTTCATTCCATTAAGTTTTAATACGAGCAGCAAAAGATGACGATGATAAAAAACAGAACGAAATCGCGAAAGTACAACGGGAAAACACCCGGTTTATTATAACGAGGGAGACTGTAAATTAATCGCAAAGCGAATTCCTTCCTGTAATTTTATTCCCTTAAATTGATGCCGTCATTAACAGTTTATAGTCGGGATTTATGTTACGATCGGTTAACAAAAATTTATCGTTATTTATCGGCTATAATGATAAATAAATGTTAATGAATTCATTAAAATTTTGCGATATTTCGTAATATTTAATAATGATAGAAAGCGTCGCGCCAATAATTCACCGTCCGATCGGTTATCAATTTTCTATTTATTCATACATAATTAATTAATTATTGCTGATACGTGTACGTGGAAAAAATGCACATCATTCGATACGTCGAAATTTAATGAGTTCGCTCATTCAATTAAATATCGCTTCGTAGAACGTCGCTTACATCATTTACTACTAATTAATAGAATTGCATTTAAATGGTGAACCGAGTTCCTCGCGACTGTAAATAACTTTCTAGACTGTTCATTTCGCGCAGAATAAACAGAGACCGTAGAAAATCTACGTTCCTCAACGATAAATTCACGTTTATAGCATTACAAGGAGACTTTATTGGGAAAAACTTTCTGCTTTCTTGCTGACTACAACGCTTCTACGTATTCCCGTTCCACAACAAAGTTCAGTTTGAACGGTAAGAAAATTCAATCCATCAACTAGTCGAGACAATTAAAGGGAAGCAACTGAAAGTTTGAAAAGAAAATAATTTCATTTCGCTATTCTGGATGGTACAATGAGTATCCTGTTGTAATGCAATTTCGCTCCCCCGATGAGAGAGCCAATCTTCGATTATAATTACCTTTCGGCACGCACATTTCGCGATTAATTCCCCATTAAAATACGTGATCGCTAAATTATTTAAATTTTCCAACGAGTTTCAACGCCTCTAGTTCTATCAACTTAAATTTCGTCTGCCTAGCCCCTCGCGTTTTTAGAACGATTTTCTCGAGCTAATTGGACGTTGTCGCTTATTATAAATATACGTTTTCGCATTTATCTGCTAGGGAGGAGATTGATTTGTTTTTATTACAAAGCGGCGAGGGAGAGACCAGATAATTGTTATGTCGATCGATAAATTAGCTGCGTAGCGTGGGTGTTAAATTAGCCCATTTTACAACGAGCCTCATAACGGTATAATGTTACGTTTTTGATCTACGCTCGTGTTACATTCGTTATACAACCGATAGTTTGCTCTAGTAGAGAAACCGTCCGAAATTTCCATAACAATCAGGTTCTTTTTTGGACGACGAATTAATTAAAATTATAGGAAACCATTCAATTGCAGTGGAAGAAGGGAGACACTTGATTAAAATCGCCGAAACTCATTATTTCCGTTATTCTCCCTATTAGTAGCGAAACCGTGCTAAATAATAGAGCGCAGGAGACAAAGAGAGAACATTAACATTTAAATCCCCTCGGAAAGAGAGAAAATGAACGGTTAGCAGCGATCGCCCGGCGCATCCACCAAAAATTGTTTCCTAAAGAGTAGCGCACATTTCGCGTTCTTCGCCCTCGAAACAAGTAAGATTTCTACAATTCCACGTAAATTAATTGTTTAACGTAAATCGCACGGCAATAAATAACATTTAAATTTCAAACGGCTCGCCCTTTTTAGTTTATGCAAAGTACATTTAGTTGAGCGACTACTGCAGAGAGTTTGTACAGCTGGTGTGCACGGGACGGAGCGAGCGAGCGGGCGAATGAGTAACGTACGGCTTACACGTTGCTAGAATAAAATTAATTAGCGGAATTTATAGTCTCCGATAGTGGTGGCAGCGGCGTTGCTTGTAGGGTGCCGGTGGTATCGGTGATGGTTACAATAATAATAATAATAGTATGAAGCTTATACTTATGTCGGCAGGGTTAGCATCGAATCCAACGAACCGACGACTTTGGACTGATTTTGAATCACGCCCTCCTCGAGCACGAACAATTTTAATCACGTACTCGAGTCAGTATTGGAAAACTAGCGTCCGAATGCGGCGTGCAATTTTGCTAATTCGTTTTATAAAATCTCGCCGGTGCGGAGAGAGTCCTGCGGAGGAATTGAAATGGTCGCGAATAAAATAATCTATTCTTATTAATTAATTGTATACGGTTTTAATTAAATTTCGGTCTGCCGTTGCGTTCGTTTTCCACGATTGAAAATTGATGAGTCTATCTACGTAGATAGTAGGTTGAAGCGTACTCGCGCTTTATTAAAATTTATGAGGAGGATGGGCGTTAGTTAATTTACAGTTGATAACGGTGTGTAATTCTTTTGTGGAAGCATCTAGAGAAATTGATAACGCATCTGGCTCGAGGGATTTTTCTGTCGGTTTTGCTTCAATAGAGAACAGGCAAACGCAATAATAAACGATTTGGCATTGTACCCATATTCGCGATGCGAAAACTGCTGCCAACTTGGCAACCGTTATATCAAAGAGGAAGGCGTCATCGTTTCTATTTGGAATATTGCTCTCCAAAAAAAAATCTTGCACGTTTCATTTAAACTATTAATCCCCATTAATACATAGATTTTAATTATGGAAATAGATAGTTGTGAGTTTAAAGTAACATCAAACCATCAAATCGTGTCGTTTTTTCTTTAATTAAAACATTTTGAATAGTTTGCCACATGAATGCCATGAATCTAATTATCAACTGCGTGCAAAGGAATATGATTAAATTTTAGTTTCGGTGACATTGATGTCGAGTAAATTTAAGTTATCGTCGCAGTTAGTTTATGCAGTTTATTTGATTATATCTAAAGTCTAATAAGAACTTTCAGCGTTGCTTTCGAGATTTATATAAACGGCATTAATTAAAATTAATTAGAGGGAGTAAAAATTGTTTTCGGGAAATTTCAAGGAAACGTGTAAGAAGTAGCAAGGAAAAAAAGAGGGATCGATAAAAATTAAATTAAAAATTTGTTTAATAAGAGAGGGGACCGAAAAGTTTGTCTTGTACACTCGCCGATTATCTTGTACCGAGATCACTTTTTTTAAGGAGAACGAGGAAGTTTGGGGAGAAATAAACAAACCAACATCTCGAGAATATTTATATTAATTTATATATCGATTCTTGAATTAAGTACACTTTCAGGATAATTCTAGAATTGTAAACGTTATAAAACATTGTGTAAGATTAAACTGTAATAGAAAGGGATTCACGTCACGATAAATAATTCATTCGGCCGCTAAAGGTACTTTGCCTGAAAATTTTATATCGAAAGCAACGAAAAATAAAGAGCGCACAAAAGATACGATTTTTTTAATTAAAGCACGAGCAAATTACTTCGCCAGCAACCAAAAAAAAACTTTAATTTACTAATTCGTTCCTTTTTTGTCAGCAACGTTATCCATCAATCGATAGCGTCTGCCTTTCGTCCTTTTTTGTTACGATTGAATCGCGTGATTTACGTTCCACCTTCATTGGATATATGTTTTGATAATAATTTATGAGCTACAAGCACTTTTTCTGTCATTAATACTGCAGCGAACAAGCAAAACAACGGCAATAAAATTAGTGCCTTCTATTACGTGCAGTTGTTCATTCATCTTAAGACGCTGAGTTCTTAATGTCGATCAGGATTTAAGCATCACGAAATAAGTTGCGTTTAGATTGGATCAATACTTCGTGCTTGTAAAACCGAAATAATTATCAACCGAATGGTGCAATTTAACATTCATTTAGCTCATTTCGTCGACAGCCCTTTGTCTAACACTCATCTCGACGATTATAATTTTGTGGCCACCAAAACGTTTGCTCGCATTCGAAACAATGACAAATAATTGACTTCATTAAATTGTTGCGAACGATGCAAAACAGTGGATCTATTTCGAAATTTGCGCGGATTTCAGTTGTCACGCATTCATTTCTTCGCGAGCTCACCTCGCATTATAAATAGAATCGACGCGTCCCATTATTAATCGTCGCTAATTGGAAACTGTGCGAAAAGAATTCGCAGAATCCAACGATCATTATGTAAATACCTGCATGGAAATTGATTGGTTTAGCATTGATTGGTAGCATCAATTATTCAAACGATCGGCGACCTTTGAATCACATTCGACGAGTCCGCACGGCAAGATTTGATTATCGCATTTTCGTTGATTAACACTCGACAAATGATTCTCTTGAGAGGACGAAGATTAATAGGTCGCATTTCGTTTGCGAGCACGTTTGCTTGCGAGTTTGATTAATACCGAATCGACGGTAATAATGCGACGCGGACAACCGAAAGTCATCAACTTATTAAACCTGTAAACGCGTCAAATTAAATGCAGCTGGCAATTAGTGCACGTGCAATTTGTCGTGCATGGCAGTGGCACTTGCGAGATAACAACGACAACACGCAGGTTCGCCCAATCTAAATGTAATGAGGGCCCGGAATTTGCGACAGATTCGCCCGACCGATATCCCTTTAACGACGACAATAACGGGCCTCCTATTAACATAAATCGAAACCAATCGGACGTTTAAAGCGTGCACGTTAATGAAGCTTTAAATTGGTGCGTATTAATTAAGAGGGCAGGTTTCCATCAATTAGGCGCAAAAATCGACGCGGGGGTCAATATTTTACGCAAACAAACACGCTAATAATGATTATCGATAATTACTGCTTTAATGACATTAATAAAAACTGGTAAAGCGCGTGGGATTTAACTGTAATCAAAGCGTTTCATGTATTTATTAAACTCAACACATGTGCATGTTAACGTTGCGTTATGCCTCCGTGTGGCCGTGTATAAGCTTTTCGTTAAGCCGACCGGAAACGGCTTCGTTTACTCGCAAAACACATACGAACAGATGCCGGCGAGAGAGAGAGAGAGAGAGAGACGGCGAGTGCAAGAGGGATCTTCGCCGAAAGTGCGCTGCATATAGCAGCCATAAACAGATATTATCACAACTCGTCTCCTCTCCGCCCGATATTAAAACGGACTAAGCTTTTCGTAAATTAATGCGGCATTAACGGGCGTTAGTATCGGTATTAGTTTAAAAGTTATGACGAATACGAAATGGCAATCATTTTTATGCCGCGCCACGGAACCACGCAAACGACTGCAAATTAATTCCGTTCTTTGCACTTCTTTTCCGGGGAAAACGAATTAAATTAATTAAACTAAACACGTTACGTGTAATTAATTAGCGTTTCCTTTTATTTTTTTAATCTTTGTCGCCATTACCCGGACACGTAGACCCGGTGGAAATAATGCTTAATTAAATTTTAGTTAATGATTGAGTGGATCGTCGAAAATAGGTTTCGTTCAGCACAACGCACGTGTATGGGAATTATATATTATTTAATAATATTAAAATCGAGTTCGTTCATTACGACCGTAAACGACGATACTAATAATATTTAATAAGGGGCCTTTATTATTTAGGGTGTGTACGAGATTATGGCAGGGAGAAGAAAACAGAGAACTAGGTCCATTAAAATTTGACCCAAATTTACATGTAAATCGGTTATACCTATAAAACATTTTGGAATATCTATTGCGGTTTTATGAAACAACCCACGTTCGGACACGTGTAATGTCTATCGAAATATATTAGTAACACTGGGAGCAACAATAATGATTTTTATTAAGATTTAATTTCAATAAAGCAGCAGTAAGACAAGAAGGAAAAATGTTAGAGTGTAATCAATCAACTCGCTTCTGGCATTAGCAATATTGATCATACGCTTAATTATAAGAAAATTCCATTTAATAATGGCCTAAAGGGCCTCTTACCAGAGCTCTTTGTTTAATTTGTGCTACTGTAAAAAAGTGTTTGAGAATAGAACATCGACTAACGTTAGAAGTAATCTGAAGAGTTTAGCTTAATTAAAATTAAGAGAATGAAAGCATTAGCGAAAATAGAATAATGATTTGAATCGATTAATTAAACGAAATGTAATTAATCTCGCTTTGGTGTGTGTGTGGTCCCGCTGTTAATTGAAATTTCACTTTCTTCGCGGTTTATTTTCGCCCTTTTTGGTTACGCACACAAACTTATTATTGCAAACAAACATCTTCGAACGTTTTCATTAATTAATATTTATGTTATAATATTAGAATGAACCACAATAGCTAACGCCAAAAATAACTCGCTACGATCCACATTGAGTAGAGAAAGTGAATAACTTTAATAATTTTATCGATGCCAAGCATCTAAATTAACTCTCTGTTTTGTGTCTTATTTTTGTCGTCGTTACAAGAAGTAATGAGTTTTCGCTTAAAATATTCCACGCGAATGGAACGGAGAAGACAAACCGCTCGCTGGTATATTATCGTTGTTTTGCCAATTAGAAACAGTTTCGTTTTGGATGTTGTTTTGCATTAAATTGAATAAAATTCGCGTGACGCTGGAGAAATTACTTTTTTGCATTTAGAAGCTATCATTCAAATAGCGTGACTCGGTAAATTTGATATGCACCAACTTAATATATACGACTCGTGCTACCGATAACTAAATACCACCTACGACATTACAGCGAGCTACTAATGCATCAAATACTTTAATATTATTATTTGATGTATCTTGCACATTTAGTTGCATTTATATTGGTGTGTCACTTCAGCTTTTATAAAATGAGATTAAGTGCGATTAAACTTCCTTTTTTCCTTTTTTGAAATGGCACCTTCGCGTTTAACTTATCTTACTATTGCGAATCAATTAGTCTCCATTATTTACCATTCATAATATTTAACCTTCTTGGCGACCTATCTATAAAAAGATCTAAATTACTTTGCATACGATATGAGATGAATTTTTGTCTCTTATCTCGAGCATAATTAGAATAGATAATTTGTTTTGCTTTAATCCTCCCTCCCTCCGTTTATTCGTTCTTCTTGGGATTGTTGTTAATAACTTTTACGATTAAGAGCAATGTCTTCTTCAAAACTTAATTGTTCTGTCAAACAATGAAAAATAGCAGTTGCTAAGTGTAAGAGGAAATTTTCAGAACTTCTTTTTTGCCTCTTCAATGGCAGTAATCCCATATTTATAACTCTTGCAATTGCAATAAGTTGTTCCTTCTTCTCTAATAAAATTAATTAAACGCTCATCAAAAATATCTTCTAACAAACAACTTCGTCGCTTTAAATGTTTGTTCGCTATCCTTTGAAAATCTTCGCAACTAGAACGCAGTGGGATTTGTACCTTGATAACGACATAAAACAAGCTTTATATCATCAGATATATAGTAATATACAAATCATAATCTTTATGGCTTCTTACATTTATTTATTATTGCGTTCTACAACACCAAAAAATACATACATATAAACGAAACTGTTCCTTCTGGTACGATAAAGGAACAAAGTGGCTACGATATCGTCGTATAAGGAAATTTATATGTGAAGATAATTCAAGAAGAGAAACAAAATATTTATTGCACTTATATCTACATTATGTCTAATGCGATTTGAGAATTTAACGAAATAAATTTGGTTTATAACGGTCCTAGGCACACAAGAGACATCATGACGTAGAAAGGGAGAGCATTTAATAACATATTGCAAAATCTGTTTGTTTAAAACTAATTTATATTAATAAAAGGGTCGAACACAAAACAAAGATTCCACCAAAAATGCGAATTTTTGGCATACGAACTTTTACAACTAAATAGTTTGCAATAACAGAATAGATGATTGAAGTAATTCTTTCACAGAAAGACTGCAATGAAAGTTGATTCACTTATTTCAATCTAAATGTTGTTAAGAAAATAGAATACCTAGAATGGTATTACGGTAGAGAATAGGGTATTAGAATTATTTCTCATTACTATTAACATGTTGCTGTTGCCTGTAGCGAACCCCTTGAAGATTTATCGTTTGTTAAACAGCTTTAAGTTTCGAAAAAAGAAAAGGAAAGTTAAAGAGGAGAAGGTAGTTCGTGTTACGTCTTAAATATCACGAAAGTGTTAAAGTTAATTTTATTTATTTCCCATGTTGCGCCGTTCTTTCTTTTCTTTTCCACTGCAAACTTCAACTAAACCGCACAAATATTCTCCAGCCGAACTTCATAAAATTAATTCGGTGTTCTGCATGCAGAATATTGGGTTTCATACATTTTGTTTAATTTATGCAAAATGTATTTATAATTTCATGACAAGAACCATAATATTCTAAATGGAAAATGTTATTGTTATTATTACAAATACAAAAAAACCAATTGTATTTTCATTATATTCATAAATATATGTCAGGAAAAATATGAAAGGTAGCAAAAAATTCAACCTTCCATTTGTTTCATATTGTATTTTAATAGAAATAAAAATTAATGAAATAAACTTTTATTTTGATGCTGTTTATTTATCATCTGACCAGCGAGAATAACAAAGTGCCCCGAGCAAAGAAAATCCAGCTAATGTTAGTTGAGTGATGTGAATTTCATAATTGAAACTAACAGATTTTCCAATTTAAATTATACATCATAAGCACGGACAGAAATAATGATGAATATAAATATCCACTTCAATTCAAGTAATAGATAGATGAGATATGGAAGCAATATTTTTTTTTTTCAATTTATTTGTCAAAATTTTATGTGAATCGCGTCATTTGAGCGGTTTTAATTGTTTCGTTCCATTAAAATTTATAAATTAATATTGATTTTTGCATCGTCTAAAGTTAATTATATTCGTCATTAATTCATTCTCTCTCTAATGTAAAAAGCATTTTCTTGTAATTTATGCCAATTTGATGACACTGTGATGAAAATTTATATTAAAAAATGAGAATAGAACGAATTAACTAAATGCCCGTTCGTTTCGTATGACGCTTCATTGTAATACATTTTGTATGAAATGGGAAACAGTGAAGAGCCGTCAAGAGGAAAATTGTCATTTAAAAATAAATAGTTCGAGGGGGGAAATTGCGTTTTAAATAGACGGAAGAGCGAACGAGGGAACAAGATCCGTGCACTTCCTCTAATTTCGCCGAGTTAAAAATATATTGTGACGATTATGTAGGGAAGAACAAATAAATAAAAAAGGCACACAACTTGCGAAAACGCTTTTATTTCCGCTCCTAAAATAACGACAAATAATAAAATTTGCATATTACTTCCTATCCCGTTTTTCATTTCGTCCCTCCCGCCCTATTTTTCGCCCAACTCAATTTAATTTTCGCTTTTTTTCCTCGCTTTAATTAGAACTTAATTAGTTAATTGTTTATACGCGATAGGATTACTAATGAATCAACAATTTTTCTTTACTTCAAGTACCGTTTAAAATTAATTTTAAACAATTTTTTAGTTTGCTTTCGCAACAGCCAATTTAATTTAAATGTAAAATTGTGGTGTAAGATGAAGGATGTTTTTTCCTGATTAGAATGCGACATAAATTTCTTCTATCCAACATCTTCGAACAAGTTCAATTCTTTTCTAGCCGAATCCCCTTTTATTACTTCTACAGTGTTCATCTCGCTGCCACTGCATGCCGATAAAAAATTGTTCTTGATTAGTTCGAATATGTAATCATGAGAAATTGAGTTTACGTGAAAGGGAAGAGATATAATCCGTAATGAAAATATCGGAGGGGCGTTGGATACTCTTGTAATTCTTGCTCCGACGGTTATCGGTTACATTTCTTTCTGCGGAGTTAATAATATGTAAATTCAAATAGGATATTATCATCACTATCCAGATATTCTTAAGACATGCCCCCTTTCTCGCATCGTATATCTATCCAGAATCTATATGTATGCAGATGTATATACATTTATATTACTTTCATAGGAAAAGATATAGATCTAACATCGAGATAATAACATCCAAATTTTATATTGGATGTTGCTGCTCTTTCCTCTATTCACATCGACTTTCTTTACTGTCTTCCATTCTTAGCATAATAACGACGAAATAAAATTCTCTTACGCAAAATAAATGAGATTATATCGCTCAGGAATCAAGAATGAATAACGTTATTTCATGCCGTAAATCTACACTCTTTCTTTTTCGAATTGAGTCGTGCAATAAGACTGATAATTATTATTTATATTTATTTAACATTCAAGTCGAGTGCTTAACAAGTGAGCGAGAGACTTATGTGATTTATAGAAGGATTACGAGGATTAGAGAGGCCTTAACTACCTGAACATTAATGGATAGACGTTTCCTGGTGTAATATGTTGGAAAATTAACATCTGGCATTTTGCTATTACGTAATCATTACTCCATGGTTTACATTTTGCTATTGGGGGTTTTAATTAAAAAGGAGCCATTCATTGTTTGAGAAAGGGCTGTAACATAAAGAGCATGGAAGGAAACTAAATATTACCCTTTATAAAAAAAAAATACAAAACGCACTAATTAAATTAAACTGATTAAATACAACAACGTGTAATTTATATTAAAGTTGGACAAAACAAATAATGTTGGTGAATACATATTTTTTTAATAATGTTATTATAAAATGTATGATTAAAACTATTAATTAGTAATAGCGTGCACATATATTAGCTTATTAATTAATAAATGAGTTAATATTGAGAAAAATGCAGTTTTTATCGACAAAAAAAAACTCGCATCATTAAATTTATATGTAATATTTTCAATTTCAAATTATTAATAATTAAACTGTTTTATTATACAATTTCGCTATATTCCTATTAGTATTATTATTACTATCATAATCATTATTATTGCTATTATATCTAAATTTAATTATAACTATAGTCATATATAATTGACGTGGATTGTAAATTATATTGCACCACCATTGTGTGTTATACGTAGACTTCGTTCCACGAACGAACGTATAAATTTCACCATTTAAAACATCATCCGAAACACACTACTAATTAAAAGACATTAAACTGAAATTGTCAATATAGCGTTTAAAGTTTTCGGCATTCACTTTATTGCCATTGCATCGTCGAGCATGTGGGGGATAGACTAATTAGATTAGATGTCGTTTTAATTAATTAATTGATTTGTAAATATTTTCGAAACCGAATGGAAATTGTTTATACTACGTTATATTACACAGCGCCGAAATACACGCACAATGCACATTAGTTTCGCAATAACGCTAACTCCCAGCGTCTCGTTTATTATTATTTTCGGCTACAACCTACACACGTATTCGAGTGCAATAAAACAACCCAAATTTGATTCCTACTGTTCAAACAATTGTTCGCATTGTTGCAGTTGTTATTATTGTTATTGTACTGCAATTAATTGTTATTATATGCGAGTCGCATTGTTAACTAGCTACGTAGCGTTAAGTAAATTCAAAGTGGTTAAACTCGCTGATAATACAGCAGTAATTCGCGCAGAGAACCAGATCATTTTTGCTACGTTCACAATTCGAATTCTCGCCACGTAGAACAATTTCTTAATTGCCCGGCGCATCCACCATTTTACGAATCCCTCGATGCTCCGTGTGTTGTCGCATTGTCTCGGTGCACAAAGAAAGTTTCTAAACAACGAAACTTCCGCCCGATTCTGGATGTCCATTTGTGTCGCAGCGCTTTTTCCTAACGAATCGAATACTTTCGCTTTAGTTCCTCTTAGCGAACTTGTTTCCGCGATTCGACGAGATTAAATGCATTCTTCTTTCCCCTCTAACTAGAAATTTCTTTTGCTTTATTGGACATTCTCGTTTCCGTCGAACTCTTGCTTAAAAAAAACAAATTATCCCTGTGATAGCATGAAATCCCAAACGCAATTCGCTTTGTTTACCACTATCTAATAATGATAATTTGGGAAATGTATAAATATGAAAATTTCGGGAGGAATAACAATACATGGATGTAGAATGAATGCGAAGAAACGGGGGTTTGGTAGAACGGGGGTGAGCGAGTGAGTGGTTATGTATTCTTTAAAAATACCATCTATCCCTGATAATACATGACATAAATCTCTAATAAGGGCGTAGATGTCGGAAGAGAAGCGACCCGTTTAGCATTTTTATAGGAGTCTAAAAGATATGGATCAAGAATGGCCTTGTCGTGTACAGTGCGCCGAAAACGGCGGCTGCGAGCGGAAGAGAGAGAGAGAGAGAGAGAACGAGGGACCAGTAAAGAAATACGGGATATGAAACGATAAAAGGAACGGCGGAGAGGAAACGTAAAATTTCCGGAAGCGATGCGGTAAAGATACTTGTTGTATTCGGTCTTATAAAACAATTTTTTTCCTCGCGTCTCGTCGTCCGTTGCCACTGGTCATTGCGGTGCAAAGAAGCAGAGAGCAGGTGAAAGTTTTGCCCTACTTTATTTTCCAATCGACATGTAATGTCATGGGCTTCGTAAATAATAGATGGCACGAATGGAAACGACATAAACGAATGCAATGCGTTTTTCTAACGGAACATTTTCATTGTGGATTGCCCTATGAGTTATTGTTTAAAAAGTTTCGGTTACCGGAAGGAAGTTTAACATTTCTTAACATATTTCCCATATATGTTTCTTTCCCTCGCGCTATTACAATCCTGTCTGCCCATTGTAAAGTTCACTCGCGGATGCCGAGACGTTTATCTTGCGTTCGAGCGAAAAAAAAAAGGCGACTCTCTTTGTTGTTGTTGCCGTTATAATTTCGCATCGAATTGAATGTTATTCAGCGAAAGGTCTTTACGTCGCGTTTGATAAATTCGAAAGCGATTGACGTTCATGTTAGTTTCACTGCATGAAATCGATGTTTGGTCGTTTATTCAAACGAAATTTTTATTAGGAACTAGTTTGGAGATGATTTAATGCGAGAAAATAAATTGTGATAGATGTGGGTCGTAAACGTAAGAGAGATTTACGAGTGCGAACTGTTCGTAGATAGATAGAGGCAGAATGTTATATGTTTATGTAACATTGGCGCTGGCGGAAGCTTTCTAAATGAAATTGGCCCACGATAAGGAGTGTATAAGGGAAAGAGTTTAAAGCGAGCCCGCTAAATGCCGAGAAGAAGAGCTGAGAGCCCGTAAAGAAAAGCCCGATAATTATGATTGACTTTATGAAAGAAAGGACACGATGCGAGAAAATTATGAATTAATTTAAACGAGGCAACAATTTAACGCAACAACGTGAAGAGCTAATCAGCATAATTGATATTGAATTTAAAAAAAAGTAGTTCCACTTGAAGTTGCTCTTTTGGATCTTTTCCCTTCGTGAATGGATACAATTAAGGCGAGTAGAAGAGTTTAAAATGTTTAGTGAAGAGCAAACAATCTCTTCGAAAGCGGACGAACAAACTTTATTTGTTAAAGTGCTCGTGAGAGATTATTATCGAATGGAAGGAAATGCAGAAAATTTCATTAATTCGCACATTTATCGAATCAAATATTCGTCGAGGGCCATTCTTCGTTTGCCTTGAAGTCACATATTGTACGTATATATTGATAGTTGTCGTGAAGAAGTAACAATAAAATTAATTACGAAAGCTAAAAGGCGTCGACCTTCATTTACTCTATTTTCATTTTTATTCGTTCCTCGTGCGCTAAGTGCTTCTTCGGTGCTCGGTAGTGTAATAAGAGTTAAAAGAATAGAACGAAGGTCGTAAATCCCACCCGTAGCTTTCATATTCATTCGGCGAGCAAGTAACGGGAGATGAAATATACTACATTAAAAATAGTAATAATAACAAATAAGTAAAGCAAATAAATGTAGGCGAAAAGAACAATGTAAAAAAGGGCCGTTTGTTTATTGTTGCTTTATATCACGTTTTCCTCTCGCTCTTTATTTTTATTCCCTTTTTTCGTATTTTTAATTGCACATTTCCGTTATTTAGTACCCTTTTATTTCATAAACAAAAGGGGTAAGCGCGAAGATTCCATCTCCCTTAATAATTCGCTATTTTATTTTTGCACATTAATATGATACTCGTTTTCATTTTACTGTAACACTCAAAAAGGTTTTATTATTGTTGTTGTTGTTGTTCAGCTTTTGCAAATTATATTATGTAATTTAATTTATTTGCAACAATCTTCAAAAAAATAAAATAAACCAAAAGGCGAAGAGGAATATAAATAATTAATTCGGTAACTTAATTGGTTTGAATACAATGATAATTAAAATTCCAATTCGAGAGTTTTTATTTGATTTCCAAATCCAATCCGGATTTCATGAATCCACATGATGTTAGAGACGACGAATGAACAATGACTAATATTTGTTAATTTAGAACATCCGCAATTATACGCTATTCGCCATTCATTCCTTGTAAATTCTTTTCGTTTACCTTTCGATTGGTATTTGCTATCGATTAAAGATGAGAGCGTACAAGTTCGCATGTTCCAATTGAAGTTTCTTCTCTTGCTTCGGTTTCAATTCGTCTCATTATATTAATTTTGCGTTCGTAATCTCGCTTGAAAAGTCATTAAATGCAAACAAAAATTCCACTCAATTCTTTTTTAAATACTCGCTTTCTTTCTTCTCCTACATTTATATCAACATAAAAATTAATCGAACAAAAAAAGAAGGCAGAGAGAATGTTTAGGATTCCTTAATATTTTATCGGATTAAAATCCATTAAAGCGAATGGAATAAATTAAAAATAAACGGGCGGATGGATGGATGGATGAACGGAATGTAATGAATTCCTTTTAATATCCGCTATGTACATATCGTCTCCGTCTTTTAATCTCTTTTTTCCTTGTTAGATCGCATTAATAAAGTAATTATTTAATAATTGTTCAAAGAAACGATGATTAAATGGAAAATCGATTCGAGCCGGAGTAAATATCCGAGTTTGTTGTATTTGCTTGAGGGTCCTTTTGAAGGTGGATATAGCGGATGATCGATATAATCGAACTCAAAACTTTTGTCATTACAAATTGTACCAAGTGTGTTGTTGTTGTTGCTGTGTGTATGGGAACAAAGTTATAAACAATTTTAATCGGAATGCAGCGGTAGAATCATTCGATGCCGCCCGTGGATGCTGGATGGCGATGGGAATGGGCCGACAACACTTGTTCCTTCGATTCCCTAGACATTTCGAAACTTGATGTTCTAATATATTGTAACGGCTTATAATACTTCGGGGCCATGTTAATTGATTTCGTGAAACCTAACTTTAGATAGACAATTAATTACGTTAAGTTTCTATTAGAAATTTAGTTCTAATTATATATAAATTTAACCTAACCTTTTGATTTATAAGCTACGACGGAATTACACATACGAACCAAATAATGAATTTTAATACCTTTGAATGATGGATTAGAACGTTAGATGATGGAAATGATTAATATAGCAAAATTAGCAATTATATTAAACATTAATAATACAATTTTAATATAAATGCCTGTCGTAATTATTAGTGCAACCCATTGTTCGCTAATGTGATTCGATATTTGATATATGCATGTGCTAATTTAGTGCGCATTGTTTCTAACTGTGAAGTGCATAAACCTGGACAATGCGCGAGTGCGTACAATGCAGGACACGGTTTTAAGAGAATTCAGCAACGATTCAAATAATAATAGGACGTATCCCATTTGTGGATTCTACTATTTGATAATCATAAATGGACGTAACAAGATACGATTTAATTACGACTTTCGCAATTGCAAACACTTTACTGGCAAACAGCTAATGAAAACATACGCCAAAAAGTAGGTTCATTCATTTGAAGATGATACTGTTGCAGTTTCTTTTCCAAATTTGGCGTATAATGTCGCATTGTTCGCAGTTTCGCTTTTGATCATCGCCGAAGCTTAATAATCATCAACGTCATGTCGAAGTTTTCTTGTTAAAATTAATCCCCTTCTGATGTTCGGAAGCTCGTATCCTACACGTCAATAGCAAGGGGATAGCTGCATTGGATCAGCGAACAAAGGCATTAATAAATTAAAAACAGCTGATGAGATCTTTGATAGAAAAATGCCGTCTCTATTAGCGTTATTAGTTCAATTTCCCTTTCGTTTGCCATAACGTTTAGAGCGATTGAAATATATATTTCAATACGAGCGTCATGTAGAATATGTTGAAAGGCATTTCATTTCATTAGACATCAGCAAAAGTTTCCGCAAACTTCGACAAGAAGAAATGTTTAAAACTTTCAGCGCTTGATGAACCGAAAGTTTCGCTCCGTCTCCTCTTCCGCATTCGTATGAAAAAGTTGCCATAGTAGGAATTCGCCAAGTAGGAAGGCGAAAAATTGAAGGCCACTTTATCTTCGCTCCCCGTTCCTTTGTTCTTCTATTTGTCATCTAACGTCTCTATTCTTGCCCGTTTATGTCCATCAATTGAATTTAGTGCAAAGGAATTATTTGTACGTTTGTTCGAAATGCACGGCCACAATTCACCGCTATACCAATGTTGGACGCGTAGTTGGAAATAATTAAACTAGAAAACGATGTCCTCTTGTGGTTATGGATATTTAAATGATATTTGTTTTAGAGGATTCGGCGGGAGCGAGTTGGACAGTATCGCAATTTAATTCGAATCGGACTTTAAAGAACAACTCACACACAACCGTCTATAAATATTTATTACCTATCACAAACAATTCGATGTTTACCAAACTAATTGTAATCTGTCAGAGAATAGAGAGCGATTTCTAATTAACTCTGCACGTGCTTTATTAAAATTTTAATTACATTAATTACTCTCCTGCATGGGAATTGTTCGTCATCGACAAAAATCCCCAAACTAAACGCTAGAGATTTTGACGTAAATGGAATAGAATCACTAAACCTAGTCCATCAAGTATTATTTATTATTTTCAGCACCGTATCAAAATCTAATCGAAATTAATTGAATTTTGGTTTGGGTCGCACAATTTTGCGAGCCTCTCGTTTCGCATTCGAATCGTTTTGCACGGTTATGCGTACCGGTTAATTGAATATTTAACATTAAGTATTTATTAATATTCTGAGGGGCGCCACGTTTAGGTATCGTACCCTGCTACAATTATAAACTTACACGCGTAGATACGATATCTTCAATATAACTCGAGAGCGCTCGAAAGGAAGACATATAGATGAGGATATAATAGGAAGAAAATTATTATCATTATGATTCTCTTCAATATACGAGTCATACCAACGAGAGACTAAGAAGTCTTTATAAACGTGCCTCGTGGATGGCTGCTAACATTGTGCTAACGTTGAATTTATATGAAGGACGTAGCGAGAGAAAGAGAGACGAGAGAGACCCGTAAATTAAGTTACCCGCTACATATAATTAGGGTTTTATGTTTTACCATACACGGTTAAACGCCACTTTACTTTACTCCCTTCATATCTTATTTGTGTATTATGCACTACTTCTTGTATTAGTACCATCTCTGGTACTCTATTAATACCGCGATATAAACTACTACTATCAGCCAGCTATCTTTTGTATTGTGTAATTAAATTCCGTTAGGGAATTTAAATTAAATACGCCCCTTAAAACACGTATAAATTCAAATCGTTCTCCGCAAAATGGTAACATGCATTACGTCCAAAAAACGAAGAAAGAAACTGAATGGTATAATGAAAGAAAGGCAGCAAAATATAAGGCAGGAAACCGCCGGCCCAAAAGGAGGGATTACCGGCAACATCAGATACGCTATACGCTTTGGGAAAATTAAAGGACTTTGAAAGTTGTGTTTCTACGTAATAGAATATAAGTACCTAATACGTACACGGTTTTTGCGACGAGCATCACCAACGGAGCCGAAAAGGTTTTAATTTACTTTGACCAGCAAACGACCGATAATAAGTTCGGTTCGCTTTCAAGAAGAAGTTCCGATTAAAAACCGTTTCGAGGACGGCGTCATTAAAGGGTTTTCCCTTTTAGTTTATATTACATATAAGACGAAAAAGTAATCTAATGTCACGGAACAAAGAGTCGCCAATTTCTATTTCGTCCATTTCCCCCTTTCCACGTAGATTAGCACTGCTAGTCTCTCGATTTCGTTTTCGATTAATTTCTTTTTCACCTTTCGAGAGCAGCTCGATCGGTGGAATTTTTGCGAATTAGATCTCAAAAAGAAGCGAGATGGAAGCGATTAAACGAAATATTCGTGGTCGAGTTTCAATTATAGAAAAGGAATTAGTGGTTGAACTGAAGCGAAATAAAGAAAAATCGAGTAAACTCTAAAATGCGTGATTAGTTATGTGAAGAAATGGATGGGATTTTAGGGGTGGGCAATTTAATCGATTCGTTTTAATATGGGCGGAATCAATCATTTTATCGCTTACCCTCATAATATTTTTTTTTGTTTTATCGTTTCGTGTGATTTATCGTGAAAAAGTAATTCAGCGAATCGTTTATTAATATCCGAACTTCTGCAAACAATTTTCTCCTTGATATATGGATTGGTTATATGTATGTAAATGACGTTGCACAGTCACAATATCCGTTACGAGATGGATCATTTAAATTCAAATTAATCGAAATTACATTAAAGCGAAATCTTTAATAGACAATAAATTACGGGAATACGGGAAACGTTAATTGCCAAATTATTTGAATTATGATTTAATATGCGAAATTTATCGAAGCAGTTCGGAAATTGCTTAGAATTTATTATATGTACAACCGTTTACAGCGGAGATAATAAAACTTTTATCCGTTTCAATACATTTGATAAATTAATACAAGAAATTCACGAAAGCAGTTTGCGAAAATCACTAATCTTTTTTGCACTTGTTTCGAATTGAATGATATAACATTTTTCGTAATCTTATTAGATCAATTCCTGCACGAGGATATCATTTGAACGAAGTAAAGTGCGTCTAGGATTAAGTTACGGGACGAATTAAAACACTTTTGAATGAAATTAAATTAACTGTACTTTTGCAATGGCCAAAAAGAATCTTCATTTACTCATCATCCTTCGTTTTCTTTTCATATACTCCATCTTTACTTTACATTAAGATAAAAAGGATATTGGATATCCATTTTATGTCTCTTCTTGCAACTACTTCAAGTAGAGGTACTTTTCTATTACGAAAGGGCATTCTAAAGTTTCCTTTACGACGAGGGAGGAAAAAAATGAAAGAAGATCCTCCACATGTAAGAGATATAAGATGGAACTTTTCCTTCTGCTCTTTATAATTTTTCCTTTATCTCGCTAAGTAAGTAAGTAAGATGATTCTTGTAATATCGATTAATTCGATCTCGAACTTTTTAATTAAAAAACTAAACCGTTACGTAAGCGTGCAGAAGAATTCTGTTCGTTTCTTTTTCCTTTGTTCATCTTCCTTTAATAGAACACTCGTATTATATCGAGAGATAGATGGTATTAAATTTCTAATACTTGTTTCATTTTCTCATTGTTTCTAATAGATGAAACGAGACGAAGGATACGAGGAAGAAGCGGGTCATCTTGGGTGTTTACCACTGCCTATATATATAGCAAACTGTTGCCTGTCTTCTGTAGTTTTATGTTCACTATCGTAGTATATTTTTATGTAGTTAAAAGGGAATCGAGAAGAAACATGGTTAGACAAATTAAAAAAGATAAACGGTTGCCTCGAAAATTACAACGTTATTTAATCATTTCCTTCTATGCTCGCTTCCTCATTCTTCGTCCCGAAATGAAAGAGTGGGCTATTATGTGTATAGGGAAACAGAGAATGACAGGGTGAAGGGAAACTAAGGGAAAATAACAACGCTTTTATAAAGGATTTTTATTACTGAAGGATAGTAAAATGGCAACGTGAACAGACGTATAAAACTTTGCCTCTAACATTTATTTATATAAACTCAACTTTCGTTTCCTTACGAGTGTAATTCCAAAGATAAAGGAAATTTATTAATCGATTCCAACAAGAAAAATATGCAGTAATAAGTACTTTGTAGAACAGGGGAAATAAAAATTATATGGTCAAATGGAATCGTACGAGAAATGCAATGATTTGATAAACGAAATGAGTAGTTAGGGCGAAAGTAAAACTAATAATACTATAAATTGGGGGCCGTTTATATAAAATAGGATTTATAACATCGAATGCAGTGGGGATTACGGTATTTTGCAAATTTTACGAGAGAGTTACATTTTCATCAAAATAACAGCGAATTGTTTTATGGTATATTCATTTTAATAGGATAACTTGCTACGTAAGGCAATTTAACTTTACGGTTCGCAATTTTTGTTTGTCGAAATTAATTATTACTGCAAGAATTGCATTGCGTTGTTACAATATTCCAAGCCCGCTATCGTTCTTCGTCAAAATCAATTCAAATTTTCCGATTTGGAAATCACTCGCTGACAAAAACTTTTAATTGTCACATGGACGGATAATAATTATGGATTGCGTCCATATCAATCTTTATCTACGTCCACTTCAAATATCCTAACTTCGTGTACTTGACATGCACTTTCGCTTCTGTTTGCATCGATCTATCAGAACGCGAACAACATTATCACATTAAAAATAAGTGTCCCATGGCTATGGAATAATTGAAAATGTCAATCACGATTAGAAAGAATATAAATGGTTGGAAGCAATAATGAGGAAACGAATTCATTGAAATGTAAAAGTATTGTTACGCAATTTTTTACATAGAGATAAATTTTCCATTCAGTTCTATGCACGATCAATAACGATTATTCCCCATTTAGTTTTTGTTCATTGATATTTGCAAAAGCGACAAATAAAAAGCAGGCTTCGTGCAAAAAAATATACTCGATCTTCGAGGGAACTATTAGAAAATGAGAATTGACGTTGCTTCATTATTGTTATATCGAAGAAGCGTGGAATGTCGTATGCAAGAATATTTCGTTATTGAACTAAATTATAGCATCGAATAAATTCTTTAATATCGTCTGGCATCTGGGATGGTGCGTTAAAACAGAGTCGAGTACAATGGAGTCGAATAATATGCAGGCAGAGGCAATTGTCCTCGTTCTCCCGGAACGAGGCGGCGCATTAAATGCATTTAGACGTTAATAAGAGTGCATCTGTACATGAAACTACTCTCACAATAACAATAAAATTATTACGTTTTAGGTCGCATTGTCTGTAACACAGACTATAGGCGAACGGTTTATACGTGCATAAACAATAATGTTAACGGTGCGAGTGTGAGACGATGAAATGGAAAAATGACATCGCACAATTGAAATTGTTCCACGTTCATTCGTATCCGACAACGGGTATTGTCGTATATATTCTTGGCATTCATCTTATTGTTTAGTCGTTGAATAGAAATGGCAATTAATTAATTTGTTTAACACAATTTCGAATCGCGAGCCGTTTTACCGGCTGCCGCAACAATGACGGTAACGAATCGAGGGAAGAGTTTGTTTGAATGCGGAGGAAAATGGCATTGCTCGATAAAATGGATGATGGGCGAGCGAACCCGCGAGTTGTTGAGCAGGAACGGGGCCGGATGGATGGATGATGGCCGTGCGATGAATGGATCGCGTTGAAAACACCATCCATTTACGTGCTATCTGTGTGAAGTGCAAGCCTTGATAAAGAAGCATTCAATCACTAATTTACATAATAAAATTGGCGCTTATTCCCGATGCTGATGGATCCAGCTGTCGCGTTCATTAATCCACCGTTTTGATATACGAGCAGTCAGTATTATGCCTGACAGTAAATTGATTAAGCACCCTTCTACATTTACAACCGTTTCATCTAACACCTACCCAATACCACCGTCAACCACATACACACACGCATTAGCGTCATCAACGGTATGCAAAGGGAGAGAGCGAGAGAGAGAGACAAAGAATAAATGAAAAACCTGTAAAAAGGATACCTGTCAACGCTGATGCTGCTAATCAGCAGCACAACGAAATTAAATTTCTCGAATACCGATCCTGAAATGCGTTCGTATCGTCTACTTTAGCAAAAACGCCGGTGGAGCAATAGAAGTTGTTTGACAACGATAATAATTGCGAATGGAACGTGCGAAATACAAACGCGAAGGGCGAAAAAAAAAAGGAGCGACAAAAACAACGATTAAACACACCTTCAAATTTGTCGTCATAATTTAATTACACCTGCCCTCGAACAAACAAAAAACCGGGGAGCAACGATTTATTTCCGCGACGTGATTGACACGCTTTTTAAAATTGCAAAATTTCAATCGCCGCGCACGAATCGAACGATTTCGTTTCGTATCGCAAGCAACTTTATCCGCTTTTCGTGCAATTTCTCTCTCATCCGCAAATGCTGTTTCTGTTTGAGAAGAACTTTCTTCGGATTAAATTAATAATAATAAAAAATCTTGGCTTTTTAATTTCAAAAATTTTTGGTCTCCTCGAGTCTCGCGTTCACAAAGAAGATAGAATCTTCGCACAAAAGGGAATCGAAAAAGGTCCAGCACCAGAACGCGAGTTGTGTGCGTGGACGCGACGATCTGAGTTCCAAAATGAGTTAATTGCAATTTGTGCAAAAATGAAAAAGTAGACAAGGGATAGAATAAATGAATCTCATCGTAAAACTCACATTTACGAAATTCTTTTCAATGTCAATCGGTTTCTGCGAAGAAATTCTTGTCAATGTCAATGCCAAAGCTTTATCGCGTTCAAAGAATAAATTCGTTTATATATTGAAGGGGAAAATATTATCTGCTTCTTGGAATCAATTCACTCCTATTCGATGTTAACTATCGCTTACAGATAGCGAATTATTTTTGCAGTCAATGAGGGAGCGCCTTCAAGTTCTTGGAAAAAATTCTATCCAATGTCAATCTGCTTTCGAGAAAAAATTCCTTCCAATGTCAACTGATTTCTTAGAAGAAATTCATTCCAATGTCAATTGGCTTTTGGGAAGAAATTCTCCTTTCCCTTAAACGTCGTTCGAAATATTAACGAATCTCGATGTATAACTCTCAATTGAACTCTAATTAATCGATCTCTTTCTACAGTTAACCACTTTAAAACCTATAAAATGCGATTTTTGCAATTTGTGCAAAAATTGAAAAAATAATCTCAAAAAAAGGTCGGCTCGAAAAATTACTTGACGCACGTCCAATTGAATCGGAATATGATAATAATAATAATCGGTTGGGGTTGTATTCAAAATCGTGTATCCGTCGTTCGATGATGAAGGAATAAATGCGAAAGGAAGACGGCGAAGGATAGATGGACCGATGAGCCAGGCAGCGGCAAATGCCGTATAGATAAATGGATATAAAAAGAAGCGATCGGGAGTAAATTGCTGAGTGAAAAGGAAAAGAGAAAGGAACGAGGTTGTTGTAATTTAAACGGGCTCTCCGCACGGCGGCGAACGTAAAACGGGGGCGAGCAGGAGCGGAAGGATCCAACGAAGCCAACTAAGCAAAGGCAAAACTGGATAAAACGAAAATACAAGAATGAAATTGTAACGAGATAAAACGTGAGGGCAATTATCTTTTATTCTTTTCGCTTCTGCTTTCCTCGTTTATTTTTTCCCTCTTATTCTTCCCTTCTTGTTGTAGTTGTTGTTGTTATAAGAAAATAACGGGGGCCGCCGTGGAATAGACACGCACGTTACCAGAAAATTACTGAAACGTGTGCGATGCGTAAAAGGAAAGAAAATGAATAAGAACTTCTCTCTCTCTCTTATTTTGTTATTCCTTTAAAAGGGCAATACGTTCTCCGCTAAACACGTTCGAATTGATTTTAAATTAAATTCCATTCTTCTGCTCGTACACGAGTTAAAAATATTCAACAATTGTTAATCCAACAATTATTTAATCTCGCCGCACATACGTTTTAGCGTTACTAAAATTTCAGAAAGCTTTCAAGAACTTCTTCTTGCGTAATTACTGAAGAGGGCGGAACAAGAACTTGCATGAATTTTAAACATCAACGTCCCTTTGTACCCTGCGATAATAAGAAAGTTTGTAATAAACAAAACGGAAGGTGATACACTTCCCAAACGTAAACTTTCGCGACTAAATATTTATAAGTTGATCTGCATAAAATTAAATCACCATTGATTTACTTTGCGATGAAAGAATGTTTCGTTCTTTAAGTGGCGCGTTAAGTGGATGCGAGTGAGGGATATAAATGTTTATGATAGCAAAAGAGGAGCGCGACAAATTGTAAAGAATTTTAATTTGTTTTGGCTACGCTAAAGAATTCCCATGTCGTTACATAATTAGAATGTTTCATTTTATAATTTCGAGTCGACCGAATTTCCTAAATTTATCGTTTCATTAAACTGAATGGACGCATAAATTCGGGAACGCGACAAGATTCGTTTTTAATGCTGCATTTTTTTAAGTTTGAACGGTTGCCACTTTTTCTTTTCCCTTTTTATCCCAACTTAACGGCACCACCAACCGTAATATAAAATGGAATTGTTATTATGATATAGTTATTGTTCGAAAATTTCGTATTCAGCAGTAGTAGAATGCATTAGAGATTATATCAGGTCTCCTATTCGCTCCCGTTTTTTTCCTGCGAAATAAAATGATTATTATTTAGGGAAAAGGTAATGCATAACAAAGATTTACTATTGCAAAACGAGGCAAAAGTATCAAAAGGCAAGCAGGAAGAAACAATTACATTCGTTTTATAACGTTGAACGTTTAGCTTTAATAAACAGAAAGAGGGACTTTTCGGTGGCCTATTCCCTTCCTTTTTATTATCCGCGAAAAAAGGGTTAAAACATCGTCCCGTTTATATACGATTTCCGCAGTTTGGAGCTACCTTTTTCGGGTTAGTGATAAATTGCGCCCAGAAAGAATTCGCTCCTTACCAAAATTGCAATGCTAAATTATTCTTTTTTAATTAAAAACAAACGTTTTGCCTCACCAATCATTATAATTAAATTGCAATTGATTTATCGGTGGGAATTGTCGAAGGCGATTCGTTAATTAAAATTAATAGTTCGCTAATAATTGACCAATTAGACGGGCGCAAGAAAATGATTAATTAACAATCAAAAATAGACTTCCGGTCCGGACGTGTTCCACAAAATGCGTCTTTCGTTTGCTTGCTTTCTTTTTCGTTCGTTATTCTTTTCTCGCTTTCGTTTCAAAAGTAATTTGTTACGAAATGACGGTAATTAGAAATAACAATCCCTTAAAATTGTTCCTGATGAGTTTAGCTAATTAGGTTACACTGTGATGAACGAGAATGAAGGCGTATTAAGGGAAAAATAACGGAAAAATAGGAGACGGGAACGAGGAACTTTTTCGCTCTCTCTTGCGCCGCCTTTGGATATTCCATTAAATAAAAATGCTTAGAGATAATGAGAGTGTGTATCTCACTTAAACGGACACGTCCGAATTGATTATTTATCTCGTTTAATTATAAGTGAGCCATCTCAACCGAAAGAACAATATCTATTTATTCTCGAAGATCGTGCGAACTAATTAAATGTTGGAGAGAGTAAGCTGATATAGAGATAGATCCACTTGTAATGGATACGTATGAAATTTCGGATTGTTGCAAAGCGAACAATGGCAAGAAAAATAATAATCCCCGGCGATCGATGTCGTTCACATAATGGAGTTTCACGTGTGCGATGAAACAATGTGTTTGAAGGATTTTATTGTGGCAGCGAGAGTTGGAGAGAGTGCGGAAAAATTGCGAGGAACGAGAGCGAGATAGATGCCGGTGTGTCGTTGTTGTAATTACTTTTCTTTCGCTCTTAACGGCAGTGCATTACAACGGAAATTCGCACGTATCTCCCTCGAAGTCGAGCATTATTAAAACTTTCGTCACCTGCCACGGTTCGAATTAATCGAATTAAAATTTCGAATTGCTCGACAACAAACTAAATACGCATTTAAAAGCAATTATAATTGCGACGTCTATACGGCGACGTTGCCGGAACGATTCGTCTCCTTTTTAGTGTAAGTAATACGGAAAATCCATTTTCCACATCGAAATCCCTTTATCCTTACAACACATGCATGCACCTTGACGTGTTTCGCTCGCTCTCTCGCTTTCTCTCTCTCTTTCTGCAATCGGATGATAAGTGTACGAGTGTAAGATATTTATTTTGATTTAAAGCGCAAATAAAAGTGTGGCGAAAATTGGAAAATTTACGTTCGGAATAAGCGAGAATACCGACCGAGAATACTAAAGCATTGTACGTATTTATGTGCGGCTTTTTTTTTTTCGTTCGTTTCTCGTCGAAATCTTCGTGCTTCTTGCCAATTGTTAGCGTTCGCAAAACGGCTCACGTTCGAGGGAAATAGAATTTCCGCCTTGGACATCTCCTATTACTTGCCGCGCATTCAAATGTCCAATTGCTAACAAAAAGAAATCGCCCTATTATCACGTTGGTTTAAATTATTTATTGTAAATATCTAAAACCGTCTTTAAAGGCCGTCGTCAAACGCGAAATCTCTTCATCGAACAGAAGCAGCCGAGCGGAATAATTCCACTGGCAATCGCTTTCGTTCGCTTATTTTAATTTCTCGTTGCGCCGGCGGTGGAAAATAAGGCATTTAAACACGTTCCCGCCCTAAATAGTCATTGCGAGTGCCTACGTAAGGCACTTACGTTACACGACTTGGCGTAACGCGATGAATAAAAGGGCGAATGGGTGGATTTCGTCGAATGTTAAAGCGAGTGTGTCAACATAACGTGCCCCGTTATTATTATTAGCGCCTAAAACATGTGCAGCGAGCGCGGAGGGCGGCAAACGCGTTACGATGGCACTTTGCCGTGCTACGGCTAAATTAAGTTAACCGTGAAAAATTAACTCGGACGCGTTTCAGAAATTTGCAAAGGACGCGCCCCGTCGGACGTTTATTCAACGTGTACGCACGTGGAAAGCGAAAAGAAATAATCCGCAACGGGAACGTTCGAATTTCGCTTAATAGCCCATCCGCAATGTAATACGCTACTACATCTATCAACGGGGACGACCTCAATGCAATTATTACAAGCACGTTACCCGTTATAATTTAGTTAATAATCATAATGGGAAGTTTTTAGCGAAATTACGGCGCTAACATCGTCGCGGCGACAGCGACGACGATTAAAATAATAACCCGTTTAAAGTGGATAAGGGCGCGGAGCTTCGTTGAAAATTGTTTTAACGAAACTTAATGCGAACGTCGCAAAATCGATAACGAATCGCGATGGAAGAAACCCAACACTTGTCACTTACAGTTTCGGTTAATTAATTTGACCCTGCGTCGCAGAATTGCCTTTAAGCTTTTGTCACTTTTGTTGCTAATGCTAGGGCGACTTGAAGGGCAAGGAAAGTCCTGGATGGTCAACTAGTCTTCCGAATAATTAAAGTGGCAAACCAAATAATTTATTTCGCAATAACAACTACGAAATAGTCTACTGCATATTGCAATAATAACCGTGTTCAGTTTGCATTTTCCTCGATGGAAAATTCCTTCCGTTTATTTATGCCCCGTGAACTTTCCGCGCGGTCGCAATATGTGCACGTGTCTCGCGCATATTTTCTCGATAATTTATTTGTAAAAGGCCATAATAAAATTGGATGCACACACACACGTGCATAAAACCGAAGACGTATTATTATCGCAAATTCTGCTCGTCCTTCACCCGACTTCTTCGGATAACGCCACCGTACTAATGTGGAAATGAGGGGGAAAACGTGGAGAGAACACGGGACCGTAGCTCGTCATAAATTACTATTTGATCCTTATTTATATGCACGATGCATAAATAAATTGCAAATAATAATTCATTCCGCTCTTGTTTCCGTCCGCTCGCACTTTTTCCTCTCTCCAACGCGCAATTTAATAAACGACGCACGGGCAACAAATCGATTAATCAACAACAGCAATTGATCTCCGATTAATTAACACACCTTCCACCACGTTATTCTTGCATTAATTAACGTCCGTTCGCATTTCTTCCAGGTCAATCGGACGTGAAGCTGTCGCACACGCGTCATCCGCACACGGGCAACTCACATCACCGTTCGATCCGAGCTGATAGCGATCAACGCGGTAACGCCGACGACGGCACCGATGACGACGCGCGTCACAACAAGCCGCCGATCGAGACGAGTTTCGTGCAGAAATACTCGATTCAACACGTCAAATTAATGCTCGAGTGCAACGTCAATTTGAATTTCAGCACGAGCATCTGGCTGAAGGACGGGCAAATCGTGCAGACGATATTGAAAGATAACGCGTTCAATAAGCGCGTCAGCGGGCATCGGTTCCTCGTCGATAACGGCGGCAATTTGCTCATCGACAACGTGCGATTGGAGGACGATGGCAGATGGCAATGCGAGGCCGAGAATCCGCTGGGACTGGTCGTCACCGGCAAACCGATACAGCTGACCGTCTTGGGTGAGTCGGGCTATTTGGTTTCGAAAGAAACTCAATTCGAACTTTCTCCACGAAATGTCGGTAGTAAATTGCGGAATAATTACTTCGCAAGAACGTTACCTTCTCGCAAACTTCTTCTCGTGCCGCAATCGTGCTGATAATAAAGCGCTAATGCTCCTTTATTCGGTGGCGGCCAATTGCAATAACAATAAGTGAAAAAGAAAAGTAATAATGAAAGTCCCATCCGACGACTTGTAACTATAATAATAAAAGGCGAAAAGTACGTATACTACACTTAATACAACTGAAATATTTATGAAAGTGTTGGGGTTTTATTCCTTTAGAAAGCGAGTTTTTTTTTTTAAGCTGAAAACAAGAGGTACGTTAATTTTGCAGATTCCGTCGAATCTCATTTTTAATTTATTCTCGGCCGCGTTTAAAGTTTGTGTACGCGTCGGATGCAATTTATTTAGTTCACGTGGAAGTGAAAATTGGGCCAAAGAAAAGCGATGAAAAAAGAGGCGAGCCGTAAACCGATGACGCCCGTTCTTTACCCTTTTATTTCGCGTCGTGCATCTTATCTAAAGCATTTTTCACCATTATTACATGCTAGGGTGTACGTTAATTTTTATTTCTCTAGCTGCCTTCGTTTCATAAAATTATTATTTCAAATGCAATTAACCGTAATTAATTTTCTCTTATCATAACGCTCGTATCGATCATTCCCTTTTTGTTACCTTTATCAATTTTTTTTACTTTAACGCGACTCTCAAATGCTAACTAGTTTTTGGTCGTTAGCGTTACTGCAAACGTTTCCCTTAGTAGCTCATTACACATAACTATAACATTAGATCGAAGGAAAAGGGAAAACGTAGCGGAGGAGTGCTTAAGAAAACAAGCCGTCGCCCTTTTAACACAAACTACATACGTACACGAGATTTTATTAATAAAAGTAAATGAAGTAGGGCAAGAAAAGGGAGCGAAACTTTATTTTCATCTCGCTTTTACTGCCACTTTAAAGCAGTAAAATCTTATTGCAATCGTTCAACTAAAATTTTAAAGCTCTCCCACTGGCCGTGTTACTAAATAATAAAATTCGATTGTCTTCACCGCAAATTGAACAGCAACAAGAACAACAATAAATGAGAATTGCGCTCTGTAAACAACAAATTCGTAATTAATTAAAACGATTCCCCCAGCCTTTTGTTCCAACGTAATGAAGATTAAAGAATGGCAAGGCGAAAGGGGAGTGGATGCAATAACTTGTACATTTACAAGTGAAAAGAATAGAGGGATTACATTTTGAGCGAGGGATCGAACGAAAAAAATACTAAAGATGGAAATTTCCAAAACGAGGGTGTTTGGGATTGTTTTACGATGGTAACAAAAATGCCCAATTTACATAAATATTAAAATAAGAAAACTTTATTAATTCATCTTTCGCGAATTTATCTAATAAAACCGCGGGTATGCTGCTTCTTCGTCGACAACTAATTGTGAACTGATGCAAAATCTAGATGGATAACCATTCACACAAAATCCGTCATCAATGAATACACTTATGCAGCCTCTCCGATAACATTAAACAAAATACAAATTTAGCACTAAACAAAGACAACACTTCAAATGTATAAATATAAAGTTAACCAGTATTAAAGAACATTTTGATTGCATTAATGAATGATAACAATATTAACAAAGACAGCACTTAGTAAAAGAAACAGTAATTTACCGTCTACGAACAAATACATTTTTGTGGCCGAAATTTAGTGGGCCCTATTCATCGTGAACATACCGCCGCCCATGAAGCGACCGGCTTCATCATGGCTAATAAAAGAACGAATAATAAAATTCCTAAGCTAAACACTTATCCTAGTACAGATACTTAGTTGCTAATCGTCAATTGGCATAATGCATAAACGCACTACAGGCCGTTTCACCACACTGTTCTTCAGTTTTATTAACGCGACACGAACTACACCATCTCTTCCCGGATACAATTCTAACACTCGGCCCAAAGGCCACTGAGTCGGCGGCACATTGTCTTCCTTCACTATTACTAGTTGTCCGCCCTTTAAAGACGTGCCTGGTGACGTGGTCCATTTGTTGCGCTGCTGCAGCTGATGCAAGTATTCTTTGGACCATCTCGTCCAAAAACCTTGTCTTAGTCTTTCTATGTATTGCCACCGCGATAGATTGTTCAGTCGAATCGTCGTTAGTGATGGTTCGTTTATGGTGCTGAAACGTTTTCCAATTAAAAAATGGAACGGTGTCAATGGTTCTAAATCGTTGATGTCTTCCGACAACGGCGTCAGTGGGCGCGAGTTCAATACTGCTTCTATTTGAGCGACAAGCGTCATGAATTCATCGTACCGTAATAGCGCGTTGGCGATTGTTTTCTTCATATGTGTTTTTAGTGACTTGACAGCCGCTTCCCAGAGTCCGCCAAAGTGAGGCGCGCGAGGAGGACTAAAATGCCATTTGACTCCTTGATCGTTAGAATAATTTGCTAAAACCGCGTCCTGCTGCCTAAATTGCTCTTGCCAAATCCTTAGCTCCTTGTTTGCCGCCACAAAATTCGTGCCGTTGTCTGAAAAGATATCCGATGGCTTTCCACGTCTTGCAACGAATCTTTTGAATGACGCCAAAAACGCCTCCATTGTTAAATCTTCCACTATTTCAAGATGAATTGCCTTGACCGCTAAGCATATATAAATCGCTATGTAAACCTTCATTACCGGAGAATTGCGTCGCTTGCTTAATTTTATTTTGAATGGTCCGCAAAAGTCAATTCCGCATTTCGAAAATGGACGCGTTATTGTCACTCGATTAGCGGGAAGATCGCCCATTACATAGGTCATTGAACTTGGTCGAAATTTGAAGCACCTTATGCATTTTCTAATTAGCCTTTTGCACTCTGATTGTATGTTTAGTGGCCAAAATTCTTCTCTTATTAAACTTATCGTTCCTTTCACACCAATATGAAGGTTGTCTTCATGACATTGCCTGACTAACAGCGTTGTGAAATGATGGTCCTTGGGCAAGATTACTTGATGCTTAGCGTTGTAATCCAGATCGGAATTTTGTAATCTTCCACCAACGCGTAGAATCCCTTTGCTATCGATAAAGGGTTTGAGCGCAAGCAATTTGCTTTGTTTCGATAAATTGTTACCCTTTTCTAAAGCCTTTATTTCAGCACTGAATTCAATATTTTGCACATTTCTAATTAGACGCATTTTTACATCCGCTAACTCTTCAACAGTTAGATGGTTTTGGAACTTGTTTGCTTCCTTTTTTCTCTTATTCTTCAAGCTGGTAATATATCGTAGGCAGAGAGCCGTTACTCTTAATAATCGCCTATAACTGGAGAATCGCATTATGAAATCATTATCATTTGCTTGCAATATGTGCAAAGATGTTTCTACGGTTTCCTTGTCTATTTCTTGTTTGTCCATGTCACTAATCGACTCGTCTGTTTCGTTTTTATTATCGCTTTTCAGCCAATTAGGTCCTTCCCACCATATACTGCACTCGATTAAGTCTTTTATTTTGATTCCCCGCGATATAATGTCGGCAGGATTGTCTTTGCTTCTAACATGCTTCCATTGCGAAATATCGGACTTCGCTTGAATGTCGCCTATACGATTTGCGACGAACACTTTCCATCTTTTATCATGTGCTGCCAACCACGAAAGCACTACCTTCGAGTCTGTGTAATAGAAAATGTGGCTGGGTTTATTCGTAAAAGATTTTAAACACTGTTGCACTAGATTCGCGAGCAATACCGCGCCGCATAGTTCGAGTCTTGGTATTGATACTGTTTTGACCGGTGCTACTCTAGATTTAGCACATAATAATCGCACGTTATAATTATTCTTAAAAGTTTTCTCGCGGAGATAGATACACGCACCGTAGGCAATGGATGACGCGTCACAAAAACCGATTAATTCCGCATGAGTATCGTTGTTAATTACTGTAGCTAGTCGTGGTATCCTAATCTTATTTAGATGTTTCATATCGTCTTGAAAGTCTTGCCACTTTTCTCTTACGGCAGATGGAACCTCATCGTCCCATTCTAAATTTAATTTCCATAGTTGTTGTAAAAGCACCTTGCCCTTTATTATAAAAGGTCCAATAAGACCAAGCGGATCGAATGTTCGGGACAATTCCGAGAGGATGCGTCGCTTGGTCAAGCTGCAATTGTCCTCTATAGTTGGCGTTGAATAGCACAATAAATCGCGCTTGAAGTTCCAGTTTAATCCGAGAGTCTTTAAATCGGAGCCCTTTTCAAATGCTATAACTGATAGTGAAGAATCTTGCGGAATGCCCCTTAAAAGAGCAGGTTCGTTTGAGCACCATTTACGCAATTCGAATTTTCCTTGCTTTAAGATGTTCGTGACTTCATCTATTATTTGTGTTGCTTCGTTTTCCGTAGACGCACCGCACAACAAATCATCCACGTAGAAACTCGATAATATTGTCTTTGCTCCTAATTCACTTGTACCTATGTTCTGCATTGCTAATTGCCGTAAGCAACGAATGGCCAAGTACGAGGCACTCGCTGTGCCGTAGGTCAGTGTTTTCAATTCGTATATGTCGATGTCCTTTGTTTTATCGTCGCGCCACAAGATGCGCTGCAGCTTTCTTTGTTCATTCTTAACTAGTACCTGACGGTACATTTTGGTGACGTCCGCTGTCAAAACATATCTTTTCGTTCGAAATCTTATAAGAATGGTAAAGAGGTCATCTTGGAGTACAGGACCAACTTCCAAATTATCGTTCAACGATCGGCCATTGCTACTTTTTGCCGAACCGTCAAAAACCACTCGCAACTTCGTTGTTAAACTATCTGCCTTGACTACTGCGTGATGCGGCAGGTAAAAGTGCGGTTTTTCATTGATGCGATTTGAGTCGACTACTTTCTCCATATGCCCGAGCGCCAAATATTCCTTCATGAACATCTTGTATTCTTTGTATAATTGCTGATCTTGCGATAGTTTCTTTTCTAAATTCATATATCTTTTTACTGCCATTGTTTTCGATTCACCTAAGTTGATCTGTTCGCCTTTGATTGGAAGCTCAACAATGAATCTCCCTTCACCGTTTCTCTGCACTGTTTCCTCAAACTGTTTCTCAATTTTCCTTTCTTTGCTTGTTAAAGTGTGTTCTGTTGTGTTACATTCTTCTATTCGCCAAAATTTCGTTAGATCAAATTCCGCTCTTGAATAATTGCACATTACATGTTTGGGGACACTAGACATTTCTCCTGAGGCTATCCACCCAAATTCCGTCTCGGCAAATACAAAATTGCCTGTTTCTATTCTGCCCGTACGCAAGATCTTCCAGAATACATTTGACCCAAGTAGTACGTCGATTTCTTTGCTCTTACAAAAGTTAGGATCAGCTAAGTGGATTCCATTTGGTATATCTATAATTGCTTCGTTTATTGTTACTATGGGTATCCTTTCAGATATCTTGTTCACCACGAGACACCTGGTATTCATTGCAAATTGATTCATAATAGACTTTACTTCTACAGTGACGGATTCGTTTATATTTTCAATGTTGCCCGTGATTCCACGAAGGGAACAGGCGATCTTGTTTCTATGCAATTCGAATTTTCTGACAAATGACCTGGTTATTAATGATGATTGCGACCCTGAGTCTAAAAGTGCGGTACATTTGTGTGTGTTTCCATATTTATCCTGTACATGAATCTCGGCCGTTGCTAAAAGTACGTAGCTCGTATTTGTATTGATCGTACAGGAATTAGCAATTGTCACATTTTCGTTAGACGCTTCGATCGTTTCTGTTGGCTTTGTTCGCTCAATATGTAATAGAGTATGATGCTTTTTATGGCATGTGCGACATTTCCCTCCTCTACATTCTCCAATGCGATGTCCTGTTTTCAAGCAGTTGTAACACAAATTCTTTTCTTTGGCGATCATTCGACGCTCTTCAATATTGCCTTTTAAGAATTGTTTACATTGACTGATTATATGGTCTTCTGCGCATACAAAACATTTGTGCATATTTGCTGTGACAAAATGAGTTAATTTTCTATTCAATTTTGGCGATTTTGTAGTGGACGAAGGCTTGCACGTTATTTCTAGCCCGATACTTCTTCTCTGTATGAAATCCAGCAATTGTTTCAATGTAGGACGGTCTTTTGGTGAAAGCGATAATTCCCAGTCTAAAATTGTTTTATTATCTAATTTTATAGATATTAGGTAAATTAGTAAACTGTCCCAGTAATCCACTGGCTCGCCTAACGATTTTAAAGCTCTCGTATGCTTTATTATGTGGTCATGTATTTCACGCAAGTTTGCGCCTATGTTTCTATCGCACGCGGGCATTTCTACCAACGACTTTAAATGGTTTTTAACAATAGCGCGTACGTTGTGATAGCGTTCCTTCAACGTATTCCACGCTGTTTCATAATTTTGCGACGTGACTTCTATTCCTTGAATTACGTTAAATGCTTCTCCGCGAAGCGTCGATTTTAAATAATGAAACTTTTGAACTGGCTGAAGTTCTTCGTTGCTGTGTACTATGCTTTCGAATGTATCGTGATACGTTAGCCATTCTTCGTAATTACCAGCATACGTTGGCAAATTTATCGGCGGTAATCGTATTGCTGATTCTACAGTGCTGCTATTGCTTCTAAATGAATTCGATTGTTGTGGTGCGTTGTCTAGCTTTACCTGTTCTAAGTCATTCACTAGTTCGTTGTAACTATCTAGAAAACTATCCCATTCATGTTCCTCGTTATTGTCGTTAATAGTGTCTATTTGCGTTTGTGTTTCTAAAAACGAGTCATAACATGATTTTGCTCTCTCTATTAATTGATGTATCGAAGGTGATCTTGCTAATTGCGTTCTAATGTTTGTTAGGATTCTCCTTATCGAGGCTCTTTTCAATGTAAGGCTTCTTAAATAATCTTGACCCTGATTTTGGTTTGATTCCATGCTGATTACTATAATTATCTGACCTTTTTTGATGTTTCTTCTGCTTAGTGGCGCTACTTCCGTTGATCTGCTCGAGATGCTGTTGCCACTGTCGTTGCTTCTGTTGATGCTTCTCTTTTCACGATTGTCTGCTGATTACTATTCTTCACACGTTTTGAGATCACAATTGCTTCTTGCGTTACACTATCTATTACCGCGTTTTACTAGTTCGCGATCCGGCTCGAAGGACCAAAATGTTTGGGATTGTTTTACGATGGTAACAAAAATGCCCAATTTACATAAATATTAAAATAAGAAAACTTTATTAATTCATCTTTCGCGAATTTATCTAATAAAACCGCGGGTATGCTGCTTCTTCGTCGACAACTAATTGTGAACTGATGCAAAATCTAGATGGATAACCATTCACACAAAATCCGTCATCAATGAATACACTTATGCAGCCTCTCCGATAACATTAAACAAAATACAAATTTAGCACTAAACAAAGACAACACTTCAAATGTATAAATATAAAGTTAACCAGTATTAAAGAACATTTTGATTGCATTAATGAATGATAACAATATTAACAAAGACAGCACTTAGTAAAAGAAACAGTAATTTACCGTCTACGAACAAATACATTTTTGTGGCCGAAATTTAGTGGGCCCTATTCATCGTGAACAGAGGGAGCGGAAATATTCCGGCATATGTTGCTCGAACGTGTCTCGTATACGCGAAGATCATTTGCGAGGAAGGGAATCAACGAATGAACGGTTGAAAACGAAGTAAGGGTCCGCTCTAATGGTAGGAACAAGAAACTATTAATTATTAGTTAAGGGGAGGCCCTTCAACGCGACCAAAAACTTATCTGCATATTGAATTATGACGAGTCCTTGTTTTATCATTAAGTTGTCTTAAAGAGGAATTTTAATATTAGTCCACCCCCTCGAAATAAGTCTGCGAAACGCCACATTTTTTTTGCTCGTACGTCACAAAATGTTCCCCTTGTAAGCGGGTTATAATCGGACGAGAGTCGAAAATACTTCGAGTGTCTGCGCGCACTTAATTAAAAACGAATGGGCCGCGAACATAATTAGCTCGTCGAAAGGATAAATTTGTAATGATGCTAATAATTTAGTTTCAAGGCGGGAAAAGTGGCGGACGTGTTTGTAATAAAATATTTTATTGCCCGAAATCCGAGTGGAGTTTTCAAATTCATTTCGGTAATCGTTCGCCACTTTTGAATAACCAGCGAGATTCCATCGATTTCTGGCAATCATCGTAAAAATATATAAAAAAATGTGTATCGTCTTCCTACATTTTTGATCATCTATATTCAAATTTTATACACTTCGGCACCGGATTTTAGCGTCGCACAATTTCTTTTACTACACACACACATAACGTCCTCGAGGTCATGATAATAATTTATTTTCAGCGGGCGAAGAGATTTGGTAAACAACCACTTTTCCCTTCTTCTTCTACTTCTTTCGTCGTCATCCGCTTCTTATTTTTATATTTCATTTTGTCCTGCCCATCATTTCCTCCTCTTCTCCACCGCTTCGAGCAACTAACCGGTTATCATCATCTCGCCACCACGACGTGTCGCATAGGCCTTCACTTTCCCGCTTATCAATCGATTGGAAGAATCAATTAATCTTGATGAAAAGTTAATTAAACGTCATAAAATATTATTTTAATATACGTTGATATTTAACATGAAGGAACGGACGTTTTATCATTAAGTACCTTACATGTAAAATGATTATTTTTTCTTGCTCGCTTCTGGAGGGTTGCTGTCAAGTTTCAGATGGGATATAATCAATTATTATTATTTTCCTCGCTTTTTATCTGTCGCCATAAAAAAAGAATATTAGAAACCACCGAGAACGTAATTGAATTAATTTTAAGGAAACTGTAATTTCCCAGCGACGCTTCTTCGACGAAGCATCGCATAAAGATTGCAATTCTACATTTGTACTTGGTTGGAAATCGTCCTCATCTGTCGGCCGATGCTTTCCGCAATATTTGTGGCAAATGCGCGCCGTTTAAATGCAATGCGAGCAAAGCAGAAATGTTAAACGTCTGCCCCCGTATATATGAATGGCGAAAGAGGGAGGAACGTCCGTTGGGTCAAGATCCCTTCTAACTCGAGTGCCGGCAACGTCAGACAGTCGTGACAAGTTGTCGTGGGCCAGACTTTAACAAATATACATTCGAAGTATACCGACTAGTTGAAGAATAAAACTTTTTTCCATTCGTATCGCGCGGCTCGAACAATGAGCGGGAAACTTTGCCAGACTCCTTTATTATTAACCGCATCAGAATCTCTCGCGGAAAGTGAATCCAAATGCGAGGGGGAAAACCTTTTATCATAAAGTTTTCGGGGTAGAAATTGAAATGCGCCGGATGTAATTAGAGCTCGTCCCCGTTTCGATGCTTAATCTTGTGATTCACTTCACGTATTTACGTTCGTTTAATATCTTCGTTTCGATAATCGACGACTTCGCATGTAGGACGCAATAAAGTGCGAAAATTGGTGACGGTCCAAATCGATCGCAACGATTTTGTTTTCCGCTATTGTTTGTGTGCGCGTCGATGTTGGCGGTTTAAAATTTCGCAACGATTGAATGGATTAAAATATGTAAAGCGTGGAAAATCGTGTTTCGGTGTTAAATGGAATGTGGCGTTTAACGCTGCTGAATTATTTATTGTTTCGCATTGCAAAATATTGCTGTTGTGTATAATCGACTAGATGAAACGTTCGATAACGTGGGGCAAGAAAGTCAAATAAATAATGCAGATAGAGCGAGAGAAATATATGGCAATTGCAGAGAGAAAATGTCCGAGGAGATATTGCAATTATATCTACGATCTAAGCCGTATTACATTGCAATAGAACGGAAAATATTATTATTTATAAACCACGAAATGGGAGCGTAATAGAAAGTTTGTTGTAATGCGAGTTAAAGCAACGATTGCAAATTGCGTTGCTTTGAAAATCGGGAAATTATCATTGTTATTATGTAACGGCTTCGGTCTCGCAAAAGTCCTCTCTGTAGTCGGCATAGATTAACGGTTAATTATGTACGGAGAGGACTTAATGATGATACTCCCGGCTTATTCTCGCTCAATTTAACGCAAATTCCGAGCGATGCTCAATTGTAACACGTTAATGCCGTATAACGTTACAAAACTGTTTAAAACGTTTCGATGAAAAAGAAACGCCGCACTCGCGTTCGCAAACGAAATTTGTGATTCGAGCTTTAAAACCCAAACGGTTTCGCCCACGTCGATTGGCAATCAAACCTCTTTTCCCCTCGTGATATTTATGAAACTATGATATAACGTGAACCCAAATCAATTTCCTTCTCAACTCGCGCTTTGATTTCGGAAATTTCCCTTCACGGAAACAATTTGAATAAAAATTAATACAAACACGCGCACTGAGTGGAGTTAAATGTATGTTGGATGGCTTTGTAAAGAGTCGGTCCTCTATTAAATCCCATAGTTAAGAAGCCCGAAGCTATTCCGCAACTTGTCGTAAAACGTGTGTATAGACTATAGAGCTTCTGTTTATATGATAAACATCAAAGATTGTACATGTATGGATTTTAGTGGTGAGTTAATTATAATAGTTTTAATCGCGAAAACTGTTTCTGAGCAAATTGATTTTCTTGCAAATAGAAAGTTATAAATTCATCGATTAGCATTAGACAAACGACGAAGAAGAATGATGATGATTAATAATGAGCGGATGATGAAATCGTTCCAGTATCGAAATCGGCAGATTAAATGATTGTTTGTTTAGGCACGTACACATTTTATTCTGACCCACGGATCTAATTCCATATAATTCTGCAGCACAGTCATAACCATATTAGTTAATCGTCCTCTCCGTTTTTCGGGTGGGATTAGTTTGGGTTTAGCGATACGAGTGGAAACGAAACTTGTTATTTTAGATGGAAAATAATTAGTAACAATTTCCAATGGAAAAGGATCGCATCGAAATGGAAAAGACGTAATGAGCGCTTTCACGATTTCCACTTCATTTCTTCGAAATGTACGATATTAGTTGCAGACAGTTCGCAAAAATAAATTGCAACGGAAAAATTGTATGAATTATGGACGAAATGTTCTGTTCGTTCCGGCTCATCTAGTTTGTTAAGAAATTATGTGGAATACTTTAAAAATGACCAGGAGAAAGCATCTCTCTCCGAATAATAGTAATAATCGCCATCATCATTATCTGCAGACCGTTTGAAATATCATGAAAACTTATGAAACCATACGTGGGAATGAACATGGAGGAAATGAATCCGACAACGCTCCATCCGTTTTCAAAATAAAAATGAAACAATCCGTCTGGTTATCATTAATTTATTTTCGCAAAAAAAGACGAAACCGCCATTACAAAAACTTTTTTAAAAGGGTTTCTCATTTTTTTGTTGTACAGAAACGAAAAAAAGAAAACGTGGAATCATTTAATTGAATGGATTTACAATTTCAAATGGATCTTTTTATTTTGCCTGTATTTAAAATATATATCCTTTTGATACCTTTTTCCCATTTATTCCCTTTTATTATTCATCATCATCTCACGAACGCTTTAATTAAAAGTGATAAAAAACTTCCTGAAAATAAAAGCAACAAAAAGAAACATTGAGAAAGAGGAAACTCGATATTATGCGGAAAAGATTCTAATTACATATTTTCACTTTTTACAGCCCTCATTTTTTTATATAGTTTTTGCAAAAAAAATATTTTCGTCTTTCTTTTTCTAAAATCACAAAGGACCCGGCAATAAAATGTGTATCAATCGTAAATTTTCTTTATGTAAATTGATCGAGATGGGGAAAGATGAAGAATGAAATAATAAAAAAAAAACTAAAAGTCGAAGTGTGTTAGAGAGAGAACAAAAAAGGGAGAGACACTTTGAATTATCCAATATATTTGACGTATATGTGGAAGAATGCGAAACTTTTCTATATATGTATATACGCTTATTTCGCATGAATAGATCCCCGATTTAGCGAACTTCTGTCCAAGTTTCCGATCTCATAATCTTTTCATCTTGTCTAAGATATAAAGTTTGATATAATATCAGTGGGACGATTACATTTTTCACATCGAGCATAAAATAAATATACAAGTCGATATATTTAATAACTCGCAATAAATAATTTATTGGTCGCATTTATTCACGTTAAATTTAGTCGTTCCTCAATTCTTGTTTGACAATTTAACAACTATTAGCTTCGACGATAAAAATCAAAACTGTAGGGATTTTTGGTGGATGCGCCGTGTATATTTGCGTCCAATATCAGCGATACGTTAGTGAACTCGCAAAAACACTAAAGCTCTTGCTGTTATTGCTAAATTCAATTAAAACCGAAACGAAATTTGATTAGATTAACGATGGCACGACGGGATTCTGCGTGGAAGGTTGACAATAGTAAAAGAAAAGTTATGATACGAAGAGCGAACGGTGTTTGGGTTAAAATGTTTTTAGAGATACATACTTGCGTTCGTATGAAATAGGTATATTTGAAAATACTTTAAATTACATTAATATGGATAAACCCAGCAATTTCCACTTTGAAGATAGGACAGATGAAGTGCGCGAGGGGGCGACAGTTGTGTACATGTGTGTGAGAGAGAGAAAAGATACTAGAGTAATTTTCTACAGTTGAAACAGAATAAATTAGGGTTTATACGATGACTCAGGTCTCCAATTATAATTTGATTTACCTTTACCAACTCGAGCAAAATGTAATAATTTACATAATGTGGTAGTTATACAACCTCTACGTTTAACAGTTACAAATTCCAGTCAACTTGTTTAAATCGTTTTGAACTGAACAACTCGAAAATTATTATTATTATTACTACAGCCTTATATAGAAATTGTTCAAGAAATTGTTTTGAATAATTAAACGACAATAAATAACCGAATCGGAATGAAATGTTTTGTGGAAACGAAAGGAATGGAAGATTGCGACCCTATTGAATAATTTATTATTGTTTATTACGAGTTAGTTTTTACTATTTACTCCATTTCTTCGTCCCTTTCTTTATGCTATTAGTTTATAAATTATAACATTTCGGTATTGTTTTCCGTTTTATTTTCGGAATCGAAATGGTGTCCCTTTTTATGGCATCGCATTTATAAAATATCTGCCCGAAACTTTTATTGTTTTATTTTGAATACACTTCCGATTTTTCTGCGTTTCTGTTTTCGTTTGCTCTTTTAGTAAAATGATACGTTCAGTTTGTGAAATAAGCGATTGTTTATCATTACATCATTTCCATAATAATGATCGTAGGAATTGCGAAAAAACGGGGCATAATGGTAATAATAATGAGTCTATGGAGAGGGAGCGATGGAGATAAGCAAAGAAAAAATGTGTATCATAAATATTAAATGAAACACTAATAATAATAAAATGAAAAGGAAGCGCAGGGAAACCTTTTTTTGCCCTGCTGCGGGATGCAAACATGATAAAAATTTACGATGACATTAATTAAAGCGGTTGATAAATTATGTATGGCTCGTGGAACGATTTTATTTGAGCCCGAGTATGGATTCTCAATAATAAAAAGAAAAGAACGGAAGAAAATACGTCTTCCAGACAATTCAATTTGTACGGTATTATTCCCTTGGAACGGATTAATTTGTAGACATGAAGCAGATCCTATAAAGCTACCACGAGCAGAAGCAAAAAAATTATATCTTCAGCGAAAAGACCCACCATATAACGTACGTTTTAAAGGTCATAAATTTAAGCAAAAGTCATTCTAAGTTACATAAAATATCAATGTGCAAAATTTGACTATTTTGTAGTGACTTGCGAAAAAAACAAGAGTAGAAAGGCGAATGAAAGAAAAAGCGGAGAACGTTACTACTCGGTTTACTACCAAAAGAAGATTACCAAAAAGAGAGAAAAAAAAATGGAGGCAACCCTTGCTAACTAACTGAAATTTACGATCCAAGTAAAACGCAGTAACAGAAAAACTAGCAGGAGCAAAAGGACAAACAGCGAGAGGGCGAGGAAAGGGACAGAGAGCGTTACAGATTTAGGGATTGCACCGAAGGATAAACCGAAGAGAGGTCATTGCAAACAAAAAACCAAATAATTTGTAATTATAATTTCCATCCGGCAAAAAATCCCATGAAAATTCAACATCGACAATAATTTAATTAATTTTTTCTCGTCGAGCTATTTGGCGAGAATGTTTGCAAGGAAATCGACCGTGAACTTAAACAACATTCGCTTGTGCATGGATACAAGGCCAATCAACATTTCTCGCAAATCATCTTCGAATTTGTCACGTAGCATTGATAAATGCTAAGTTTCTTTGCATGCGATTAAATCCTCCGCTTACGCAATACATCACGCACGAGTGAAACGCGTCGCCCGTCTCATTTCGAAAGGTCAATTTCGGTGTCAGGGGCAAATTATAAAGTCCGTAATAATAACGGTACGTGAAACGACAACGACGCAATATAAATATGACGAACCGGAAACGTGTATAATCCGGGAAACTGCGCTTACTTGGGCAATAAAGTGTCAGACATTGTCTCTCTATCTCTAGATTATTTCCTTCCGTCGAATAACGTATATACAACCATCGTCCGTTGTTATTCCGGACGACGACGATCGTGCAATAGCAATAACAATGCGATGCAATGGTTTCGGTCGAAAAAAGGTCGAAGAGACGGAGGATTTACTAATAGTAACGATAACCGGAATTTGCGAATTATCTTCAGAAATAGTTACATTGTTACGCTCATAATCAACGTTATTATTACTGATATGGTAAATGAAAATTGCGAAGCGTGTGGAGGAAGATGGAAGGACCAGGAGGAATGAAGTGAACGAACGACTCCGGCGGCAATCAAGTTAGGTTTTATGCTCGGCGCATAAAGTATATTATGGTTCGCCACTTGGAAAATGTGGCTCAAGTTTATTTTTAGCCGTTCGTACACACGTAGAAAGACACGCAGAAAGTGGATAGAAGACGCGACATATTTAATACTCATCATCACCATATTTCTCCTTCGCATTATGAACGTGCACGTATTAAGTGTTTTTATATATTTGACAATAAAGCACTTTATTTCTATCTCTCTTTCTTAATTTTTTTTTCCTTTTCCTTTTCTTCATTTCAACATTTCTTTATATTGCCCGGCGCTGAGGAACGTTAAGAAAATTGCACAGAAATAATAATAATAAGACACACACACACACATACACACATCTTGTGACATGTTAACAGCGAGGGACTTAACGAAATAAAAATTGTCGTACGGCAAACACTAATTAATCTCTCTGCTGTTTTCCGTCATCGCTCGTAACGTTTCTCGTTGTATTTTATTTTACTGTTTTCCTTCTTTTAGAGACGGTTTCAACTCGGATTGTTTTCCAGCCATTTATTTACAACTACGTAACGGAAGAATGGGAACAAAGCAAATTGAGTAAAAATAGGGAGCCGTATTAATAAAACACATATTGTTTATTGTGAGATGAATAAGGATTTCGTTCGCGTATTATTCTCTACGCTACAGTTTTATTTTCAAATTGCATTATTGTTGCAAATACTCGTAACTCCGTATCAATTTCTATTAGAAGCTTACGGATTGAGGCTACTTAATGCCCAGTTCCAGTCAAAAGGAGATTTCTGCCCGCTTAAAACCGCATCAATCACGGTATCGATCAATTTCGCAACACTTATGTTTAGTTTAAGCCTCAAGTGTCTCAACGTTTCCTTACTTTCGCGAGAACGCAATTAATTTCCACTCGATGGTAAAAGGGCGTTTTTTTGGAAGCACGAGCGCTCTCTTGTTTTTAATATATAAATTGCTATGCGTTCCTTTTATATTACAACAACAACAACAACAAAAAATGATATGAAGAAAGATGCGGAATAATGTAAACATTTGTACGTACATAACGTACAAATATGTAGTATTTACGTAGAAAATTCCTTGAGGGTCCGCTGAAAATACTCACGACCCATCTTCCTTTTGCCTCCACATCATTTTGTATCGCTCTCGAAACGAGAAGAAAAAGCAGCAAGAAACGGTAGCAAAAATAAAGGAAAATATGTACCAGAGAAAGTATACATGAAGAAAAAATAAAACAGAACTAAACAAGAGGAAGAATATTTTAAGTAGAATTTCTTCCGTGCACGTGTGCTTTTGCGTGCGTTAAGAGGAAAAGTGTCGGAGGATGGCACAGAGAGATTCGCCTAATAATAAAAGTGAAAGCTTTTTACGTACGAACACACACTTAAGCTAATGTATTCTACGAGTTGTTTATGTATTTATTTGCAACAAAACGTTCGTTGTACGAAGCAAAAATATCAAAGACCACGATCATCGTTGTCTACGTTCATTTCTGGCGCACATCAAAATTGCAAATTGTTGCCCCTTTCCAAAAAGACGACCGCGCAAAAAATATGCAACGTTGGTAAACTGAAAGACAATTTTTTCTGTTCTTTTATATCCATTTTCGGTTCGGAACATTTTTATTGGCGACGAATACATCTCATGCGAAATGGAAAGGCGGTGGATATAAGAAAGGAAAAAGGATCGTCTACCTTTGGGTAAATGTTTAAAGCTGGCCGTATAAGATATTGAAAAGGAATCGAAAAACAAAAGGAATGGGAGAAAAAGAATAGAAACTTTATATGGAACGATAAAACGTACTAAATGTTTTTCTATAATAACGCCATACCGCGCGGATAGAGCGGCCCCCATTTCATTGCGTTTTTTTTTTCTAAATCGAATCTTGTTATTTCTGTTTTCGAACATTCTCACCAGCCCCCCTTCGAACCCAACGAAGGCGGAGCCGCTTTTTATGTTTCTTTTTTACGAAAGTGCAGATGATTGCTATATAAGAAGAGGATCATTTATTTTAACGACCCATTTGACAAAAAAAAACAAGAAGAAGAAGAGGAAGGAAATAAGCGAAAACGCCCTCTAAACCAATATTCCGCTATGCGGAACCCGAAAGAAAAATTGATCTACATATTATATTGTACATTTTTAACGATTCCATTTCGCTTGATATTTGCGATTCATTCATTTTGTTAAGCCCATCTAACCGATGCATTTCGAACGCGACTAGTTCTGCTGTCTTAATGTGCAAACGTTGAAAGTGTACTTGAAACAATAACAGTAATAATGGGACGAAAGTTCTTTTTTAAGACGCACTCCCGTTTTATCATCTCTCCTTCTCAAAGACTTAACATCCTACATAAGCAATGTAAATCTCGCGAAACGCACACACACACACACACCTATTTATACGCGTGCAAGCGCTTATTATAAATTTATGTATGTAAATAACGAGTAATATGCATAATTAAAGTGTGGTAGTGTTTAGTGGGGTAGTAAATTTAATGCCACAAATCCTGTTCGAAACGTGGTGCGAGTTTGTAATAAAGGACGGCGTTAGCGTAACTTTTGGTGGGAATTGTCTGGTCTACAAAAGGAAACGATAGTAATGGATAATAGAGAGATGCATATACAGAACGTATCTGGAAAACGTAACATAATCAACGTTACGTATAAAGTTTGTACGCTGGCGTAAATGACAGACAACCGTAACACGAGGACATTTCGTGGAAGTCAAACAGATTATTTGGCTGGTCGATGGTGGTCAATGCGGAGAACTAAATTGTGCCACTTCTGACTATATACATTTCCGTTTCCAGCGACGACTTCCTCGATAGTTAGATCGAATTGGAAACCACAAAATTTGATCTTCGTTTCGTCTATCACTTTTTCGTGTGCGTATCGTTCCGGTAAAATAATAATTATATACCTCCTTTTTCGTCTCCACAATTTTTTTTCTTTGCCATCAAAAGACAGCTCTCGTTTCTCTTACTATCAATTGTCCCTTTTGCTAAATAACTAAACCGCCAGAACGCTATTGAATTTGTAATGGAAAGAACTCGTGCTAGTTGTTTGTTTAAGGTTTATTTTTGTTTGTAAAATTAATAACTGATTGATCCAATGTGAAACTGATAAACGAAAAGTTAAAGAAAATTTGTTATCCATTTGTTGTTTGTGAAAAATAACGAAAATATGAAACATTAGTCCCTTAATTAAGACGACTCATGCATTCATAAACATTAGAACTGAAATTACTATTCTATAATAGCAAACTCAAATATGGTGGATGCGCCGGGTCAAGTCTATAATTCACATCAATATTAAATGGTTGTATTCCAGCGATTATCAGTCATCAATAAGTTTTATTTACCGAAATCTCTTTCACTTTGTTGTTTTATAAAAACGTTTTAATATTGTAATTATCAACATCAGATAAAATGAGTCTTACTTCAATTACAACCTTTCAAATTATTTATGGGCATAAACAATTTTTTTAATGGATAAAATAAACCGAAGATTCCGTATTAATTATCTTTTTTATTTTATACATAAATATTTTTTTGCTTTAGCTGCTGTAAATAAAAAAGATTCTTGTTTTCTCATCCACACAATTTTTTTATGTAAACATTTATAAAAACTAATTAAAAAGTTCGTATCAACTTTATAATTATTGGGCAGTTTTCTGAAAAAGAAAGCAAAGGACGCCGAGGATGAGGAAATAAGCGAAAATTTTAATTAAAATCTTAAAATTTATCATAATTAGTAATACATATAAACGTGTAAGACAAAGAGAGCCGAACGGTAGTTTAATGGTATACCATGTACGTACATATATAAAATGTATCCTACATTATTAAATTGAATTGAACCCACGCCGTTCTCTTACTTCTTCCAGCATTTTTAATGAATATTATTCAAATGGAAATGTCATGTACGTATAGAATATTTATGGAACAAATTCAGTGCACAAGTATAAAAATCTGTGACATAATGTCGTTATGACGATATAACATTCAATCGATAAATAATACACAAATTGGAGAAAGAAAAAAAGTAAATTTAATGAAAAATATTTTCTTTGGAAACATTTAAGACGCAGTAATACACGAAAGGAAATTGCTAATGATGTTATTAATTGTAATTTGATATTCATTAAATTTTCAATTAAACTCCTTCCAAGTAAACTATCCGCATGACAAATAGAAACTACTGGAACGTCGCAAAGAAGAGAGAAAAAACCCAGTAAACGACTTATAAAACGTTGTAAACAAATCGACAGCTTTCTCAGAAAGTTTCATTAAATAATAAATTAAAATGGAATTTTCATTTTGTTAACGATAAGTGATAGAGTGTAAAGAGTTTTCGCTGGAAACAATTTGAACCTTTTCTGCTGGGAAAATACTTATTGATAAAAAAAAAAACATTTCCTCTTGCGCCGTCCTTTTATTAAACCTGGAATTTCCTTCTTCCCCGAAAGCCTTTAATCCCAACTGTATACGCTTTTATCGTTTGGTTTTTATTAAATAAATTATCTCCACGCCTCTCATTTATTACGCTACCTGAAGTAAATTAATTCAAATAAAGGTGTTAATCTAGCGGAAGAGAACAGATTACCGCGACCCCGGTATTGTTTAGCTGTTTAGACAAGTATAAGTCATGTGTACGTAAAGTAACTTAAAATAGTGAAAAGTTTCTAATTTAATCGATTCCATTATCTAATTGTGTAAAATAGAGGAAAACGTTCCGTGATTTTTAACTTGTTGTTGTTGTTCTTGAAACGTCGGACTGAAAATAAGACAAAAGTGGTTCCCACGTTTCACATTTCGAACTCACGACAGTTTGAATAGCATGTTTACTTTTCTAATCTCAACGTCGCATTCTAAAAATACTAATATACTTTTCGAGTACGAACAGAAATCTATGCAATCCCATGTACTTTACTCGAAATCGCTTGCAAGAAACCTATACGTTCGCATTGATTTTTAAATTTAGTTTTTCGAATATATTCAATTTCCAAATCGACAGGAAACTTTAAATAAAGCAGAAGAATGGAAATGAATGTAACGTCCAACTTTCTCATGTATTATTTATTCACTTTATTTACACGCTTCCTCTCTACTTGATTCCAATCATGAAACCGGTCAACCAGGCACCGTCGAGGTCCTCTTCAAGAAAAAACTTAATTAAGTTCCGACAAGAAAATAAGCATTAATAGGATTATTCAAATTTGTTAATTGCATTTGATGAGGTAAACCCGAAATTGACTCGTCGTCACTCTTTAAAACAATTACAATCGTACGGTTGCGGCTATAATTTAATTAAATTGCAAACGAAAACAACAGCCCTCAATGCGGAAGATTCATAATTAGAATGGAAGCATTTTAATATTTAATTTTCGAAATAAAAAAATATTCGAAATTTAATTAACAAAAGTGAAGGGAAAAAGGGAAGGAAGTGGCAAACAAAAAAGGACGAGGAGATAAATGAAAGTGTCAGAATAAATCGGTTAATAAGCCACGAAATTGTTTGCTTCGTATACTCGAACGCTTCCTTCCTTCTTCTTCTCATTTTCATACATCGCTGGCCTTTTAAAGTTCCGTCATTGTTAAGACGTAAACACGATAAATATTATTTAGGGGCGGCAGGTTACTCCGAAATTCGCACTTAACTGTAACTAATTGCCTCTCCTTTACTTTCCAATTACGCCCCCGATAACCTTCTAGCCGATATGATCCTCGTCGCTTAACACGATCTTCGTTATGCGAACAAATATGAAAATTTCCAAAGGTTGGCGGTCGGACGTTATAGTAAAATTCTATTACGTTTTAAATTTCGTTTCGGTTACGTGCCACGGAAATGGATATTTTTATAGCTATCATTTTAACAATAATAATAGTAATTTAATTTTTCGAAAAGGAGACACACTAAAGAGGAATTATGCGAAAGTGGGGAAGAAGAGCGAAATTAAAAAAAAACGTTCATTGTCCCCATGTAAAAGGCAAAGGATGCATGTCGAATAAATATCTTGGAAAAATCTCTTTTATATTACATAAAAGTTAGGGCAGCAAAGAAGAGGAAAAGAAGAAGCGGCAGAAACAAGAACAAAAACGGACTGAGGGATAAAGGAAATAAATGGAATTTATCCCAACAAAAGCCTCTAGAATGTACTTAGCTACGTTTCTCGGATATGATTTCATTCAGGTGCGAAAGAATATCTTTGTCTGGCAGAAATTAGGTAAAAGCATACGTGTATCCTACTTAGGGTTGAATGAGATGAAAGTGAGTGAGAAACAACAATAACAATGACCGAGGAAGTATGAAAAGGCAAAGAGATGATGCAGCAGCTTTCATGTAACGACACCGCCAACAACAACAACAACACCACTGAAACTGAATAATAAATAATAAAAAAGGACTGGCAGAGATAGAAAAAAAAATAGTAGCATTTTTCCAGACTTTTATAGCTACAGTTGTACACTTGTCACTTTGCTGAGTGGTTTTCGCTTCCGTCATGCTTTTTTCCTGTCCTCATCTTGCTGGTATTTCTTTTAACCTTTCGACATGTACTTTTAGAGACACTCTTACTAATAGAATATAGAAAATAACAGTAGGTGACAATAAGTAGAAGAAGTCGATTCATTGTGAAACCAAACTTTACTCTTTTTTTATTATACTTTTTAATAACTTTTATAAAACAATTAATGGAAACGTAAGAACGAATGCGAAACGTGAAAACGCTCTTCTTTCGCTATCGATTCTCTTAGCAAAAAAAAATCCTTTCGCCTCTTTTGAAGGATGTAAAACCTTTAGCAATATTTACTTTCATATACAAAGCAATAAATACTCCTCATAACTCTTTCTCATTTTGCGTTACGTTTCAGATCCGCCAAAGAAGCCGTATCTATTGATAGACAACCGAATATTAGATCCGGGGAATCTCTTCATACCGGTGAAGGAGAACGCCGACCTGACGGTCTCGTGCGTGGTCGACGGCGGTAATCCGAAACCGTCGCTATCGTGGGATTTGACGCTGGGCTCGTTGGCGTTACTCGACGGGCCCGAGGTGCCGTACCAAGTGCTCAATCTCAGCGAGACGACGAGAGATCAGAAGGTGGGCGCGCGTAGCGACGCCAGATTGGAGCACGTCCTCAGGGCGCATCACAATGCCACGATCACGTGCCTGGTTCATCACATCGCGCTCAAGCAACCGTTAAACGTCTCGCTGCTGTTGGACGTACAATGTAAGTCCAAGAATTTCTCACGCAAATTTTTTGCTTTTAATAACGCCGAAGACCATTTTACTTTTATAGTTCAATGCCCCAAACGAGAATTTAACAGCCTCGACGAATCTTCCACAAAACAACAACATTGAGATCTTCTGCGATTTCATACATCTTCATCCAGCAACCAAAGAGGCGGAGAAGAAGTTGAAAAATTTCAACTTCACCCCAAAAAAAATTATATATAAAAAGTTCTCTTTTAATCTCCGACATCATCTCTTATCGATAGTAGACATATTTCACGAGGAATTTTATTTCAATTTTATAAGACGTTATCCCGGCTAACAAATGGCTCTTGGAATCGTACCGTTCGAAATCCGCATCCGTGCAGTATGTAATAGGATCAGAAGAAGAGGAAGAGGAGGAAGCAATGAAAGAAGACCAGAAAAAGGAACGAGCCAAGCAACGCAAGTAACATTGAAACGATCTACTTTCGAGTCGTACGCAAAAAAGGTCTAACTTGAGCTTAGTAGGATACATAATAGTCTAAAAGTAATAGAGGGATGGCGTGAGCGGCGGAAGAGGAAAGCTTATACCCGTTATTCCGCTTCTTTTTCTTTCGCTCAAAAAAGAATGGTGAGATAGTGTTATTGATTGTACCCGAAGTGGAGAGTACTGTAAAGAGAGAAAGAGATGGAGGAAATTCGTTAGTTAGCTCTTTCTTAAATCAAGTGAAACGAGAGTCTTCCTGAGAGAGAGAGAGAGAGAGAGAGGGAGAGCGAGAGCGAGATTGCGAGAGAGTCGTTTATATAAATCGTTCGTTATCTCTCGCTCTCTTTATTTTATTCGCAAAATCTTTATCTGGTTCCATTGCTTTTGCCAAAAAGTTACGCCGCCACTCCTTTACTTCCCCATAATATTATTTGTTGTCTCTGCGACTCGGTTAATCTTGACTTTTAGTTTAATTTACGATACGCTACAATTACAATTTTTCTCTATTAAAATTTTATTCAAAAACCAAACACTCTCTTCAGGTCTTTGCGCGCGATAAAAGGGCCGAGTTAAAGAACAATATATGCGAAAGCTTAAATTTGCACGAATACGCTCCCCTCGTGTGTTTGTACAAGAGGAATTCGTAGAAAATTTTCTAATTAAGCAGTGTTTAATATAAACACGTAGCAATTATAACTTTAATTTGGCAATTAAACGAATGCTGGTACCGTTATATTTATTTTAGCTGCATCCACATGACACGTCATTTTGATGAATATTAAAATAAGCGTAACGCCTTTATCATTATCCCCATCGCCATCATCCAGCATCGTCGTCAACACCAGCAACATTTCCGCATCGTTATTATTAATATAAAATAATGTGGATGCAAGAGTACTAAAATATTAATAATATCTTAATAATAATCAAACAGTTTTAAAGTAAGCTAAAGTGTGCTCTCGGTAAACAAAATTAAGTCTCGAAAAGTAAATTTCCACGCGGCACTTTCTGTTTATGTTCCAAGTTTCGCAGAAAATAATTAAAATATTAATGAAAAGTTATTATTTATCGTTAACTCGTAATAGTAAGCGGAAGAAGTATATATTTAAGCTCACGTTTAATTTGTAAGTAATAAATATTCCTCGTTCTCTTTTGTCTCTTATTTGCGCACTAATCCATGCACAAGTAATTCGATTAGGGAATAAAAGTTACACGAATTGCCGAAGAAGTATTTCGAATAGCGTTCTTTCTAGACTATTCCTTTTTAATTCGTCCATAATTTTGGTCAACTGCCGTCATTTGAAATTGCACGAAATTGCACAAAGTGGAAAATTAATGCCAAAAACTTTAAATCAGTAATTGCCTTTCGAAACTCGTGCAATCATTTCTGATCGTACGCAGTTTACTAGTCAGAATAGGAGCTAATCAATACGCTCGATGGCTGCATCTACGTTGAAGTAACTCATCAAATGAACCATCATTATCAGGCGTTTCACTAGCTAATCATGGCGACCTACATACCTATCTCCGAGTATTTTACGATCGTAAAGCACAGTCATTACGAATAGATTTACCTTTATCAATAAAGCAAATCGATGAGCACTGCAAAAGTATCCATTGATTCGTAATGAAAGTATTCAGATCTTTATCGTTCACTTTAGTAATCGCTTCAAATCAAGATCAAATTCGTGAAGATTGTTTAACAAGGAGTTATGTTCGAGTCTTTTACCAATGCAAAAGTATGGTTGTTTATTCGATTAGAATGATTATTAAAATAAAAAAGCTGTTGCTTTTCAACCTTATCTCTTAGGATTAGCGAATGTGCTGCGTGGAAACTTTTTCGCGAATCCCACGCATTCGCCTACTTTCTTTACATATATTCCAGTGTCTTTTCCACGTCGAGTACGTTTCTCGAGCGTGCATAATACATATCAAGTGAATATAACATATACGTACATAAATGTATTAAATTGAGAATTTCAATTTAGTGCCCCTTTCATTCATACAGCGTTTTAATAAATTTCATCGTCTGCCACGGGATATGACTTATGAAAATTACACGGGGAAAATAATGAAAACTTTCAAATTGACGACGTTTCGCCAAATGGAAATGTCACGTCGTAAACGTGTGACAACGATCACGTCCGTTTAACCATTCGTTTTTTGAACGTCCAACGTAATAAATTAAACGCAAACGGTTAATTCGTTTGAGATGACAAAATTCTTCGTAACGCTCCTTGACGAGAACCACCGCAATGAGCCGTCGAATGTCGCAACCGTGCGACATTTACGACGTACCATCGTATTCGACCTGCTGCGGCTCGTATAACGGCCACGATCGCAATTATCGCGGGGACAATGGCAATAATTGGCACAATTTGAATCACGTCCATCGATTCAACTTTAATTGTTGCCAGCTTTGCGGCCGATTCATCAATACGTACGCCAACGATCGCACCATAAAAGTCTGTCCGCCGGCGAACGTAATCAAACCTTGCGAGCAATTGGTAGTTTGCAAATCGTTTAATGTGCCAAGCGTCGATGCGCCGCTGTACGAATGCAAGCCGAAAGCGTTGAAACCCTGCCTGAAGAAGTGCCCTTGCAGCGGCACGGAGCCGAAGAAAGTCTGCATCATCGAGGACGAGTGCAACAACCAAGCGGCAATTAATTGCGACGACGAGCCTTGCTGCAGTTGCCCGGGACCCGATAAGAGGTTGATAAGAAGCGTGGGGATGATGGTCATAATGGCGCTGATTTTATTCGCGTGGTTGATCAATTCGTATTTCGCACGGTTTTGCCCGGGTAGACGCAGTTATAGATTCTGGTAGATGATCCAATCCAAATGATGACTAAACTAAACAGAATGCAATTTATAAACGAATTGGCAACTTCAACTTTATACCGCATATCCACATTGTTCGCCTCGGTGGTAAAGTAAACAGTGCTCTAGACACGTGCTCTTGTATTATTCAAGTGCGAAATCACGTCCGAGGCGTTTAGGATTGATGGTCTTCAACTGTTACTTCCCTTTTATTCTTGCAATTCGCAATTGGACTCTCCTTTTCCGTTCCTTTTTCTATCATCTTTATTATCATTATCGATGCGAGGATATTATTGTGGATGGGCGTATTAATGCCGTTATTATTAATACTGGCAATATCAATATTTGTCGCACGCATCGACGTTGTCATTACTCTATAAGCTATTACACGGAAAATGTGGATAGATAACGCATTTCGTACGAATTACACGTGTGTACGTGTATTATTACTACACAAAATATCGATTATTAAATGATATTGATTCTAGATGACGTGCCTATTATGCCGTCGTTACAAATTGGAAATGAAACGAGGAAATTTAATATCCTGCATCGTACGCAAAGGGACAATAATAATATGTGCGCTCGACGACCCAATTTAACGATAATAAAAGCACAAACAACGAGCAAACGGGGCGAACGCTATTTTAATTGTTCGCAAATTCGCGATTAACAAAGAATCGTCATAATCTCGCTGAAACGTTAGGCATCGATTTTAAAATTCGTTCGGGTCGTAATTGATTTAAATTGAAATGCGCGACGAAATGGGTCACTTTTAATGCCAAACACTTATAGGATCAATCAGCGTTTGAATTACCTTGCGCATCGTTTAGTATTACATTTGATGTGCAGCCAGCGATTGGATTAAAGTTTAATTGAAACGCTCTTCAATATGATAATGTTTGTTATATTAATACACGAAATAATCGTTCGTTTTTGCCCCAATTGTTAATATATAAATCTTGTTGCGTTTTGAAATTGAACATAAATATTTATCCGAATAATAGCGAGAATATTAATAAAAAATGGGCTGGTTTCGATTAAATTCGAAATCGCACGCACTCATCGAATTCGAACTATTTGTATATTCAAACGATTTGCAAATGCATACAAATATTTGACGGCTGCCACGATAAAAAGCGATCCGATTTTATATTACCGGGCACGATTAACTGTTATTACTGTTATTACGCAATTAAAGTTATTTGCAAGTTGCGTCAGTGGTAAAACCGGTGCGTTCTTCTCTGACTGTGATCCTCGATCATTTTGTCGCGCGAATAGAATTGCTGTCTGCTCAGTTCCATCAGTAATCGTCTGCAATCCTCGTCCTCTATTGCATCGCCTTCGTGCATAATATGGCCGCTTTCCCAGACGTCGAACGCCACCAGAATTCCGGATAATATGGCGAACGTGAACATCATGCATTCGAATATTGTTAATGCCATCCCTCTATGCGAATTATATCATTCGTTCCACGTCATTTCACTCAAATACTTTTAATGATCAACTGACGGATTCGTGGACGTTGTGTCTTTATCGATCTTCTAAAGGGCGTAATCGTTTCGCTGTGCGGCGAGAAGTATACGGAAAAAGCGAACGCTTGGTATATAGTTTTGAGTGCGTTACAATGTGGGCACAATATGTATTGAATATACAGCGGTAGTTTATTTCCTGTCACGTGCCATTGACAGTTCTATTTATCTCGTAGCATTTTTCTGCGTTTATGTGCTCCTCGTGTGACCTCCGGTTCTTTTTGCGCCGTGCAGAAGAGTGGGCGCAAAAAAAATGTGTACTTTTCATATTGTTGAAATTTATCACATGCTCTCGCACCGGCAGAAAGAGCTTCGTACATTGTAGTATAGGTTATACATTAAGGAAACTATTGAAGAAAAATTACACGTTAGATTCTCTAATAATGCCCGTCCATTTATTCATTTATAACGGGTGCATTTGTCGGACGGGAAACGGAGATGTTTGTAAGAGGAGCGGAGGAAAGAGATGAATTTTCGATGACGGAAAATTGACCGAAATCGATGTAGGTGTTTATAAATATGTTAGACGATGCGATTGATTCCGTTTCGAATGGACGAAGGATTCTCGTTTAATATTATTCCGCAACAATACAATCGACCATCAACATCTGTCTGTATTAAAGATGTTTGTCGATCGAGACAATTTCTATGAAAATAATCGTCTGGCTCGCCAATGATCATTATTATCCTTTCACAAACATTCGTCAAGTGCAAATGATTAACAATGAAAATCTTGCACAATGTAAATTCGAACGCGATCGGTTCGATTCCAGTTTGAAGTTATGATTAAAATGTCCATTTATCTCGTCGATTTCGAGAACCATTCATCAACGTTCCGAGCACTTGTACTTTTAAATGTTCCTTCCCTTTTTGCTTCGCCCATTTCTCAGACAACAATACTTTTTGCAGCAGGATTCCTCTTTTAAACTCCCATTGTGTTTCACGTCTGATACCTTACAATTATGGTCGAGCAGAAAGAAAAGAGAAAACGATGAGTCCTATTATGTTCATCCATCGCTGAAGAGATGTTGTATACGGTTCGCGCAAAAAGGAATCGATCCTCCTAGACAAAATAATTATTTAAAACGTTTGGCCATTAGGCGTTTACTAATAAATCAACCGAACAATTCGTGACGATTTTAATTCCAAATGCGACATTGAGATTGGAACAATAAGCAAACGTCAAATGGCTCCGCAGTCGTCGTCGTCCGTTGCTTTTGTCGTTAAACGAGTGTCGCACAATGCGAATGATAAATTATAAACGACCGCTTAATTAAGAAATACCGAACAAATCCAAGTATTCCTCGAACGTTTAAAACTAATTAGCTCGTTTAAAGAACGAACAAGATTCTTTCTTTTAAATGTTGTTTGGCTCGTACGGTATTACAATTGGATTATTTCCGCTAAGGAAATAATAAGAAAATGAAGACAAAAAAGAATAGTTTTAAAACAGTCCGTTTGTACGCAAACTAAATTCGGAAAGTTTCCAGTTATTGATCTTGACGTAATATTGCGTTTGGTAAATAATGCAGGATCCTCCATACTCCGACTACTCCATGCACCTTGCTGGAAGACTCGTTCCTCATTGTCTTTCACCTCTTATCGTTCGCAAATTGGAAAACGCTGACGTTGCTCGCTGCTTCTGTCTCGCCCATTTTATTCGCAATTCGCTGCATAAATTACAAGACGAGCAGTATATAACTCCTATAAATCGTATGGACTATATGGAATTAAACAAGTTAAAAAGGTCTTCCCCGTTCGCAAAGGAATAAACGCTACTATTCTCCTATTTAACGTAATTAATATACAATTTAGTATTTATTGAATGAAAGTGTCTTTATTCTTGGAGCGGAATAAATTTTGTTGTTGTTGCGTGTTTCTCATTCGTTCCTCTTTCGTTTTGCAGATACGCCGTCGTTCGCGATATCGAGGGAACCGGGTTTCGGTATACCGATAAGGGAAGGAATGCCCGTGTCGTTGAAATGCGACGTGGACGCTAATCCGAGGGCGGCCCCGATCTGGCAAAAGGACGACACCGATCCGCCGGTGCAACAGACGCCGGACGGTTTCCTGAATTTCACCGAGATTAAGCGCGAGCACAGCGGCTGGTACAAGTGTATATCGCGACATTTATTGGGCCGATTCTCCAGCATCGGTTATTTCTTAAACGTGCGCTGTAAGTAAACGATTTTTTCCTTTTAATTCAAGGAAGCGTTTGATTAGGGATCTCTAAGCAAACACGTGTGCGTTTCGAAACCGGCGAGTAAAAGGTATAAATGGCCGGCATCATCATCAGTTAGCTTTATGAAATTTCGGCGCAGGCATTAGAGTTTTCAATTCCGAATGATTTACACGGACTCGCTTTCGTTTTTTCTTTCCTTTCTTTCATTCCAGCGATTTGCTATCCGCTATCTTAATGTGCATCCATCGAGACCCTCTTCTTTTTTATGCCTCGTCTTCGTTCGTTTTTCCTTCTTCCTCGACTGGAAGATCGTTAGCGTCAAAGAGATATTATGATTTAAAGGATGGCAACCGGAAAGAATAAAAAACAGGGACGAAAGGGACACGCTCAAAGGCACTAATCGAAATATCAGTTATACGAGGCATTAAAGCATTTTCGTAATAAAAGTGTGTTTATGAAAAATTACCGATTCTTTTTATTTCCATTGCGTTCACGTGCTAACTGGACAGAAATTTAATTTCGTTCGTGTCATAAATCAGTGGACGGCGACCTTATTTTCTCTTTTTTTGTTCCTCCCGTTACAATCATCATCGTCACATAATCTCATCCGAACACCATAAATAATTTGATGTCGCAAATTTCCATTATCCCATTTGCAGCCTGGGGACGAGTTTCTCTACAATTAAAAAAAATCCCGATTCTTAGGAGCGATATCAAAGAGAATATAATTTTAAGCGGCGGTTCATTTAAGACGTTGGGTAGAGAAACGAATTAATCGTTATTCGCTCGCTCCCTCGCGCGGGTCTCCTCTTCCACCAGTCCTTTTCCTTTTAATACATATTTGCCTTAATAAAATCGATACCCGATAAAATATTAACTAGCAAAAGTTTAATATGAAGCGAAATTATACGAGAAAATTAATTTCAACAATGTAAAATTGTATTTTAGATTTATATTTGATTTTGGATTAGCAAGTTTTGTTTTGGAGTTGTTGTTATTTCAGACCGAACGAGACCCGAGTAAGATGAAGGAAAAAACAACTGTTGGGAAAGAAAGAAACAGAGGAAAACTGAGAATCGGAGGAAAACTCTTCGAATTTCAACTTCTTCTATCCCCATCTTTCCTTTCGCTTATTTTTTGTTCATGTTGTTCGCCTCATCTCAGAATTTACCATCTGTTGTATTATTGATTAGGAGGAATGCAATGGATAAAATTTAATCAGATATTCCTCTACATCGAACAAAGTTAATTTCCTGAAGTTGAAACTCGAAACTGATAATGGAGAATGACACACGACTCTATCGACTTATTTGATATTTATTCCTCTTTGATTTTCTCTCTTTTGCTTATTGATGCTCCAGGACATAAATAAGCAGCCTCCTCCAGAAGAAATCAACGCCAGTTGTAGCTTACGATTTAAGTGGACTAAAATAACGCAATAGCAATAGTTTAGAGTTGATAAGTTATAGTCACTTACTAGTAGAAGTGGCAAAAATTCGCATTTTTGCATTTTTGGTGAATATTGAGGAATTTGGAAGCGTGGCATAATTATTTTCATCGATATTCACTAAATCTTCTTCATTCAAGTTATTGCTCAATACTTGATTTTTGCATTGGATATGTTCTAATAGAAATTCGCATTTTGATTTTGGCACGAATTAGCCTTCGATTGTCCCTACAAATGGCGCGAGTTTCAGCCGATTCGAGAAGATGAAGAAAAATGGGGAAAATTGGAAAAATCCAAAGGGGTTATTAGCCTTGCTTTTTTTGCAAAAAAAATGGCAAAAAGTGGACTTTTTCCAAATGAAGCGGAATCGAGTCAGCATCAATGCGAATAAGTGAAAACCATCGAAAACTGCAAAGAAAATCGATTAAATGCGTCGCAAAAGGAGGGAAATATAACGGACAAATAATAAATGCTTTTGAATCAAATTGATTTTTATTTGAAATAAACCGCCTCGAATACGACACAATGTCAGTGTACATCTTATATATTATAATTTGGTCCATTTAGTTGATGCTTCTCTTTGTTACACGCGTGGGTTTCGAAGGCACTTAATTTAATCGATAATAACTGGATGTAATTTTTATTTCGCTTTACTTCTAAGAGATATTATCATAATCATCCTCAATTGATTGATGGATAATAATTTTCGGAAGCCTTTCCACCGCGATGGTAATAATAGATAATACGTAATTTTCCTAAGTAATAACAATATATAGTGCGCTAAAAGTACTTCAACATATGAGTTTAATAATTTAATATGAATACATTATGCTTGCACGACGTTCTAAATTTTCAAAGTCCTTGCTGGAATTTAATATGCATATTAATACTAATAAAACACACTTGGTGCGTCGTGTCTAGCACACGAGTCTCAAAAAATTAACGAATCTTCAATATAAACTCACATTTAAACTTCCTATTAATCGATATTTAATGTTTACTTCCATAACTAAGCACTTTAAGAGTTACAAAATGAGCTTATTGAAATTTGTGCAAAAATTCAAAAGTAGGGAAAGGTTCCCTAAAAGTGCAAAATTTGAAGAAAATCGAGGCTCAAAAAAAATGAATGGATCTCAATGTAAAACTCACTAATTAATCGATCTTTAATGTTTATCTGCAAAGTTAATCATTTTAAAAGCTGTATGTGCAAAAATGCAATCATTTAGATTAACAATGGTCAGTATCGATTTTGGTGGATGCGCCGGGTAATTGTATAGAAACTGATACCATTTTTTTCTTGAATTATTATTATCATTTATTATAATATTTCCCATTTGTTGTTTATCTTATTTCTATTTTCCAGCTGACATGGAAGTAACACAGGAGCCTGATTTTGATATAGGAGAACTTAGTTCGACAGGAAGACAGATTGAAGTGGCTCTCGGCGGAGCCGTTCAACTAGCTTGTCCGCCCGGTAAGAGAAAAACAAAGTACTCAATTCTTCTCTTCGGTTTTCTTCCTTGACTTCAAAATCAAATCGAAAGCTTTTTCTGTTTTTTTTTTGTTTATAATTAATTAATTGATTTCGATTGTGATTTGCACAATCAAATAATAGTAACTAACAAAAATTATAATTGGCAAATTCCGGCGTGTTTTAATTAAATAAATTGCATCTACGTTTTTTTTTTGACATCATATTTTTAATGAAATTTATATAAAACAAAACGCGGTGGTTGTACTGTTGGTCGATGACGATGATGGCGATAATAATGAAAAATATAATTTATCTCAACTGAAGCTTAAGCTTTCCATTAACAGTTTTCCGTCGAGCGTTAAATGACATTTTAATTTAATTTAAATTTGATTATAGCCAGTGTGTAGTACATAAGCTTACAGAGGATAAATTGATATTTCAACCAAAACACTTATCGGCTTTAAGCATCATAAAAATCGTAGAACAAATTAATTCGTTTTAATGGTCTTATTTCACCAAATTCTATTTCTACAAAACGAAATAATAGGCCAATTGTTTATTGGCCAGAGAGTGTTGATTAAATAATAAAATGTAATAAAGTAAAATGTTCTTCGACTAACAATGTTTTCTTTCGTCACGTTTAATTGAATCGAATTGGAGGAGATGAAAGGGATGAATAATATGTTAATAGAATTCGATTTTTCGTTTTTCTTTCGGCGTTACATTAAATCAACTGTAAAATTGCTTCGTTTCATATCGCCTTTTCCTTTTTTCATTTCGATGCTTATCTCCGATGGAAAAGAAAAGCTCGTGTTTTTTCTATTGCTTTTGATAGCAAAGGAAACAGGAATTATAAAATTGTTAAAAGGAAAATGCCGTACAATCAATTTATTTATTTGAAGAATTGTTCAACGTCTACTCTAATTTCATCCATCCGTTTACGTCGTTCTTCTTCCTATCAATTTTTATTTCCGCTTCTTGTGTGCACATGCAATTTGCAACGTACGTTTATGTCGTTCCTTTAATAACGAACTAAAGACATTGTTTACACATTCCCCGGTCTTAAAAGAGACGAACGACCTGGCGAGTAAAAAGTAAAAGAAAGCAAAACTACTTAAAACGAAATTATCCAAAAAAGTTTCCTTTTTACAAAATAAAATTTGTCTCGAACACGTTTACATTTTAAACGACCAAACAGATGACGACGACGATGATGATGATGCCGCCCATCATCTTCTTCTTCTGCTCCTTGTTCTTCAGGATGATAATGAAGTCTAGACGCTTCGATGCTGTTCTAAAAGCAAAAAAGTACACTTGGAATTAGCAAAGTTTAATCATTTTTTTCTCATTGTCTCATTTGTTCGTCCGACAACAAAAACGAGTAAGTGAACAATGAAGATAAATGTACCATTATCGGCTGTTTATGATATTAAAGTATATTAAGATGGTGTAATTAATTTTCTTATTATTAGCTATTTAATAACATTACAATGAAGCTTCGCTTCTTCTACGCGCATCCAATTGTTCGTAATGCGAAAAATCGAATTTATCATCGGTAAATAAACTCTGTGAATGCCCTTATCTCTTTGCTAAATTGCCATAAATACTTGTATCCGAATGAAATCGGGTTTCCACCACTATTTCTACCCCTGACTGCTTTGCTTTCTTTCCGTGCCCTTTTACCGTTCTACGATGAAATATGTTTTGTTTATGCTTGTCACACCCCAATTTGATGCCAATCTAAATTCGATTCGTACACTGACGAAGAGAGAACAACAATAGTGATAAAAAATAAAATAACAAGAGGGAATGAATGAGGGAAAAGGAGATAAAAAGAAAGAATACGCGTCGTATAAGAATCGGTACGTAATAGCTGGAAATATAAAAAGGAATTTCGCAAAATTGCTATGATAAACGTGTTTTGCAAGCTTCAATTGTAATGTACGATCAGTCCTCTCTGTCTTGCTTCTTCTTCCTTTTGCCCTGTTCCTTTATTCAACTGCAAAAAGCTTTCTTATATCCGTATACGTTTGTATATTTAAGCCTCTTACGCCGTAATGTTTGCTCTGTAAACATTTCGTAAATTATTTTGTTTATTATTTCCATCCTGCCCCGGTAGAAACAAATTCTTAACTTTCTCCCGAAACTTTGGCTGATTTTCATTAAAACATATCCGTAGGAAAGAATCCGCCCGGATGGAGCAATTTTGTGCCAAATTCAAAATGCAAAATCCAGTAAGATAAATTGCATTGCAATAAATACAAAATAGAGTCTTTTTAAAAGTGAATCCTCTTAAAACAGCGAATGTAAACACAATTGCTGGCGTCAGTTTTTAACTGGAAAATGTGAAAGGCAACTTTTATTGAAAAATTCCAGATGTTTTGTTGTCAAAAGGAAATCCTATTTTCTGCATTCCGAAGAATCACGGTTTTCTTAAAAAGAATGAAGAATGTAGGAATTTCCCACCTCAACATCGAATGCACGACGACGTGTTTGGCCTGCTTAATAACACGAACAACGATTTAATTGGCCTCGTTCATGCAGGAAAAAGTTTTATCGAATCAAAAACGAAATCTGACAAATTATGATTTACGCTTTAACATATTGCTCTTGTTTTTTTTTTCTTCGCTTGCCAAAAAGAAAATAGAAGCAAGGGAGCGTAAGGAAAAATATAAAGCTGAAAGTCTGCCTCTTACGCCTTTTATTCAAGTTAAATGCCGCATAAAAGATGTGCACGCACATTTAATATTCATGGAATATTATGGTGGCAGTAGTTGGTAGTTTGGTAGATAGTGGCAGCATTCTGTACGTAGATCTCCACCTGAATAGCATTTTTATACGTTTTGTTTGCCATTAATCTTTCATAATAATGCCAAGATTTCCAACGATAAACCGTAACACATACGTTCATGTATGCATCATGCGATTCCATGCGAAAGAAAAAAAAAGACGAACACGAAATGTAGAAAGATGTGACACCTTTAAAAAGTTAATCGTAAACCAAAAGAACCGCAAAAAAGTAGCCCAAAAGAAAAGTACCACAAAAGAGAGAATAATAAGGCATCGTGACGTGTATTTTTGATCTCCTCTTTTATTATAAATTTCATAATATAACATGAATCTTTTATAGTTAAGATATTCATTGGGATTCGCTCGATGGCGAAAAAAATGCGAAAGAGAAACGAAGAAATTAGAAACTCGCGCAGAATATTAATTGGGAAAGTTGGCGCGGCGCATCCGCCACAAAATAAATCTTACTCCTTATGTCGGAGTCGTTCTCGTACGAAGCGCAACTTAATTCTTTCGCTCTTAATAAGGTGTAGGGCAAGTTGCACGTTTGCTGACAGAGAATGAGACGAAATAACCGATAGAAGGAGCGAATTGTACGTGAACACGTTTAGGTTCTTTTTACGTAGCTCCTTTCTAAATCGACGAAATGAAATGTCGAAATAAAGCAAAAATGTTTGTAAATTAATGTTTTCCCTCGTTGTTTATAGGTACCTCGGGATGTTGGACGCGCGTTGAACCTGGTTCGGCGCGTTTGGAGCCGTTGGGTGCCTCGCAAGAATTACGATTAGATAAGGTGCTGTATCAAGATGCAGGCGAGTATCGTTGCGTTGCGCCCAGCAGAGATACGCTGCGAAGACTTGATTCACTACGTACCGCATTATCAGTGCAACTAACCGTTTCCGGTAAGTTTAAATTGAATTTATAAGACCCTCTTTCGCACTCGGCAACTTTATTATGTGCTAAATTTTAATTAATCACGAAACGGAGCGGCGAAGGAATGATAACAGCTTCTAAATTAACGTTGCTTGCATCTTTCTGCGGTTTAATACTTGTTTGTGTCTTTTTTTTGCATTTTCTTCTGCGAAGAAAAGATATTCGTTTGCCATTATACCCGGAGATGAACGTGGCACGTTTTGTTAATTGCATAAAAGGGAATCCTCGAGGAAAATGAATATTGTGCAGCGCGATCCTTTGCAGCGGTACAGCTTCGAGCCGCAGAGACCGCACAAAAAGAGCGCCGTCCTTTTTGCCGAAGACTATAAAATAACCGCAAACTAGTTTCAAACTCTCGTGCGCTTTTTTTATGTCTCTATTTATATAAACTTTTTTCGCATACACAATCAAAAGATAAAATGTTGCACGTCCGTTCGACGATGTTGAATTTTAACTGTCTCCTCTTCCTTTCGCTTTGGTAGAGCTTTCTAATAAATTGAATTCTTCCTATCTCGAATTTTGCCCCATAACAATCTCCTATGGCAAATTCTCCCCCTTTGTTTCGCAAATATAATACATTTTATTTGCCTTTCAAAATCATAACCCGTACACACCCGCACATAAATATATCATGTACTATATTCTCTTTTACTTTTCAGTGATTGTGAGATACTATTTTTTATCTTTTTTGGGCTCCTTTAGTTTTGCCAATTTTGAAAGTGACTAATCATAAGAGACAAATTGAATTAAATAGAATGTGACCTGAAAATTTATAATTTTTGCGGTAGTCCATTGTGAATGCACAAAGCGATTGCTTTATTAACTTTTTTAGCGCATACCCGCATTTTCCGTGGGTTAATACTTCATTTTCTCCCTCAGATACATTTACATGCACATTTCCATATGTAAATTTTTGCAATTTTAGTAATGCATTAACGTGAATTAGTTGAATACTTTGGGGACCATTTAAATTGGTATTTGACCGTTTGTAGAGGAACAAAAAAAGAGTCTGACCAACAAAAATTGCGAGAAATTTTGCTCTACAACTTTATACAATTCCTTCTTTTTTTTTATATGCGAAACTAAAAACTAAAAGTGAACACGTATGTAAATTAGATTTAGAATTCGTTTTCCGAAAAGTTTATTTCGTTTTAAATTAAAACTCTGGCAAAAAAAGTTGCGTTCCCCGTGCCACCATCGAATTCATCTCTTTCTAGTGCATTTAATTGATATTAACATTAATAAAATGCGAAATTATTTAAATTTACACGGCGAAATCGTGTTGCCAACCTTTTAAATTTCAATTTACATAAAACCGTATAAACCTTTTAATTACGTGCACACACGCACTCACTAAAAACCCGTTGCCGTTCATCATCGTCATCATTTTTATTTTATGCAATGATTATCATCAAATGAAATTAATGCATCAATTACGGCGACGATGTCTGCGTGTGTTTACGTGTCACTTTTTTTGTGCGGCATCTCGCTCGTATAATTAAAATTGGAATGTGCGAAGAGAAATCAGAAACAATGAAAAAGGAGGAAAGTTAAAATGAAAGAATGGCAACGAAATCACGTTGTTTCGTGCACCACATTACATATGTCACGTCCAGCAACTTGCCGGATTAAAATACATGCCGGCGCAGAGTGAAAAGGGCGACACTAACAGAAGGAAAACGAGATAGTGTCTGTGTGTGTGTGTGAGAGAGTGAAATGCGAATTTCCTCTTCTGCTTTATGTTTCCCTGAACTTTCGCATTTAATTGTTCCAGCATTTTATGTGGTGCTGTGTGCTTGCCACTGAAATACAGAGACCGAGTCTTTTCGGTCCATTGTCTCGTCGTGCACTGAAATATGGTTACAGTAAACAATTTATTGTTCATAATCAAGTTTTATTGTTATCATTACTCTTATAATTATCAGCGAATTGTTCCAGATTATAATTGATGCGTTTGCGATTAATTTATTTTACATTACGATCCGTTTATTTAAAGGAAACATTTTCCTTCGCAAATATCGAATTTATTTATAGGCAATATGCTACGAAATAGAAACCGCAAAAATAATAAAGAGCAACAGCAAAAAATGGACGAGCGGTTTTAATTTTTTTATGCGCCAAAAGCAATTATGAGCAAATGTGCATTGTGAAATATATTACTTTGAAATACTTGCTTTGTAATTAAAGCCATACGTAGGGGACATTAATTTAAAATCTAGTACAGTTAAATATGAAATGTGCACATTATTAAAATTAAATGTGAAACTGCAAATGAAACTGAAAAAAGAAAACCGTTTTTTTTTAACGCAAATTTGTCCGCAAATAATTTGTCTGGCCCATCCAAAGGGGCAAAGTTAAAGTCAGATTGATGCCATTTAATCTGATCGAAAACAAACCACCCTCCATCAGCGCTTATCATCGTTGAAAATCATTCGCAAATATAAGCGAAATCATTTTCCCATATCGCTTGTTCTTGTCGAATGAATGCACGTGCTGCTGCGTATGTTATCGACACAATAAATGATAATCCCTTTAACAAACAACGAGTAAACGTTTGCAAAGAAGAAGAAATGGAGTGAAAAGGATTTTGTGGATTTTCTATAAGCTGCAAGTGCAATCCATAAATCAAATAATCTATAGGAAAAGAAGGAAAATATTAACGTATTTGATTTGGTCCTCGTCCTCTCCAATTTTGTTTCCTTTTTTATCCAACTGAAAGACCAACGACAGGCAACAACAGCAACATCATAAAAATACGTCTTGTAAAAGAAACTCCAGTACAAAATCGGATTATTTCGTACAATTCCCCAATGTCGGTGGGACCATAAAGAATGAGGAGAACGAAAAATTTATGTAATATGAAGGGAAGAAGAAGAGGAAAAAAAATAGACGGATGAAGAGGATGAAAAATTTCGTGATTCGTTTTTCTTCAGCTAGGACTATTGCCGCTCGTCTTCACGTTTCCTATAGATAGATGGATAAGATACAAGACAGTGTTACCACTACGACAACGACAACAGCGACGTGGAAAAATGTAATAAAGAAATACACACGTAAACTTAGAAGGACTAATCCCAATAGGACGACCAACTTCGACAATGTCGCCTCGGCAAAGAAAGTGTGAAGTTAGTCCCTTATTGCCACTAAACTTTTCCTCCTTTGCCATTTTGGGAATCTTCTTAGAGAATTTAAGTACGAGCGAAATTGCTATATATATATAACAGAAATCATGGTCGAATTTTCAACGGAAACTCGTTACGAGTTTCTCTTGCCGCTTATTAACTTATTACGGACATGACGGCTTCTCCTTCTGCGTTTATTATTTTATAATTAAATGTACTCCACCGAATTTTAATCACTTTTAAACTGCATGGAAATTAGAGATACGAATTATAATTTGGACCTTAATAGAATTTTTTTCTTGCCCCTTTAGCCCACCCCGATTAAGCACAAATAGAGCAATGGGAAAGTAATTAATGTTGAAAATTAATTTTTTTTTATTCCTGAATTGTTACACGTATAAAGTTTTCCTTCCCGCAATTTACGGCGAAGAAATTGCTTCTTGGGCTTGAATAATTTACCCTTCGTGCTCGCGTGTATGAGTGCATACGAATAACAAATACTCCTTATAAATGCATTACATTTTTCCTGCAGCATCTTCACCAAAAGGAAATTTAATAAGATGAAGATACGTATAGGATGGCATTCAGGACCGTGTCGATGCTGTTTACATTCCTCTGCAACGAGCATTAATAAACGAAAAAGAAAGTCGTCGACAATCTAAAAAGACGTTCTAATTATAGTCGTAGCATTTGAAGTCCAATTAGTGAAACTCGCTAATAACAACCATCGGTCGACTGCATTAAGAACTATTTTAAGACCTTTGCGAGTGTGCAGCGCCCATGTGGCATCATCGATTTTAGATTAAAACTGAGAACGGCCCTGTGCTCGTCTCCGAACACTTTGCCACATTTGTCGAGAGCACAAAGAAGGTAATAATAACATGTATGTTTGCAAAAGTGAAAAAGGAACGCTACAAAGGACAATAAAATTCTAACGTACACCGCAATAATAATGATAATACTCCGTGTACTTTCATTTATATTTCTTTGTCTCTGCGTGATGAAGTAAGCGAAGAGATGTGTATAATAATAATAAGAAGGAGGGCGGCAGAAAAAGGAAAACAGCAAACCCACCCCGTATGTTCACGTACGTCAAAGCTATTTATATGCTAAAAATCTAGGGGATGGCCAAATGTATTCCGATGTTTTTTAAGATTTAACAACGTATCGGATCAAAGGCTACATGTTACATTAAATCCCAAGGGTTCGATGTGGCGGTCCCATGCAATTTCTCATACGATCCATTCGATTATTCCCTCCCGTTACGTCCTGACGTGAGGGAGAGAAGGATTTTTTTCCTTTTCGAAAGACGAACAACGTTTCCTAATCGAAAACATATTTAGACAAGTATCGTCCCCCATTTCTGTTCGGTTCAATTTTAATTTGCATTAAACCTCTATGACGTTTTTCCCTTTTCGTTTTCTATCTGTCCGTTCTCCTCGTTGCTTTTGTTTTCTTTTTGCAGCAAACGTTTAACAGTGTGCAATTTTACCTCTCTATTTAAATAATACTGGTACGTGCAAGCGATGGAACGACGGATGAAAGAGGAAACTGGCACAAGTAAAATTGCTACTTGACACACCGAGTCCCCGGTCGTCGCTTTTGCAAATAAACTATGAATGTTTAAACATCACTTGCGGGACTCTTTTTGCAGATTGACCATTCCCCCGTCGGCTACGTATTATTTTGCTATTTCTCTTGCATATTTATTCGCTTCCTGTTATTATTTCTTCTTTTCTTCTCGAACGAATAAATTCATTGATAAATTTCGTTAATGCTACCGACCTTTAAGGAATTGTATTCTTCGTTCCATTTAGGCGAAAACCAGAATGAGTCGCATTAAAAGAAAAAGTCGGTATATATGGATTAAGGGTGGATGAGAATTATGGTCTACTTCTAATTAGAGTAAGAACGTAATCTTCAACATCTATTTCCGGTGAACAAATTTTTTCCTCTTGGCAAACGTTTCGTTCTTTCTCGTCCCCCCTTTAATTCCTTTCTTCCTTCTTCTTCTTGTTGCCATTGAGGAATGAAAGCAAAAAAAAACTTTTTCTTGCGTACTTTCCCTTTCATTTCGACGTTTCGCGTCGAGCATAGGACAACGGGAATTCGTTATTCCCTTCGGGGAATTAATAGGAGGGCGACCCGTCGTTACTAAACGACGAAGACAGTTAGGGAAAAGAGCACCAAAACTAGAGGAAGGAGGACTAAAACGAAATAGGCTTTTAGAAGCGATTTCCTCTTTTTTTTTTTCAGGTTCAAAAGTTAAAAATTAAAAAGTCAAATATCGTGTGGCAGGAGAAGGCAATATTCGATCGAAAAATTTAATGGGTTTCCCTTTTTTCTCCTAAGCTTCCTGACCGAAAGGCGAAACGATCGCTTTTGTTATTGTTACACTTGAAAAACAAACTTTTTATGGATCGCATTTAAAAAATAAATTGATAGTGAAAGACATCGAAATGATTATTACAAGTTTGCAATGGTGAAACACTGAAGCCATTCGGCGTTCCACCTCTTTAAAATTCTGAAACGATTCGTAGTGAAAAAGGGAAAGAGCGGAAACTTTTGCCCGTTCTCACGCGGTGGCACGGAGACACACATTGGAGAGGGACGCCCGTGAGGAAAAGTTGTTGGGTTCGGATTTGTTAGCGTCGTTACGGCATTTTTAGTTTTTGAACTCGCTCTCTGGGAGTGTCACGCCGAACGACTTTTGCTAAGTGCGGGCGAGAGAGGGAAACATGTTTGCATAATTCGATTATCATACGGAAACCGTTGTTGTAGTTCTCTAGTATGTGGCATTTTAAATTGAATATGACAACGAACACGAAATTTGCAAACGGAGAGGGTTAGTCCTCATGTTTTCGTTTTTTTTTTAGCTGCGAATTTTCAAATTAAAATTATAATTCTTCATTTAGCAGAAGAGTTTCCTTTTTAATCGAGTTATATAATTTTTTAAACGAATTTGAGTTTCGACGTAGAAACGGCAATTGGAAACTTATTGAAATAGTGTGAGGAATAAGTTTATCGAAGTTTCTAGCTGACAAAACGAAAAATGGCAAAGAGTTTGAAGCGATAATTTTTCGACAAGATATCCGAATTCTTTTCGTGTCCTCAGCACGATCCCCTCCTAGTCTTAGCAAGCAAATCCGTACGCAAGTTCGATATTACTTTATGAAAGGCAATTTAAACGCGCGAGAGAAAAACTTTTCGTTCCGGCCCTCCGCTTGCAAAACGTGTTATATGGACACGGTTTATTAAGTGCCATAAAACAAGTGAGGGGGAAACGAAAAAGAGCGAACGAACGGAAAAAGAAAAGCGATAGTAAAAACCTGTCGTCTAGTTATTAAATAGTATTTAGAGGGGTCGAACGATATAATTCAAAATGTAATCTCCAAATAATATCTTTGCCAGTTTACATAGGATCCTGTGGGAAACGGAGAGAGAGAGAGTCGGAGAGATAGTGCAATCCCGGGGTGATGGTGGCGGCGGTGCGTAGTGAGGGCGCAACCGCCGCCGACCACCCTCCGGAGCCACTTTTAATCCTCTACTCCTATGCAGAGAGAACGTCAAAAGCCCCGTAATTTATCGGTGTCAACTGGCCGTTGTATAAAACTCGTGAAATGGACCGGAGCACCGACGCTCGTAATTCACTCAAATGGTGAATAAACGTTTCAATTCCCTAATTTTATTGTGCAGAAAATGTCGCTTCAGTACGTTCATCTTTTTCGCTGGTCTCTCTCGCCTTTTTTCTGCGCCGTTATCCTTGCACCATTTCCAAAGCGAGGAATAAAATGAAATGGCCACTGCGAGAGAGAGATAGAGCCGTTGTTTTGCTCGTTTTGCAGACATTAAAACGATAAATAAACAGAAATTAGAGGATGGGAAACGCGCAATAAAAAGAGCGCGCGGAACAATGAGCGTTGCATTTTAATGCACGGAACAAATGTCAACCGGGGTTAATATCATTATTGACCCATAAACAAATAATGTGCTTCGCGTACCGGGCGTTCCAATGAAAATTAACCATCTCCAATAACCTTTTGTCTAATAATTTATTCCGCACATGTCCTAGAGACGTACTCTAACGGTTATAAATCTTTGCGAGATAGCAACGCCAGAAAATAGAACATAAAGTGTTAAATTCTCTCCTTTTTTGCTGTGTGGTTGTGCGCCCGCAGATTAATCTTTCCATTCCGCTCCGCATTAATTTTTATTGATAACATTTCCGCTCCTCCTCGTCTCCTGCATAACGACGAAAAAAGAAATGCTCCTCTTCCTTCCACTTACTATTATTGCCGTGCGCACGATTTTCTTCTGCCGCCCGTCGCAGCGAGAATAAAAGAACTCGATATAAACGTTGACGTAGGACAAATTATAGTCGTTTTCGTCACGTTCACCCTAAATTACCCCAATTTTAAATTTCAAATTTTATACGGCTGCCGCATTAAAGTCTATGCAAAGTCGAAATTTACGTATTCTTCTTATTGTCGTAATAATAATAACAACAACAGCCCAAAAGAAAGTAACAATAAGCAGCAGCATTCGAAACGAACAATGGACAAATGCATCTCCCTCCCTCTCTCTCTCTCTCTCGCTCTCTTTTCCCAAATAATTTTGACGCACAAATTACGTATTATAAACGGAAAATAAAATTTGTAATGGTATCAATATTTGGACGTCGGTAACGAGGGGGCGAACGAAAAGGAAAAACGAAGCAAGAACGTCGCTTCCTTAATGATCACTCTATTTTTGCATACATTTTTTGCCTCTCCAGCCGCAAAATGTTCCTTATTTGCCGCAGCCAACAAAAAAAAAACGTAGAAAAGAGGCGAAGAAATGTGTCGAGAACATTTGCGAGTTAATGGTCTGCAACGGTGGATAATAATGATACGTATAAAAGTGAGGCAAAAAGGGCGTATAACCAAACAAGAGAGAACTATGCAGCAACAAGAACAACTAGTAAATATTCATAAACGAAAAAAAAAGAGGAAGATGTACGTTAAGCTTATTTTGTATATTATGCGGCATTATACAATATTATTCGCCCCCATGACCACTTTCGCGTTCCCATCGTGCTTATTTACACCGGCCCCGTTGAAAAAGTTTTAATCTTTGTTCCAACGCTATCCCAAATGAATATATTTACGTGTGTAAGTATACATATTCAAAACGTTTCAGTCGCCTCCTTTTCCTCTGTTTTCGTCCCGGTTTCAAACCTCTATTCGTCGCATTAAAACGGCTATAATAACGTTATTATTATTTAAAATGAGAAAGTTTTTATTAAAAAATAAAGGAAACCTATAACAAGGAGAACCTAGAGGAAAATTAGAAGAAAGCACTGGAGCACCGAGTGGTACGGGATGGACGAAATGAAAATAACGTGGAGGTTAATTTCATCTCATTTACCTCTTATTAAATTATGAAGGAAACTAATTTATTTTACAACTCGACTATTATTTCTACCAAGATTAATTTCATAGCCAACATAAAGCGACGTCTCGCGAGAACGACGACGGCGGCGGCGTCGGCGTTGACATCGACGTCGTTCTCGTAATATTCGAATTCGTATTTTCAATTATTTCTTTGACCGAAGCAACGAGAGTAGGAATGTAAATGGAACCAAAGAAAAATTTAAGACGGCAATTTGTACGTTAATTTTTTCCTCTCTTCTCGTGCCCGGCCATAAACGACGGAAGCTTAAGGGAGAGAAAGCGCGATGCTTTAAAAAGCGTTGGTTATTCGTTATAAATACGCCGTAATTAATAACGAGGGAATTTTTAATCTGCGAGAAATATATTCGGTTTCATTATAATTATTGCCTTAGTTCGAGCAAACGTTAATTATAACGCAAGTTCACATTTTAAATGGGTCTCATTAGTAAGCTTCGCGTTTTATTATTGCATTTAAAGGCTTCCGTTCGCTCGTGAATTTGTGCCTTATAAACACACACACAGATTATGTAGTCACGCATACGAAAGTGGTAGTAGTTTCTGGTATACCTGAGACAAATACTAAGTTTACAAATATGCAAATTATTATTATCTCAGATAACTGCAGACGAATCCGCATGCATTAATTTGATATTCCTGTTTAACATGTAAATATTTTCCTAATACCGTCTAGATGAAATGTTTGTTAAGAAAATTTACGTCGAACCGCATAAAATACACGTACATACGTACCAACAGGCTGTTTGTTTAAAGTTGGTTAATGATTACATACTTTGAAATGACTTTATTTCGCCGCACAAATGATATTAGCATAGTTTTCTTTCGGTTACTACAGCCAGCAGGTACGACGACGATCATGATGATGATGCATTTTGCATATTGCAAAACCTTTTCTTTTACATTCCCTTCCAACAACACGAGCAAAACCTCATTTAAATTAGAAAATTTTCTTAATTAACAAACACAAACTGCTACGTACAAAAATAATAATAACAACAACGGCAAAGAATGCGTTCGTTAACGAATAAAGTTTTAATTAGACGCTTTTATAATCCTGATCATTTTTCCTTTCTTATTCGCAACTTGTTCTTACTTGCATTTGAATATCTCGCATATCAAACTCCACTTAAATGCATGTACGTGTAGGGCAAAATGCTGGAAACCTTTTATTGCATCGACAAAAGGAGGAAAATAGGGGGGAAAAGGGAACAGAAGAAATGCGAGGCTCAGCCAAATAAATTGCATAGAAACGTTTGGTCCAGGAAATGGCGAAAACGATGCGACAATAAGTATGCTGATGATATTCAAAGTGGCATATTGCTTCTTCTACATACGAATGTGTGCACCATTTGTTTATTTCGAACATCGTGAAATGTGTATATTACTTTCGGAACGGAATATTTGCTACGTTTCTATATTTTGGAGCGTAAACTTTTCCAATTTCGCGTTTATCTTTTTCCCATCCCCTTACTTCAGCATGGAAATTACGAACCGGAAAGATTTGCAAATCGTAAGCAAAGATTAACGCTCGTTGATTGTTAACTTATTTACAAGAAACAAATATATTTACCCTAAATAAATATCAATGTTTTGTTCACGTTGTCGTTGTTATTAAATTCAAACAGCCTCCATAAACGTAATTATTATTTATAAGTTTAATAATTGTTATAAGCATATATTGGGATGATGGCAAAAATTAAAAAGTAAAAAGTTTTAACGTATCGTAATGGGTTACTTCATTAGAATATAAATAACATCAACTTTGTATTTATATCATGTGTATATACCAGATATATTCATAAAATGCGCCAAAGGCCTCAACATTTCACGGCTAATAATATCGTTACCTGAGAGCTGTTTACGGAACCCGGCAATTTATTTATGCGTTGAGAGGGCACAAGTAAAAAGTAAATAAGTTTTCATGAATATTTATTCAACGAGACGCCCTCGCCGTCGTCGATTCCACGAAGATGAAGTTACTGGATGAGGTCGATCCTTTTGCAAACAGCCAAGCTACCGTTAACAAACTCTCTGTACTGTTAGACGGATTATTATTTTTAATGACTTTTAGCGAGAAACTTGCGCGATTTTTTCTATGCTGATATCTGCTTCGTCGAATGTACAACTCGAAAAGATAGAAAAACGAAACTCCATCAAGGACGTAAGATGACCGCAAAACCACCGGCGACCACATTCTGGTGGCCGAAACCTAATATTAGGTCTCGTGGGTCTACGGGATAGGCTTAGACGGTTAATAACGTATCCAAATCCCAAGCGGTCCTCCTTTTCGCAATATATCAATTTGTAAAACCAATAAAAACTGCTTAGTCTATTATTACATAGATTTACGCGCAGAAGGAGCAAAAGGGAGAGAATGTTGAACCACTTGAGCCTCGGATAAATCCTTTCTCTTTTCAATTCCATCGCGACATTTTACAGTTGAATTTTTTGCAATTCGTTTTGTTAAAAATCAATTCTTATGCTTCGAGTAATTCTACCGACTTCGACACAACATAAAAGTGAAATTTTATGTCTGCGATAAAATAAAACGTACGATTTTATTGCAAAAAATATAGTGTAATGAGAAAAATAGGAATTAGAAACGAGCAAAATAAGAAGGAGGGTAAACGAAACGGAAATTAAATTTAGCTTTCTTCTTGCTCCCCGTATATAACGTCACATATCACGCGCACACTTTCGTTCCTCCACGAAATATCGGCTCTGTACAGGAGCTTTAAGGAGAAGTAAAAACTCCGTCTAATGTTTGTCAATAAATGTCATTTCCTATAGGAAGTTTCAATAAAGTTTATGTTTGATATTACATTTTCCTCTGGCAAAAGAGAAATGTATAGATCATATATTTGCCGAATATGTGCGTATAATCTTACTGCTACATTTTAATCCAATTGTTCAAATATAATATTTATAATCGACATGATGATGGAAAACAATGCGAAACGTTTCCATAAACGCGATCTAACAATTAAAGACACCAAAGTTGACCGTTTAAGGCGAATTAAAGAATTTAGTAGCGCAAGCCCGGCGCATCCACCAAATTTGGCAAACATTTAATTTTGAATTATTAGGAGAAACGACGAATGCTGACGCGAATCAAATCATTTCTATTCCATTTTAAATATGCAGATTATAATATTGGTTTGAAGGTAATTTTTTTTTAGGAGCCAGCTTTTTTTGCTTATGTTCATTTCAATTTTTTTGCATCCATAGGTCGTATATCTCTTTTTTCCGCCCGTATAATATTATACTATAAAATTTTTTATTGCTACGTAAAAAAATAATATTCAATTTTTAGATTGGTTTCTCCTTTATATGTGTACATGTTGGAATATTATTTTCCTTCGCCGTTCAGTAACATATTTCGTGCTTTTTTGGTATATGACACACAGAGAAAAGCGCAGGAGGAGGAGATGTACAAGGGAAGAAAAAATGCGACAGAAAATAAATACATAAATAATATGAAAATTTAATAATATGTTTGGTACGAAACTGTGTCTGCGATGCATGTGACAAGTGTTAACAAGACACTCTCTTTCTTTTTCCGAGTGTTATTAAATCTCTGCAAGAAGATCTCGTGTAGACGAAAATGAAATCGTCCTTTAATATAACGCTTCTTACTCTCTTGAGGATTTCGTCCTCTAACATAGAAATGTTTAAATTAAAACAGTTTTTTAAACAAATTTTCCAATATGTTGTTTGTTTTACGATTATTAATTAAACGCAAAAATATGCGGCTTCCTTGAGAATTAATTTAATACTTGAACAAACATGAAGATGTATTAAGCTCAACAACGTCGTAATAATTATATTGTAAATAAAAATAATGGGCTTCCACAAATGGAAATAATATAAATAGGACCTTCGTAATGGTTAAATTTAAACCGATAAGGACTAGAGATAGTAATGATTGCGTTTATTAACCATAATGAACATTGTGTTACGGGGTCAGAATTTGGGGACGTCGTGCACGGAAAAATAATATCGAATAACACATATTGTTATTAAGGGTTTTAAACACTTGCACGTGCACTCCAATTCTGGCGACAGTAATAAATCTGTCTATCGGCGACGCGAGAGACGTAGCCGATACTCGAGAATGAATGAGGAACCTTTCAATAAGTTTTCACGATTTATTGGTTGGGAACGAAATGTGGCTTGCCCTTTTTCTTGCATAAACGTTTCATATTTAAAGCAATTGCAAGCAGAACATTGGGCGTTCCCTATTCATAAATTAGTGGACAAATTCCTTAATCAACTAACAATCTCTGACAGGCCGCGATCGGGGGGCGGAGGTCCGATATTCAATGTGAAAGGAAATATTAATGTTCTCCAGATGAGAGAAAAGGAATCGGATCTTCGGGCCCTCGATGGCGAGAGAGAATTCCCCTTCGGATTCACCCGCTCAGTAACCACCAAGCTAGACTATAAGAATGCGAGCACTTTCGGCGGCTGGCATTTTTGTAAAATAGTTTGGTGGGTGAGTGTGTGAACCGTGCCTGTCCGTCCCGAAAGAGTGATTCTGCGGTAAGTCATGCTTGTTTATTCGCACGTCTTAGTAGAGTAGCCTTTACAGGTGTTGCGACAATCTGGTCGTCGACGGGGGAGGGTGTCTGCACCCCATAACCCCCGTGCCAGGTCAGGCGTTAGGGCCGTACGACCTGGGCCAGGCTGGGGGGAGTACCTCCACCTGGCGCGCCCTGCGTAACGTTGCCGACGGGAGAAGGTGCTTTGCACTCAGTAACTCCCGTGCCAGGCTTTGTCAAGACTTGCGAGTCTTCCTGGTGCAGTCTTGGGGGAAACTCCGGCTGCAGCAACGGAGGGGACGTCGTGGGTGAGTGGCGGAGACCACAAGATTCCCGGGAACGACAGATGCGTCTGGTTCGGCAGGGTTTATTTCACGTGTGTGAAGCCCTGTCGATGCGGCCCCTATAGTTAGTTTCTTTTGTAGTTTAGACCTGCATGTCTTACTGAACCCTTTTGGTTCATGTGTGCATTTCTTTCATTACAGCAGCCAGGCCAGTAGTCGGGGAAAACCGAGTGTGCCAGGTCAAGACCCGAGAACACAAAAATAAAATCATTGCGTATTGTGTTGCACTCTTTTAAGAAAAAAAAGAAAATAAAATTTGCCCATGTTACAATCTCAGAAGTGGGATAGTCATTGACCTTTGGCACATCGGTTTATGCTTAAAAGACACTGGCCTTCTGTAGAAAGAAATGGACAATAAGATGATCCTTTGAGTTTTTATGGTTGCAATGTCTTTGTTGTGTACTTGTTGTGTTGTTGTTATTGGTGATGACCGAAATTACGAGGGGTAATTTCTTGTTGGTCGTATTGGAGAATTGTTTGTATTGATGTTGGTTATTCTCACATAAAGATGTGGTAAATTCTCCAAATAATGAAAAGTACACAACAGAGGAAGACAGTGGTGGAGCAAAGAATGCTCCTGTTGAGAGAAAGTTATTTTCTTTCTCGTATTATTTGTTTGTGTCTCTGAATAAAGAAAATATTGCCGTTTTATTCATCCCCTCTTGAATATGTATATGTAAAAATGTAAGGTCTTCGTGGTCGCAGTATTTTGTCGTTTTTTTTGTCATTAAGGAAAATGGTTGGAAAGAAAACAGGAAAGCGAAATAGCGCCGTTCAGGCGAAGCCTGCGGAAGCTAGTGCCTCAGTTGCAGGACCCAGTAAAAGGGGTCGAAAGGGCGACGACATAAAAGAATTGTCGAGCGTCATACTTGAGCTCGCTAAGAGCGTCAAGGAAATAAAGAGCGCAAATACGGCACCGGCACAGGTACGGCAAAGCGTTCCGCCGTCGATGCCGATACCGCCGTTCGATCCGGCGAGTGAATTCTCGTCGATTACCAAATACCTAAAGCAAATTGAGCAATTGGGCGAGGTGAATATGTGGATGGAGCCCACATATATTTACGTCGCGACGAGCAATCTGAAAGGCTTGGCCAAAACATGGTACGAGTCGCAAAGCGATTTGAGTTTCTCTTGGGAGGAATGGAAGGAAAGGCTAGCGAAGGCATTTCCGGAAAAGGTGGACTACCAAGAGATTCTGCGGAAAATATTAAATCGCACGAAGCTCCCGGAAGAATCGTACTTAACGTATTACTACGAGAAAATGGCGTTAATGGAGCTAATTGAGTTCAGCGACGAAATAAAGATTAGCCTATTAATAGGCGGCCTAAAGGAAGAGGCGATCCAGGCGGCAGCAGGAGCTGGGAAATTCACGGCGCCGGAGCAATTACTGCAATTTCTGAGGGCGATACCGACCACTGCAAAACCAGCCGCGACATCGAGCAAGAAAAGTTTCTACAAACCTAAGCCGGCACCGTACAAACCGCCGCAGAATAGGCGGCAACAATGGCCGAGAGATCCCTTTAGATGCTTCCGATGCGGAAAAGCGGGCCACCGAGCAAGCGAATGTGCTCAGCACAGGGACCAGAAAGAAGTGCGGTCAACTACCAACAATAAGGTAGGATTAGACAATAAGTATTTCTTAGCGGTAAAAGTAGAGAATGCTTGGCTGAAGGGTTTTGTTGATTTCGGCTCGTCAGTTATGCTGATGAAAGAAAGCACCGCGAAAATGTTGAAATGTTCAATCGAAAACGGGAAACGTACCGCGATAAAAGGGTACGGAGGTGGCGTGGTCATGCCGTTGGGGATTACGGCTCCGCTGAACGTTCAAGTTGGAGAATGTTCGGCACAATTAACATTTCTGGTCGTGGAAGATTGCGTACAAGAAACGGACGTAATAGTCGGGAATCCTTTCACCGAATTGCCGCACGTGATTGTGCACAAAGATGACACCAAACTAAGATTTATCAGGAAGAAACGCGCAGAATTTGTCGTGGAAGAAGACACGCTAATACCGCAAAATTATGTTGGGTACATTTCCTGCAAAGCGGATCTAACCGGAGAAGTGTACGTGGAATCCAGCATGCGATGCAAAGAAGGCGAAGAAGGCTTAGTGCCGCGCTGCATACTGAGAATCGCAGACGAAGGACGATGCAAAGTGCCGCTGTACAATCTAGCGCCGCAGGAACTAATTTTGCGAAAGAATGAGGTCATCGCCAGGGGACAAATTTGCGAAGAAGGCCGGGAAGTGCTGAAGATCGCCAACGAAGATGATTCCAGACGTATCTTAACCGCAGATGAACTGCGAATGAATGAAAATTTGTCGGCCGAAGAAAAGCGTTCCCTGTTAACGCTAATAAATGAGTACAGGGATTGTTTCGCTGTCGATTTAAAAGAAATGGGTTGCGCTGTTGGACGAGAAATGAACTTGCGACTAAACACTGACAAGCCGGTTTCATATCGTCCATACAGGATGGCACACAGCGAGAGAGAGCTCGTCAAGAAGATGTTGAAAGAGCTACTAGACGCGGACATCGTGCAGGAGTCATCATCGGAATACGCTTCACCGATATTACTGGTTAATAAACCTAATGGCGAGAAACGCCTTTGCGTTGATTACAGAGCGTTGAATAAAATCACGCACAAAGATCGCCATCCGCTACCCCGAATAGAAGATCAGATGGATCGTCTAAGAGGATTTAAATATTTCACCACACTGGATTTGTTTTCGGGGTATTATCAAGTGAAGATGGGCGCGGAATCCATAGCGAAGACGGCGTTCGTCACTTGTGACGGACAATACGAATTTAAAAGAATGCCGTTTGGACTAGCGAACGCACCCAGTGTTTTCCAGCGAATTATTAACCAGATATTGGCACCGCTAACGGACGTGGTCGCGTTAGCGTACTTGGATGATGTTCTATTGCCGAGTATAAGCTTCGCGGAAGGATTGAGAAGTTTGAAAAGAATATTTGAAACTCTACGTTTAAATAATTTAACACTCAATCCGGAGAAGTGTTGTTTCCTCCTGGAACAAATTAATTACTTGGGACACGAGATAACCCAAGAAGGAATTCGACCCGGAGAGAAAAAGATCAAAGCTGTTGCCGACTTTCCCGTACCGAAAAACGTTCATCATGTTAGGCAGTTTTTAGGATTGACTGGTTACTTTAGAAAATTTATTGCAAATAATGCGCAAATAAGTAGACCATTAACGAAACTGTTGCACAAGGACGTGCCGTGGGAATGGACAGAGAACCAACAGAAAGCGTTTAGAATTTTAAAGGAAAAACTACAAGAGCGACCGATACTTGCGGTGTATAACGCCGATGCCGCGACGGAGATACACACAGACGCATCGCAAACCGGAATTGCCGGAATACTTTTACAATTCGACGAGGAAGGAAAATTAAAGCCGGTGCAATACTACAGCCGTCAATTAACAACAGCAGAAAGTAAATGGCACTCATTCGAATTGGAGACACTAGCAGTCGTGGAGACGTTGAAACGATTTAGAGTCTATCTAATTGGCAAACCATTCAAGGTTGTGACCGACTGCCAATCGCTGAAAATGGCAAGCGAAAAGAAAGATCTTGTACCGCGAATCGCGAGATGGTGGCTGCAGTTACAAGAATACGATTTTACGATGGAACATCGTGCCGGAACAAGGATGAGACACGTGGACGCGCTAAGTAGAAACGCTGTTGATGAAGGGAAAGATAATGGCGAGGAAATAATCGCTCACTATATATTTCGGATAAAGCCCGACGATTGGGTGATGGCAGCTCAAATGACTGACACTAAATTGCAAGCGATTCGCAATTTATTGGAGAAGGCGCCAACTGACGAATATTCGGAAAAATTACACGCCGAATACAAGCTGCAGGACAACAAATTGTACAAAAAAATGAAGGATGGAATGCGATGGATAGTTCCGCGTGGAATGAGACGCGAGGTCGTGAGAGCGAATCATGACGAGTTGGGACATTTTGGTCTCGAGAAAACGCTAGACAAGCTAAAGGAAACGTACTTTTTTCCAAAGATGGAGGAATATGTTAAGAAGTACATCCAAACATGTGTACGATGTCTTGTTCATAAGTCGAAGACTGGTAAAAAGGAAGGACTTTTACATCCTGTAGAAAAGGTCCCGATACCGTTCCATACGGTACATGTAGACCATCTAGGCCCGTTTAATCGAAGCACGGGCGGAAAAAGATACATATTTGCAGTGATAGATGCGTTCACGAAATTCATTTGTTTGCAAGCGGTGAAGACAACGTCCACCGCATCAGTGATAAAATTTCTCGAGGAAATAAGGAAGGTGTACGGCGTACCAACACGATTAATATCCGACCGTGGCACCGCTTTTACGTCAAAACATTTCGAAGAATTTTGCAAAGAAAACGGAATTAAACACGTTTTGAATGCTGTGGCGACGCCTAGGGCTAACGGACAAGTAGAGCGGTACAACTCAACTATATTGAGCGCTCTAGCAACTAGTGTGAAAGAAGAGAAATTGTGGGAGAAACATCTCCCCAACATACAGTTTGCATTAAACAACACGAGAAATGCGAGTACAGGTTCGACGCCTAGCGAATTATTGATGGGATTCAAACCTAGAGCGCCGGCTGACGCAGCGCTAACAGCGGAAATACAGCCTGAGAGATCCGCGACGCGAGATTTTAGTTCGCGGAGGAAGATTGTTCAAGAAAGAATTGCGCTACAGCAGGTTAAACAGAAACAGCTGTTCGATAAGCGACGAATGAGGCCGCGCAAGTATTGCGAAGGTGATCTTGTTGTTGTGTACAGACACCCAGTTGGCAACGGTAGCAAGAAGCTATTGCCAAAATTTAAGGGCCCATTCAGAATTAAAAAGAAACTTAATAATGATCGATACGTTGTGGTAGACGTAGATGGATCTCAGCGGACCGGGAGGAGACCTTACGAGAGCGTGGAATCTGCGGAGCACCTGAAGCGGTGGTTCCCAGGCGATGTTTTGAGTTCTTCCGAGGAAGAATGAGGGAATGATTAAAAGAGAGACAGGTTAGAAATGTTCTTAAAGGATTATCTTAGCCAAACGGGGGCGTTTGAGGCTGCAGGATGGCCGACTGTTACGGGGTCAGAATTTGGGGACGTCGTGCACGGAAAAATAATATCGAATAACACATATTGTTATTAAGGGTTTTAAACACTTGCACGTGCACTCCAATTCTGGCGACAGTAATAAATCTGTCTATCGGCGACGCGAGAGACGTAGCCGATACTCGAGAATGAATGAGGAACCTTTCAATAAGTTTTCACGATTTATTGGTTGGGAACGAAATGTGGCTTGCCCTTTTTCTTGCATAAACGTTTCATATTTAAAGCAATTGCAAGCAGAACATTGGGCGTTCCCTATTCATAAATTAGTGGACAAATTCCTTAATCAACTAACAATCTCTGACAGGCCGCGATCGGGGGGCGGAGGTCCGATATTCAATGTGAAAGGAAATATTAATGTTCTCCAGATGAGAGAAAAGGAATCGGATCTTCGGGCCCTCGATGGCGAGAGAGAATTCCCCTTCGGATTCACCCGCTCAGTAACCACCAAGCTAGACTATAAGAATGCGAGCACTTTCGGCGGCTGGCATTTTTGTAAAATAGTTTGGTGGGTGAGTGTGTGAACCGTGCCTGTCCGTCCCGAAAGAGTGATTCTGCGGTAAGTCATGCTTGTTTATTCGCACGTCTTAGTAGAGTAGCCTTTACAGGTGTTGCGACAATCTGGTCGTCGACGGGGGAGGGTGTCTGCACCCCATAACCCCCGTGCCAGGTCAGGCGTTAGGGCCGTACGACCTGGGCCAGGCTGGGGGGAGTACCTCCACCTGGCGCGCCCTGCGTAACGTTGCCGACGGGAGAAGGTGCTTTGCACTCAGTAACTCCCGTGCCAGGCTTTGTCAAGACTTGCGAGTCTTCCTGGTGCAGTCTTGGGGGAAACTCCGGCTGCAGCAACGGAGGGGACGTCGTGGGTGAGTGGCGGAGACCACAAGATTCCCGGGAACGACAGATGCGTCTGGTTCGGCAGGGTTTATTTCACGTGTGTGAAGCCCTGTCGATGCGGCCCCTATAGTTAGTTTCTTTTGTAGTTTAGACCTGCATGTCTTACTGAACCCTTTTGGTTCATGTGTGCATTTCTTTCATTACAGCAGCCAGGCCAGTAGTCGGGGAAAACCGAGTGTGCCAGGTCAAGACCCGAGAACACAAAAATAAAATCATTGCGTATTGTGTTGCACTCTTTTAAGAAAAAAAAGAAAATAAAATTTGCCCATGTTACAATTGATATAATTTATTTACACTATAATGGAAATGTTATTTGATATTATGAAAATAATATTTATTTCATCTCCAAAAAAGCAACGAACAACTTAATTTATGTTTGCATTGAAATCATATTAACAATTCCAATTACGTTTCTTATTAAATTAAAACCACATTTCCTTTAAATACATGGATTCTTTCTGAACGAAAAATTCGAATTAACTTCTAACAGCAATCGAATTAAGAAACCTAAATATGTTTAAATTAAATAATTTAGTAGTAATCAACTGAATCAATGGCATACTCAACCATTACTTCAAACCTTATTGGCACGAAACTGTTTAAATCATCCTCATTTGTGCATTGTTGAACACGTAATTTCGGTGATAGTAGCGATGGTTGCGTAAAGTTGCTTCTTCTTCAGCATTCAACATGTGAATGCCGGTGCAATTACACGTTATTTGCATATCAAAAGCGAATCTACAACATGTGGATCATCATCGTATATTTAGCAAACGTTAACGAACGTTAACAAACCTGTACGCTAAAACAAAATGTTATTCCTCGCCCATATTCCATTAACGTCCTCTGTCACTCTCTCATAATTTCGCCATCGGACTCGATTTAATTGCAACATTATTTTAGATTAAGCGATAGTGCATGTAAAAATTTGACAGAATAAAATGGCATGACGGTCTGCAGTGAGAGAGCATAAAAATAATACCGGAGAATGAAAGTGAGCGAATGGAAAACAACGGAGCGATAGGAACGAGGGGATGGGAACTAAAATAACTAGAACGAAATGAATTATTTATGCGTTAAAACCTAAATAAACGAAATGCAGACATGGCACTTCGTCAATAATAGAAAACTCCATTAGCCAAATGGATCTCGTACGTTCCCATTAGTTTTTCTGTCAGTTACTTCCAATTGTCAAAATGTGTGAAACACTTGGACTTGATGAAAAGTAAAAAGGACACATTCTTTCTGTGCCGGAGAGAAAAGAATGGTCTTTTAACGCAAAGAATCGCTCCGCTAAGACGGAACATTATTAATCAATTAACTAATTAATAACGGGCTTAAATCTCCTTTATTTCCGTCGCCGATGGGACACGGTTTAGATTTAAAAACGTTAATGGGATCCGTCCTCTATTCCATTCTCGTCGTCCGCACAATACGAGGAGAAAAAGGTCACTTTAATAGGAGCGAAATACAGTTGACAAATATCCTCGACGTTATCATCATTTGCAACTCTTTCCATATCTTATATTTAATTCTCTCTAATCTCATTCCATTTTATAAAGACGTCCTATCAGTACTTAAACAAGTATTAATCCTTTCGGATTTCGCGAGGAGACTGACGGGAAAAAATTGCAATTGCCTTCAGAGCTGTTTGTATTTCCTGCTCGCCGCAGAAAATTAATGCGGCATCGTGGAATTGTATTCAATTTATCCGTCATAGAACGTCTGCTTCGTTTTAAACTGCAAATGGATTATGATATAGAACGTTAACAATTAAGCGCAAATTAAACATAAGAATACTTTCATTAGTTATCGTCGCGTCTTTGCGTGAATCCCATTCAAACGATTATCATATTTAAACGCAAATTCGACGATTAAGACGTCTTGACGTGCAAGAAAGCAGCGATCAAAATGAAATTTGCCTGACGTAATAATTGCGTGGTTCTGAATGATAAATACGTGTAAACAATCGATTGCGAAAATTAATTAATTAACTACGTTATCAATTATAATAAGCAATAACCTAAAGGACATTTCGTCTATATATAATAATTTCCTATCTCTTCCTACACGTCGTCCCGCAACATCTATATTCGCGTACTCGACACGTTAAATTTAATAATGGTTAAACAAAAGGAAATAATTAATAATAATAATGGAAGGAGCGCGTTGTGTAATATTTTACTATATTAAAATTCCCGTTTCGTTCAACCGTTTCACCCACGGTTCGGCGCGGGTATGCGGATGGCATTTTGCGTTATATATTCGCAAAATTATTTCTTTTCATTAATTCAACGTTAGGTGTACCTGCAATTATAATACAGGAGCCAGTTCCAGACGATAATGGATGACAAATAACGGAATCGCGTGGCTCCACGTTTCACCCCTTCGCATAAATGGATTAATCATTAGATGGAAATTGCCCGAAGGCGTCTATTTCCAAGTGTACCGTAGGAAACCGTTTGCCAGTCATCCCTTTTGTTCGCCATTCACTCCCGAAATTAAATTATCGCTCCCCCCTTTTGGAATTATCTATATTCGATATAATTTTCGTACGACTTTTTCCTTTCAAATTTGTTATTACGCCAGTAATAACGAACCTTGATAGATCCTCCTTGTGAGAAAATCTGCCTTTTTTGTCGATGGACTTATTAAATTCCAACGAGGATGTAGAATAAACGGTTTATAAGAAGATCGGAGCCGAGACTAATAATAATAACAACGTTTATGTTTCACAAGATGTTCGGTAACGTTACGAAGCCAATACGCATTGAATTTGATAACTTTCGATTTAAGTGGAAGAAACAAGAGAGAATCGTTTAAAACGCTAAATTTCAACTTTACGATAATAATTTTTGTTGCGTCTCGCAAGAAAAAGCGGACATCCGACATTAATTGGTCGTTAATATATAATAATCATAAAGTTGGCGCGTATAAAAGCATAATGACAAAGATAATAATTAGAGAGTCGCCACTTTCCTCTTTCTCGCTCCCATTTTTTAAGTATCCTTCATAATTTTTTATCTGCGAATTTACGGTACATTTATCTTTTATGGCCCCATTAATACGTGTGGAATATGTGACTGTTTCTTATCGCGAGCGAAACCTGGTTGGTTAAATCGAATCAATCTAATTAGAGAGACGGTTCGAAATAAATTTCGCGAAAACTCCGTTTTAAAAAATTGATTTTCCAATATTTTTTAAATCCATTAGGGAAACTAAATGGGTAAAATGTAGGAAAATTGAATACGTACATCTTATGAAACTGACTGATACGATGATTACGTGGAAAAGGCGATGGTAGTTGGTGCGAAATATTATGGCAAAGTGTGCAATTTCTCGTTTCTTTTCTTTTTTTTTTTAATATCATAGTATTTACCTATAAAAATGTAATTGGATATGTGCAATGGAGTGCGATAAAATTTTATGGCATTTATCGCCTTTAAATTTTGATCTAATTCAAATTGAAAATCTGCGCTGCCTTATTGTAAGATAATCCTCCACTGAAATTGAGATGATTCCTTTCACGTGTAACGGTGTTAAAGCTTAATCGAATTTATTACTCCTAAATCGGTCGGGCTGGTAGTTTCATTAATAATTGCTTGCAAAAATATCATTTGAAGAGGACATCGAATGAAAATGGTTTGAGCAATTTGTAAGATTATGAAAACTGCCCCGTTTCATAATTTATGAATGCATGCAAATGATTTATGAACGTAAACGACTCTCTTTCCCCGTTTTCGAACACTAGTAATGTTTCGTTTTTCTGTATTAAATTACGAACAAAAAAATTATTATATCATAGAACAATAACGTGCAATAAATTAATTGCCAAATTTGCGATGCACTTATATATTTATCAGGTGGATTGCACACGTACATTGTTCTCCAAAACAACTTGCTATTACATAATTGCTGATAAGATTAATGAATAATAGACTCGAATAATTGCAACGCAACGGTACTATCGCTAACGATTTTAAAATAAATTCGGTTAAAATTTCGTATGAAACGCGATATTTATAATAAATAAATGGAAAATAATAACGAGAGGAAAATAATGATGCGAATTTCGATTTGAAATATCATTCTCCTCGAAAGAAATTATTATTTTCTCCCTTGGCCTTCCTCTCGCCCATTTCCATTCTTAATTTCGCTTCCTTTTTTCTTCTTCTTGCGCCACTGTTTTCCGAATAATGTACGTATAATATTACAAAGCTTCCAAGACGATTTACATCGAATTAAACGAGCAATTACCCACGACAAATTGGTTTATTATTTGCAATTATTTTCGTCTTATTCTCTCCCTTATTTTGTACCATTCCACTTTTTCTTTTCGCTCTACAAACTCCTTGAATGGAGGAATAATTTAACAGCAGCAAATAAGAAAAAAAAACGAAAGGAAAGACCGGCAAAGGAAATGGCAAGTAGACTTAATTGTGTCTCATCAGTAACCATTAACGTCTATTTAGAATATTTCCAAATTACTCGGAGACTCCTCTGCTATTGGCAGGTACCACGGTTTCAACGATAAACGACAGCCACTTAATTCGAACTTTAAACAATGGCTTTCGCATTCGACATTGTTCGGATAGTTTTCTCCTTTTTGCGCTCTTAATTTTAATAACAGGATGCAACAAAAACGCTTTCGTGGGATATCGAAATGTCGAAAACAATTCAACGGGATTCCAACGGTTGATCTCAATTAATTTCCAACGAAAATGAAACCATTAATCCAATCCGCTTTACATCAATCGATTCCCTGTCATCGCGCTTTTTCGTATTAATACTCGAATTCCATTGAAAACTTGCCCCGAAAGATAAATTTTGCGTTTTCTACGGGTCACTTTCGTTTTCCTTTCGATTCGTCGTGGATAAAGAAACGGCATTCAAAGCAAATTGTACGAAATCGTCTTTCGGTCTATCCACGAAAAAAGTAAAATAAATAAGGAACCTTTGAGAAGAAGGTAGACGGAATGGAAAAAAGGACGAAGAGAAACGTTATAAATTTAATTTCAATAGAGAGAATCTTGATTTTGTTACTTATCGAGAAAGAAAATAATATTGTTAAGGACACATCGATGGATTTTTTATGTTTGTAAGCGACAAATAAAAGGAAATTGTAAAAAATTGGCGAAAACGGATGGGAGAATAAAAAATAGAGATCCTAATGAACTAAAATGTGTTTGCTGCTCTACAGATTTATCCTTTTCATTCGTTTTTTCTTCTCCACACGAGAATGAATCTTTTTGCTCCTTACTCAACGTTCGTTCCAGTGAATGTTGAGACAACACTCTACATATACTTCAGTATAATGAGGATCATCTTAATTTGAACACCCGTTTAAAGGACGTAATACAAACAACATTTCAAAGCAAATTTTATGAAATTCGCACTGAAAGCAGCAGGAGAATGAGTGCAAAGGAAAGAATAAAAAAGTTGCGTTCGATGGGGGCCGAATGCAATTTATTCGACGCGTTATTCATTCATATTCCCATCGCCGTAACTAGTCAAGCGACCAAATCAAATATAAATCCCGAGAAATTTCTCAAGAGAATATTAAGAGAACAAGAGGGCATTACTTTTATGCTTTCTTTTTTCTATTTGAATCTTTGTCCTCGATCCCCATTTAACTGACGATGGAATCATTCGTGGGATCTTCTTTTTTTTAATTGTTCTTCTTCGTCCTTCTTAATTCGCATTTCCTCTTTCACTCCATTAACATTCAACTGTCCGTGCGATGGTTCGCCTGGAATTGGAAAGCAGATCTTTAATATTAATGTCGTACACGTAATTTTACGTTAGGATACGAATAGAAGAGCGATTGGTGGAATTCATAATCCAGATATGATTGTTGTATTATCGGGGGTTTATTATAAAGAAATCAGTCGAAGACGTGATGAAATATAACGGTAATAAAAGAAAATTACATGTAATAGGATATAAATTAAATTAGAATATAGCGATAAAACTTTGTCGTCCTTTTTCTACGAGAAACTTCTTAATAAAGCACCAGCATCAGCAACTTTTTCTCTCTTCCATCTCCATTATATGGGTGTGAAGTAAAAAGCGAATAAAAGCAAAAAAGAATTGGCACTAAAATCAATAATAATCTATCTTCGAGCGGACGAATAAAAAAGAATATGATTGAAGGAGGTTTCCATTTTTGCCTGTTAACTTCCACTCTGCATTAAAAATAAAGTTGTTTTATTTGACAAAAGATAGAGAGGAACAACACCAACGAAACTGTAATGAAACGAGGTCAGCCGATTTGTCCTCATTTGAATTTTTAATGATACGTGTTTTGTGAGAGAGACGTTAAATTATTCAGGGACGTAATTTTTACGGAAAAATGTGTCAATTGCCATACACACTTCAGTCTATCTACAATAATAATGATAAATTCAAGTTTGTTGTTATTGATTGTGCGACAATCAATCCAATTTATCTAACTATACTTTTTCATATTTTCTGGTTCAATTAACACTTAAGGCTTTTAGAAATTTTTAACGAGGACTTTAAATAGTGTTAAGTGCTACTTAATATAGCTATAACAAAATTTTAATCACATTTACAGTTGCTTAAACATTTATTAAACGTGAAGAAAGCCTCCCAAAACTATTAGACTTCATGCTACCAATCTTGTTCTTTTTCCTTCGATGAGTTCGATACATTTTCCTCCACATTCTTTCGTATTTTCTATGCTTCTTATAACATCCCATTTCTGCTATCAATCCTCTGTTATTCTTGCACGAAACGCATCATGGAATTATTTATTGTAATTTGTTATCGTACAAGAAAATATCCAATTTTACATAAGAAACTCATCAAATACATCAAACATACGTACATTGCAATATTGGTGGATAAGTTTTGAATAAACAACGTCGATAGGAAGATTGTATTTTGCGCAAGTTTACTCTCAGTCTGCTGTAGAATTCTTTTTCTTTTATTCGTGCAGAAAACCGGTTGACTTTTTTCTCATTTTGATTTAGAAGTCGACGTCTTTTATTATTATTGTCGTTGAGGGAATTGAAGACTGGCAACATAAAAATATATACATGGATCTCTATCTTTTTTTCGCATAGTTACGAGATAAGACTGTTATCATTATCAATATCATCATCATTTTCTTTTTCGTTCCCATTTACTTTTGATAGACCGAAATCCAATACTCGAGTGTCAATTCTCGTTACAATCTAGTTATGAAGAAAAATAACGTCTCGCAATCGAATTCACTCTCCTAATGTTGAAATTTATTGAAGAAAACATGCAGAAAGAAGAAGGATTTTTGCAGCTCTCGCAGAGAAAGAAAACGCAAATTCGACGTCTTCGCCGTGTCCTTAACGCTCGGACTTAATTCGATCGTCGGCCATCAAGAAGGTGGGACGGATAAAAAGTTTCAATTAGATTTATTTTTCTCCCTTTATTTGTTCCAATTAACTTCGAACTATGAAATATGTGAAAGATTACATTTGCGTTGCTTTTGACGAGAATTTTTCCTTTTATTGGTATTTCGTTTGCGTAAAATTGAATTGGATTCAATTTAGTGTGGAAAAAATTATGTACGAGACCTTCGGCCTGCGTTAAGGGTTCAGTCGTTAGGGTTTGTAATTAGTTTGAGCGACTAGACGTAATTTAAAATGTAATAAAATCCCTTTGGGGGCTGATGAATGAAACTTTATAATAAACATTTTCCTTTTTTCCTCCCTTCTCTAACGCCTATTTTGATTAATTACTTTTTACGATTAGTTTGAATTCAATTAAATTTTCTTCTACTTGTTCTTCTTGGTGGAACGAAAGAGTTTTACACGTCTGTTCTTTCGACAATAACGAACGCTTCGAGTTTGTGAAAGGAAAACGATATTAGATAAAACGTAAATAGATCCATATTTAAATTTAACCGTATTTTCATGGAGTAACAAAGTACAAGGAACTTCTTATGTGTGTACGCGTTGTTTTATAAAGTAATACATTTCGAGCTTTCAGATTATATACATACGTATACAACGTATAAATGTCTTTCTTGCTTACTTTTAGAGGAGAGGATGTTATAAAGTTGAAACGAAATGTAAACCGTAAAAGTTTTAACTTTGGTAATGCTACTGCCAAAATACATGCTATGTACGTATACGTACTTTTAACAGTATTTAGATGTGTAACGTTCTCGCACACACAAGCACACAAAGAAAGATATATAAAGTTAGTAACGGTGCAACAGTATATTAAGCGGACCCTTTAAAATTGTTGAATGAAATGGCCGAGTGGTTTCCACAATTGCTGACAATTTCAAAACTTAATACCACGGTCATTACATTGTATAGAGAAGAGATATTTCGTTTGCGTCTGTTAAAAGTTATCCAACGTTTTCTTCTGCGCTTTTTTTTGCAATTTATTTTTATTATTTCGACAAATTTTTCTTATTGCGTTCGTTCTTTAAACTGCGGAAAAACTCAGTTTATAAACTCGTATAAAAGTTACCATTATCATTGTTAGTTTCCTACCATAATTTATTACCTATAGTACATACAGTTATTTTAATGGTAATAAATCCATAGATAAACACATGTAATTTTACAATGAATAATTAAATAGTTTTGCGGACGAAACTTGAACAATTAAGTTCGTACATTTTATCAAAGTGACTAGTTAGCTCGAGCTAGTGGCGGAGAAGAAGTAATAAAACAAAGCCGCATGCAAACAAGTCGGCAGGCAAATAAGCTACGACTGCGACACCGTTAATTTCGTCTCGTGGGTACCCTAGGTCCCACACTTACATACATTGTACGTATATGTAAAGGACAATCGGTTCGCTTTGGCCCTCGAAACTTTTCCTCGCGATAACTTCCTCTCGAACTACACTTCTCAGTTAATAGAAATGATCTTCCACATCTGGAACAAAACTCGTACCGCGTCATGGCGGAATGGAAACTTTATTCCCTCACTACCTCCACACAGTCTAGTCGTGTTGCAATAACAATAATAAGTAAAATTCCTAATAACATATGACATACTATTATTTCCTTTATCTTTTATCGCTTGTTCCACGTTATTACATATTCCTCTTCAACTTATTAAACTCAACTTACTTGCTATCACGATCATAACAATAACATCCACGTTAAGTTGGATTAGATTGCTGGTGGAAAGGTTTTTTTTTTCGTTATCCTTAATGTAATTACGCAATTATGCATGTGTACTACCTTGTAATAGAACTGAAAATTACTTCGATTGCATTATTAATATTGCTGATAATTGCAAACATCCTGCAATACAGTTTATATCGATATCGGTTTCTATTTAATGAGCACTACAGTGTGGGCATTAATGATTATTAAATGATGCCTCCACATTTTACCTTTAATAATCCTCATGTTGCATATTAATTGCATTTCTTTTAAATTGCAGAAACAGTTTGTCCCCGGGTGTTATTTGAAAAAGGAATGAGAAGAGTGCGAAGTAAAATGCAAAAGTTTTCGTTTATAACCATTATTTTAGGAATCTTTGTGAAAAACTAATTAATTATCACTAACTAAAAGCTTAATAATTATAAAAAAAGCACTTGAAAACTTACATTTTAATTAATGTTAAATTATCATTGTTTTGCATTTAATTATTTTATCAAAAAGAATAAAATATATTTGATAACTTATTCATTTTCGATTACTTCCTTTAATTAAAGTTTTTAAATCTAAATTCCGTTACCTTCTTGCGTTCATGTATTCCTAATGCGAAATCTGAAAATTTTCTCGATATTTTTACAAGTTCGTATCAGGAAAACATAAGTTAAAAGAGATAAGTGGTACAACTCTGTTAATGAGCTGCGACGCAATCGCAATTCTCTTACCTCTTTGCGTTCATGTGTTCCTAATACGAAGTTTTAAAATTGCGTCGATTTTCTGGCCAATTTCGTATTAGGAACACATAAGTTAAAAGAGATAGGTGGGGAAAGTCGGTAAAGAAGAAGCCCTGCTTTACCACTCGAACTCGGCTAACTAGCTGCGACCCGATCCCAATTTCTCGTACCTTCTTGCGTTCATGTTTTCCTAATACGAAGGTCGCCGATATTCGTTCGAGATTTTGCAACTTTGTAACAGGAACGCATAAGTTAAAAGAGGTGGGGGATTTTAACATATAATAAGCATTAAAGTAAAATTAGCTATTTATTGTGTATTATAATTAAAAATCCACATATTAAAAGCGCAAAATTTAATGTGGAATACGTGACTAGTGGAAAAGCGATAACATTTTCCTCTAATAAACCATACAATCACGGAATACATACGAGGACGAGGCTTTTTATGTAAAAAATTACAAAAAGTCGCAAGTGAAGCCAAATTAGATAACGGCAACTTCTCTAACAAAAAGAAAGTTAATGATAACATTGAAACTTGCCAAAACGGCGCTCTCCCCTGTATCTCTCAACATTTCGTCGTACCTTTGTAGCGAAAATCAAATGAAATGCGAGAGGGAAAAAAGGGGAAACGAACGTAAGAGGACCGAAATGAAAGCAATTTCTTTTACATTCTTATTACACAATTTGCCTGCTACGCAAAAGAGAAGAAACGAAAACGAGAGTGCACATAAAAAATAAGATCCTTATCAAAAAATTAAAATGTTTACTATTCAAATTGAAGAAAGGACTACGTTTTAGACGCAAGCACAAAAAGGGGGAAGCAAGAAATCCATCCATATCCTTTTTCATTTTCAACGTCCCACAATCTTCATACTTCAGGTTAACAAACGGATCTCTTACTAGTTCACCACGTTTTTCCTCGACAATTCACAGAATCCTTCTTCCACTTCTGTCTCTTTCTTATATAAATGCGAAGGCGTGAATTAAAGATGAAAGCAAAAAAGAATGCCATCTTCCATCTTCGCAAAGTTTAAATTAACGCGACAGCAATAAATTTATTTACTATCTTCTCGTTAGTAGTGAAATATATTCATCCAATATATTATTATTCGTTTCTGTCTTTCTCTGGCTGTTACTCAAAAAGATATTGAACGTGGAATAATATTTCAACGTGCACCTGCTTTTGAAGTCTCAATTTTTCAATGATATTCAATAATATTTCATTCGTTTCACGGTCTTCTTTCTTCAGTAGTTTTTTTCTTATTTCTCCATTCAATTTCCATTTATTTCCGAAATAAAACGATGCCATATTATCAAACTTAAAAAAGAACGCATCGAAAGGTGCTAATTCAATTTAACTATAAGATATATGCGGTGAAAATAACGTTGGGAAATAAGATTTTACTGCTCGGGGTCCGGGATTCGTGTTGATATTCTTGTTTATTTACGGCTTTTAGGGATTGTAAACCACAACAAGGACAAGGAGAGAATGCGCAAACAGAAGGAAATTATAATTGTAAATTCTTGACAATCTGCTACATACTACCTAAGTGTGTTTGCAAAAAGTTTCTCCCTTTGCGATGCTCCGTAGGCATCCAAAGTTTTATCCATTGAAAGCTTCTTATTTATATATGCGTACCTTTCGTATAAATATATTCTTATAACAACAAAGGAAACAACGATTATTAAAATTTGAAAATAAGAAACGTTCATTAACAAAAAGAAAGTTGTAGCGTATCATCGATTGCTAATCATTATTCCAAATGGAAGAAGAAGTAATTTCGTAGATTACAAATTCAAATTAATGCAAAACTATTTAATATTTCAATTCGAATTAAAATGCAAGCAAATTCTTGAAATTTCGCTCTATGACGTTTTCTCTCTCTCTCTCTCTCTCTCTCGTTCTTGCATAAAGTCATTAGTAATCTTCCTTTTTCGCTTATATACATTTAATGCCATTTATTTTATTCCAAACTTAAATCCTACCCAGACGTTCTAAATAGATTCTTTTTAAATACCATTTCGACTATGGATGAAACATTCTGCAATGGAAACATTAAAATAAATTATTCGTAATTTGCATACGTTTCTGTTTTTTTTTAATGGCTCCAAAATAAGATATTTTCTCCTTTTGTTACAGGCCAACCCATCGTGCAGCCAGCTATTAGGAATATTACCGCTGTTTATGGTCAGCCGTTAACAATAACGACGGAATTCTGTTCGAATCCAATTTATAATCGTGCATTGTGGATAATAAAGGATCGCGTCTTTAAACCCGGCGATTCCAACGATAACATGCTGGCATATGAAATTACTGTGAGTAAAGTTTATTCGATTTTCTTCGTCTTATTAAATTTTCCCTTAATTTTCAGAATTCGTCAAAAGTGGATTGCTATCAGGCCGTGTTTTACGTAACGAAAGTAACGAACAAAGATATCGGAGAGTATTCGTTCATCGTGAAGTCGCCAAAAGGTTTATCCGAAGGTTTATTTAACATTAACATGACTTATGCTAGCGGTTACAATATTAAATCGGCTAGTGTAACGCAAAATCATTTTGCAAGGATTTATGTAAATGTGATTATTTTCATTATTATCATTATTATATGTTACATTTGACTGACTGTTTAGCGTTTGCATTAAGAAAGAAGTGTTATTATTATTATTGAAGATTTCATGTTAACACTCGATCATTCACGGCCAACAATTCTATGGATTTGTTCATCGTTCCGCAAGATAATGAATGTAAAAAGAAAGATAGAAACTGGACAAGGATTACGGTTGTTTGTTAAAGAGAATCGCGAAAATTTGTAAATCGTAAATGAGTTAGAACAGAAAAGGAGACCAGCAACCATCGACGAGAAAATGAGGAAAATATTTGTATTTGCGAGATTAATGCAAATAAGGATTTTTTAAATGTATAGTTTTTTATTGTTTTGCAAACAGAGTAAATTAATGAAGAAAAAAACAACTAAAATTATTGTAATATTAAATAAATTTTAAAATAATAATAATACTAATCTGTATAAATTTGTTAATAGCCGGCGCTTAAGTGTAAAGATAAATGAAATAAATGTAAGAAATTATGATAATAAATTATACGTCCAAGTGTTACATATTCCTATGATTACTAACACATTTCATCATCAAGATTAACAAATAAAGCGCTTGTTCGGATAATAAAGATTCGTCGTGGGAAGAGCAATTAATACCAACAAAATTATTATAAAAGATTTTTATTGAATAACATAAATAAAATAATGACATTAAATTTAATAAACATGTAGAATAACAAATATACATATCAAATATATAAGATAAAATTGTTCAAAAAGAAACTGAAAGGAATGACAAGATAATTATAATATGCTCTCATTAAAATATGTGCAAATATCTAAAGTAAAATATCAACATGAAATAGATAAAGCAGATGTATATCCGCTGGGATATATTACATTAACAAACTTCATAATTCAATATTTGGAATTGATCAAATTCTTATAATATTCCGCTAAAATGTTCCACGCCTTCGGTGCCATGAAACCATCCGGCGGATTCTGACCGGTCCTCGCCAAACTTCTCATCCTCGTGCCCGATATGAAATCGAAATCGTCTTTGCGCGACGGATCGAAAAAGGCCATCCGCTTGTTTTTGGTATCGTATGCGGCCACGCGGAACGGAATGATCTCGAGATCATTCAGTCCCGGTGCCATCTTCAGTACTCTACTACCGTGCATGCCATCGTATAAGTTACCATCGACGGAACCTTCTTTCCCTAACGGATGCGGCACGCCGGCCGGATCGCGACCGACTATGTAGAAATTCGCGCCGGCATTCATCCGGGCTTTCGCGTGCCATTGAACTTCCGTCGGGCCGGCGTACATCATCGGACTGGGGAATATCGCCAAAACCGTATCGTTCTTCTCCAGTAGACCGTCGTCCAACACGGCCTGGTGTTGCAACATTCGCGTGTGCAACGGCACATCGTCGTCCTTCACCCATCCGCCCAATGGATGCAACAGCAACACCGGCCGTTGGTAGCCGCGTTCTCTCAACTGCTTCCTAGTGTCCTGCATCAATAAAGCGTGACCGTTATGTATGGGATTGCGAAGTTGGAAGGCGAACACCGCGTCCGCGGCCATTCTCTTAAACTTCCCGCGTAACTCGTTCGGCGTCAATCGATACAAGTCCAAGCCGTCGTTCCAACGGATGCGTTGCATCACTTCCAAATCGCCGCCGGCCAGCCAGTTGCCGGCCTCGTAAATCATCTTGATGTACGGATGATCTTTATTGTTCGTGCCGAATTGTCGCGAGCATCGTTCATCTTTTCTTTGATAGTAAAACTCGGGTTTACGCATTATGGCTACGCAATTATTGTTGTAGTACAAAGCGATCGCCGATGATCCATCCAAGCGATCCTTATCGTTATCGTGTAGCGGCAACACAATCGGTATACTCTGATTGATGCAGTTGTTGTTTTCCAATATGCAATTGAAATGTTGCGATTGCAGATATTGATCTTCGCGCATGAATCCTTTTAAAGGATATGCCCATCCTTCGCTTAACACCTAAAAACGAAAAAACAAATATAATTACTATTACAGATGTAAATAATTATTTAACATTATACAATATTCGAAAGGAATTCGGACACTTCCTCGAAGAGAGAATTTTTTTTACTTTCTTGTTACATAAAAGTTCTTCATTAAAAATTCCAAATGATATAATCTCCATTCGAAAAAGTAATTCAAAGATAGTACATTTTTAATAAAACTCAACGAAAATTAAAAGTTCGAGAGATTATTTTCGTAGTTATATGATTTACAAGGTCTTGTCAACAATGACTTGTAATTGTTCTTATCTTTCCACTTAACAAAATTTGCGCGTACCAACAAACATAATTAATTAAATGTCTATGAAAAACGATAATCTTTAGAGAAACGTGCAAATTATATAACTAGCAAGCAAAAAAGGAGAATTATTTAGAAAGTTACTTTCTTCCACTATAATAAACAATAAAAACATATTGTTGTATCCAAATGTGTTGAAAAATTCTCTTTATAGTAAAAAACATTTACTTGATATTAAAAGAACTTACTTGAACCCATTGTAGATCCAATTCAGTTATAGTCAGTTTAGGTAAAGAAGCGGCCTCCTCATATGCAGATGCTATTCTATCATGTGATACAAATAGTTCATGAACTTTTTCATAACTTTCAGCAATAGCTGGTATTATGCCATTCTCCTGTAACATTTCCACAACTTGCAACATGCATTCTTCAACACTGGAATTTACTGTTTTAATGACCAATTCTGGATGTTCAGGCTTCTCATATGCTTGATCAATGCCAGTGAATCCTTTAATTACACCTTGTCTGGCTTTCTGATATAAACCTTTGGTATCTCTATCTTCACAAACAACTAATGGTGTATCTACGAATACTTCAAAAAAGGGCAAATCACTATCCAGATGTATCTTCCTTGCCAATTCTCTATCTTCAGTGAATGGTGATACAAAACTACACAAACATATTTGACCGGCATCAGCAAATAATCTCGCCACTTCTGCCACTCTCCTTATGTTCTCCTCGCGGTCTTTCTTGGAGAAACCCAAATCCTTATTTAAACCAGTTCGCATATTATCACCGTCCAATCCATATGATGGTATACCGTGCGATATTAAATGGGCTTCTAGTTCAAATGCAATTGAAGTTTTACCTGCGCCAGATAATCCAGTGAACCATACTGTACATCCTCGGAAACCTCTGAGATGACCAAGTACTTGTCCTCTTTTCGCTCTTGATACGTGATGTTTTTGTTCAGTAACATTTGTTGCAACTTGCATATTAGTTTTTTGCTTCTTGAAAATCTCTTCCTTTGATGTCATCGTCGTGAAGGATATTGCACTTTCAACAATAATAACCGAGATGTAGGTCAAATGATTTCCTCGATGTTGCGAGCGACTGGCCTGAAGTTCTTTTACGAAATAATCTCAACCAACTGCAGCAAATGCTATTTATGTTACTGGAGAACGAACACACGCCATTGTTCACTTCATTTTACGTAAATGGTTTATTTATTTAATCAGTTTTTGAGATACTGATAATTCTTTTGAAATAATAAGTACATTTTCAATAAACTTCGTTTCAAGTATAAAGTTCACTGTTTATTTTTACAGATTTATCTTTGGTTAGCATATAGAACTTATCGTGCTGACAACCAACAATACAATCACCAATAGATAAGAAATTACTTGTACTGAATGTTTTATTCCATTAACAACAATAAAATCTATAAAAAGAATAACAGTTCTGTTGAAGACCACACAATATAGTTACTTTTATAAAAAATTAACAGTATTTTCGTTTTAATACTAAATAAATATAAATACTTTTTCAGTTACTCTTCAGTTTTCATTAATTATCTCCCACAGTTTCAACTTCAGCCACCTTCTTTCTCCTTTTCACCTCTGATTCTATTAATGATGTATCATCAATTAATGAGGATTCTGAAAACAAGATAGCGTGAAGTACACATGAGCATACAGAATAAAATATACTGACCATCATCTTCATCATCATAATCAAAACTGCTTTCAAAATCTTTCAATTTTTCCAAATTTCTCACATGGGATTTATATTCCTCAGAGTGTATGAGCTGATACCAACTAATCATACAAACAAGAGCAATAACAAAGAGATTTGAAGTGATTCCTGAAAAGTTTAGACTTATGAGCTGAAGTTTAGGAACATTAGAACTATAATTACCAATAGCTGCAGACATTATTGGCCAATGGAACATTACATATCTCAGGCCAGTAAAGTGTGCATTAATAAAGAATTTTGCTGAATAGAGCTCAATATACTTGGACTGAATCTCAATGTAAACATCAGTCACAGACTCTTCCTGAGATGAAGAAAATAATACATATAATGTGTTAATTAACAAAAATCATATACCTACTTCTTGTTCTTTATAATCAGAAAACAGCTCAACTATGAGCCTCTGCTTTTCCTCCATATTTCCAAACACTAAAAATGGACTGAACACCAAATTCTGCATTAATTCAATCATGGAACTTTTATAATGCATCATTGTTGATCTACAAGAGTTGGCCAATAACTGTCTATTAGAGCCCCGAAAATCAGCACACACCATAAACATACCTAAAATATGATACTTAATAATATACATAATCATTTTTAAAAACAAGTACCTAAATTTTTGTTGACTGGTGATTCAGGCATTTCCAATTCTAGGCGAATTTTATATGGTTGACCAATCATTAGCAGCTGTTGATGTTTTGTAAGCTGTACATGAGCAGATGGAAAGGTACATATCCCTTTTTGTTCTTTACAAGCTCTGTAACAATGTTATATGTTTAAGAATAATAATTTTTAGACCTAAAGTTATTAAATTACCTAAATTGTAAATAGGCAGGTTTTTCATGAGATACTGCAGGTAAATAAGCATAATAGAAAGCAGCATACATAAATATGGATAACCAAACTAATAATGAAGTAATAAATGCCACTATTATGCCTTTAATCAGTACTTCTCTAATACTCTGCACCCCATCCTTGGTTTTTGTTGTGTACAATTGTATAGTGTTGTGCACAAATTTAATAAGGGGTAATTTAAATTTTTGCCTATAAAATTCTCTGGGGCCCAAACGTAAAAATGAGAAAACCGTGCTGAACAGTCCCATATTTGCTCACGAACCTTATGTTTTTGCTACTGATAAACTTTATATAATTGACTTTAAATGTTTCTTTTCATTTCAAAGTTCATTTTTCAAAAGATAAATCAATAAACACCAAGGACAAATTTTTTCCATCTTCTTCAAAATAGCGCACTTAAGTATATTGTTAATCGTAAATTGCGACTGATAATCTACTATATTATCAAAATATCAGTTCTAATCTAACCTTTTAACTCTCCTTTGGATAACTGTATATTAAAAATTGTAATTCAAATTTAGTAATAATTTCAGTTGCGATATTGGTCAACTTGCATTAAAATGTCAACAAAAAGGAGCTAGTTTGCAGTAGATGAGGGCGCTGCAACGAAAATAATAAAACGGAATATATGCATCTCGTTATACATTATCTTTGTTGACAAGTGTATTTGGCCGAATAAATTAGTTTACGGCATTCCTATTAAAGAATTTTAATTGAATTAACAGCAGCAAATAAATATTTTAATCCAGTTTTATGAGTGCCATTGTATGCGTAAGAAGTAAAATAATTCTATCTATATTTTTGTACGTTTTTGTGTGAAACGAATTAAATTTTTTTTACATATTATCAACACGTACATACACAATAATAAAAATCAAATTAATCAAACAAAATAGGATAAAAATGAATATGAAGACAGATTTTGATTTAAGTGGTAAATTAATAATTAAAGTACAACTCGGCGACGATATTAGGAGAATACCAATCCATAATGATGCTATTACATATGACGAATTGTTGTTAATGATGCAAAGAGTATTTAAAGGAAAATTAACGGCAAACGATGATATTCTAATAAAATACAAGGATGAAGGTAATAAAATGTATTCATAATCCATGTAACTGATATAAATTGTATTATAGATGGTGATCTTATCACTATATTTGATGGGTCTGATTTAACTTTTGCCATACAATGCAGTAGAATTTTGAAGATACAAGTTTTAATGAATCATCAATCACAAAACAGCATCAATAACATATGTAACAATACTGCAACAGATATAAAGGCTGTTAAAACAGAATTGAGGCAAATACGTGATCAAATAAATAAATTACTTGATCAATTGGACTATAATCCTACTCAAAATGTGCCAGAAGTTAATGATAAAGCTGAAACTAAGGGTAAATGATACATATATAATGCTAGTCTTGTGTAAAAGAAAATTTGGCTGAATTTTAGATGTCACTGATGTGAAAGAAACAGCATCTGGAGGTATCACATTAAGTAAAGTTAGTTCTAGTGAATTTGATCCAATTCAAGAGAAAAGTACAACTGATATTCCAACAACTAAGGATGCACCAACTACAGCTAGTGAGGACACAAATAATAGACCTCAGTCTGTACCAGTTGCAAATCCTACATCAACAACACCAGTTGCTGCAAATCAGTCTCAACAATATCCGAGACCCCCGACAACTGCTTTCTCTTATCATACAATGCCATATCCTCAACAGCAATACACATTTGCTACATCAGGGTAACTAAACATTTAATCTATTTCGATTGCAACATTATGAAAATGTTATTATATCTATTTTTAATAGATATGGACAACAAGTAGATCAAAATCAAGTACCGATATCGAACGTCTACAACTTTCCTCCGCATAACAATTTACAATACTCGACTCCACAACAAGCCTACAATCATTCGGCTGGCAGCGTATTTGTACCACCTGGTGGACCCCAAGGCAATCCGTATTCGAAAGCTTATTCTCAGTCTACTTCAAATCAATATATGCAACGCTAAGGAAACAACACGAAGGCAATATTCATTCGATAAAACGATTCGGCGAACATATTCAACATAAACATATATTTTTCAAAATAAACATACTTAAGAAAAGAGAGATGGAATTTACAATTTCAGTGACAAAGTTGTAATTTCAAATTAATTTTATACTTTAATTTACGTATATTATTTACTTTGAGTAAGGATTTTTGATTTTCTCTCAATTTATTTTCAAATAGCCATTTCACTTTTATCTATTAAATCATATTAATTGTATTAACGTTTGAAATAGAATATAAAAGAAAATATCCGTATTTGATATTTAATTTATAAATCCAGCATTATACATATCATATTTCAAAAAAAGGAAATTAACTTATGATCGTTATAAAATAATACAAAAGAAAACATTCTATTTACCACCAAATCCACTCATTAGATTACCCAAACCTCCAGCAGCACCTGCCTGCAATTGTCTCATCATATTTTGTAAACCGGCCATACCTCCCATTTGTTGCAAAACACGGGGATCCATCATTTTCGCCATTTGTTGATTTAGTTTTGCCATTTGTACTTGATTTACGTTCTTAGCCATATCGCCACCTTTAAATAATCCTTTAATACCACCCATTTTCTTAACGACCGCCGCAAATTTCGTGTACTGCGCCACCAAATCTTTAACTTCTCTCTCTAAAGTATAATTAGTCATTTAGTTATTGTGAATGAAAAATAATTGAATAGCAATATACCAGTAACGCCAGATCCTTGTGCTACTCTAGTGACGCGGGTTCCTTGTTTCGAGAATAATTTTGCACCATCCCTACTATCCAATTCGTTGTCACTCATGCTATCCATTATTGTCATGAGTCTCTTCAACCTCGCTACCGATTCCTGTTCGCTACCTTTACTCATAAAATCTTGACTGAAACCTGGAATCATGCCCTTTGAAAGATAAGAAAAAAAAGTTGTATTAACACTTTCAACAGATTGTGCAAATATTTTACCATTATTTGCGAAAACGGTCCCATTTTCATTATATTTTGAAACTGTTCGTACATGTCTCTTAACGTAAATTGGCCGTGCTTGATTTTTTCTAGCAGTTCCTCATTATCTTCCAGTTTCAATTCATTTACTTTATCTATAAGACCTTCTATGTCGCCCATTCCTAGCAATTTACTTACGAACGGTTTAGTTTTAAACGATTCCAAATCGTCTATATGTTCTCCTGTGCCAATGAATATGATCGGACTATTCGTTGCAGCCACACTGAAATGATTTCGTTTAATAAACTATAAATTTACTTAATTTATAATAGGGATACATACGCACTAAGGGCTCCACCACCTTTTGCGTGTCCATCTAATTTTGTTATAATTACAGAACCAACATCAACTTTATCCTTGAAGGCTTTTGCTTGTGATTCACAAGCTTGTCCTATTGTGGCGTCCATAACGAATATAATATTATCTGGTCTCTACAGAAGAATTTAGTAAAACTATATAAAACAATTATTGTGATTTGTGTCTTATACTTACCACAGCATTTGAAACAGCCAACATCTCTTCAAATAATGACTCTTCTTGCTTGTGACGACCACTGGTGTCTACTATGATTATTTCAAAACCTTCTTTTTTAAACATTTCCACACCATCTTGTGCTATAACTACAGGATCAACTTCTGTGTAACTGCAAGTACAAATTAGCAACATTTACATTTATAATTTGTAATAAGTTTACCTTCCATAAAATGGTATTCTTGCTTTTGTGCAATTTTGCTTTACTTGGTCATAAGCACCAGCTCTGAAAGTGTCAGCACATACCAGACAAGATTTCCAGTTCTTTTTCAAATAGTGATAAGCTAGCTTTGTACAAGTTGTTGTTTTACCAGACCCTTGTAAGCCCACAAACATTATGACATTGGGTTTACCTTTAATTGGTTGATATGGTTTTACACCAGGATCTACAAGCTGTAAATCACAATGTTTTCAAATCATAAGGAAACAATATGACGTGAAATTCATACTTTGACCAATTCTTTGAAAACAGCACTCTGTATCATACGTCTTTTATTAAGACCACCAGCCATTTCATCAAAGTCAATAACTGCCCTAACATTTTCACGCAATTTCTTCACCAATCTAATATTGACATCAGCTTCCAACAATGCTGCACATATCTCTTTAAGCATTCCATTTAGAACCTTCAATGTGGGGAAAATTTATAAATTAATTTTCTAATTAATGGGACAGATGGAAACGAACCTCTTCATTGATTATCGTTGCTTTACTTAACGAATGTAAAGCGGTCGTAATTTTACGACCCAAATCTGCTAACACCATCTTGGAGTGTTATATGTAGAATAGTAATTAATTATAAAAACAATAGGTCAAAATTAATTTTTATAATTTAATAATAAATCCATGTTATATTTTCACTAGGACCTCACGACAATTTCATCTGACAACTCGACACGATCATTTCGCCATCTATAAAATACTATTTACATTAAAGATGTTTCAGCATTCCGAAATGTAGTCGTTCTAATTTAAAAACACAAAATATTTTCAGTGGTAATAACTCGCTAATTTAACTATTTGTTATTCTCATTATATTGCACGTTAATTTTGATTATTATAACATTATTCTTCCTTTTACTTATTGTTTTAGATGTGCATCCATATCAACATTATTCTGCGGCACAGTGTGCTGAAATATTACAGGAAAGAAATAATAACAACTGGAGCTATTAACTGAAAGTAACTGTTGGTTGCCTGTGGACCTTTAACGTTAATAACAGTTATTTTCGTCTCCAAACTCGCATATAAATTATGGAACAACAAATAGAGAACATATGTAATTCATTTAGAAGATACGCTGATGACGATCGTTGAATCCCTCTCAGCTTCCAAAGTATTAGTCATCGAATGTGTACGTTCGTCGTGTTATCATGTTATTTACTTTTTTTTGAGGAATACAAACTGCTGAACTCGTTTGAAGTGCAACTGGTAGTGTTTACGTAAAGTAAAAATAAAAAAGTGGCAGTCCTCGTTATTCTTGTCGGGTTATTGTGTGTACCTTTGCAAAATTAACATATTTTTTTGTGCCATATCTTGGGATTATCAAACATATTTTATTATCTCTGTGATATGTTATCTTTTCCAAAAAAAATATGATACGTTGATTTTAATTTCAATTTTATTTCATAGTTAGCATGCTGCTCCTTATTACGTATCATTGTTATGGTGAGAGTGATTCAGTTTTTTTCTTCGTAATAAAGTAATAACGAACACAACAATGAGTGTACCTGTGCCAGCACCACGTCTATCGAAGCAGTCCGAAAGTAAGAAACCGATACCAACGCCGAGACGTACCGTACCGATAAGAGCGGAAGAGAACGCGACCGAGGATCCAGTGAACGATAACAAAATAGATAATTCAAATAGAGAGATGGAAATCAATTCGAACACGTTCTCCAGAAAAGTGAAAATGGTCGGTACGGCTTCGAAGCAAATAGCCGAGGACATCGGCGGTCGAGTGCAAGAAGGTAAGAAGATAGTTATAGAAGGCACGAGACAAAGCGTGCGGCGATTGACGAGACGCTTTCACGCCGCACAATCGGTGTGCGAGATTAAGGACGTCGCGAAACCGAAATTGGACGACGACGAGGCGGTGAGCGAGGCCGCTTTGGATCTCTTCAGCTCTATCAAGTTCAATTCGCCCATAAACAACCAATTCGAACGGTTGTACGTTAACGACGATTGCGCCTCGGAGGAGAACTTAAACTTACCACCGCCAACGTATCCACCGCCTCCGCTCAGGGAGGACACCTCGTCGTCTTTCTACGACGAACCGCAATCGCTCGCATCTGGTAGTACGAGCAGTACTAAAAGTTCCGATAACGTGCCAAACGTCGATCGAACCGATTACGAATCGATTTTCCCACTGTATCCTTATAACAATAATCAGCAACAAGATTCGGGTACGTCGAAATCGTCGTCGGCGCAACTATCGAGAAGTAGTTCGTGGAACTTCTACGATCCCTTGCCGAAGACCGAGAATGTGTACAACAACGTCGACAACACGCCCACGTTAAGCGCGACACGTAGCAATCATGACGAAGAAACGAACGACAACAATAGCATCGACGATAACAGCAACGCCAGCGAGAGCGATCGTTATTCGAAATCGATCATTCGCACCAATTCGATTTACGAGAATCACGAGATACACTCGCGAGCGTCGCAGAGCGTTCTCTTGCAGTTCGATCCGTTGAAGGACAACCACAACCTATCGATGTTGAGCGATCTGAAAGCTTTAGAGGAACTGTTGCAGGGCGACTTGTACAACAACATCACCGACACGACGAACACCTACGACAATTGGAGCATATCGAACGAGTCGGATTTCGAATGGGAGTACGCGAACCCGCCGACACCGCCGACGCGTTACGACTCGTTGTCGATAGAAGGTAACGCAACGCATTCGACGTCCAATAGCAGCGATGGCAAGCAATCGAAGGAAGCGACCGGTTCGCTAAACAACGGTAACGCCAATGCGAACAAGCAGAACGACCAAACCAAATCGAAATCGCAATTCTACGTAAGCGACGAACCCGTCGCCGTCGCGACTCCGGCGCCAACCGCAACGCCTGCCGACGATAAACGAGCGATGAATTGGTTGCGACGTACGCAAGAAGCGTTGCGGAAGGCGCCGGACATGATTATACGCGGCGTGCGGAACAAGGATTGCGTCGTGGTGCGGCCGTCGCTGGTGCCGCGCAACAATATGCCTCAGAAGGGTATGCTCTATAAGATAACGTCGGTGGATAACCTGTTTGGGGAGTACGGAGCTCGATGGTGCATACTGGAAGGGAGCAACATGATTTGCTACTACGATAACACGTGCGAGAACATTAAAGAGAACTTTAGCATGGATTCGATACTGAGCGTGCAAATAATAATCGATCATAAATATAAATACAAGTAAGTAAGTTGATTTAGCCTGTTTGTTTAAGTCGAACAATTATGAGTTTGTAAAACAGGTCGAACGCAAATTGTTCAATTGCGATAAGGGGATTGATTACTAGAAAATATTGGAAATCGGCTAATCTTTTAATGCGTGTAACTTCGATGAACTGGACGTTATGCATTTATTAAGGTCTCACACTCGTAGACGTTTCTTAATCATAATTAAGATGTTTGCCTGTCTGGAAGCGTTTAAATGATAATAAATATGCAAGAAGTAAGCGTTAGACGAAATATTAAAGATTTGTTTACACTCAGCAGTACGTTGCGTCGTCGGAAAGTAAATATTCAAATTGCTGATATTTACGTGCAGTAATATTGCAATAATTATTGCGTAGGTTCCCTTTTTATTAGTCTTCTGAATACGAAAATGTTAATTTGCACTCAACAATTTTAGCAATAATATCGTTTATGAAACGTTGACGATTTCGCAGCTCTCATTATTAATTTTTGTTTTCCAACTAACTAATTACCATTAACACGAAAACATTCTTGAGTAATGACTGATAATTTCTATTATGCTTTCGAATTGGAGAATAATGGCAAGTAAAACTTTTATCTCCGCAAGTATTTGCGCAAATACGAATTGAATATAATTTGCATTAAAATGTTTTCGTACGTATTAAATTGATTAAGCTCATTTGTCCTTGCATTGCAGTAGTGTTCGCCGTTCGTTGGTATAATTAAAACAAAATGTACATTCTTTTTTTTTCGTGTTGCAACTTTTCCTTTTTATCATTATTTTGCAGAGTTGTTTACATTTATTAATATTTTGCACCAAACATTCGTCCGACTAATAATTAAACGCCGTGTAAGCGAATTACAGAAATTTGCTACGCTAATTGCGCTCATTTTTCAACTGATGTCAAGAACGTTTTCGCTTGCAACATCACGATGGAAATGGCGAATATTTCTTCTAGCGTTTGAAAAATCCCAATGATACTTAAATTAAATGAGTTAATGATACGTTAACGAAAAATCATCAACGCTAATGGTCCATGTCCATTGTTTAAGTAGTGATTTGTGTGCGGCTCGTTTAATTGCTCATTTAAAATAACAATAAGAGTAATGGCATCGGAGAAGGCAACAGGTCAAATACCCTCTTTCGTGCTACGAAATTTAAAAAAAAATCATCGTCCAATTTAATTTCGACGTGCATAAAATTAAGTGAAGACACACCATATATACAAACAGTTTTTTTATTCGTACATGTGCACGGATGGATTATTTTTATATTGTAAATATATCGGAATCATTGCGGTTGAATGACTTTGCTAAATGACTCAAATACAATTACAATTTTATTTTCCACTGCAGCCTCATAATGAGTAAACGACAACAATTAACAGGATATATTTTGGAATTTATCTTTTGAAGAACAGAAGCGCAATTCAATTTCCTAATTCGTTTGAAATTGTTCGAAGTTTAACTTTTGAAAATGTGGAATAATTTGTATAACATTGATATTGTAATAATCAGTAATCTTGCATAAAAAAGTTATATAATTTCTGGTTTTTATGTTTCTGATAACTTTAACACTTTCCGCTCGATAACAATAACAAGAGCAACAATAATCATGAATCACTCGTAATTAATATAATTGCTTCTTGCTTCTTTCCTACATTCAGCGTATTACCGCGAATAATTCGTTTTTGCTGGGAAATTTGCATTAAACCAGTGCCGGAAACGAATGTAGCAAAACTTTAGCATAAAACAAAACTGGTTTACAAAATGTTAACACCAAGAATAACAGCTTTGAAAATACATTATTCAATAGATACGGTAGAATTTCGTATAAATAATTTTAGAAGACGTTATTTTAATTACTTATTAATTCGCACATTTTTTTCTTGCTTCTTCAGGTACGAAAATGAAGATTTGTATTGTTTCGAAATCAATGCACCGCCTGGAATACGTGGCGGTCACATTTACGGGAGCAAGAGCTCCTCGGAGAGACGCGTCTGGATGCAACGTATCGCTGAGAATTTAACGAATAAGTTCAGCCCGCAATTAACGTCCGATTATACGCGTATGGGATGGGCATATGTACGTGAAGGTAATGGACAGATTGCAAATTAATCAAAAAATGTTAAAATTCATTCATTCAACATGCGCCGCGTATAAAAATAAACGAAATAAATAAATATCGTTTATTGATATAAACTGTGCATTAAAGCTAATTGCTCGATGCGGCTCCAAGGCTAAATAAATAATAATGAATAATCGTAAATGTAGGAATTCCTCATATTCTTCATCGTACGACTTTCATGCATATATCACAAAATGATACGAGGAAACCTTGCACATTAAAACCGAAGTTGTTCGCTCTTTTATCTCGTTTGACTTGGTTTACAGTCGGAAAAGAGCGTATTTTATTTAAAAAGTTTGTTATCTCTAACTAGGCGTGAGCGGAGAATGGATGGGAGCTTGGGTCATGCTCTGCCAAAGAACGTTGTATTACACGACCGATATGTACGGGAACAAGAACATCGATTTGCGTAAGGCACGTTTCATCGGCATTTACTTACCGCAAGATGGTGATTTCGCGCCGCGAACGCAAGACAAAGGGCCGAACATGTTGTTGGATTACGCTTCCGGTTCTTTGTACTTGAGAATGTGGACGTCCAGGGAGACCAAAGTACGAATTTTCATCCACGTTACCATTTACCGGGCGTAAAACCCGTTTTCTTTTGTAGGTATGGTGTCACGTCGTTAAAATAGCGGCACACAACAACGGCGCCAATTTGGATAATCAACAACTGACCAAGAACGATGTACCGGTTATTGTTGAAAAGTGTATTAACTTCATTTACGTCTATGGTAAATGCTATTCTAGTTATCATTGCCTTTATACCGTTCATTGTCTTCGTTTCCGTGAGCTAAATTGAATGTTAATATTTGTAGGAAGTATGTCGGAAGGAATATATAGAAGAGCCGGATCCGGTACAGTGGTAAACGAAATATTGACGGCATTTAGAAAAGACGCTTGGTCGGTACAATTGACGCCTGACAATTACACCGAACACGATATTGCGACGGCTTTGAAGCGGTTCTTCAGAGATTTGCCGGAACCGTTATTGACTATAAATAAGCGACAGTATTTATATCAAGTTTCAAGTAAACAACTTTATAATTTATTTCTATTCCTTGTACCGTACGTTTGATTCTAATTTATGCGTTTTCGATGTTTAGAAGTGAAGAATAAGGAAGAAAAGGTGCGCATGTATAGAGCGGTGTTCGATCAGATTCCGATTATAACGCAGAACACTATTCGCAAGTTGTTCGGTCATTTGTATTTCATCGCGTCGCAATGTAGCAGGAATAAGATGAACATCGAAAACATATCGGCAGTTTGGGGACCAACACTCATGCACTTCGAAGTAAAGTTCGTTTGGGATGACATAAAACAATTGTTAAAATTTCATTTGTAGGATAACCACGATCCACAAGAGGATTCGTTAGTAGTCTCTCAAATAATTCAATTATATCAGTACATTTTCCCGGAGAACGCCAAGGAGGCTGAACAGGAAAAGCTCATGTTACAGGTGCTAGAGAAACACTTTCAGTCGCCGCAAGGTTCCGTCAACAATAAGACTAGCGGCGATTTTCGTGTTTGGGTTTATCTGAATAACAAACAAGGAAGGACTTTCAATATAGCTGTAGGTCAATAAACATCCGTGCCATTGTTAAACTAAACAATTCATAATATTTGCAGATTGGTCCTAAAAGGACGGCATACGATGTATGTTGCGAGATAAGCAGTCAAATCAAAATTCCTGTACACGAGCTGCAATTAGAGGAGTACGTTTTAAACTTTAACTTGACGAGACCGATTCATCATACCGAGAAAGTGCTGGACGTCGTGTTGAAGTGGAGTTATTGGGAGGAGACAGATCGTAAAGAAAATTGTCTCATATTATCGCAATTTTCCAAGTATTGGGAGTACATACAGGCCAAACCGCAACCGGTTGCTGGCGAATTGAAATTTGCCGATTCCAAGAGCAAATATTTCAAGTCGTTCACGTTCGAATTCGCGCAATCGAAACTCAATTATTACAAAGACAAGAGTGTGAGTAGTAGAGCAAAGAAAATTATTAATAACTTGCAGTTTCACTTGTAAGCCACTATTGAGCTTGTCTTTTTGTTTTAGTGTACACAATTATTGGGTTCGTGGAACATAGAAGACATCACTTGGTATTTTGGGCACGAATCGAAACGAAATCCGCCCACGAAATGGTCGATAACTTTCATACCCAAATCTGATACCTCACATCGATCGAAGAATTCGCCATACTTTGGTAACGTGATCCTATGGAACGATCCAGCGATGAGAGCCAGTTGGTTAGCGGCAATGTTAAGAGCGGAACATCCGAACGACTTAAAACCACCACCGCAAATCGTTAATTTAATGAACTGTTAAAGGGTTCAGCAATTGTAAAGTAATCGACGTAAGCTAAATAGTAACTACAATTTAGGTAAATGAATATTGAATTTAAATTTGGGGCATATCAAAAGGTTCTGTTAGAGGCATAAGAATTGTTCGTATTCCGTGATATTTGTGTCTTTCCGAAAACCACGATTTCTTGCCGCTTTAGACAAATTAATCAGTAGATAATTGTGTTTTCGCACCTGAACGTTTAAGTGATTTTGAATATCTTAGCCAAAAGGTTCCTATTTCGTCTTCCATAGACAATGATAAATTTTCTATCTCTTGATATGTTCAACACACTAAAAACTTATTATTTAGTCTTTAGATTCTGATGATTTTTGTACGAAGTTACCATTCGTAATTGCTTATTTGAACCGAATTTTTAGATTGTTTGCCCATATAAAAGTGCAATTAAACTGTATTTTGATGAAATAATTGGTGCTCTAGTATAATATATAAGTATTGCAAATTGTGCCTCCTATTTTAAGTGATATGCGTATACATTATATTTAATATATATTTAATTTTTATTTTAAATCAAGAAATAGTATTCTTAAATACAAAGAGACATAATACTTAATGTTAGTTTTGTATTATTTCGTTTAAGTAATGTAATATTTACATTCCTACTTTTTAACGATGTTTAATTAACAATTATAACATTTTATTATCTATCGCGATACAATTTTATACGAGAAATAAAATTAAAATAAAATGTGATTATTCTTAAATATAATTCTAAGCATTAGACGTTTGGATTGCAAGACTGTAAAATTGAAGTTGTAATTTATTTAAAGTAACGCCAAATATCTATTAAGCTACAAATAGAAGCCTTTATCTTTGTCTATTATATTACGCGTAGAATAAAAAAAAAAACGATTGAGGACTACAATTGATTCTTGGGGAAAAAAGCGAAACGCAATTCGTTATTCAATAATTTATTCCTTTACAAAATAAGTACAATGTTGCGATGTTAAAAGGTATAATACAATACTGGACATAAACGTTAATTTGATTTAAAATAAATGCTTTCCGTACAATATTAAAAACGGTATTGCTACAAGTTTCAACCATCGATATTTAATTGCTTACTTTTTAATTAAGAAAAGAAAGCACAAATTACAGGTAAAATGATTCAGTCTGATAGTATGATAAATAACTACTTAAACATTTAGGTAACTCGAACGTTAACGCATCCTTAGGGATCGTTGCTAAATATCACCGGTGCATCGCTTTTCGTTCTAACTTTCGAATAAGCGTACATGTACCTGCTGGACCAATGCAGATAAACGTACCACAACGATATGATGCCGGCAATAAAATTCGCAACGCAAGAGAATATTATCAATATGCTCAAAATGTCCAATTCCGGACAGCTCAAATCCACGTAATGGTAACTCTTCAATATCGTGCCATCGTCATCATCGTCGCTCGTTTTGCAATAGCACGTTTTATTTAATTTATCTACTGGCGTGCACAGCATCAGCGTGATCGATACCAAATGTATTATCGAGAAACCGCAAGCCGTCAAACAAGATACGCCAGATATTATGCTCAATATAATACTTATTACCTGTAATTCGATAAGTTTCTTTTAGTACGTTAATTGCAGAAAAACTACATTCAATCAAACCTTGTTGAAGTAGATGCAATAGCCGCCTGGCATGCCGGGATACTCTTTTCTGCAGCAGCATAGCAGTACGAGGCCGACGAAACCGGAAAGTACCAACTGAAAGAGAACGATTAGTATTAAGTTTCTAAAGGATTGGCGTTCTTTCTTATATTTTAATGTGTATCACGTACGGGCAGGGCGCACCAATACGGGTTGTCGCGACTTCGTAAATTTGGCGACCATATGAACAGCCACAACGATAGGAAACATAAAGCGACGCCCAAGAATAATTGGAATCCGACTAACGCTTTGGCTAACCGATGATACCTAATGATCGGAGGTAGAGATTTCCAAGGCACTATAAACACACAAAAAATAATAATAAAACGCGGAATTTCTAAATAAATCCTTTCGCAATACCAAGAGGAAGAGAAAGAAATTTCTAAACGCAAACAAAAATTTCGATGGGATCGTTAAAACGAATAATTTCGAAGGTAATTAAAGATTGTATTCTCGTTTGCCATTATCACTTTCCCCTATTTCGTCATTTTTCTCGGCTATTTCGTTAACTTATAATTAGTTATATTAGTCATCTAATCTGTTACTTTAAAACGATTTTTTCTCTCTATTTTAATGCGAAGAACTACGCTTTAATTCCTTTACTTTGCGGTTTCCTCTTCGTAGCAATTGGCTACGCTTCGACAATCGAAATCACAATTTACGATACGTATATTCTCTAGACTACTCTAGAGTATTGCATTTTGAAATCAATGAGCGAAGAAATAATCGTAACGTAATAATGACGAACAAAGAAACGGAAGTGCAGCATGTTGCGCGCGTATATTTATACGAGATCTGATTTTATTTTTCAAATAAACGCTCTCATTACTTCCAATGATGATAGTAGATTAAAATTAAATTATGGTGGTGTGCATTTTACCTTTTCCTGTTTTATGCATGACAATCATCCTGCTGTGCCTTAAACTGTTCCTCGTGGGCGTGTGCCTGCCGGCAATGTTGCTCGACACGATATTTTGTGGCACGGTCGTTTTTAAACAATATAATTGACTGGGAAATTCTTTCACTTCGAACGATATCTCTCTTGGTTCGTACGCATCGGCCTCATCATCGTCGCGATCATCAATATTCGTTTTCGTCATCATTTGACTTCTATCGTTCGTATTATTGTTGCCATTCTCACCGTAATTATCGTAAAAACTGACGGGCCGACTGTTATTTGATTTATTGCCATCGTTCAAAGTTGATCTATTATTATTGTTAATAACAATATTATTCATCGACATTGTTTCCTATTTTTTCTGCCTATCACTTCCTCGCCCCTATTTCACTTTAAACCTGCAATTAAATGAACACGTTAAATGCTTAAGAAACAGGAAGCAGATGATCGCTTTTAATGATCGATATTTTTTTAACACTTACATAACAATTAACGGGGCAATAAATAAGATAGAGGAATAGAAAATTAACCGTTTTATGGAAGAGTACAATAAGGCGAACGGCAGCGGTTTCTTTTTGCAATGAATTACGGAACCTACGCTCGCAGGAAAATTGCATTTTCTCAATAACAAGGTTTTCAATACGTTATATGTAAATTAACGTACGTTTTACGGTCAAATAAATTTGTGTGGGAATGCGCGGAATAATAAATAATTACATACCGATAACTAGAGTTTTTTTTTTCGTGTTCTCTCTTACTCGAACAATACATACTGCAATCATACTACTTAAATGGGAATGGTATACATTAAGTTTTACAGTTATTCTTATTGCCCATTCGAAAGTTATTTCTTCTATGAATGACGATATAATATGCTATATGTGAAGAAGAAGTAAAATGAATTCGCGTACACGAAGAACTGTCGACGAGCGACCGCAGGAATGAAGACGTAAATGTTAAATTGTTATTTAAATAAAAGACGCCTTTTTCGTTCCTTATTCGCATTAGACTTTAATACGATCAAAACAAAAACTGTTCAGCCTTCAATACTTATGGATTAACTCACGACAAGGTCTTGGCCGGATTAGAAAAAGACGTACACGTATTTGATTTGAATGTACAATTTCGCAATCGCGAAATTAAAACGACACGAATTACGAAATATTAATCACAATTAGAAATAGAACGATAATAATCACTTCAAAGTTTTCACTTCCGAAACGGGAACTAATTTAGAGATAGAGGCACTTCTTATGGGACCATAAGTTATTGCTTCTTTGGTACTAAAGATTCTTTTGATGCGGTCTGCTTTATTTTAAACGAAATCATAAACTACTCCATAAAGTATTACCAAGTCACTTTATTACGTTTGATGTGTTTGTGCGAGAGAAAAGGACATAGGGAACGTAAAAAGCTAATAGCATTTTACTCTAGGCTACTATTTTAAAATTATAATTAAACTGCGTATGACCAATTATAAACATAAATGTTGTTCCTCCTTATTATTTCATCACAAACGACTCGTTTTGAAATGTAGTAGATAGATTTTAATTAATTTTATCATTATGTTTATCATTCTTTAACTCATTATAATTGGTAGGTGACGACATTGATGCTAAACATTTTAAGAAAATCTTTCGTACAGCATTATTTCCCGGCAAAATTTAAATAAAGGTCCTAAATAAACGGTTAACAATAATAAAACCGAAGGATCTACCAGGTGGTCCTTTTTAACCGTGTGATTTCTAAAGGAGCAGATGGACTCTATTGTAAAACTTAATCCCAGTAAAAGAATGCGAAGGGCCCCTCAAAGATGTACGTCCACCGCAAAAAAACCCTCGGAGAAAGAATTGAATTAAATGATTGGCAAAGTAAAAGGCTGTTTAAATTGATTTAAGAAAAAAATTCAACAAATGAGATACAAAAGAAATTATATGTACTCCATCTCATTTTTGTTCAACTAGCTAATCCAATAAATCAATTAACGTTCTTTCTTTTGGCACTAATTTTTCTCCATTCATAATTTCGTTAACTTTGAAAGAGAGAAAGCAATTATGTCGCGCTTTTTCCGCAATATCCTTATCGCTCGGATACAATCGAAGAAAAAGTTAAGTTTCACATTTAATACTTTGTTATTTGCGTCACGTTAGCAATGATCAATTAATTTTGCGTTATATTATCACTTACGTAAAAGACGAAGTTTGAATTGCCTCTTAATGATTAAGAAAAAAACTCGACCATTAAGAAAAAGTCCAGCAGTAATCGCATAAAAAAAAGATTGAAATCAACAAGAATAACAGCGACAAACACCTTCAAAGTTTACGACAATACAAGTAGATGGAATAATTAAATTGCTAATTAACAACAAAACACAAATACGACGAACGACAACGATTTAAAATTTGCACAAACAAAATTTCGCAAGAAGAAATAAAACCAGGTAGAAGTGGACTATAACAACGATAACGACTTCAAATTTATTTTTGGAGAATATTTATGGAAAAATGTACAAGTTGACGCATATGCAAATTTTATTACCAATTTAATTAGTGTACGAATTAACAATTTAACAATTATGATTTTCGACTATTTGCAATTAAAAAAAATTAATGTCATTTTCAGATTTATTTCGCGCTTGGATCACGAAAATCAATTAAATTTCTTGCATTAATTGGTTAATTAGAAGGAGAACTTACTTACTAAAAGATTAACAATATTTCCTCTTCTAAAACAAGTTTTTATTTTTGGATTACAGGCGTCTTTAAATAATAATTAAAGTTTCTTTTTGAATTTCAAAATAGTATTATAAAAACACTCCTTTTAAAAGCAAGTAAAAAAAAATAATCAATTTACTCGTCACACAACCAACAACAACTAACACAACATCGTCACCTGAAGTTTGTTGGACGACTGAATTTAATGTTCAGGTAAACCATTATTATTATGAACGACTTCTAACTTCTAAAAAGAGGCTACGTTGCCAACGATAAATTTCAATTATACGCACATAAATATTATTCTTCTTCTATTGTTGCAATACACACATTGTTCATTAGAAATCCTTGTTTTCTATTAATTTAATGTACATCCAAAATACGCAACGAGAAAGAGAGATTTATTGGTCAATAATGCAACAACAATGTTCCATGTTCTTGATGAGCCACAAAGAAAATTGTTATTATCGGGAAAACGTACCACTGAAGAAGTTACTACATGTGAAAAACGAAGAGGTCGTGCTTTATTTTAGGCAGGAATAAATCGAAGGCTATAATTAGATGCGTTTTGAAGTCGGTAAAAGTAATCACCAGCTTCAAAATAAAATCGTCCTTAGTTGCTCCGAAAGGATTCTTTAAAAAAAAGAACAGATTCCTTAATCTAATCATTGAAACAATTCGTATAAACTTTTGCGAATTTTGTACAATATTCCTTTTGCAAGTGGTTTAAGTAAAACCTTATTCAAGCACGAAGTATTTGACCGTTTCGTACAAGACGGAAATCAGATTCCCAACGTTAGCTTTGTTTATAATAAATATCCTACAATTTTGGACGTGCACGTTTCCAAATTAAATTTTTCTTTATTGGAATTATCTACTTCCTGCAATTATTTTTGACGACAACGTTAACTTATAAATAGTAGTTAACGAATTATCTTTAAGTGATTTCTTCAATACACATAAATTTCGACAAAATAAAAATGGAAAATGTATCAAAATTCTACATAGAATTTCGAAGCCAATTTATTCCCCTTACCTTGGCAATTAATTAATTTTAATTTCACTTTAATGGCTCAATACAGAAGTAATAAGTTTTATTGCTGAAAATATGTAGAAAACGATTTGCGTAGGTAAAGTTTCGAGAAATAATCAAATTACTATTATTATTGCTTTTTTAAGTATTAATTATTGTTTTTCAACGTTTCTGTTTATGATGGAAACAAAATTGATTAAAAAAAAAGAGGATTTGTAATTAAATATAGAACGACGATAAAATGTATGTTAAATAAGTAAGTCAACGTCGTATAATTTGCAATCGAAATGATAATAGCATAAAACAGGATAAGATAAATTTGCAATGATAATAATCAAATCAAATTGACTAAATATCTAAATAATTATTAATTAATTGTAAGCGTAACACTTAACATTTGCAGCGTTAATAATAAATTTCTAATTGATTAATAATCTGTAAAAGTTATTGTCTATTTATGTTATGGTTTCAATCTTTGATGCAAACTCTCCAAACTTATTCTTTTTTCTGTTTTCACTTCTTTCAACGACGATGCGAAAGGAAGGAAACCTTTTCACATTCTGCAATTAATACGATCCAATTTTATTATCGCGATGCGGTTTTTATCAAACAATTAAACTAAGAAATTAAACGATTTCGATTGGGAAACCATCGCGATTGCTTGAAAGGAAATCAATTAATTTGGATCCCCTTATTGTTATTAAAAATGTATAATTGCAAAATCCACGCTGATTAGTCCTTGAATTCTTAATTGATTTCTGCCTTTTCCTCTCTTTTCATTCATATTAACGCTAACATCTAAACTTTAAACATAAATAATATTTAATGAATAAACACAATTAAGTTATGAAAATAACTGTAAATATTTAAATATTATTGCATGCCGTTTAAATAAATAAATAAGGTATTTCTTTGCGGTCCTCCTATTACGAAAGAAAACAATAATAAAACGGCATATAAAAGTAATAACTAAATTTCCACTCACCGTAATAGAATTGATAGAAGTAATCTTCGTGCAGTAAAATGTTTACCGATTTATTTGCCGTACGATTATTCAAATATGCTTTATTATACCATTTATCCATGGTTTTATAATCCAGTAATAAAAATGTTCACTTGGTTATTGCAAAACATTGGCTAAAGACTGCACCAAAGCAAAAAAAAATTGAATAAATATCTCATGTGGCACTAAGAAAACAAGGCTGCGTGTAACAACGTGCGTTAAAAAGACGCTATTTTTAGCAATAATAAAAACGTTGAAACAAATTTTGAAGTTAAATCTATTTAAATCTCATTTGGTAAATCACATTTGGTATCTTGTAAGCTAAGCACTAACAGAAAATTGCTTATTATTAAAATGTATGTAAATTACAAATCACATATACGGGGAATGTTTGCAATACTAAGTTTCTACTCATTATCAATTTAAGTTACCCATTTACCATAGGATAAGTACTAATTTTATTACATTAAAACCTGAATGGTGGAAGAAGGACTGTTACTTGTTTTTAGTTTGTTTAAAACGTCCTCCTTCAATAAGAATCTACTTTCCTCTTTCACTTTCTTGCCATTCAACTTCCTCTTTTTCCTATTGATAACGCCATCGTCGTCGTCCATCATTCTAATTATTTGCGCCTGATCGGATGCGTCTATTGGCGCTACGCTAATATCTCTGACGGCACGAAATTTGCCGCAATTATTTAAGTGCTCGTTCTCAAGACGGAAAAAGTTCCAAACGAACCTACGGAACACTTCCAGCGGCGACAGTATCGACGTCATTAAGTCGCCGTTTACGTAAAAGGTTTCGGTTAAATAAAACGAAATGGCCCATGCAAAACGCAAAATTAAATCTAACACTATCGCAAAATAATAAAACGACTAAAAAGAAAAAAAGAAAAGAAATTAAACGTAACACGAAAAGCGAAAATAGCAATGGCGAGAAATGTTAGTGGCAATTTACGCACCGTTGACGAATATACAATCTCTTCGCGAAGGAATTTATTCTCGCCCGCGGACTTATCGAATAATCCCCAATCCATTTTGATGTCCCACGTGTATGCATAGCAACTGCTCACGATCGAAGCGATGATCCACAGGAACAAGAACGGATTGTCCATTGGATCAGCGTAATCATCTGATAAATTAGAAAGCAATATGTTTCTACTTTAAACAATAAACGTACAGAAACAAACCTTTATAATACGAACGCAGCGTGGCGAATATAACGGTAAAGAAGGTCGTAGAATATTTTCCTGCGTTCACTAAATGCGGAAATGCCTCTTTCGTGTCGTGATAACGTCTTAAGCATTGGGCAAAACGTATCCAAGCCGGTATGCAATTGACTAAAGGTCTCACGATAAAATTCTTCTCCATACATAATGCAGTACCTAAAACCAAAAAAAAATTGAAATATTACATATAATCGTATGCAAATTAGATAACGTTTACTTACTGCCGGCATCTAACCAATTGCCATTCGTGTAGTAAAAGCAAATCAAGAATTGAAAATCTAACAAAGCAGCCACTAAGCTGTTTAATTGATCAGCCAGCCAGAAATCAGCAAAATTTACATGGAAAAACGGTGCCCCAAACATGCGTACCTATAAAGCGTTTCCTAAATAAACTGAATGAACAAGATTAAATTAATTAAATAAACCTACGCATATTTTCAAAAACCAATATCTTGCATCGTATCGGAACACTTTTATGGGATTTAATAAAAATAACAGCATGATTAATGTTAACGAAAGCGGGTTAACGTACGGAGGGATGCTTAAAGTTTCGCTGTATAAGAAACTTAATATACTCAAAGCCCATACAACTCCAAATATCGAAGCCAATTCCATTAAATCCTGTTCGGACAAATGATTTCTTGGATCCAGTTCGAATATTAGTACGTGGTTGACGCCAGACGATCTCCAACCATACACATTGACGCCGATCAAAAATAAAAATTCAATTATCACCATTGGTCCTCTGTATAGCCTAAAGGCGATTTTGAAGTTTTCGCTCGAACCTTCGTGGAATATGGCTGAAAAAAAATTGCATAAATAAATCGACGCCAATCGCTAATCAGTCGTAATCTTTCACCTGATAATATGACCGCTATTAATAAAACGATGAAAGATCCAGAAAATAAACCCACTTTAAAGGTAGTCCAAGATGATCTTCGTTCTCCTAAAGGCGGCACGCGCAACCTTTTCATTGCTTTTTGCCTGTCGCCGGACTCCAGTTGGCTAATAAATGCAGCTTCTGTTTCGCTGATTAATTTATCGATATCCTTGTTCGTATAAAAATGGGCACATTCCACGTTCTCCGCGTGCCATTTCGATCCAATATCCGTGGACAATAACTAGAAAATGGAGAAACTTAAAGTTGCTTAAGCTTCTTATGTTTATCCTTGATTATTAAATGCTTACTTTGTCGTGTTTCTTTAAAATTTTCCGAAATCCAGTGTGGTTAAGAGACTGATAATTTTGCAAGAGGATAAGACTCAGATAGAATTCACTAAAGGCCGTTTTGAATTCTTGTAGCTTCCTGGATGGTATTACATTATTATACTTCATGTCCTTATTTTTATTTTTCTGTTTGTGCTTGTTGTCTGCTAATGCAGTTTTTAGTTCACTGTTTAGTGTTGCAAATTTTCTTGTTGCCTCTGCCAATTTTTCAGAATAGAAAGTATTGATCTTCTTCAGTTCTTTGTCACAATAATGAAAGAAATGTTCGTCAAAATTTTTATAATGACGTGTTACTATCTCAGGATCTACACTCTCAGCGGATGGTGCTTCCTCAACAGTTAGGTATAACATTGCCTTCATTTCCTAAAACAAGATTTACTTTTAAACTTTGGACTTATGAGTTCATTCAGAAAACAATATTATTGCAGCATACATCTTCAGGAGATCATAGTAGAACATAACGCCTTTTTATGAAAGTTAAGTAATATATTTACCTCGTAATTTATATACTGTTTCCTCCATTCTGGCGTTATGTGCGCCGTTAAATGTTCTGCAAACTTCATCTTCTGTTAATTGTTGCTTACTAATTGGTAACTTAATTTAATCACAGCTTTTATTTGTTCTATTATTTTCTTATCTATTAATTATTATCAATTAACTTTATTTGTAGCTGAAAAACAAATATCATTGTTTGTTATAAAAAAAAATATTATGTTATTATATTACCTTCTTTCTTAAAGTAAAATTCTAGCTTATCCTTATAATGGCACAAACATTACTCTTGCTAATGTTACATTTCTTCTGAATATGCACATTTTATCACATGCAATACATATCACTGCATTTTGTAATTATCAAATAGATTAATTGAATTATTACGTAATCTTGATAACGTTAATTAAATAGTATTAAAACGTGAAAAAATACGCACAACAAAGGAAATGAACAAAGATAAATTAAAATTACAGAATTTATTATATGCAAGTAGCCAAAACTTTCCAGTACGTAATACGATAATTTCCCATCGGTGAGAAGCTATTTGCGTGTTTTATAAAATCAATCAAAAAGTAATTTGAAAAACCTTAATTATATTGTACTTGGGCCAAATAACTTTCAAGATAATTAGCTACTTGTTTACTTACAACACAATCAACATGAAGTTGCACCAATAATATACAACTGTCAAGAATAAGCTGAAGTAAGTTAGGTTTCTCCTGTGATGTAATTCGTGTGACATTTTGCACATTAGGATCATTCAAAGGCTAATTCGGCAAGAAATTGCGAATTAAAATAATACTTTGAATAATAAATATCAAATTAAAACACACATCAACAATGAGTGCTTGGAGAGCTGCAGGACTTAAGTAAGTAGCGTGTATTTTAACGTTAGTTCAAGTAGGTTAAAATTTGTTCAAGCACATTGGCATTACATAAAAAATCTAATTTTATATATTTTTAATTTACCCAGCTATGTTAATTACTCGACCATTGCCGCAAGATTATTAAGGCAAGCCCTTAAAGCAGAACCAAGAGCGGAAGCGATGAAAAGAAATGATTCAAACATAAAGTTCACTCAATGGATTGATGGCAAAGCTCAAAGTAAGTCTCCATAATTTAAGATATATTCATTCAATATTGTAAAAAAAAACTTTATAATTATAGGTCGTAAATAAGTAAGATGTAAGTCGCAAGTTTTAAAAGAGTGATTTTTAACTAACATTGTTGTTTGCTGTTTTTATAACTTTCACACATTAAGAACTTTTATTGTTGTTTACTAATTGAATTCTTATTATTTCAGAAAGCAAGGCACCGCCGAAGCCATCAACTTAAAATAAAATAATCGTTATTTAGTCATGTTAATATACTTCTACAATTAAACTGTAAAAAAATATTAAATGTTTCATTTGATTATCTTTAATATCCTGCATCCATAAAATTGGGGCCTCACGTTTTAGATTAGGCATAAAGAAGGCAATTATTAAGTGTAGTTACTTGAGAAGAAATAATAACAGATGTGCATTGAACTTTTTATCAGTCAATTGTAAATATGATGGGGTTTAAGTGTTTACCAATAGTAATCTATTTGATAAATTCAGAACTGGGAAAGCTGATTATCAAGATGAATCATTTCCCTTGTAGATCATATATAAATAAATCCTCATGCTTTCCAGTTCCATAATTCAAAATAATCGACATAGAATAACTTCGTGAAATGTACGGTAACGTGACAAAGTCTCCATTCGGCGGTAAAACGGAAACGATCGGTTTTAATTCTGGTCCAGCATGGGCGAGTGTAACTCAACAGACGAACCCAGCCGGAATCGTTGCACCAAGAACCGTTCAAGGTGGCGTTAATTTGTCGACTCCAAATGGAACGGGTTTGACCGGAAACGTTTTACACACCCAAGGAGCCGGCGGATCAGCTTCGGTAACTGCAGTAGCGAACGTTGTACATACGCCACAGGCTAAGGTGGATGTATGGGCTCAACATAACAGAATGTTGAATAAACAATTCCATACCGTGGGACCAGCGACAAACAGTGCCGGAGTGAACGTAAACCATCAGAGTGGACTGAACGCATCTGGCAGCGTTTCGCAGACCCATGGATTTCCTGCCGTTAATACGGTTGGAGTTGGCGTGCCGCTGCACAATAGCAACAATTCATCATTAAATTTGACCGGTTCGTCCTCCTTTGGCAAAGGAATGAGAAGGAATAACGGCATTGGCTTAAACTTCCACGGCCGTTTCTAATCATGTTTCAATATATTACCTTTCTTATAAAATATTTGCATATTGATTAATCATATAACACTTTTTATACCGCCGTGATTAAATAAAATGTATTGCTTCCAAATAAATTTTTAATAAAGATGCACCATCAGTAACCATTAAAAATGTCTCATACCTCTAAAATATAAATAAAAATTACGAATTCTTTGGTAAACCTGCTTCAGTGAGCAAATGGGCTGTTGGATCATTTAAAATTCTTGGGCCTTCGCCCACTTTTGTATGAATTATATACTTTAAGGCACCAGGTTTCTTGTCCAAATGTATATTACACTTCAAATGCTAAAACAACAACGAAATTTATCAATTGTAATAAACATCAGTGCATTAATATCCTCTACCTCTTTTAGTTTTGTACTATTTATCGGAATGCCTCTGATAAATTCCACGGAATCCGCCGCACTAGGGAATAGATAATTAATCGCAGATAAAACTTCAGGCACATCATTTTCTAATAGGTATAAACAAGCGTTTGGACCCGCATCAAAAGTGTAAGCTACCTGTAATTGACAAGAATGAGTATCTAATTTAAATTTCCAAAAATCTTCTGTACCTTTGTAGATCCTTTTATATTATTATAGATATGTACAAATTCAATAATACTGTGTGATACGTCATTCATATACACACATGGCGGATATGTATCCAAACAGATAGCGTGAAATTGATTAGAATCTTTCATAGTTATTTCGGCAAACTCTTCGAAATTCTTCTCATTAATTGCCTTCATCATCGATTCAACCCGTTTCGGTACTACATTATTCGCCCTATATTTTAAACATTCCGATGTTTCGACGCTCCTTTGCATACCACTGGTTGAACTGTATTTCTTTCGATTATCACTAACAACTAGTATCAATACTCGCATTTCCGGCCAATGATTCTCCGGTACAATTTGTTTTGCTATTGAATCTGATCCATCCTCCCGTGAACCCATATACCATCTTACCTAAAATCAAATGATATTCGTTATTTTTGCAATATTTATCAAACGTTATCATTAAAATATTGAGGGAATTTTTGTTTACTCAAACTTAATCTGTAGGAGCATAAAAACAACAACATATTTTTTTGCAATTTAAGAGCAGCGATTTTGAAAGTACTTCCTGTTAATAATAAAACTTGGAAATACCGCTTATTTAGTAGAGAAAATTGTGGAAGACACATTTTAATTATTATTTTTAAATGTTCTACAGTTTTAATTTTGTTAGATGCTAAATGTAACTTAGATAATTTATACATTTGATTAATTGTTAAAATCACTTACCCACCCCCCATAAATGCTGCGACAAGCACTACCAGAACCTCTCCTAGCAATTGCTGATATATCACCTTTTATTTCATATAAAGAAGCCAAGGCATATACCAGACAAGCATAACCAGCAGCAGAAGATGCTAAACCAGCAGCAGTAGGAAAATTGTTCATTGAACAAATGTGAAGATTTCCTTGTTGCATATCAGTTGATTGTAGTTTATTTTTAACTGAAACAAACTTGAATTGATTAATTAATTAATGCAAACGATCAGAATGAATGACATACTTTCCTTGATGCAATTCATTAATCTGGGATTATCAAAATCCTCTTCTTTTCCATTTAGCCAAAGACGGTTCTCTTTAAAATTTGGACTAATCATGATTGTAGTTTTGGCATACATCTAAAGTTAACATAGATGAATTTGAGAAAAAGAGACTGCAGTTTATAAAACTTACATTATCTAAACTTAATGTTGCACTTATGGAATCATTTATAGGCAGTATTAAATTGGAATCTCTCTTTCCCCCTAAAAATTGATTAAATTTTACTTATTGTTTCTATACAAATTGAACACTTACAATATTTTATTACTGCTATATTAACTGGTGCTATACATGTTACAACTTTCATCTTGAGTTTTATATTCCAAAACTGCTTAGTATAGAACTTTATGGAAATAAGTACCGTTACTATTTTATATTATACAGTACGCTGACGTATATCTAAAAATACTTGAACTATTAAGGATACCTAATTATGGGTTAACAAAAAACTCCTTTTTACTAACTGAATGGTAATGATTCCTTATTCGAGTACATGAAGTCTTTTGGTTCATAGAAGTAACACTTAATTATTTGTATGTATAATACGAGAATAATACAAAATATCGAACATAATTCATGTTGTTTTCTATTTCATATTTATAAACAACATGAAGACGTTTGTAACATGAATTAAAAAGGCACTCAATAGATGTCCGTACATTCGACAATGAGGAATATTAAATTTAAGAAATATACCGCCAAAACGATTCTTTGAAATTTAATTAAAGCGATTTCCTAATTATTAAAATGAACATTAGGATATAATTTGATTTTGATTTAATTTTAGAAAAAGTATCTTATAAATCGTGTTATGTTGCGATAAGGAAAATGTAAATATAATTTTTAATAATGATAAAGAGTTAACATTACGTCTACGTACACGAAAACATTATCATTTCTCGGGGATTTTAAAAGTACATTTTTGAAATAAGATGATAAAGTATTATTTTTTATGGTAATTCCATTTTACTCTGAAAGTAAATCGACGAAAACAAATACGAAATGTTAGTATAAAAGGATTTGGAACAGCTGCAGGAAATCAGTTCAATTCGCATACATATCAAAGTATTTTATACAATTACAAAAGAATACGCAAGCAATCAAGATGAAACTCTTCGTTTTCGCGGTCGCTTGTATTACCTTACAAGTTAATGGTCAATTCTTTGGCGGCAGGACTCCGTATCAGTTTGGCGGTTATAACGACCAAATTGGTTTAAAAGCTGGTCCGGCCTGGGGCTCATTGAGCCAAGACACCAATCGTTTCGGATTCACCGGGCCGAAAACTTACGGAGGCGGTCTCGATTTATTAACACCGAAAGGTACCGGCTTGACTGGCTCCTTCCAGCAACAACACGGACTTGGTGGCGGCGCATCGCTAGGCGCTCAAGCAAATCTCTTCAGTCACGACAAGAGCAACGTAAACGCTTGGGCCAAACACGACAGGAACTTGGATAAGAACTTCCGAATCGTCGGACCGGAAACCAACAGTGGCGGCTTGACATTCAAACACGACGATGGCGCAAATGCTTTCGCTAGCGTCTCCAAAACCAATGGCTTCCCATCGGTTAAATCGGTCGGAGCTGGTGTACCACTGTTCACCAGCAAAGACGGGAACATGAAGTTGAGCGTAGAAGGATCGTCGAATTTCCAATCTGGAAGACCCCGCAACGATCAAGCCTTGTTGAAGTTGGAAGGAACATTTTAATTTAGAATTAGATCCTTTCGAATGCTGTATAGCTTTAATTTCTTGCTTTGTAATAGTTTATAATTATTAGTTGTTGATATTTAAATAAAATGCAATACTTAAACACATCTATTTGTTTCCTTAATACAAATTTAATTTATACACTTTCTTTAGTCAAATTCATCATTGATTGCTAGCCAATAATAAGAGTCACTACAAAAAAATTGCATTAGCATGATTTGTGAGGAATAGCATTTTTGCACTAATTGCAATATACTCACTTTGGAACTCTTAAGATGATTAACTATGCAAACAAACTTTAAAGATCAACTGATTAGAGTTTAAATGTGAGTTTTCCATTGAGATTCATTCACTATTTTTGCATTTTTGCACTAAATACAATAAGCTCATTTTTGAACTCTTAAAATGATTAATTATGGAAATAAGCGTTATAGATCGATTGATAAGAGTTTAGATGTGAGTTTTCCATTGAGATTCATTCATTTTTTGAGACTTATTTTTCTTAAAATTTTGGATTTTTGTGCAAACTGCAATAAGCTCATTTTGGAACTCTTAAAGTAATTAACGTTGCAGATAAATATTAAAGATCGATTGTTAAGAGTTTAAATGTCAGTTTTTCATTGAGATTCATTCATTTTTTGAGTTTCATCTTCTTCAAATTTTCCACTTTTAGGGAAGGGGGGACCCTTCACTACTTTTGCATTTTTGCACAAATTGCAGTAAGCTCATTTTGGAACTCTTAAAGTAATTAACTTTGCAGATAAACATTAAATATCGATTGTTAAAAGTTTAAATGTGAGTTTTTAATTGAGATTCATTCATTTCTTGAGTTTCATCTTCTTCAAATTTTCCACTTTTGCGCAAATTGTCATAATGTCATTTTGGAACTCTTAAGATGATTAATTATGGAAATAACCATTAAAGATCGATTAATAGGACTTTAACTTATTTTTATGATTTATTTTTCGCCAAACTCCTTCGAATTCTTCAAACCGTTTATGTTGGTCTATTAAAATGAAATTAATCGAAACGCAAGGTCAATGCGAAATTCCCTAATACAATGTTGCCTGTCTCGTCTGCGGATAATTTTTATCGTGCTAGGTAAATACAGGTGAAGGAAAAATTCAGAGAAATTCGTCGTATCCGTTAAACGTTAAAAGATTCTTGCTTGATAGATGGGGGACTTTTTCCTTTCCGAAAACAATCGCTTGCAATAAAGATAGAGTTAAAATTAGACCGCGCTCGGTTGATAAACTCCTGGGGAAGTCCGCCGTACCGCAAGAGACTAATCGGAACAATAACAAAGCCTTTCGTTACTATAAAAGCGTGCACAATTTTGCAAGACATCAGTAGCGAACAATTCGTCTGTTTAACGCACAACATTCAACTTACAAAAAAAAAAAACAAACTAAAAATGAAGACCGTCTTCTTCGTATTCGCTTGTGCTTTAGTCGCAGTCAATGCACAATTCTTCGGCGGCGTCAACAAGTTACCGTTCGGCGGACAAAGGGAAACCGTCGGCTTCAACGCCGGTCCAGCGTGGGGCTCTTTGAGTCAAGACAGAAATCACCTGGGTGCCACCGGTCCGAAGACGCTCGGCGGCGGTTTGAATCTATTGACGCCACGTGGTAGCGGCGTGAGCGGATCCGTTTTCCATCAACCAGGTATCGGTGGACAGGCGTCGGTTCGCGGACAAGCGAACATTCTGCACACGCCGAATAGCAATTTGAACGCATGGGCGCAACACGACCGCATGTTGAACAAGAACTTCAAGCCGATCGGGCCGGCAACGAACAGCGGCGGCTTGGATTTCGCCCACAGCAACGGCCTGAACGCGTTCGGCAGCGTGTCGAAAACCTCCGGATTCAAACCGATCGGCACGGTCGGAGTCGGCGTGCCACTATTCCGAGACAAAACCAGTGAGCTGAGTTTGCAAGGATCGTCGTCGTTCCAATCGGGATCTAGGCCCAATCATCAAGTCGGCGTCCAGTTCAAGAAGTCGTTTTAAGACGTTCGTCGTAAAGGAAAATGCTTTCGCTGAAACAGCTTTAATCGCACTTAACGCTTATTGTATTTATTTGTGTAACGTATTGTAATATAAGAATAAAATATTCAGCAGCAATTTTGATTTCTCGGCCTCATATCGATCGTAATGCCGTTCTTAGACCTCAACGTGATGCCGTAGCGAAAGCGCAGATTCCAACTCGTCGACAGCTCGTAGTTCCGCAAGATCAACGCCAGCACGGTCTTGATTTGATACAAGGCGAACTTGTGGCCTGCAATTTTCGATTAAACACCGATTGCGCCAATCGATTAGATTTGCTAATGGTTACCGATACAATTCCTCGGCCCCGCGCTGAACGGTATGTAAGCGAATTGCGGTAACTTGCGCTCGTTCTCCGACGAGAACCGCTCGGGATCGAATTTTAGCGGATCGTCGTAAACGTGTCGCAGTCTGTGCGTGGCGAACGGCGACAGGAAGAAGATGGTGCCTTTTGGATAACGGAACTTGCCTGGAATTCGGGTCGAAATGAGATTCCCGTCGAACGGTTCGAAGCGGGTGATCGTACCGATCGTCACGTCTTCGGTCAACGTTCGAGCAATTAACGGCACGCTCGGTGCCAATCTCAGCGTCTCCTTAACGCACTGCTCCAAATAAACGAGTTTCTCTAAAGCGTCGACGTCGATCTCGTCGCCTTCGAGTAGAACGCCGTCGATTTCTCGTCTGGCCTCCGTTTGGACGTCGGCGTTTTTGGCTAGATAATACAGAGCGAACGCGATGGCAGACGCGACGGATTCTTGTCCCTAAATAAGTTACAAACGCTGAGGATAATTGAAGCGATTAATAGTTTACGTACAGCCAGCATGAACGTGCAGATCTCGTCGATTACATCGCTATCGGTGAATTCCTCGTTTTCGTTCGATATTTCAATGAGCATGTCCATTAAGCACTTGCAATTAATACCAGTTAATCGGTTATCCTTTCGCAATTTGAACACCTACTCAAATTTATTCGTTTATTGAAACTGCATCCACCTATTTGCATTCGGTTTACCTTTCGCGCGTATTCTTCCAACGTGCACTTTTGTTTCGATTCCGCTTTTGCCATTCGCGAGTTGTTGTAAAACGAATTAAACAAATACCACGGTCGAAATAAGCGGTACAGCACAAACAATGGGGTACTTGAAAGGATTAGAAATGATTGTGAAATTTTAACAAGCGATTGTAAAAACGTACCTCGCAAACGGCGAAACTTGTAACTCTCGAAACTTTGTGAAGTCGTCTTTGGATATGCCCAAAATGCATTCTGAAATTGGAGTCGATTAAACTAAAAACTACAAACTTTTCGCAACTCGCTACCGTTTATCAAGTTCAAAACGTTCTTGTTGACTAATTTCGTCACATTGATTTCGCCATTGATGCTCTTCTTCGCGAACGTCCTTCTGGAAGTTTCGTAAAAGGACCGCACGTATTGTCGCAGGATGTTCTTACGAAAATACGGTTGTATCAATTTCCTGTGGAATTTCCACTTCAAACCTGCGAAAATGGAAATTATATCTTTAAGCTGAAGAATTTGATTGACGTTAATGCCGTTATTTGTGATGAGCCCTTTGCCGAGAAGCGTGTGCATGAATTTGTACAGAAAAGATTTCTCCGCGTGTTTACTACTGCTTAAAATGATTTGCATCACTTTCGGATCGAACGTTACCATCGTTGGCACGATGAATAACCAGAATGGCATAATCGAACCGTACTTTTCGTAGCCTACATTTGCAATTTCCTCCATTGCTAAATAATTGCGGAAATTGAATAATTGAACATAGGTATTAAAGCCTGCACTTACATTTATCTTCGATTAATAGAATGGATCCAATTAGCGGATAACTCTTTGGTCCGGATAATCGCGATGCGATGTAGACGATTTTCAGCCAAAATTCAATTTGTTTGCGATAAACTATCATTATCATCGCGATTAGAATTGCGAGGATCTGAAAGATAGAACAATAATTTGCCACTTTTCCTCAAGTTTATTGTTTACCCAGAGAGCCATAACGAAGCCTTTGTTTTGGAGTTTTTCGTTCAGTCAAACCGCGAATCAAAAGCTATTTAATTTTTGTTCAAACTGACTAAATCACTAATTATTACAATTAATTTTGCACAACTTTTAATTGTAACTCGTTGCTCTGTTTATCAATAATCATCCTTCAGATTTATGGCCTTTTGGTGTGGTAAATAAACAAATCCCCTCTTTTATTAAGGATCAAAAGAATGATCTTGAAGATTAGTAAAAAATGCAAGAATATAATAAATATTTATGGCCTAATAGAATCGAATAAGACTAATAAAATAATTGCGCTATTTGTATGAGAATATCATCCACGTATGCGTTTATTAATTGCATTTCGAATGCGGATGATAAATATGGTAATTTTAATATAGCAATTGCCACACAATTAGAAATGAGACTGAAATGCTTAATGAAGAAAGCTAAAGAGAATCAAACGCAATTTCTTAATGAATATAAGTTAAATGTTTATTCAATAACAGTCAAGGCACATTTTTTTACGTATACGCATAAATAAAAGTTGGCGAAATAATCGAAGATGACTTGAGTATGTACATATGATTTCTGTTTGAAATAAAAGGCGTTAGAGAAAATACGACAAAACGTGGCAAGTTCCAGATTCCAAAGTTCTTAAAGAACAATCAGTTTTAAAGAAATTAGAGAAATGTTTAATGAAGAAAGCTAAAGACAATCAAACGCATTTTTTAAATGAATATAAGTTAAATGTTTATTCAATAACAGTCAAGGCACATTTTTTTACGTATACGCATAAATAAAAGTTGGCGAAATAATCGAAGATGACTTGAGTATGTACATATGATTTCTGTTTGAAATAAAAGGCGTTAGAGAAAATACGACAAAACGTGGCAAGTTCCAGATTCCAAAGTTCTTAAAGAACAATCAGTTTTAAAGAAATTAAAGAAATGTTTAATGAAGAAAGCTAAAGACAATCAAACGCATTTTTAAATGAATATAAGTTAAATGTTTATTCAATAACAGTCAAGGCACATTTTTTTTACGTATACGTATAAATAAAAGTTGGCGAAATAATCGAAGATGACTTGAGTATGTACATATGATTTCTGTTTGAAATAAAAGGCGTTAGAGAAAATACGACAAAACGTGGCAAGTTCCAGATTCCAAAGTTCTTAAAGAACAATCAGTTTTAAAGAAATTAGAGAAATGTTTAATGAAGAAAGCTAAAGACAATCAAACGCATTTTTAAATGAATATAAGTTAAATGTTTATTCAATAACAGTCAAGGCACATTTTTTTACGTATACGTATAAATAAAAGTTGGCGAAATAATCGAAGATGACTTGAGTATGTACATATGATTTCTGTTTGAAATAAAAGGCGTTAGAGAAAATACGACAAAACGTGGCAAGTTCCAGATTTCAAAGTTCTTAAAGAACAATCAGTTTTAAAGAAATTAGAGAAATGTTTAATGAAGAAAGCTAAAGAGAATCAAACGCATTTTTAAATGAATATAAGTTAAATGTTTATTCAATAACAGTCAAGGCACATTTTTTTACGTATACGTATAAATAAAAGTTGGCGAAATAATCGTAGATGACTTGAGTATGTACATATGATTTCTGTTTGAAATAAAAGGCGTTAGAGAAAATACGACAAAACGTGGCAAGTTCCAGATTTCAAAGTTCTTAAAGAACCATCAGTTTTAAAGAAATTAAAGAAATGTTTAATGAAGAAAGCTAAAGACAATCAAACGCATTTTTAAATGAATATAAGTTAAATGTTTATTCAATAACAGTCAAGGCACATTTTTTTACGTATACGCATAAATAAAAGTTGGCGAAATAATCGTAGATGACTTGAGTATGTACATATGATTTCTGTTTGAAATAAAAGGCGTTAGAGAAAATACGACAAAACGTGGCAAGTTCCAGATTTCAAAGTTCTTAAAGAACAATCAGTTTTAAAGAAATTAAAGAAATGTTTAATGAAGAAAGCTAAAGACAATCAAACGCATTTTTAAATGAATATAAGTTAAATGTTTATTCAATAACAGTCAAGGCACATTTTTTTTACGTATACGTATAAATAAAAGTTGGCGAAATAATCGAAGATGACTTGAGTATGTACATATGATTTCTGTTTGAAATAAAAGGCGTTAGAGAAAATACGACAAAACGTGGCAAGTTCCAGATTCCAAAGTTCTTCATTCCAATTTGCTCGTTTCCTTTCGTCCCACGCATCTAATGGTACAGTCCGTGTCCAAGACCGAGAGCGATCGGTGCATGGGCAACGGCCACGGCTGGTGCATGGGCCGCAACGACCGGTACCGGATGGACGGCCAACAGGTTGTTGTTCTGATAAGACGTCGCGCCGGCTTTAACCGCAATCGGTGCGTGTGCAACGGCGATGGCCGGTTGTGCCACGACCAAACCGTGGCCGCCACCCAAACCGATGCCGTGGCCGCTGATGATGCCCGCACTGGCATAAGCGATCACCAAACTGAGGATTACCTAATTGCGAAACGGTTTAGTGCTGCACGTGTTTAACGAGCGATTATTAAACGAAGACTTACCAATTTAAGCATTTTGCTGGTCGTGTCGATGGGTCTTCTGTAGTCGGAAGGTTCGTGTTTGATTAACTGAGATCGGTTTATGATTGCGTTGGGAGTTAAACGGTTGTTATATAGTACTTCATCCCCTAAAAAATCCAACTGGAAACTGGGGCAGGGATCCTTTCTATTTATTCAAAACTTACGTTACGAGTTTCGTTCATGTTTCAGTCTTTTTTTCCTCGATCGCTGTTCTCTTTCTCTTGCGCGTTAATTGTGTTGCTATTTTCTTTATTGTGCAACATGTTATTTATTTCATTGTAGAAAACGTTTGTGTTGCGAGGATTAAAGAGTATGGGAGAGCGTAAACGGGGTTAAGTAGATCTCTTGCTATTATTTTTATTAAATACCCGATCCAAATCATTGTATGTGACATTCGATTCTATTCTCCTTTTTTCAACTAGATTCGCAAAATAAGCGACGCGAAAATGAGAGAATTACAAGAGCGAAAATCATTGCATTGAATAAATTCGTCAGCTCTCAATGCTACTCCTACATGGAGCAAACAATAATCGCATTTTTACAAACTCGTTCTCTCTGTTAGTCACATTCTTTTAAAGCAAAATGAAAAATGTGGTTTTAACAATTTGCGAAATCTTAAGATTCTTTCATGTTATGAAGTTTCCTCTGCGTTAACGTCCATTGAATTGCGAATAAAAAGTCTTATCCCTCGTATAATCACGTACATATATGTGTTATTCGCGATTCTTGTTTCAGCTTTAAAACGGCAATAAAATTGGGTTAATTGCGTTACATATTTTTATTATTATTCTAGTCTACAATATTTTATAGTACGTTTGAGAATTATTTTGTATTTTTTTTTCCTTTTAAACACCGTCTCTCCTTCTGTCGTCGTTAGCGTTCGTATTGAACGAGCTAAGAATGGGAATCGATTCTTTGCTTTGTTACAAAGGAAAGAGCACAAAAATGCAACAACATAGAGGAAGTTATTTAATATGACAGAGAAATAGTGGGCAATCATTTGCAAAATTCTATTCGTAATGCAACGAATAGCGCGTCGAAAGAATTGCTTGCAATTGTACGTGAAGTGATTTGAATAATATTTCGCTGTAAAACTCTTAATTGAAATTTACGATTCGAAATGGATTAAAGGATCAATTTAAAAAATAATTATAATTATAATCTTTTACATAAAAGCATAAATATTTAATCGTCGGATGAACGCTGATGAACTGATGTGGTTGTAGGGGATTTTGCTGCGAAAAAAATCCTATGATTCATTATTTAATATCGCTCTTTAAACGATTGTAATTTGGGTTTGTATTATTCGCATTACATAATGTACAGATGTCAGTGTTGAAATTTCTAATAATAACAATCAACATTCAATTGGCTAAAATGGAATTTTATTAAATATATTCATTGTTGGATTTAGCAAATTAACAAAGAAAATAGCAAAAATATAGCTTCGTGTGTTAAAAAAACTTTCACAATCGTGCTTAGTTAAGCATAAGGAGGGCACGCCTTCTTCCAAAGCAGATAAAAACCTTAAGCGTTTAATTAGTTTTCATTTAAGTTAATAATATTTTTGTTCAACTCATTTATCGATTTAATTGTGATCATTTTGCACGTTCAACGAGATAAACTACAACTGATAAATTGGATCCCGAATGGAAATTATGGATTAGTAGAACATAATTCATTTATAATTAATCACGGTTAATAACAAACTATGATTTTACATCAAATTCTAATTTATACATATTCAATTAACTTTTTTCTGTCCTATATTTTGTTCGTATGTATCTCGATGGTAATGAATTGCAATCGATTTGAAAAAAATAAAGGTAAATGAATGTTCGTGTGTATGCGCTAATAATAATAATATTATCAAGAATTAAATTTATTAAAGGTGCTATACGCGATAATATAGAATGTTGCAACCTTGTTAAAGATTGCGTTTGATCGTAATAAATTTAATAATTTTTTGTTGCAATTATTACAACGTTTAAAACGACTAATTTATTTAGTTGCCACTATTATTAAATGTTAACTCTTTTTCCACAATTTATCATTTGCCCACGCGAAACAGTAAATATCTTTAACAAATAAAATCGCAATGAGAAAGCCTTTGTAAAGGATTTCAAAAATTGATCTGCAAACTAAAACCCAATAAAGGGTCTTTGGGGTACAATAGCGGACTTAATTTTGGACAGGCAATATAAATTAGTGCTTCCTTTCAATGATGCATCTTAATTTTAAGTCTAATTTATTACATATTTATTAAGAAAAGCTTATTTGTTATAGCCTGCTTTTCACAATAAATTATAATATTTATAACTTTTTTAGTGGATGCGTAATTTTGAATTCGTTTCAGCGGGAGTTTCTATCTGAATGCAACCAACATAAGAATTGTGAACTTCTAAAGAACAATCAGGATGTATCAAATAAATGTAATATCAATTATTAAGTATAATCACTTATATTGAAGCCTAGATTACTTAAATTCTCATACTAATATATTACAACGACAATTCAGTATGTGATCCTCTTAAATCGTATAACAGTTTATGCTGGAATTCCTTTTCTTGTAGGAATGCGCTTGGTAGTTTCTCACAATAATTCGAAAGAATGTGATGAACAGATTCCAAGGATGTCGCTAAAATTGGAAATAGATGCAAGTTAATTAAAGTAATTAATGTTGAAATGTGAATAAAAAAGGGCAAATTTAGTTGCTAACCCCTATGGATTTTACCATTTTTTGCCGATTTTCTTCATCTCCTCGAATCGGCTGAAACTTGCAGCATTTGCAGGGGCCATCGAGAGATACTTCGTGCCAAAATTAGAGCCCAATCGATCGAGCGGTTTAAAAGTTTTCGCACTTTTAAACTCTTAAATTTGCATCCATTTTTTGCTCTATATTTCGGTTTTTTTTTCGATGATCTTAATCGATTTTCATGCGGATTTCGATATTTTTCTTCTTCTCTAATCGATCTTGACTCGATTCCGCTTCATTTAGAAAAAGTCCATTTTTTGCCGATTTTCGGCAGTATATTATTGTATTATGCAGCCAACATAACTTTGGCCAATTTGTGTTATTTGTAAGAGGATGTTGACCTAACAATAAGAAAGGAACAATCAGTATTAGTAATTATTGCAATAATAATATAAATCAGCAAAAAAATGTCAATTAGTTTAGATATCAAACTGAAAAAGGCAGACAAAATCTATCACGTTGGGGTAAATATTTAAAAACAGTTCCCTTTATAAATCTGTTTTCTAAAGTAAATCTATTTCATCAGGAAAATGTAACTGGATTAATCATATTAGTATCAAATTCTGATCTAAAGCACGATGGAATAACGTTAATCATGGAAGGATCAGTTAATCTGCAAGTAAGTTCAAAGAATGTTGGAATTTTGGAAGCCTTTTATAATGCCATTAAGGTAAAATGGATATTTAAAGAATATTGAGCAAATTGAAATGTATAATCAATTTGTAGCCCATACAGCTGCTATCAATTGCATGTGAAGTAAGTGGACCAGGAAGGATACCAGCTGGTCGAACTGAAATTCCATTTGAAATGCCCTTACAGCCAAGAACAAACAAAACTTTATATGAAACATATCATGGGGTCTTTGTAAACATCAGTTACAATCTGCATTGTGATATTAAGAGATCATTCTTATCAAAGGATTTACAAAAGAATCAACCATTCTTGATACAGTATAGGCCAAGACCAATTGAACCACTCAGGCCTGTTATATTCTGTATAAGTCCAGAATCTTTGGTTTCAGGCAGCAGTGGTGCACCAGCATTTTTATTAAGTGGTAAATTTGATACAACAAGATGTACTGTTTCCAAACCATTGACTGGATACATACTATTAGAGGCATGTGAAGTTCAAATTAGATCAGTTGAATTGCAATTGGTACGTGTGGAAACATGTGGCTGTGCCGAAGGATATGCTAGAGATGGTGAGTGGTTTTCAATTAAATACATTAGTCTCTGATATATATTTCTTTTAATTTATAGCAACTGAAATTCAGAATATACAAATAGGAGATGGTGACATTCCACATAACATAGAGATACCAATTTATATGATATTTCCAAGATTATTCACCTGTCCTACATTAATTACTCCCAATTTTAAAATTGGTATAACATGTAAGTCTTTAATAGTTTATTGTTAATTAATGTGGGATTCTTTTTTTAGAATTTGAAGTCAACATTGTAATAGTCTTCCATAATGATCATTTGGTTACTGAAAACTTTCCAATTTTCTTGACCAGAGAGGAATAATTATAAGAAAAATGAGTGCAATATTAATTAAGCAATAAATCCTAAGAAATTATGTATTTATAGGAAATTTTATAATTTGTAAGCAAATATAGGCAATCACACATGTTCTTAAAATATATAGTTTGCATAAGTCATTGTTGTCAAATGGAATTAACCTAAGTTTCACCATAAAAGTGTCAAGTTTTGTCCTATGGTTTGAAGAAATAATCTTATGGATATAAAGAATAGCAATAACACAAACAACGAAAATCTAACAGTGGACAAGACCATGGAAGGTAACAATTTCGAATTAATCTCTATATAAACTTATTTCTCTTAATTTAATAGATACAAGTAATGCTGAAGATCAGAAAGCAGCAATGGAAAGTGAAGTCTTGAAAGAAGCTGAAGAACCATCAGACAGCAGTTCGCAGTCCATATCAGATGTTAGACCAGAAATAGATAATGAAAGTATGTTGCAGTTTGTAAATATTAATCTAAAGCTTATTTTTATTTCATATTTAAGGTAGTAAAGCAGAAGATGATGGTGATAATCAATCCTCATATGATGCAAAAGATATACATTATGAAGATGATGTAGCCATTTATACTGATCCTAAAACAAAATATCAGTATGCATGGAATGCAGAGAAGAATCTATGGGAAATTCGTAACAATTATCAGTATGGTTTTGAGGATGATACACATACCTATACAGATGCTGATGGAATAAAATTTTTCTGGGATAAAGAGAAAAATGCATGGTTTCCAAAAATCAATGATGATTTTATGGCCCAGTATCAAATGAATTATGGTTTTGTTGATAACACACAACCTAAAGAAGTACCCATAAAAGTTGAGAAACCCATTGAAAATGTACAACAAGATAAGAAAGGAGAGAAAAGAAAACCATCTGAACCTACTTGGTTTGAATTGGATAACAGGAAGAACACTAAAGTTTATGTTAGCAATTTACCTTTAGATATAACTGAAGAGGAGTTTGTAGAGTTAATGCAAAAGTGTGGCATGGTTATGAAAGATGATGAAACAGGAAAATTAAAAATCAAATTGTACAAAGAACCAAACACAGATTACCTCAAGGGCGACGGTTTGTGCACTTACATAAAAGTAGAATCTGTTGAGTTAGCACTAAAAATATTAGATGGTTCCAAGTTAAAAGACAAAACGATACATGTAGAACGAGCAAAATTCCAAATGAAAGGCGAATACAATCCCTCTTTGAAGCCGAAAAATAGGAAGAAGAAGGAGAAACAGAAATTGAAACGGATACAGGAGAAACTATTCGATTGGCGACCGGAAAAGATATTGGGCGAAAGAGCGCAACACGAAAGAACGGTCATCGTTAAAAATCTCTTCGAACCGTCGATGTTCGACGACAATGTTAGTTTAATATTGGAATTTCAGCAAGATTTGAGAGAGGAATGCGCGAAATGCGGCGACGTGCGGAAAGTAATCTTATACGATAGGCATCCGGAAGGCGTCGCACAAATTAACATGAAAACACCGGAGGAAGCGGACGAATGCGTGTTACTGTTGAACAATCGATGGTTCGGCAAGCGGAAACTGACGGCCGAAATATGGGACGGACGCACTAAATATAAAATGCAAGAGACGGACGCACAAATATCCGAGAGATTGGATAAATGGGACAAGTTTCTGGAAGATGACGAAAGTAAAAAATAAATCATAATCTTTTAATTGAACCGTTTTTATTATCCATTAGTTGAAAACAGTTTAAACAAGTAAACCTATAAAAATCATTCCTCGCAAGCGCAATTATCGATCATTTTCGGCGTTGTCGGTCTTTCGCTAGATTGTGCCGTATTCGCTTTACTCGGCGTACCGTAAACGTCGCACGATGCGTTACGTTTATCGGCTCCCTCGAACGATTGTATGAATAGGTAGATAATGTGTAAAATGAAGGAGAGCAATATGATCAACATTGCAATCCCGACGGCTATTATCTGAAATGATGCGTTTTAATCGACGGCGGTTATCTTAAATTCACCAATTTACCGCGAAGATGAGCGCGGTGAGACGGATTCGCGACTTGTCTATTTCGTACCAACTTCCCGTGGCCAAATTGCACATGTGATAAATCGATAAGCTCGGCTCGAAGTCGTCGTTGTCGTAGTCCTCGGACGTCCAACCGTCGAAACACTTACAAGAACCGGTTCTATTGTCGTAAACGCCATTGTGACAACGCACGTTCATCTAATAATCGAAATTTCTTGCAAATAATGCGAAAGCTTCGACAATCGAAATCACCGGAATCGGGGAGTTCTTATGGGATATGCACTGTCCCTCGGCCAGTTTAGTTTCCAACTGGATTAGATCGCCCTTCGAAATCGGATGGTTCAAGTCCTTGCAGGTGTTCGTCACGGGGGAATACGCCTTTGTTAAGGGAGGACAATGAGTTGATGCGAGATGAAAGCGTGGATTAGTTAATGGTACCACGTCCGGTAAATCGGCGTCGGGATCCGCTATGCAGATCGGCACTTGTTGACATCGTTGCCATTTCCTGTTGAAGAAACTTCGCGAGCCCAAGTACTTCATTTGGCAATCGACCGGTTCGCAATTTTGCAATTTGTCCATGTCGATCGTCTTACATGATTTGGCCTCGTTTAATTCGTAGTATCCTTCAAATTGCAATCAGATTGTGGGAGAATGAGTACGAATGTGAGCGGAACGAACTTACCATTTAACACGCCCGGTACCTTTCTTAAGTCTACCGTTGTGTCGAATAAAATCTTCGCCATCGTCTCGTAGATTTGATAATTTTTACTCTTGTATTTGATCTTTAGCAAACAACTGCCGATTCTGTCGTGTAAATACTAAACTAACGCTTAAAATCGATCGTTAATTCGATCATTAACTACTTACTATATTCGGATATAATACTGATATGTTCTTATGGCATTTAGGTCCGATTGCGCCCATATCGCCGCCGAGAATGTCCATGAAACTGCAATCTTTATCCGAACTTTTCAGATACTCGCAACATTTCACTTTCTTCACGGATACGTGATACAATACCGGATCCGTATTTATTAGCGATATATCTAAAGACATTCATTTAATTGCGAAAGGAAATAATAAAATGATTTCGTCAATTTACAAAATATCATGCCAAGATCACCGCGACTTATCGTATAAACGCCAGCATCCTGAAATGAACGACGGAACATCAATTTTGCACGCGGGAAAAAGATAATTCTACGTACTTTTATAGATATTTCACCCTTTGTAATTGTAAAATAAATTAAAACTATAAAAAATAATTTCAACATGACAACATTAAAAGCACTGACTTTGAGTAATCGAATCAAATTGATTGATTGACAACGAGAATCTTTCCTAGGGAATTGTAAAACAAAGTTGCAAAATGTGAAATTAATAAATATAATTGCAATTGGTTTTATTAATTATTTATTTCGGTTTTTTTTTGGTATAAACAATATTGCACCATCGCACCTGTTATATTACAATAAGCCAATTTTGTGATACAATAAACAACATGATTTTCGCAGCAATAATTTTTTTTATTATTATATATCTTTTTTTATTTTTTTTTTTTACATTTTTCTTTCTTTTAAATATATGTAATTTAAAGGCGAGAGATATAGAGAGGAGCAAGAAGCTATTTTTCTTTTTCATTTATCTTAAGTTTATATTCTATCCTATCTACAAAAGAACACAGAAAGAAGAATGGATTATTGAGTGAATGAATTAAAAATGGAAAGTATGAGAGGAGACATCTTTCTAATTTTAGGAATGTTAAGACAATGATAATAATTTATTAAAAATATATTTCGTGTCGACCAATTTAATTATAACTCTTGTTAATGATGAAAAGCTTCTTTTTTCTGTGTGTGTAACTGTTTATAATAGGAAATGAAAAGCGTTTTGCAAGAGTTATAATTGAATTTTAAATTATTCAAATTTTGAATAACAATTATCCTCTTTCATCATTTGAATTTGCTTATTGAATATCACCAAAGTTTTGCGAAATCAGGAAAAAAAATTGATGATATTGCGGTGTATCATTATTATGTTGTTAATTACTTTTCTCTTGTTTAATATAATATTTATAAAACTTTTTTTTAATTTTCATTAAATTTTATCACAAGACTACATTGAATACTAAAAAAACAACATTATTTAACTTTAATCCTTCATTTCACTTACTAAAATATTCAGTTCGTCATCGATCGTAATTCTGGTTTATTTCTTTCGTCTCATCGCTAATTTCGTTCTTTCTCTTTGGACAGAATTCGCTTTACCTTATCAATCTGTTGTTTATAACGCCTTTCATTGGAATTTAAAAGTGATACGAATTTAATTAGGTACATATATTTTTGAAGTGGCTGTTCTTCTTAATTAGATATTAAAGTGAAATTATATGGGCGTTCCCTTCAATGATTACATTTTCAATTTAATTAAGATCCACTCTCGCAAAGGACACGTAAAAGATATTAAATTTGCCACGTTCTTAATGTGTACAACATAAAACTTAATTAACGTGCAATTTTGGTTTTGCAATTAAATGCGATAGATCTCGTTTCATAATTCGCCTTTCGTAAACGATTCTTTTACATGCCCCTTAATCGTATTACTATGAGCGATACTTAAATTATGCACAATTAGCTTTTCCCTTCTTACTTGTATATAGTTTCCTTTCATCTCTCGATATATAAATGACGTATAAAATTTTTATTTTTAAATTTCCTATTTTACTCGCGAAAGAAAACAGAAACGGCCCTCACCTTCCAAAACCCCGTCCGCCCTCTCAAGTGTTTCCCTCAAACGGCTCCTCATTTACCAATTGTTACGTTATTTTATTTATAAGTATTTATATGTAATATGTATAATTAAGTTCTTAGTCCATTTAATATCCCAATCGCTCTCAACTAATGGTACTTTAACGTGGTCCAGACCAACGCGCTCGGATGCTGCAACGCGCCGATCTCGCAGTTGACCGTTCGCGAGCGACCGTTAATGACGAAGAGAGCCTCGCTGGCCGGCGTCACCATGAATTGCCCGAACAAACCTGCCGAGCATCGAAAGGATTTAATTCGATTTTTTGCACGTACGATTCGATTCAATCACCTGATCCACTTATGGGCCTATTCGGATTGCCCCATCGTATCAACTTCGGCGACGTCGCCTTTCCTACGCCGGTTATTATTTCCACTTTACCTAAAAGAATCGCCATTATCGGTATTTTGATGCGTTTAGCTTTTGAATTAAATACCCGTTAGTAAATCTAAAAATAATATGTCCTCCCTGTCCTGTGCGCTCGCATAAATATCGTAGCTGTGCGTGGTTTGGCTTGGATAAAACGTGATGTCCGATATGTATAGCGTTGTCTTCACGTCGAACGAAAACACCAGGCTGTTTCCTATTAAGCAAAAGGGAAATAATTGAGACTTCGTGCCGATTCCTCTGCGAATTAGCATAGAATTGTGGGATCTACCGGTGATTTCTTGTACGATTAACGTCGCTCCGTTTTCCGTCTTATCTAAAGTGACCAATTTTCTCGAATCCGGCGATATATACGGGACGCCCGTTAGCGTCGATTTCGACGATATCACCGTGTCCGTTAAGTAATCCAGCAGCAATTGGCCGGTCGGACGATTCGTAACCGGTTCCAAGCATTGCATTATAACGTAACCGTCTGCAAAGGAATTACGGTGTTCGTTTTGCGTCAAAGTTGCGACGTCGTCCGAAGTTTACTCACATAAAGCGGAGAATTGGATTTGCTCCGGCACGCAATTGTAAGGTGTCAAATCCACGGACCTGGTGTAACGCAAGTTCGCCAAATCGATCTTGTACAATCCACGTTGATTGGTATGCGTTACGTAGCCGTACTTGAAGCTGTAATGCGATAATTCCTACGGCAAAAAGTTTCGATGCAAACGGCTAATTGTTAAAGTTTCGCGGTTACGAAGTGAAATCCTTTTCGTTCGCAATGATGAAGCGCAAGCTATCGTTATGGTAAAATTTTAATCCGCACATTAACGTAACAATAAACCGTCCATTGTCATCGTAATCATTATTATTGCCGGCGAGCAGTTAAAATTTATACATACGCACGTCCCCGTTGATGAAACGACGAAAGCGCGCTTATGTCGCATCTATTAAGCTTAATTTAAATTTTACGATACGTAAAAGCATTTTGTTTTTAGCGCGGAGGGTTTTACGATAAGTAACGAATATTGCCTGGCGATAAAGTTTTTTTTTGGACGCGCGAAAAACTTTTATTAACACCGTCGCAGACATAATGATAGATAACGCTTAGATGATCGCTTTTATTGACGAAATGCCAAGAGTGCGGCAACTTTAAACTAACTTTTTGCCCTTAGATCGACTTCAAATTGATATCGCAGCGAAGATTGAACGTAACTGTAGTCGATAATTGAATGGAACCGAATGAAAAATCGATTTCCTGCTACAGGAACTAGTTAAAAATGGTAGTTTCACGAATAAATGCCTTTTATAATGTATTAACGTTCCTTATCATTTTATAGAGCTTTTTTTTAAGATTTTCTTTTTGTGAAAACAGAAAAGCAAAACGTAAAGGAGACGAAAATGAAACGTGAAGAATCACCTGATTAACTTGCGGTATATAAAGCCCCTTGACCAAATCGAATTGTCCATCAATCGGCTCCGGATGGACGGTGTGATGCTTCCTCTTCTGCCCCGCGTCCCTTATCACCTGGATCGTCTTGATCCCGGTGTTATTCGTGTTGCGCCAATTCAACACCCACACCTGATCGAAGTGCGAAATGTAGTGCAAATCGACGGGATACTTGTCGGTGGCGACGACCTGGCAAGTGGGAAAAATAAACGCATTTAACGAGAAGAGAACGAAATTGAAAATTGCTCGCGCGAGAGAGATACTCACATCGACGACGACCATCTGAATTTTGGATATAATTAATATGCGATCCCTATCCGGTTGCGTCGCGTATATATAACGGTTCGCCACGTTGATGGCGCGACCCCACGAACATTTCACGTCCTTATCGCCGCACACGTATTCCTGTTTTTAATGGGGAAATCTTTGGTTAAATAAGATCCGGGGCGAAACGGCGGCTAATTTAATTCGCGACGGCGGTAATTTCATGTAAATGGCAACGAACGTTAGCGATAGGGCGAAACTTACGGCGAAAGATTTAGTTTAATTAAAGAAAATAATTTTCTTTGTCTCTACCTGTGTGCCCGGAATGATATCCGTCGATTGGATTTGATGGTAGAGACGGCACGTCGTCGGCTCGTAAACGGATACGCCCCAGTCGTGGAACGCGAAAAACCTGCGTTCCTCGTTAGGCGACGCTGCGGGGAAAATCAAATTATCAACGTTTTCCGCCCTTCGTATATTATAGATGCATTTGCATATTGGGCGAATTTCATTCGTTTACAACTGATTGCAATGTACATTTGATATGGGGACGCGATACACGCGGGTTTTAATGGTATTACGTACTTGGAGTCGGTTGTTCTTGCACCACCAACGAGCTGATGTCTCGCGTCAAGCCACCTGGAAAATCGAGCGCACGTCAGAAAGAAGAAAAGTGGAGGAATTGAAATAAAATAAGCGCTTTTATTAAATGCAAACACGTCAATTAGACGTGTTTTTTGTTCAATTTATTTCTGTTGGTGGAATAAGCGTAACTGGGAAAAATCGTGCACGATTTCAAAGTGATTTTCCCTTTGACAAAGCAAACGATTCTCGCCGTTCTTTTTCCTAGCTCTCTCGCTCGTTGATTCGGCATCAAATCTCATTATAATACTAAGAAAATCTTAGGAAAGCATTTATTATTGGAACGTTCGTCTTTGATGTTGAACAATGGGTGCATTTCAAAACTGACGATTATTCGAGGATTAAATGCAAATCTCTCAAACTTCTAGTAATCTGATTGGAAAATTGAAAGCGCACGAAACGTCGATGGGAATTACAATAAAAATAAAATATTTCAAACATTAAACGTACCAATATTAGTTGCCTGACACATGTAAGCCCCCGTATCGGCGAACGTAATCTTCTTTATTTTCAACGCCGTTCCATTGCCGACGATCTGATATTTATGGGGCAAATCTTCGCGCAAATTCTCGTCATTTTTCAACCATTCCACCTGTAGACGTGCAAGAAGAAAAAAACGAAATAAGTGAAAGGAAAATCAACATAAATTTCGATTAAAAAGGAAATCAATTACCTTTATTCGAACGGAAGGGAAATATATAAAATAATGGAAATTAAATTCGTAGGGCCTAATCGAGTAACCGACGTCACGGTTCCTTTGAAATTTTATACGTTACAATGCACTCGAGAGTTCCCCATAAAACGCTCCTCTCGATGGCACTTCATAACAATACGAGTCGATGGGAGGCCAAGAGTGTCTCGTTACCAACTGGATGTGATGGTAATTGAAATTTAATCACGACTCGATATTGCGACGTAAACAATTCAATCCGCAAATATAAATATGATTCTCGTTTATTTCGTCGTTTTTCTTCTATGACGCGAATGATTAAAATTGAAAATCGAGTCGCACTCATCTTTTCGAACGATTGGATTTGTAATAAGTATAAATATTTTGCTTTTGCGATTCAATTTGCCGCTATTGCAGCATTTTTTGATTGCCGTTTGGCAGATTTTGTTTGCGAAGTAAAAAATGGTCGAGAACATAAACTGCAGCGAGTTGTAATCTCGGCCATTCTTTCAATATTTGATGTTAGTATATTTTATATATTACAACATTCGCTATAATTCTCCACGCAATATTTCAATGGATACGTTTCGCTGTTCTTGCAGAAATAATAACATATCGGGACCGAACACGTTTATATAACAGAAAGAGATAAAAAATATGGAAAGGAAACTGAAAGACGGATAATACAATATTATTTATGGTGGAGAAGGTGCTTTCGAATATCCTTCTTCTCTAAGTTATCGGTTTTCCTCTCCCTCACTCATTTTTCGTCCTGCTCCTTGTCGGGTTAAAATAATAAGAACGTAATAAGAAAATGGGCCATTTTAATAGCAAGTAATTACAAATAATCGGCCGACATAAATCAACGATTTTTCAAATGATTTAGCGCAGATATTATTAATCATTTTATATCTTAAACCGCTCATTATTTATTATATTGTATGTATTCCGCAAGATTAGTAGCGGGATTTATTGGAATTCGTAAATGGGCCTCCTTTTTTATTCCACTTTAAATACCTTTTGAAAGCAACGAAGAAAGAATTATAAGCGACTTATTGTCATTAAACGTTGATATGAACTCATTTAATCAATCTCGTATTAATTAGTTTGATATAAAGGAAAAAGCCTTAATGGGAAACGTTCAATCCATACCCGTGTAACAAGTTTAGCTTAATTTACGTTATACGTCGTGGGCGTGAAAATGCGAAATTTAAATCGTTATTAAAATCCCGTTTAATTAATCTCGAAACGTAACCTAATTAATAGCAGCATTAAAATCCATTTCGCAGACGATGATGTTCGCAATTTAATAATGATAATTCGCGATAAAGATATTCTAATTAAACGTTTGCATTCGTACAATTGTACCGTCATTAATTCGCGTTAACAAACGTAGGCCCCTTCGAAAATAGCGAGGATAACGTAGCGAGACGCCGCCGATGAAAAATCTTATAATTAAATTAATCAAAATAGAAATGAATCGCATTAATCTAGCTAATGACGTTAATTAAAACTTTGCTCTCGCTACGTGCATCTCACGTGTGTGCGATTACGGCGAGAAAGAGCTCGCTCTGAATGTATCCCAAGTAAGTTAGTTGATGTTGGTTGTTACCTTCGGAAATGGCTCTCCAGAAACGTGACAATACATCGTGGCATCTTCACCGGGACGTTTCGATTGTAATCTAGGCGTGACGTGTACTTCTGGCACGGCTTTAAACAAATTTTAATAACGACGGCAATTAATCGTGCATCATAACCCAAGCAGTACGTGTGCGTATGCGTTTAGAATGGCGGAAGCGCCGGGGAAATGTGGCAAAAGCTTTCGAAACGGAAGAAAACCCATTCCTCATCCACTCATTAACGTGATGCGGGAACGGGAATTAAAGGAGGAGGCGGTCGATCTTTAATACGGGACTCTTTCAAATAAATATTGCCACACATTCTCGCTGCGCCCCCCGCGCAAGCATTGCGATTTACTACTCACTGTGCACGGTCAACATGTGCGTTTGCACCACGTCTTTGTTCCTCTGAGCGTGGCACGTGTAATTTCCGGCGTGCTGCAGCTGTATCCGCGTCAGGTATAAGCTACCGTCGCTGAACACCCGCACCTCGTCCTCGTTAATGGTCGATAAATCGAGCTGGTTCCTACGCCACACGATCGGCGGCACCGGCGAACCGGTTACGTCGCATTTGATCTCCACGTTATCCCCGACCCTCGCGGCCAAATGATTCGTTTCTAATGCCTTGTCTAATGATACCACCGAAACACCTACGAAAGAACAGACAGAAAGAAGAATGAGGTAAAAACGGGGAACGGAGAGGAGAAAAAGTTTTCGTTTCATGTCGTTTCGAAAGTATTATCTCGTCTGGCGAATCTTGTTGTTTCCTTTGTCGGTGGCAAAAGTTTCGCTCGAATTTTCGTGATTAATTCCCGCAGCTAATGCTTTCTCGTTACTTATTATCGCTGGCGCAGAAATTGAATAATTTTAATGTTGCAAAACCGGCGCTAACGTTACGACACCGCCGACTGTCGTTAGCCCATTGTGTCTCGTTCTGCGTCTCGTTTATATATATGTAATGTACTTACTGTATAATTTGCTGAAAGCGACGTAAAACTCATTTATACTCAATTTACCATCGCGATCTGTATCTTCGTAATGTATCATGCTCGCGAGTGTGCAACCGTTGCTTAAAGACTCTAAATGTTCCTGCGACGTTATCTGCAAAACGAACGTTAATTTTTGTCTCGCACAGAAATTCGTTTCTTAAACGATCGATCCTCGAGCGTTATAATATCGCAACAACTCACCTCGTTCAATTCCGACGCTTCCAAATTGCCGTTATTGTTCCTATCGTAATGGGAAAACATTATTGATACGAGATAATCTTTACTGTGATTATCTTGCGTCATTAATCTCGCGTGATTATACAACAATAAATTATCCTGTAATATAAGTTAGAGTCAATTAATGTCCTTAAACGTTCGTTACATAGAAAATGATTGTTATTATTATTAGGTTTAGTCGGAAATTAGGATTAGATTACAACGATACCATGCACAACATCGGCGTAACTTGTTAAACGTGGACGAAAAGTTGTTCGAGGGGAGAACGTATTTTCCAAAGAATTTAAAAATAGGGATTTATTAAACAAAAAACAGAATGGAAAAATTATTTATTTAAACGAAGCACAAGTGCGTGTGGGATGATGTATATTTTTTTCACGTCACCTTCATTCTGAAGCTCGCTTAATGCGAAAGAAAAGAAATTTACTTTGTAGCAGATTAATATTTAACAAGCTTTACAAAAGTTGCTTTGAAATGGAAGGTTTCCACAAGGAAAAAAAGAACCTTTTTTACACCCGCCTATTATTATAAACACAATCAAAACTAGCAAAACACTATCAATACGCTCAAGCGTTTTGTTTAATAAAAAAAATTTTTAAGGAAAAAGTACGTCAATTACATAAAGCACTAATAAGAAGAAAGCGTCGAGTTAAATTAGTTAAAATTTATGTGTTCGAGGGGTCGGTCCGACGAGTGAATTATGCTAGTTAAAAATTTCTCCGGTACTTTTCCACTAATTTTCGCCAGATTTTTCGCCGGTTCAATTAAAAAAGTTTCTTTCGGACGAGCGACAGAGGTCTCAAAGTGAGAGCGTTAAATCAAGGAGCAACAAAAACGAATCCGATTACGATGAACGTGAAATAATAATATTTTTTTCAGTTTTCTGCCTGTAAATACGTCGAATGTGACCTTTCTTTTCAGTGCGATAACAATGGATAAATAAACACCTATGAGTTACGGTTTTATGAATATTATGCTATTGAGTAGAGACAATAGAGTTTCATGGCAGTTTTTTTTTGTGAAGCTTATCAATTACCGCGATTAAAATTGAATCTTTTTGGAACGGATTAAACGTGCAAAATAATAAACAATGGGCGGCCAAACATTTTCTATACGGCAAAAATGATACGTGTAGATGGAGAGGCAAATATTGATTCCGAACAAATAAATATAAATCAATAAGCTCTATTCTATTTACGAGGTAAATGCGAATAAAAGTTTATGTTCGGGAGGGAATAGCAATATTTTCAAATGAGCTTCGTCGGATTCTTAAGAATAATGGACAACGGAGAGAGGATCGTTACTGTTATAAATCGCGTACCTTCATTATTTCATATTCTTGCATCGTGCACTCGCTTTTATAATAGACGTCCTTCTCGTTCGGATCGATATCAATTTCGTTCTCGAATTCGTTTGGTAACTCAATTAATTTTTTATTCTCGTTAATTTCCAACGATCCCAACGTTGTGCCAGTCGATGGCATCGACGTTGGTAGCGGCGTAGTCGTGATTAGGCCATTCGACGAGGACACAGTCGTTGTCCACTGACGTATCGACGATAATAACGGAAAAGGAAATTATAAATGGAAACTTATCGAGATTACATCCACTTTTTACGTTTTATTCCACGTGGCTGTTCGTGTCATTACCTTTGAATCGCCAGCTTTCCTATCCTTTATTGTTGCTGTTGCCGTTGTTTGTGGCGATACTCTTTGTGTCGACGCCGTTATTGTTGATGGTATTACGGTTGTTGTTGTTGTACTACTTGACACATTGATTAATTTCGCAATAATTTTAGAATCTTTTGATGTTACATTCGTTACCGTCGTTCGTAACATGTTGTTGTTAGCGGAAGGTATCTCGTGCGAGTGGAAATATGGTTTTGTATGTTGGACCGTTGGTGCCCATCCATTTCCTATTTTATAAGCATAAAATGTAAGAGAGAGAGAGAGAGAGAGAGAGAAGGTGTAATTTGTATTTTATTTCAAAAGCAGATACGTCGACGGACGAATGTTTCGGTGAGATTGAGAGAGAAAAGATGATTATTTTTCGCATGAAAATTCTACTGCTGTGACGTTTAAATTAAATTTAATGCGAAAATTTATAATAAATGAAATGGTAATGTAATGTGTACTAAATAATGTGCAATGTTGTTCTAGTTAAATGATGAAAAGTTACCGTGTTTCACACAATGTATCCCTCTTTCAATAGTAATTGCCGTCTTGGTGATACAAGCAGCTCTATGTAATTCACAGTGATTCGGATAGATGTGACCGTCTGAGCCACATACTAATTTTCTATGCAGATTACACTGTCTTTGGCACACACAGGTAGCTTCACCTGTCTCTGTTAGTGTGCATTCGTGTCCTTTCATGCAATAATGTACAAGGCAAGGATCTGTAAATAACACATTAGCATTACTATTGCATAACCATCGTCAGAATGTTCGATATCGTTTGTTGTTACGTAACGGCGATTGGATAATTTAAATTAAACAGTTACTTTATACCTTTACAAAGTACTGCATTTGATGTAAAAATCAATTTCTTCATTCTCAGTTTATTAATATTTCATGCTCGTTTACCTTCCCTTCGTAAACGTTCTTCCTCTGGAAATGAATTGTATTTTCGTTTGTAACAAAAATGAAAATCATCACGCGAAAGCTCTTATTACTACACGAGAAAAAGATGGAAATGAAGGCCCGAAACGTGAAGAGTGTGTGTGTGTGTGTGTGTGTGTGATATTCACCAATCTATATTAATGCTCACAGTAAATGAACCGGATAATGTTAATGGAAAACACAAACGCTCCAATTCCCCATTTAGGGATTTAACGCTATAATCGCAGTAACCCCACTCTGTGCATTTAATAAGTTTAATAAAGTTTCGAAAGTAGTTTTAAACTATTACAATGTAAAATATGTATTTAATTCTAAATGTAATTTGGTGGGATTCCAAATAATAATGCTACAAACGATTAAGAAAGTGCTAAAGACACCGTGCACAAATCACATTCTTGGCACGCACCAGAAGTTATTTGATCTAATTAACTTCATTCCCCGCGAAAAAGTTATTCTAGAAAGTTATTCACTCGAGTCCCTTTCGAACGGGCATTAAAATGTCTTCTGGTGGATGCTCCGAACGCGAGCGAAAGTTGTTGTTTCTTCAACAATATCGATTACTTGATACGTTTGTTGCCCTTTCTTTTTGCTTATCCAACTAATAAATGCACCGACGGAGTTTCGGAATTAAACGATTTCGCTTTTATTCCAACGTCGTCTTGCTGCGGTGTTTGCGATAGCATTAATTATTAAAGTACGCATTTCGCGAAATGGCCGTTGTTGTTGATTGTTGAAACAAAGAAACTTTTATAATTTTTTCTTTTCCTTTCGTTCTCTTTTAGACTTTCAAATTTTTCCATTCTTTCTCTGCATTTCATTTTCTTTACGCGCTTCTTGTGAATTTTTTATTAATTTAATCTCCGACCGAGTGGATAACAGAAAGGCGAAACTTTGCCTAAAGTAAATCTTAGTCATTTATAATGAGATTCTCGTTTCTTTAAATATGATTTCGGTTATTAGGTTTATGCAAAAGAAAAAAGCAAATCACAAGTCCAAACAAATTACTTACTTGTTTCCAATAATGTGATATGTGTCGTTTCTGGTAATGTGGTCGTCGTGAACGAGTCTCTGTGATGCCGGGATCTCTGCGAATCGAAGAAATGATTATTTTCTTTTAGGAAAAATAAAAGTAATTTTAATTGGATTTTTGCCAATTTTCCCGCAACGAAATAAACTTTCGCCCTTACTTTCAACGTTACCCTCAAATTCAGATTTACAACTATCTCATATATCGCCTCCTTCTTATCTTTATTATTAAACAACAACAATATATTGATCCGAATTGTAATGGTGCAATAATTCCTAGTCGCTCCCTTGGGCTACGTCCATTCCTACTTCGTTAAGATAGGACAAGAAAAATAAAAGGGGAACAATTTTCCTTATACTATATTAATAAATTCCTTTTATATTAAATTTATCCATCCACATGCGTTGGCGATAAAGGGACGGTCCCCGATAATTGCGATCAGATTAAAACACAAATGTTTGGTCCTGCCGAAAATTCTGAAGCATCCATATCAAAAATCAGCGAATAGAACCGTATTGTTTGAATATTACGAACCATAAATAAAGAGCAAACACAGCGAACGTTTAGGTGAAGTTTCTTTAAAAGAATCGCGCGCGAGGAAAAAAATAATGGTTTTGCTGTAAAAGCAAAACTATACGACGTGTATGTGGGAACCTTTAGAAAAGCGAACATGCCCTTGAACTAACAACGAGCAACTTTAAAAGCGCCAACATTTTAATCCTTTACTACAACATAATGCTTTCTCCTCGCACACACTTTTGATTTTCTTTATTTCGCCCGACTCGTTGCTATTAAATCGTTCCAGTAGCTGCACGATATTAAAATTGCTTTAATGATCGCGTTCAAAGCCAGCGTTTGCGAAAAGATGCGTGCGGAGATCAATAAACGTCGTTATTGCAATTTGTCGTTTGCTGCGACGCTAAATGAAAAACGGAATCTAATAAGGGAAAATTTAATTTTGGCCGGAAACGTACATGCAAATATTTATGTAGAACGGAGCGACTTTGGGGATCGCAATAACGTCGATGAGGACGACGACGATGATAATTTCATATTAAAATGATTGCAATTAAATTTCTGGCAGTACGACGAGTTATTACTTAATAAATATTCAACGATACGTGTACGACCCATGCCGGCATTAGAAACAATCGGCATTTAATCAATGCTAAGCATTTTAAACGAATTATGATGAGAATCCGATATCGTATATTAATCATGAAACTTAGGCGAGCAACGATGAACAATTTTAATATGAGTGAAGCACTCTCCGATTAATAAAGACGATAACATATTTTTCACCCTCAATTTCTAGCTGTTGTTATTTTCGCGAGGGAAAGACACTTTTACGCGAGGGTGAAAATTTCGCGTACATTGTTGTTTTTTCATTTCCCTCTCGACGAACCGCTCGATTTTTATGCGGTTTTCCGTTCCCATTTTTATTTTTGCTGAACGTTTTGTAAACGTTAAAAACAGATGAGGTGCGAAATATTGCGTGCATTTTTGTAATTCGCTCGTTAGTAATTAATTTTGAGCTGAAAGATCGTCAGGAATGTTATTAAAGAATTTGCGTCTGCAGAACGGAAAGTTTTCGCAAACAAGATTGATTTTTGCATTTCAGGCATTATTCCAATTGTTATTAGTGCTTTAAGCATTGGCTAAAGAGCTTTTTAGACACTTGTTGACCGAGGAAAGGAACTGAGCGAATACTTTATTCAATATTAATTCCGCTATTAGAGTATTTATCGTTCGGTGTTTAGGAATTTATGGCGTTATTTGTCGAGGAATTAGAAATTTCGCCAACTTCTCGAGTGCAACAATAAATTCGTAAATCAAGTGGAAATTGCGAACAAACTTTTTCCTCCGTCCCGTTTCTTGCTCATATGTGTGTATGATATGTTATTGAATGCGGGGGCATTAAATAAATGGATAACATAAGTAATTTATTTCCGTTTTCTTTTAGCGCTAGATTTTCTTTCTCTCTCGCTTTTCCCTCACTCTCCTCGAAAGATCTATGATGTCGTTTAAAGTCGCTACGTGTGGGCCGCTGGTATTAAGTGAAAACATAACGAGCAATTGTTCACGTAATTCATTTGATAGCGAACAATTTTATTTAATACCCGCATATGTTGAGGAGTGAATATTAGGAGAGCAATCTTAAATGGGAGTACACTTGGAGCTGCCTCGTAATGGCAGTCGATCCTTCCACTTGTAAAACAATGGCCAATATATTTTAGACTAATAGCTTAAGTACAATTGAACGGTCGGATAGATAATGCCCAGATCGACGAGCGCAATTTAATGCGCGTCGTGAGTCGTTGGGCGATTATCATTGTTATTAAAATAAAATTTGCCGGCGTGCGTTTGATGGGTGCGTGAAATTTATTGCCGAATTTAATGCTAAATTTGACGAGATATTTACGATTTCCGCTTGATTATCAAGCGAGGGGGCGTTCGCGTAAAAACTTTTTCCTTTTCGGTATCGTTATTATTACGTACACACGTTTCGATGAGATAAGATTGGTTTATGAATTATTTCCCTTTCCTCGATTATAAATTTTCCTCGTTTTTGCTACTCGCTGTCCAACCAAAAAAAAAAAGCGAAGCGATTAATTCGAAAGCTTTCATAAGGGAAAATATATTGTTGCAAAAATAAAAAGGGAGAAAATAGGTAACAAAGTAATCCCATAATAGTAGCGAGCCTCCCTTTTTGCCTCTTCGCGTTCTTTTTCTACGTGTAATTTTTTGTTACGTTATTGCTAACCGTTCATAAAGACAAAGGTTCATTAAATTTAATACCGTCGTATATTTTTTAATTTACTCTAAACTGGTTTTCTAGTGTATTCCTCCCGCACAGTTCGTTGTTGTCTGCTTCGTTTTTATTCCTTGATATTATTATTACTTGTAGCAATGTATTTTCCTTCATTAAAAACATCAGGAAAAAAACATTTTTGTTAGAATGTTACGCATATACTGTTTTTGTAGAAGGGCAATTTACTTGAGGCCATTTACATAAATGATTGTTGTTTACTTTTTAAAAGAGAAAAGCTAAAAGTATTGACTCGCGTTACCTTTATTTCGGGCTTGCTTAATTATAAATTTGCTTCGCGTTTAATATCGGCACGAAACCGGATTTATAATCGAACCCGTCCACGTTAAGAATCGAGCCTTTTTGATCTTCGCACAATACGTGACATTAATTAGCGGGAATTATCCGATATTAATGAGAGTAACGTGAAAGGTAATTAGGAATGGAGTGCGAGTCTAGTGCGCAATTTATATTATATGGGTATCATAATTCTTCATTTTTGCTTCAGCGTTAATTAATTTTAAATGAAATATTACCGGAATTTCGTATTACGATAACGAATTGTTAATTAATGATAATTTCAATCGATTCAATCCATACGAGTTAAAATAATATTCTTTTAGTTCGAAAACGATTTCGGCAAATAATTAAACCAATTCAACGAATATCGTTTGATGAATAGCGTTGAAATAATAAATAAATAAAAACATGATTTTATTGTTATTGTTATTAATATCAATGAAATACATTGGAAAATTGTCGGTCGTCGCAATACGTAATAATATAATAAATATTCCAAAATTATTTTCATACGTGTTTGCTTTGAAAATATAAACGTCCAACTGAAATAAATTTCGGTATATTTTTATATCATCGTGCAATGTATTTTTTATCGATTACTAATAATCAATGGAGAGATGGATGACATACGACCATCAATGGGCCCACCTACAGCGAAGGAGAATTAATGGACGAAATCGTGAAAGGGGACTGCACGAGAAAATGGCGAAAAATCGACGAAAAAATGTGTATAAAGAGACCGAACGAAGCGTGGGGACATGGAAGAAAGTTACGTAAGACATAAAGTGCAACGATGCGAAAGAAAATTGAAACGATTCGATCCGAATGAACTCCTCTTGTTACTTCGACGGCCTTCCTCCACTTTCGGATGTCGAGGAGGCGGCTCTCTCGTCATTCCTTTACGCTACTATACGATGTCGACGTCGTTTCTTTCCCCTTTCAACTTTTTCACTTCCTGCCAGTAATAATGTGCTGACTATAAGACAAAGGTACCGATTTTGGAATCGTGTACAACTTCCACATACGCAAATCGATGTCGCTTTTCCGAAAGGTCGTAACGAAAGAAAGGAACAATGTTTTCAAGAATGTAATGGAATTTATAAACAAAAGTTGGAGCACGAAAACTACTTTCCCATCAAATTTCAAAACAAATAAACGAGTTTCTTCGTTCGCTATTTGGCGTAATCATCATTTCGAATCGCAAACTTTGATCGGGCGGCAAAATTGCAAATTGCAAAATTCATTCGAAGTCATCTAAACGAGATGTTGGTTTAATTGAAAAATAATTAAATTTAAAGCCGGACTGCGTCACCCGTTGACGGTGTACAAGGGTCGTCTTCCTTTTCCAAACAGTTAATTCGCTTCACCGGTTTTATGTTTGCTCTTAAAACAAGCGTTTGTTATCTTACAAACGTAAAAACAGAAACGGCAACATGTGAGCGAATTAGAAAAAGTCGCATAAAGCGTTAATTGAAGAGGCAAAAATAATTTGCGAAGAGAAAAAATATGAATGGGAAACGTTTGGTTTTACATCGTTCATAGGGATTAACGATCTTTTCCGGTTAAAAATGCGTCTCGTCTCCTTCCTCTCGTCCCGAGTGTATCAACATATTTCCACGGCTTCGACCCCCCGTCGTATTCTGATTGTATGCGAAAGCGACAAAACTTCCCTTACATTATAATAACATTCATACTCGATGCTCACGATGATAGCGAACTACATTTATCTGCAGGCCACTATTACCATCATCGTTATTATTATCTAAATCTGACGATGTACAAGTTGCCGGAAATTATTCCATCATGCACAACGGTTTCGGAAATTTAACAACTCACTTATCGGTTTGTACGATCTTATCAGATAAAGATTTAGTTTTTGCTGCTAAGAAGAAAGATGATTAAATCCTTCATTAATAATGCTAACGAGTATACGTTAAACCACCCGGCGCATCCACCATAATTTATAGAATAAATAGAAACGCAATGAATGTTAGAAATGGAGCAATAAACGATTATTTTATCGCGTCACGTTCATCGACAAAATCTTTTCCAATGAAATATGATACCGTTCATTATTGGAAAGTAGTGGCAGCGGTTTTGGACAATTTTAAGTGCAACGTTATACGGCGCATAATAATAATCTAGGCGAACTACCATCAGTAGATCGTTACTTGTAAGTTATAGCAGATGATGATGATGATGATGATGCTGATGCCGGTGATGACTACGACGTCGGCGTTCTAATTAAAATTAACGCTATTAATAATGTGACGATGGCACAGGGTCACGTTATTTATAAATTAACGTGGCAATTTATAGCGAGAGAATCGATTTTGACGCTGATGGAAAATAGTTAACGTACAGACATTTATAATTGGAGATTAATAAAAAAGGATTTAACGATTTTTCGAAACGTTAAAATCTAATAATATATCTGCCGATGTAATAGACCGTCCCTGGGACGATTTTATCTATTTGAAATATTACATATTCCAAAGGTGGTACGTGATTTCGATACCGTTTCCTCGTCTATTTCAAATGCACCCTTTACGTGTAATAAAACCTCTTTTTGCTAGTTTTAAACTAATCACGTCCTTAAGCTTCTTTAAAAACATAACACACAAAAAGTTTAATTTGAGAGAACTCGCAGTAGTTACCCGGAATTAGTTTGCATGTAAAACTTTTATTACAAACATCGTTTTCGCTTCTGTTCCGTTCTTTTCAAAATTAAACAGCAAGAATTTTAATTATTCCTTTTGTTCGCCAGATTTTCTTTTTGCTTCGCCATTTAACACACGATAAAACCTTTAGCGTCCTTTCAACTGCAAAGCCGCAATTTTTAATTTAAACAATCTCCCTTTAACAAAAGAAACACTGCGTAGTAATGAGCGGTAGGATATTAAGGAGTCACTCGCTTCTCTTTTGCAAATCGGCTATAATTTCGCTTGATAATGTTTCGTCTTCAAAACAACCTGCAAACGGTAGCTGAAGAAGAATTTTGAAGAGCAATAACAGCAAACAGAAAAACAAGTCGTAATAATTTAATCAAATGGAATGAACGATAAAGTTTAGAGGTTGTTAAAATTCTGTACGTATAAATTTCCAGGAGGAGGAAGTAATTGTGTTATTCCAGGCGAAAAAAAAGGGAAGATCCAAGGACGTTTATTTATTCGAAAAAGGGAATAATAGAAGAAACCAGACGAAGGGGATGGTAATATTTTCATACGTATTCCCTTGTATATACATCTCCCGGTATAACAACGCCTTCCCGTTCAATTAACCTCCCCTAGTTGTGGAGATAACAACAGATATCAGCGCCCTAACAAAAGAAGAGGGAACGGAATTTCGTTGCGTCCTCCCAAGAAAATTGTATTGTAAATTATACCGAGAGCAAGATGCGAGCAACCGCGGGGAGAATAAAAAGAAAATAGAGGCAAGCAGCCCTTTAAATAATTCCTCCCGTGCGCGAGAATCAAAAGTTGCTAACGAACATTTTTGATTAGTTTTATTAACCGCGGCAAACTTTCCAAACTATACCTGATTTGTTTTCCATGCAATTTTCCACGTGAGGTTTTCTTTGCGGGCATAACGTTCGTACGGGGAAAATAAGTTGTATGCGGTTTTGCATCTACGACAATAACTTTGTATTTTAAAATGCCGTGCATCGTGCTCGTCTTTAGAACCATCCGTCGACGTCTAGAGATACGTGGAGAGCTTTTTCCCACCGCCACATACACACAGCGGGCGCAATAAAACATCTACGAAAACGGCACGTTGATGCTGCAAGAAGAGTGCTGTTCGTGAAAATGCTGCCCTTCTAAATAAAATAAGAGACAGGCGGAGGACGATGGCGAGGGTCGGGGTGAGAGAGATCACGAAGAACTAGGGAAAATTATATGTCGTAAGCGTATCTCGGTTGGCGGTAGTAGGTTAGCGGTTATAAAGAACTTTATGTATATGAGAAAAGAATGTTTTGTTCGGGCATTAAAAATATCTCGCACGTGTCGCGAATATGATTGGAGACGATCGCAATGTGTAAAGGCAGCCCGCTGCAAATAAACGATCGCTCCTTCCGCGATGTTTTATTGTTGAAACGAGAAAGAGCGATGGATTTGAGAGGCGATCTGAAAAAGTTTGATTGTAATCTGATAAAGGATTTATATAATTCGATTGGATAACGAAATTTGCGACACGAAACAAGGGAACGATTTCCCGCTGCTTCGTTATTTATATCTATGGAAGGTAACCTTTGTTTAAATGCTTATCACGATCCAATCTGTCTCCAATTTCTCTCCTTATTTTTCTCTAGTTATGTGTGTGCTTTGTAATAAGATATAGGAGCCACTTGCGATTTATTTATTTTGTAAACTATACGGGAAAGGAAACGAGCGAAGATTCTCGAACTTTCATCGACCCTACAATTTTTATTTGTTTAATAATAATCAAAGATAATTCGCAGTAAATTTTAGCATTAAGTTTTTACATTTTTTAGTTTTAGATTAGTAATTTTATCTATCACAATGGCAATAGATTCGTTTAATTACTTTCCAATAAAGTTACTGCAGTACTTTGCAACTTGTTCGACTTTTAATTTATACAACCACTTTTTGTTTATTCGATGTCCTGCTGAAAAAAAGCGAATTCTTCAGCCATTAAACTGTTTCATAAACATTTTAACTGGTTAACCAACTATGCAAAATTAAAATGTGCATCTGGTTCACGATACTTTTACTTCGCATTAAAATCACTCGTTAAATTATGAACAAAAAATCATTTTTAAACTGTAAATTTCCACGGGCTAAACGCCTGATGATCTTGGTTTGCTCGGTCGGCGGCGTGTCGGACATAAATTTTATGATGCCATTAATTTTTAATGCCAATTTTGTCCGTTTCATTAATAAAAAGGAGCAGGTTTTAATGGAATCAAACAAGGACTCGAATTTTATTAAATCACACACGGATTTTCGCGGCGTTACATTTTATAATTATAATTGTTCGTATAGGATAGGATTAATTGCGCGCTCGCAATTTAATTATCGCGATATTTTCCGTTTCGTACAAATATTTGGCGAAAGTGTTATTATGAACGAATCGTTTGAATTGTTAGAGGAAACGCGAGAGCGCGAGTAAACAAATAGCGAAACGAGAAGATTCCGGGTAATTAAATGGAATTAATCGACGCTGTTTAGGTCGCAATCTCTTTATCGTACCGCATTCAATTCCGTTCTATCACTCTAAATACGGATTTTCCATATTTTTAAGTGCGACAGTCGTAGATAACGTATGATTAATTGTTGACATATTATGATGAAAGAGAATCCGAATGAAGGGCGTGGATGGAAAGAGCGAAGACTTTTTTGGGGCCCTCTTTTTCGCATCCATCCCAATCATATTCCACGTCACCTAGGATAAGGATATAATAAAAAAGAAAGCGGGATTTTCCCTCCCACGGCGTGAAAGAGAAACGCGAGCCGTTGAAGGAAAAGCGGATTCTCTTTTTGTCGGCCTACACGTGTGCGGGCGTACGTGAATTATTATGTGTGTACGAGGGATTCTTGTGTATGATATAATGCGAAACCGACGTTGAAGAGAGCGAACACGAATTTCTTACTCCCGTAGTTCATAAGCGCGATGAAGTGCTGCTGCCTTCATCCAGCGAGTTAGTTGGTGGGCGTATTGTGTACGTACATCCTGAAAGTCTGAGATAAGGACCTTTTATGAACTATAATACTTTAACGTATCTGTATGTACGTATAATAATAAAGGACGATACAAATTCTGTCGCCCTCTTTCACACTCGCTCCTTTTTGCCTTCGTGTCTCTCCCCTTTTTATGCGAAACTGTAACAGAGAAGACGAAGAAGATGAGGATTTTCTAAATGCACACGAATTACACTTTAACATTATCTCTCGTTCTTACGATGTTCCATTATTATTATTATTACATGTCTTTGGATAATAATTTGTAATCCGGCGGTTTATCATTACTGGCAACATCGTCAAGCGATGGCGCTCATTTTTCGCATTTTTTCTTCGAGCATTTAAAGTAATTGCTTTTAGTTCTAATTATTTACTTTTCCCTTTGTAAGACAGCTTGACATACATAAAACCCATTTATTAAAATGCTTCCATAAGAACGCCGTCTAATTATAATCGTATATAGATGCGGCGAATCTCGAACGTTTCGCTTCTACTAGCAGCAAAGAAGAAATTTGAATTCCATGGAACACGTATACGTTTACGATCTTATTATCAAACCTTTTTGTTTCTTATTTAGAAACCTCATTATAAAATGATATGAACAGGGACGTAAGCAAAAATGAAAGCTGTAAACACATTAATAAAATTGGTACCAAGGATATTATACTTATTTGCTTTAATTAAAGGGGATTTGCAATTCTTTTCGTGCAGAAATAAGTCGGAAATCTTTGTGCTTCTCCTTTAAAACTTTGGATCTAATTGGATTCGAGATTAATGAATCAATCACTAATTATCTCTTTTTCTGTCAACAAATCCGAAAAAGAAATGAGATCATTAACATAAAGCAAATACATTAGAGCAAAAGCGAATGAGTCATCTTTAATTATCATCCCTGTTAAATGTATCATTTGCTTGTTGTTTTTCTTGTTGTTTTCATTTAACTTTTCATTTAAACGTTCACGTTTTTTAGGGTGGTTTATTACGCAGATTGAAACAGGTAATAAAAATACGTATCGTTAAAATAAATGAATGAGACGGAATGGGGGAGAAAGGTGAAGGGGACGGAAAAAGTGGGTATGTTAATTAATGAAATCGAACAAAGAGAGCGAAATTAATTTTGGCAATAACATACAAGCGAAATTATGTACGTGTACGTGAAACTTTTGTAATGAAATTTAATTAGTACAAAGTTAATTAAAAATAATGGTTTTAAATAAGTTAAACACATTACGACGGTACGACCTACTGGCGAATGTTTTCAGTGGCTCGATGTGTGATCATCATCATACGGTGCGAAATTATACTGTAAGCGATTTTTCTTATTCGCCAAATATTTGCACGAGAATTTGCGAAAATCTCAACACTTTTAGGATTTTTGCTCTCGTCGTTGAAAGAATTTATTATAACGTTACGTTTATGGCTGCTATTATAAGCATTCGAGTTTATTTTTTCTTCTAAACAGTTTTTAATTTCGGTAACAATTAATTTGGCTTGTTGCATAAAATTCCTTCGTTCTCGCTCTTTCCCTTGTAATAGTAGTTACATATAATTAAGGTAGACGATGATAATATTCCTCATTCACAACGTGTTCGTGATGTTGGGTTCTCGTTCTCGTGCACGATATTTGCTTGTAATTTATACCTTTTATGAAACTTATTTGCAATCTGGTGCTGCTTTGTTCCTCGTACCTTCTTCATTACTTTCTTTTAACCTTGTTTCCATACTTAAGCGAGAAATGAGTAAGTTAAAAACAGGAGGAAAAATCTTACGTTGGATGTTAAGTAAATATTCTTTTAAAGTTAGCCACTGAGTAAGCAATTACTTTTGAAATCCTTGTGGTAAACTGGCACTGGTGGCAATAGAAACATTGCGTCTTGCACAACCACAATTCTTCATCGTCCTATTTAAAGAGATGAGTAAAATGAAGAAAACGACGAGCGGAAGAATGACTGTAAAGAATAGAAATTGGAAAGTATTTGCGGAGTTTGCCATCACTCTGGAGATGAAATAGCTGTTAGTTTATTTTCGTACAATCTCTCTCGCACCACATACATGTCGTCGGTGTTTGTTCTTATGTTTTGTCAATTCCCTGGTGCAATAACACTTATAAACCTTAAAGGAAACCCTGTCTTACATTTTACTTTAACGGACACACACACACTCCGAGGAGGAGGAGTAAGAAGAAGAATTTAGTTCCATCCATTCTAGCACGTTATATCTATCCATTATTTTTTCTTCTTTTTATTTTCGTCCTGCCTTTATTTTCCTTCGCACATATAAACGTATTTCTTATATCGCTCCCCATCTATCTCTTATTTATTTTTCCGCTCTCGGTCGTGTAAAAATCTCATGTGTATTTTTCGAACATTCTTCATCCCGGACGTACGAATTGTCTTATATCATATCCCTTTCTTTCCCTTCTACCGAACGCTGTACGTCTTTTGCTTCACGTACTATATCTATATTCATAAGAAAGTTATATCTTTCTTTCAACTACTTCTGCCAACCGTTCGCGATGATGGCAGTGGCAAACATAAACTGTAAAACGATTTAACCGCTTGTCAACTTTTATATCCATCTGAAGAATCTCTTGTGTTAAGGATCGCTTCTCGCAATTGGATTATAGCTATAAAATTTCTTTTAATGGTAAGACGTTTCCTGATTAATCTCGTTTAATTTTTTCTTCCATCTGATTAAAAGAATCTTTCGGGAATGAATGGTGGAAAACGAAAAAGGTTTTGAACGTAGAGAGGGACTAAATGATTATAAAGGTTCGTTATCGTGCAGAAAAGAGTATTATATGGTTTCTATTTGAATTCATTTTACGTTAAATAAATTCAAATAATATTTGGAGCTTTAACGTCTTATTTTTTGGCGAGACGCTTTCTTATGCTTGAAAAAAGTTGCAATTTTGTGGAGCTTTTTAAGCTCAGAAATTAAGATAAACTTTTTGTATACGAACAGTATAGCGTGAAGAATTAACCGTATGAGAATGATACAGGTGTTTAAAAATTATTATTATTTATATTCAAGTATGGATTTAGTCGGAACTTTAATACCTGTTCCCTTGTTGAGTTCTATTTTTGTATTCTTTTGTGGTTGGTAGGTTTTAGATTGGAATTATAAAAACTTTTATAATTTACTATTATTGTTGTTGTGTGGTACCAACTAAAGCATTCGAAACGGGATATAAATAGCTAAAAATACACAATCGTTTTATTACTCTCTCTCTCTTTCTCTCTCTTTTTAATAAACATAATAATAAATGCGAAAGAGGTGAATGGAATAATTCCGAGACTTTTATTATAGAGCAAACTAAATAATTTATATTTAACGGTCGATGGTTCTTCGTTTCGACGAACGTTAGAAATAAATTTAAATAATTTAATGAGCGAGCGATAAAAATAGACCGACCAATCCTGCATCAATGTTTGGATTAAATGAAAAATCGAAGGGCGTAAAAGTTTCCTGATGGATTCGATTTAAATACCCGCCAGTAAAAAGGACAAGAGAACCGGAAGCGGATATCGGTTTTTACAGTTTCAAAATTAAGAATCCTCCATAGGATTTTGCACTACTTCCACGTTAGCTTTTACCTTAAGAGAAAACTGCACCTTTACACGTGCACACACTTCCTTCTCACTTATTTTACACATCCATTTAAAAATCTAACGGCGGCGTGATTGATGGCTTTAAGGAAGGTAACATTCGCTAACGGTAGACTTTAAAGCGAAATATATACGTTTTCCCCGCTTCTCGAACACGACTCGTCCTCCTTTCTTCTTCTTCTTCGCCCTCGTTCAACATCTTATCCACCGGCAAACGTTAAAATCGTGTTAAACTAGTTTAAAGTTGGATTATAAAATGCGAGAAGTACTCAATTAATGAAAATGTCCTCTTCTTTCGCTTCCTGTTATTCTTCCACGTCTTTTTATTCCCTCTCTTCCGTCGTCTCGTATCTGTAATAAATCTCGCGATCAACCCTAACACGACCACCCCTCCCACGCATCTCTTCCAAACACCACCGCCACGTTATATTACCATCCGTATAAATTTTATACATTCCTTTTTTTTTGTTGGTTCTAGTTTGTAATCGTACTTACATTATTCAGCCGTTGATATTCCGCTCATTTCTTTCTCTTTTATTTCCCTTCTTCTTCTGCTATCTGTCTCTACATGCGATTTCTCCCCTTCGAATTCTTCTTAGGCGAACAATCCCATCGCACGTCCACTTAATCGAAATTCTGACCGGCTCTTCGTAAGCCATCAGCCACGATATTATTGATAATCTCGTCTATGTGAAATTATAAATCTATTAATATTGCATTTGCTTCCAACACGAGTTTCCATTCGATAACCGTCCGTTATTACTTTTAGTTTGGACGACAACACGATATTATCGAGCGAAAAAGAATGCGAATTCATTTCCCAACGTTAATCGCGCCGAACACGAGCGAACGAACAGCAGCGGAAATGGTGGAGGCGCCGCGTACGCGAGTAATTCCTCCGTTCGTTTCGATCGCAATTTTTCCGACACTTTCGCGCCCGTTAATTAATGGTTTATGATTAGATTCGTTTCGAGGTCGATCCGGTCGGTTTGGAAATTAATGAAGCCCGATCTAACCGGTTTGCTTCGTTTAGCACGCGAATTAATCTCCTTGCGCTTCTTTGCCCGTTTAATTAAACGCTCGCATCGCTACTCCGCGTCGTCGGTTCTCGTCTCGCCTCTTTTAATTAATCCACTGCACTTGTAGCATCGAATTTAGTGGCTGGTTTCATCCGATTCGATCATAAACGTGTCTAACGTTTACCAGATGATGTTGACACACTTGCATATATATCTACAGGGTATTATGCACTATACAAGATTATATCGTCGAGACTCGCATGTACCCAGGGCAAACACGTTATTTATTTAACGAGTGCCTTGTTGAGTTCCACCGTCTAGTGGTGCGTCGTTATTATTGTCGTCATTCAAACGATACTTGTGTAATTTTGCATTGTTAGTAGTTGATGGAGGAGCAGGCAAGAAAAAAAAATAGAAAAGGGCCGGTTGCTAATAGAAGCTGATGAACAAGGGGACGCTCGTTAATAAATAAATTCCGCTATTGTAGGATGATTTTCGTCGAATCGAATTAATTCGAATAAACACGGTCCAATTATAAACGAGGGTAGGCCGTTGCGAAATTTGAATCGATTGCCATCAATTTGGGCCTAATTGATTAAATAAATTCCCATTACGATTATTTGATTGAATAACAATAACGTCCAAGTGGCAGTTTAATAACGCTATTATTATTATTAACACAAAGGTTCGTACTTTATTCGCGAAATGTTCGGGTGCGTTTTAATTAAGAGTCTCCCATCGATAGTTTGAGTTGTCGAATTAAATTTCGGGCTTTCAAGTTCATAGACGAACAACAACGGTATTTCGCAAATTGTGCGTTCCATAATAACGCACTCTTACGCGGCGAGGAACGATAACATTAGAGTTAATTAAAATTTGTTCTTTTGCCGTGCATTACGTTAGGGAGCCCGAATCGTTTTCTTATGAGCGAATTTCCCGTTATGCTTAACGTTATTAAATAAGACGCAATATGTTGATCTTATTATCCTCCCTTTGTATTCGGATGATAATAATAATATTAGGACTCGATGTAATTTATTAAATAATCAAATTTCGGAAACCTTTACCTATGTAATAATCTTAATAATACGCAACGAGAGCGTATACAGGATGTTCGAAAAGACGCAGCGATCTATTCAAAATATTTAGCTAGATGTTGAAAATCTTGATTAAATCGCAAGACGAGCCGTCCTTTAAAATCACCAGTGATTAGTTTTCGTAAACTCGGTATACAAATCTGGACGGAGTTGAAAATGGGACTGGCAAAACGTGGCAACTGCCGAAATGATTAGTGCAAGTGACCTTATAATTACTTTGGAAAGCTTATTCAAAATTTAATCCCGATCTTAATAATCTTTAGACTCAACGAGGTGCCCTTACTGTTATCATTGCGTTATATTAAAATTTTCGTTTATTTATTACCACTGGATGATATTAACTCGATGGTTAAATGATGTTTTATCAAAAGTCGGTACGCAATTATTTACACTTTATGAAATTTTGCTACAATCTCACTGTCGCCATCGTAATTATTGCCGTTCCGCATAAACCGGATTATTCAGTTTATAACTGGGTTATACAGCGGAATGAACCTGTATTTATCGACTATTAAAATTCTATTGGTGTTGACGATGGGCAGAACGTTGCACGTATGGAAATTCTGAACAGTTTAAAACCATCCAATTTTACGTTCATATAGGTAGAGGAGCGAACTTTATTGCCATCACGTTTTCGGCTTAGGCAAAGAGGGTTTATTAGGTGATTTCGTGTAAATACTTTTAATATGATCTAAGACCTTTAGACGAGAACCCAGTCGGACGAACGTAAGAAAAAGCATTGGAGATTGTCTAGCTTCAATTTGGCCGATAAACGACGAAGTTGGAAAAAATTAATTTCCCTCTTTTAAATTCCCGTAGCTTTATGGCGGTAACAAATTAAATTAACTTCTCCTACTTTTCCCTCATCTCGTAAACAAGAACAAACATTAACAGGTAATGTAAATGCACTCAATACACAATTTATATTATAATAAGTTACCTTAACAATAAACAACAAAGTTTCTACTTTGTTGTTTTTATCCAGGAGAAAATAGAGAAGGAAGGATGTTACCCTGCTTTGCAATTTATTACGTTATAAAGCATATCATAATTTTTCTTGTTTCGTTCCCTTTCACGTTTTTATCGCAGAGTCAGTAACACTTCTTCCTTAGCTCTCGTAATTTTTCCATTCAAGTTCCAGGAAATTAAATAAATAAGCAGGCTCCTATTTATCATTTATACTCTATCGAGTTTCAATTTAATAACTAGTTCATATGCAAAAAAATTGTATTTTTGGTTGAAATAGCTAATTGCAATAAACTCATTTTAAAACTCTTAAAGTGATTAATTATGCAAATAAACTTTAAAGATCGATTAATAAGAGTTTAAACGTGAGCTTTACATTGAGATTCAATCATTTTAGAGAATTTTTATTTCTTCAAATTAAAACAACGCTAACCAACTCCGAAAAAGGAAATTAACGACCGAGGACGAATGAAAGAACAATAAATTGTTGACGAAGAAGTATTTTCAAATGGAAATTAAAACAATAAAATGGTAAAGAAGAGGAACAACTTACTGTTGATTGTGTGTATATTTCACAAGCCATACGACCCGTATATATCCACGCATACAAAGCCAATGGACTATAAATATTGTATAAAGCAATCGATTCATTCGGTACACAAAAGTGATTCCAACATGACCTGTATTAAGGTCTTTTGCGTTACAATTGTTTAAAAATTCCCCATTGCGTCTAGTTATAAATTTCCTCCGCTCTAATATTGATATTTTTCGGTTATATATTCATTTTGCTCCATTACTCTTGAAGTTGGTTCTATAAAATTGAACGTCCACGATTGTTTTTCCATTAAAAGTTCCTTTGATTCTTGATTATACGACTTTCTTGCGCAAAGGGACCTTTTCCAATACGTTCCACCCATTTATTACGAAGACATTAAATTTGATTTTAATTCTGGGAGAGTAAAAATTAAAATTAATGCCTTTCACATTCTCGTTCATCTTCCACTCATTTTTTGTTAAATTTCACATAATAAGCGAAAGACAGTGTCGAGAGCGAGATGGATGCAAAGATCGAAATCAGATTTTAATTTAATTACTCTTTAAAAGAGAGCGGGCAAAAGAAGTGCAGGGATGAAGAGGGAAAAAGTTATTAACTTTAAAATTTCACTCCACTAATGACGCGTTTTATTATGGGACTTATTATTAAGGAAGCTTGATTTGGAAGGAGACGCAAAATTTAATAATAATAAAAGGGAAAATTTATAACCGTACCAAGGAAGTCGTCATTATCATTTTCGTGTTTTTCATTTCGCGAATTGCTCAAGTTTTCCTTTATCATCATCGTCTATTGTTTAAGCAAAATGCTCGGCATTAAAGTATTAAGAATAGATTTTTAGACATGTTTCTCTCTCTCCAGTTGTTATTAATCAATCTTTTACGAATTAATTTTCGCGTCGCGCCATATTTTATTCTCCTTCAGGTTTTATTAAAATCTTCAAAACATCACGTCGTCATAATAATATGCTCTTTCACGTTATTTTCCACTGAAATTTTATATAAGCGTGACCACGAATAATAATGATTACAATGAATATTTGGATTAGCACGACGCTGTTGGCAAATGGATGACGGTGATGAGATAAATTCCAGCGAAAATCTTCGAAATCTCTTAAAGGTTTATGAAATTTAAACTAATGGTCGTAATAATAAGCGGATAATGGTGGCTGTACATTAGATTTAGGCTTAAGAATACGGACGGAACTTCTTCTGAACATGACTAAATGTATTATACATGTAGATGGCGGCAGTGGTGATTTATAATTTTAGGCTTAATCCCCGCAAGGGTAATATATCAACGGAATATCTTTTTTCCATTATTTTACGTAGATCTGTATGGGACTTAACACGTACTACTTACTCATGGCGTGCAGCAACAAAGAAAAAGAGTTAAACTCCGTCTTGATGATAAAAATAAATCTTTGGGGAAATGAAATAAGGGCATTCTCTCTCTCTCGCACACACACGCTTTTACTCCCTTTCTTATTGTTCTTTTTTCATTAACCATTGATTTATTACACCTCCCTCTATCATCTTCCTTTTCCTTTTCGCAAAGCTCATGCAATTTTTCCTTTTCTTCTCCGGCCTTTCCATGTTTCTTTCCTCCTCCATTGCCTAGTCCCATGAAAATTGCTACGTTCACAGAATTGTATTACAAGCGGCTAATAGACAATTTAAGTGTGTTGCAAGGATACTAAGTAGACGAGTCACGTTAAATCCTTTTCTATTGAGTGACACTTAAGCCTAATATTCACCCAATCTGCGATATACGTGTGTGCGTCGACTACATCTTGACGTCCTTTAATAAAGGATTCGTGTCGTTTTCACGTTAAATTTAACGCAAAGCGAAAACTATTCAATTAAACGCAAGAATAACGAAAGAATCTTCCTTCCGAATACACGCCGAAGCTTCTCTTATTAGGGCACTAAAATGGATTTACATGGAAACGAAGGAGTCACCAGCGAAGGAACGAGAGAGAAAAAGGACGAAAGTGTGGAAGAATATCAGGAGTGAAATCGTATTCCACCTCCACGTTGTATTGTCGTGGTAGTGATAGTGGTTGCAAGAACATGGGAAAGCGCAATAAAAGCTGACTGTCGCATAATTTCAACGACCACATAAAATGGCAGAGGAATACGTTTTGTGTGTGTGTGTTGTATGTTTGGGATCCTTCCAGGAGTTGTGTAGTCGCAAAGGTGACTTTACTCACTACCTACGGCTACAACTATTACTACACAACCATTGCGAGATATCCTAGCGTTTTGCAATAGTAACAGCATCTAAGGGTTAATGCTTCAAATTGTAATTCACCCACGATTTTATATCTTCGGCCATTAAACGGAATCTCTTCGGGGACGTTTACCTAACCCGAAAGAAAATACAGATACACACGTACGACGCAAAGATAAAGTCTGAACGGGGACAAAAAGTGATAAGAGAGAGAGAGAGCGGGCGAAAAAACACGATGGGAGAGCACACAGATAGGAAACAGGGATAGGGAAAGTGGGGAGAGGAAGGAATCAAATTCATTAACGTAGCACACAGATTGGTATTCGGAGCAATTACCATTAAACGTTGGAATGAAGTTTGAGAAGAATCGCAGCGAGAACGTAAAAGAAAAGAACGGGAGGACAGAAGATTAACATGTAAAGTTGGTGTTTTACGAATGAAAAAAATAATGGCCGAAATGCTGCTGTGTCTTTTCTTTTCGTCCAGTTTTCATTTATCGTATAGTTTCAAGTAAACTAATTCTAAGCCATTAGAAAATTGTAATTTATCTGTTAAACCCTCTGCAGAATAGTCTGACAGAGGCGAAATTTACAGCCGCCCTTTTACAATATGCTTTTCCGAAGAATGGTTCAACAATAGTCTTAACTACAAATTTCCAAACGCTCGCATTATGGAACTTTCCAAAAACGCCTCATGGAATTAGCTTAATCTGCAATCCTTATTAAAAAGAAATGGTGTAAAAGTATCGAATGCAACATCCATTACAAAAATTAGGTCACTACTATTGATGATGGGAACTTATTAAAATTATGAGAGTACTTTCTCTCACCTCATTTTTCCAATGAAATGGAATAGAAAAAAGCGACTGGTAGTTAAAAATGAAATATCGAAGTTGAATATGTGCCACATAAAAATCGTTTTCCACCTGCACCACTTCGTTTCCCTTCATTTAAAGAAAAAATGCTCGATCAGAAAAATTCTCTCCTAACGATCATCTTTCATTTTCTCGCTTCTTTTCTCTTTGGTTATAAACGACGAAGATGATGATGATGATGACAAAGATGGTGAATGATAGTGAGATTGGAATATAATGATAATGCTCCACGTGAAACTTTCACACTTTTACATTCTCGTCGCTTGCATCCAAATCAATTTAGCAAATTGATGCAATTGATTTAAAACAACATACCATCTATGCGAATGTCTTCGCCATTCGAGCAATTCGAGCAATTCGCAATAAAGGATTTGAAAAAAAAAGGGACTATATATTACGTAGGACATAAATAGGATTTAGATAAGATAAAGTGCGTGAAAATTAATGGACTCATATATTTTGACATTCTAATCTACGAGTAGCAGCAGCAACTAACAGAAGAAAGCGCAGAAAAAAGCGTAGCAACAACGGCATAGAGAACGAGGATGGCGAAAACGTATAATCCTTTTTGCGCCCTCTCGCTCCCTCGCCGCTTCCCTCCTCGCGCCCGGCGACATTAATGTGAGTAGTGCGCGAAGAGCGAAAGGAAACGCTGTATAATAATAAAATTCCGATCGCAATGTCACGGCTTTCCACTCGCATTACATTTTTATCTAAGGCCCCTAGCTGAGCGGAGCAGCATAGGCGCCCGCTAAGTATATAGTGACTTCTTTCCCTAAACCAACCGTACACACGCCATCATCGCATTGTGGTGGAACAAGAAGACGACGACGTCCGTGGCGTCGAACGTGATCTGAAGAATAATCGAGTTCGTCGTCTTTTGGCGCGAGCAATAGACGGAAAACGCGTTAGATGCGTGATCGCATGCGTAACGTGCAAATTACGACACCCTAAATTCTTTTCGCTCCCGTTTTTCCCTCCTCGTGCCATTTTCCTTCTTCCTCTTTTATTTCCCTTCGTACCATCTTCTTCATTTTGTACATGGTTGTTGCTTATCTTGTTCTCTGGAGAGATACTGGTGGCGAATATACAACCGAGAGAGAGAGAGAGGGATGAAGATGGTAAAAGAGCGAGTAAGTGCGAGAGGTTTTCCCAAAGTTTTTCCTCCGATTCTTCTGCTCGCTTCTTTTTATGATAGCCTAGCGTGATAGTGGTTTTAGTTTCTATCCGCTGTGAGGAGATGCGGCAAGTTTCTTATACGCTTTAAAACATCTACCGTCGTCAGACACTATTTTCGAAAAACGGTATCATAAATCAAATTGTACCGGCATCGGGGAGTGAATCTCCCATCTCTGACCGCCGCCACGGTCGCCGCCATCGTAGCGAAATACCCAAATTCGTAATGCGGCCGCAGTCACGTAAAATATTTGCAAAGTTTTACAACGTCAGGGCGAAATTATCATATAAATATCACTTAAAATTCGTCTCTGCCACACTTTTCACTCATTCGCTCCTTCGTTTCGCACTCGTTTTTTAATTCAAGCGATTTTAATTAATCTAACATCGACGTACAAAAATTTTCAATATTACATTACGAAATGATTTAAATTTTTGAACGAGTAAAGGAGAGAAAAGAAAATTTATATTGAAACTGAAAAACAAGTTCTCTCCAATCGATTCGTTTAATATGGGCGGCGAACTTTGCGGCAAAAGAAAGGGCAACTTATAAAGTCCCTACAATAACGAAGTTCGATATTTTCATTATTGTCCCAAGCCTCTCCATATTTTCAATACAATTCATTAATCTTCGGTTTTCTCCAATCCGTTCGCTCGTCGCTCTTCGCCTCTTTAGTTTTTATTTTCCGCATAAAGTTTTTAAATTAATCCGTTCACGAGAGAAAATGTTAATAACGATGACAAAAAAAATGAAAGTTACGTGCTCTAATTTAAATAGCAATCATTATTCATGAACTACCCGAAAAAAGGGCGGTTATTATTGCTGGTCAAGTATCATTTTTAGTCAATTAACTTTCGAGGGTCAACGATGGCAAACGTTACAAGAAATAACCTTTATTGTCGGCGTGGAATTCGTGAAGAGCGAACGGCAAGGGTCGCCTTGTCATTAAGGCCACTATTTTCTGGTTAATTAAGCGAAATTTGCAATTGAAACTTTGCGAGTCCTTCTTTTTCCTCGTCCTCTCTTTTTGTTCTTCTGTTTTGTATGCAAATGAGGGAGCGTGGCCAACGTTTGGCACATTCAAATTGAATCGCACTGCGAATTCTCCGCAAGGATACTTAACGATGACTCTTCCGTAACATTTCTTTTTTGTTGTTGGTAGAATTGAAAATTTTTCTGACGTTTCTTCTTAGAAATTAAATCAAATCTTTTCGGTAGTTGTGATGGTCGGAGTTAAGGAACTAAAAGAAAGGCAAACTGTTTTAATTTAAAAAAGTCTCTCTCTTTCTCTCTCTCCATTAGGTTCTCGTACCGGCAAATAAACTTTTCCTTTTCGAACTTTAACGGTTTATCGTATAATAATTTCCACGAAGAAGGATAAAACTTTATTCCTTTTCGACACAGCCATCATTTAAATGTCAAATTTACATTTTATAGTTATTAAATTTATATATAGACGTGGGACGAAGAAAAAATAATAATAAGGAATAAATTTTATTAGCAACTCTTTCCTCCAAGTTAATATTTAAGTATTATAGACAATTTATTATGCATTCATTTATTTCTCTGGATAAAGAGGCGGTAAAATGGGTGGATGTATAGAAAGTGTGTGAGCGAGAGACAGAGAGTTTTTATATTAGAAAAGTTTTCCCCAAGATTAATTGGAAATCAGATAGAGAGAGTTATTAAAACTTATACAATTTCATTAGATCTACATTGAAAGACAATTTTTACTGTCCAAAACAGTATTACCAATCTTTTTCTCGTTTTATGTCTTTTACTTTTTGCAATATGTTTAAAATGCATTCGATTCGATTTATATGATTACTACTGGTAAACGACGGAGCAAAAAGGAAAGTTAATCGGAGGGTTGGAAAATAGTGAATGGCTACATCTAGCATTTGAAGAAAGCTTTCACTTTCGCCATTTCATCTCCTACACACATTTTCAAATCGCATAAACTCTTTCAGTTTGCCTCCATTTTTTTCCTACAAAAATGTCGAACGTCGTTTAATTTACTGCTCTCAAAGAAGAAAACTCTTTTTGCCCTTTTTCCTATGTAATATACGCTCTCTTAGACGTTATTCATTTCCGGTTCTGTTTCGCATGTAACAGCTCCTGTTTGACTTTTTCTCCATTCGATTTCTGCTTATTGATTTTTCAGGCGCTCTATTAAAAATAACTAGTTCATATGCTGAGAATTCGCATTTTTTATGAATCTGTTTTGTGTTCAACTTCCCTTTACAATTATAAGCATTTTTTTGATGAAATTTCAGAAATAACTAATTTCAGAAATAACTAATTGCAATAAATCCAGTTTGGAGCTCTTGAAATGATTAATTATAGAAATAAACATTAATGATCGATTAGAGTTTAAATGTGAGTTTTACATTGTCAGATTCATTAATTTTTTGATTTTTTTCTCTTCAAATTTTGCACTTTTTGCACCAGTTCCAATAAACTCAGTTTGGAATTCTTAAAGTGATTAATTATGGAAATAGACATTAAATATTAAAGAGGCTAGCAAAAAGCCGCGCTTTTAGTTTATTTTGACTGACGTTCCTATAAGTTCGCTTATGAGTGGCATATTTTTGACACGACTACGACAATACATTTGAATATTATTACCAAGAAACTTTTGCTAAACCGTAATTACAACTAATTTCTTTAAATGCTGCGCTATTTCGCCATTCATCTCTTTCTCCTCCGAACAATCGTGAATGTAACTAAAAGTTTAAACGCAAACTTTAAAACGTTGTAACAATTTTCTTAAATATTCCCCAGTAAACATAAACTATGGTTTTAAACTTTACGGATGATACGTAAATAAACTAAAAGGTGAGCAAAGAATGAGGACAAAAAACGAGACAAAATTGTCGAGCAATAAAAATTTCGCCAACAAATTCTCGTTCGTTCTTAAGTTAAATGAAGCGAAAATTTTCGGAAACGGAGAAAGCGAAATGATAGAACAAAACCGAAAAAGAATAGGAAGAGAAATGGGTATGTACCTATTTTCACGAGCATCATTGTTCAAGTTTATTGCATAAAGAGCGACGCGAACATAAATCATTCCCCCGGTCCAGTGGAATCTTTATTGTTGTTGTTCGTTCTCCCACGTTTTCTACCGCTGCGAATGTGTGCTTATAATACGTTATCTAACAGATTAACTTATAATCCATAAACCAAATTCTATTCTATATTCGAATACGCGAGTTAATTACCTTGATATGAGAGCTTTGTGCTACTGGATACAGACCGCCGCCGATTATAATTAAAACCGTAATTACACTTGTCAATAATTCCATTTCTTCTCTCGTTCTTCTGCCCGAAAATTAATCTCCCTGAAAGAACAAACAAACAAACAGATTAGAGAAACAAACAAAATATATAAAGGCAAATTAATTAAATTTAATTTAAAACGAAATACGTGTCAGTGGTAATTATTTATTTGACTACTACAAGAAGTTCAAATGGGGGAAGAGAGAGGAAAAAAGGGAAAACTAAAACAAACAGAAAAAGAAAATTAAAGGCGACTGGCAAAAAGAAATGGAAACGCCAGGGAACTTCTGCCGCTACAATTAGGAGTTCGAGGAACAGACGGAACAGGAAGCGGGATAAAGAATGAATGAAAGAGAGAGAGAGAGAGAAATAAAATAAAAAAGTAAAAGAAAATGGCATTAGATTAAAAAATAAGAAAAAAGTAAACGGCGAAACATAATGAGTTGGAAAGTGATCATTTTTAAATGTTCTGTTCGATAACTCGAAGCAATATAATTTCTTATTAAGTCACGTCGTAGTTAAAGAAAAACGTGAACCGCCGTTGCCGTCAGAGGAACGAATATCAAAAGGAGGGGAAAAAGAGATAAAGTATAAAGAGAAGTGGAGTTAAATAGGGTGTAAAGAGGGACGGGGAAACGTGTGGCGGGATGGGATAGTGAAGTAAAGACGAAACGGAATCGAAAAAGGAGCAGATAACTAAAATCGAAGGAAATCGAAACGAGAGGGCGAGATTTGATCGTAAGCACACACAAACATACGAAAGCCAGTAAAATAAATACAAGACGAAGAAAAAGAGAGCCGCAAAATCGAAATGATCGATTCGAGATGAAAGAAATGCCCATAATGCGTGTCGCACGAGAATAAAAGGGATCGCGAATTTGGACCGAATGTTTTGGTCTAATCTTCACACAACATTCAGCACAAATTTAGTTAACAAATGCACTTTCGACGAAATGAAAATAATACGTAATGCAATGACTGCGTTTAATTCCTATTTAATCCCGTTTTTTCGCTTTGCATCAGTCGCAAACAAACGAAACAATTTAATCCTATATTCCTGTGGCTGGTTTTAATTTCACTTTGCACGATTGAAGAGTTTATTTTTTGTTAATAACGCGAAAAAATTAATTTCCAGTACAAGTTCACTCCTTTGTGTTCGTATCATTATTTCCATTATAGATGACATGCACAGCTGGAGGAAAAAGAACACGATAATCTAGTAGAATTGATGTATTATTATTATTATTAGCGGGTATCGTCATTGTTCTTGCTTATTGTGCCCTTTCAAACTGCATGCATTTGTACGGCAACAGGAAATGTGACGGTCGCGGTGGTAGTAGATAAAAACCCTCGTACGATTCCAATTTATATTTCCCCGGATGTACGGTGACGGAGGATTCAGTCATTGAGCAATTTTATGATTGTCGACTCAATTTACAGCAATTTTCTGCATCGAACCGACGATGAGAACAAATTGACAAAAGTCTAGTAAATGCAAGAAGCATTCCACGAAACCTTAAAATACCCATTTAATGCCATCTATTATGGGCGGTTTAAGAGATGAGTTTGGTTAAATATTCGCTCGATTTCCCATTACAGTACGCCGGCAATTTCAAATATGTAAATTTTCTGGTGGATGCGCCGGGCGATTACATATCACATCGGTATTGCTATCGCGCTATTTCACGCGATAATTTTAATCCGTTTCCGTGATGAAGTTTGATCGAGTGTCCTCCGTCCATCCGTGATGGAAATGGGTCTAAAAATAATCGAACGCGAATCGCAACCGAGTGTAACGAACTTTACCCGTAGAGGAAGAAGTGTTTCGATAACTAAAGTTACTTAGAACGTATCGATTATTTTATCCTTGCGTCTGGTAGGATTGTGTTACGATTGAGCCATCGCGTTCGTCTAAGTTTCCCAAAAGGTTCGCTAATGTTTTCCCCGTTGGATCCAGTTAAAATTGGATTCGCTTAATTCCATCAGGTTCGCCTTTAATTTAAAGGCATATTTCGAAGGAGAAAAGAAATTGCTGAAGCCTAAACTGCGTGTTCGTAATTATAACGAAAAAGTTTGTTAATCCCCGTCAAAATCCACTTCGAGTGATCATGCGAAAAATGCCAACGTTCTCCACGCTCCAGTTAAAATTAAATAACAAATTAATCGATTATCTTCTTTAAATTTATTTTACAATCGAACCCTCCGTCGTTATACACTTTTCCCAGAAGATTTACTAATCTTTCGCTCCCCGGACAGTTTTCTCATAACGTAATTCCATTAATTGATTCGTTTCTTTCCGTTTCCAAATTACGAGCATATTCCTATCGATATCGATTAGGAATGGCAATTAATCTAAAAGACAAATGGCTGAGTGATATGCAAAGACTCGAGTGGACAAATTAATTAATATTAATTGCTAGCGCTCGCCACAACAAGTGTTTATTGCTTGTGGATAAAAAAACGTCGATTTCAAAGCGAAAGTGGCGTTCAAAAATGGGGGAAACGCTTTTTTTCAAAGCCAAAGATAAAACAAATATTTCTCTGGTATCAAAGCGAAATGATACTTATGCGAATATTCCTCAGCAACATTTACCCCTCTTTGTTGCTGCTTTTTTTTTCGTTTCGCTTTTGTTTGTCTTGATATTTTGCACATGGGTGGTAATAACACCAAAAAAAAAAAGGAATTTCCATTCGTCGTACACATCCCCGAAACAAACTAACGGAAATAAATTGATGACGCATGAAATGTGGAAAGCTTATTGCCGTTTATTCCTCCGGAACGTTTCGCATCGCGTCCATTATTGCGTCGAAACGTTTCTTTAGTTTGCAAATTTAAGCAACGTTCGACGCAATTTTCCCTTTCTTTATACGCATTTGTACTTCTGCATCGAATGGAAGAGGGCCCTATTACCCATGCCACGATAACGATAATAATCGAAATAAACAAAACGGCGAGAGGGTGAGATGTATTTGCATTACGTTCGCCCTTAATGGCACCATAATATTTTATTTTGCATACGTCTTATTGCTGGGAATTGCAACATCTCCACGTAGAATCGAAGGTAGGGCTCGCGCTTTTTCTTCTGCATACGGTTATACACAAGGGCATTACGCCGAATGGGTCTCGTTTACTTCCATCTAAACGGGACGGGGAGGGTTTTCAATTAATTCAATACGAAAGAGAAAATTAAAAAAGCAATACGTCCTAAAGTTAATTAAGCGTGTTGCAACGTTAACGAGTGAGAAGAAAAATAATGCAAATTAGAGAGCCAGATAGAGAGAGAGAGAGAGAGAGAGAGAGATCGGTATATAAAATAAATTATTAAGTTACCAACAGAGAATATGCGAGCGGAGAGAGACTAGGGATAATTAAATTCTCTCCACCCGCTCTTTTTTCTTCCCATTTCTTCTCCTCCGCCAACAACACAAGCGGGTTAAGTGCATGGCAACATTATAGTTACGAACTATTTTCATGTTAATAAATCGTCTTAATTATCAAATTAAATTTATGCATGTCGAGGGGAAATGGTAATTTTCCCTTCTTTTTCGAGAGTAACATCAGCAAAAAAATAAATAAACACGAAAGAATCTCGTTTCGAGTTGCGGTTTAAACCTTCCGAAACGAGATGAAAGTACAAAGGAAGTAAATCCGTTTTGTTAATTTCCCATCGACGTCCAATTAAAAGTTAATACTGCACGATACGCTTAGTATTAAAAGAGTTGACCTTAAAAACTACTCAACTCTAACTATTATCACCATCACGTCGACGGCCTTGACATAAGACCCACTTTATACGTATCGCATCGAACGTAATAGCTTTTAATGGGGGTTAATCCTTTACAAGCGCCTTTGTTAAATGAATGTCATTAGAAGTTTACCGAGAGGAACGGAGAGGACGAGCGAATCCAGCGAGACGAACGGAGATATCGAGCAAACAACTTTTTGATTAGACACACAACGGAGGATGGTGGAAGAGAAAGAAGCGAAAGAAATTAAAGGAAACAACGTACGGAAAAAAATTAAGTAAAAGGGAGTAAAGTCGAATAAATTGGAACCGTAAACGGAAATAAGACGTGCAGTTTAAAAAGGGACAGAAAACGTACGGGGGATGGTTCATATAATAAACCCTCGTCTTCCGGCCCACTTTTTGTCCGCTCTTCCGTCTTGTTAGTGAGTATCACAAATTAATTTAGAAAAAGTTACCCCGCAATGAACATGATTAAATATTGACACAAAGTTGCATTAAATAGATTCCTTTGTATTAAATTCGAGAAAAAAAGGGCACGAATAAGGGAATAGTTCTCGAAAAAGGGAGATATATTAAAAGGTATCAATTCGCGCCCGACTTAAAATTGGATATTATGCAGATTTAATCATATTCTCTTTCTCTCTCTCTCTCTAGCTCTTTGGCTCCCGTCGTTATATACATGTCAAGTAATTGAATTTCGCATCGCTTCGAGTGGATGGCGTAGCTATTATAAAAAGGACGATGAGGAAGAAAGAAATTGAGAGTAAGAAGAAGAAAATCGGGGGGAAGAGTCTAAAAGAAAGGAGAAGAAATTTAGGGCAGCAGGTTAGTCAATATCGGCATTCTGGTGAGAAGAAAAGCGGAAAGAATTTAAAGTACGAATCGTGTCGAGCCCTTCTGCGTCATTTGTAGCAGAGGAAGGGAAAAAATTACCACGATCAGCTGCCGAATTATACGGGTTCCCTTAACGTCCATATGGCGGTGGAACGGATTTATCATTATTAAGGCCGTCCATTTGGATTAGTGCATGTCGGTAATTCAATCACATGGAAATCGTTGGCAATTCGATATCGCCAAATATGTGCCAGCGCAGATGTCAAATTTGCCATGACTAATTAATGAATGACCGTAGTCACTTGAATTTTGGGCCGTTAATTGATTTAAACACCAGTCAATCCTTACGACTTGGATGTTTTCGGAATCATTTTCTGCGCTTTCCCTGTACGATTTCCCATTTTTAAAATGATAATAATTCCTGACGAATCATATATCCTCAGCGCCATATGCTGTTCCATGAATAAAATAAAAGGATAAGAGAGTGAAGACAAGTGAACAGGATGCGCGAATGCAAAGGAGAAGATGCGAAATCAAAATTCTGGAAGTGAATTTTTTGTTATGAAGAAAAGTAAACGTGAATCTTGTTCAGTTTCCTTGTTTTTTTTTTCTATTCTCCTTCCGTTTCGTCTTCACGTTTTAGTGACAAAAAATATACGATGGGTCTAAAAGAAAAAGTTCAAACAGCTGAGGAAAGAAATCTTCTTATTTTACTTCTTCCATCAAATTATTTGTACCATAAACAAAGGAGAAAATCGTCCTTTCGCCCACCCTTCCTGCGTACCGAAGTAAAATAAATAATTGCTTCGTTTCAAAACGTCTAACAAGTTCCTCTTATTAAGAGAACGAAATAAATTTCTGAATGCTTTTCCGACTGTTTTAAAAGAATTTAAATTTTCTTATTTTTCTTTCTTTAACATTCATTTCACTTCTTGTAACTTCTCCTGTTATTCGCATGTTGTTGTTGTTGCTGTTCTTGTTATTGTTGTTGAACGTGGTAACAATTATTCTCGTGAGATGAAATAACAACAATTTTCCGTTGGGAGGCTTACGAATAATAAAGCAACGTGAAGAAAATGTTAAAAATGAAAGAGAAATTACTGAAGCATAAGCCACAATGAATATTGAAATTCTTTGGATACTTAATTCTTCATCTTCTTCTCTCGCATTTTATTGCTCTACTTCACTGGGTGACGTGCGAATACTTAACACACTTTTCGCACACCAATTTGCTAAATATCTTCACTTCCGCCGTTATTAATAATTTAATATGACTGTCATCGCGAATATCAAACGAGGTATGGCAGTTATTATGGAGTTAAAAGTTAATTTCACGCTTGAATTTAAATCAAATCTTTTAATTAAGCGGTAGAAAGTGCCACGAAAGTAAATTTCCTCTTTTATTTAGTTCTTTCTCCGCCGGCAAATTAACGTAGGTCCCTCCTTCCGAGGAAATTAAAACACTTTATACGGCTTCTTATTAAAACGTAACGGTTTCAATTTAAACCCCACGTGTTTGTAAAGTAAATAAACATGTTGCGAGACGACAATTCCGAATTAAGAAAGTCTCTTTTGCTTACGCACTTTCTCCATCAATTACCAAATATTTATCTTTTCTCGTCCCTCTTTCTTTGTGGATAAAATTCAACTTTTGTTTCGTTAGAAAAATAATTGTTGGATGGTCGTTTTGATGGCTTTTATTTCGGTAGAAACGAAACGAAAGAAATAAGAACGAATGGCATCAAGTTAATTTGGTGGGTTTTAATTGCCTACTTTCGCCCAAACGACAACGATCTTCGTCCTGGTATTATTTTTTTTTGTCGTTTCTTATCGTTCCCTTCGTATCATCATCATTTTATTTATGTCCCCGTTCTCGTCGTATTTAAATTCAGACACAGTTTGGTAATTAGCAAAAGGAAATTACTCGTTAATTTATTACAAATTATACGCGAAACGAATGGCAAGAGGACCCAATAAAATGGAATTTATTTTTATTGTTACTACTCGAATTTAATTTAATATACAGCCCTTTAATTATTACCAAACAAAGCGAACACTTTTATTATTTTGCATGTTATCAACCGAGAGGAGGAGGAATTTAGTAGCAATTTTAATAATAATGATAATAAAGTAGATTTTCCTAAACAGAAACTTATTTAGCCGAGACAAAAATGCAAAATTTTATTTAATTCGAGCCTCGCAACACATCTGAACTCTTCCACGTTTTGGCGCTCTCCTATTCGCTTTTTTGCGAGACCCGCTTTGAACGTCTGTGCTAAATAAATTATAGTTTATTGCCCAACGGAATTGCGCAACTGTTTTCCTGCATTTAGAATAATAATATTATACGAACAGGAATTTATGGTTATAAAGGAACCGAAAGTTGTTGTTCGAAATAGAAGAAAGCAAAAGGAGCGAATTGCAAATTATTTGTCCTCTCGAAAATAAAATAAAAGGACGTGACATTTACTGTTAGGGCCGTCGAAGCTTTAACGGGACGCAGAATCAAATTTACGCCGACGGGCGGAAAAGAAAAATTATAATATTTACGTTTAACGCTCGCCATCCATCAACGAGATTTAGATTAGTAGTTAACGTTGGCGCATGTAATTTTTTCCTTGCAAATTATCTCATTTATTTTATTAAAAGAGAAAATCATCTTTTCCGCCTCTAACACTTTTTCACGCGGATCGCCTACACCGCCGTTTTCGGTTGCGAAACGAAAGAATAACGGAGAATGTCGTCCATAAACTAGCTAGTCATATTGCATTACCTAGGGTAGGTGTATAAATTTACTTAAGGGTGGAACAGGAACGGGGAAGAAAGGAGAGGGATCGAATGAAGGTTTCGAGTTGGAAGCGTTTTTTGTTGTACGCCACAAATCTCCGCTTAATAGAACGAAGGGTGTGTTTGCATTCCCTTAAAACAAATGCGACGAGTGGGAAATGGGGAAGGTAAGGTGGCGGCAGGGAGGAAATAAGTAATAAGAAATAGTGCGTGCTGTCGTTGTTGTTCTAATTTCGCTGTTAAAATATAAAGGGACGGAAAAGAATTAAAGAACGCAACTGCTTCGAGCAAGGACTGCTTTAACAAATGCGAAACTCGTCATGTAGAGTATATGAGTTGGAATAATTGGAGTGAGACTTAAAGGGTTCCTCTTGCAACGTCCTTTTTTTCCCGTTTCTTTCTGCGCTACCTCCTCGTCCTTGCCGGTTAATAATAATCGTTATGTGGGCGATGTTGGAGATATTCGCATTTACATCGAACCACGAACCCGGAAAATTACATGAAATCGGGAACTCTATATGGGAGTAAACGGCAGTCGACTTCGTTCTACTCCCTTTTCTTCGCCCTCTACTTTTTTCCTTTTCCATTTTCATCTCTAGCATTTTTCATTTGCTTCCGTGCTAATTTCCAAACTCGTATATTCGTTCCACCGAAACGTTTATTATACTCTACGAAAACAACAACTTTTTGCCCACTTCTCTTGCTTTCTCCAATATAATTTTTTATATTTAATTATTATATTATTTTCTTGTAGCTCACCTCCGGTTTACATGGAAATTTATGCAATTCGTGTACTCGCAAAACACACATTTTTCCGCTTTTTCTCTCTCCTTCCCGCAATTTCCTTCTATTACATTATTTTTCATATTTCCCCGAGGAAGTCTAGACTGGAATTCCTCTTCTACCACGGCTAACCTCTTCATATTATCTTATATAAACAAGTAATTGTTTTCTGTTTGTGTGTGTGCTGGGGTAACAGTCGAAATATGAAAGTGGACCATTATGTTACGTGGAACACGTGTAACGGTCTTGCAGGATTATCCTTTATTATTACTGTATATCCTTTATTGTTCAATTTTTTTTATTAATACCGCTCTCTCGCAAATGCCCCACTTATTCGCGCGAGGAAAAAGAACTTTTTCAATAAAATGCTTTCTCTTCCATCTAATTGGATGTCTGAGGAGTATTAAAATAAAGGAAGGTTTTTTCTGCTCGATTTTATTTTACTTTCATATGAGAATCCATACGGCCGCCCGGTTCGTTTTATTTCTATTAAAATCCCGTATAAATTCCAGGATTTTCCTTTTCCATTATTCCTACATACATTTCGAAAATAATAATATATGTACAGCCGAATAAAAAAAAATTCGTATGTAATAATGAACGAAGGAAAAATTTTATTAAATCCTACAATAGAAATAAATTCCTAATTCCACTATTCTTCCTTCTAGCCGTGAAATGTTATAGAGAGAAAACGACAGCCAGAAAAAAGTTCTTGTTTTCCAATTGAACGAACGCTTTTCATATCAATAATGGCGAGAATAAAAGACCCGAATCAGAGAGAGAAAGAGAAGGCGAAAAACGCCACTTATACACTGTTCCGAATGTACGTGGTCCTATTTCGCATTGAATTTGTATGTGTGTGCGGGTGTCTGTGAATGATTTGCACGCAAATTCATTATCAATGTGATTAAGGTTCTATTATATCACTTTGATATATCACGTTCTGCGAAAGAGAAAGAGCGAGAGAGACGGAGAGAAAAAGGGAATAAAAAGGAGGACGTGCGGTAGGACGTGTGCGGAAATTTTCGATTGAATGCCATAGAAAATATATCGAAGATTATCAAATTGCGAATGCACAATGGTAATCGTGGAAAACCGCTCGATGCTCTGCATTTCCTAATCTGATTCGTTTGAAATCGATATAAATTGACTCTTTTCAAACGAAGATTTATCGATTGTTAGTTTTGTTAACGATTGGTAAATTCTTCACGGTTATTGAAAGAAATTAATTAACACAGAAAGCACACCAAAATGTTGCTTCTTAATTTTAATCAGAATATCGAAGCAAATAAAATTTGTTGATGAACCACAATCAAACTAATAAATTTAACATTAGCTCGTCTGAATGCATTAAAGATAATTATTTGCGTTTCCTTCCGTTTCTCTCTTTAATGCACTCAACGATTTTAATTATTATTTAAATGCTAATTATTGATGAAAATATATTTATCGTAAAATGGAATATATTAGTAGTAACGTGTAGGAGATTTAAATGAAGTAGACCGTCCGAAATAATTAGTTTTCGATCAATCAGGCTCAATATGATACAGAATAGGTTTGTTATAATATAAATATGAATAACAGTAATAATGCCTATTACAACAATGTTATAATAACGGATTTGCCTAGAATCCGCTCAAGCGGAGCCTAAATCAATCGCATTATTTTCCCAAATTTAGATGCGAGCCGCTTGCTTCATTAGTAAAGTGAAAATCCGCTGACCGATCGGTAATCGTAGAATAATACAGTACGATCAAAACTGAATCAGTCACGCGGTTTGATTGCTTTTATTAAATACGAAAGAAAAAAACGAGCAAAGCGTGCGCTCTAAAGCAATTAATTCGTTAAAGGCCAAAATCTGCATCGATCATAGGACGGCAAAGAAATGGCACTTATCGGGTACGAAATTGAATTTTGCGGTAGTACGCTGTTGAATCGAACGTTTCGTATCATAAATTAATTGCGGTCTTTGAATATTATCGACTTTGCCTTCGCATTCGTCCGACCTAATATAATAACGGTACAGAAGGTACTTCGCCACTCTATTTTACATTTGACTAATTTTATTTCAATTCGCACAGTTTAGAATTGAATTTTCAAACATTATGCGAAGGTGATAGTAGTGAAGTTACTTCCTTCCCGAGGCAAGTAGACATTTATTAATTACATACTTCTTAGCATTATGTAAAATTTGTTCATTGAGGATGACAATGAAACAAAGATTATTGAGTATCTTATCAATACTTAGCTCGACACGAAATATTAGTAAAAACAAAAACGCCATTTCTTAAGCAAATACCAAAGATTTCTGCTGCTGATCATCATAAAGACGAATGATTTTAACTATAATTCCGCTTTATGGATTTCGTCATTTTATTATCCAATATAGTATTCACTTTCGCCGTCTTGCACGCTTTTCCGTTTTCCTCTTTTTTATTGTTACTCATATTAAAATACATTATGATAAAGCGGGAAAGCGGGACGCTCTCTTCGAATGGCGTCCCCTTTTTCCTCCTTTTTATTTATTCGTCGCCGGGGCCATCAAAGAATGAGTCCTTAACAAAATTAATACTTTTATACGGACGATATTAAAGCGGGATACGTGGGACGTTATTCCTTTTTCCTCTCATTCTGTTTTTGATTCAACTCGCAGCGAAACATTCTTCATCACTTTCCTCCGTCATCGATATCATCGAGTCTCCTTCCAACCTCTTATAGACGTATTATAGCTTTATATTTGCCCAACAAAGTCTGTTACAACGCTGCACACACGCAAACACTCCGTCCTCTTCCTCCTTCGCGTTACATATATCGAATTTTCTCTCTTATGCCGCTCACTTCGCTACGTTTTCCAACTAATAAGCCGACACGGATATAAAGTTCGAATGTACGACATTAATTTCGCTTTAGATTACATTTTTATGACTACTTTACTGATACGATACGATGAAATTGAGTGAGAGGCGAGAGCGAGAGCGAGAGCGAGAGAACGGGCGAGGATTGGATCGTCGGGTTAGGGGATACATCGTATTTGCATAAGGCTTAAATGTGCATGGGAAAAGGGCGAGCGAATGGGAAAAAAATTAATAATAACGAATGCGTTGAGGGGTTTTGCAACTAAGGCGAGTAAGCGAAGAGCAAACAGGTTTTCTCCTGTAACGTAATTTATTTTTAAACATAATCATTTTTAATGCGTCTAAGTAAACGTAAAACGTGCCCGTGAAGTTTAAAGGAAATTAATTTAATGGGTGCGTACGAACGGAGAGAGCGCTAAAGTCGAAAACAATTGGATAATTAATTGCGTTTCGGTTAATTCGTTTAAAATGCAAATTGAAGGGGAAAAATGTTTAATAATTTAAAAAATCGTCCACCTTTATTTACCGCCGATCGTTGATTTCATCGTTATGTATTATGACAGCGGAATTTCGAAATTTTGATCAAACACAACGAAAATCAATTGTAGCGGCTCGTCTGCCCGGCGCATCCACCATAAACGAGAATTACTATTTAATGATTAATTCTCATTCGAATTCGCATTTCTACTATTTTCATGTTAAACATGCAACGTCAAGCTACACTTTCAGGTTTGTTTCTCCTTATTCTGGTTCAACGTTTTTTCTACGTGTGCGTTTATATCGGACGTTAAAAGCTTATATACATTTACTGACTTCGCAAAGTGCAGAGTCTCCTTGGGGGAATTCCACTGACGAACGACGAATATGAATCATCTCTTTTAGATTTTTATTATCATTATCATTTTGTAGCGAATACAATATGCGCGAGTGCTGATGGAATAAAAAGACAAATTTATTTATAAACGCGCACGAAAACGGAGCATATTTTTAGTGTCGGTACTTTTACAGGTATATTATATTACAATATATATTTAAGACCGGCGTGGGTCGGTTTGTTTCCATGCAGTGCCATCCATAACGCGGTTTATACCCATTTTCGAAGAACGTACCCATTGTTTTCCCATCGCTTTTATTTTGGAAACGTGACGAGTAATTCGTTAAAATATTCATAGTTTTCGGATTTTTACGATCAACGCCGTTTCATAAAGAAGCAGCGTACATTTGGAATTTCGGATGGTACAGAATCAATTGCGATAGAAGAAGGGAAAGGGCGTTGGAAGACGAAGAAAAGGAAAAAGGAATGACTCCATAACCGACAACACTTCGTGGTACGGAATATTTTATGTCGTCGAACGAAGAAAGGCTGAAGGCTGGAGGACGTTATGTATTTGTATTTCTTCGGCAAACATTATACCAATGTAGTCTTGCCTTGGTAAACATTCGAGAGGATGTTTCGTTTCGTTTGAACAGGCGTACAACAAAAAATAGTATCTACACGTTCGTCCATTAGACTAATGCGAGTCTTTAACTACGCTTCACTCTATTGCGATATCTTTTTGCGAGCTTACTCCATCGTGTATTAACATTAATTTGATTCGATCCCCGTGCTCACGGCAATTAATCACTTTATTCTTTTTCGCATTCATTCGTTAGTATCAGAGAATTCGCGCCATACAAATGAACGAGACTCGTGGTACAAATAAAATCGTCTTGTTTATTTAGCTTTTCCTAGGGAATTGGTTTTACTTTTTGCAACATTTTTGTATTCTCGCTCGCAACATAAATCTCTTCTGTCCTACGTGCAATTATGCCGAAATTAAATTTCCGTTCATTGATTTTATTTCGCCAATAATTAACAACTAAGAATACCTTTTAGTGGCGCACACAAGAGAGGGTTCGAAAGAAAAGTGGATGTTATTGATTTATTCGTTCCAATTATACACGTCGTACGTTTCGTTGCAGTGCTACGACGACGGGATAAATTGTTAGGATTTTAAATTTGATTTTCTACTTGCAATAAAAGCTTTTCTTTTTTTATCTTATTCTCCTCCTTTTTTGTTGGATTTTCAGTACCAAATAAAACGTGAAAAGCCTTTCTCTCCCCTCGCGCTGAAGGAACGCGAAAAACAAAACCGTCCGTCTAACCTAAATTTCATTTCAACAAAGTTAATTTGATTTAAATTACGCAATTTAACTGTACCTACCCTTAATCTTTTATGTAAATTACTCGAACCGGCTACATTGAAATTCAAACCAAATCTGCCTCCGTGGTATGGAAACGTTTTAAGAGTTCAATTCGAATCGAAGGACGCACGAATTTCGGTCGGGACTTTCTCGCGCTCGACTCCTTTATTCGCGAGTCCATAAAAATATATAACGAAACAGTGAAGCATTAGAAAATTATTGCGAGAATGGGGCAGATTTTTGCCACTTTCTTCACACGAATCGTTCACCTTTCCCTCTTTTTTCGTTGTTCTCTTCTCTTCAAGCTTTGAACGTATTTTTTATCGTAATCCATTGAGCCGTTTTGCATCTTCAATTTTCGTTTCCTTTTCTCGGTCCTCGCTCTTGATTTACAACAATGTACGTGTATCGTCGTTTCGTTTTCTTTTATTTCGGTCTTATTTTTTAGAGCCACCGATTCAATTCCGGTGTCAATATGTTTGTGTTTGGAAGTGAGATTGAACAAGAGCAATGAAATATTCGCCGGTCCGTGTAAATAAAACAGGAACAATTTGTCAGGAAGAGGTGCAAGAAGAGGGACAAACCGAATGGAACGTGTCTGTATACGGTTATCACTTAAAGTGTCAAATCTAAGTGAAGTGAAATCCGGAGATAAAAAGGTATTGTCGCTGTTGGATTTCGTTTTCTTCTTCGAAGGACCGCTTTCGTCCTGGCCTTTTTTCTCTGTTATTTACGGAAACGAAGAGATACACTGTCAAAAATATTGTTACTTACTTCCCAAATATTTTGCAAACAAAATAAGTAAATATTATGTAATAAATAACCAGATTTCTTCTGGGCGCTCCTTCTTTCTCGTTTATTTCGCAGACGGATATTTTTTTGCCGGTGGATTACGGTTCGTTTTTACGCCCTTTTCCCCCAGGTACCCAAACGTACACATAAATAAATATTTTCGCGTGTTTACTCGAAAAGGTTGAACGAACTGATGGTATTGTTGTTATACATTTCGCAAACATTTCATCCCTCCCGCCTCATCCACCGCTGTATTTAGGGGTTTAACACTTTCTCCGTGTCTCTTACAAAAAAAAAATGCTTATTCCAATTCCAATAGCAAATTGACGTTGTCATGGCGGGGAAAAGGGCGCTCGTATTATCTGCATTTCCGCTATGTTTGTCATTACGTTAACTTTTCGGTCGAGCAATAATTCTCCGCGAACGGAAAAGAAAAGAGGAATGAAGATGAACGGAGAAAATATTGTTGCAGATAATAAAACATTCTTTGGCTCTTCTTTTCTTCTAACTTGTCGGATGTGTAGAGGAAATAAAAGACTATTACGAGCGTCTATTTTGTGCGGTGGTATCATTTGAAAATTCCTACTCCCGCAGTTATTTTTCACTTACAACAATAGAAATGCTGGAACGCGCGGAAAATGGAAATTTATTTATCAAAATACGACAACGGAACATCCTTATTACATGTTAATACTTAAGCCGAATATGAAGACAAATTGAAATATTTTATCCGGGTATAGTTTGAGGCGAATTGTTTCTCATTCGAAAATAGAGTGACGTCAAAGTTATTCTTATTACGAATGCGCGGAAAATAAATTCCTTTAATATTAAAACTGGATGTGGTCTTGCGAAACGCTACTTTTCTCCCACTAGTACCCGTCATAAATAAGTTTTTGCGAACTTATTAAAAGACCACTTTGAATTTCGATCCGCTATCCGTGAGGTTAGTTGAATTCATTGTTGAGAAGAATTATGGCTGAGAGACATTCAATTTGCACTCGCACGTCTCGTAAGAATAGATGGCATTTTATGAATACTTTTGGAATGTTAGCGGAATTATTTACTATTCGCAAAAAAAAGGAACCCTATACAAAATATTTGGGTAAAGAATTTCATGGAATTCATCAACATTCCACGTTTGAATTGATGCCGATTATATTCCATAAATAAACACACTGTTGGAAGGTTCTTTGAAATGTTAATTAATTTGGAGACTGGTTGAGTTTTTTCATTTTTGATTTCAAACCTCGTTTCTATGAATTTTTATGTTCGAGCGTCCTTTTGTATTGCTAAAATTAACCTAGCAATTTTTTGCTGCCCATCGGGTTTCCACTACGGTGGGAAACATAACGACATTTGCAGCCAAAAAAATGTTTTCATAATAAAACTCTCATGACTGAATGCAATCTCATAAATCGAACGTAACGTACTGCTACTTTGTCATACGCAATTTTTGATATATTTTTTTTCGTTACATATAACACAATTTATCGCAAATTTCTGTCTGTAAAAACATTGTCATGTTGTCGTTGCTGTTGTTGCTAAATTGCAATAACTAAACCATAACATTTCAAATATTTTATTTAACGTTTAATTTCCATTTATAAATCACACGTATAAACTTTAGTCGGAAAAACGGCATGGAGAATAATATGATAACGCGATAAAATTTTGCATTACGCCTTTTGCAACAAGAGAAAAGCTAATCATATAAATAAAATTCTGCGTGCAATTCGCTGAATACTTTTTTCCATGCTATTTGCTAAACACAGTTTATTATTCGCTCTCATCCGAATGAATTTTCGTTCACTTTGTCCTCTCGAATAAATCAAATGCGTTGAAAAAGGATTTTATGTTAAATGGCTACAAATAAGCAAATTAAAAAATGATAGGATGCATTTATTGTGAAGGAAACGAAAGAGTCGCTATTATTCGTAGTTTCATGGCAGCAGAGCAACATGTGCATTATTAAAATTGATTTTCGTTTTATAACATTTTGAAATTTCCATTTAATTACTTAAATTAATTAAAACCGATTGCCTGAAAGTTTTTAAAATAGCAAATGAATGGTTCTTTTATTTTCCATGTGTGTTTTTGCATGTAATAGGTACTATGAGTGTAATTAAAAAAACTTTTTATGAGGTAAACCGAATTAAATGTCGCAGTGTACATTTAATGATCTTATTAAGTAAATGTAAGTTGATTTATTGTTATTGTGTGTGTGTTTTCATAAACTATACCTTTGGGAACAGAAGAAATGACAGTAGTAAAAGGAATATTTCTCAAAGGAAATATGATTAATCTATCATCGTAACATTATTGCTGAAAATTATGACATTGATAAATTTACAATATGCAAATTTCAATCTGTTTCCTTCTTTGCTTTCGCTCGCGTTTCTTCCTTTTGCTAAGTTATCGAAAATATTCAAAATGTATCAAATATCGATTTCGGCTAGAAACATATCCATGTGGCTTAGTCGCAGTAGGTATTCTAAGGACGATAAAAAAACGGAGATACAAAAGGGAAATAGTAAAAAGGACGAAAAAAATAATAATAAAAGGACCAAACCACCCCGTAAAATAAAAGTTTGCAACATAAAATTCTCATTTCCCGGGCATTTTTTATAGTGGGTCTCACCATAAATCTCTTGCACTGGTTACATTTTAAATTTGTAATGTTATACAAAAGTTCTATATACATATTTGTTTTTTTTTCTCTAGACGCTTGTTTTTCGTTTCCTTTTGACATGACATGGGTCCATTTTCCATTTACACTACCAGTATCAAATGGGCAGCGAAAAAGAGCGGATCGAAATAAAATAAAGAAAAATAATAATTAAATTAACATACAAAAGTATCCAATTGAATCCGCTGCCACACACACACACACAACAAAAAGGATAAATCCATTCTGGTAATACTTTTCTTTGCTGAAACTCATAAACTTTCACCAAACTTTTCCCAGTGACTTCTTCGCGTGAGATAACGTTTTTCCTTTTCACTCGTTTTTCGCCTCCTTCTTCTTCTCCACTAAAGGATTAATTCTTCGAAAGAATTTTTTCCTGTATAATTCCATTTCAATTATTTTATTTGAACGTTTAAAAAGGAAAGAAACCGAAAATCGATTTTCTCTCATTCACAAACAATCTCCTCTATATATATATTATATATTTACAAAGGGAATTCGCTTCTAATATATTCGTTCTTCTTCTCCTGACTCTTTATTCGCCAACATATTTCTTTTGATATCTAATCTAAAATATCCTCCTCATCGTGTCTTCCAATCGAATGAATCTTTCATGGATGTAGCTTTCCCTCTTCTTCTTGTTTTTGCGTTCGAGCAAAAATGATATTTTATATTCATAAGATACAATTTTTAGCTGTAATCTCGTTCGTTTCTTTCGAGAGGGAAAATAAGATTTGTTTCTTGCGAAGAAAAAAAAATTAGCGAAGAGAAACTAAAACCAAATATTAATTAAAATTTGAGTAAATTAAATCCCTCTCTCGGCATCACTCCTTTCCCGTTATCATTTGTATATCTATAACAATACTTAAAGTAATTCAACGTTCGTCCCCCGAGAGCCTTTATTCGAACAAGTAATATCATTTGACCAGAAAGTATAAAAAGGAATAACTGAAACGAACGAACTACTCCTATGCAAATGCATTTTTACCATTTGCATACGTACTGCTTACAACGGATATTTGCATTTTCTGCTATATTTTCCTTACGTAATAATAACGTAAAGGAAACAGGATTCAAAAATAGTTTCTCGCAAATAGATGTTTGCAACAAAAAGGCGAGGAGAAAAGGATAGAAGCATAATTTCGTTCCTCTCGCATATTTAGTAAAGAAATTTGCTCAATTTCCCTTTGCACACACGAACACGTTTAAATTTAAATCGAAATTTCGAATTCGCCAAACTATCGCCGAAGTCCATCCGGTTAAATTAGCGCTAATTCTAATCTTTCAGCACGTGAAACGTAATAAGATATACGACTGCACGCTTTTTGCGTACGAGTTAAACTTGAATAAACAACCGTAATTATGATAACGTTCGTCAATAATTACATTCGGATTTAAGTAATTAGTAACTGCAGTGCTTTCGAAAGCACCTTCGGCAAGTCCTCTGGGTAAGTAACTATTTGAAAGTCCAATTCGATGGACGACTTTTGACAAACTCAAAATCACTTCAGTAACGTTATTCGTAAGTTTCGGTTAATTTCTAGATGGCGAAATAACTTTTTAAAATGTTTGACGTATATTGCGATGCGACCCTCATCATAAGGTCGCCGTAATTTTAATGCGATTGCATGCGGTTATGAAAGACACGTGAATGAGTCACAGACATAACACGAAAATAATGGTATGGAAATCCCCCCAAAAAAAGAGGAACACACACTCTCTTGCTCATTTTCGCCCCCAAAATCGTATGCGAAAGGGAACGAAAAATTGTGTATGGGTAGGGTTCCGACTTGCTCGCCCCCCCCCCCCTCCCACGGTTTTATTGCGAAAACTTGAAGGGGTCAAAAACTCCTCTATGCAAATATCTCGTAAACTTTAGTTTATGTAAAACCCACTTTATTTACATTTATACGTATGTATATATATATATAAATACTGGCTGGCCTTACAAGTATAAAACCTTTATCATCCGGTCGTTGGAGGTGTTTTTGTTTTCATGAATAATACACTTTAAATTATCCTCGTAAAACGCTAAAAACATCAGAACAATTTTCTTTGATGTTAAGCGCGAAAGCGTTAAATTGCATATTTCCCTTTTTTTTTCTCTCGTTTTCGTTTGCCTCCTCCTCATAATCGTTTTGTTTGTGCTCGTTTTTGCAGTCTTGTTGTTGTTCTCCTTTAAATCTGCCCGCTGTTGTCAAATTCAGTTGGTCTTTTAACTTGATTAGCTCGCCCGAGTATTAAAATTACTCATCGTTCGAATAACGCCGAAGATTTTCGCGATAAACTTTCATTAAAATCGCAATTCTTTGATCTAATCCAACCGCAAAAGTGAAGATTTCCGCGGGACGTCCAGTAAACAAAAATTGAGGACAATCCTACCCTTTTACATTCTCTTCACTTTAAAATGGGTATACCACCAATAGCTTTAAACAATATTAATAAAACCAAAGGGAAATTAGCATTTTGTGGCGTTTCAAACTAAAAAACCAACTTTACCATCATCAATAAAATTCGAAAACAACCCGAGCAAAAAGGGCTTCTTGCACTCGTGCTCCATTTTTTTGCCCTCCATCTTAAATACCTTCGCAACGATTTATTTTAACTTGACGAGTATTCGGTGGAGCGCGAAAGGCAAAAATAATAAAGGAGGTTTCGAGTTAATCTAACCCTTAAACGTTTCAAAGCTTCTTAGCCGTCGCCCCGACAATTCCCTAATCTAACATTATCGTTCATACTTCAAAGTGTTCGAAATTTATGGAAATCTAGTTAAAGACGAGATTTAACTCGAAGACGCTCGCGTAATCTGTTTAACAATTATTTCGTTCGTATACGATTTACGGGGACGTGAGTGGGAAGTGGGTCATTTTTAAGAATTCACGTAGCAATTATTATTCTTCGGCGACGCGAAGGGAATTGTAAATAATACCTCGTGATATTTGTTCGAAAGGACAATTTGAATGCGAAGCGAGAACAATGCTCGGAAAGGTCTCTTTCAATAATGGCAATTATAATTTAGTTAAATCAATAGATGTAGAAGCAAAATCTACAATAATCCTAACAGTATAGCAGACATGCCCAATATTGTTGATTCATTGATAACCGGTAAACTATATAATATTGTCTTCGAATTTAATTAGAAGCTCGTATTATTAAAGACCTTAATCTGCTTATTGTAGTTTAATATTAATAATAACAATGCAGAAAATGGTTCTGTTGATACGAATCCCAAAGACGTATGCCTGCGCTCGCTATCGTTAACATCGTCAGACCGACGACGCCGCCAGTATTTGCTTTCGGCTTATTGTCTCACGTTCGCTCCTTTTATTAGCGTTCGACAAATTAACTTGTGGTGGATGCGCCAGGTACTCGAACGAGCGCAATTCCTCTTTTTTGCGTTCGCCTTTTATACGTGCAAATAAATCGAATGGTTAAACGAGTGCGAAAGCTTTTAATGCCACGAAAATGCCGTATAAACGTCGTTCATTTCAACGGTCATATTTACTTAAAGGTAATAAATACCGTGTATAACGAGATGGCACGGGCATAAAGCGAACGTGATATCGTAGCAAGGAAAAATAAAGCATCTTATGGATTTTATGCTTCGCCCTTTCTCTTCGCCCTCTTACGTGACACATGCAACGAATTATTTTCACTCCGGCGCCCATTCTTTTTAATAACCGTAATGGTCGGTGTTGCGGTCATTTTATACGTACGAAATAAATATGTTGCACGTATAAAGCGAAACGGAGGTGACATAATTATATAAAAGGATACAATCGGTTGTGGGAAACGAGCCGCGAACGGATGATGTCGGTATCGTCGCGTTTTTGCAGCGAATTAGTTATTAAAACGCGATCGTGTCCGACTTCGTACGTGGGAATACGCATTAAGCAAGGGCATTAATTGGCAATCAATTTCGATTTGCGAGTCCGGCGATTAACGTTAGATATTCAATGATTCGATTACGATTCGATATAGGACTGCGAATGAAATAATATTTGTGAAAAGGGCGATCTTTTCGCCATTTCCGCGTTCGCTATTCCGTTTATTGTTATTATTTTCATTATGCCGGTTGTAATTTTAATCGCCCGCAAACACGCAATGTCATTTCTATTAATTGTTACAAATGATGCGAAAGTGGAAGAGGGAAAATAATACAGGAAACGAGAAAAGAAACGCTATCGTCGTCATCATCATCATCAATATTATTAAAGTGGGTATAATAATAACGCTATAAAAAGAAATGGGGAGCATACAGACGGCGGTTGCATTTAAATTAATGGCAACATCGGGGGTGCGGTTCCCTTTCAACAACAAACCGATGATGAATTAGTTATTCCAATAACAACAATAACACGGGAACAATGAAATAAGAAGCCGCAAAGAAGGAGGAGGCGAACGAAATGCGCGATTACATAAAAATCGTATTAAGAATGCCGTCCTTCTTTCATTATTCGCGAAATAACGTCAACAACGACAACGCACAAATCGACGAGGTTGCCCAAAAGAGCAGTACATCACACGATTCGAATCGTTCGTTTCTTTTCCATGCTCTCGTTTTAATTTAATTTAAAGGGGGAAAAAGTTGCGTGACTTTGCCTATTATTATTATCATCCCTCTTCTTCCACTTGCCATCCCGCTCGCTCACTTTCATACGGGAACCCCGTCGCCGTATAATCGAAGTTTTATACACGTGTCCGGAATGATAACGCGTTGGAAGTATAAATAAAATTTACTACTGGCAAGAGGAGAACACCAACCGAATAAATTTATTATAAATAAACGGTCATAAAACTAAATTGTATCGCGATAAGAGAGCTGCGCCCCTTGTTCTAGGGGCTTCAGCAAACAACGAAAGACCTTCGCGCAAACAACAAGCATTTCTCTAAAAAAAAAAAAATGAAACTGCACCTAGCAATGTTAGCCGCGAAAGAAGCGTTTTACTACTTACAGCGTAAATCTCTATGCGTGGAAGCTTCCTTCGGCGGATGCCGGCAGCGTTTTGGTCTTGTTCGCGAAATAAAATGAACGATTCTTAATTAATATCTACGATATCTTCGTCGTCGTCGTCATAATAATCATCATGTTTGTTTCAAACACGACACAATTCGAATAAGACGTGACCGGTGAACAGTGCGAGACGTCGCGACGCAAACTACGCGAATGGAGTTGCGCCGTCGTTGCGACCCCCCGTTTGTACGCGTGCGTATTACCCCGACGTCAATAATAAGGGGGATGATGATGGTAAGAAGAAGTGGCACACACACATTTTTTTATTATCATCATCATTATGCATGTAGGAAACAAGTAATATAAACATACAAAGATTGTTGATATATTCGTTTCTTGTATTATTAACGATCCCAGATTAATTGCGGTTTTTTAGCGTTTGGAATTAATCGCAAAGAATCGATGTTTGACGTCAAACAATTCTTCCTGAATCCTCGGGAAAACAAAACTAAAGGCTTGTTTGTTTGGCGATGATTAGGAAGCTTCGCCGTCTTCAATTATGCGAGCAAAACCTCTATAATTTAAATGAACCATCCGCGCTACACCTCTCGGCAACGAGCATTCAAATCGTAAACTACCTCAACTCGTTCTATACGCGAGAAAAAGATATAAATCTAAGGCCTAAGCCACGGCTAAACATTAATTTAAGAATTAAATCCGCCCACGCCGCACGATTGCCGTCTCTTTATCTCTCCATCCCCGACCCATCCCACGCGAAACGAGCGATCTTCTTTGCTAAACAGTTTCCGTCGCATTATTATACTAAACCGCCTTTCACGCGGTTCTCAGCGTAAATGTTGCCGTTCGTCGTCTAGCAAGTTTAAAATTATAAGAATGGAACCGATTAGGATTGAATTTTTTTTTAAACCATTTACGCTCATTCTCTTTATTATTATTGTCGTTGAACGTTCAAAAATTCATCATCTTGACGTACAATTAAAATTCGCCCGCCGTTGCCGCTGTTAATCTCTTCGCGCGGACCATCATTCGTCAATGTCGACGTGGACGCTCGTTAACTTTTAAACGCCATCGGGAAAACATTTTTCTCTCGGGCGTCATTTTTGAAAAGACCACGATAACAATCGGAATCGCTATAGAATTAATTGAGCGCAATTAATTATACGTACGCGATGGGATAGGAAGAATTATAATTAGTTACCTAATCAGCTCTCGCCTTCTGCCGGTGGCGCTTCTTCCGGCGGAGGTGGTGGCGCACTTTCGTGTATATCATCGAAGGAACCCATCGAGTCCACGAACCAGTCGACGAACATTACCAGATAGAATAGCGTGAACATGAACGGGGGATGTTGGAAATTGGTTTTCTTAAAGTAACAGAATAATTCTTGAATGAGCATAGTTAAAATTTCGACGGGAATTTGGATGGAGTACAAAAAACAAATGCGTATTGAATGATGAAATGACAATTACTATGAAAGTAAATTGGTTTCCAAGCAGAATAAAATATCGATTTGATACAAAGGACAACTTTATGAGTTTTATGTTGGAGTTAGTTACATGTCATACATGAGAAAATTCATCATTTTTATCACAATAATATAATAACATTTTCAATAGCTATGATGCAAATGTCAATCTGATGGGGATATATTCTGTGCTGCCGCCACTAATGTGTCATGTATCTCTTTCGTGAACGCAACTTGTGCATTCACAGTACTCAAAAATTGTGGATATGTTAATGTATTATCTGGTATTAGATTCTCCCTTGTTGCTGCCACTGGCAGATTCAGATATCTATTGCTGCTTTCAAATTGGCTCAGGCATTTTATGGAGGTTTTCTAAATGATCAGAAGAAGAATGAATTAATTGCTAAGCAATTATTTTGTATAACACATACCAATTGCAGTTCAATTTGATCACAAATTGAATAGAATTCTTCCAAATTTTTATCAAACCTTGGTATTTGAGCATCAACACCTTTCCTACAATTAAAATCTTACATTAGATTGCATGTAAAACTAATCATGAACATTGTCTTGCAAGGATATTCTTCACGTGACTTTCTAGCACAAATAAGATTTGCTTACAAAATTCCAGCATCGACTTGTCCATTCTGATTTAAAGTGAGTGCTGCAGCTTTGATTGTATTCTGAAAAGCAAATATTTTTCATACTCTAATAGAATACATGTGAATCATAAAATCTTACAGATAAAGATTCTCGTAAGGGTCCAATTAACGTTTTAATTTTGGAAATGTTATCAAGCACTGGAGGAGGTTGCTGCTGCTGCTGCTGTTGTTGTTGCTGTTGTGGATGTGGTGCGTTTTGAGGTGGAGGAATTCCCATACCATGAACGTTCATCATCTTTGTAGAAAACTCGAAGGTTTGCAGAAGATACTAAAAATTCTAAAGAGTTGTTTGAATTCAAGATTCAACCTACAATTTTGTATGTTGTGACAAACTGACAGATGCTTTTAGGGTATGCTGAGACATCTTTTGCAAGATTGGTGAACTGAAATGTATCATATTGTTCCAATTTACAATATATTCGCGTAAATTTGAAGTTAATAGTAAAATTAAGTCGATTATAAATCGATATTGTGCAAAATATAAATTAAAACTATATTAAAATTTCGAATAGAAAGTCATTAATTTTTATTCATAAAAAATTCAGATGTTGTATTGATTATATGACCGTCATGCGACGAAAATCATATGATCAATCAAATTAATGTAAATTCGCGACCTATTTGTTAGTGTACAGGCGTAGTCTTCCTAAGATTTAAATACATTTTCTTGTCGAAAATTATAAAGAAATAAACTGCGAAAATGGCTATAAGCGATACCGATGTTCAGAAACAGGTAAATCATTCTCATTATAGTATTTCTGTAAATATTAATAAATTTCTTCCTATTCTTTAAGATCAAACACATGATGGCTTTCATCGAACAAGAGGCAAATGAGAAAGCCGAAGAAATCGATGCAAAAGCCGAGGAAGAATTTAATATCGAGAAAGGACGTTTGGTGCAACAACAGAGATTGAAAATTATGGAGTATTATGAAAAGAAGGAGAAGCAAGTTGAACTACAAAAGAAGATGTAAGTTACAACATGGACACCAATTTTTTAAGATTATAATCCTTGAATCTCAATTGCAGTCAATCATCTAATATGTTGAATCAAGCACGATTGAAAGTGCTAAAGGTTAGAGAGGATCATGTGCGTAATGTATTAGAGGAGGCTCGCAAGAAACTTGGGGAAGTTACTAGAAATGAGAAACAATATGCTGAAATCCTAAGGGCACTAATGCTACAAGCTTTATATCAGGTATATTTTACAATTTTGGAATATCAGTTAAGACCTAATTTCTATTAATAATTAAATTGCAGCTTATGGAAACATTTGTTGTTGTCAGATGCAGACAGCAAGATGTAGCAATTATTGAACAATCAGTTGATGAAGTATGTGAAGAATATGAGAAAATGCTAAGGAAGAAGGTGATACTAACTATTGATTCAAACCATTTGCCATCTGAAACAACTGGTGGAATTGAGTTGATGGCACAAAAAGGAAGAATAAAAATTAGCAATACGTTGGAAGCCCGTTTGGAATTGATTGCGCAACAATTGGTACCGCAAATCCGTACGGCTTTATTCGGGCGCAATGTTAATCGCAAATTCATGGATTAAAGAGGTAGTATTAATTCAAAAGAGATAATTGAACAAACTAAATTGGCACAGACACCATGCATTTCCAATAATTATTTTAAAGAAGTATATTAAATGTAAATATTATGCTTACTTGGTTTTTGAGCATGTAAAATTATCATGAATTATCAATGTATTAATTGTACAAACAATATTCCATTTTTGAAGTTAGAAATTATGTAGTAATTTAGATTGTGAAATTGAGAAAAACATGCATAAAACTGCATCAAGGTTTATTGGTTCGCGTTATAATTGTATATTGTATTTAGAATTATGATAAAATAAAAATCCTGTTACAAAAAAGTTCCGTAAGATAATATTGCTAATAATCATTTCTATCCTTTCTTCCGGCGTGTGGATTCTAAAATATGATGATAGATGGAATCCTTTGCGAATTGTAAATAATATTTTGAGTACCTCTGGCGCAGTTCTAATGATTTGTAAGCATGTGCTAGAATTTTCGTGTACGCGTGTCCGTTCTATCACTTTTTGTCCGCTGTTACTAAACAGTAGACGTGTCAAACGTCATCTGATATTCTTAGCTGCGTCTTTGTGTTTTGAAAGGAAGAAACTTTTTGCTACAATTTTTAATAACATTAAATAAATAAATTAAATAGGAACAATGGCACCAAAACAAAGAATGCGTATCGCCAACGAGAAAGCCATGAAGAACGTAATTTTACGTGGAAACGTACCTAAGACCACTGTAAGTATCTCACAACATTATCTCGTACCATATTGTCTGTTTTTGAATGTGACAACATGATGTGCACGTAGTGCAATTAATTTTAAATGTGTATACTTTAATTGTTGACATATGTTATAAGGAAGAACGGATTTAATTAAGTTTGCATATCTGTTTTAGAAACCAGAAAAGGATTCATCTCCAGTAGGACCATGGTTATTAGCGCTATTCTTGTTTGTTGTCTGTGGCTCAGCAGTTTTCCAAATTATACAATCAATTCGGATGGCGTAATTTCAAGTTTCAATTCCATTGATTTGATGATAACTCATTCATTATTATTCTTTTGATTTTTATAGATAATTACTTTCATATCAAACATTATAATTACTGTTATGTCATACATGATTATTGTTGAGTCTTTTTTCAAGAAAGTGTGTCAAATTGTGTGTATTCAAGAAGAAAAAAGTTTACAAATAATATTTTCCTTTCAAGTTGTAACAGCAAGCATAAGTTGAAATGTTCAATTAAACTTTATGGATTTGTACCATTTTCATCTGAAAACAAATTATGCATTCCAGGTTTAATTCTATTTTCAATGTGTAACTAATTACTCATGATATATACATATATATATTAATATATTATATAGATTGTTGTTGTTATTTGGATATGCTAAAAATAGCCGGATGGTCATTAAGTGATACTGATCTCTTTGGTTTCGCAACAATTCTGTTGTTAGGCATTGATGTAAGTCTCCTCAGACTGTTCCTGAATGAGCTCATTCTAGAAAGAAGGGCTAGCTGCATGTGATTCTCCGTTTTTAATTCGTTCAAGATATTAATTGCCGTCTCCGGGATATTTCTTTCCGTCTCCAACAAATCTCGAACTTGATTTAGAACGCGTACTTTATCAACTTCATTTACCTTGAACGTGAAATTGCGCACATAAATGTTTGAAATAAACGATAAACCTTTGCGTGCACTTTCGAAAATAATAATGCCTTTGACAAATACTTTCTAGAAAGCGCAACAATATCTTTGAAAAATAACTATATTGACAAAGTTCTAAGAATTTAACGTTAATAATTCATACATAATTTCCATACATATCGAATTCCTGATTGTTTTCACTTACATTGTTCAAAGCTTGTTGCAAAAGGTGTTCTTGTTTCGATGATAAATATTTAAAAGCGACTTTGCGATCACACAACCAGGAATATTTCATATTCGCACAGCGTTTCTTATTTTGATTTATTTGCTGCAGTTGCATTAAATATTGAACCTGAAAATTGATTAATAAATTAAAAATTGTAATCAAGTTTTCATTTTCGTACTTGTTCAACGAATAAAGTATTCATTGCGTATGTTATATAAATAAATGAATAATGGCAAAAGAGAAAAATCAATTTTCTCGATTGATATGATTGCAAAGTAAATATTTGGATAAATTATATGCAAATTTCGTTTATTATTAAACAGCGCTGGTATCGTATTTGGTTTGATCAACATTATCTTTTAATCCGTTTATTTTGTTGCAAAAAGAACATCTGCATTATTTAATAAAATTCATATCACATTTTCTACGCAATATCGCCATTAATTACTTTTCGGTGGATGATGACGAGTTTGTCGATTTCTTTTGATCGTTGACGGAGTTGGTCCTACCGAAATCTTCAAAGTCCGCTGGTTCTATTAAACGCTTCTTACCAAACGGCGGCGGACCGATTAAACGTTCGACATCTTCATAGGACAAAGTTTCGTTCTTAAATAAATTTTCTGCCAACTATAACAAAGGTTCTTATTATCACAGAGTTTGGATTCGACCATGTAATGCATACCAATTGCAACTTGTCTTTATGTTTTATTAAAACTGCTTCAGTGTTTTTATAGGCTTGAGCTACCAACTTCCGCGCTTCGTCGTCGATCATGGCAGCCATTCGCTTGCTGTAAGGTCTTCGGCCACTCTCCTTAATTTCCTCGTCCGTAAACGATATCAGGCCAATTTCGTCATTCATGCCGTACTCTTTAATTTGTGCATAAGCCATTTTAGTAACTTTTTCCAAATCGTTCTGAGCACCGGTAGTAATACGATTGAAAGTTAATGATTCGGCTACTCTGCCACCCAATGCCATACACATCTTTTCAAATAATTCTTCTTTGCTGTATAACTTTTGATCTTTGGGCATATATTGTGCAAAGCCGAGTGCTAAATTTGTACGTGGCACAATAGTAACTTTCAATAAAGCGTCCGTATGTTTTAACATCCAACCAACTAAAGCATGGCCGGATTCGTGGTAAGCGACCACCTTCTTATCTTCCGGTGACATTGCATGGTTTCGTTTCTCTGTGCCACCCACTAATCGTTCTACTGCATATTCTAAGTCTTCTCTCGTTACCATGTCTTTCTTTAGTCGGGCAGCATGCAAAGCTGCCTCGTTACAAACGTTTGCTATGTCTGCGCCCGAAAAACCAGGCGTCAGGTAGGCAAGTTTCTTCGAATAGTGACTTGGCTCATGTTCCAACGTTATATATTTCATGTGCTGCTCAAATATTTGCTTACGCTCCTCCAAGTCGGGTAAGTCTATTAAAATGTGGCGATCAAATCGACCAGGTCTTAGTAGAGCCTAAAAGGAGCATTCGTATAACTAGGAATAACGGTAATGAATAGTGAAATAATACTTTATCTAAAATATCGGCTCTATTCGTTGATGCCAACATAATGATATTTTCCTTTGTAGTCATACCATCCATTTCTACTAGTAATTGGTTCAAAGTTTGTTCGCTCTCGCCGGAAGTGCCTGCTTGAGCATTTAGGGCACCACTTCGCTTACGACCTACGGCATCGATTTCATCAATGTATATTATACACGGTGCTCGTTTTCTTGCTTCTTTAAATAAATCTCTGCAAGGAAACGTTATTCTTTCTTATTTAATAAAATAGGTGTGTACTACCTAACTCTAGCAGCTCCCAATCCTCCAATCATTTCAATAAATTCAGAACCGTTCATTGACAAAAACGGTACATTCGCCTCAGTTGCTACAGCTTTGGCTAATAGTGTTTTTCCACATCCCGGTGGACCTAAAAGTAAAGCTCCTCTAGGCACTTTCGCTCCTAGGCTTTTATAATGTTCTGGTCTTTTTAAGTAATCTATAAATTCCATAACTTCCTGTTTGGCTTCTCTTAATCCTGCAACATCTGCGAATTTGACGCCTTTTCCAGGTCCCGTTAAGGGATCGATTAAAGTAAACTGTGCTCTGCCCATTTGCGTCTAAAAAAATTATTTGTGATTACTAATTAAGAAACTGATGTTGAGTGACATACAAAACCATCCATGCTCAGCGGTTGTCTGATACTCTTGCTTCTTGCCAGTAATGACACTAGTATAGCAACAATTACAATAGAAATTAGTAATTTTCCAGCTGTATCACTTCCTCTCTCATATACAACTGGAACTCCATCCGTAATTCCCAATCTTCTTTCAGCCTCTCTTAATTTATCTTCAAACTTTTGAACATCAACCACATTCATGTGATAAACCCTATGTTCTACCTGGAATAACATTTGAAGTCAGAATATAGAAATGTTTATAACATATTTAACAACCTTCTTATTCTTAATGACAGCTCCTTCTTGTAATATTATTGTGACTACTTCCACATCAGGTCTAACTACTATTTCTTCTACTTCGCCTTTTGCAAGCATTTGATATATGAACTCATTCCATGAGACATACCTAACAATCTGAAAACACACAATTGATAATAAAATCTCACACAATCCTGTATTTAATTACCTCTGGCTGGTTACTATTTGGAAACATTAATGATATGATTGCAATGACCATATAAGCAGATAACATCCATAAGAATGCTTTGGCAAGTAAGGAGGATATTTTGCCATCATCATCATCATCCTTGCCAGGTTTCTTTGGATCATCTGATGGTGTGTGATTGTGGCGTACAACAGTAAGATGTTTTGGAAGATGACTTAAATTCTTCAATCCTGACCGTTTGATTAGATCACATACCGCTGCGTATTCTCTGCATAACGGCTGCAAAAGCTGTAGAAATCGTTTGAAGTCTTTCAAATCAATAAATATGTTAACGAAATGGAATACTCACACGATAATTTCCTATAAATAGATTCGACTTTTTCGTTACATTTAGGCTCGTAAAATTGCGAAATGAGTTACTACTTTTGCTTATGTTCAATATATAACGTAATGGTATTTTTAAATTAGAAATTATAGAGTTCATTGTGTATTTTATATTACATGTTAATTAATAATTTTGCAACTATGAAATTAGAATTACATTGAGGTTAGCTCGTTATGTTTTGATAACTCACTTTGACAGTAGGCGATTAAGTTAGGGAACTGTAATGAAAGATGGTTACAGAACAGAATTTGTTTTCTATTTCTTTTAAATTGCAATTAGAAGCGTAATTACTTGTATGATGAGTAATTAAATAATCATTTTAAACTAGTTTCATAATTTTAAATATAAAAACTGGGAATTTTTGCATTTAGGCGGACTTCAAAGTGCAGTTCTTACTTACTAGATGGGGCACCAATACTTCTTTTAAACATTCGCGCAGTTTAAATTCTTATTTTGGAAACGAAGAAGAAACGCTGAAATTGTTGAAATATTGATTAATTAAATCGCCGAAACCGCCTCGAATGTCTTAACGTGCCGGTTAATGTGTATTATATCAATTCAACTAATGTAAATTACTACGTATTGTTTATGATGTGAAATCCATGAATAGGGCCGAACATGTACCAATTCTGCGATAACGCGAATATAAAGGGGTGTCGATGGATCGGCTATGTGTGCATGATGGGGAATAGGTAAAGTGGACGAGGGGCGCTAAAATAATATTTACATAGGCTTCCGCGTGAAGTGGAACAAGGGTTGTTAGCTCTGCCCTTGTATTGTTAGCTCTTCTACGTTATTGGTCAAAACCGCCATGCTGTTGTAGAATATCCACATTTCAATTCTCTCACACGTAACAGTAATAATAATAATCTATATAATGTAACAAGCAGATACGTACACAATTAATTTCTATCGCTTGAAAGCAATTCTTATTAAATAATTCATCATTAGAGGCTCACCGCCATCGATTTAATTAAATTATCCTTACAACTCGTTTTATTCGTCTCTAATCCAATCGTCGTCTAATCTAATAATAATATTATAAATTGATAAGTGTTTGAACTGTTTTCCTATCAGAAAACGTAATTTCCTCATCGCGAATTTGATGGCGTATACTCAAATCCGAAAACAGAAGAAGGAAAGAACGAACGATGATGGGAAATGATGAAGCGATTGTCGTGGTAGGAAGCTTGAAATGCTGTGCGAAAGTCTCCATTATGCACGTGCCACAAAACATTATTATTATTCCACCCTAGCGCGAAAGTGGCTTCTGGCAATTCGTTGAGTGTTATTTCATCACATATGCCATCGTGGTTCGCCCTTTCCACATTCATATCAATACATATTTATGTATGGCAAGCACTAGATTCTCTGCATACACTTTGTGTAGACGTAAATGTGTTAAACAATCAATACTTTTCCTTTTCCTCGCTAGAAAATTCTCTCAAGTGAAATGCATCGAGCATCGCGTACATTTAGTTCATCATAGTCAATTCCTTCGTCCATGTACGATATAAAAGTGAATGACAAGGTTAAAAATATATCTTAAATACCCTAAACGACATTTATCCATCTCATCTGACAACCACTAATTTAATTTTAGCCTTCTAGCACGTATATATGTGGAGTCCCTCTTTTTGCTTTCTTTAAAGTAACCCAACTGTTGTTTCAAGGGGTCGACTCTCGTTCCATTTCTCTCCATTTTGACGTTCATCCTCCTTTCGTCTTCGAATTCATTAAACTACATGTTTTTAAAAACGTATTCAAAGCCGTTCTTTTGCGTTATAATGCAAATAGCAGAGACAACAATGAAGAGGATTCGACGAGCCAACAAGGATATTTGTACTCGAAAATAATTGAAAAGGAAATTCGTTTTGGTCTCTATCGAATAAGTGGACATTCGGTAGAAAATTCAATATCAAATTCGTTGATTATTCTGATTGTTCGATTATTCCAAAGACATTATCGTCTTAAATAAATACTAGAAATACAGTTACTGTTATTCTAAGCGCAAATTAATGTCAACTCATTCTAATTTAATGTTACGTAAGTCTTGGGAACGTAGTTGGTGTTATTCTTTAAGGAAAACCAGTTCCAAAATTTTCTTATTCATTAAAATCGATTTGGGCATAGCGGACAAAACGTGATTATTACTCATGTGATATGTATACGTGCATTATCTGCAATCAGATCAGTTTGTTAACAAAATATGGATTAATTAATCGTAAGAGGAAGAAAATGGACCGAAAAGAAAACAATGATCAAATTACTGGTATCAAATGACTCGTGCAGATGAATAAAGAACAAATTACATTTGTATATTTAAAACAAGAAAGACCCTCGTGTTCTTCTTCATCATCTTCTATTTCTTCTATTCTTTGACAGTGACAACAAACATCTGTATGCTGAGGAAGAATGAAAAAATTTCATGTAAAGTCATTTCAATTTATGATATGAATCTAACGATGGCCGTAGTTTAATGCTCAGAAGAAATTAGGGCTTATTAACGTAGAGGCAAATCAGCGTGATAAAAAGTTATCAAATTGTAAAAAAAAAATAATTGAAGATAATTTTCAAAAACTAATAAAAAAAATGGGTAAAATTCATTTAATTAAAATTATAAATATGCAAATCGTATCGATCTTTAAATATTTTCGCTAAAATTACAGAATTTTACGAATAAAAATATTTTTCAATCGAATTAATCCTATCGTTTCACAAATATTTATTAGTTTAATTCCCCGCACTGCCGTAGCTATTATTTTATATTATTTATTCTTGTTATGACTTCGATAATTTAAAATAAGCTTTAAAATATTGCTAAACAAATTTTTGTGGATGTTTCGTGCTTTTTCAAAAAATATTGCAGCTATTTTATAAATAAATAATTCGCGTTTATGATATATTTATTGAACGTATCAATTAACTTTTTTTTATTATTCCCTACCTATTTGTTTATCCAATTTGTAATAGAAAATCGGCCAGAAATTGATGCCTCTTTATGTAAAGGAGTCCTCCACCATTCGCATGATATCAAACTAAGAAAGAAAAATCTGTACGTGAAAATCACAAATGATGATGAGTTTATTTCTTTAATGCTACTACTTCGTCTTAAGAAAAATATACACGGTGTCAGAGGACGTCAAAAAGAATGCGATATATTCTTTGTTGTTGAAGATCGGACCAAAATAAATATTAAAATAGATATTTATCGAATAATATTTGCCAAATGTACCCCGTCTCTTATACAAAGGAGTCAATTACTATTTTTTTTTTGCTGTAACATTTCGTTGTTGGTCTAGTTTTCTTGCTTTCGGTAAGAAGCTACGGAGATCATTTATCATTCCGTCGCCAATGAGCACGTGCACTCGCTGAAGTTTTATTAATCTCCACTTTACAGCGTGGAAAACTGCGTTTAAGAGAAAACGCGCACATTTGTGCTTTATGATTGATCATCAAAATTAATTAGTTTTCTTTGTGATGTGCAATATCGTAAACAATTTCTTCGATTTTAAAAACATTTGTTGCAATTGAACTTTCGTGTTCCGCAGATGAATCGAATGCTCGCTGAGTGATAATCTAATCTGACCGATGTACAAATGCGAATTGAAAGGAATTCGAAGAGGAATTAATGCTGGGAACTTTAATTTGACTAAATATAGTTTAAAAACAACAAAGTCGTGTGGGAATCACGGGAGCGAAATCCACTATTTTTATAATTAAAAATACGAAAGGCGCAAGCAAAGTAAATAAGAATCGGTGACAAAACGTAGTAGTAGTAGTAGTTCGAAAGCTTTTAAAGACTTTTAATGGGGTAGGTATATTTCAACGTCTCATAAAGTATCATAAAGGTACCGGCAATGTGACAACTTTAATAACCGTGGTGTAACCGCTTGTCTAAACAACTAATGTACACAAACTATATTTTAAACGGGCTTCTTAACTAATTATAAACGTGTTCGAAAACTATCTCCATCGCATTCTCACTCGCATTTCTTTAAATTATTGCGCCTTCGAGCAAAATTCTCTTGAGACCTCTTCGACCGTGCCAAATGTAATTATATAACACGGGATCAAAAATTATCTCGTCGACTTCTTCGCGTTAAGATACTCTACTTATAGCGAATGAATGGTGCGGAATTGTTGAAGAGAGAGCGAAAGAAATTCAAGTCTACCAATAACACACAGGTGTTGACCAAATATTATTTCGAAGATGGTCATTTGAGTAAAAGAAAAACATAATTTCATCCGATATATCCGTTTGGAAAGAGAAACACTTCAAACGGCTTAAAAATGAGATTCTTTTTCGTTTCCCTTTTACTTCTTTTGGTCACGTTGTTATCTTAGGGAACCCGGTTGGGTTATAGAATCGTCATCTTCAGAATTAAGGGAAAAAAAACGTCATATTGAACGGTTTTACCTAGGACGACCATTGCTGAACAAAAAAATAATAAGCGATGTTTATTTTTTAACGTGCAGAATATTTCTCTTTTCATTCTTCTAACCGTTGCCATCGCCTACGAATTATTGAACGAAGGAAACTAGTTTTCCTGAATGGACCAGCGGGCGAATCAATGAAATTTTCGCCAGAAATGTTTATTTTACGAATGCTCGAAATTTTGCGGAAAGCTGCACAAATAATTCGCTCACAAAGGCGTTTGCATACAACTGTCAAAGATACAGGCATAGCCCAGCGAAATTTTCGCTGCGAGAGTAAATTTTCGAGTTAGTACCGGATGCTAATTGAAACTTGAAAATTATTTAATCGAGAGTTACCTTTTGGTGGCCCGATAAAAGTTGGTCGAAACGAAATTCGGCAAAACTAAAGGGAACTACCTACGGGATCGACGAAGTGAACTCGCTCGTTGCGAATGGTACGGCTTTTGCCGGTTTAATAATTGTAATTTCGGTACAAGCGAGAGCGCCAAATTGCATTGCAAATACGGAGTGGCATTAGCGCTCGATGTTTATGTAAGAGGAAACTGTTAAGGGACCGCTGTTTATTTAGAGCCCATGGAATTAACCGCCCAACATTAGAGCGCAAGAGACGGATTGTCCTTTATACCGCATTTAATACACACATTGACGTTCGACGTCCCTCCATCTCTCTCTCTCTCTCTCTCTCTCTCGCTTTGCGCTCCTCGACGTAATTCTCGCAATTTCGCGTCTCGCTCGCATTCATTCCGCGCCGAGCATCAGATAAAACCTCTTAATTCTATTCTACGCCCCGGCTAAATTTATATTCCCCAACTGTATCCATCGGAAACCAACCAACCATCCATCTTATGTACGCGTTTCATCCCCCGTTTATTATTTTTTATTTTTTTAGAATCCTCATCGAACCCTCCAACGAAACTCCCGATTCTTCGTCTTAATTGTATATTCATCCCGTGGAATAAGGACGAGGATCGTTATGCCCGGAATGTGTATCGAATTCTTCGCTAATACGCCGCTAGTTCGCGTTCGATATCCACCGCATAACGTTTTCCATCTTATTCCGTGGGTTTAATGACGATTTGAATGCGAGATAAAATAGTTTCGATTGTTTTGTTAAGTGCGGCACAGATTAACAAGCCGGAGCATTTCTCTAAACCCTACCCATTATCCCATCTATTTTCTTATAAGAATTTCGATTCTTTCTCTTTCGGAAACTTCTTGTTGTTATTCTGGTTTTTATTTGATAAAAATAACTCTTCCTATATCCATTATTGCTTCAGTTTCTTGTCGACTTGCTCTTCGTCGTTTTTCTTTCCTTGCAGCCAAAGAAAAATATAAAAGCAGCATAGAGAAAAGACGGGGAAAAAGAAGAAGATTATTTTCTCCTCAACTTCTTTCTCTCTATACGTTCGCCTATGTGTGTGTGTGGAGTGACGTTCGTGCGGAATGGATTTATCCTTCGGCACTGAATGTTTGTTCAGCCGCGTTCAGACTGCAGCAATATGTATATATGTATGTAACAGCAGCCGCAATGTTCATCCTGAAGCTATTTCAAATATCTGTATGCGTGTGTGAGAGCCACTCTTCTATTCCTATGGTGCACAAATACAAAGACCATTGCGATGCTTCTACGTCTGAAGGAAAAACGAATTGGATCGAATACTTGATCAATTTCCAATTTATTCTTTCGATTGTATCTATACGAATTTCAGTTTTTCTTGTTGTTGTGCCAATGGAAAATATTGCATATTGTTTTTCATTCAAATTTTGCGAGCTTTTTTGGCTCCTCTGTAAAAATAAAGAAAGAAATTGTGTCCCCCGGTTGTGTATTCAACATATTTTCGAATCGATTGATTTTGTGGCTTTAGTGTTTGAAAAAAGCATCGAATGCGTCCAGGAAACTGGTCGTAATTAAAAAGGATCGCAAACGGCCCACATTTTGATGGGAATTGTACAATTGGATGGAAAACGTTAAGATTCGCGAAAAGCTTTTACGTATAATGTAAAGTTAAATGGCAAAAGAAATTGCAATTTTATTCGATACGTACCAATATCAAACCCGGATTGGTACGTGACAAATTAAATAGTGCAAATATTTGGCATTAACTTACGCTGATCGCAAGATTTTAAAGTTAATCCACAGAGATTAGATTCCGGAAGAAAAGAATAGAATGCGGAGGTAAAAAAGATTAGAACAAAATCCCATTTAGCGATTACACATCGATCCATTATTCGAATTCGTACAATATGCAAAATAACTTTTTAATCCTTTCGAATGCGAAAAAGGAGAAATACCTTCAAGAAACGAATCGCATTGTGTGGAGGCCACCCGCCCGCTCCTTGCAAACTAATCGCCTTACAAAGCAGATAACACGTGCCCCTTTTTTCGTCACGTTTCTCCCAATTGATAACGACACTTTAGTTTATACGTTCACTAATTGGAATTATGAAAATTGACATTAATTTTTTAACACGCGCATAAGAATTACTCTTCGAGCCAGCGGGACTCTCGTCACTGAAAGCGCGAGCTTTTACAGCGAGCGTTTTCGACGCATTTTAACATTTGCCAACGTACGCATTTAATATATTTCTTTCGGTGTTTCAAAAAGGAGAATGTTTATGAAAAAGAGAATTCCCCGTCATCATCATCATCCAACCGCGATAACAAACTCTTACACGAAATTTAATAAAATCGTGCTTTCGCAGAATATAAGTCTTTCTTTTTGGGAGGGTTAAATTAAGCATCCTTAAAAAAGATGAAGGAAATTGCGGAGAAAGGGAGAGCTTTGGCAGAAAGCTCCTGTCGGCAAAAAAAAAGCGACAATGTGAAGATGTGGATGGCTCTTTGCTCTCCAGATCCTGTTGAAGTAACGTTTCGTAGTGCGGTAAAAATGGACGAGCGACTTTATCCCGTGCGAAGGAAAAAGGAAAAGGAATCGTCGTTTGTTTGGGTATTAAGCGGCCCCCCAATTTTCTCGCTACGTAGCGCGGTGTTGCAAAGAAAGAAAAAGACGAAAAGGGGGGCGCATACCGCGAAGACATTGCGGACGGGACAAGGAAGAAAGTGGTCGGAAAAAGGGGTGGTTCGAACGCGTCTCCATGGGGTTTCGCCAACGTACGACAGAACAGGCTACGGTTACGACAATGAGACCGTGAACGGCGATGGATGATGACGATGATGCGGCTCCCCTTTTTGCGCCCGGTTTCAGTTTGGGATCTTCCTCTGCGTGCCCCGTACGCGTCGCACCATTGGCTCGACGTGCATCGAATAGGCGGTTCTTGCAAACGGAAACGACGAGAGCGACGTGTCCGCGCAACCTGGGGGTCCCCCACGTTCACGAAATTTCCTCGCTCGCCGTTCGACACGTTCGCCTTTTTTTTTTGTGACGACCGGGTACATTTTCAGTACAGCAACGACGTACGACGGGGGCCAACGACGGCAGAGAGCGGTACCGCACTGACGAACTATTCGCAAAAAGTTGAGGAGCCCCCCGCACGTAATAATAAAACACGGCACTGTTTTCATTAGTTACGTTGCGGCCCCGTCGATATAGAGACGAGGCAGAGAGGCAAAAGCAAGTTGGAACAACAACAACAACATTCGGTGTTTTTACTTAATCGCTGTGTAAACTGTCCCCGACGTTGTGTCGCATAATATTTAAGTGAAAGGCGCGAGTGGAAAAAGCGGGCGCCGCCAGTTTTCGTTCGTCGTGCGGACGATTGAAATGAAAACATTGTGAAATTTTCGGTCTCTCTCTCCATTTTTTTTGTCCCTCTTCAATCCAACGCGAAACGGGAGAGACGTAATAATAACACAACGCAAACGTAACAAAACGAAGAACTTTCTGGCGGAATAACAACAGCTTTTAATCGGAATCAGAAGGAGAGCAAGGAAACAAACTCAACTCGCTCCGGCGTTCGCGAGTGCGGAACCTTTGCGTTGCCAATAGCCGGCGAATCGTTTGAATAAGCGTTGAAAATGCACACAATCTTCAGCGAGCACCAGAACGCTTACCTGCGCCACGCGACGCCCGGTGGCTACATGTCGGCCGTCCCGACCGCCGCCAGTCCGTACACGTACGAGCAATACTCGCGGTACGGTTACGCGGGATGGCCGCACCAGCAGCACCAGCTGACCGCCGCGAAAGACATGGTCAAGCCGCCGTACTCGTACATCGCGCTGATCGCGATGGCCATACAGAACGCGCCCGACAAGAAGGTCACGCTGAACGGCATCTATCAGTTCATCATGGAACGCTTCCCGTACTATCGCGAGAACAAGCAGGGCTGGCAGAACTCGATTCGGCACAATCTGAGCCTGAACGAGTGCTTCGTGAAGGTGCCGCGCGACGACAAGAAGCCGGGCAAAGGTAGCTATTGGACGTTAGACCCGGACTCGTATAACATGTTCGATAACGGTTCGTATCTGCGTAGACGGCGACGGTTCAAGAAGAAGGACGCGCTGCGGGAGAAAGAGGAGGCGATCAAGCGGCAGCAGATCGCCGAGACGTCGGCGCCGTCCGCGTCGGCGACCGTGCAACTGATCAAGCGGCACGACGTCAAGCACGAGGACGACGGCAGCCTGTCGAAGACGAAGCTCGAACTGAAGCCGAAACGCGAACCGAGCGCCGAACTCGCGTCGGCCGCCGCCGCCGCCGTCGTCCAGCACCACCATCCGCATCACCATCATCATCTGCACCACGGCCATCACGAGTGCATGCCCGGCAAGTCGGTGATCGTCCATCAGGATCACCACGTGATCGCCGCGGACGTGACGGCGTCGTTGCAAGCGATGGACGCGACGGCCGGCTTCAGCGTCGACAGTTTGATGACCAGTCGCGATCAGCAGTCGCAACAGTACGCGAGTCCGCGACTGCACTCGACGTCGTCGTCGACGACGTCCGGCGGTATGTACGCCTATTGCGCGACCGCCACGCCGCACCATCAGCCCTACGGCATGCAGGACGACGGGCCGCGCTACAGTCCGTGGTACAGTCCGGAAACGTCGCCGGAGTCGGTGGTGAACACGGCGACGACGACGACGGCGGCGGCGGCGGCGACGACGCCGGGCACGCCCGGCTACAGGGATTTGGCGTTCGACGGCGCGCCGCCGAGCTGTCAATTGGCCGCCACGTTTCGGCATCACGGCGTCGCGCCGGGCAGTCCGCCGAGCAACTACCATCATCACCATCATCATCGGACGTTAAGCGCCTACTATCAAACGGATTGCGTCGGGCAGAAGTATTGAGCCGATTATTGTTGTTTTTGATTGATTTGTAAATCGAAGCTGAACGTTGTTTTTGTTTTTTCGTCTTTTCGTTTAGCTTGAGATTTGCGTTGGCGGAAAGTGAAATTTGTAGATATGATGCGGTAACGAAATGAGCGGATCAACGTTTCCGGGTTTCAGTGGCGAACGAACGAATATTGTTTGTGATAATAATGATTAGTATTAATATTTAGTTACGCTGTCTATTCGTTAATGCCGTTGTAAATTTATAAGCTCGTTCCTAATTTCTATTCGCACGTCAGAAATGTTCGCGATCGATTTCCATTCCCGTCTCGATACAATACTTGTCTTATCATAATTCGAATGGAATACGGGCAAGTATTAATGCCATTTTCATACACTTAACGAACTCCATCGATTCAATAAAATGCATTTATATCAATGTTTATTCTTACCCATATTCGATAGATCTCCGGTTGTTGTGGATGAGGATGGGCGTTCAATTAGACGGAATCTGCAATTAATTTTAATTAATCGATTAAGGATAATGTGCTGTGTATATACATATATGAAATTTTCAGATAAATTATAATGAGGTATTTGTAAAATAATTAAAAACAATTATTAATTAGATGTACCTACTTAATACGATTATTACGATGATTATTATTATTGCATAGTTTGATGTATATTATTAATAATTAACTAAAGTAAACGCAAGAGAAATGAAGAATGGAAGGACAATTATCATTTTCCAGCACTCGTGTACATTTATTTATTTGAGGAAGAGATTTTTTTCTTTTTAGTAAAATAAAATAATGTGAAATTTTATGCGAAACTTTGATTTCAATCCGTCTCAATCTCCTCAACTCTTACAAAGTCTCCTCATTAGTTTTCCTCGAAAAAATTCGTCGAACCGACACTTTTAATAAATTTTATATCTACGTCCCATTAATCTTCGCCACAATTACTTAATGACCAACGCTAATGATGCAGATTACGAAATTTTATAACATTTTCTCAAAAAAAAACCCTGTAGAAACAACAAAAACAATTTTTTCTTGTGTGAATGTGTAGTTTAAAAAAAATCATTTTCGCTCGATTTTCTTTTTGAACGAATGCCAAAAATCATTTTACGCATCATCATCGAATAATTAATACCTCTTTTGTGTTTTATTTAATAAAGCACGACGGTTTTAATTTAAACAGAAGAAGGAAACAACTATTTGTTCACTTCTTTGTACGTATTAACGAACATAAATTTTAATATTCCACATTAAATTAATAACGTAACGCATTCCGGGACAATTTTCGTTATTTATCTTTGTCGCATTGTCATCACGTTGGAAATTGAACGGCCGTTTTAAACGACGAACACTTTTGAAAGATGCCAAACGATCAAAATTATATTTGTTTTACATTTCAAAACGATTCAGAGCCGATGATTCGTTAAGTTTCTATTTTGTTATGAAATAAATCATAAAAATGTTTTTGGATTGGATTAGATTGGATCAAATGGCTTTTTTTTGCAAGGCAATAAGTGTAACTTTTGGACGTGCGAGTTGTTCCTTTTCGGAATTGGAATATGATAAAAATTCGTACGACGATTAATTATGTAATTTTAAATGTGAAAAATCAGAATGAAAACAAGTTCGAGAGGAGAAGCATAACAGATACCGACAGTTTTAAGGTTTTAAGAAACAATAATATTATGTTTCGTATAATATGCATTGCATTATCTCTCTTTTAGAACGTTTTAATGTAAGGAATATCGCTGTTTTATCAAGCGATTCCGTCTTGTTCATTTTCCCATGCCCGGATTTAATATCGTTTCATTGCTAAACTGTTCCTTCTCTCTTTCTCTCTCGTTTTTTCTGCTTTCCATTTTCCTCTCTCGGAGGCAACAGAAAAACGAAACGAGACTGAAACATCATCATCATCATAATCAGTTGGAGCAGCGTAAAAGAGTTGCACGCAGAAAGCGAGATGGATGAAATCCATTTCGCTCTTTCCTCTTTAGAACCGTCCTCCCCTAGAGGAGACTCTTTTTGTTCCATTCTGCTCATCCATTCGCTCGCTAACCAATATTCATCCGTTACGTAACGTTTTTAACCGTCTGCAATTACAATTTCAAATTTTCTCCATCGCACAAACGCGAAAGCGAGAGAGGAAATTCGAGCGAGCGCGAGGGAAAAGGACGGGAAACTGACGAAAAAGAAAAAAAAATGGACCGACGGAAAAAGTGATGGAAGGAAGGAAGTTGAGGAAGAGCGAAAGGACGGGCATGGCTTTGCTTACATAAAGATTTTATTCGTTCCACTTTAAATTATCCCACGAAGTTAAATCAATTTTTAACGGGCTTATTATTCAATTCCAATCGACGTTATCCACCGTCTGCGGATTTCGTCTAGCGTTTATTAGTGCATAGATAGAAATAATCGGCACCGTAGCGGAAGAAGGTGACGTTTTTTTGGCAGAATACCATCAGTTTCGCCCATAAAAAAGCGTCTTTGTAGTCGGAAACCTATTTGAAGAGAGTGTGGCGGATCAAAAAGAAACGCCGTTTCAATTCCATCGCGTTTATTTGAGCTTTACATGCGATCGTTAACGAAGAGATACATCTCGCCCTCTCCTTCACGCGCACTTTTTATTCCTTCGTCTTTTTCTGTGTGGATAATATGAAGGCGGCAAGGAAACAAACCAGATACAAAATAGACGAATATGTGTTTATACAGAACTCGGTCACATCTCTTCGCACCCAGTTCACAAGAAGCAACGAAAAGAGCAAATGAAACGAGATGAGATGAGAGTGATTCGTAGAAGAGGAACCCGTTTTGCTCTTTCTTGCCGTATAACGCTGTGTACCGACGGCTTTGGTCTAAAATTAGCGTTATTTTCATAACAAATTGTTCGGGGAGAAGAGAAACGAAAATTAAAAATGTAAAAATTAAGGAAGATTTAATAACCGACATGTGCGTGTGCGTGTTGTTGAAAATTGATTGAAAATCGGATTTGAAAGGGAAATTGCAAGAGGCAAAGATCAATGAGGATAGTTACTTGGGATTTGCAAGAGAAAATGGAAATTGAAACTAATCCAACGAGATGGAGAAAGAGCGATTGGTGGGAAACCGCACACGAAGTTAAATTGTAACCAATATAAATTAGAGGTAAATAAAACGGTTTTGAAAAAGCCAATATTTACACAAACCGTTTTTAATGCCGGTATAAAATGTGGCGATTGGTGGTGGCAATGGAAGAGAAAGACGGCGGTCGCGATGACGATGTTGATTGTGGTCGCCGATGATGATGATGATGATGATACGACGCCGTTTCGGTATGAAATTTTATGGCCTCGTTAAATTTCATGCTTGTAATTATTAAATGACGATGATGATGATCATGATGGACCGACACTTCCTGTTTCGAGTCCTCTTTTTAATAAAAAATAATAATTAAGTTAATAACGGTATTCGAATCAAATTTTTATCATTTGCAGTTTGTTTTGTTTCCTTTTTTTTCCTTCATTGTTATCTATTGAAATTTCGGGATTTTACATTTTAATAACATTTTCCGTTATTGAAAATAGCGATAATAACGCCAAGCAAAAAGAAATCGATAATTAAAAAAGCGACATTTACATATTCATTTAATTTAGTTAAATTGACGGTTGAATTTTCAACAAACATTACTTCGAAATTAATTCCGCCCCGTGCAAAAACTTTTCTGTTTTCGTTTTGCTTGTTATTGTTTGCAATCTACGGAATTTAAATTATTATATTAAACTTGCTCCCTACAACGCAACAGCGACTGCCACCAGAGAACAAGAAAAGTCCACGCTTTTAACAATATCTCCGAAAATCCTTGGAAGGTTCGCACACAAAAATAATCTGCTTTAAAACCTAAATTATCCCTTGAATATGAGCCATATCAAATTACAAACTCGCCAGTTTCCTATATCATTGTGACAAGCAATTTTGAAAATATTTGTATTTTTGTTTTTATTTTCTTTATTACCTAGAGACGAAAATACGCAAAAAGTGTCACATTTCGCAACTGCCAAAGAGGATGTGCACCACAAAAAGGAAACATACAGCAGCAACAAAAAATTAATACTTGAAACGGAAGAACTCTTGGGCACGTCTAACGTTTAACATTTGGTTAAAGCGTTCCTCAACGCCTTTTGGGAATTTAATCGTTTAACCGGAAAGTAAAAGGAGATCCTCAGCTTCAACCCCAATTACCTCAGCGAATTCCTCGATGAAGAAAGCTAATCCATTATCAACCCATTCTTGCTCGAATTCTTAAGCAAATAGTAAGTTTTCGTGTATTTATAATTTAAATTCGAAAGGAATTATATAATTGCACATCGACGCTTCGCGTCCGGCTCGATGTTATTATCAAACCAAACAAAGAGACCAACTAATTAAAGGAGTACCACAACACAAAATCATTTCCTGCTCAAAAAAAAATTAACAAATTTACCACAATTAAAATTCAGAAATAAATTAAAATTAATTTAGAATAAGAAAAAAAAAGGTTGAGACGAGAGGAGAAACAGAAGGATGGGGAAAGAAAGTGAAAAAGGTCCATGATGAGTCTATTGACGTGAAAATTAACTCGAACAGATGTTCGTCCTTTTCAAAATTCACCGCTCATCCCTGCTGAAAAACAATTTGCTCTCGTTCTTTCCTCTTTTCTCTCCTCCTCGCTCAGTCTCCTTCATCGTCATTGTATCTGCAATAGCTGACGCCCCGCTAATAATAACGCTACCGTCACATCACAAACGTACGAATATAATTGGGCGTTTAGAAAAAGAAAATTGATATTCGATTGAGCGTAAACACAAATTGGGTTGTTATTGTGTAACCGTTTAAAGAGGGCGGTAATTCGCAACGATAACAATAACAGATAAGTAAAAAGAGAGAGATGGATAAAGAGAGCGGTGAAGGCGAGAAAGAGAGCGATTTGAATAGGGGTAGTTTGGTTAATCGAAAATAAAATAAACTCTTTCTGGAGGATTACCGTTGGAGAATTGGGTTTTTTGTTGCGAGTGGATTCGTTTTGAATTAAGAATCAGCAAAAAAAGCAGAAAATTATTGATAAGAGAATTTATTAACATTTGTTAATTTCCCGTAACCTGTCGTTGTTTGTAGAAGAGATTCCATTGCATCACACTAACAGCCAATTTTTTCCGCCTTTTTACCTTAACGCAAATAATTGGTCCGAATGTCAAGGAAGAAGTAGTGAAAAAAAAATGAGAGCAAGCAGAAATGCGGTAGCAAAATTGATCTAACAATCGATGTTTACATAAGGGTGCGAAAGTGCGAGAGATGTTACCGTAAAATAAACCAATATAAATGACGGAGAGGCGCGGTTTTTTTTGCGCCTCGGTCTTCGTTTTTTCGTTGCCGAGGGAAAGTTAATACGAAACGCATATTTGCAAAGCACTTTCGTTAGGCCCAATGTCAACACAATAAAATCTACCCGTTTACCACGCCCTTAACAACGCTTAGGGCTACATCGAAAAGCAATTTAATATATATAACCTAAATGAAATAAGAGAGCGTGAGAGAGCAAGAGGGAGAGAGAGAGAGAGCGATGGATAAGGGTGGAAGTGGGGGATGGAGGAATAAAGGGAGACGAATAACGTTGAGGTTTTTTTTTGTTATCTACCTTCGAAAAATAGAAGAGTGGCTAAATTAATTTGCTTATAGTTTGGTTCATTCAGAAGCAAAACGAGGAGAATCAGAAAAGGACGAAAACATATCGTCATCATTCTTATAAATGATCCGCAAGCAAGAAGAGTGGCGAGGTGTAAATTGAAGTCTCGCGGTATTAACTGGAGAAGATGTATTCTGGTAACAGGCTGCGAGCCAAAACACACAAGACGCGATCTTTTTACAGACGGAAACTTCTAAATGTCTCGATATTAATTTTATAAAGGAATTTCGAAAAAAGATGAGGACGGCGCGAAACCATCTTCTGGGCCATCGCAATTTGCATCCTTCGGTAATAATTTCATATAAATAAATTTAATTATTTGTTTATATTAAAAAGATCTTTTTTTTACCCATAAAAATAACATTTCGAAGTCAACCCGATTGGAAGATAGAAAGTACAAAATTGAATTGAAGTTAGCAAAAAAGGAAAACGTATGCAGCTTCAAAGAAAACAAATCATCATTAATAATAGATCAAGCGCTGGTTTTCTGAAATTTCCCTAGATAGACACTTCTAGACAGTAACGAGACTGTTTTAGTCGTTTTTTTTCGTTGCAAAATGCTCAGAAACCAAAGTGGCGAACATTCAAAGAATCGCAAATATTATTGTAACCTTCAGGTTGAATTTTTCAAAGCTGTGCCAAACCGTCGATGAAAGCTTTATGGAGACTGGCTAAAATTACGAATTAATGGCCAACGTATTGATCGAATCCTTTGAAGATTCTGCGAGAAGACGCCGTTTCTTGTTCCACGAATCCAAAGATCATTTTCGCGAATTTCCTCCTGTAGAATAAACCGAATCGGAAGGTATTCGATTACAAATCAATTATAAGATTAATTTGCGACTGTATTTTCATAGGAAGGACCTATCCTAACAAACTGATCGTCAATTTTCGATTTAAACGGTTAATTGTTGCACGGATATATCGTGGACGCACCCGTATGTGTGACCCACAAATTTAATGTGTGTATGTTGTATGTTTAATCTGGCTCGCGAGGTGTTTACTGTGCAAACAGAAGGCGTCAGATGATATAGAATTAAGTAGCCCCGTATTGCCATTGAGAGAAAATATCATCGTCGCCGGTTCGTGGTAGAAGCATCATCGTCCGCGTCCATTGGAATACGTACAGGTGGTGTTGTTATTGTTGTTGTTTCTTCAAATTAGCGCAAAAAATAAATAAGCTTGCAATAACAATTAAGTTGTTATTTTATAATTCTGAAAGAGATTCGTCTCCGTCAATTGTTGCTAATTGTTGACGATTAATTTTCAATTTGGCACACGAACCAATTCAGCGTGGAAGCGATGGCAAACAATAATAGAGCGATTGTTTATAGTCCAAACAGCAAAAGTGGATGGATATTCCTCCTCTCGCAGAACGCGCTTTTTTTTGCTCTCCGCTTCTTATTCTCTTTAAATATTATTAAACCAAATAAACTAAACCGAATTAGTTTTTATTTTTGTTGTTGCTGCAAAAAGAGGGAAAAAAAAAGAGCACGGAAAATGTTATTTAAACTTTCCGTTTTTTCCTTCTCGCCACTTGCACTCCCATACATAATCGGGTTAAAGTTGGGATAGGTCGTTTGGAGCTCATTTTATTTTTCTATTTTTTTTATCTTGCCGTTCATTATGAAAATAAACGGAACCTATTTTGATTTTCTAACACGCACACACACATATCTAACTCTGCGCGTATAAATATTATTACTTTTTAAAGCAAAAAAGAGAGAAGAAAGAAGTCTACACGTATTGGTGCTGGAAGACGAAGAAGATACAATAATATTTTCACAAGCGCAACTACCGTTGACCGATATATTTTGTTAATCTTCCTCAGACATTTGGCGTTCATCAGAAGGATGTTACAGTTTTTGTTAACCCCTTTTTGGACTAACCAAATAAATTGTTATAATCAATTAGAGCGGAAGTGGATTCGATGTGAGTCCACATGAGGATGCATCGCCGATGCAGAATGTTAACAATAATACACTAATAAGGCTTCGATGTGACGGTCTTCTAGCTTGCGATGATCAGACAAGAAGAGCTTGTTTTTTCTCATCGACCCAAAATACCTACAACGACCAGCTGTATTATTTTATTGTAAAGTGAAAGCGCAGAGTTAAATTTAAGCGAATTGACTCAGTGAGGATCTGCATTTAGCAGGAGTAAATAATTTTTTTAACTACAACAAATATTTTTAGTTTTGAACAATTAAAACTTCTTTGCCGTTACTGCCGAGGATTCTCTTCAGCTCCTTAAGCTCCTGCGCAAAGGCAGTGGATGAAGATAAATAAATGATTGGTACAACTAACCTAACCAAATAAATATCGTTGTATCCTTCTTCAGTTTTTTCAGAAGACGTTTATAAATATTGTTAAAGAGACCGGTGATTATTTTCCTTGAAAATAATCATAACGTTTTGCTTGAAACGCACACAAACATATCGATCTCTTGCTCTTTTCAGCAAACGAGCCAAAAAGACAATGACAAAATATTTATCGAACTTTGGTTACAAAATAAACCGCTCGAACGGCAAAAGACCTGTATCATCATCATCAACCCAATGGTGTATATTTATGTTACAATCCAATACGAGACGAATTCACTGTTTTCCATCTTCAACTTTCGCTTTAAACCGACCATGTTTTTCTAAAAAAAAAAATTTAGCTTCGTGTATATCACGAATAATAATAATAAAAATATTATTCTTATTTGAACTTGAACTCTTGTTCTACATTAATTTTAAACGGAACCTCTTCTTTTCACATTTTTCTCGTCGAGTTTTTCCTTTCGTTCGGATTTTTTTATCGAACGATTTATTTAGATGCTTCGCCTATAAAGAAGTTAAAGAAGCGTTAAATATGTAATATCGCACGTTTGGGAATTAAACGTTTTCGTACGACCACGCGAATGGATATATGCGAGCATTTAAATATTTCTGGCTTCAACGGTATTGTTAACATCTTTATGCCTCGATCGTTTACAAAAGACTGACAAATTGTTATTTGTTTTTCGGGCGAAAACATTCGTGCGTTATTAAACTTTATACGAGCCCAATGACAATTAATGGCTTAATTAATTATAACTAATATCGCCGATGGAATGCCGTTTGAATTGGAAACTTTGATAGCCGAGCAAATTGCCGTGTTTATTAAACGGAAATTAACGAGAGAAAGGGTGGAGGGCGTTTCAACGAAAGGGGAGGGTAGGTAGAAGAAAAGAATGGTAACCAAAAGAAGTCGAGGGTTAACGACTCTTTAATTATTTATTTATATTTGGTTTATTTGTGTATACAATCTCAATTTTTTCTCTCACTTTTCGCTTCTCCTCTTGTTTATTATTTTATATGATTTTTATTGCGTCTTCTATCTAAATTTTCGGCCGAATGAAATTGTTATCGTGGAAAGTTTGTAACAACAAAAAAATTGTATCGATCGACGTGGGTGGGCTCTTCGCAAGAAAGAGGAAGATGGACTTGTTAGAAGAATACCGGCGAGAAAAATGGGCAAAGTAACAACAATGCAAACCCATAACCCTCGAAGAGTAAATAAATCCGCATACTTTAAGGGATTTGCCGTTTGCGAAAAAAAAAAGGCACGATCATTGTTATAAACGATTGTTATTTAATTTAGTATGACTAATTTAATAAGAGCGTATAAACTCCGATAAAGAAGAAATTAGACAACTTAAATTGAGGGAGAATAATGCAAAAGCTGCTTCACTTTCACGATTACAATAAACATTTTCTATGCAATTATTGTTTATTATTGCATAACAATTGGCCAATTTTCCAAGACTCTCGCAACGATTTTCCTCTTTTGATATCGATCTATTGTCGTCCACTTTACTGCGGTGTGGTCCATTTGTACATGTAAAGGATTATTGCGGTTACCCTTTGGAATTGGAAGGGCGAAAGAAATAACTACAACAACAACGTTAGAGATTTATCTCTGATCCACCGTCGGGGCTTTGTATTTTAACGCCCCGATAATAAATGAAAGCAGCATAAATATCGCATGTGGGGGGCGACACGGTCAATTAAATTATGCCAATTTTCAACCGAAAAAAAATCACGAAATAAATGCAACCGCTCATAATTAAGTCGCTCCTCTCTCTATTTTTTTCCGCCGAGTTACGCTCCTTTTTCTTTCGAAGTTATTTTTAACGCCTTCATTCTCCTCCAATTTTTTTTCTTCTTTAAATTTCATTCCGAGTTAATGTATGTATACACGTGTTGAATAATGAATGAAGGCTTGAAGAGATGATAGACTCCCTAATCATTTTTAAAAGTGAAATGCCACACGTTCCGTTTCGCCTTCACTTTTTTTTCGATCTTCAGTTAGTCGTTGGTGATGCACCGAAACTCAAATTAATACGGAAGGATGGATCGTATCAATTTGTTCGGAAATGTCATCGTCTATTTTAGGTTTGATTAATGGATTTATGGAAACGAATTTGGAATTGAATCGTTCGAAAGATGGAAATTATTTAATTAGAGCGTTTGATACGGTTTAATCGCGAAATTTTCGCATCTTTGCAGTGGAAAAAAGCGAATCGATTTGGGATTAGAGAATAATACGGTGCAGACAAAAAAGGAATAATCTTCCCGCTGTATTCTATATACGAAATGGTTGGCAATATGGTACAGTATGGCATTGCGGTTTTACGTTTATACATCCATCCGCTTGCTCGTGAACGATAAAATATAGTCATCTACATGACAATACAACTTGCTCATCCGCAAAATTTCACAATTCTCTTTGATATGTTAATTAAATACGGTTTGTGTCCCTTGTAGATTGTATTTGTACCGACTCTCTCTGCGTCTCATCTCTCTTCCACCGCCACAGACATAAATTGTGAAATATAAAGCATAGCTTCAAGGAAATCCAACAAAAGGAATTGTTGATGACGAGAGTATGATGATAGTAATAACAATAACATCGAATTGAAAATTGAAATTCTTTATCGTGAACGACAGACTCGCAGCAAATTTTCCTTTTTTTCATGGATGAGTTTTATAAATAGACACAAATAAGTTGAGTTGCAGACCGAGAATCGAATTAATTAATAAACGGGGCGATCACTATTATTATCGTTTCGTTCGAAAAAGAAACCTTGTATTTATGAACAATATGTTTTCGATCACAATAAAAATTGCAATAAACGTTGAATCGCGAGCAGATTTCGAGAAACGTATTTCTCAACGTGCAATAATAAAAGTTTCAGGAACAATGCCAAAACAAAAAAACGGTCTCTTCTTCATCATCTTCTTTCATTCGATTTCGTTTTCTTCGCGTTACGTATCACGAACGCACAAATCTATTTTAAATGACACACTTATCATTAACACTTTAATGAAAGAACTAAACGACTCTTTTTGTCTGGTCGAAAAGTTTCAGAAGGAAAGGAATAACGATCGAAAGTGATTTCTAATTACATTCCGTATAACGTTCGTCTAACTGCGACGTGAGCATTAAGATTAAGCACATCAATAACAGTAATTGACAGACAATTTGTCTGCGTAATCAAATCAAAATAACTTTTGATGAATATTGTACAAACATATTTAGCTGTAAATTGACAAATTGCTCGCGGGTATAGATGTTATTTTACCAAATATTAATGAAAGGACGGTAGCAAGAGGGTTAAGAGGAGGTTTACGATTAAAAATAAGGCGAGAAGAAAGGAAAATAAATCCTGACACATTAATGAATGAGTAATGGACATTTGTATGGAGCGCGCAGAAGAAATTGTGGCCGTAGTCGCAGATTTTTCAATTTGAAATAAGTGACGAGGATGTTGCGTTTAATAACATAATGACACTCTGTCTTTTCCTTCGTGAAAGAATGAAAAATGTGCTTGCAATCCTCAAAAATAGTCCGCTGATTGGCGAGACATGTGTAACAAGCCAGGCCAGCTTTAGAGCAGCGGTAGCTTCATCATCTTGCTGCACCTAGTCGTTTAAAAGGAATGTATTTAGTGTAGGAAATCTTTTTTTTTTGTTCGTTCTCCCAGTTCTTTTTGCCGTACGTGTGTAGCTGTCAGGTTGAAAATTTGTGGAGGGTAACAGCTCATTAGAAACATCCATCATTTCGTACTTGACATAATCATGCTTTTAATTTTTAGAAATATGCACGTTTACAAATTCTTTAATTTGTCCTCTCCAACGGCAAACAAAGTAAAACAAAGCGAGAAGATCTAAGAATTGGTTCGATAATAAATGTAACGCGGTTACGTCTTAGAGAAGCTTATACCAACAAAATGAACAATTCCCTTTGTACACGCTTTCGTCTTGCTTTTTGTGCCAAAAGGAACGTTTTTTCTCCTGCTGCTATTGTTGCCAATAATAAAAATCGTAATTTTTGTTACAGGTTTTATCATCATCATCATCATGTGGGTGGTTTATAAACGTTATGTGTGATTGCGAAAGCGAGGGTGGAGAAGGAATAAAATCGATTTGTAAGGGAGGCGAAAAAAGGTGAATCCTAAAAAGGGGCATAAAAAACCACCCGGAATACATCACGGGAGCAAAAAGAAGAAAATGCGACTGGAGGAATACACGTACGCCACGTGAAAAAACATTGCAAGTTCGTTTTTATGGACGATTGATCTCTTTCTCTCTCTCTCTCTCTCTCTGCACTTTTGTGCCGCTCACAATCTCCGATTCTCTTTTTTTGCTCAATTTTTCACGTACGATTTAAACCTGATGGACACTTTATTAACAATCGGTAGCTTAAAGCTTTAAAGTTCGCCTTTTACTCCGTCTCATATCCACCAAACGCTGTTGTTATTCTTTTGTAATCTATTAAAAATTAAGCTGTTGTGGTAACATCTTCTTTTCATCATTTATTTGTAGTCTTTTCTCTTTTATTACATGTTAGTTAATATCATTTTCGAAACCGTGCATTAACAGATTTTTAATAATCTTTTCTGGTGGATACACGAAAAAATTGTGGTAGAAGAAAGTAGGAGAGAGAAAGGGAGAAATAGAGAGGCTCGTGTTATTGTAGAGGGAAATGACAAAACATTTGTTTATAATAAAAAGATGAGTTTGTTAGTTGGGAAGTTAACGTTAAGAAAAATGGACCACACAACATGTGATGTTGGATATAAACATTTTGAAAAGCACTTGTCCTATCTTAGTAACAACAACACGTGATATTTAACGCTATTATCATCTAATTTCATTAGAATCAGGAGATGAAGTAATTGGATCAAACCTGAAGAAAAATTGTGAAAAATGCGACAAAAGAGTCGTTAAATATCAAGTTCAATTACTGAATTATATTTATAGGTAGAAGAAATTGAGGTAAAGAAAAACTGCTTTTTCTTGGTGAGTAATAAATATAATTTAATTTGATAGTATAAATCGGACAAATTAAGAAGGAAGAATGGAAAAGTGCGCAGTAATTTGTAGAAGTTGAATTTCATAATAGGCGTGTAATGAGGCTGATGTTAGGAAAATATTTGTCTAGTATTTATTAAGCGTAATTATCCGCTAGAGTTTCTGATTTATTTAGATAATAACCAACAGTTTGTATTATTCTTTCAGTTTGGAAAATAAATAAATAAGGCCAACAAACCGTTAGCATAATGCGGCTAGATTAATATTCCTTCTTCTATTTTCAACGAAATCTCATTCCAAACCCTTGATTCGCATTTCAATGCGCTTCAACATTTCCTCGTCGACAAGAAATTCCATAAATAATTTCGATGCCCGTTCGGTGATAGACATCTGTTTTGACTTAAATATTATTTGTTCGCCTTCCACGTTTCTCCATTTTTTCCCTATTTTCTTCTGGGCTATGGAGATTTAAAAATCGAGAAGCGTCAACATGTGGCGTTCAATGGGTAATCCCCATTTAACCCCAAACAATTTTTTTAACCCGTCACATTACAAAGCCACATCTCATTAAAGTCATTATTATCCTTTTAATACTGAAATTTACCCAAGAACTGTCTTCGTTTCTACCTGTTAAATGAATACGTGATATTGGTGTATGGGCGAGAATTTAGAAAAAGAGAATTCTACGAGGACGACGCACGGACAGAGCTGTTGACGGTGACTGAGCAGACTCGTCGTGGACAATCGACCCGTTACCTTTATTATAAATGCCACCGATAGTTTCCCATTATGCTCGTCTCATGACGAGAAGAATGATTTCGATGATGATGTTGATGAAAAGGATGTTGAATCGAAATTTCTTCGTGTCCTCTTCACACGCGAGGAGAGAGACTCCGAGGGGGAAGCGAAGCTTGTTGAAACGAAATTGCTGAGCTCACGTTATGGCTAAACGTCGACCATCTCTCATTCTGCTTTCGTACAAATATAATACGTTTAATTTTCAGCTTCTTTTTTTCCTGCATGTAGGTGTTAAAACATTCTTTTCGTTTCCTTTTCATCGTTATATCTGTATAATTTATGGATAAAGTGTTCCATCGACGTACCTCGATTTCATTATTATCAGTCCTCTCCTGTCCACTCTCCTTTCTGATCGATTCGTTCGCCATTGAACGTCGTTCGTTTCGTATTCCTTTTTTAGCTATTTTCGAAAAGGTCCGTGGACAACACAATGCGTATTTGTACACGTCGATGTCACAATAAATGATAATTGAGTAGGCAGTTCGATAAATAATGTAACGTAATTAATGTAAACAAGACATATTCGAGGTGACAATGCTAAAATGTAAAAGAGGGCTTAATTATTGTTGTTCGACAAATTTAACTCTTTCGATTGCGTTCGATTTGCAACTAACGACGTATGCGCACGTTTAATTGTAAGCCATCGAGCGAAATGCTGTCGCTTTCGTTTTAAACATCGTTTTTACAGATTCTCTAAATAATTCAACAACTTCCTCGAAGTACGAAACGCAATTACTTTGAAGCCGTCCCCAAGCGGAAATTGAACGTATTATAAAGTTTCCCACAACTTTTTCTCTCGAAATAAATCGCTTATTACAGAAATCGATCGTGTTACGATGTTATTAAAAGAAGCGATGATTATGAAGATCCTTCCTGTTATTTCTGCTCCATACCAAATCGAAAGCAAAAAAAAGTCGCATCAGCAGCGTTACACGAACGTAATTTATAAAGATTTTCGAAATCTCCTATTGACAGACGAAGGAATACATTGGAAACGGCCCCGTTTCCTGTCGCTGCACACCATTTCGGGATCTCCGCTTTTGTTTTGCTTTTAATTTGGTGCCAGGCTGTCTGGTTTCTATTCGGATGCGACAACGACCATCTGACCTTTATACGGCCAGAGAAGCGCACATTCGCTCACCCTCGACACACAAACAGACACACGCATATTCTTGAAGATTTTTAATCTCGATGTCGGTGGTCTTCGCTCGGAGATTGTGAGACGGCTCGAGTGGAAATTAAAAGAAAATCATTGTTCAAGTGGTTACCATTCAAAAACCGTTCTTCAACTTATCCCTATCCAAGCAATTCCAATAGTTTATTCGTTTTTATTGAAGAGCGGAAAACAATTCGTATTTGAAAAGAATACGTGATGGTAAGCGTTTTCCCCTCGCCAAAGATGCAGAACAGAGAGGTATAGATGGAGATCAATATTTTGGTGCCAATGTGTCTGGCAATTTCGAAAACACATGGTTTCTTTCGGGACACCCATCCGTACGAAAAAACAAACACCGTTCGTATGATGAATATATTAAAAACGCCCCAGAAGGAGAGTGAATGAAAGGAAAGAAGGAATCTTTACGGCACATTAATACCGAAACGACACGCTGACAAATTAATGCATTGTGGAAAAAGGAAAGAAACGTTATTAGTATTCCGTTTGAAGGGCAACTCCTCGACGTTTTAAATGAATCGGTCTTTTCTTCATGCATAGAATTGGTAGAGGATGGAAGCGATACGTCGGAGCGAGAATTTCGATAAATTTTAATAGGATATAACGCGCCAAAAAATAAGAGACAGGAGCCGACAGGAAGCACGAAACATGTGAAATTTCGAAACGAAAAGGAGGAGAAGAAAAGATTTCAGATGTCACAGTCTATATCACACTTGTTAGTTAACCGTTGGGCATTCCCATTCGAATTATTTACTAGAGAGAGGAAATTTCGCCTCAATTGCACTCGAGCAATTCCGCCGCAAATTGCTCGTGCCTCATTTTTCCATTCTGTCGCTTTGTTTCCGTCCCGAAGCTATTTAATGAGGCATTCAAATTGGTGTCTATTACCGTTAGATAAACAATTCTTTTTTCTTTCTTCATTAAGTTGTTTGTACGAAAGTTGATTGCGAAGTTTTCTCCACCTTTTCGTCGAATAACACTTTATAAAACCGATGGAAAATGAAAAGAATGAAAATTACGCTCGAAAGTACTTTACTCGCTCTTTGTATTGAAGTTAAAGGTCTTTTCGAATTTATTGTTGTGTTATCTTAAGTAAGTAAGTGAGTAAAGTTATGCAATGCCAGAGGGTGGTAAAATGCTGCTTCCATTGGATGGTTAGGCTTCGGCAGTAGGTAAAGTCGGTTGGCGTCGATGGTTTTGTATAACTTTAACAAACAATAACACTGAATGTATAAACTTATTTCATTATCATCGTCATTATCTTGAAGGCATCGTCAAACTTATACGTTTAAGACTTTGGCATATAATAAAGCTTATAGAGCAAGAAGTTGAGTAAAACTTATAACAAACAACAAGCTTAATTAATATTTCGCAGGAGGATCTTTCTATCGGGCTCTTCTACCTTCACATGTTTATCGATCAGAAAAAAACGCGAATTTTTTAAATAGCACCAGTTTCTCATCAAAACAGATCGATTTGGCGATTTTCTAGACTTTTTGCAAATAAATAGAAATTCTCTCTTTATCGCGCAGACTAAACAAATCATTTATATAAATATTACATTAAAAAATCGAAAAACTTTAATAAATATATTGCCAAGACTATCTTCATGGAATTCATTGATTAATTTAGACCCGACCAACAAAACAACGGCATTTGCCAATTTGTTATTCGGCAATTCCAGCAATCTATTTCACCCATCAGCAAATCCAAGAGCAACAAGTTTATTCAAAATCAAATTTATCTTCGATTCGAGCAATTTCTTCTCCAAGAAACAACATTCTGCAATCATTGAATCGGAATAATCGCGATTGAGGAAAGTTTCCTCGACTAATACTCAAAGTTTCTTTTCCTGTTGTCGAACGAAACGAATAAATAAAAATGTGTATCAAATGAGACATTAAGAACGTCCGGGGTGGAAATCAAAGAATGCCGCAAATGATCGTTCGAAAAACTGTTTATATTTTTAGCGATTTCGACCGCTCTTTGATGTGGCGATGATCGCAGTTGCGCTCATGCTAGGTGTTAAACGCGTACAAAGTGGAGGAAATGTAGCGCACAAAAACGCACATACACACACACAGAGTTTGTGGCTAAACCATCTGTATTTCCACATCAAATAAAAAAGAATGAACCGAGAACGGAGTAAAAAAGTAATAAGAAATTAAATCTAAATAAATAATAACGAGATGATTTCGAATTCGATATCTCACTTTCCTCGCTCTATAAGTAGAGAGAAGTGGCGTGAAAACCAAACGAAAGGAGCGAATTGTGAAGAAAAGGGAACAAAATCGAGCAAGTCTTAAACGGAACTGTCAAAATTGTTATGATTTCCTTTATGATGATGTACAAATCTGATACTTTTTGGGTTCTCTTCGACTTCGTCAACTTCCTTTCTCATTCGTCCATCATTTCTTCTCTTGATTGACACATTATTGTAAGTTTCCAAATGGCATTTCTTCGCTCATAATAGGATAAATGAACGGTTCAACGCTGGATGCTAATAATAATAACCTGTTGTGTTAAACGGTCCATTATGAAGAAGTAAATATTAAATACCTAAACTGGCACAAGTCACACGTAATCTTTAACGGAAACAGAAAGAAATAATGGAGCCGTTTAAGGGATTAACATTAAAAACTCGCCGCTTTCCAAAATGAGACAACTTTAGATTCGGTCCCTTCCTCAACCGAATAATGCAAATAATAATGAATAAATATTGAATGCGTTGGAGTCAAATAGGTTTTGCTCGAATCGAATTTAACTTGGTAACAATGAGCTCTGGTTTTATAATGATTAAACAATTAATTATAATATTCTTGGAATGTGTATGATGTGAAAAATAGCAACAGATTCTTTTTTCGAAGGTTCGTATGACGTAAATATATTTAGAAGAATAATAAACATAGAGAAGACGATGGATATTGCAATTGCCCATCTACACGTTTTAATTTTATGCACTTTTTTTGCGAGTGAATCTATTTTTGAAATTAATAAATTGCAATTATCACACTTAAAATAGATGAGGAGAAGGAGAGTGGAACTTCTGAAGCCTACAACTTTATTTAACGTCGATTAAGAAATTTTCTCTTGCATTAAAATGAGTTATCGACTTTTATCCAATAACCATTATTTCTTTTCGAAATACAACGTCCAAAGAAAAATTCATTTCAGCCATTGCTTCCTTTCTGAAGTGTTGATTTTCCTTTCAGCAGCCTCTACGCGCCATCTGCAATGTGGAAACCAAGCTCTTCGTGTTATAAAAGTATAGATTCTCGAGAGAGCACAGATTACCTTCTTCGGTCTTCTGCATTTAAATTTTGTTCAAGCACTTACTTGTAGATGTCGGTAAGAATACAGAAACTGAAAAATTGCTGAAAGAATGAACCAATGCTGAAAAGGCGAATATGAAAATGCAAATATAATTCTTATTTATTTACGTATGCCTTTATCAAATAAACCATCTGTATGAGAAATTTGGCTGTAATCGACTTTTAAAACCCTCAAAAAATAAATGATGCTCTCATTTTATAACGGTTCATGGAAATGAAATGACGTTAACAGCGAACTGGTTAATTAGTTAATTAAATGTTGCGGTTAAATTGACATCGGTCAAAGAGGACAGAAATTGATGCATTTCCAATTTATTGTTCCAACATGGTTTAATCGTCACCAAGTAAAGAAGAGGATTGCTTTTCTTTGCTCGTTTCATTTCGCCGTACTTTTGGGTAGTATTAAACCAACGTAACAAAAACACGAGACTTGTATAAATAAATAAATGCGGATGAATATGCGGTTTAGGATTGCGCTATAACTTCATTGATATAACGCATGCTTTCTCTCTGTGCGCGTTTCTCTTTTCATCTTCTACACAGAAAGATACATTTAAATCTCCACCGAACACCAAAAAAGAGCATTTTATTTCGTTTACATTAACCGTACGTACAAAGCAAGTTCTCCTGCTAACTCCTATTTAGTCGCAATTATTCTTAAGAGAAGTTTATAAGCCACAGAATTTTGTTAAGATTCGTTAAAATCCCGACACTAGTTTAATCGGTTTTACAGCGATGCAAATTCGCTCTCGTTACATAATTTTAGCAGTTTTCTCGCATTTTAATTCAATTTGAAACGTCCATTTGGGTCATAAAAGCATTTAGCTACAATCGGATTTTATTCCTCTCCTATTTTTCTTGGCATTGTTCGATCGTTTTTCGAAACGTAAGGCCGTTCTGTAAATAACAGTTTTCTCAAAGATTGCTCCGAAATTTTTGATCTTTTGCCAATTTTATGGAAACTATTGTAACAATTGCAATAACCATTCGCATTGTTGTACATTTGCGCAATTATAATGAGGGCAAATGGAATTGGTAAACTTCTAATTTACACAAAGAGATCGTTCGATGGAAGTTTATCAAATGTTTGCCATCACGTCGGCTTATTTGCAAAGCGTCTTAATTTCCACTTAATTAATCGCTGCGAAATTTTCTTTCGAAGACTCGGTAACAGAGAGCTGTTGCGTTGTTGTTGGAATTTGAAAATGTTATCTGTTCCATCGGCACTTCGTTTGCCCCGTATTAAAATCTGGTACATTTCATTAAACGATGTTACTATAAACACGTATTATTTCGAGATTGGCCGTTGCGTCGAAAACCGCGAGACGTCGAACGGATGGCGTTGAAAGACGTAAACAATGTCTTCATAGATTAAAAAGAACAAGGCGAAAAAGAAGATGATTAAGAACGAGAAGATGATGGAGAGGCAAGAAATACGCGCACATGCAAAGAGAAAGAGATGCACGGATGATCTTTGTTCTCTGTGGATGAGTTACTGGAAGGATACCGATTTATTTTTATTATTTTTATTTTCCTACTGGATGAAACTTCTTTCGTATTTTTTCTCCGATCCTCTCCTTCTGCATTTCCAACTTTTATGTGATTTACGACATCCGGGACATCGAGAATAAGACGAGAAAAACGTTAAACGTTTTACAAAAAGCGTATTAAACGCACTTTAAAATATTGCTGGCAGTACGAGGAGCTTAATGGTAGTTTTGCCTCTTTTCTAGTTTTTACTAGCTGGCCTGTTGGCAAAATTATTTTATTATATTATACCCCCTTCCGAAGTTTGGCATTTTTGCACGTTTTGCAATAAACGCATTTTGCAACTCTTATAGTGATTAATTATGTAAATACATATTTGATATCCAGTAATTAGAGTGTAGATGTGAGTTTTACATTGAAATTCGTTATTTTTTTGATATTTTTTCTTCAATTTTTGCACTTGCCTACTTTTGCATTTTTGCACTCTCATTTTGGAGCTCAAATTGTCGCCTCTTGTGCCGGACCTTTTTCGATTCCCTCTTGTGCGACGATTCTACCTTCTTCGTGAACGCGAGACTCCAGAAGACGAGAAATTTTCAAAAGCAGAAAGAGAAAGCGGAAAATTTCTGGGTGCAGGACACAACGCACCAAGTGTGTTTTATTCATATTAATTTTATTATTTTAGATGCGAACGAACAAGAGAAGAAGATATAATAAACTCCCCCAAAAAACCTTTTGTTCTCGGTGCTATTTTTGAATTTTTTTAAAAAGCAGGAACGGGCGAAAATTTCCTAACAGCAGTTCTTATATTTTTACCTCGCATGTTATTAACGAATATAATTAAATTTAGAAACTTATAGCTGCAATTAAATACGAATTTACACGTATAAAGAGTGGAAGTTAACCATCAATAAAATTACATTCTGTTTACGTTATGCATTTAATGCTTTTCGTATAAGTTCCTTCTTTTCCACCGTTACTTCTCTCTAACCCCACACACAGGAATAAAATAAAACAGTTTTAACGTTTCCTGTTTCCCCATCACAATAAAATCGCCAGAACCCTAAAACAACGACCGTAAAATAGAATGCGACTTAAATGCCACGCTCTTCTTCTGGTTAATAGCTTTGCAAAAATATTAGCAAAAATTATTGTAGAAGAAGCCATAAACGGTTACCAAGACTATAACCCAACTTAAAGTTGCAATTAATTACACAAAACAGATACCTTCTTGTATCGTATCTTCTTCTTCGTCTTAATTTAATTGCTTCGTATATTAATATTATGACTGGTGCGCTCCTTAAAGAATAAGATAAGGAATCAAAGTGGCTGACAGACACGAACTTCAAGAAACTTCGTGCGGGGAAACGACTTTTTCTTTGGCCGCTGCTGCTGCTGCTGTCGCTCCTCCTGCTGCTGCTACTGCCTAAATTCTTTTTTACACATTAAATAATATCCGTGCTTGTTTACGACGATTGAATTAATAATGTAAACTGTCAGTTAATTTTTATCGTAAACACACGTCTCGCTTCGTGAGAGATGAAGACGATCTCGAAATTTGTGCTATAAATTATGCGGAGGTGCAACCTTTAATAGATGATTAATTAAACGGTCTCAATTTGCCTTTTACAAACTTTCACAAGTAGGGGAGGAATAATTAACGATTTCAAGGGCGTAGTTTTGGGGCAAGAGTATGTTTGTATTCAATTAGGATTTATTATTTACTTATGAGGCACATGAAGCATTTGATTAGTAAAAATTTTAAAAATCGTAAGAGTAAACTCTAAAATAACCGATATAACGATTGTTTTTCGATAGTAAAATAATTAATTTGCAAACACTTCAGAAGTTGTTTAATGATTATCCCTTCACAGGGATAAAGTGGCAAAATAAACTCTGAAAGAGTTTAAAAGCTACCAAACACCATCTACGACCTCGTTGTAAGTGGTAATTTGAAGAAATAAATCGATTTGCTCGAATTATTTAACATTGCGTTTTGTCTCGAGCCCTTTTCCTCCCTTTCGACTAAAGTCCGTAATAAATACATAAACATCGCCATGGGTGGTTTACAAGCGCCCTTAATAATATTCAAATGTTTTTCCATCCAGTTCCACATGTTTGTTTCCATTTGTTGCGGATCTCTTTAACTGAGACAACAGAAACGTGGAAGGAGTTAGAACAAGAGCAAAGCGACCGAAAACGAAAAAGTTTACGATTTACGAAAGACAATAAAGTTCGTGGACGTTTTGAGATAAAAGGGATGGAAGAGAAATGCGAAGAAGCGCAGGGATGATTGCCTAATAAAGTGTCACATGTGTTAAATTTGAAGAAAACTTTTATTGTCTCAAGTATAAGGTCATCGAGATCGACGGAGGAAGTGAACGGGATTAGCACGAGTGAAAATGAGTTCCTTCCATCGCGTCCACGGCCCGTTAAAAGGGAATAATTGAAAGCGTTTGTCTCGGAAGAGAAACGAAAAAAGATCAATAACAGGTTATTGGTGCAAGGAAATGTTTATTGTTTTATCCTCGTGGAACGTTCAAACAGGTCAGGATGACAGTGTAACCGCGACATCGGCTTGGGTGGTCTCTCCTACATTTTCCCGTAATTCGTCTCCGTTCTTCATCTTTCGGCTTTTAAACATCAGAGCAATAATACGTATGCGTTTCGCCGACATCGAATCGGACTTTGTTTAAAGTTCGACGGAGATTAAAGGATGTTTTTAGGATGCGCCGCGGTAGACGACGCGGTTTTATTAGTAAACGTCTCTCGGGTTCTCTTTTTTTTCCCTTTTTCCGTTTGAACCAACGTGCACGTCAAAGAGCGACGCAACGAACTAACCAAGAGGGAATTATGTGAAAAGCACTAAAAAGATGCGCCTGATGGGCGAACAAAGGCAATTGAAGTTAGTCGGGAGCCGTGGCTTCTTCCTGTAGCATTCGCGATGAGGAATCTTGCTGGATGGTAATTTTATATGACATTGTAATAAATGGAATATATTGGGTATTATTTTCAGAACGATAATAAAAACCATAAAAATATCATACAACAGCTCCCACAAAATTTCGAACGAAACGTAAACACTTGTTTAATTACCAACAAATGAAGCAATAATAATCGTAATGACTTTATGCTGCAGCTGAATGAACTTCGTGGACGTCGAATAGAAGGGCAACACAATGGACAATTTTACAATTTTTAGAGAGAGAGAGAGAGAGAGCAAGAGAATGGGACAGGAGCAATTTTCATTGTTGAACAATTTGCGTTCGACAGAAACCAGAAATCCACTAAATTTAGCTCGTCTCAGTTGTTTCCTATTTATTTTACATGAAATTTAACTGAAGAACTTTCCCTCGACTTTTCCTCACTTGAACGAATTGATAACGTTTGAGTCTTAGTAAGTTTTTCAAGGAAAATTCGTTGATTCGAGGTGGGAAATCTTTAATATTCATATGAATGAATGGCAGACGTTCCTCTTATCGCAAGGATTTCCTTCTACATAAATTAACAACAAATTTGGCAACTCTTGAATGAAAAAAGTGGGCCATTCGTCACGCAAGTGACAAACTATGCCTTTGCTAATTGATAAGGCCGTTTTTTTTTATTAGAATGACTTAAAATAGCAATCATTAATCGGCGTTTGAGTTAATTTATGTGTGCGGTTCATTCGACCACATCCTCTCATCTCAATGGAACAAAAAATTGCAAATCTTATAAGGACGTCTTTGCTGCGTTATTGTTTTGTCCTATTGCAAACAAAATTTAAGGAACTCTACTGGAGAGGAATGGCAAAACGTTTATGTAAATTTTGCATTATGAAATCGCTACGTTATCAAAATAAACAACGAAAAAGGAAAATCTGTTTAGCTAATCCCCCGGAAAATTCGCGTCGACAAGAGAAACCAAAGAGTGATAAGATAATAATCGCAAATTTTTTGTGTTCATACTTTTGAATGCGTTTAATTCGCGGTTAGTAATTTTTTGCACTCGGATTTTGATGAAAATTTAACGGATACGCACACAACACTCATCGTGCAAATTTTCCCTAATCGAGCGATGTTTTAGTAACATTAGCTGGGGAAATTGCAAGAACATCTTTATAATTTATTGCAATGATGAGAATTAGATTAAACGATTTAGACCACAATCTGCAGTTAAACTTTTGGCAATTTGTGTGTTCCAACATCACCAAAAGCTGTCGAACGCTTCCTTCAAGAATCATGGAGATTCTCAGGATCTCATCAGTTTGCTTTTCGTGCATATCAAAGAAATCTTTTGCCACGTGCACTACGTGGTTGTTAAGAATTACCAAATCAATTATCGATGTTGATAATCAACTTAATTAATTTATTTAATTTATCGATGGCACTTAATTAGTGCTCGTTAGCGTTCGTGGAAATGACGTCACCGTGACGGTTTTTTCTTGCGTGCTGGGACGCCATCGACGTAGGCGGAGATTTTTCGCTGGCTTAGTGGGGATCGACGTCGTCGCGAGATTGGAGGATCGTCGTGATTCTGTACCAACGAGCCGCTTCGCCATTTAGAATGCACGCTAATAGTAATAATAAACGAAACCTCCTGAATCCTCTTTTTCAGGTAATTTAATATCCATCCATTTACTACCTGCACGTTTCGCTGCCATTGGTTTGCAAACGATTTCGCGTAGACAAAGAGGAAACACGTCGACGACATCCTTTTGCGCACGGACAATTTGGCGATTCATTTGCGAATTCTCTTTCCCACAAACGTCACTGGAATGAGATGTTTTCATCGGCGTCATTTGAGAAAGCGCTCCTTCTCTCTCAAAGCTCGCCACTCTCTTTCTCTCTCTCTCTCTCTCATCGAAACTTTAACGTTTCAAAGATGGTGATGAGTTGCTCTAAAAAAGAAGACGAAAAACTACACACACAAGCACGCACACGTACAAAGATGTATGGCTCCGCACTTGGAAAGAGCGGGGACCCTAACGCGGGGATGGAGGCAGATTTTCCTTCATCCGTTTAGAACTTATTCAGTTTTAGTTGTATGCATCATTGCGTGAACTTCATTAAACATCCAATAAACGTGTTCTCCTTTCAACCGTAATCCATCGTATCGATCGCGTTCGTCGGATTCGTCGGTGATTGTGTGCGAAATATTGAATTCGATTATCGCCTCTTCTGTTAATCCATTATTCTTCGTCTTTCTACCACTCGATCATTGTTACTCGAAGACCGGCTTCGCTCTCGCGATCGACGACGACTCCTACTCTACAGAGAATCACGGTCTGATCCGTAGTAGTAATAATAATAATAAATATTTCTCTTTAATAAAAATTGACGTATCCACTTTTAAATGCATGTGCGTTTCGTGTTTACATGTTTTATAACTAATAGTAAATCGAGAAGAAGTAAATTGTGTACGAATTCGTCGCAGTGTGTGCGTTTGTATATAAAACTTTTGTATACAATATATATAATTTGTGTATACAATAAGTGAACGGTTACGAGTATCAAATGTTTGTAATATAAATTAAAAAGGCATTAAGTCATTGGCGCAAAGGAGCGCGAGAAAGAGAAGCGAAAATTTTCGAGTTTTTCTGTTAATTGTTTGGACAAGGACCGAATCGATGTTTAATAAAGAATAAGAAAAGTTTCTCTCTTCCGCGTGCAATATCGAAGATTAAGGCGAAACGGAATAACGAGGAGAGAGAGAGAGAGAGATCGCAAGTTCCCTCTGGTAGTTTAAAAGAAAAATGATGAAAGAACAACACAATCCTCATCAGCATCAACAACATCAGTTGAACGAAGTCGCCGAGTCCACTCAGTTACAAACGATCGTCCATCAGAGCATTAATATCGAGCAGCATCTTCATCACTTGCACGTGCACCAGCATCACAATCAGCACAGCGTGATCTTGCCAACGCAACAACAACAACAACAACAACATAATCAGCATCATCAAACGCCAGCGACGATCGACACGCGGCATGTCAGTCCGGAGAGTTCGGGTTGCGATCCAGACAACAAACCGACGACGACGGAGAAAAAGTCCGGTATGCGTCGACAAGAGAAGCCGCCCTATTCGTACATCGCGCTAATCGTGATGGCCATCCAGCACTCGCCATCGAAACGCTTGACGTTGAGCGAGATTTACACGTTTCTACAGCAAAAGTTCTCCTTCTTCCGCGGCTCCTACCAGGGCTGGAAGAACTCCGTGCGGCACAATCTGTCGCTGAACGAGTGCTTCATCAAGATGCCGAAAGGCTTGGGCCGGCCGGGCAAAGGGCACTACTGGACGATCGACCCGGCCAGCGAGTTCATGTTCGAGGAGGGCTCGTTCAGGCGGAGACCGCGCGGTTTCCGTCGCAAATGCCAATCGATGAAGCCGCAGTACGGCGGCCCGTATTTCGCGAACAACATACTCAATCAATCCGCCAATTACGAGCATCAATTAGTGTCGCAACAGCAGCAACAACAGCAACAGCAACAACAGCAGCAGCAACAACAGCAGCAAGAGTACGGCACGACGGCTTACACGACGGCGGTGCCGAATCAGATAGCGACCGTGCCCGGCTATCCGCCGTACGAATACCAAACGGTTTATCAGCAGCAATGCGACAGAGAATGGTCGACGGTTTCGATCCTGCCGCCGTACACGGACGCGACGTACTTGAAGTCGTCGACGAGTCCGCTACAGGAGAACGACGACATCACGCCGCCGCCGCCGCCGCCAACGCAAGAATGTTACAATTATCAATACGGCTTGCCGACACCGATGGCCGATACAAGTGAGTCTCGTTCCAATTGGAATCGCAACATTATTATCGTCGTCGTCATCGAACCCGTGACGCCTTCCAGGCGGCGCCAAGTATTAATATGTTTTTCTTGTAATACAAGAAACCAAAGTTGTTAAACTACTTTAAAGACACGTTTGTCATCCATTTGACGAGCATCCACTTCTTTCTGCATGCGTTCCGTTGCGATCGTAAACAACCCAATGTGTGGCCGTCGGCACTTTCGTGTTTGTTCACGTGCTAAAACATGATAATAGCGAAAGTACAATTGCAAATAACAGATTAGGTTTACTGTGATGACTTTACCTGATAATTCCCAACAGTCAAGTAATGCGACGTTTAAAAGGATTAAATCGAATTGCAAGTTGCGATTTGATTAAATGTTATTGAAGTTTCCCTCTTCAATTAATTATTCCTCTTCTCGTAAGCGAAGCGTAGATTTCTGACAACTAACGCTCGTGAGCTAAATTTCTTCTCCTTCGCTATTTTCTGCCTTCTTGGGCAGCTAAATTTGTTATCATTAATTGGATCAACTTCAAAATTGCATTAATCGAAGCTTTTTCCCAATGCTTAAATGGCCATTTACGATAACAAAAGTATACTTCAATAATTCCCAATTCAACAAAATGTTCTACTTTTCAGACTTTGCATTGCAAATTGATAATTTTGACTTTGTTTTGCAGTTATGAGAACATCGGGGGGTACGATGCAGACGATACAATGCGATCGGAAACCGTATTTGACGTCGCCACCGCCGACAATCACCTCGACGAATTTGCCGTCGCCGCCGGTGTCCAGTAACTTGTTTTACGAACATCATCCAGTTAAATATACGATGTAAATAGAGATGAACTGAACGAAACGAATTGTTCATGCGCTTGTAAAGGAAACATCTTGCGAATTTAATTGATGGTAACTTGAAGCAAATCGTTTCTTTCTTGTTCTCTGCGAAACGTGTCGGTACTTTGTAAATATTATAATTTATTATTTTATTATTATGATTATCACTTATTAAATCATTTATTCGTACTTATGGATTACTTAATTAGGCTAACGACGAGCACTTTATAGGTTGATAAATAAATTTATCGAAAATTACCGAATTTGTTTCAATTCGAACGATTCCAATTGCCCTCATACGAAAAACCATTTTTATCATCGTCATCGTAAAACAGACAAATCGATCGTGCGCTTAATCAATCTCTTAGAGAAACGAGAAAAAGAGCTAAAGACGATAGTGGAAGAGCGACAAGCGAGATGGTCCCACTTAAGAACGGAACGTGTAAGTACATCCACTCGAGATCTACTATAGACCACTAATACATTAAATACTTAACGAAAGATAATTGGTCTCGTGGACAGATTTGTGTATGGCTCTTTCAAATCGGAGCTCGATCGCGTTTCGCCCATTCTTCTGTAACCCCCCGTTTAACCGAGCCGAAACATTGTCGTCTCGCATGCGGCCTATTGGCGAAATCATACCGCAGATAAGAGTCGATGGTAGAAAAACTAATTAATAATCGACCACGATGTTCCCCTCAAAGCGAGAAAAAATAATTAACCATTAATTTCGTATCACGTTTAAAAATAGATTGTTTATAAATACGAATTGGCCCCGACACGTTAATCATCGTATCAGCGTCAAACAGTCTGCTAAACAATTATTGTCCACGACACGTACGCCTAAACTTTGTCATCGGTGCTGATTTACGTAATTAAGCTTGATTTAAAAGAAACATTCGCCGTTATCAATATTGCGGTCGTACGCTTCGACGAATTTCATCGAATTTAAGCAGAATCGTTATTTATTTATTATTACCCACATTTTTTTCTATCTCGTTGGTGAGTTATTACGAGATATGTTTTTAACCAAATTTGTATATTAATCTGCGAAGATTTGCGTCAAAGCGCTAATCCAAAAGAATCCCATATGATGTGGTTTACTGAGAACAAAAAAAAATCAACTATAAGAACTTGCAAAGAATTTGATTTTCTCATAGAATTATTATCTAACGCAGAAGAGCGAGATTGCGAAACGTTTAAATCGGCGAAATGGAATGTTGCGATAAATCATCATTCTTTTCATTCTTGCTTCTATATTATAACGAATTTGCTCTTACAAATTGATAAATAGTTTAAGATCCATTCACGTAAATCATTCTCGCCCGCTCTTAGGACGAAAACCGTTCGAGTGGTAATAATCAGACGAAATTGCGTGGCACCTAACCATTTCTCATTAAATGGTACGTGATAATGTGCATTATTTATCGATGATAAATGTGCATCTAAAATTGTTTGCGAGCCTACGAGAGAAACGGACGCTATAAATAGCGTAAATTAACTTTAAGTTATGCACGCATTAAATTGGTAGGACATTTAAAATAGTCAAGTTACGAGGTGACGACGATACCACTCAGGCTCGGTTGTTGATAGGTGATCTACATACAAAATCGTACATTATCTTTTTTTTTCATTTCGAGATGATAATTTTATGACTACTTTTGTGAAATTGCAGCCTCCACATTAATTAGACGACATGGGAATGATTGTTGAACGTCCTCATTTAAATGCTTAGAGCATTTGGCACACTTCATTTAATTATATCCAGAGCTTAAAAATATTAACAAAGTTTATGCTGAAAAGACCTTTACTGTGCTTGAAAAGTTATTAATTAAAATTGTCCTTAACTAATTTAAAAATTATAAAGTCTTACCTTCTCTTACAGTAGCACAGCAACAAAAAAGATGGAAGCACACATCAAGCGTTTGAGGATATTAATATTTCACAATTAATTTCAATAAAGTCAATTTGTATCAATTAAAAATACTTGTAGTATAAAAGTTTTGTGCAAAATTGGTTTTGTAGCGAAAAAGACAAAATCTACAAGATGTCGGCTTTCTACCAACATGAAGATGGTAGCAACAGTTATTCAAGAAATCTACTTTACCCTAACTGAACCGTAGAAAGAAATGTGAGTCTAATTCTCGAAAGTATGAATAAGGAATGATATATGTGATCAATATTAATTCTACTAAATAGGCATTTCTAATACATAAAACTTTTTTAATCTCTTGTTTAAATATTATATCCATAACTTAAAATTTTTACATTAAAATGGTTTAAACTTCCTTGCTTGTTTCATTGCTTCAACCCTCTTTTTGTCCTCTTCATATTTCTTCCTTAAATTAGCTAAATGATTCTTCTTGGATTCACGAATTTGAAATCTGTAGAAATTTGTAAGCTCCTTCTTTTTCTTAAACATCTTGTCATTTAACTTATTTTTTAAACTCTCCTTCCTTGATAAACCAGGATTTCTACTATTTTTTGTCACAACTGTCCAACCTTCATCATCTTCATTGTTGTCAGTCTGTTTGCCCTCATTTTTATCATATGCAGTAACTATTTGTTTGATTTTCGCCCTTAACTTTTCATCATCTGTAATTGAATCATTATATTCCTTAACCCATTTACTTATACCTGTGCTAACAGGGCAATCTGCTGTTGACAATGGCCTTAATGTTTCCAACTTCAGGATTTTACTTATGGATTCACTTTGTTGAAATACAATGTAGCAATTTCTGAATGTATCTGAATCACCATCAAAAATAACATTTTTCACTTTACCAGCATCTTTAAAGGCATTCTTTAGACTTGTTTCAGTAGCATATGGGGGGACATTTGCTACAAACAAGCTTTTTCCTTTAGGTTTATCGATTGTTGCACCTTTATTTGAGTTCTCTTTAACATACAAATGATGTTGACCAGTACTATCTGGAGAAAATCGCATAGACAGCACTGAAAATAATACACTTCATTAAATTATATTCAACTAACTGAAATTGAATTCATTACCGTTATATCCGTTAATTTTATTCATAACTTTTATAATCAATATTATTACTAATTTCAATACCAAGTTTTTAAATTTTAGTTGAGGTTAAATAATTTGAAAGGTTATAGTCGCGGAATAATAAAGTACGCGCTCTTGAGGAAAATATTATAAGTTGCAAAGCGCATAATTTGAATTTCTAATTGTTTTCAATATAGTTTCATTTTGCGTTTATAAAATTCCTCTATCAATTTTTAATGATAATGAGTATATCATATGAAACGTGTGTAAAAGATCCCATATATATGTCAAAGTCATTAATTATAATATTCGCGTATAAAGTTTTTATTTGATCTTCGCTATATTTGGTGTATGTTGCTAAATTTAAACGGTGATTGTCTAACATAATAATGAATAAGGTTGATTTTTAATTTCATAAATCAAATTATTTGATCATCTTCTTAAAGATTTAAATTTTTGGCGTACACGAAGTTCTAATTTTAACGAAAGTCAGTGCTTATTACACATATTCACTTGCAGTTATTTCTTACTTTCTGATGTCATTTATCCAATGAATTAAAACCTCTATATATTTTTATATTGTTTCAGTAAAATTAAAATCATTAAAAAAGTGTACGGGCGTAATATCATTGGTTCTCATTAATCGACGCATGCACGTTTATACGGTTTGTTCGTGCTTCGTCTAATGTGAAAAGCAAAGATAATATATATGTCACAATTGCAAAACGAGAAATTATCTTTGGTATTTTGTGTAAATTATTGTGATTAATTATCTAATTTATAGTATAGCCAAATTCAAAGAAGAATGGAACAAATAATACAGAAATTATTGACATCTGATAGTAAAATAATACAAGAAGTAAGTATGGCAGAAATCTTTTTTTCGTAATGTATAACCTGCGTAACACGTGTTTCTTATATTATCCAATATTCTAATTAGGGGACCAAAGAATTAAAGAATGCGTTTAAGCAACCGGAAGCAATACCAGCACTTTGTAACGTGTTGGTGTCTTCTAGTAATCCTCAAGTGAGACAAACTGTGGCTGTTGTGTTAAGAAGAAAGTTGGGTAAAAAGAAAAATTGGAACAAGCTAAACCCTGATGCTAGAAATAAGTTAGTGTCTGCTGTATTCTTAACAGGCTGGTCTTAACTGAATATTTGATTTGCAGAATAAAAGAAGGCATGTTGCAAGCTCTTGTTAATGAACAAGAAAAGCTGGTAAAGAATTCAATAGCCCAGTTTATTGGTATAATTGGTAAACATGAGTTTCCCAGTAACAGTTGGCCAGAAATTTTACATTTTATCAATTCATTATGCAGTAGTGATAACCTTCTGGACAAAGAGGTATGTAGCATATACTTATTCACATGATATTGGTTTAATTGCTTTAAATTGAACATAATGAAATTTGACCTTCATATGTACTCATTTTAGCTTGGAATGTACACTTTATCAATTATGACTGAGATGTCTAAAGGATCATATATCATACATGCAGAAGTATTAGGAAATCTATTTACCAATATGCTTACAAATGTTCCCGATTTAAATACTAATCTTGCATATTACACAATAGTTACAATGAAGAATTTAGCATCTGTTATATCTGGACATCAACAAGTAGGGAAATTTTATAGGGTATTAGCTCATCATGTTTATGAATTTCTTGCAATTTTAGATGGTGAATGTTTATCATTCACTATTACCAAGGATTATGGATGTTATTAATGCATTTGCTCCAAATGATGAAACAAGAGCTTGCGATTTGTTTGAGATTTTAGAAGAAATTATCGAAAACGTGATAACGGTAATATTACCGCATGTACGTTCTGTTGTTGAATTATGTTTAAGAATTAGTAGCAACAAGGAGAATGAAACTTCTGTACAGATAAAAGGTGTTAGCATTATTGGCTGGTTAATACGGTCAAAAAGCAAAGTATGACATTGATAATGTTACAATATTCATTTATTTAACATGAATCATTTCAGGTTATTCAAAAGAATAGATTAATAGAGCCAATAATTGACGTATTATTGCAATTAATGGCTCAACAGCCTGAAGACGACGTGAATGAAGAATATTTTTTAGGCGATCCTGATCAATTTACAGCTACAACAATAGCTGCTCAGACATTAGACTTGCTTGCTTTGAATGTGCCACCAGAGAAAGTTGTTCCATACTTGTTGACCAAAGTTGAACCAGCATTACAAGGGACTGATGTTTACGCTCAAAAGGCCGCTTATTTAGCACTGGCCGTTCTGGCGGAAGGCTGTGCAGATTATATACGTAATAAGTATTTGGAAGCTTTTCTAAAGTGCATTTATAATGGCATTAGGAATCCCAATGTAGTAGTGAGAAATGCAGCTTTCTTTGCATTAGGACAATTTTCCGAGCATTTACAAGTAAATATATAAATCATGGATTTGTAATTTGCAACCTATAAATTCTGAGTTTGTTTCAGCCGGAAATTAGTCAGTATGCATCGGAGTTATTGCCGGTGTTCTTCGAGTTCATAGGACATCTTTATGCTGAAATGGAACAAAATAAAACCGAACCAAATGGTTTAGACAGAATGTTCTATGCATTGCAAACTTTCTGCATAAATTTGGACGAAGGACTTCTTCCTTATCTTCCAACGTTAATGGAAAGATTGCTTTATGCATTAGATCCATCGTCACCTTTACAATCGTTACAACTAAAACGTGTCGCCATTAGTACATTGGATGCAGTTGTCTGTGCGGTAAAGAGTAATATGTTGCCTTACTTCCAAAAGCTTCTTGAGCTCCTCTACTTATATATTAGCTCTAATCCAGAATCAGAAATACATGAACTGCAGTCTTATGCAATCGGTAATTGTTGTTAAAGTTAATATAATATTTTTTTTAATGACAATTTGTTTGCAGAATGTTTAGCAAGTCTTGCAGATAACATTGAACCAGAGCACTTCAAGCCCTTAACAATGAATACATTAAATTTAGGGTTGGATTTATTGAATAAGGCTGATGATCCTGATGTAAAGAAAAGTTTATATGCTTTGTTTGGTTCTTTGTCAGGGGTAATGAAGGAAGAAATGTTACCTGCTCTTCCAAGAATCTTCGAATGTATGATTGACACCATTCAGAATACAGATGGAATTATTGTAAGTTAAATTAATGCTCATATATTAGCTGTATTGAAAAATTAATTTTGTAGACTGTATGTGACGATGAAGAAGATCAAGATCTTTTAGATATTTATGACGATTTGAGCGATACAGACGACGAAGAAGATATCGAGGAAGAATCGACATCTAGCGAATCGTCTCAAGCGAGATATTCTGTCGAAAATTCTTACAACGACGAAAAGGAACAGGCTTGCTTGTCTCTAGCGGATATTTGTAAAAACATCGGGTAAACCACTTTCATCTTTTCAGTATGTTCACCTGTTATTTCAAGTGATTGTGTTTGATTTCAGGGTAGCCTTTTTACCATATTTGTCGAAAAGTTTCGAAGAAATATTCAAGTTAATTAACTATCCGCAAGAAGACATACGATCGGCCGCTATTGATGCTATACAACAGTTTTGTATAACGTTATCCGAAGTTCAGACTCCAGAAGGAAAGAATGATTTACACAAAGCACTACAAATGTTTATACCAAAGTGTGCCGAATTGATTCGCTACGATGAAGAGCAAAATATAGTGACGCACGCTACGAACGCATATAGTAATCTGCTTGAATCCGTAAAAGATGACGTGTTTGCCGGAGAGGGCCATAAAGAAGCTATAATGAATTGCGTTATTGATTTATTAACGCAAAAAACTATTTGTCAGGATACTGATATGGGTGCTGAAGATGGTGTTTGCGACGATGAAGCCGAATCTGAACAAACCGAATTGCTTCTGGAATGCGCCGGTGATGTAATACCAAAATTCGGAAATGCTTTAAAACCAGAAGATTTTGTCTTGTATTTTCCAAATATTCTTCAATTGTTGACTATAAGAACTGTAAGAAACTGCTTTTAATGTGGTCACTTTCTATATTTCTCTTTTTACAGAAAAAGGCAAATAGTGTCAGTCAGAGATCTTTTGCCTATGGTACATTGGCAGATTGTATGAAACCCTTAGGAATCTATGTGGAGAAATTTGTTGTACCTTTATTGCAACTGTGGCATATTGGTGCCAAAGATGGGAATGAGGAATGTCGCAACAATGCAGTTTATGGTTTAGGAGAAATGATTTTGCATGGCAAAGATGCTGTTTTTCCGTATCCTTATCGATAGGAGAGAAAACATTTCACCTATTGTTATTGTGAACCTTAACTAATTTTTTCAGGCATTATAATGATATCTTGCAGCTGCTTTCTCATATGTTATCAAAAGAAACTCATGCAGGTACTATGGATAATATTTGTGGAGCTGTAGCTAAAATGATCATCACTAATCCTACTTCTGTACCACTGGATCAAGTAATTTTATTAATAACGCTTTCATCAATAATTTATTTATTATTTCTTTAATATTTGTAGGTATTTCCAGTTTTACTGCAACATCTTCCATTGAAGTTTGATTTTCAAGAGAATGAAGCTATTTTGAAATGTTTATATGGTTTATATCAACAAGGGAACCCACTATTGCTACAAAATTTGAATTTAATCATAAAGATTGTTGTTCACATTTATCACAACAAGGAAACGACAAACGACGATGACAGCAATTTATTAAATGAATTCATACAAACTATTAACTCAAACTTTCCACAAGAATTTGCTAATGTTGTATCATCGATGGGCAATGAAGTTATGCAGAATGTGCAAAAGTTATTCAATTCTTAAAAAGTTTATGTTAGAGTTACGTTTGTTAATTAATATATTATTTAAAGAGCTTTAATATAAATAATTTATTATTTTTATATAAAAATGTATCAAATATTGAACAGAAGCATGTTATGGCATATGCCTATTTAGTTTTTGGAGTTGAAATTGTACGAAGAGAATTGTATTTTGACGTTGTATGATTAAAGAATAATATTTAATCAGGAGATTTTTCGTTAAGATATCGATAAGTTTTTAATGATAAAATTAATCACATTGGAGGGGATAACTTTATTATTTCTCAATTTGTAGTAATCCTAATCATTCATCAAACTACAGTTTATAATTAACATGTTAGATTCCTTTATCTAAAACGATAAACCATCATTTACTTGTTAAACATGCTATTCAATAGCATTTAATTTTCGATATATTACTTATGTAATTATGTAAATCTCTGTGTTAGAACGTTAAAATGTCTGCAAAATTATCAGTCATCAGTACGGATGACCTGGCGACAACTAAAGATTATGTGGATGGCGTGAAAAAAAGTATTAGTGCCCATTTGAACGGAAACGAAACTGAATGGATTTGGTCCAAATTGAGGGTGAGTAAATTTTCATAGCATTTCAATATTTAAATTGCGTCAAAGTCGACGAGCTTTGTTGAAAAATTTAATTATGTATAATCGCAGATAACAAAATTCCAATTTCAATTTGTTATTAATTATATTTTGATTCACGTGCGAAGCGATGAATGCTGCGCTTCTGAAAATAATATAGCAAAATAAATGTGGAGGAAGTGAAGCAGGAGGAGAGAGTCGCTTTACTCCCAGACCTCGATTATAATCAATAAGTTATACGGCATAGACCGGAGTTTAAAAGGGATAAATTCCCGGACCTATATCATGAATTTCAATTAACTATAGAAGCGTCCTTACATCATCATGTGTTATTTACATTTTGTATTTATAACGATACACTTTCGGTTTTTAAAATGAGTTCCTAATGCATTTCGGTCGATATTAGTTTGACTATTTTTGTAGCAATCGTAGAAATGTTGATTAACTACTAATAATAGAAATTTTATTAATAAAATCTCATGTAAAAATACCATTTCGGAGATTCCTAGAATTTGAAATTAAAAGAGTTACATATTAAAAATGTGCGAACTGATTCGTGATGCTTACGTGCATTGTGATGATAAAAAAGATGTGGGATAAGTTTGAAATATTAAAAAAATAAACTTGGTATAAATTTATTATTACTTAATTGCATTCAATTAAATTAAATTTTTCTCTTTCAGGAACCGTTCCAAAATGAGAGCAATCAGAGATTGTTTCAGACGTACAGTCAAAAGATCAATCATGGATATTTCTCTTTATTTCTAATTTTAGAAGTATTCATAAGCTTGACGAATTTTTTCGTAGTTCTCGTTACAAATATGGTAATATAACTTTTCATTTAAAACTGTTTTATAATTATTTCTCTATTCTTTTTGATTTTTAGAGTCCCAACAATACGCTGGATGTAGTCGTAATCGATCTAGTATTTTATTCAGTATTATCAATATTACCATTTATTGGTTTGTTTTTATCAGAGAGCTGTATAAAGAGACATCCAAAACTATTAGGAATCTTAACGATAGTAGCATTTTTATTATTATTTATTATAGATATTGTATTACCAGTATTTCATAGTGAAATGGAAAATTATCGTCCATCATATACGTCCCATCTGATTTTAGCATGTTTCGTTTTCTTTAACGTATCAAAATTTCTATATTCTTTAGCATTATCGTTGCTAGTTATGATTTCACATTTGTTAATATTGGTTTTTGTCACGTATAAAGACGCAAAACTAACTCCGGAAAGGGTAAGTGGTCGAAAGAACGAAGGAGACTAAATTACATTCAGAATTGTTTTTAGTTAACGGCCGATGGAATTTATTTGTTGTGCATAGTTTCTTTGGGCATTTATTTTCGCCTAATGAACGAAATCATTAAACGGAAAAGCTTTCTGGACAGACGGAATTATGTAAAATCCACTGTAATACACAAGTACGAAAAAGGGCAAGAAGTATATTAACTGACGATACTGTAGGAATAGCATTCAGATATTTCGTTTTCAATTTGTAGGAGCAACTAATGAAAAGCATTCTACCGGAAAATATCGTCGAAAAAGTGCAGGAGAATTTAAAGTATACGATGAACCATTTAAAGAAATTGTCGATTGATCCGAAAAATTTAGAGTAAGTCAATTACCGATTGATTTAATTTAAGATTAATTAAAGCGCCTCTTCTATCTTTTAGCCGTCGTTATGTTACTCCATATCAGAACGTTACCATTCTTTACGCGGACATTGTGAATTACACCAAGATGACTTCGAAATTGAAACCGGTGACTATATTGGTGGAGACTTTGAATGATTTGTTTGGGGCGTTTGATGACGAGTCCGATGTAAGATAATCTTTTCAAATATGTTTTTATTTTAAATTTTCATCCAAACCGCTAATTTTTAGAAATTGAGCGTGGTCCGCATTAAATTCTTAGGCGACTGTTATTATTGCGTAGCTGGAATACCGCCGAAGTCGATTAAAAATCACGCGGAGGCATGTGTTGACTTGGGATTGAAGATGATTTCAATTATAAGGAAAGTGCGTCAGAAAAGATCGATAGACATCGATATGAGAATCGGTGTGCATACGGGTAACATATCGAGCGGTATAATTGGCAAAGCGAAATGGCAATTCGATATATGGTCCACCGATGTTTACATTGCAAATAAAATGGAAAGTACAGGAGAGCCAGGGTAAGAAAGTGCCGTAATCAACACACAATATGATCTAGAATAAGTCGTTTTTGTTTTTCAGTAAAGTCCACATCACGCAGCAAACCAAAGATCAACTGACAAAAGTCTATAAGATTACGGCGTGCGATAATGCTAATAAAAACGAATTGTTGTGCTCGCACAAGATTCAGAGTTATTTAATATCGCCCTTTGTAAGTTAGTCATTCTAAACGGTTTTTCTTAGAGATAAAATGTTATTTTTTAGGCACTTGAAACGCCAATACATGCGCAAGACATTGCAAAATCGTTGCCGCAAAAGAACGAGGTTTTCTTGCAACAACTGATGGAAGAAGACGCGGTGGATGAAGTTGTGGAATCGAACGAACCCCCCAAAAGTGTGAATCGTAGAAAGACCGAGTTGTTCTCGCAGAAAGATAGGAAACACGTGGACGATAGTGCGATTCCGAGTCATAGACGAGGTTCAGTTCTACCGCCGCCAGTCACAAGACGCATCACGGTGAACAATAATCCGGCGAGACGTAGTTCGGAGGTGGACTTTAGTAAACGTCGGACGGCGTTCATGCAAAATAATCTCAAATTTAAAACGTACCTTCAAAAGACTGACGAGGAAATGGAGAACTCTATTAATCACATGCCATTTTCTAAATACGAGTAAGATTTCATTTGCCGCTGATCAAAGTTGTTACGTTACATCGATTTGTTTTAGGCAATGGTTTAAAATGAAAGAAATCCATCCGTTGTTGTTGACATTCACCAAGAGAAGTTTAGAATTCGATTACATCAAATTGCCGGATCAACTATTTCCCTTTTACATATTCTGTACGGCCGCTGTGTTATTCTGTTTAATAATTTTAGAAAATATTACGATACCGATGTAAGTAAATTGGACACAATTAAATGAGCAAAGTAACTTGGCTAAAATTATTTTTAGATGGGACTCAACGACACTTATTGGATATCTCACGTTCCTTTTTACAGTACTGTTACTGATTCCGTTAACATGTACGCAATACTTTTATCAGATATATCAAAATAGGAAGAGGAAAGATGAAACAGAAAATGTAGATGAAGAAGTTGTAATCAATAATGTGGTAGTAAACATCTTGTACAAATGCTCAAAAGCATTTGTTAACACGTTATCGTTAAGGATTTTGATTTATTTAATCATATGCGGTCTTAGCATTATGAATGTTGTATTCGAAATGGTAAATGAGTGTTTTGTTATTTTAGTCTTTTATTCTTTAATAGTTGTTTTACAGTTAAAATGCCATTACGATGCCGGCACAGAGGATACAGCGACTAGCTTTACAGGAAGATCGTTCATGCGGTACATGGTTCGCAGCATTAAATATGAAAACGAAGATAATTTGAATTGTATCTCGCCATGGGTAACTGAACGCATTCCGTCTTAATTCGATTATCACTACAACATAAATCTTTTTTAGCAAATGACGGAGCTCTGGTCTTTGACTATAATACTGACGTGCGTTTTCTTAAGGATCCATTTGTGGCTGAAAATAACTGTAACGGCTTGCATAACGACCTTGTATTCTTGTTTAATATGGTACTTTTCAAAGGAAATATTTCAGGTAAAAGTTAATACAACAATCGCAAAATTGATAATTTCACATAACAAAATTTAGGAGAGCGGAACATACAGTTATAAAATGGATGCATCGATAGCGCATATAATTAGTACGGCCTATTTGTCGCTAACGTTACATTTTATCGATAGACAAACGGAATATTTAAATCGATTAGATTACAAATGGAACATGGAATTGAAAGAGGAGCTGGATAACGTTAATGATAGACGAACGATTAATAAGATGCTGTTGGACAATATATTGCCAGCGCATGTTTGTAAGTATCGTTAGGTAATTAATAAATGTGAAACGTGTGAATTGCGCGTTTCTGCTTTCAGCCAAAGAATATTTGGATTTGGACCGTCCAACAAACAGTGTCAATACATTTTATTGCAAAGAATACAGTAACGTAGCCGTCATGTTTGCCTCAATTATTCACAATAACGAGGAACCATTGGATGAGACCACTTACTTAATGTTAATGGATAAAGTAATATGTTCCTTTGACACTGTGAGGAAAGCCTTCTTTCGAGGATTATACATAATTATTAAATTTTGTTTAATTTTTAGATACTATTCCAGCACAAACATATTGAGAAGATAAAAATAGCAAATTGGACGTATATGGCAGCCGCTGGATTAAAGCCGGACGAAGTGTACGATAACGAAAGCGATGTCATTATTTATTTATTGAAATTTGCCGCTGAATTGTTTAATTGTATCGCTAGCGAGAATGCAAATCTCGAGAAATTTTCATCGACAACTCTACAGTTGCGTATTGGTATCTCACATGGAGAAGTGACCGCAGGTGTCGTGGGATCTAAAAAACCGTTGTATGATATTTGGGGCGATTCTGTTAATATGGCATCTAGGATGGACACGTTAGGTGAAGTTGGTAAAATACAAATTACGACGAATACAGCGACAGCAATAAGAAAGCAGGGAATATTGTGTACGTTTCGTGGATACATTTATGTTAAAGGCAAATCGTTGAGACCTGATGAACCCGATGTACCAACATACTTTGTTGAATTGGACCATAATAATGAATTAATTAACGATAAGGAGCAATAGTTTAAATATCCTAATATATTTTTATTGTACATAAATATTATTTTTTTCAAAGTATTAAAAGAATAATTTTTAATATTCGAGTTCATTCTCTGTATAAAGTAACTACTTTTGCGTAGTCATTTAATTGCAGTGTCTATTTGGGCTGTGTTTCTGAATACTTGTTAAAATTAATAAAGTTAATTCTTTTAAATTATAAATTTAAAGAATGGTAATTAATTGCGGCTTCCAGTAGATGTCCGTAGTTACAGTCAACAATGCAGATTTCTGCAATTTGCACGATATGCTTCAAGTAATTAGAGTGATTTAAAATCATTTAGAAATCAAATTTTAAATAAATATCAACTGTTTTAATAATTGATTATTTAACATTAACAGCAAATGTAACATTAACGTAACAGAAACTTTTAAATGCAGATATTTGACCTACATTTATACCGGTTTTATATGATATTATATTAAGTCATTAATTTATTTAACGAGAATAATTTATTTGAGTGAATGACGACGAAATGAAGTTTAATGAATTAAGAAGGTATTTTTTAAAAATCAAGTTCATTCTTAACAATGACTGTATAAAATATTTAAGGTTAATTCAAGATAATCTCTGATGAGACAGGAGCTAGAATTATAAGTTTGCAGAAAGAAGAATATAATTAGGACAATCACATTAATTACTAAGGTAATCATGCGAAGGTAACGGCCGCGATTGGAAGTTAATTATCACTGACATTGATTAGATTGATATAGACTTACAGAGGTCTCATAAATTTTTATGTAATACTACTATTACAGTCGAGGTAAAAAACGATCTGTTTATCAAATGCAAAGGCATTAGAAAGTTATACAGGACGAAACACCAAAGTACAGGTGAGAAATGATTTAATCTTTTAATACTGTATATTAACAATAAAATCGAAATGTAAAAAATCATTAAAATTATATATTCGTTAGCATACGTGTGCATGTTAATGAGCGTGTTTACTAAAAATAAGTTTCACATATTTTCGCAAACAGAATTCTTGATAACGCATTAATTTGTAAATATTTAACGAAATCAACATAGTAAATGTTTACTTTATTTGTAATAATAATTTGTATAAGAGAAATAAACATCAGTTTGCACATAATATAATTTTTAATTTTTAAGTATGAATTGCATAATCGCTAACAATGCGACGAATACAAAAAATCCACGAAATAATATTCGTTTTATCGATGGACTTTACACTTTTTATGTTTCACCAAATGTGTTTTTATTTTATTTTGTTTCAGATAAAATATTACTCCTTAATTTTAAAATTTTTATCAGTAAATTAAGGCATTACTCCAGTTTTTATTGAGCCATGTCGGGTGAAGCACAAAACGCAAAAGTACCATTAATTGGTGTTATCGATGCTGGCACGAGATACGTAAAATTTTCCATTTTCAAGTGTCGTGAGAATAAAGAATATGTTAAAGCTTTACAAGATATACAGACCCAGAAACCAGAAGAAGGTTGGCATGAGCAAGATCCTATGGAAATTCTCCAATTGGTGAGACAATGTATACAAAATGCATTAAAGCAACTATCAGATGGTATGTTGAATGCCCTAAATACTTGACTGTGCTTCTAATATAAATATCATTCAAGGTTACAAAAAGGAAGATATTGTAACAATTGGTATCACAAATCAAAGGGAAACTACCATTGTTTGGGATAAACATACTGGACTTCCATTATATAATGCCATAAGTATGGGAACCATTTAAATTTGTTCATTTCTTAATCAGAAACCTCTTTTAGTTTGGAGTGATACAAGATCAAATTCTGTGATAGAAAATATCTTAGCAAAAGTGCCAGACAATAGCAAAAATCATTTTAGGCCATTGTGCGGTCTTCCAATTTCACCATTGTTCAGTGCATTCAAACTGAAATGGTTGATAGATAATGTGCCAGCAATTGCAAAAGGATGCAGAAATAAAACTTGTTTGTTTGGCACCGTTGATTCATGGATTGTTTGGGTATTGTCTATATATAAAAAAATTCCTGTTTGGCCATCTGTTCAACTCTGATATTTTAGAATATCACCGGCGGCATTAATGGAGGTCTACACATTACAGATGTGACGAATGCGTCGCGAACTTTTCTAATGAACTTAGAAACGTTACATTGGGATCCAGTGATTTTACACTTTTTAAATATCCCCGTGGAAATTCTACCGGAGATCAGAAGCAGCTCGGAGATTTATGGTCGAATCAAGGAAGAACCATTGAATGGCTTTCAAATATCATCGGTAAGCGAACGCCCATAGATTAAATCATCACCGAACATTAATTGTCCTTTTCACTTGTAGATTTTAGGCAATCAACAGGCAGCTTTATTGGGTCAACATTGCTTCAAACCGGGACAGGCAAAGAATACATATCGTAGTGGCTGTTTTCTTTTATACAATACGGGCCACAAGGTAAAAATTGCTAACAAATTGCTCGTCGCTAATTCAGAATAACAAATTTATCATCCGTAGCGAGTACATTCGCCGCATGGACTGGTTACCACCGTAGCTTATCAATTAGGAACATCGCGACCGGTGTACGCCTTAGAAGGAAGTATCGCCGTAGCCGGACTGGCATTGGACTGGCTAAAGAACAACTTGGGAATATTAGAAAATACAACGGAAGATAGCGAAGCATTAGCAACGGCCGTTAGCAGTACGGGAGACGTTTACTTTGTTCCGGCATTTGAAGGGCTTTATGCACCGTATTGGAGAACTGATGCTAGAGGGTGTGTAAGTTTCAATTTTGTTTAAGAGATGTTTCCTTAAAAACAGTTTTGTTGGTAACTAATATAATAGTCAAGAGTTTAAAGTTCAATTTCAACATTTTGCAAGTACGCTGATTCAGTTGACGGCAATCCAATGTTATGTCTATTACTCATAAGTCTTATCATATTTTTTTTACTGGTATTAAAATTACTTTTACTAACAAAAAAATTTAAAATTTATTGAGTTTATATTTAAATTGGATTATTTGTTTTAGGATAATATGTGGCATCACGGCTTATACTACAAAGAGGCACATAATTAGAGCGGCACTCGAAGCAATCTGCTTTCAAGTTAGGGACATATTAGAAGCGATGAACAAAGATTGCGGTATACCATTAAACGAGCTGCGCGTCGATGGTACGATCGCCGCCAGCAATTTGATAATGCAATTACAAGTAACTTCATCTGCCGTTTGTGTCAAATGAAAGAGGCTTTATGTATTTTCTTTTCTGTTTGTCAAATCAGGCCGATATAAACGGTTTGCCGGTCCTCAGATCGAAAGAGACGGGATTAACTGCTCTTGGCGGCGCAATATGTGCGGGTCAAGCGGACGGTATAAACGTTTGGGATTTTGAGGAAGAATCTAGAGAATTAGTTAATAGCGACACATTCCTGCCAACGACTACCGAGGATGGTACGTCTTCGATTGTTAAATAGAGCATCTATACTGTTAATTCATATTTGTAGAGCGCGATGCACGTTACACTAAGTGGAAGATGGCCGTTCAAAGATCGTTAGGCTGGGTAATACCAAAACGAGCAGCTATGACTGGTAATTAACGCGCTTTATGAAGGGAATCCATCTAGCTAATACGTGATTTTTGTTGTAGAGGAGAGATTCAAACAATTGTCGAGCATACCAATCAGTTTATATATAATATCGAGTTTTGGCTTGTTGGTAGCAGCAGAATTGCTTGGGAATTCAAGAGAAATGTAGTAGCAGCGATGACGTACGAGAAGGAGAATATTCATTAATTGAGGACCTAATTTAATTTAACATGCAAATTAATTTGAAAAAGAAAATCACTGCCGACGGTGATAATATACATAGAGACGGTTAATTAACTATCAATGTGAACGTTCTTATATAGAATTATATTCATACCTAAATTATTACGGGAATTATATTTCGAAACTTTTATTTCTACAAGATTATTATACTCCTTGAGTAGTAAAATATTCTCAGGTAACTCTAAACTTATATTTATATAAATGCATAATAAATATTGACGATGGGCCTTAATCGATGTAATAGTCCCCTAAAATGTACTTATACTGTATTATATTTATTTAGCGCTGTCTCTTACTTTTTTGTACAGTTTTTAATGATTTTAATTTCGTTTCTATTTTATGGGTATTAATAAAAAACGTGGTTGTTCAAAGTAAACTTTTATTTGATTTAAACTACCTCACATTTTAATGTCGTACTAACATTTAAATATTGCAATCACGTGCGAAGTCATAAATGTTATTTTTGAATTGAAATTTACAATACACAGCGAACCTTTCCTCAACATTTTTTTTACTTCAAAAAGTGACTCCGATTCTTCCGTTTTCTGTTTGCTTAGTGTAATAGGAAAAGTGTGTAAACGAAATTTCTTTATGTAAACTTTATCGATTAAAACTTTGATTTAGTTGTCGTCGAATAGAAAGGAAGAATTGGGAATGACTTTGAATACAATCATGTGGCACACGTTCAATCGAAAATCGTTTTAATTTTAATTGAAGCAAGTAAAATCGTACAAAGCAATTGTCATAATCTATTACACGAAGTTAACGCGGAAAGAAAAAAAGATAAAGATTTTATCGCCAATTATGTCGTTATCAAATTAACGCAACTTCTGTTTGTTATTACTCGTCGGAGTTGAAACTTATTCCCTACTTTACATAAATTATACGACGGTCGGAATAAACTTACGCTAAGAATACGTATATAAATCGAGCTGGAAGAAACCGATGTGCTACCGTTTCGGGTCATTCGCCGTTTTCTACCGCATCATAACTTACACACTTTTCAGTGAACTGAAAACTTGCATGGAAAAAGATTAGTCTTCAGATTATTCGCATAACGTAACTATAAAATAAATTTTGCGGTCTTCCATCTCGCTCCTTCATTCAGCGGTTCGAAACTTTTATGGACTACATAAAACAGCAACGCGTTCTTTTTTCGCTTTTTTTTTAATAAACATAAAATTCTATAACATCCACTTTATGTTAAATCCCTCGAAATGACAAAATAAACTTGCGACCCTACCTTGCATATATACGATGATCGTTTTCCTTTTTCTTTCGCCGCCCAAAATACATGCCATTTTTATTATTATTATATCGCGTTCGCAATAAATTGCATGGGTTTCCCTTCATCATTCAAATATTTGCACTAGGTTTTACCAATTTCGTTTTGTTTTCAAGCAGGACAATCGTGGTCTTCTGGCATATTGCTGGGACACCGTTTCGTTAATGCCCGGTTGCGTAATAGCACTATCTACGTGAAATGTTTTTCGATTAAGTTAATTTTCATGCCGCACATTAGATTGCCTTTATAAACGTAATATCGTTGATTCTTATTAAGCAAAGGTACCGCAAGAAGAACACTACGGGCGAGGCGGTGATAATAATAAAGTATAGGTAGAAAGTAAACGAAAATAAAGGAGCAAAGATAGGAAAGGACGAGAGAAATGTGGGCAAGAATTTTTCACTAAAAGCGAATCCACTAATAAAAGGGACTTCCATACGATCGTAATTTTTGTTCTTGTCAACTTTTATACCCTTCATTTATCCTTATAACAAACGCCATACAATTTATTTTCCTTAATTTAATGGCCCTTATTATTACGATTTTATACCAAAAAGAGGAAAGTTACGGAAACATCTATTTCTCTCACTATTTAACATCATCAATTTTATTCTTCGGCCGGAGATTTTTTTCTTCTTACGCAGCGTTTTTCTTTTATTGGTTTACTTCAAGTCTTTTCAAATAAATGTCTTTCTGACCGTGGAAGTTTCAGAACTAGGATAAATTAAGACTTTAATCTAATTAAAGCTCCGCATTATTGAAATGCATGTGGATTGAATATTTATTGAAAATACAATCGAATCGAATCCATTTAATCTCATCGATGGCAGTATTAGGTGGATTACAAAATGAAACGAAATAAAATTTTAATAAAAATCAATTTATTCTCACAAAATAAACATTTATTTTATAATATCAGTAATATTATTACTGTTTAAACGCTTAGTATAGATTTTAATAATAAATAAAATATATATGTATTAATTTATTTTGTTGATATGATAACTTTGCAAATATTTTACATTCATTTCTTTTTTACATTGGCTATTAAATAATTAAATTTATTTATACATTTATAATTACGTATTCGTTTATACACAAATCTGTTACATATAAGTACACGGAATGTTTGTTCGAAATCCACAGATTAATTTGGATTTTGATGTTCAGGAAAAGAATATCAACCCATTTCTCCTTTAATAGATTTTTTCCTCTTGTACCATTTCTTTGCCATATCGAAAAATTTATGTTACTTCATAGTAGTAAGAAGGCCACTTTTTAACGAAAACACCCCGATTTTCAAGGATAAACAGAAAAGCAGAAAAAATCGTTATAGTTGTTAAAAATTTATATTATTTAATTGATTTTCCAAGTTTTAATGTTAAAAATGGATATAATGGTGAATCTATTGAAAATTTAGGAATACCAAAAGGAAAAAGAATTGATGCAATATTTAGAACTTATTCTGGAAAAACATATATATAGTTTATGATAAAGTCTTATACATTGAGTTTGTTGAGTGTTTGTTTAGATCAAAGAAAAATGGCCTAATTTCAGAATTATTTGCTGGAATACCTCCAAATATTCATTCAGATATAAAAATTTATATTTCTTTAAAGATAAAATGTCTTATGAATTTGACGATATTTCGAATACATTAGTAAAATCTGATAAATTTGACTTGACAGTTTTTGGATTTAAATGTGGTCTGATCGATTAAATAATAAAACTAATTAATCGTCTGTGATTATTTTCATATAATTGTTTTCCAATAAATTATGGATATAATTAACTGTAATCATGATAACTCTTAATTAAGTGTTGTAGTAAAAGAATTGACAAAACTTGAATCAATGACAGACGATGATATGAGAAAGAATACTGATGAAATTGATGATTGGTTTTATGTTTATGCTAATAAAGAATTATCTGATGATTTTCTTAGAGAATTTAGATCAAAAGTTGTTTGGGACTTGGGAAAATTAATTTCAATGAGCCTATTACATATCTCGATCTATTTTATTTTATCCGGAAAGGATATGTGAGAGTAAATAATGAAGAAGTGGAAAAACATACAGCAGTAAAGCCTTTTGCTAGCCCATATCTTAGATCTGAAACAAATGGGCTATATGATATTTATGCATAAAATTGGAAAACTTTATCAATTGAAGGAATTTATAAACATGGAAATGTTTTTACTCTTGTAATGGGATAATAAATAATTAATTTTCTATTGTATAAATTTGTTATTTTTGCTCTTTTACTTGAAATATTATATTTTTTAAATGACTTTAACGGCCTTATTTTATTTGAAGTTCAAGACAGAATAATGTCCTGTAAACGTAGGTATACTCTGGAGCAAATAAAGTTTTCTTTCTTTCTCCTAGTGGGAACAGCGTAGCTTAATTGTTTGTTTATCAAGCGAGCGTCAAGCGTCATTTCTATGTCATTGTCCGTGCACGTTATCACAGATCAAATATGATCCATTATTATTAATTATCCAATCCAATCGTTCTCGTTAACTCATTAGCTCATTACAATCTCAATTCGCTGATATGCGAAGTGATTAAAGTTAGAAACATAAGGTTAGAATGATTGGGGTGTCATTCCTTTAAAACATAATTTAATTTTTCTAGGTATAAGTTTTTGTTTTTATAATGGTCTTAACAGCTTAGAAGGTGCTCCCCCAGATTTCGAATTTACTGCAGAGCAAAAACAAATAAGGAAATTATTTTACATAGCTTTTGCGAATACATGTTCCTTGCAAAAATTATACTCAGATATTTTAGAAAGATTTAAAAAATACATTGAGGAACATGTATTAACACAAAATTATGATAAAGACATCTTGTATTATTTCTTTGAATCTGTTAAGTATGAGAATTCAATGGCAGAACAAGTTAGAAGTAACATAAGTATTGAAGTGGAAAAACAACACTTTTAGCACCTTTTAACATCGCACCAGAATATAAGTTTGCCAATCAAGTAGTATCAAAAGTAAACAGCATTGGCTTTCAAAACTTATATGAATTAACCACAATTAAGGATAGTTCAGAATTGAACACAAGCACATCTGATTCTGATATAGGGTCACACTAACAAAACTAAAAATACTGGAATGGTACCAAATGTTGATGTTTTAATTTTTATGGATAAATCAGCTTGTAAAAAACTATCAACATATTTAGGTTTGATCCACATAGAAGGAATACTGGAGGAAGCAGAAGACAAACAATTTAACGACATCTTTTCTCGTTTAAATAACAAAAATGCAAAATTATGTGGACTCCTACAAAGTTATGTAAACAAATATTTAATTGCAGGTAACAATAATGTGTTTGACTCATCATTTTGTGCTGTGGCAGAATATTGATGCAAATGCACGAGCTGTTATTAGGAATGAACTGGATTACTCAATTTACATGAAAGTTTCTCAAACAGCAAATTTTGTAATTAGTTTAGATAAGCCCCCATCATTTCTAAGTTATGTAGAAGCAGTTTCCGTGATCATTGATAAATTTCTACACTGTAAGTGTCATGTAATTGCAAAGTATAAATGTGCTAAAAATCTGTATTGTAAGGTGAAATTATCCTTGTTGTCTGTAATACCTTTATATATATTGCAGTACTTTCGTCAATGTAAAATTTTTGAGTATGAATGTGAATTATAATATGTAGATATGTATGCACTTTTTTGTGTTAGGTAATTAATTTTGGAATTAAACAATAAAACTCGAGCAGTATTAATTAGCAAGATTGTTTTATTTTAATATATGTAATGTTCTAGCTCAGTGGCCCAATAGAAAAACAGGGCAAAATCTTTGAAAAAATGTTAATTTTTTTTCTGCTTTTCTGTTTATCCTTGCGTGTTTTCCTTAAAAAGTGGCTGTGTGCACTAGGAGCCCTCTTGCTACTCTTCATCGTATTTCTCTTTTAAATAGCATCAATTGCTTGAGGGTTACACGAATAAACAGATATAAAAGAATTTCTACTAACGATACGGATATGGATATGCAGATCGATATAAATAAAAGGAAAAATAGATTAATGATCAAAACAGAAAGGAAACCATCGAAAAGAAAGCAATAATATTTAACTGATTTGTAATTTACGTTAATGTTACATTGAAATCGAAATTCCCGATGGAGAAATCGAATTCAAGACGACGTTTTAATTCATTTCGATTTTATTTCAGACGATCAGTATTTCTTGTTACCCTATTTATTTTCCAATTCCATTTGCCCGCAGAGAAGGAAGAGAGAGAAAAAAAAACGCAATTTTTAATCGAAGATCAAAGGGGAACCGCTGGAAATTTTCGATCAATTATTTCCAATGTATGCAAAATTCAAATGTGTTAAAATGGTGTGGAAATTATGCGAATTAATTTAATGCAAGCGGTTGGAATTTGAGAGACGTATAATATTAAAAATCATCATTGCAATTCTATCATCATTTAATCATATTCATTTGAAATTGTTGAGAGTGTTTGAAGGAATTTCACGACTTTTTAATGCAACATAAATTCCAAGCGTTCACTCTTGTCACATCGTTGTTTTATATCAAAGAACGACACAAAAAGATCGTCCTCGAGTTGCCGCAATAAAGAAAGTAAACCATATAATACATTTTCCCCTTTCCTTCTCATAAGTTTGATATGGAAAATTGATTGAATTTCATTCTTCGCATCAAAAGAAAGAGCGCAAAGGCTGAAGATATTTCCATCAGCATTATATGCGTGAGGTACGTGAGTAAAAATTATTCGCGTGAACGTTTTCTTTTTGGATGCTTGAACGGTCGGAATAAATACGATCGATGGGAGCAGAATAAATGTACGAAACGAACATTGGAATCTGTCTCGAATATCGTCGTCAATAAGTGGCATGTAACATTGAAGTGGACTCGAAATTCTGATGGAAGGTCTTGGTGATGTAGATAATAAAATGCAGTCTTCAAAAAAAGAAAGTAAAAGATATCGTTGAAACGTTTCTCGACTTTCTTGCGTATTACTTCTTTGGTACAGTGCATTAAAAATCCGGAGGGAAGCAATTTCCATAAAAAATCCCTCCAGTTTCGTTCGCCACTTGGTACGCAGAATAATGGGTCAAAGAATAATGTATGGACACTTTAGGGTAACGTTACCATCCGCAATAAAAGTCTTCATACGGGTCTCGGTGGTTGCTTTTATTTCGGCTAACAGGAGAAAGTTGTTTAGAAGATGAACGTGCCTTTCTTTTACCCACACGCGTCCAACGTGCTTGTGTACATAGAAAACAACTTTCGTCCGTACTAATTCATTATGCCGCCTTCTTTATTATGAGAGTTTGCTTTTAGGCTCCCGTAAAATAATTTACGTCCTCTCTCGATATGTGCGTGTGTGCGTCCTAACTCGGTTCTTCTCCCTCTGCGCGCCTTCGATGTACCTTTATTTTATTTTTACAAAAATTTGTCTACCTTTAATAAAATAGCGCGCTTCGGATGGATTTACTGGCTTCTAACTTACTTAACGGATTCTTCTTTAATGTAATAAACCCTCGGGCATTATTCCCTTCTCTCACATATTATAAACTTATTTTGTAACGTAAAAGTTACGCAAACTTCGTTCGTATATGTTACAAAATGAAAAAGAAGGAACGTGCAAAAGTTACGGTTCCATTTTTAAACTGGGTCCGGGGCAGGTTCCCACGTTAATAATTGCAAACTGGTCGATTTCGTGATCGAGCTCTTGCCCAAAACGTTCCGCGTATGATCGACTATACCTTGATACGTTATTTGCGACTTGATCCTTCTCGATTTCATGTTCCTGGTGTACAATTTCAGCACTTGACAGTTACACGTGACCAGTATCGATATGAATATGCCCTGGAAGCCTTCCACCACGTGATATGTTATCCATATTGCTTCGGATTTCATTAATTTCGATACGGTGCTTATAATTAAGGACGTTACCAGTACGAGAGTGATCTGAAACGAGAAGAGAGATACCACATGGAATTTAATTAATTGCAATAAATTTCGAGCACTGCGGTCGGAAGAAGGAAGGAAAAATCTCGCAAGGGAAAATGTCGAGGACTCGAAGATGGAGCAGGCAAACGGGGAAATTGGCTTATTTTTATTGTTATTACGTTTGTTAAAAGAAATGAAGAAGTTTTGACGTAGAAAATTTTCCATTATTAACAAACTTTTTCAATAATAAAAGTTGTTGGAATAAAAAGAGAATCATCATAAAAAGAATTAAATGAGAACGAGGAACCGTGAAAAATGAATTCATTTTTTAAATTCTTTTGGCAATTTTTCCACTTGAAAATAAAAAATGATAAATAAAGGAGTTACAGCCACAAACTTAATTAGGAAATTTAAATAAGTTAATGCTATCATAATTGGATAATTACGAGACGATTAGTTTGCTCATCGTTATCGTCGTTTTCCATTATTTTTCAAATTTAAATTACAATTCGATATTTAACATAGAAACCCAACCGACTTACAATTAGTCGAATGCCTTTAGCTACGTGTTAATGTTTGTGAAGTTTAAAGGCAAAATTTATTACAGATGGAAATTATTATTTGCCTTCAACATATACACAAGCACTATTTGTGTGTATTTCAAAACTTTCGAGCAGTAAACTAAGAAAGAAGGATGTAGAAAATGGTTTTCGAAAAAAGGAAACGAGAGAAAACATTTAATTAAATAAACACCTCCTGCCCTAATCAGTCGATTTAAATAAAAGTTTTATTACTTTTAACCTTTTATTATTTTCTGTTTTCCTATTGTTTCCTTTTTTATTTATTCTCTTCTCGCAAGAAACTTTTATATTGTCTTTCAACTCTTTCACACTCGTTCGCTTTTCGAGTCAAGGTGAGAAAAGTGCGAAATTTATGTTACGTTAAGAAAAGTTATTTAAACAAAAGTAACGGAGAGGAAGAAAGTGGGCGAGCGTGAAAATAGTTGAGAAAACCGTCGACGAGTAGGAACGGGAGCAACAAAAAGACGTAACCGAGCAGAAGAAGAACTTAAAGAAACTCTCCGCCACCACCACCTCTTCTTTGTACAAAACAAACTGAATAAAAAAAAGTTAAATAAAAGGCGAAAGACTTCACGTATTATTATTCTCGAAACGACAAACGTCTCCCTTATATTAAAGTTAAAGTCTTTATCTTCGCCGTACGCGTGCGATGGCGACGATAAAAAAAATTCAGCAAACAAAAATACCACCGCTCTCGGATATTAAAGAATTCTTTCTCATAATGTTAATTAAACGCATTCGTTTTCATTGCAAACACCTCAATTGTATTTCGCAAGTACAATACGAACGCTCTTGGTGCAAAGCCTCTTAAGATATGACACTTGAGGAATTATTATTAGAACCACAACGTGCCCATTCTTAAAAGTTACTTAACACTTTTAAGAGAAATGAACATCCTCTTAAAGATTCTAGCGGCTGATTTCATGCAAAATTTGCTACCATTTCACGAGGCAAATTCGCACGTTAGTCGTGCGGCTGTAATCGTCAAGTTTAGCTGAATGTTCGTCATATTATCCTTTAAGGATGTGCTTTAGCAGGAAAAAACGACCCTTTTGTTTCGCACGAAATCCAGTTGGATTTGTACGGTTACAAAGAGCTACCCAAAATATCAAAGTGGCAAGAAAAAAGGGAAATGGGTTACGGATTAAGCGTTACTCTTTCTGCAGGCATTAAGCTTTATGCTAAATGAGCATGCTGACAACAAAAAATACTTTAAAAGGCATTAAACAGTTTCATTTTTTTTGAGTTATTCCAGTATGAAAAACTGAATATTTTTTATATGCAAAAATGCTTATAATAAAGCTCTTGTTAATGCTATTCCAACATCGCGCAAATGATGCTAATGATGTAAACGGACGAAAAATAATTGGAATCGTTTATTGGAGGATAATTATTTCAAAAGAACAATGCACTGCATTGATTTAATGGGCGAGGGATGGTCAGAGATTTTTTTGTTGCGACCGTGAGAGATACGTCAACTTAATTAAATTATCCTGTATTGGACATTTTAAAAAGGATTTCAGGCAAGAGGACTTTGTTTTGCACATTCGAACGTCACGCACCAGTGAGTTCGCCTTTCATAATGAAATATAGATCCGTTTTATTATCATTTCTTTTTTATACGTGTGCGTCTAGTTGAAAATGAGCTTTTTTCCTCTTTAATTTCTTTCTCTCCTTCTCTTTGTTTGTACTAAATGGATTAGGCTTTTGATAAATTAAAAAAAGAATGTGCGCGAGAGATTTTCAATCTACAAAAGAATCGTGATGGGACGAAAGAAGGAAAAAATTGGGTTGGGAACAAATTTACTTAATTATGATGATGAAATTCATAATAACGAAAATATAAGCGTAAAAAGTTGAATATTCTCTGTTTGTTTCCATTTTTTTTTCTTTAATTTTATTTTCGGTCGAAAGTCATAAATTATTTAATACATTTTCCCGAAAATTTAAACTGATTTATTATTATATACACATTAACTTTGGTAACGATGGCGGTTGTAGCGGGTAGCTGGAAAAGGGGAATTCCATTAAAATTCTTACTCGCATCAAGAGCAATTTTTCCCAAAGATAAATCGTTTTTTAATGTATGAAAATTGTACGAAGAAGAAAACCGTACGAGGAGATAAGACGGCGGTTGTAGGGTGGAGGGCAAAAGAAGAAACAACAATTTTGTATAAGGAAAAACAAAGCTTCTTGTTATGAACATATTGTCTCATGAATAAAGGATAATTTTGCTATAGGGATATTTATTTTAAAGGAATTTTCTTGTATAATACATATTGTAAGTAGAGAAGAAGATGAAGAAAAAGACAGGATAAGGTTATCGGAAATCCAATTATGTGACCTTACTCCTTCTTTGTTCAATCTATTCCATTGATCACGACGAAAACGACGATGAATGGAACAGAGACCGAAACATAAATGCGAAGAAGAAAAACGTGTCCGTTGTAAATGCTTCTAAAATTCATCAAATTCGCTCATTTAAAATTTCATAAGCTACAACAAAAAAGGATCTATCTATCACATCCCCTGTCAATCAATATAAGTGATCGGCTTTTTATAACGTTTAAACTTATTCTGTTTAAGACCCCTTTTCATATTAAGACCGTGTAGCTCGAGTACCTAAAGCGTCCCGAGACAAGCGTTAATCTGAAAATAAAGGGCGATATCTTTTAATGCGGGATAGCGTTTATTCAAAAGATGCTTTACGGGGATTTTTTTGCTGAAAGAGTCATAAATTTCAAAACGTATTATCGCACACTAAAAATTGCAAACTTCTTCTTTTGCACTACTGACAATTTTAGACTTACTTTAAAGAACAAGACGATCTGTAGGGTACGTTTGCGTCGCATCTTCTCTCGAACTTTCCGATCGACTTGCATACTTATTATGTAACGCGATACTATTGCCGAACGTATTAGATAAGAGAGAATTAGGATCGTGATAAATCCGGCAGGTATCACTAGACCGTATAAGAAAGCGTTCTTATCCAAAAACCTGTGAGAAGGAACGATAAACTTTAATTGTTTGTGCGATTAAAAGTTTTAATTACTTACCAGCAATTATCCTTTTTCAGAGTGGCCACGTCCAATAGTTTACCACCTTTATCTCTGTATTGTATGAATATACTTCCGGCCAAGAACAGAAAAGGTATGCCCCATCCTAATAACGAATACCTGAAATATTTGCGAATAATCGACTTAAATAATCCTCCAGTTTGTCGCACTCACTTGAGGAATTTCTTGGTGATGGAATGTTCCGTGATTGGCGTCAAATGTAGATTCTGATTGAATTGCATGTACATGTGATGCGACATGCACAACATCCAGAAGAACGCCGACAATCTTAGGTAGTGTAAACTGAACGCCAGCGCAACGCAAAATTCGGGATCCTACGGACAAACGAATTAAATGGGAATCGAAGCCGACTCGTTAAGAAGAAATCCCCGCTTAATGATCGTTCCTGTTTATTTATTACTAAACGTAATTGAATGTTGAGAGCGAAATAACTGGCGAAACACTGTTTGATATAAGTCGCTTTATTGTTGTCGTCAAATTAATTTGTGGACTTACCGGATATCCGCCGACTCCTATCACGTACAAAAGTTGCGTCATAAAGAGCGATGCCAGTAGGTTAATTAACGTTGTCCCGGAGAGATTGCGTAAATCGGAGAATAAACTGGAAGCAGAAAGCCGAAATTATTACCTCATATATTCCTAATTAATTGCTGTACGTTAGTTTTCTATTTGCAGAAAAAACAGTTTGATTATGTGCGGCAGATTTGGCCAGCTTTAGGTGGGAAATGTGCAAATAATTAGACATTGTTTTCAATCGATTTAAAATTTATGCAGAAATTAATTAAATGCGTCCGAAATTATCATAATAATCCGTCGCTTAATTCATAAATTATACCAATCTAAATTTTGTACGCCGACGTTTGTAACGAATTGCAGAATTTATAAATGAGCCCACTCTCTTACCATTATATATTAACATTATCATAGTCTTCATCGTCGTTCAACCCTTAAGATATAATTAATATAGAATGAGTAAATGAAGAACAAATCACGGTTTCCTGAACGTTCAAGATTAATTGTGTAACATTGAGATGGGCAATGTCTACCAATGGGAATAACGATTAATTCCTTTTGAGGGAAACGTTGAAATTTATGGTGGATGCGCCGGGATTTATTCGTACATCTTAATAATATTCGCACATTTCTTCTCTCTTTCATAATTTATCATCAATTCGCAATTTTGATCATGTTCCCCGGGTAAACCAAACTTTAGTCGTCCCCTTTTTATTATTGTTCTTTCTACACCTTTAATAGCATCCCCATAAATGCGAAAGGTTGAAAAAGAAGGAGACGTGAATAAATTTACATTCCTGACATATTCACGATACGGAGGTGAAGATAATGCAAAATAGAATGACGAAGGATCCTTTAACGTATCTGTAAATTGGCAAATTTCCTTTTTATAGATTACGTGACCTCTTTTAAATAAATTTGCCAAAAGAAAAGGGAAATAAGGACAAGAGGAAAATGCGAAGGGAAACTAAATGCACAACTTTTAATATAGTCGTCTCGCTGCCGTTATCATATTCAAGTCAAATTTATTTAGTTAATGTTCTTCAATTGTCTTTTATTAGAAACCTGTTACGTTAATTAGAGGAATGGTTAGTTCCGTTTTTTCTTCTTGCGCAATAAAACAAAGAGAATATGAGAGAAAGCGGGTAGAACAAGGAAGGAAAGTTAATTAGTATTAACGTCACGAACGTGGGAGGAGGATCTTTTCATTCTGAAATGCATTACGTCGATGTATTTAAATTAGAGAAGATGAATGAAAATGAAAGAGAGAAAGACGCTTCTTTGGGGGAATAAACCGCGTCAGTAATAAAATCCATTGAAAGCATCACGAATTTCTCAATCAGACGTCATAAAAGAATTGTCGTTTATTGTGGAAAGACTACGAATGAAAGAAGAAAATATTAACGATGCTTCAAAAGTGTAGGGCCAAATGAAAACCAGCGAAGAGCCAAACATAAAGAGGATTTTTTACAGTTATTATTGCGAGTGGGACGAAGGGAAAAATCCATTTCTTTCCGTCGTTGCCGGACTCTTTTCGCCTTCCTTACTATTACTACTCTTGCGGTAACATTGATTTAACCGGTTGGCTCCGGTAAAAGAGCAAAGTACGAGATCTAACGCGACAATTTTCTCGCTTTAAAAGATGACATAAAGTCCCGGACGAATGATGTTAATAAATGTAACCCGCTGCTCTACATAGATTTCTCCTACTCGAGTTGATATTTCTCTCTTTCTTTTGGCACTCGGCTCTTAGTGCCGCACATTTCTTGCGCTTCTTATTGCTCCTGCCACATTCATGCCACGAATGCAACACATTCGAAAGTTTGCTGCGGTGGCACGGTGCCAAGACTTCGTCCCAACGGCATCAATTTATGCGATTGCTAGTCATTTTAATTAGAGCGAAATGTATTTAATATTTCAGGTAATTTTACCACCTAATGGCAATTACTGCAATAAAGTTGACGTGTCATTTTAATTTCGTTGGAGGAGTTGGGAGAATGGATCAAACGGACGCTATCGGAAATGAGAAACACAATGAGAAAATCATTTGAAACAATGTCGTTTGAAAAACGGTCCGAAATTATTTCGGCTCTCCGGTTTCACGTGTAGGATTCGTTCAGTGTCTGAAGCAGATGATAATCTTTCGGTGACACAATAGAACTGTTCGGATCGTTATCGTATGGCCGACGTTATTTATCAAACATTTCAATGTCTGGGCGAAAGAAGGACGTGGCAACCTCTAAAAACGATGATGGATCGTTCGCGTTTGCGATGGAAAACCGTCAGAAGAGAAGGAAACGCAACAAAATATTATTCGCAACAGCCACATCTTATTTGTTAATGGACGGTAGCTTTACGATAGGATTTAAAACACGTGTCGCATTGAAAGAAAAGAAGTAGGAAGCTGTTATTTTCGCGAAAGAGTATAAAAAACGTAATATATAAAATGGATAATATCGTGCACCGAATCAAATGTCGCGTATTACGTTTCGCAATACAATAAAACCGAAAATTTCTATTGGAGATGAAAAAGCAACATTCTCGCTTTATACGTTGCGCGAAATAAACGGCGAAATGCTACAATTTGCCACGTTCTTTTTACGTTTAATATCGAGTTATAAATATTTAATATATCTATAAGAAAAGTGTCAGTGTTATTGAGAAGAGGAGAGAAGAAGCAATCATAAAAAACATGTATAAAGGACGACTCGCGACATTGAAGGGAAATTCGTTAATATTTAATTTATGTATAAAAAAGGAATTCAAAAGAGAACGACACGACGTCAAACTTATTTGAGCCCAGAAGAAGAACATTCTTTCTCAAATAAAACATGCTCGAAGAGAGGTAATTTAAAGCAATCTATCACACTATGCATGTTACATACACTTATCTCTCCTACCCCATCCGTTCTGTTAACCAAGTTGAGTTATTTCCTATTATTCTTTCCATTTCCAGCTCCTTTTTAAGAGGATAATGGAATCTCTTGTTAAATCTACGACGTGGTTATGTATTTCAGTTAATTGCACAATCTCTTCCACAGAAAGTTTCCGTGTTATGAACTAGTTTAATAAGTTTTATTACCGTCACGACTGATAGAAGAAGGAGTGTACATGCACTTGATACTTTACCATCAAGCACGTACCGTTTATAAATATTTACTTTTAAAGATTCACCCGAAGAAGTGCAATAAGTTGGATGTACAGGATTCGATGGAATTTACAATTAACTCGCTCGAATTTAAAGTAAGTGCATTGAAGAGAGCATCAACTTCGTGACGATTTCGTTGGATTATTGACATTGAAAAGAACTGAACGGTTATTAACGCTTTTAATTGATGACGGATCATGTTTTCGAGCGCATTTTCTCTCTGCCGCGATCAATTTAAATATCCAATAAATGCGAGAGAGGAAACGAACCATAAAAAATGGTAAATAGTGGCCTTCGTAGCTTTGCCACTTTTGCCTTTTTTTTTCTCCTTTTTCATCCGATTAAAATCGCAATCATTGGCACACACACACACATTTCCATATGCACGAGCAAATAGGGTTTCGCATATTCACGTTATATCGAGCAGATTCAACGTTACAAATATGCGCGCACAATTTCGATTACCAATCAAGTATTTTATCGTGCTCCAGCGGGATATTATAACGCTGATAACGAGTTCCCCATAATTAAAACCAATGGTCGGCTATATGGCGCTAACAGTGGAAGGTTAATTAACGAATTTTACTAATTATTTCCTATAGAAGCCAGAAAAATGAAACGATCGTTTTTCTTTTTGCCAGTGGAACTCGAGCAAGAGCCACGTAAATTAAATCTGAATAATGGGAAGTGAAAGAGAGGAAAAAGAATGCGGAGAACGAGGGAACGTTAAATTGATGACGAAGCAAATGTTGCTGTGCGAAGAGAGGAGCGAGAGAAGTGTTCGCGAATTTAATGCGAGAGGTCATTTTGAAAGCCAAAGCGAGCGAAAATTTCGCAAGTCGTATTTCTATTGTACCGCTGGGCACCGTATTCTAATAATATAAAATACGATGTAATTTGCTATTTGGTTAATAATAATGTAATAACGCCGTGCGGCAGATGGTTGCGATTTTAATTAAGTTAATATAATTAAAAGAAATATTCCCACGTGGATGGTAATAATAATAATCTTAATATAGCGGCGTTGGAGAGTCTGCGTTGGCGTGGATGAAGGAGCTGCAAAAAAGGGGAGAAAAATAATGATACCGAAGCATAATAATAATGAGGAAAACGGGACTGCGAGGAATAAAAGAAAATAAGTGGAGAAATAAAGAATAACAATGAGGCATCTACCCCTAAGCATGCCGCCGTATAAAGTTAATGTGCGGGCTTCGGAAGGGCGAAAGAAAAAACTAAACGAATTATAAAAAGAAGACTCCTGCGCAAATTGAATTAATTCGCAAATTACGTCATTTTAGCTTTATTTAACGTTCAACCATTGAATTTAATCGGACATGCTTAATTATTGTACCGTACGGAAGAAAGGTTTCGCAAAAAGTAGCGTTTATTTTTTTGCATGGAAAATTAAATCGAGAGATATACGATGGGTGGGTAAACGGACGAAGAAAGATGATGATTATTGTTATTCTATCTTTTTTCGGGTCCGTTCGGTGTTAGTCCTTCTGCTGTGAATTGTGCGCTCCACCATCAACCCAATTTAATTGCTCCGTTTACTTTTATATTACGATCCTATCGAGAGGAACGAAATTGGCCGAGAGGGAGATCAAGATAATTATTTCCCATTCGACGGGATACTGGGAATCCTATCGGCATGCCGCTGGAATTAATGGAGACCATTCCTTATTCTTCCGTTTAAGTTACTGGATGTAATGTTTCCGGTTTTTCTTTTGCATTTAAGTTCGAATTATAAGAATTAAATCGCAATCGATCACCGATTGTTAAACTGCGTTTCCTCGTCTGGAGACAAAAATATTTTAGTGAATTGCAAAAGAAAATCCACTTTCGTTCCCGCTCGAAAACGTTTTCTTATTAAGTTTATCGTTGTTTTGCCTTTTCCCGAAATTAGAATACAAATTGCCCGACAATTTTTTTCTCCTTATTCTTGATCTCTCGTTTTTTGCACGTCGAGCTCCTTCTGTTTCATTCCGCAAAATATGTTACCCGTGGTCTAATTTTAAATAATTAACGTAAATTGCGGCCATAAAAATGTTCGTAATTGTATTTAAGTTTCGATGGGGGTCGGTGGGACGTCGAGTTGCTCTCATTCTTCTCTTACTTATACATATCTTTTATTATATCGTTATTATTGCAATCTCTCTTTATTTCATTTCGCCATCCCATTCCCTCCAATTCTCCTTATTCTTTCACTTAAACCTAATTGAATTCAAATGGAATATTCTTTTGCGCTCCTTCTTTTTCTGATTCTTTCCTTGCCTGTTATCTTTTTTTCGCGTGCTACTGCTTGGTTCTAAATGTATTTTTAGCCACAAATTGAAACGAAAACCAATTACGTTCAGAAGTTAAAAAGAACGAAAAAAAAAAAAGGATACGTTAACTAATGGAAAATGCAAGGGGAAAAATTACATGTGTGCGGATAAATATTCAGCTAATATTTCTCCACTCGGCTCTATCATTTCCTTTTTTTAAATTCATACGACGATGGGTGTGGTAGCTGGGTACGATACTTTAGGGAATACGTGGAACTTTTTCTGTTCTGGTTACGGTTTTTCCGCCTTTTTTCTTCCTTTCGATATTAGCATACGAAACTAAAAATAAAATAAAAAAACTGTACGAGACCTCCACCTTATTCGCACTTTTCAAATTATCGTTTACGCCGTATCGTATGCCAAAACCCTGTGCAGGATTTTACCGGGAAACGAGAAATAATTAGGAGCGAAAATGCGCGTTGTACACGCAAAGTTCATTAGTTCATATTGAATATGAATAAATTATTCGCTTGATGTACGATCGTTAATTTTTATGATAGACACAACACACACACCTTTGTTAAACTACGTCTAATGACATCGACTTTCCATATTTTACCTACTGACTATTACGTATCAAATTATCCTTATTGAATTTGCACGTTTACGCCGTAAAGGTATTCGCACGTCAGAATTTCATTTAGTTTAATTAAACTCGTACATCCCGACAAATGAAGAGATTATTACACAACAGCGCTCATTCTACCGCGAAGAATACAGGCGGAAACAACAAGAATAAGAAACGGCTTCAACCTTTTAACATAATGAACGAAGCTAAAGGAAATTTATGGATGGAAACCGCGAGACTGAAGGAGCGAATGATGAACGAATGGACCAGGAAACGTGCAAAACTCAATTATTAAATACGTCCGAAGGAATGGACCGTCTACTTCAATTATGACGCAATGTGCGAATTAATTAATTAAACGGCGGCCGCAATTTTTCACTCCCTTTAATCAGATTTCTGTTTTCGAGCGAAATTAAAAATAAATAAAATTGAAATTGAATGAGGGACAAAAAAAATGACGATGAATTATTTGCGTCACGGATGGATATCATCATCTTCATCATACGCCGTAGGGGGTTGCTTTTCAAATGGAATGGAATGGAATAAAAGTGTCAACAACACCGACAACGCAGTAATAAATATAATTTTTTTTAATGCTCCCACAAAAGCATTCGATGCCCTTAATTAATCCAGCCCGAATGTCACGTGCACGTAAAAGTGTTAAAGTCCGACGTGTACGTTCGATTTTGCAAAATATTTGAATTGCGTCGGCCCGGAATAAATTTTAAAAGTCATCCGTTAACAAAGAAAAAACTCTCTTCATTGGTTCCCGGTGATAATCGTAAAAGCCATTGCGAAAGAAAAACTCCGCTGGATACTGTTTTTTTAAATTATTCTAGCGCGTTGAAACGTTTCATTTTCTGGTGGATGCGCCGGGACCGATGTTGAAATCTGACCTGTTTCGCAACGTTGCCAATTCTAACGATTTTTCTCGGCGATTTCTAATAATAATTTCATTTTTATTTCTAAATCTAAAATATATCTCTCGCTCTATATATGAAAAAGTGTATTTCAACCAATTCTGATAATAATAATACCGATTTCCGGCAGTCGAACGTGTCAAATAAATCCTGTGTGACCGAATTTTCCAGCTGTGCACAAACACACACACACGTGGGAGGCATAAAGGCACGAATGACAGCTGCGAAAGAAGAGACCAAAACCGAAAGGAAGAAAAAAAATTATAGTTTTTCGATTAAATGAAAAACGAAGTGCACGAACACTGGATGGGCAAACGGACGTAAAAATAATTTTCTACTGCAGTAAATAAAAGCAAAAGTGGACGAGAAGTAATCGTCGCAACGGGCATAAAAATAATAAACGCTTAAATAGATCTGAACGGTAGATGTTAGTTAACGAAATAAAAGGCGAGAAAAAGGTTTGCCATTAAATTAAGGAAGAGTGTTTCGCACGTTTTCCGGTTAGATAAATATCCGGGAAATACGAGGGATGCTCGTAGAAGAAAATCGGTCCATTCATACAGTTTGATAATAAGCAAAGGTACGGTAATTAAAATGATATAGCAAAAGGCGAATTTTGCAAACTCATGCGAGCGCACATAAATAAATGCCATTAATTAATCGAAAATTGATGTTAGGCAAGTTGCCAGCGGGCAAACATACATTTATTATTGCGCATATTTCATTGTAAGTAAGAAAAAAATGATTAACAACAATACTAATGGGAGGAGAGAACATGCATTTAATTTTAGATCGCACAAAACCGTCATTATTCAACGTTAATTTGTTTATTCAATTAACTATAATTGCAATAAATGTATATATGAGAGGACGACAGCATTATTATTTTAACTGTTTTTTGGTGCAAAATTGAAACATTCAATCAATTCCCATAACGTATTCACGTTAAATTAATTACGCATCGCAACAATTGTAATAAATCTATAATATACCTTCGGGGGAGAACGCCAGAAAATTGTGTTCCTTTCTGTTATTTAACTTTATTGCTGTTAAACATTAGAAAATAAAATTCCTTTTAAGAATTCCTTTTCAGTAAATCCAAGGATATCGGTTAAAGGAAAATGCGGTTATAATAATAAGAAGTTTGCACGTAAATCGATACTTAACGTTAAACAATGCCGCTTTGTCCCCTCATTTTTATTCCTTCACAAACCTATAAAAAATCGAATTTAGTGTTACGTAAAAGTCAAGGCTATGGCAGTCACGAAACACGCGATAAATATTACATTTGTAAAAATAGCCTTTAATTAAGGAAACCTGAAACGTACGCTCGCAGGTCTGAAAATTTATGACAAACAAAGTTTACCACCGAAAATAGTTCTTGACAAAAGGAATCGTTCCTTAACCCATAAGGAAAAATAATGTATGAGAAATTCGTTCACTATAAAAATAAGAATTTTAACAAGGAAAAATAACTAGAAAAGTTTCCCATGGCGTTTCAAATATTCTAAAATATAAAATGCAGCATATCAAAGTTTTCCCAACAACTTCGCTTTGTTATCGTAAATCTTTAATAGTAATTCCGCCGGATTTCTAATAGGTAGATTGGATTAATATAAAAAGCTTTTATAGCTCTTGTTAAAAACTAAAAGAGTTAAAGTACGTTCATCCTTCTAGCAGTCATCAAGTACCATCCAACCGAAAGAAGAAGGGAACGTACGAACGGAACGATACTTAAATAGATAGAATTTGTAACTTTTTCTCTCCTTATCTATCTCCACGAGCGAAATAACTCCCGGTAAAACTAAAGAATTTCGTTGCCAACAAACGAATGGAAAGAACGAACTTGAACGTAGAAAGAAAGAAATAACGAACATGTGCAGAAAGGAGAGAATCGCTCCAGATAAAAGCTTCCACATTCCCATATTATGTCCGACACGAATTTAATGGATGTAAAAGTTAATGACACGAAATTTACTACACGGTCAATAAATATCCGTCAGTTAAAAAGGACTCTCATGAGATGCTTTTAACGGACGCGCACACACACATGGACATGCGAAACCATCTCTTATATTTAGCTATTGTAACATTTTACTCCACAATTCTATTGCTCGGCTAGAATGGACCGAATATATTCTGCGAGACTGGAAGTGGAAGGATATTATTATTATTGGAACGCTTGCAAAGGAAATCCCTTAATGAATTTCTAAATTCCCACAATGGTCGTAATTTTCTTTGTTGGAACGTAAGCAACAAATAAAAATTGTTCAATAAAAGGGCGAGACGCTGGCGATTTTCTAATAAAAGAATCCCTTTTAAGCAGTAATTACGTGAGTGTTTAACAGGGCAATTTTACTCTTTCAGAGTAAGAAGAGCCTTACTTGCACGTATCGTCAACTTGTTCTTTATTTATTCATATCTATAATATTTATGTATAGCATCGTATAAAACTAACTTCAGGACTCGTTCGCCTTTTTCGTTTTCTTCCTCGAAATAAATTCCTTATCCTTCTTATAAGTGTATACAATTTTTTCCCTTTTTTGTGTATGTATATACATATGTACATATTTTATGCATCCCGTGTAACTACACTGAATATTTTTGCATGGAACGTGTTTGGGAAATTTTATTTGTTCCAAACGTCGTCAAATATTGGCACGTAGACCGTCGACGAAGGGGGTCGCCCTTAAACGCTTTCCCTATACATATTCGGCTCCAAAAACCGAATTAACCCCCCGTTTCGTGGGATGGAAAACGAGGAAAAAGTGGGAAGACCGAACGAACAAAAGGATCACAATAACGATAACAATGAATTCGTTCCATAATCGTTGCTTCGAAAACAACCAAACAAGCGTTCGTTAAATAGATAATTCAACTAAACACTCACTTCGCTGTTCTACACAGAAATGCCGTCTTGTGCAAGCGAAGCAACAAAATAAATTCTTACACCGGCGGTTCCATCGATTTCGCTAGTGTCTTGTTAATTCGTAGGCGAGCGTTCTCTCGCTTAAACTTGTATTGTTGCATAACAATAAATTGCCACTTTCGTGAAATGAGGTAAGCAGCAAAGCGGTTTTAGTGTTCAGCAGTCTCGACGATGATAATAATAATGATGACGATGATAATGACTGTTCAGCAACAGCGATAACAATTTGTTAATAGTGGAAAAGGACCAACCGTGGGAATACATGTGCATGCTTCCAGACAAAATACGTATCCTCCATTCGTCCATTTATTTGATTTAATGCCGCATTCATATTTATATTTGAATCCAATTTCGCATTCGTTCGCATTGTCCGCTCTCTTTGTTTGACGAGCACAATGCCAAGTGGATGAATCTGAAATTAGTCTCGCGTAAAATGGATATTATAACAATATTTCTCTTGGATGGCCACCGGTTACCAATTGCATTTCCTACAATATTTGATAAGACAAAACTTTCGAATCGCTCAAAAGTCGACAGAAGTGCCTTTTTTGCAATAGATTTCCTTGCGTATTTTAGATTGGCGTCGCTGGAATACAATTAAATCAGCTTATCTATTTCCATTTGTTAAGGTATCCAAATTTCCTCTCCAGTAATTCTAGTCCAATTGTGAATGTGACGCGGTACAAGGATCAATAATCGTATCCAATAAACAGATAACATTTATTTGCGACACGGGGATAATTAATTCGAAACCCTTTGCTAAAGCATTTACCAGATGTCGATGTGCAAGAGGTTTCGGCGTATCACAGAGCGTAGGCGAGAAATCTTTTTGGTGTTAATTAATAACCGTTCGGGAAATAATCACGAGAAGTAACTGAGCGAGCGAAACGACAAATGTATCGTAGACACTGACTTATTGCGATTTTTAACGAATTTCATCCAGTTTCTTCCTCCTGATCGTTATCGATGTACACGAGTGCGGTGTAACATCACCTTTCCAAAACCCAAAAGGTATCCGGGTGATCTTTCACGCCGCAGATCATCAATCTTATCTCACGTATAAAAGAGCAGCACATCGATCCTTCAACGTGCCACCGTCTCCGTCGTATGTTCTTCCCGCATTAACGTCTACGTGTACATCTGTTTGATCATTATTATTACCGCATTGCTCGTTAAATTAAGCGCAAAAAAGGAACGAACCGACAACAAAAATTATGCCGCAAATTCAAGCTGGTCGGATGCCAAAAATCAAATTGCCAACAACAATCGATTCGGAACTTTTCGCAATAGTTCGAATACCGTAAAATCGTTGATGGATGGGCATCAGAATGTATTGCACGCGAACATCAGTTGTATATAAACTGCGTCGAAAGCAATTGAAAATCGTTCGCCTACAAACTCTACATGCGAAATTTTATTAATCTTGTTCCCAATGATTGCGATTCCGATTTATTTCGCAGACCGAAACTTTCTCATAATGATACTTTGATGAACTAATAACTTATTATTAGCCAACGTTTTATCGATAAAACAACTGGTAAAGCCTTCTGAGTATTTGTTTAATTCACGTTAACATTGATATATAGCACGTTCATTTCGGCATTAAACACATAGTAATAAGGGGGCAAAGTCTCAGAAATTAATTTCAGCGCATAAATTCAGTTACCTGAAACTAGTAAACTTCTAACTCAATTAGAAGATCTTAATTACGCGTTCTCTCTCGCACACACGCAGTCTAACTACTTGTAGAGGAATATAGAGAGAGTTTGGGTTCGATAAATAGCGACACAAGCACAATTTACTTTAAAGTCGTTTTAATAATTTTACGGGTCTCTCGGTATTATACGGTAGGTTATGGTCCCCTTAATGTTACATTTATACCCGACTACAGCTACTCATCGATTTCAATTAATATCCTTTGACGGGTCGAAAAGGAAGCGTTAAAAATCGAAGGATCCGTCGTTGGAAATCTTCCAGAGCGGTTCGAAAAATGATGGAAGCGTAATTGTATAAAGTACACAATTTTTATTTGTAAAAAAGTTTAATCGCACGAAATATTAATAAATAAACTAGAACGTACGTATACCTCGAGATGGAATAAATCCCATCCATAGATAATAATATCGATTCTTAAGAAGAAAAAGCGAGGCAGAGAGAGAGACGAAATTGAATTTTGTTTCAAGATGATTTCCAATCATGTAACGTATCTAGAGAATAAGAGCGAGCGAGAGAGATATCCCCAAATGCATTTTCTTATCCACATCAATAAAAAAATTTCAAGTATATACCATTCGTGACATTTCTCTTATACTCATACATTTTATTATTATCATCATCATTTCCGTCTTATACACTTCCATTACACGGGAGTTTAAATCAATTCCTTAATCCTTTTCTTGCTCATCCTCTTCCCTCATTTTATTCCCTTTTTTGCTGCTATTCTGTATTATTGCTACCGTAACGCAAGGAAGGAATGGGAACGGAATGAATGAGATTGCAAAAAGAATAAACGGAACTCGTTACATCTCGCAGTGGAGAAAAGAAATAGGAAATGGTATAATGCTAATAATCAGAGGGATGTAACGAAATATAATGCAGCACAATATAAAAGAAAAAATTTAAACAAACGATGAGAATGCTTGATGGCAATATCTTATTCATCGCGATCGCATAGATTAAATATTCCAAGAAGTTGCAGGGCAAGCAGCGAAATTAATTTGAATGGATTTAATAACTTGCATTGTATTATGTGATTACTTTTGCGAAATTACTTACATTTTAGAATGACGCAAACAAGAAGCTAAATTGCAACAAATAAATGGTAAGATTTGACATCGAAATAATATGCTGAAAGCTATAACTAAAACGCAACAACAAATAAAAAGTTATAGTTAATAAGAAAGCGTTTATTGCGCCCTTATTTGTCAATACCGCAACGAAATAATTACACGTGGATTGTAGATGGGGGCGAGCATGGCTTCGAGGCTATAATTAACTGAAATCGTTATTGTTCCTGTTGTTTGTTGACGATCCTGTGCGTAAACAGCGTGAGTTTCGCTGAAAACGAGGGATTTATTTATTTATATGAATTATGTGCATACGCAATTTACGAGCGTACATTTGTACATACCGAGTTGATTATTATTAACGCTATTTGTTTTAATATTAATCATGAAAAGCGAGCACCGTTCCATCCGAACGCGACAACCTTCTTCTTCGCCGCCGACGACGACGACGATGCCGTCGTGTTGTTTACACTTTCTGATTTAATTACGCGAAAATGGAAAACAAACTGACATTCATTTCCATTTAAAACGCGACAGAATGATACGCGGCAACATCACCGGATTTCACGTGTTATTTATAGGAAGCGTACAAGTACAGAGTATCATCGTCATTGTTAAAATATCAAATCAACATCATCCCCCAACCGTTTCCACGTTACCGTCTTAAGCGTCACCTCAGCCCTACGCGAGATTAATTGCGGAAAAGAGTCGCGGGAGAAGGAGGGTTTCATTATGTTGGCGAAACTTTACGTTTGGGATCGAATTACATGCGAACCGCGTCGGTTCTTCTGCAGAAGAATTTTTCGCTCGCTAACGGTTGCCTTTGTAACGTATCCTCTCGTTGCGAATGCCTACGGTTAAAGTTTCAAATTGTGCCAATTTGCCTCGCCACTCGCCGTTGTTGTTGTTAAAGGCTAGCAAAACTTATTGCTGTAACATCACGCAGAATCTACCGGATAGCAATTCTCCGCCCGCGCCGTCGTTCGTCACAAACTATGGTGTAATAAATTCAACACGTTAGAATGCTCAAACTTACCTGTAGGTAATGAAAGCGAAGACCAAACCGACGAGCGATATGCTGCTTCCTAACACGATCAGCAACGATAGTACGTTGGCTTCCGTTAATGCCGGTTCACTTGTCGACGTCGTCGCGCGGCTCAAATTGAGGAAGCCGTGCAGACGGGCCGTGTACAAAGTATCCATGTCGTTGTGCGGCAGCGACTGTAATCGGCCGGCGTTTACTAATTCAGGTGCTCGACGTCGGGAAGGAGAACGTAAGCTTAAGCGGCAAGCAGACGCGCTCCTGCAATTAAAACGTAATCGTTCAGCGATGATGGTAATAATCGTCGTAACGGCCCGAAATTTCAATTAGTTAATACGATTATTAATCGACGTTTTAATCGTTTAAGGCGATTTAATGGTTAAATTAACGTGCGAGCGGAATGAAGGAAGAGGAACGACTTTTAACTTGCCTCGTTGGCAAGTGAAATGATGTAAAAAGAAGTGGCGAAAAGGAAAATGGGGAAGCGTAATGAAATTGTAAAATTTATGAAAACTGAATAAATGTTAACTTCTTTAGCGTATTACAGAATGCGCGATAATTTGCAGCAAGAACCGCATAATTTCGCTCGCAATAAGCGCACGTTTGCAACGCTTTAATGTAAACAGATTTATCATTTTTTGCCGTTACATTTTCCTCTCTATTGTTAACGTAGCTCGCGGCTATTCATCACGCGAATATTAACGTATTTTCTTTGCGAAAGTCGCCCACAAAAATGTTTTTAATGCGATTGTCCTTTAGCGTATTCTACTTTGATTTCTCTCGCTGATTATATCCAATTAGTTTTGTAACCGCAAAACGTTCCGTAACATTGACCGACAATTAGGAGTCGTGCCGTGTAATTGAATCGAATCGTTCCTGCCAAAATTCGGTGCAACGGCAATAAAACACGAGTGCACTCAATTTTGCATAAAGCATCGACGAATTTGCAACAAAACGAATCGAATGACGACAAAAATGTGCAGTCAGAGAGACGGAATTGCAAAAATGTTTCGTGTCGCTAAAACTAGCGGAAAATCCCGTCGCCTCCACCATTTTCGCCCTCGTAAATTATAGCCATTTTCCATCGCACGCTCGCGCTCCCTCGGTCCCGTAGACTTTATTTCATGCCGTCTAACGTCTCTCACACGTGATAACAACACCCATACCCTCCACGTGTCATCATGTCAAACGCTTTTCTTTTTGCCAGCATTATAAAATAGCACTGGATACATACGCTTTCACATAGACATCCGTAACGGTATGTGTGAGTGGCCTTTTTCCTTCGAGCTTCAAGAGAGTAAAAAATCGCAAGACAGTTTGCTCTAGCCTTTTATGTAGGCCCTAATTTTTTCTTTCTCGATTCCTCTTCAGATTCACCGAAAAAAAAATTTAACGAATAGGTGATCTAAACACGCATGTGGGGCACGAAAAGAGAGAAAGAAAATAAACGTGAAGGACAGGGATCGCCGAAGAGGCCGTAAATTACACGTAAAATGGACTGAATCAAAAGGATTTATTTCGAATAAATCATTTGCCGACGGGTCCGTTTGCCCTCCGTCCTCCACCCGTCATCGTCGTTATCGTTATTGTAATTTCCATCGAACTCGTCGGAGGGTAAAATTTAAAAGAATTTCGTTTACGCGAAAGCGACTTGAATTTTTAAGAGGACGCTTCTTCGACCTTCTAACCGAATGCGAGCGCACGGTTCGTTACGGCTACGTAATACACAAGCCAATTATAATTACCATTGTCGTGTATTATTCAAAATTCTCGTGTAGATCACCTTAAAGTCGCTGCAGCAAACAAAGCGTCTGAATGGAACAAAGAAAACTTTCTGCGACGTGATAACGTCGAGAAAGATAAATAACGAAATAAAGTTGGAGAAATCACTTTAATTAATTCATTTTCTTCGTCTCCTTCTCGTTCTCGCCGTTCCATCGCTATCGATTTACCGATAAAATTTCTTCTTGTATAGATTCGCACTATCGCGTTGTATTCTATCGGTGCGAATTCAGTCGAAGTAAATCTGTTAAATGGAATAATCTTAAGAAGATGTTAATCTAATTGTCTCCAACTATCTCTAGGAAGTTAAACGGAATAAAGGCCCGAAGGTGAAAACGTAATCGGAAATTGATTGCGAAATTGCCCTTTAGAAACCGTAAAATCAAACGATCGATAATATTAATTAATCCCCGATATCATTATCGGCGTCGTTTAAATCCTTACGACGAAGTATGAACTGCTAGTAGTCGTTGTAATTTAACTAGTCATAAAAGATAATTACCTCTAATGAATGTTCATAAGTTATTATTAGAATCGAATGTAGATAATGGACGAGGCCTCGGTGCCGGTCAATTCTGCGGAAACTGCGTGCAAAACGGTTGGTTGGCAAAAATGGAGCCGAAGAATACGTTTGCTGGATTTTGATTTAGTACAATCATAAGCGAAAGTTGAAGAAAATAATTTCAAAAAATGAATGAATCTCAATGTAAAAGTTACAATTAAACTCTTATTAGTCACTCTTTAATGTTTGTTTCCGTAAGTAATAATTTTAGGGGGGGTCGAAAATTCGTTTATTGCAATTTGTGTAAATATGCAAAAGCAGAGAAGAGTACAACCTTCTATAAAAGTGAAAAATTTGAAGAAAAGAAATTTTCAAGAAATGATTGACTCTCAGCGTAAAGCTCCCAATTAAACTCTTATTAGTCGATCGTTAATGTTTATTTTCGTAATTAATCATCTTAAAGGCTCCAAAATAGTTTTATTCCAATTAGTGCAAAAATGCAAAAGTAGAGAAGGGTCCTCCCTTCTATTGTATAGCAAATTTGAAAGAAATCTCAACAAATGAATGAATCTCAATGTAAAATTCGCATTTAAACTAGATGATTAATGTTTACTAGTCATCTTTTTAAATCGTCTATTACGGTATAATTAAAAAGATAAATGGTATGGTAGACCGTTAGGCTTTGACTTCTGTTGGTAATTACAGTCATAATAAAAACAACAATGTTGCTTTCAAATTCGGTTTTATTGTTGTAACGAACGACTACATAAAAAATAATTGTAACAGCATAGACCAAATAAAGGAACATGTTGCTCCAAGGAGAAATAATAATCGAATGGTCATTATTTCGTAATACAACGCAGCATAATCGAAAATGATAGACAAAAATAACGAGAAAAAATATTAATTGGCCGAATATACAAAAAATAAATAATAAATCCTGGTTAGTCGACATGAGTATCAAATAGCATTTGGCTAGAATTATGTGTATCAAAATTCGTGGCGTAGTAGGGAATTGTGATATATCTACGTTTTGTAGCATTTTTTATCATTTTTATGATGTATCATTATCGTGTCGTGCACTTTATGTAAATTTCATATTTACCCTTCATACGCCGCATTTCGGAACGATCTCGTAATAACAATGGCAAATGGAAGAAGTAGAGGAGTTCGGTTGAGTTGTATGCGGATCGTGTTGCAAAACATTCCACATCTATAATAACCAAATTATGTGAACTCTATTCCACGAAGCAAATCTTTTAAATGATTATATCAAAAGTACGAGTTTAGTTTTTTGGAAAAAGAACAAAATAGAATTATAACTATTCTTTTGAATCTATCTGAAAAAGAAATTAATAACAAATAAAATGTTGAGAAATAATGATATTAAAGGTAACAACGAATCTCCTGGTTCCATTTAGTTCGAATGATCCATTTCCGTCTCGTTTTTTCTCGCTTTTCTTTTGAGAAATTACCATCATTTATTCATTCGTTCATTGGCTCATATCACAATAACAATAACAAGGTGGAATAAGAATTTGCAATTTTTGTTGCTTCCTTTAACATAATTTCCTCTTCGCTCCACCGCCTACATAAACAATTCCTCTTTCTTACCTCGACCCCTCTTGTTGTAACAATTTTGAATAACAAATAAAAATAACGAGATAATTAAAAACAAAACAACGGGAGAGAAATAACAAGAAGCAGGATGGATTGGAACCCAGGCGCAACAAGATAAATTTAAAAAATACGAGCAGCACGAATTCGGAGATCAAACGCAAATAATAATGGAATTGAATGGAAAGAGGACGATTTTTTAATGGTCCTTTTATAGGATTTAATCCTATCATATTGTAGTCCTCTTTTTTTGGCGAGAGCTTATTCCGTTTTGGTCCGAAAATAAAAAGTAGATGCTTTGTAATTAAATGTAATCGTTGACAAAACGAGAAACGAGGCGATTCCTCTTTTTTTGGCGAGTTCGAAGGGTATCATTTAAATATAAGGGTTAATGATTTGATATGCGCGTAATCGCGTTCGGGTCGTATTTTCGAACAATTAAATTAAATCGCTTTTTAATGACTTTGTGCGAACGCGAGAGATAAAAAGAAAGTAATCGAGGGTATCAGGTTAAATTCCATCATTAAAAATTCAGTTTTAATTTGTTATTGATTCCACGTTGATTGATAATATTAATCCCTTTTTCTTCTTAAACGTAAACCACACACAAAAGAAAGTCTTCGAGACTGCCCTCGCCATTCTTCGTTCGACGGTGTAACTCGATAACAATTTCGACAAAGTTTATTCAGGATTTATTACGCTTCTATAACTTGCAAATTAAATATAAAAAATTTCATTTTTTTTGCTTTTGCGGTAACTTTATACATTGGGAAATGGAAACTAATAAATTATAAAGCCGAGGGAAAGAAATTAACAAAATATTGACTCGAATTGCAGCAGTCCGTCGGTTTCCCACACGCATTGCATTTCGCGAAATTAATTTCGCATTCGATGGATTTTGCTTAAAAATGAAATAAATCTCCTTTTCTCCTATCGCACTTAATTCTCAAGATAACAATTGTTAAACTTTCTTTTATGAATACAGTTCGAGATTATGAAGATGAACGGCACGAGGGAGCAGCCGTTGTTTGCCATCTTCAGTTAATTTCGCTCATCCACACGAAGGAGCCTCCATTATTCATTTAAGCATCGAGATTTATTTCTTATTAAACGCCCATAAATAAACGGCACCTCTCGCTTTTTTCGCAAAGTGTTGATGCCTTTTACGGGATGGCATTAATAATTTATTTGCCTATGATACTGGATACTTTCTGTTGCGATAAGAGCCGAAGGTGGTAATTCAACAACGAAATTACAATTTGCCCAGGAGGAGACGAAGAAAAATTGGCAATGAGGGATTGGCGGGAATTTTGCATTAATTTTTGAAACTACCTACACCTTGAATAATGCATTAAGGTGAAGGTAAGAGTCAACAACGTTCGAGTGCACACTCACGATTCATGCGGTGAATAATAATAATCCATTTTCGTTTTGCAATCGCGAAAAACGATTTCAATTTACTCACTGTTTAAATCTAATCGTCATTTACAATAAAAGAACACGCATATGTCGTTAGATTTGAAGTTAATTATGATTATTACCGCAATAAATTTATAATTTAAATTTTGCCTAGTACAATGCTTTCAGTTCAAATAAATTACACGCAGTTTAATTTATAGAAAGCTAATGACTCCCATTTGATTCAACTTTTAAGTACGCAGATCTAATTATTGTTTAGTATACCGGGGGTCCCTTTTCCATTTGTCCCGCACGACCATAAAATATATTATTTACCGAAGTGGGATTAAGTTTCGTTACCGAAAGCAACAACTAAAGTCCCTGGCAGTAGAAAATTTCGAATGTCGTTAATGCGGACGGGATTAGCAGAAATTTCCTCCTCTTAAATATATGGCACTTTCCATTTATAAACATTTAATCCGCGCCGGAATTAACACGTCCGCATGTTATTTTTAGTCATTTTTCGTTAATCTGTTTCGATTGTCTTTCCCTTTTTATTTTTCAGTTTCGCTGAATGCAAATTTAATACGCGAATAATTCGGCGCCAACAAGTTGATAACATGTGATGAGGACCTAATGGAATTCCTCGTTAAATGGGCGCGCACACCAGAAGAAGACCGAAAGCCTTTTAGCCAACCACTTTGTCAGCGGTTCCCTCAAGTTACGCTTCCTCTTTGCATCACTTTAACACTTTGCCGTCAAAGACTGGAGGTGACTCTTAACTTGCTAATTGCTTCCCATCATTTTGGCTCATCAATTCTTTCTTCCGATCGCGGAGAATTACGGCGAAGCTCTTAAGCCAATTAGGTTGCACGTCATTCTTCTGAAACTAATTCGATTACCGAACAATCGTCGAGATTCAATATCAATATTTCGTGCGATGCACTTTGGAGATTAATTGATTCGTTGATTAAATTTAATTTACTCGAACTCAATCGAATTATCCCGTCATTTTCCATTATTTGGACGCAATTCCCTTCCGCGCGCTTTCGCCCATCTGGATGCCTAACCGACGCTATGACAGGACAGTAATCTTCGATAACGTGCGAATCGTGTTCGAATTTAAATGTTAATAATCGTAATTGGATTAGTGAACGGGTGAACACGGGAGAGAGGATTAAAATAACAATTTCGCATTAGCGTAGATTGTGAATTCACAAAAGATCGTGTACCTGAAGAGTGAATTTTTAACGGGGCGAGAAAGATGCGGCAACAAATTGCTTCCTGTTGGATAATTTCGAGGCATAATATAACCCGGCCGACCCGTATTTGTTCGCGAACGCGACGTGCCAGGGTTTTATTATGATTCCGAGCATGTAATAAAGCGTTAATCTCCTTCTTAGCCCTTCGCTAACTTAACCGCCAGCTCCAACAAACGAAATCCCTTTAATTTTATTATTATCTATTAATAAGTTGTTCTGTTGCCATTGTTAATTCGTCTCCCTTTGTGGTTGAAACTACAAGGGGCGAAAAGAAATGTTTAAGATAAATAAATCTCGGCAACATTAAGGTAATTGGATGAACTTCTTTTTAATCTTGTACAAATTACGTTGGTGTATTAAATATTAAGGGGCACTTTTCGTCTTTGCCCTCATACTCGTTTTAATTGTTGTGATAAGCAAAAACTGAGTGTAGTTTGTCACTATTCCACTGGACATTTTTCCCATTGCTCCAATTAAAATTCCCAATTACGTTTCATCGATTTTAATTAGCAATTTCACCAATAGCTCCTTTTTGATCACTTTTTCTTTAATTACATAGCAAGAAACTTTCACGTCGTTTCGTTTTTAATTAGTCGGAAAAAAAATTAAAATGAGCGATAACAATAACTTTAATTAGCGTTAATTCGAACGGTTTCGTACAATTAGCTAATTCGTTTCGTTTGATATTATTTAACAGCAACCCCTTGCAAAAATATCAAACAAGAAAGGGGCAGAAAGCGAAGAGAATTTCATTTATTAAAACAAGGGCGACTTCAAATCCAAACTTGCCTCTCAATTAAAAGTTAATTGAATGGGAGATTTTTGAATAAAATCGTTAATAATAACGGAAAATTAATCGTTTTACTTACTTTCGAGGGAAGCTACTCTCGACGTTTTTTCATTGAATCGGTTCTGGTATTTCTGCGATTCCTAAATGCTATATAACACGCGAAATTTCGTATTTCGCTGCTCATGTACTGCGAAGCCCAACCGTACTCGCTGAAAATGTGTGCGCAACTGACGTTTGTTTCGGTGAAAAGGTAGGGAAAACGGGAAACTTTATGTGAAAATTTCGCCAATTCCGAGTACGCCTGCGTTTATAAAGTGTTTTTATTATTGTGGACGCTTTTTTTTTAAGTAAAAGGGAGGAAACGGGGTGAAACTCGTAGGAAGAAGATACGTGCCCTCACGTTCGGTTGCGATAATATTAAGTTAAACAATTAAATCAACTTGTGTGGAAGGAATGCGAAAAGAAAGGCCGTAAACGAAGGGGCGATCGACGAGGAAGTTGTTGGATGTGATCCAGCTTCACATTTATAGAATCTCATTACTAACTAACTAGAATTTGATAACAATTAAACGGATTTCAATGTTCGCGCGTGCAGCTTTAATGCCTCTGCAGTTTATCACGTTCGAAATTTCCGATCGTAACATTTTTTAAACAAATTGATTCGAGTTTGTCTCAATGGACGCGTTCGCATGAAATATGAGAGTGCGATATAAATAATAAAATATGAGATGAAAGACAAGAAAAGGAGAAGCGTCGCACGGTGGAATAGGAGCGGATAAAGAAATCGGCGAATAAAATGGATTTATCCATGGATAAAATTGGCCAGAGATTTTTATTGATGACTCTTTCACGTTTTGTCATACGATCTCTTACGATTTTTATTAATGGATAACAATCGATATAAGCTCGAGCGAGATGGGGAATGTTTTCAATTTTATTCGACATCGAAACGGCACATTGTACTCCTTCTTCTTCGGCTCCTACCAGAGGCGTTCATAACTTTATCCAATAAATATCATGCCACGCAGAAAAGGAATGTTGAAGCGGAATCGAGACGGACGGAGCGAGTTGGCGAATATTCGATACTTTTATTAGATGAATTCATTTCGATATTTTATTTATTTAATCGCCCATCAGATGCAAGCAACTCCACTTTTTCGTTTCGTCGATCAAATGAGAATTGAAGAATATCTGACAAGATTTGCACATTAATACAATTTTATGTCTTCTTGCAATTTTTTATTAGCACAACTAGTGCCAACATTTCCGCCTCGTTCGCTTCGCTTCATAAATTCGTTATCTCCATTTAATTTTATTAGTACATGTGTTTGCTGAAAGGCTTCAGGTCAATTTGTTTCTTCTTCTTCCGCTCCGTTTCATAAAACTCGCTTAATCCGTTTAGTTCATATTTATTTGCGAGTGTAGGACTAATTAACACCTATTTTTCTATTTGACGCTTATTAAAATATATGAAACCGAATCGGGTTGGATAATTGAATGATGAGAGAGATTGTGCTCACGGTTGGGTGAAATCGAACTTTTTTATTCGACTACCCACATAAACGCTATTTCACTTTTATGAATTTATTTTTTTTGAAAAAGCTTCCATTCGAATTTTGTTGTGGGAAGCTTTTCAATAAATAATCCGGTGAATAGTTTTAATTTAAATTCGCAATGTTGCAAACTCAATCAATATTCGGCAATTAACTAATGAGCAATCCGTGAATATCAATTTGTTTTCTCGTTTCGTGGAAAATAACATGAGTACGATTGAAGATGAGCTTCTTATTTGTTACGAAGCGTTTCCTCGACGTTGCTTTTTGTTCAAACTTTCCACGTACGGTTCCTGTGTGTCTATTTAATTTTCGACAAAAGTACGCAATTCCATTCAGCACAGAACCAAATTAGAAACGTTATTATCATTTATTCGTTAACTTATTCAAAGAGAAACGTCCCATTTTATAAATTACGTTACGTTATAGTAGTTATTAGAATTATTACCATAAATTATTTTCGTCGCATCCTCCTCCGTCTTCTAGGTCGCCTCGGTTCAATTATATTTCGTTCTCCTTTATATTAAATTGGCGTACTTTTATTCATAATGGGCCAACGGTAATAATAAGCATTTTAACATGTCCTTATAATTTAACCCATTTCAAAATGTTATTACGTCAGTGCCGAATGTTTTACTGTCATTATTATTATCGTTTCACTTTAAACGAATTCCGAAATTAAAATAATAATGATAAGAGCAGAATAAAACTTAAGTTTTTCTTCCGGAGGACGAGGTAAAGAAAATCAAAATTTAATTGAAGATAAAAGAAATATGCAAGCCCGCAAATTGTAATAACATTTCCCTTTTATTTTTCAGCAAATTTATATTACGTTTTTCTTTCATTAAGGAATTTTAAAGTAAAATTAAGGCAAAAGTTTCTTATTAATTTAAATACTTTTTCGCCTTCTTTTTTAGGTGTCATTCCTGTTAAACGTCAGCGAACGTTTTGTTGGAAAATAGATTGGAATACAAAAGGAAACAGAATTTTTCTCTCGCTTTCTCCTTGTTATTTTTCCTTTCATTTCGACGTAAATAATTTCCATACACTTTCATTGCCTCTTCGTTTTCGGCTCATTTCCCTTGCTCTTGCAGCCTTCTTCCATCTTAGTAGTAAGTAGTAGCAATTTATTAAATGTAAAAGGCGTGAACGAAATGAAGAAGTTCTTTCTCCCTCATTTTAAAATGTGTGTGTGCGTTTCTCTTTAGCCTAAAAAAGGGTAACCTGAAGACGAAGAGGAAAAATAAGAAACGATAACAACTTTACAATTTGTAACACCCAATCCTTTTGATTTTTCCTCTCTTCCACTTTATTTCTGACCTTTTCCCATTTGCCGTTTTTTTTTTCAAGGAGGAATTTGCGAAGAAAAATCTTTTTCGCTTTCTCTTAATGTAAAACATTTGCTTTTACATCTCTATTTTTTCCCCCATTCGAATCGAGCGAATTTAATAAAATTCGCATCGACAATAATAATTCTGGTTTGTCTTTACTTTCCTCTCTAGGAATAACGTTTTTTGTTGTCGCTCGAAGCTTTAACATTTCAATTACCGACGAGAGAACAACAAAAAATAGAGAAATATTTAATGAAAATCGAAATATTTATTAAGTTAGAGTTACAGCAGACGGTCGAATAAATAAAAAATAATGCAGGGCTTCGGATAACAAAACGATTTCTTTTCTTCTCTTGCCGATGTGTGTTTACAAGTCTGAAAATGTTGGCTAAAAACTTATTGTGAGCCCATACAAAAGGCAGAGTCGCAAAAAGATAGGAGAATCTCATCAGATCCGAATTAAAAAAATTCGTTCACGTTTGATTGAATTTCCACAATCACAAGTCACTCTTTCTTTGCCTTTAACTCAATTTCATTTTAGCGAATTAATCAGATAAAAAATGGATTCCCTCGCAAAAAATAAAAATAATTAACAAAAGCAAATGAAAAAGCGTGACGTAAAAGAGAAATGAATGTATAAAGCCATACGATAACGATCATAAACGTGAATTCGCTCGTGTAAAGAGACGCATTTTAACTGAGCTTTCGGTAAATGATTATGATAAACTGAATTGTTAATGAACGTATTAAATATGAAAAGTAAAGGCAATCGGTCTCTCGAACGAAGATTCGCCTTTAATTTAAAAGAGAGCGCAATGAAATAACGTAATAAATCAGAAGAAAAAAACGAAGGGCACGTAAAAAGGAAAATAATATCGTTGAAAAGTTACGAAGTAACGAAAAGCAAAATCAAGATGAGACCGTTTCGAGGCAGAAGAGGGCCAAAGAAACACACGACGTCCTTTTTTCAGTGTGTGCCCGTACTTTAAATAAAGAAAGTACAAATAAAAGTTGGTAAAACGAAGCCAGTTTTTTCACTCAAAAGTTTCCTCTTTCAGCTCCTCCCTTTTTTCCCTCTTCTTCGCAAGGTTTGTTCTTTTATCCCGAAACTTATACAACTCCCGCAAGTCGTCGACAACTATAATAGCAATAAAAGATTGTGACAGAATCAAGCGGACGATTTAAAAGTCTCCCTCGACAAGATTTATGTGATTCGGTTACCCGAGAAGGAGAGAGAGAGAGAGAAGGAATTAGATTTGATATCGCAAAATATGTTTATCTTTCCCCATTAACGTTATTAACGGGGCTAATTAGAAAGGTACACAAGAAGGTAAATGTGTTTTATTTTCTCCTTCTTTTCCTCCTATTTCGCCAACTTTATTGCCGTTAAACGTCTCTGTTTACTGTTGTTGTTTAGTCGTTACTGTTTCTCCCGTGAAATTACGTTCAGTCCACGTATTTACTATACGATTTTCCTGCTAGTTTTCTTCTTGTTGTTACCGAATTTAACGAGTAATAAAACGTTTCCAAAGTGTTTATTATAAAAATAAAATAAGGAATTATTAAGCAATATAAGGTCTTTGAGGAAATTCTGCCTAGCTTTTACGACGACTTCTAACATTTTAGTTACATTTAGAAAGGAAATTGCAACGGTAATCTTTCAGCATTTCCATTTGCAAAAAACGTGCAAAAAATCCGTTCTTCAGTAAATTAATTGCAAATTGAATCGCTTTAAATGAATTTTTGAAGTAATCTCATTAATGGATCGCAGCAATTAACTCCTAATATTCATTTGTAGCTCGTTTATTCGCTATTCCATTCCGCTGTTTCCATTTCGCTCGATTTCTTTCGCGCCGCCCTCAATCTAACAGATGTAAGTGCTTAAGCGAAGCTTTCGGAAATAACTCCATCTTCGGCAAAATAAAAATAGAACGAAATGGGGCGAAGGAATGAACGGGCGGCGGAAAATCTTTCGATCGTGCTAAAATAATAAATTACTTGTCTATTAGAAAACGTGGAAGCAATCCATTAAAGAAGTAGAAGATGGAAAATAAATAAGGGCCGTTATCGTCAAAATAAATTGTTTAATATAAATTGTCCGTTATTATCGTTTATTTTCAATTTTCGTTTTGTTTCTTTTCTTGTAGCGGAAATTCATTTAATTTCCGATCGGTGCGGTTACCGACGTAAAACGTGGAGCGTCGGAATTTGCTTCTTTGATGTGAACGAATGGCAAAGCTAAAAAATTTCCATCCCATTATTGCCTCTTACATTTTCGCTGCCGCATTCGTTAAATAATTAATTAACACATCAACAATTAATTAAATTTAAACCCTTCATTTAATAATAAATGATTAACATTGCGTAGTCTAAAGTTGCGGCAAAAAAGTCGTACGTACATATTAAATAATAGAATGACGATGAAAGGAAAATTTTGCAAGGAAACAATGAAAGGGATTCGAAGAATGGTTCAAAGGAGTAAAAACTTGCAAAAAGCTGTCGTACAACAGTTTAAATAAACGCTGAGGAAATAGAGAAGCGAGAGTAGAAGAAAATTGGGAAAACAATATCCAACGTGTAATTTCTTCAGAGCTTAATTTTCCCCAAAACATCTCTCGTCACTTCTCAAATTCGAGCGAGGCATTATGGAAGATCTTCATACGTGCACGGTTTGTTGTTGTTGTTGAAAGTGGAATGCTCGTTTCCCATTTCCTATTTCTATTAGGTACACATATCTAACGTAAAGTTGATTTTCCTTTGATCTTCGCTCGTTCATGCATATAAAATATATGCAAAATGTCTATCCGATACACGCACAACCGACTCGTATATTACATAAACATATTATTACATCATACGTAAATAGAGTGAGAACATCGACGTGATTAACTGCAGAAACTTTTCTAAAGCCGACTAGGAAAACTCAATTACCAAAGTTAATTAACGAGAATAATTGATATTTTACAAACGGACGAGTCTCCATCCAATTTCGCTCAAAGACATTTTTCCAGCGATACGTGAGGAATGTCTTTATTAAAATGTAATCCATCTACAATGGATGGAATAGGCAGCGGAGTCATTTTAATATTTGTATAGGGAATACATGTGGATGAAAGAATGTGCAAGTAATTTAATAAATTCCTTTCTTGTCAATGGTAATATAGAATTTCGCTTCGGGTCCCGTGCATACGAGAAACTTTTTGATTCCGAAACCGAATTCTTTCATAATTTCGCGTTCGCCAAAATGTGAGCTCTCACAAATGTTATTATTATCATTACATATTTGCGACATGCGGATGCAACGAATATCGAAGTATGAATGTATTTAAATTGCGGCCGACCTCTTGCGACCCGAAGATTCGCATAATATTTCGGCTAATAAATCATACGAAGTTTATGTCGCAATTTATTATCAAACCGTCGTACTTGCCATTGTAATGGAATAAATTAAATTAACACGTCCTTGTCGACGTTGTCCTTGTAGCGTTTCCTTTACACAAACACACACATTATTGTGACGATATCTAAAGGATTATTTTAGATACGTTTGTACGCTTTGCCACTTGTAAATTGTCTCCGTATGTAAATTTATTTTGCGCATTATGATAACAAAATGTTGATACGTAATTCAATTTCGGAGCGAGGAATCGAACGCGAAATCATAGCGTTTATTTAAATTCGCGAAATAAATCTGCGAAATCCATTTACAATGTAAGCAACCAAAAGGAAATGCGTTTTTCTTTGCGGCGATTTCTCGTTTTCTACGAAACAAAGACCTGTTGGAAGTATACGCCACATGCATAAGTTGTAAGTAGACTCTGTAAGTGCTAAGTCATGTAGCTTTTATATGGGATTTATATATGTACAGGGTGTTAAAAAACGTTTCACAAGCTTTAAGGAGTGATAATGTGGCCCTAGATAAGCAGAAAGTCTTAACGAACATGGATCCGGCAGTGGACGGTTTCGAAGATACCAAACATTTTGCAACTTTCATATTACTTACAATTATATACAAAAAATGCAAATTATGAACAAAAAACAAAGCAAATATCACTCAAATAAGAAGTTCAAAGTGCCCTCCTTCCATTTCACGCCGCAAGGACCTGCGAACTCTTTTGAAAATCATTGGCAATCAAACAAAGGCTTAAATTCAGTGTTTCAGTTCCTGAATAAGTGTAGCAAAAACTAAGCTCTTCAAATCTTCCCAAAGAAAGAAATAAATTGGGCCATTTTGAAACAGATCCAGCCCTAGTCACTCGCCCTTTAAAAGCTGTGTGTAAATGTCTCTCTAAAAAGACGAACTGCAAGAATCTGACGATTGGGATCAGCTTCAACATCTGTTAATTATGACACCAAAATGCAAGTTTTGTGAATGAAAAATGGGAAAACTATTATAAGATATGCTGCAAAAAGGTTAATTCCTCCGGATCTTCGAAACCATCCATTTCCGGACCCAAGTTCATTAAGACTTTTCTGCTAATCTTAAAATTCGTGACACGTTTTTTAACGCCCTGTATATATATATATATATAGATAAAAGGATATAATTTCTATTCCAGTGGCAGATAATGCCCAAAGAAACTCGACACAAGAACGGGACAAAAATAAGAAAACAAGGATTTATGTTTTCCCATTCAGGGGATCACGTATATGTATACGCCTGTCATCGTACGTTTTACAATATGATTTCAATACGAAATCAAAAAGAGGCTTATTCCTTTTATTTGTCGAGCGGAAAGAACCCATTTTGCGAAAATTTATCAGATTTCCATTCGATAACGCATAACGTGTCTGCGTCAAACAAAAAATCCTTCGCTTAATGTTAATTAGTAAGTTTGCTAATTATTTAACAGAACGTACGTTACAGGATCGTGCTGGAAGATCCAGAAAACGTGCTGTTATTCCTATCCATACCTTTTTATATCGTATGATATTTTATTTAATTCTCAACCGAACAAAATACGTGATGTTTCCATAAAAACGAAGATTACGTAACGCGAACTATGTTCGCAATTAATTAAAAGTAGATTATTTTCCCTTGATGAAAAATTGAAACAACCGTCTGAAAGAGGACAAAGAAAGTTGAGACGTCCTTGTAAATTTTCGATTTTTCAACGTTGCCATACGAATCAGCAAAGAAACTTTCGCTCTACAAGATGAATAATCATACGAGAAAATATATAATGTTGGAAGACTTTCGAGCGAAACTCCAACTTCGTTTATCAAATTTTTATTTATCCTTTCTTTTACCCCCGTGTTTTTTTTTTCACTTTGGCTGGGTGGAGGCGAAACAGGTGAAATAAATTCAAAACTACGTCGAAAGCTTTTACGTTATTTATACTTCCTTTGTATAATGCACACATATTTGCGTCATACATGAATATTAGATGAGTTATTTTCATTCACGGCTTAGAACCATACACACATTTGACGTATGCAAATGTACAATGTAACGTAAATATCTTCGTACGTTCGAAAATTATGTCTGGTCAAAGGAGCAGAAACTCACACCTCACCTAACGCTCGTTCATTTGCGCCATTAAACCAATCTTTAATTACTTTAATAGACAACATGAAATCGCTGTTGAAATTCGTATTTCCGTTCGCAAATGCGCCATTTATTATTTTGCCCGATTATTTCTTGCAATTTAGCGTGCTAATTCCTCGTGCGGCTAATAAAGCAATAACACGGATATATCAATCCTGTCCGGCAGCGCGATAATTAAACAGCTCACGTAATCGTGCATTTCACATGTAACCACGCAGCTGTACCTTGAATTACGTCCTCCAATTAAATCCTATTGCTTAGTACAGGTTTAAATTTAAGCAATGGAATCGGAAGTTGGACGATTTGCATAATGCCAAACGGTCGCGTTATTTTTCATTGTTTCTTAATTTTCTCGCAATTTTTAATTAATCCGGATTTAAAAGCAATAAAAGGAAAGCGATCTTCTCTTCAACGTAAAGCCCAGACGCGAGCGAGGTATTAATTTGATTCCCCCCATTTTTTGCCCTAATTAAATTATAAAAACAGATAAGATTCATTTTGCGTAATAAGATTGCGAAATTGGAGCGTAATGAAAAGTATCGGATTGAAAGTTAAAAAGAATATGAGACTTTGGATCTTTTTCCTAAATAATTAATTGGAATCAATCACGTAGGTGGATTCTATTAACTAATGCCTCAACTACAATAAACCATTAAACCAGAATTCACTCTAGGGTTGTAGCTACTAGTGTCTTTCTGAAATTCAATTAAACTTAATAAACTCAATTGTTACGGAATTTAATTTAATGGATCGGTTCGAATTAACATTATGAGCAGTACAACAATATCCTGTGCGTTGTCGGTCAAGAACATGATATAAATGTAAAGTGACGAGACTCCGAATCCACATTCACTTAATTACACTTTGAAGTTCGAACGTTACAAGTTATTCGGAAGGAAAACATTTTTAAAACGCCCTTTTTTCGCGTACGCAGACGTTGATATATGAAACACGCCGCCACCGTTGCCATTGATAAGGGCAAAAGTGTATAATATAAATCCTTGCATTTATTACCAATTTATTACTTGGCAATAAAACATTTTCCGTTTACTACAGATTAAGATACAGCCGAATCGATATTTATTCCATGACCGAAAGCAAGCCTATGATTCATCGAAATATTTTTCCCATTTCTCTTGCCCGTTTACATTATTTAGCAAACCGAAATCCATCGATGATTAAACTTACAGAAAAATGTTTATGTGTATCGTCATAATTCAGCAAATGGGTTACATTAATTTATACGACCAGCCCGCATCCTTCGAGCCATGAAACCCTTGTACGACGTGATTTATAAATTATTATGTCAATTTTAGATTGATAGCATTAGACAAATTTTCATTGCTTCGCACATTCTTTTGACTCGCTTTTTGGAAAAGAAAATTGAACGTTAAAGCACGTAACTGAAATGGATCCGGGAGAAGGAGAATTCGTGATGATGGTAGTAAATTAAAATCTCGTCAAGAGATTCGTTCGTTTCGATTATTTCTCCTTCGTCTTGTCATCTAATTCTTTTGCTCTTTAGGAGGACATCGACGACGGCAACGGTAATTTGAATCCATTAGTGAGTACATAAATTAAGCTCAACACGAATTGAAGTGTATCTTTATTTAATTAACTTTTTCTCTTCAGCTGCGTAAATCGGAAACGTACATAGATTGCTACGTAAGTACAATTTGCGAATTAAACCGTTGTAGTAATGAAAATAACTGATGATGTTCTGGTTTCAAAGCGATACATGCAAATGATCGACAGAATCCTAACATACGAGGACAACAGCGCGGTATTAACTTTAAATACGTCGATCGTAAAGCAATAATCAATTATAAACCTTTTGCAGTGCATCGAGTATCTAATTAAGGAACGACAATCGTACGGTGACGTGTCAGAGTACTTCAGTGTCGTTAACGCGACGTCCAGGAAAACGAATTACGACGTAGGAGAAACTCCATTTCGCTAGCGATAATCCCCATTTAACAAGCGCCGTTTCATTTATGCTCTTCTTTTTCCGCTTTCTCTCGCATGATTCTAGTCGAACGGCAGTAATAATTACCGCAGAGCGCACGAACCAGTTGATAATCCCTCGTGTTGCGCCAGTAAGAGAAGCCTCCCGTACAAGGCATCGTTCGAATCGATAGCGTCCAACGATTCGGCGAGATTGTTAACGCAGATCGCCTCGTTGAAACCCTACGCGAAGTCGTCGCGTTGTTTGCACTGCGGTTCGCCCGGAAAATGTCCCCGGTGCGCCTACAGACGTGCCGTGCGAATGTACAAGAAGAAAACCATTCCATGCGAGCCGAAACCAGAGAGCAAGTCGAAGAGGATCGCTCAAGAAATCCGTGCCAATCTATCGGCCACCACGCTGAACGCTCTAATCAAAAGCGGCTTCGTCGATTCGAGCGTGTTTAATTAACGTCTGGTCGTAATTGTAGAGTCTTCTCCTTCGAACGATTTACCAATATTTGGCATTTAAGTGGAAGGTAACTTTCTAAATTCTACAAGGAACGTCTGCTTTTTATACGATTGTTGTTGTTTTGCAAGTTATTAAAAATAAATGATTGAAGATTTGTTTTGCACATCGTTAACACAAGGAAGGTCACCAGCTAGTCGAAGGATTTATTCGCTGCGAGCCGCTTCGAAAATATTAGTTGCATCTTACAATTAGTGCGGTCAATATCGACAATGTTATTTAACATTATCTTATTCTGCGCGATTATTTATTGTAACGCTCTATCGACATTTCCGAAATCCACAGTCTCTGACAAGGATAAAAATGCAGTGATAGAAACTTATACAACGAATGAAGGCGAGCGGGGAACTTATTATAGGTAACGATGAAGTATATAATGGCCTCAAGCTTAATGCATATTTTCACGTAATCGCTTATTAGTTATCAGACATCAAACGATATTGGTCAAGAGCAGGTGTTCCTGACGAAGGATGAGCAAGGTAACGATAAATTCGAGATACGCGGCAGTTATAATTACATAGACACGGACGGCGAACATGTGGTGGTTCATTACGAGGCCGACGAGAACGGTTTCCGAATCGTACAACCGGTTCAATCCCGTATAGGTGGTCCGGTCTTGGCTTCGCTCGCCGGATGAAAGAAGAAAATGAAAGAAATTTATTAGCGGTATACGACCTTAACACTTTTTATGCCAGTCTTTATTAAATAATCATCAATAACAATATTGTTTCTTTATATGCATCCAAGGATTTCAACGACATACAACGAAACCAAAATGAATATCGTGTATCTTGTATTCACAAATACGAATTTACAATAGAGAATAGTTTTGATCGGATTTAATGTTTCATAAGCGAAAAGTATCGGAATTCGTTGTATTCGCATCGTAAATAAACGTGTTATTCAACGGCTTATACTGATGCGTGATCAATTTGATGATCTCGTGCGCGGCGCATCCGCCCAAAATCGACGAGATCGTGTGCAATTCGGCACCGCCGTAACGGCAAATCTCGTGGATCCGTTCGTCGCCCAATAATGATGTGCATCCCCATTCCGATAGCAATTTCCCAATGATCGTTTTCAATTTTAACACGTCCGGCTCGACTTGATCGTCGAATTGACCCGGATAGGCGTTCGTCTCGCTGATGAAACGTTCCAATCCACGTAATATTACGTAGTAGTACATTAAACTGTCGGGATCTTCTAGATATTGTGCGATATCCAAATTGCTGGATTGATATTCGTCGCCGATGCAGCTTCCACGTAAGACGTACAATTCGCTCGCGTGTTTGCAAAAGAGTTTCACCTAAAAATATAAACGTAAACACGTACTGCTGCTGTACACACTTCAATCATACTTCGGATTCAGTAATAACATCTTGTGATTGTCCCAAACCGTGCGACAATTGACTGGCCCTCCTGTGAATGCCTTCTGCTTGGGATTGAAATTGTTTTTGATATATTTGTTGCAATGTTATGTAGCTCTTAGTGTCTGCTGCCATATCTGGTAGAGAGCCCTTAATTGGTAACATACCCTCATGCTGGGCCATTTCTCTTAAAGCAGCACACATTATCCAGAAAGAGTTACTCTGCAATTGAATGCATGAATTAAATGTAAATGAAATTGATTAAAATAAACAGATTATACCTGACTTGTTAAATTGATACATTTATTGTCATTTAGAATATTTTGAACTTCGGTGGGTATTTTGGTACTGCCAATACAGGTATTTGCATAATGTATGGCTTCCAAGAAGTTCTCTTCAAGATCGCCGTTTTCCCAGTTGTGACTGTCCCGAATCATACTTTTTAATTCGTCCTTTTCATCCCTTGTTGCTGGAAGGGCGCCATTGTTTTGTTGCTTAAATTTTTGCAAAAAGTAATACAATATCTGTAAGGCAGGTACATGACTTCTTTCTTTTTGATCTAATTTCTCCACATCAACTTTCTCCAGGTGTTCTTGTAATGCAGGCCATGGTACATCTAGATGCAAATCTGGGGTTTCATTATCAGGATGTGTTTCTATGATGCAATGTTCATTTACTTGAAGTCTTATGTATCCTAGAAATCCAATACTTCTTACAGATATTATTGGAACACCAGCATTCCACAGCTGTTTGGATAATGGTATTAATACCCTATAAACAATGGCAGTTTAACATATTAGAAATAGAAAAATTTGTTGTATCTTCATACTTCTCTGGTAAACATGCTGCAATAACAACAGTAAAATTGTTAAAGAAATCTTCAGTATGGCTCATTATATGCTCAGCAGATTCCTCAATGTAATCCCCACGTACATCCGGATTCAATTCCAATAAGCATCTGGTTGCTGCTTGTGCTCTTGACATACCAACACTATCACATTCTAAAAAGAAACTAAAGCAACTATGTAAGAAATTTGAACATTATCCCCAAAAATTACTTTGACCCAATGTCCTCTTCAACAACCTTTTCACCATCAACAACAGTAAATGCACCAATTCCTGGTAATATTAAACTTTTCAATATCTCTGTACCTAAGGCATTTGCATTTATTAAACAAACTTTAGCATTTTCCAATTTTTTCTGTCCATGGTCGCCCCATAATCTACAATCAATGTTAATCAAGAGTTAATTGTTGTATTTTCCTGAAATACATGCATTGTTACCTTAATTGACGATCATATTTTCTGCTTTTTTCAGTTTGTTCTGGAGATTTGGGACCCGGCGAAGACATAATCTTGTATTTTGAAGAACCGTATCAAATAATTTAACCAATTTAATAAAAATGCCGTTACGCGCAGCCACCAATGCGCAAGCGCGCAGTCTGTCAACCTATTTCGAACTGCGATAGCGCGAAATATTAAATTCAAATGTGGTTTGCAACCAACTTTGCACTGCCTGGAGGCAAAATTTAAATGCAATCCATTTTTTGCTCCAATATTATGCTTTCTTTCGATGATCTTATTCGATTTCCATGCGGGTTTCCACATTCGATTCCGCTTCATTTAGAAAAAGTCAATTTTTTGCCGATTTTCGGCAAAAATGCAAGACTAACCCCTTTGGACTTTTTCAATTATTGGCATTTTTCTTCATCTCCTCGAATCGGCTGAAACTTGCAGCATTTGTAGGGGGCATCGAGAGACACTCCGTTCCAAAATTAGAGCCCAATCGATCGAGCGGTTTTGAACTCTTAAATTTGCAAAAAAAATTTGCCCCAATATTTCTTTTTTCTTTTTCGATTTCATTGCGGATTTCGACATTTTTTGTTCTTCTCTAATCGATTCTGACTCGATTCCGCTTCATTTAGAACAAGTCCAAATATGCCAAATATGAATTATTAATACTTTAATATAATATATATTTTTGTTACTTGCAAACCACATTTGAATTTAATATTTCGCGCTATCGTAGTTCGAAATAGGTTGACAAACTGCGCGTTTGCGCATTGACGGGTGCGCTTAACGGCATTCTAACACATATTATCTGTTAAACTTTTCGTATTTTCCTACCTAGATTGGCAGTATTGTCTGTTTATAAATGTAACAAAACAGCGGTTTATTTTGTCTATGAATCGTAAAATTCATTGTTATTAGCTTAATCATTACAGAATAGATAAAAGATTGGTCAAAATGGTTGTATTAACGTCCTTTGTAATGCCCGAATCACCTATCAAATGTGAATATAGAAATACAAGGGCTATTCTGGATAAGAAAGATTTAGGTCTTGGTACATTGTACATAAGTCTAACGTAAGTAATTATTTTCTTGTCAGTTAGTATACTGTTAAATAATGAATTACTGCATGTAGATCCGTTAGTTGGCAAGAACAAATGGGCAATGGCAATAAAGGTTTCAGTTTGGGATATCCACATATGACCCTGCATGCCATATCAACAGATACAAATGTTTATCCACGTGAATGCATTTATGTGATGATTGATGCAAAAGTTGATATACCAGGTTTTATAAACATTTTACAATTTAATAGTATCACTAAAGAGAAATTTTCTTTTAGGTGAAGAACAAAAAGTCAATGATGAAAGTGATGATAGTGAAGCAGAATCTGAAGTAGAATATTCTGAATTGATATTGGTACCAGCAGATCCAAGTGTTCTTCAATCCATATATGATTCTATGAGTGAATGTCAAGCACTGAATCCTGATCCTGAAGATGTGGATGATTCTGATTCAGAGGAGTTAGTATATGAAGATGCTGATGAAGAAATGCATGAAGCAAATGCAAGCAATTTTCCAGATACTGATATAGGAGGTGGTGGTGATAGAGGTACATTATTGCTTTAATTTGATTCATTTAACAAAAAAGAAATGTATTGCCTCAAATGTGTTGTTCTGACTTTTATGTTTATTTGTAGATGTTGACGATTTAGCAGAAAGATTGCAAACCAACTCTGTTCAGCTATCATATAACTACAGTAATGGTGACCATGAAGATGAACAGTTTGATGATGCTGATTAGGTATATGCTTGATCATTGTTTTTTAATTAATAATTGTACTTTTTTTTAAATAAAAGATATTAAATTGAATCAATTATCTTTATTTGTGTATAAACTACATAATGTACAATATTTTAATTGTTAACGAACTCTCTTTGGACCGAATATCAAATCTGCGTCTGGAGCGCCTTTAGGATGTTGATACTTTTTCCTTTCTCTGTTCAAATTTTGTGATACAGGCCGTTGCGTTTGTATCATCTCTTGGTAATCTTCCTCTTCGAGTCTCTCGGTTATGTTTAAAGTCAATCTCTTCACTCTCAGCTTCTCTTCCCGCTGAGCTTGCTCTTGATCCCTGACGTTTTTCGCCAATTCCGAATTGACGTCAGCTTCGAACGTCTTATATTGCTGCTTGTTTCCTTTACGTACCATTAAAACAAACGGCATTGTGTCTCGTTCGTTATCGTTGCTCTCCTAGAATATTAAAGGCATTTTACTAAGAGCTTATGAAACCTAATGATTTCACACTACCTGTAGCTGGTCGTACGTTTTCTTACTGGATTTTACCATAACTGGTACGGATATATCGATATTACTTGCCTTCACACTATCCCTCATGCGATCCTGAATGTTTTCGGAAACCATTTTATCCAGGGCATTAAGGAATTCGTCGTCTTCTGGACAGTCTACCTTTTTCGGTCCGCTTGGTATGGCCTCCATTTCGGAAACTTGTTTTTCTTGTTCTCCGTCACTCAAATCTTCTATAAACTCAATTTGAAATGTTCTATAAATATTTTATTTGGATTTTACCCTCTTCGTCCGATCCTTGAGTATTATCTACAGTTTCGTCTTCCGTAGCTGTATCGTCTGTTATAGGACACGTGATGCCCTCCGAAATTTCATCGGCATCTTCTGTTTGTTCTTCGTTATCCGTTTCCGCAATACAGTCTAAAGCATCATCCTCTTGCCGTTCTAGCATATATTTTTCTGTAACGATAATTGTTAGAAGAAAATTACGATGCTAATAATTATCTGTTCACCAATTCCTAATGTGCTTCTGATATTATTAATTTCCGCCTGAACTTCTTCAAAACTCTTAAACGGTTTCAATTTCGGCCGCAGCATCGATAAGGTTTCTTTAAAGATGTGCTCGATAGTCGGTGGGAATGCCTCTCCCCAAGCTGACTTTTTAAACCAGTAATATCCTTGGAAGAATATGAGAAAATAATCCAATTTCTTCTTGCTGCTTCCACTTGAGAAGTACATACCTAATGAAATTGCAGTAAAACAAAATGAAATTGTATAATGCATATTGCCTTAATAATTTACCACAAGTTTCCAATAAAACACAAACTAATCTAATTCTAAATAAATTATTTGGCGGGTCCAAATGCGATGGCATTGAATGATCCATCGTAACACCGAAAGTAATTAATGAATATAATACCTAAAATAAATAAGCGGTATTAATGCGTTTTAATCGAATGTTAAAAATGTACTTTAAAAACGTCGGAGCTTTCGATTATTCTGTAGTTGTACAACTCTGCTAAATATTTGATTTGTGCAACGCGTCGCTGATTAAACTTGGGCAAATTTATTTCCATTCCTAATCGAATATCTTCTAGCACGCCATCAACAACTCTAGTGCCAACTTCTTCTTGGTATCCTACCAAACCAGCTAAAAGATTAGCCAAACATCTGAAAGTTTAAATTGAAATATAAAACCAAACTAAATTGTACATATAAACTGACGACTCGACCTTATATTATAGTATTTAACATTGTGCGCCCCTGTTAAACATTTAACTGCATACTGAGCAATTTCTTCGTTGTTCCAATCCAGTTTGCGCATCAGTTTCATGATTTTATCGATATTGGTTTTTTGTAGATCTTGATATAAAATTTTCCTTATGAATTGATGAATTATTGGTCTCTCTTTCTTTGGAATCGTTACCGCATCCGGTGGATTAACATAATAATAGGCATTCTCGATTTGCGTCACGTATCTCGAATCCAATGCCATTACCGCCTTCTTTCTCATCATCTGCTCCAGATAGACTTTAGTGCGTTGATGCGAATCGGGATTGCAATAAAGAAATCGTCCGCAAACCTCCAACAAATTGCATGCCATTTCAATGTGATGATGCGAAAAGTCATGCAAGAGCACTTTGAGACAGAATAGGGCGTCCATTTTCGAATATAAACGAAACTTGACCAATTCTCCAATATATCGGACCACTTTTATCTTCGATTCAATATTGATCTGATCCTTTTTTCTAACATGATACTTGAAGTCTTGCTTCAGCATTTGACACAATTCGTTACTGACTTCCGGAAGCGCCGGATAAAGAATCGCAACGAATCTAGCATAAAATGGTAACAAATCTAATCTGGTACGATTAACTCCAAATAAAGTTTTCACCAATTTCTTGCGATTGTGCTTATTGTTTAGAGTCAGTAAGAAATCTATTGCCGCGTTATCGATCATCTCTCGATTAACGCAATTCGGTAGGTTACTCAGGCATGCTTCTAAAAGAATTTTATTGCTAACGGTTGTGGAAGTTTCGTCGGGTTCCTCTTCAACAGCTACTTCTTCAGTTTTACCTAATAAGTTATCATCAATTATTGCAACAATTACTAATTTACACTAGTATTACCGTCATCGTCAAGTTCTTCAACCGGCAACTCAGAATCTAAAACTTCTTCCGTAACAGATTCGATTGGCACCGGTTCGGGTGCGCTATTTATGTAAGATGTTGGTAAAAATGCTTTAAGCTCTTGCAATTCACAATAGAATTTCTGTGTTTCATTGTCGCCCCATATACCATCATTTATACTGGTTTTATCTTCAAAATCGATACCACTACCGGTCACGACCATATGCTAAATGGCAAGAAAATACAATAACAAAAGGTTTAACGTCGAAACAGAATTATTACCTCATCATCAGCGGTTGATTCAAAAACCTTTAGAGTTGGCATATCCTCATCAAGCAAATCGGCAAAAGTTTGCGTAGCTGCATAAAGTTTATCGTAAGATACTTGCAAAGATTCCGATTTATCTTTTCTCTCCTGACTCAGTTCCCCTTTTGTTTGCAATATTCGACGGTTCTGCTTTTCAAATTCTTGCATTTCCATATGATCTTTTATTAAATGCTTACTCAATGAAACATAATAATCTTTTAGCAAAGCACGAACATTTTGCTGTTTCTCCACTGGGAGAAAAGTATTTCTTGGCAGGTCAACATTATATTTTTCTGAATATTCTCTCACTTTGCGAGGTATTAGACCTGTAAACATACATAAGACTAAAAGTAAATATCTTTGAAAATTACCCTAAACTATTTACCTGCATAGTCTTCACCACAATGACGACAAAAGCTCAAAATGATGTTAATGTTTAAATGCTCTTCCTTATCCATATTAATTAAAATAGTCAAAACACTTCCCAAGAGTGTAAATGCAGTTTTGTTAGTAAACAATCCCACATTAACTAATTCTGCATAAAATCTCAAATCTACCCTCAATTTACTAGCATTGGCTATTTTATCACCAATTTTGAGAGATAGGTTTTTTTGCCAATTTTCAAATAAATGCTGTGAGAAGTCATTATAAGTTTGATTCAAAATACTACATAATTTAACAGCAGGTGACACATCAGTCATCTTCAATTTAGCATCCACAATAGCTGCAGCTATTTCAGAAATATACTTAGTCAAATTTAGGCCAGACATATCCTTAATGTAAGTATCAATTAAGGTGCCAGTAAAATTTCTTATCTTTTTCACAAAGGTTGTGTTCTTCTTCAAATTAGAATCCAATTTGGTGAAATACGATTCACCTGGTCTATTACTTTGTGCATTTTGATTTGCTAGTCTTGTCTCTAATTTAAATGATATCCTTTCTTCCATATCCTGTATGTATGTGGATAAATACTTTCTTTCTTCTTGTTCAATTTGTATATCGTCTTTTTGAGCATCCTTTTGATTCTCGGCTTCATTCTCAATCTCCTCCGCAATCGTCATGCTGAAATGATAATCTGTAATTGATTTTATTCTATAAAATTGGATAAATCTTTGTTGTTTCACGATAATCAATTTTATGACATTTAGTTCAAAGACAACCAATAAAGCACAAATCTACGGTGGTGTCCTCAATAATTAAAATGTTAAACATAAGAGACAATATGCTATGAAACTACCGTCCACCAGAGCGAGAAGTTTTATCTCCAATTTCAAAAACACGCACTTTATTTCGAGAAATAATATTATTATTTTTATATATTTACAAGTATAAAATTCGAAACACAAAGAGGCACTACACATTTTCTCATTGCCAAAAATATATTATAAAGTGTTCTCGATTTTATATAACGCATTTCTAAGAGTATTATCATATCCCACGCCTCTCATTTTCTCTATAGTAGTAATTTGCTTCTTGAGGTCGGGCAACACGGACTTTACGTCTTCCGGAATCAATTTCATTAACAAATTAACTAACTGAAAGAAATTGGTTGAATTAAATGCTAAATTCTTCTCCATAACATATTTGATGCTATTCCTAAAATCTTCTTGAACAAGTTCGTGCCATTCCGAGTGTCGTAACATTTTAAGAATATCAATTGCTATTTCATTATTTTGATTATACATTAATATTTCCAAAATACCAGGCAAAGTTACTTTAACAATTAATTGCATGATATTAAAACTTATACATTGTTCTATAGCTAGATGTAACAACTTCAAAGCCTTAAACACAACGTCATCTGGTACTCTCGCAGTATGTATTAAAAAATTTCGATTAATTTTATCTAATACAAATTTAGCCATCGTTTCTTCTTCAAAGCACAATAAAATTGGCGAATTCGATGAAGAGAAATGAGGTAAATACTTAATAATCAAATCCTTTAAACTTCTTTCAATAAATGGGTCATTGATATAATCTGATTTAAATAAACCAATTAGGAATTTATGATAATTAACTTCAACTGCACATAGTATCGTCGTTTTTGGTGCTGCTCCTCTTAAGATATCCGCAGGCAACAACATTATCGAAAGCAATCGACTCAAAAGGCAACTGGCTTTAGATTTATCATAAATGAACGAAATACAATGTTCTAGTAATTCTCCAATAGACTTATAAACGTGCGTAACATCGATATCACTCATCTGCATACTCAGTAAGTGTTTTATAAAGGTATCAAGATGACCAAACATGGTATCACACAACTGTTTCAGCTTATAGCTGGGAATATTTTGTACATTGTTCTCAATAGCTACAAGCAAGTCCATCCAGTTATTACCACCAGTGATGTTAAGTGAAGAAAGGAACTCGAAATTAAATACTTTCCTGGCGACACTATCGCTTATTTCTAAACCGCAAATGGTGCAATTAATCCACATTTGAAAGATACTAATTTCTTGACTTTCAGGTATGGAATACAATTTATCGCCGTCCTCCAGCAACGAACTTATGAATTCAGCAATAACTTTTAATGGCACAGTGTTACTATTTAAGTAAGGCAATAACTGTGCGTTTTGTGCACCGCATTTTAATAATAGCGCAAGTAACTGTCCAAGTTGTGGCGGTGTATTTGCATTAACTATTTCTCTAAGTGCTGGTGCCACATGTTTACTATATGAAGATATCCACTGATAATAATCATCTGAAGTTTTAACATTATTAACTACCAATATCAAGATATTCATAAAATAGGCAAGATCTGTATATTGGCAGGTAATAATATATTTATTCATCCATGTTCCAAATAGCTTATGCTGTTTTAATTGATAGTCATCAGATATGTTCATTACATACTCAATACCTTCCACAACATTTCTGATAATATGAAATTCACTTCTGTTGTTGGACACTCTCTCCAAAATGTTATTCAATATTTCACATATTTTATCCACTGGTTTTCTATTCCTCACATATTTTGCGATCTATAAATGTTCAAATGTACCTTAATAGTTTTGTAATTGTTTACATTACTTACCAGAGTCATGTAAATCATTGCTAATAACTCAGAATAATTTTTCTGTACAGGTAGCAATAATTCCAACAATTTTGTGGAAGATTCATCAAAATTGGCTTCCATCAAACCCAGAAATATCAATGTTATGTTAAATACACCTCTTTTTGAGAAGTCTTCCATTTTATAACTTGGTAGTCTTGAATAAATTCGACCTTTTATTTTCGACCAATGTGTAGGATGTCTTTTCAAGTGATAAATTAACATTCTAATAAATAATTGATATGAGGAAAGCACTTTGCTTTCATCTGCAGCATCCACAAATTTAATGAAATCAATTAAAGTGTTGGGATGTTCTATAGATAATGAATTCAAATGTTTAAAATAGTAATCCCACAGGAATAAATATGGATCAATTTTGGCATTGTCTATCCAGAATTGTATTAATACAGGTTTCAACATTTGCAATATGAATAAAAGTTTGTGTTCTTGACACTCCTGTTTGAGTAAAGATTTGAATTTTTGTTCTATAAGATTGTAGTTTGATCTTTTAAAATCACATTCTGTTACAAGTTTCTGCATCAACCATAGACAGAACGTTACATCATCATAGCCATTGCATACATCATTAAATATAAACCAAAATTCTGTTTCAGAATCACATGCTTTCCATACAAAATATTCAAAACTCTTCCAGAATATTTTATGGCAAGAACAAATGAATGGCACATCCCTTATACCTTTCACATCATACATGTAATGTGCTAATATCATCAAATTTCTCATAACATCTTTTGCTATGGCACTAAGGATATTATCTTGTTTGCTGCATAAATAACAAATTGTCAAAACCAACCATTGCAAATCTAAAAATGAATGAAAATATTGTGAGGCTATCTTATCACTGTTCCCAATATTGCATGAAACTATCTTGTTCAAAAATTTGCTATCAAAGTTATTCATGGAATACAAAGCCATAAGGCTTTTAACATTGTTTACTAACTCATTAACATTAGTTTCATTCAGTATATCCTTATTAATTACAATGTTACTTCTAGTGGCAATTAATATGTCTAATAAATATTGTCTCCCTTGCATGATATCATAATTAGTAAGGCTTTCTTGCATTACATCTTCCAATAATCTTGCAATTTTTCTTGCTTTCTTAAAAAGCACGTCCTGTTCCATTAGAACAAAACTTGTTTCATACAAATTCATGTTTATAACAATTTCATCTGGTACAACAACATGTTGACTATGTAACACACAAAAATCATCTACTAAGAAATTCCTATTGTTTTCAGAACTACAATTCAACGGATTATACATTATACACAAATTAAACAAGTTAAAATTGTAAATTAATTAACATATTTCTATTTTGCACGATTCAAACTTCGAGGTTAGATCATTATTTATATTCGCGCGCGTAACAAAATAGTTAGCTATAAGACGCATGTCAATAAGTTTGAATTATCTTTGAAAAAAAGAAATAAGAACGTTATAACGACTTCAAAGTTAATTTTGCACGGAAAGTGTTTTACTGTGTTTTATTAAATTTTAAAACGAAATGGAAGACAAAGAGTTCAATTTCATTGCACCGCAATTTCTTCCTATTTTAAATGATGGCATTGTTCGAGATGGTAGAGTTAATAATTTCTTTGGTAATATATTTCTCTCGTTTGGAACTGGTTACTTACAATTTCATTTTAGGAACAAGAAATGAAGACAACAAAGTTGAAATACAACAGGAAAACTGTTTAAATAATTCCAGACGCATATCTTCCAGTTGTTCTGACTTACATAAATTGGGCAGTACTATAGGAAACACAGAAGCTACAGAATCTACAGTACTGCAAAGGTATAAACAATATGTGGAATATAGCAAAATTTTAATTATATGCCTACATTTAGATCAGACAGTACTAGGAACATCAATTTACAAAAAACTGAAGTACCTTATGTAAGTCTGGCTGAAGCTGTTCTAAAATTTCAGACTTGTACACCAAAACGGTTTCATTCACAGAATTATAAGAGAGGTTCTGGAGTTGTACCTAAGAAGAAGATAAATGTTAAGGTAGATTACCTCTGTATTTAAAAAATATACATATTTACTGAAATCCTTTCTACTTCAGCTAGAAAAGCCTCAAAACACAGTGCCACAACCTTTCAGCTTTGAGGAAAGGCATAAACAATTGCTAAAGAAGAAAGAAGAAAAAATCCAGAAATATTTGGAAGTTGAGAAGAAAATGAGAGAATTCCATGCCAACAAATTGCCAAAATATTTGGCTTCCTCTTCAACAAATAGTAACTTATCTTCTGGCAGTACAAATTCTGCTGTATGTAGAACCACATGTTGCAGTATAAATGTAATCTGTCTTTCATTTATAGGCCAGCAAAGAGAATATTAATGAATGTAAGCAGTTTAAAGCAAAACCAGCAACAGTGCTACATAAACCACCATTTGTACCTAAACATGAAAAAGTATTAATTGAAGTCCAAGGATTTAATTTTGAGTCTGATGTTAGAGCAATGAAAAGAAAGGAGTTTGAAGCAAAAATGAAAGAAAAGGAACTTCTCAGTGCAATGCTAATGGAAAAGGTAGATCCATTGATTAATAATGTTTACCAAAAAAAAAAGAAAACGAATTATCTTTCAGATGGAAGCTGAAAAAAAGGCAGAAGAAGAAAAAATAAGACTTGAACAGAGAAAGAAAGCTGAACATAAAGCAAACCCAATTCGGAAATATAAACCATTAATTAAGTGTGAAGCTAAACCACTTACACAACCAATTACGCCGAAAGCTGTTAAAAACTATCTGTAAATGAAACAGGGATTTGCTGGACATTATTGACATTAGAGCAATGTTACGCTCGTACATTTCGAACAAATTTTGTGACGTATTTCATTGAAAAATATTATTTTTACATGCAGAAAACATTGGGTTTTCATTTCAAAACACTTCATCATCATCATATACATAAATGTAAGGATGGCGTTCGATTAGAACGATATCCTGTTCTAATTGTTTTAAATCCGCTTCCATTTTAGTTTTCCGAATTTTCTTAGGTATTGTATCGGTCAGTATTGGTAATCCTTGATATAGTTTCTGTAGTTCTCCCCAGTTTTTCTTCAAGCCCTATGGAAGAAAAAAGTGCAGAGTAAAATGCGCGATGAAATTTAAAGAATGTTTGTACCATTAATAATTCTTCTCTCTTTTCGCTTGTGATGTATTTGCATTTGGGTTGTATTAGACCAATCTCGTCACGCTCTTCCTGAATAGCTTCTTCTCTTTGCGCGATGACATTCTTTAAGTACGTGGGGGTCTTACCGAAAACCTTATGATAAATGAAACGCGGTTTCAGGCCCTCGTTCAAATTTTTCTTTGTCCCGTGGCGATCCAATACGACGTTTGTTTCAGGTTCTTTGGGTTTCATTTGTAGCACGTCGCGTACATTCTGACTAATGAATTGTTTTGGTATGTACAAGAGCTTTGCGTTTTGCTCTTTAATAACTTCTTTTGTTTTAGGTACTGGGATCGATGGCTTTTGGACCGACTGTTTTTGCATGCGATTACGTTCTTCTGCTGTTATCGGTACCGTTGGCACTTTATAAGAATTCTTCTTCAAGTAGTCCATAGGATCTGGCGGTGGTTGTTTTGGTTTGCCCATTATACCATACTTTTTGGCTTGTTCCTCTCTTGTCGCACTTATTTTCCTGCATCTGTTAAACTTCGAAATGTAAACGGGTGGCTTCTTATCAATTTCTGTAGTAATTTTTGTACTAGCGTAAATGCTTTCATTGTGATGTGTTATATAAACGACGGACATTTCTAAACGAAGTATAATAATGATCACGGAAGAAGTACGTCGATTCTATGAACATTAGGTTTGTCAAAATATTGATTAAATATCTTGTTGCCTAAGATTTCAAATTTGTAATATAAGCGCTTTGTTTTGAATTGCGCTTGATCGCAAATATCGTAAAGTGTGTTGTGTGCTACAGAGGCATTACGAGCCATGATCTATGTTGGTTCGTTTTCAGCCATGATTTTTCAACAAAACCTGAAATTTGAATTAGCACTCATCTAATACTACCTCTAATTTTAGCAAATAATCGATAAATAATAAGAAAATGAGATTGTTGATGAGATATATGTTGAGGCAGCAGATGATGAGAGAGGTATACTGTTATTATTTGTTATAATTTAATGAAACAAGACTTCTTTCAGTTTTCATCAAAAATTGCCTTTAAGGTAGTTCCCTCTGAAGATGTTCTGAAGAATGTTGCAAATTCAGAATATAAGCCAAGATACCATCCAGGAAGAGTGAAGACAAAATGTAGAATGTTACCTGATTACATTGTGGATGCTATTGAAAAGCTTGTGGAAGGTCTATTTTAGATAATTCTCTGTATATTTAATCAAACTTCACTTTCAATTTCATGTAGATTATCCTGTAAAGTCATTATTGCTACAGTCGGAAGTGTTCAGGCGGAAATTGATTGCCAAAGTCCCTCCAATGGAAAATAATGAAAGGGATGACTTAAAAGAAAAGCTACTGGCAGATATATTACAAAATAGCAAAACAGAAATTAATTCAGAAGTAGATAAGCAAAGATTAAAACAAAGTGTTAATGATAAGTTGCAATTACAGTTGAAGCGTAAAATCTATAATTGGAAACCCATAACTTATAATGATTTTAATTCCTTAAGATATTTATTTGCACGATCTGCAACAGAGTATGCTGTTTTAATGAAGATATTCACAGAAATAAGTCAGAGAGATAAGGAATTTAAACCTAAGAGTTTATTTGATTTTGGATCTGGAGTTGGAACTGTAACATGGTAAATTGTAACTTATCTCTACAATTCACGTATTTCTTAAATTACTTGTAGGGCTGCAACACAGTTTTGGAAGCAATCAATATTTGAATATTACAATGTTGATGTTTCTGGTGATATGAATGATCTGGCAGAAACAATTTTAAAAGGTGGCACAGGGACTGGTGTAATGCCTTTAAAAGGGGTATTTTATAGACAGTTTCTACCTGCTAGTAATGTAGGGCAAATTTTATACTATTTTTAAATAATAAATTACATTTAAATGCTTTATAGGTAATGTATGACTTAGTTGTAAGTGCATATTCACTTTTAGAGTTACCATCATTTTCATCAAGAATGCAAACAATGCTGAATCTGTGGAACAAGACACAAAATTATTTAGTCATTGTTGAAAATGGTACTAACGCTGGATTTAAAGTTATCAATGAAATTAGAGATTATCTTCTACAAAATCAAACTGAAAACAATGTAGCTCATATATTTAGCCCTGTAAGTATTGGACATTCAATGGATATCAGATAATAGTATTTATTCTCATTTCAGTGTCCGCATGAAATGGTTTGTCCGAGATTTTTAGCTTCAGAAAACAAGCCATGTAATTTTACAGTTACTTATAATACCCTGCCAATTGGACAGAAAAGTACTGTAAAGGATGAATTGTATTCTTATATTGTTTTCAAGAAAGGACCAAGAAAAGAAAAGGATTGGCCGCGCGTAGTCAGTGAACCTCTTGTAAGATCCAAACACACAGTTTGCAGAATGTGCACTTCCGATGGTAAACTACAGGAAGTCATTTTCACGGCATCCAAGCACGGAAAGTTAGTAAAATAAGAATGCGAATTTTCATTGTCTAAATGTCTTTATTCATTTTATAGAACAATGTATCATTGTGCGAGATCTACAAAATGGGGCGACAGACTCCCGATGCAGTTGGAGAGTAGCAAAGACGATTGATTCATTTTCTTATCGGTTGAGCTTTGAAAACGGTCTGACGTCTTAGTTTTATATTTTCCATTTTTTCTAAAACAACTTTTTCGACTTCTTGCTGGAAGATTCTGCTTTGAGAGGAGAATTTATTAAATTTTTAAACGAAATTACCTGCTTTTTTATTTCATTCAAAATGTCTTGCTTTTCCTTTTGTTTCCTATTAAATTCTGCGCGTTGTTGCGCTCTTTTTGTGGAATATAAATGGAATTCCTCAAATTCGAAAGAACTTTTCTTCTGCGACTTATTCCTCTAATGAAAATAAGAAATGTTTCGTTTGCGACTATATAATAAGAGATAAGTACTTACAACAATTACTTTTGGATAATACGTTGATAATGGCACTGGTTGCGCTATAAATTGCTTTTCTCCTTCTACTGATTGCCTTTTCATTTTACACGTTTCATTATTCTGAATGTAACTTGAATTCTTCAAACTCATACTTGTTTGGTATTGAAAATCCTTCTTTGTGCCTTGCATTTCGTGAAATGTTTCTCAAATGGGGATGCGTTTCGATTTTAAAGGCATTACTTTTTTGATTAATCATCTTCGGAGTATTAGATTGCTTGGTCAGCAAAACCATTTCAAATTAATAGGTACCAAATATATCATTAAGACCTTTTGATACGTGAAATTAACTGTTTTGTTATTATAAGAACGGAAAAGATGAGAGTCGTTTAGAAACGAAATAAATTTATTCCCATTAAAATAACAAGAAAGTTTCTGTTTAATATCGTTTACATGATAAAATTTTTAGTTAAACGACCTAATTTTTCGCATTTTATTTAGATCGCTTTTCAGTTACTTTCCATTATCATTTATGCGATTTATGTACTCCTTTGTGAATAATGCTATATAAAGAAATGCAAACTGACAACAGAAATCATTTACTTTTTGGGCTTTAATCGGTTAAAGCGCATCTACTACGACGGTACTACGAAAGTATTCGATTCGATTAGTAAATTATGTGCTTTCGAGTTGGAAAATGAGAATTTACGTAAGTAAGAAACATGAATGTTTACAAGTTTCGTTAATAATTCAATTTGTTTATAGATCCTGATATTATTAACGTTCGTTTACGGTTCAGTCGAATGTTATAAATTGCAACAACAACCTATCTCAAGGTACTATTTCTTCAAGAGACACCATCTTAAATTTATTAATTAAACGACTAATTCTTTTAGATATCCTGCAAGTAGGATAAGTAAGTCGATAGATGAGAACAAATTAGAAAACCATTCCGGTGGCGTCTGGAAGAAACATACCGAATGGAAATCTTATTGGATGAAAGAATGGACACAAAAAACCGTAAGTTTAGTCTTAGTGTAAAGTTGGAATGATAAAATAGCGAGGAGCAAATTTCTTTCAGGTATACGTGCCAATATGGAAAAAGATTTGGGCGCCCGTCGAGATAAGCAAGTGGATACCAATAGCAAAAGTACCGAATGGTCAAAAACATTAATTAACAACGCCAGGATTTATAATGAATTAATGGAATACAATTTTCTCATTTATATGCTGTTAAAGAATATGTGATATCGTTTTATTTATTTCTATTATTTATTTTATTTATTTGAATTGATGTTAATTAAAGATTAATAAGAATTTGAAATTGTAACTGTTTTATTGTCAAATAAATGTTTTAATTATCATCCATTACTTCGAATTAATTGCTGCCTAATTATTAATTAGCTGATTATTCCCGAGCTAAATCAGAATGTCTTTTTCACGAACAGCGCATAACGGCGCATTGTTCTAATCACTTTCATTGCAATTTCTTATTATTTCTCCTTGTCATTTAGCGAAATTGCACGTTTACGTAGAAAGAAGTTGAAGAAATTTAACTAAACATGATAAACATGCTTTTCTTTCATTAATATTACTTTTAGTATTCGTCGTATGAAGAAATTAATTTATGTTCTTCTAGATTGGAAAATTTTCCCATTTGAATAATGATAAAAGTTTATAGTAAACAATATCTATTTAAAATGTATTATGAGTATGTGGAATAAGTGTAACTTTCACAAACGTATATCGAGAAAAAACAACATCGTTAACAAGTCAAGTTCGAAATAAAATGAGCTTACTTGTACAGAGTGAAAGTCTTTATTTCTTTTGGTTTTATTTGCACAAACTACGAAGTTTCTTCTTGCAAAAGGATGACATAATCGATGTGGGAAGTTCGTGAACACATTTGGTAGTCGGCGATCATGACATTCGTTCGCTGATTAAAATAGAAATGAAGGAAAGTATTTCTTTAAACAATCATTTAATTTAAAAAAATACAGCACAATTATAAAATGAATAGAAATAACATCAGTCGTAATCGTAATTAATTAACTCTTAGCATAAATTATTAATTAAAAAAAAAATACATATGTATATACAAACTATGAGTTAATTATTGCGTTATGATCTTGGAAATGCCCAATTTCCTACAGTTTTCGCTTCTCGACTTTCACTGCGTTGCTCTTTCGATTGTTGTGGTTGTTGTTTTAAAGGAACAACTAACGGACTGATCTTCGATTCGCTGGATGTCGTATCTTTTCTATCCCATCCTTTCGAAGGATGATGGTGATCTGGCGTCGGGAACCATTCGGAAATCACCACCGGTTTCCAAATCGTCTTCCACGCCGGTACCCAAATCTGTTTATAATCTGGCACCCAAATGCGCTTCCAATCTTCTTTCCATTCTAGCTTCTTATCTGGTATCCAAATTTGTTTCTTCTCTGTCCTCCAAATCTGTTTCCACGCCGGCTTCCATTCCAATTTCTTGTCCTCTACCCATATTTGTTTCTTTTCCGTGCGCCAGATTTGCTTCCAAGCTTCCTTCCACGCCAATTTCTTATCCTCTATCCAAATCTGTTTCTTAGCTGGTTTCCATATTTGTTTCCATGCAGGTACCCATTCTAATTTCTTATCGCTCACCCAAATCTGTTTCTTGGCCGGTTTCCAATACTTCTTCCATATCGTCTTCCAAACGAGCTTCTTCTTCCAAATATCGTGTGCGGTATATTCGTTACCATGATGATCTTTACCTAAGTAATGTTCACCAGGTATGCCAACTTTTACCCAATACGGTATATGAATCTTCTTCCATGCCGGTACTTGAATCTCTTTCCACGCAGGTACCTTGATGTGTTTCCAAACGGGTTTCCATATCTTCTTCCACGCAGGTACTTGAATCTCCTTCCACGCCGGTACTTTGATTGGTACCCAAATCGGTTTCTGTATTTTCTTCCAATCCGGCACTTGTATCTCTTTCCACGCGGGTACTTTTATAGGCACCCAAATCGGTTTCCATATTTTCTTCCAGTCGGGTACTTGAATCGTCTTCCAACCGGGTACCTTTATCGACACCCATATGGGTTTCCAGATTTTCTTCCACGCCGGCTTCCATATTTGCTTCTTGGCAGGTTTCCAAATCTTTTTCCAACCTTTCTTCCATATCACCTTTTTCTTCCAATAACCAGGATCGTGATGGTCATGATGGACATCATGATGGACGTCGTGATGGACGTCAAGGTTTCCTCCACCGCCGCCGGTTGAGCTAAATTGTCCTCCATTATGACCGCCATGTCCATCATAACCAGCAGCACTGCCTCCGTTACCGCCATCGTATTGATGGATGTGGATGTCTTCGTGTACGACATGTTGCTCTTGTACTGATGGCTTTGGGTAATCATATCCAACTCTCTTTTGAGAGACTCTATTTACAAGAAAAAGCGTAGTTTTATCTTTTTCCTCTTCTGGAAAACAAATTTAAATGCTTACTGATTATGCGGTTCTACTGCTTTAGCTTGGAGTTGCAGGATCTGCAGGAGAATCCCAATGGATACCTGCAAATAGAAATTTATTTATCTTATTCCACGTTGCTAATAATTATTGAATGATTTATAATAATAACGTATGCGATAATGAGCAAGATCAATAATACTTTCTCTAGAGTCGCATACTTTAAGAAAATGAAACTAATTGCTAAGTATAGCACGAAATTGAGAAAATCGACACTGATTTATCACGAAAGTCACTAATTGGACAAGACACTAACCACAATGGTCCGATGGATCCGCATGTTTTCATAAAGAAGGATCCACGGGATAATTAACTCGTGATGTATCGCTTTTTAAATGATAATGATATACAAATGATGAACGCTCGAAATTTTATAGTCTCGGGAATAGTAAAGTGGTAGTAGTGGCTTTCTTCTTCTTCGTCTTCCTCCAAAGAGGTGCTATTGCTTGGGGAATCGAAATTCTTGCGGATTGGGGGATCGCATAAACATATTGCTCGTGTATGCGATAAATGAAATGCGAATTCAAGTGGGGTATTCACTTTTTTCCTTTTCGTAATTCATCACTACTTTTACTTTCCCTAGTGCCCTAATAGAAACTAAAAACACACACGTTTGTACGTATGTGCATTTGTATTTGTATTTCTGATCATACCAATTGTTAGTCGAATACACACAAACACGTTAACAGTCACATTTGCTAGTATTATTATTATTTTTCCCCTATTATTTCGTTATAATTAATTCATTCATATGATACGTGTTGAATTATTGAAAAAGGAAACTAATTATTAGTATTTATCATAAAGAAGAAAGTGAAATGAATGCGATTGGAAAATTAAAAACGCCGACGTACTTCTTTTCTTTTGGGAATTTGATGAATTTCGTTCGATTGGGAAACATTTCCACTTTTAATTCGCAATATTCACTTGATCATTCCCAAAAAGTTTATTATTACCTATCGATTCCAGTTTTCTCCCCTGTTGTCATTGTTCGGCTTTTAGCAAAGCAAAAAAAAACACGCATTTTCATAGATTAACAAATCTTTTATTTTGTTTCTAAATACCAATAAGTTTTTATTCAACGCATATGCTTTTTATTTTTTGGTAAAAAAAAGGTTTATTACGTTGTCGTTGATAAAAGAACAAAAACGAAAACTGAACCATTATAAAGATCGCATGCGTTTACCTGTTAGATTTAGTTTATTTCTTGATGTGAATCGAATTAATTCAATGTAGTGCAAGTGATTATTGGATGAGATGGATTTAATCGTTATTGGGTAAGTGTATAATTTATATTTCATGCGAGTAAATTGATGGGAAGAGACACTTATACTTGCCTAATAATATAACACTTCCGTTTAAATGACGTTAATACTATTAGCAAACGCTTTTAATTTCATATTTTCACTTTCTTATGCTTACAATTTTCCTTTTCTTTAGCCTTTTATTGGATTAAGTTGATTAGCATTAAGAACATAATTATTTACGTGTGATTATAAGACATCATTTGCAATGATAATCTTCTGCCTGCTGCCTGTGAGAGGCAAATATTTAATTGGGGAAACAGAATATTTGATTAGCCTTATTATGCTTTGTTGATATGATTCAACTCGTATGGATAATTAATGCAAAAATATTTCAGTTTTTTTTGTGAAACGGAAGTATTAATATTCAATAAGTTCCGGGTTATATTTTTACATTCTTATTTTGTTGAATAAAAAACCCAAATATCATAAAATCATCATAAAATTTTGAAAGGAATGCTTGATAAAGTCGTAATGCGAAAAAGAAATCTGCTTTCGATTTCAATATCAAGGCGAATAAAAGAGCAAGTTCATTGTTAATGCTTAATTCGAGATGGTAAGTTTTTAATCGATGCCCTTCTTTTATAATAACCACCCTCCCGAATTGTTATTCATTAAAAATGCATTATGCAAATTGTATGATTAATGAATGGGAAATAATTAAACCGTTTAAAGGGAATCTGCGATTTGAAATTGACCAATATTGCGGCAAAACGTTCTTTAACATTTACTATACAAAGGTGGGGGACTTTATAAATAAAATATAAACAATTTAAATAATTAATAAATAATATATTTAAAATATTAATAGCAGGAGAACATGTTGTATGCAGAGGTAACAGCGAAAAGGGCCTCGAGCTCTCTCTACGTAACGGTGCTTCGGTATTGAACGCAATGTAGGTCATACGATATTGTTGATGATGGCGATGGTCAATTATGTAAAAGTACGTTGCGATTTTTCGTGTGAATTTTTTGAATAAAGTCATTCAAACACAATTCAAAAATCGGTATTTAAAGAGAAATTCGCTAAACACATATTTAAGAATGAGTCGTGTGTGTTTTATTTCTATTTTTTTTTTGGTTTTTGGAATTAGAAGTAATTTAACGATTTTTTTTCATAAAAATTACTTTATATAGCTAATAGAAATTGCAAATTAAAAATACTTTCCATTTTTTTTACTTGTTTCACAAACGAGCAATATCGTATCAAGTGAAAAGGACTTCAGATATCATACTTCGTCTTTTTCCTTTTCCACGAAGCAACAAGGACTTTCACACATCTCGAAATGAATAGCGAACGTTTGTTTCTATTATAATTAATAGCAGTGAACGAAGATTTATGAGCGTGCACAAAGAAATATTACTTTAAGGGCTTTAGAAATTCGTATTTGACTCATTGAGTATTGAAATTGCTTTTTTGCGCTCGTTGAATACAATGCGAATATAATTTTGCAATTGATTTTCATAAAGGAAATCCCGTTATAATGTAATGTTGCAATTTTTATTCCATTTAAAATAAGCTCGCCTACGAATTATTAATATCGTTTTATTTCTGCTGGTTTCATTTAAAAGGGAAATTTGATCAATTTCACTTGAAAATCTTAAGTCTAAAAGTTTTTAACTAATTCATTCATTAAATATGAAGGGATTTTGGCTTTGAAAATAACTAATTAAACTTATAAATCAAACGTAGAAAGCGATATGATATTGAAATGCATTCGATAGATCCATATTTTTTATTCATTTCTTTCTGTTGCAAAACGAGATAAAGTTAAACCGTAAAAGGAATAAAATGAAAGTGATTGTTGGTAAATAATATCGATTAATGGATGAATTGCATACACTAATAAAATATACCGGTAGCATGTAGATGGATAGAAATACCTACCTGACTTCTTTCACATACATTTATGCCTAGTACAGTTTTACGAATCCAAAAGGAAAATTGCATTGTAGATGCCAAAGTAAACGATGAGATTTACAAGAAGCTCGTTCTTTTTGTTTCTTAGGATAAAACTCGTTATTTTCTCTTTCACATTATCTCTACTTATATGTTACTCGTGGTGGAAGCATACGAAATTAGTTGGAATACAATTGAAATAAATTTGAAGTATTTCGCTGGTTTTATTTAAATTATTATTTTAAGTCAAATATTATTAATCGAAATTAGAGCGAAATTTACATAGAAAGCTATTTTAATAATGATAATAAAAATATATGTTCAAATTTTCGATTCGTTTACATTGTGCGGTGAAATTCGCATGAAGCATTGAAAATTTGTATTCTTGCGGTCGAAACTTAAGAAAGTGCGGTAGAAACTTAATTTCCGGACGTTCGAAGTTTCATCCAGAATCTTAAGGCACTAGTTTCTTAAGTAAAGCACTATGAAAGCAACAATCTCGCAATAAAAAATGAAAGTTTAATGCCATTGCCAGTAGTTCATTAACTGCAATTAATTTTAATGGAGCCATTTAATATCGACAGATAATTAATTGGATTAAAAGCATTGAACTTGATTGAATTTATTCGCAATAATTAATATAATCAGCCTTCTGTAATTGCTTTCAGATATAAATCTTAATAAGACTAAGTCAACGATAACAATTCTTAATCGTGATTAGCATGCGTCACACATAATCAGGTAGTAGTAATAAAATTTCTCTTCGGTTCCTTAAAAAATTTATTATAGAATAACTTGCATATTCATAATAGTAAATGCCCACTCCATATATACGTTGTACAACTTATTATCAAAGAATTATGAAAGATGCTTTGTCTAAATAAGAATGGTATATTGTAACAATTGATAAAAAAAATTGGTATGAAACATAATTGCAGTTCTCCATAATACACTTTCACGTAGCAAATTGCAACAATTTGTAAAATAAAACATATATTTTAATAACACCAATTGAATAGCGGAATTGCATTAAATAACACGATATTTGTAATTGTCATAAATACTTGCAACTCAGCAAAGAATCCTTTTCACAAAGCAAACATTTGATTAGGATTTATAAAATATCTACAAACTCATGATAAAGTGGGTGAAAGACGCTGCAGGTCCCTTTCAATCTTTTTATGCTTACGAATTAAACTAATGAAAGAAAACGTAGAGCACCTGCATGAATACATAATAGATTAGTTATTATAAGCGTGTCGAATTTGGAACGTTAATAGTTTATTCCGAACGCATACGGCTTAGTTGCCCATATCTTATTTTCATTTCGTAGTAGCCGAATAGTATTCTTTCATTGTTACAATTTATTTGTATGCGCTTATTGTGAAATTCGCAATTATGGAAAGTAAAGCATCGGTAAACGAATATCGGAAATTAAACACGCGGTCTTACTTCTAACAGAAAGGACGCAAAACTTGAATATATTCAAATTTGCGACTGCGACATCTTCTCGCAATCCATATTTTGCTCCTTCGGCATCGGATAATACACGTTCGAGGCAACGTGCTCCTTAAAATATTCGCCGCCCTTTTCCTCGTAATCGGCCTTTGTAACCAAATAATCCTTGAAGTCTGCACGATTCGCCCATTTCTTAGCGCCATGCCAAGGTGCCAAATTGAGGTCGTCGAATATGTTTACGTTACAATAGGATTGAAACGGTCTGACGGATATCAGGTCCGCTAACAATCGTTCTTTCAATCCCGGCAAACACGCCATACCGCCCATCACTATAACGTTAGCGGCAAGTTTCGAGCGATCATCCTCCGGACATAATTTTATAACGTAATCGATGACTTCAGATAAACCGGCTTCCGACGAGCCGATCATCGAAGGCTTGAAAAGCAGTTCGGGTGCACGGTACCGTTCAATTCCGACGTGTAATTGATGCGATTCGCCTGGCGTCGTTATCGCATCCTCCTCGGTCGGTTCGTAAACTTTTAGCGTTTCTTCCAATTCTAACAATTTCTCGTTTTCCGCATCGCTATCCGAATCGCCGCCGTCGCGGCTGATCGTCTTATAAATGTCCCAATCTTCATCTCTGATGCCGAAATCGTCGTTGCCTTTTTCTTTGCGAGCCAATTGCGAAATTATTCGCATCCTTTCCTGTCCGGCCGCCGTCCTCCTCTTGGCCATATCCTGTTTCCGTTGTTTGCGCGTCATCTTCTTGTTCAATATTTCTTGTTTCATTCGCTTCAAATTTTGAACGTGGCCGCTCAGCGCTTTATCATTTTCAAAATTCAATTTACCCAATTTCGGTTGTTTCGTTACCGGCTCATCTATTATATCTTCGGCATTGTTACTGGCGATTATTTTCTGTTTGGTCCGCTCTATTCGCATCTGTAATTGGGCGATGTTCTTGTTCAAATCGTCAATATTTTTCAATTGAAACTCGTTCAATGCGGCCTCAATTTCGTCCATATCTTCCAAATCGTACATCTCTTGGATTTCCAATAGCTTCTGCAATTTGTCCTCATCTTCCGCTAATCTTTCTTCGCGTTTTCGTGCGTTTATTTCGGACAGACGTTTCGCTAATTCACGTTTCCGTTCTCGCTGTTGTTCCAGCGATAAGGCCGACGCAGCTATAGTTGCTGAATACGGCAATTGAATACGTTTCGTATTCTGTTCGTAATAATCCGGATCCAACCATCGATTCAATTCCTCTTTATAATTAAGCGCAACTAAACAAATTGATTGTATTAATTCCTCCACTCTACTCAATGTAATTGCATTAACATGAGCTGGATATTTTAATTGTAATATGCGATGTAAGAAAGATATAACATGGTAGCCACCAATGTTCATCCTTCTGGTATGCTTATATATACTTTTATTGTTTAGTACTGGTATTATGTGAACTGTATGGTATCCTATACTTACAATTAAAGCATCCTCTTTGGGTTTACTTTGCGTGTAATGATAAGCAAACAATGAGTCAACCCCATAAGCTACACCTGGCACTGCATAACATTCAAATAACAATTCAGCCATTAATTGTCTGGAAGTGTTTGGATTGAGGAATGCCTCAGTCATTACTATTGGATGATTAACAGATCCTTCGGTGTCAATGCCCAGATGTGTGAAGGCATAATCAAGAAGATGTTCTTGTATTTCAAAGTGGGTGACAACATTCTTATCAAATTGTGTCTTCAACTGAAATCTAACAGCCTCTATGTTAGTTATATCGTTACCCACTTGTAATTGTGGTGCTTGCGTTATCTCTATTGTATCCTTCTTACTGCGCTCTTTTCTCGGTTTCGCAATTAAATTCTTAAATAGCAATAAAGGATTGTCGTCTGTTGCCCATCCAGCTCTGCATTGATATGATCCATTATCTATAATTATGGTTACATTATTTCGTCTTAACGTTTCTGTATATGGATGTATTATATCTGGAGCAGTTTTGATGTCCTTAAATTCCAATAATTCCATTTCTTTGAGAATTAACTTAAACAAAGAACTACATGATTTGTTTGTTTATAACAATTAGTTGTGGTTATGTGGATTTACAAATTTCAAACAGCAAGATATGCAACCAACTATACGCCTGCTTTTTTTAAAGATTTAAAAAGTTTTCTTGATAAATAAAATGTAATTTTTACCTAATCAGAAAAGTTACTTAATTGAAATTAATTTAAATAACAAGGTTAAGTAAGCTTCTACACGTTTATGAAGTTCAAGTTGAGAAATTAAATTTCTAATAAGATTATTGAACGCTAAATAGGTCTCATTGAGTTATTTCCAATTTCGTTTCAGCTTTAACGTTTATATTAAATAATTTAATGGATATACGTTTAAAATCACTTTCTCTTTATCTCATGTATTAATTCACATCTGCTAATTGTATAAAAAAATCGCACGAAAAATAATTATTGATAATAGTGCCGATTATGCGCGTATACGAAAAGTGCGGAGGACGTTAGAAAGTCTTCGGGTTATTCTTTCTTTGAAATAAAAGATGTTTGAAATTGCTCTATTGAAATGATGAAAGACGATAAATAAGGAAAACCAAGCACATGAGAAGAGATAAAAACCCAAATGAAAATTCTTTAAAATCCTTGATCTTGCATTCATACGCGGTCGTTTCCGCAATTAGTTTTAATATGCCTCGTGTTCGGCGACGACTACGACGACGATAAAGAAGATGATGATGATGATTGGAGAAAGTGACCTCGTACTCTTGGCGAAGTACATTTATTCTTTAAGAGTATAATAATGGTAATGTAAATATAATAAAATGAGGCGAACAAATTGAAAGGGAAATGAAAGAGGACGAACGAGGACGTGCACGTACCTCAGAAGTGTATCAACCAAAATTGTTGTTTTTTATGTTTATGATTGCATAACCGGAGTGAAAGTAAACTTCTTTAATTAATTATTATGCTCCATTTGGGCGATAATGTCATGTGATTTAATAATCGACACAAAAGAATTAAATTATACATTTTTTCTACAAAATATTTTATTTGCATCATCTCATATAACTATAATACAAAATATATAACAATCACTTAACAACTAGGGGAAGAAAATTGCTCACGTTCAATGGAAAAGCCTGTTGTAATATATACAAAAAAAAACGATATTTTGTACTGAATTAAAAATGAGAGAAAGAGAGAGAGAGAGAGAAATAAAAGGAGCAAGAAAGACTTTTATGTACAGAAGAACTCGTTTGCTGTATGCCGAAGACGTGCGGAATTTGTTCTTGCACGTTCAATGCGTAAAGAAAGAAAAAGCAATTTCGATGGAATTTGGCGAACGAGAATTGAGATATTCGAGTATGAGCGACTACCGAACGTTGTCTGTCGTTAACTAATGACACACGGCATACGATTAAATTCCATTAACTACTAAAACATGACTTAATCCCATCCGTGGTGGTCGTGATGGTGTACTTTTACCCACACTTTCTCCCATATCGGTTTCGACACCTTCTTCCACGCCGGTACTTCGATCTGCTTCCAAACCGGGACCCAAATCTTCTTCCACGCATCTTTCCAGATTTGCTTCTTCTCCGGCACCCAGATTTGTTTCTTCTCGGTTCTCCATACTTGAACTTTTTCCTGTTTCCAAATCAATTCCTTCTTGGGTACCCAAATTTGCTTTTTCTCGGTACGCCAAATTTGCTCCTTCTTGGTGACCCAAATTTGCTTCTTCTCCGTTCGCCAAATTTGTTTCTTTTCTGTGCGCCAAATTTGCTTTTTCTCGGTCCTCCACACGGTCTTCCATATCGGCACCCATTCGAGTTTCTTCTCCGGCACCCATATCTGTTTCTTCTCCGTTCTCCAAACTTTCTTCCACACAGGCTTCCAAATGAGCTTCTTCTTCCACAAATCGTGAGCCGTATACTCGTTGCCATGTGCATCTTTTCCCAAAAAGTGCTCCCCAGGGATTCCTTCCTTCACCCAAACTGGTACGAAATTCTTCTTCCAGTCAGGTACTTGTATCTCTTTCCATATTGGCACTTGTATTTCTTTCCATACAGGTTTCCAAATCTTTTTCTGCTCGGGTACTTGGATTTCCTTCCAGTCCGGCACTTGGATCTCCTTCCAATCAGGTACTTGTATCTCCTTCCACGCTGGCACCTGAACCTCCTTCCAGTCCGGCACTTGGATCTCTTTCCAAGCGGGCACCTGATGTTCCTTCCATATCGGCTTACTGATAATCTTCCAATCTGGTACTTGAATTTCCTTCCATATCGGCACTTGGACCTCTTTCCAAGCCGGTACTTGTATCTTCTTCCATTCAGGTTTCCAAATCAGTTTCTTGTCGGTTTTCCATACTTTTACCCATTCTGTTTTCCACGTCAACTTCTTACTCCAGTAACCTTCGGGTTCGTGGTAGGACCGCTTTACACGCGAGACACTTGCAGGGCCACTATGCGTCGGTACGGCTAAGAAGCAGCCTACTATTACCTTTAAAAAATAAGAGAAAATTATACTTTCGCAAATGAAAATTGTGAAAATTTCAATTTTAATAATAAAGCACTTCACGTGACAAAATTGATTGGAATAAATAGAAAATAATTATAATCCTAACCAGTAATGATAAGCACTTCATGGTGTTTGTAATTGAAGTTCCCCTCTGAATGGGGAGTTTATTTGCGTAAAGACGCTAATTCGTCTACTGACATTACCACCTGTTTCGTGTTATTTTATATACCAGAAAATCTTTCGGCATTTTGCAGAATTACACATACACGCTCGTATTCTTTTCCCCCACATTCATTATTTACATCGGTAAATATTGAAGAGAACGGCTCTCTTCCATACCTACTACTACTGCAATTGTGGGGAGAATGTCTTCGCTCCTCGTCCTTTTTTTTTTGGTGATTTGGAGGGGTCATTAACGATGTATAAAATAAAGGCGATTTTTGTTAATTCTAACAAAAAAAGAGGACTTTGATAAACAATTTTTTTGTCCGTACAGGAAGATTTTTTGCAAGAAGATCCATGGTAATACGTCGATAAAGTGTTTGGTTCGGATTAATTAGAGCGACGAATTTAAGTGAGAGGAACAGGTGTACGTGCAAAATTTATGATTGATATTAAGTTTTTACAACGCGAAATTGTTACTTTTTCCTCCCAAAGAACGCCTCCGGATTATAATCTTAAAAGAATCCGTTGCATTTTACATTAAGATGAATACGTATTATTTTTCTTCGATTCAATAACATGACACAAATTGACTTTAATTGTGGTAGCCTTACATAAATCTGCTTCTTTTTTAAATAAATCTCATGCACCACCAATTGCACAATTTCATCTTTTATTGTTGTTGTTTAAAATGGTAAAAAGCAATAAAAATATTATAATTTAATTTTTTGACCTTTTTTCTTGATATATATAATGTAATTTCTCAATGGTTTATGCTTAACAGTAAAATTTGTTTACTAAAATGCAGACTCTTATGCTTAACTGCATGGATTTCAGAATGAAGTCAAACTACAAAGCAATTTTCATCTAAATGCATAAAACAATCATGTTCATCTTAACGCCTCAAAAACACTTTTTCCTTGTGCTCAGTTATTGCTAGCTTTCTCAAACTAGTTTCCGTAGATTACCTACTTGTAACCAAATCACTTATTAAAAATGTTGGCGTAATTATCTTTAGGATAATTATCTTTGGTAAAAATGAAATTGAGGAAGATGTTCCCCCTTTTTCGAAGAAAAGTTCTAATTACTTCCTTAACACAGAAAAAACGCTATCGCAATTTAAAGAAAGAGAAATAAATTTGCTTTTATTTCAATAATTACCATATTGTCTTATCATAGATTTCGTCCATTATCTTAATGAAATGTTACTTAAATCCTTGCCAATTAGTTAAATAAATAGTCAATTCATATTCAAACAAATCGTTATTGAAGTAAAACATTTACATCTTTTGAATATCAATTTGCTTTATTGCAATCACTTTTTGCACGTTAATTAAGTAAACTAGTGTGAAGCAACTTAACAACATAAAAGTAAATTCACATTTTTCTTATTACTAAGATACTTCATTTAATTGTTTAGCTAACTGTTCATAACTAAGATTGAACTTAATACAATAAACTCTCTCACTTGGAGAAATTTCTATTTTCTATATATCGACTGCATAACGACAGTTCAAATAAAATTATTGTTATTAAAAGAAGCGATTATTTGAAATAAAAGAAAAAATGGACAATAAAAAGGTTATAGGTTCAAGATGCAATGAAAAGTAAAAATCTTGTTCATTAAATAATTAAAATAAAATAATGAAAAGGGCAAGTGAAAACTCTCTCTTTTTATTTACCTGCAATGAACTTTAAATCATTTTAATAAAAAGTCAGATAACGTTCGGCAAGAAAGAAATTGAAACTTAATTAATCGCGGCATTTTAATTTAAAATAATGCAAAATCGTTTCGCATTTAACGCCGAGACTTTTCATACTCTTATTTATTATCCTTTTATAAATATTGTCCCACATTTTCTCATTACCCCAAGAGATTGTTGATTATATTCGCATAATCGCCATATGAAAATCGTGGGCAAATGAAAGCACCTCACTGATTCACAATGGAAACATGTTTCCATTTGTTTCAATGTCAAAAGTTAATGAAAGCTTCGCTCGCAGCTCGTCTTCACATTATCTTCTGTGTTAATTTCCATTTCACACGTTTTTCCTCTTTCTGTTTTGCGCGTTGTGTGTAAGTGAAAATGAAATTAAGGTCGATCTTTAGTCGCAGGCCGTTTTCTCTCATAATTTCAACTCAGAGCTTCAACCAGATTCCGAATGAAATTACAAAAGAATTTCAATTACTAATAATATGGATGATTTATAGACAATTTTATGTAATATTGATTATTTTAATTCCTTGTTAAAGATTATTTTATGGAATTAATTTGCATACTATTCAAAATAAGTTTTACATTTAGTTATTTAATTTGCCACCTCCGTTTGATGCTATCGGTGATTTCTTTTTATTTTGTAATATGATTTGTTTGACTTCATCCAAGTAGAAATTACGTTATCATTCTAACGTTATTACTCAACATCTTTACGAGCGGTAATTCATTGGAAATTTCCTTCAATTAACTGTTGATTAATTTTCTGCCTTGAAAGATATTAAAAATGATTCGACGGTGATAATTGAGAAAGTACTGAACACAATCGTTTGTTTCCTGTTTCCTTTATTGTTATTATTGATTGGAAATAGGTATAACGATTGACAGAAATTGATTAATTATTTGTTCTTAAAAATAAAATAAAAACCTTTTAGCATACGAAATTTCTATTTGCTCATAAAAGACTTTACTGTTGTTGAAAATTTAATTGTCTTCGAGTCGGTTCTTGTCATTAATTATTTCCAACAATTTAATCATCTAATTAACATAACTTATAAAAAAGAACTTTCTTTTTATGGTGAATTATTTCAAAATCTATCGATACAATTTCTACTATTGAACTCTTTGAATCGAAAATAAATTAAGTTGATTGTTAAAACGAGAGAATTTTAATAAAACGATAACATTATTGCCTTTGGATTACTACATTAAACTTTTCTTATTTAATCATGGAAAATTAAACTTTAATTCTAATTAATGAGCTAATCATTAATTTAATTGAACGTCGCATTATATTTAATGGAAAGTGATATTTTAATGGAAATAAAAATAAAGTAAATGGATGAACGCCTCTGTGTAAGAACAGCATTAAACGAATGTTAATTAAATGAGAGTATTAAAGGGAGAAAGAAGACGAAATGTGTAACAGTGAAAGCACGCAAATTGAACGAGGTATTATTCAATATACGTGATACTCTCATATAATTACCAGTCTCATTTTTATTGGATTCTCTTTTTAAATACCAATTTCTTGAAGATAAGGAGACAAGTTGAATTCAAGTTAAATGTTACGGACAAGAAACAACATTCCAATTATCTTAAATTAACATTATTTTGATCGGTTATTGCCGTCTATCTCTTTTCCTTTTCCCCGCTTCACGTTTTAATCCTCTGTCAATTTTGCTTAAGGAAGTCAACGAAGAAAGCCTTCGCAAAAAAGATCCTCGACTTCATGTAAATTTGTTCTTCAAACAGGAAAGTAATCTAATGTATTAAAGCTATTGTTAATTATGTACGCTGTACAACAAAAGGATTTCAAGATTTCATAAATAACAACAATGGCTACGGTGATAATAATAAGAGTACTTTCTTCTTCATTTTCATTCGGAAGAACCATTTTAAATGGTCGATACTCGAATGGTTTATTTTAATTATCGAGTTGGCAATACTTGCGTGTGTTCTTAACGGAAACAGGAAATATAATTCATAAGTAACAACGACAAATTGTAAATCAAAGTTATTTAATTGGAGCAATCGATTTTAATTATCACTTCGAGCGAATTTATTCACGGTCTATTGCACAAATCGGTTTCAATTGACTTCGTTTCGCTGGTTCGCAGATATTGAAAAATTGCGTTACGTAATCACGCTGGGGAATTGTTAATGGTAATAGCATTAAAAGTTCACGTTCAAAAACGTTGCACGGTAATGGCATTGGCAATAGGCGTTTTAAGAGAGCGCTTTTTTTCTTTTCAAACACGATATTATTCATTTGATGTCATGTAATAATCTCGACTTTTTGGTTTACTCAAAAATGTTGATTTTTAATTATTTGTTAAATAATTTTATGCGATTTGATTGACTTCGTTAAGGTAAAAATTGTGTCACCGTTAATTTATTCCGATCGTTAAAAATTTACGTTTGTCTTCCTTATCTTTAAAATCTTGAATTGTGTCTTTTGTTCAAAATTAAGTAACACCAATCGTGACAATTAACATGTAACTTATGTAATGCGAATTACGTTACATATTACGTTAATCGCTTCCTATTGTAGATCGGCATTGTAGAACATAATAATTAAATTTACTTTCCATTTCAAGGTCTAATAATAATCCAGCTCATGTTGGCATTTTTCATTGCATGAAGGTCGTTCATCTTAATAGAAGTAGTGCATAATAACGATTTAAAGAAAACAAAAACAACGAATGCAATAAAGTTGCATTTTCTAACGACAGTATGTGCATTGGAATATTTATTACACTTTCATGCGTTCGTATTCATTGGAATTACCCAATGAGACGTAAAAATAAGAATTAACAGTAACAATAGCAAATGCGTTTTATGTGACTTTTTGATTAATTGCTTTTTTATAATTTTATGATGTCCAAACGGTTTCGAAAGGTTGGATTTTCTAAAAGAATTACAGCGAACATTATCAAAAAACTCGTGATAACTAAACATTTTCCTCACGTTCGTTCGCTATTGAACAATCAAAAGCTTTCGTCGATAATCAAAAATTACCTTTCACGTCGGTCACAAGAATCGCAATCTTCGTCGAATACATCATAATTACTTATTAAATGACCCTCAAGAGCTGATAATGCTGATTATGTGATTGAGTCAACACGCTTTCTTATACAGACTGGTTTGCTGTTGGTTTTTTTTTGCAAGTAAACAAACTTCATTTACGAATCACACATGTTTATGATGTGCAATGATTATAACGTAAAATGCAACGATCTTACGTAATTCGCAAATAAGAGAAATCCACGGTAGTTAACGATTATCGTTTTGGAATGTGGGCTTTTTTAATGAATCACAAATAACATGGAAATTAATGCTGTTAATTTGAATCTTTGCGAATTGTAGTTTCAGATTTGTCGCCTGGTTGAAACTTTTGCGAACTTTGTAGGTGATTAGTGTTTAAGGTCGATGCTTTCGTACAATTTCATGCGACTTATAACATTTAGATTAGAAATCTGCACACATAAATATCGTTTATAATGAATGGGTGCACGAGTAATATTTTTACTGAATTAAATTAGCATTGAATCTCATTAGATATACGTTGAACTCTATATTATTATCGCTATTAAACGTATTTTCACTTATTATAATCAGCGCAAATAATAATAATTGTTACTGTTAAAACACTAATTTCTAAATAATAATTGCAAAATGATTCATAACGTTTTGCATTTGGCAAACGTTATCACAACGAAATGTTGTCACGAGGCAAGCAAATTGAATTAGATTCTATTGCCAAATTTTGAATAAAGAAACACACCTAACTGTATTATGTATTTCGGTTGGATTTACAAAATAAATTGCCAAATGGAATTTAAACAATTTAAAAACGTTCTAGTCCTTACGCAACGCTTTAATTTTCTCTCGTCAAAGAATTCACTTTTCTTTAACGTTAAATCGAACAAAAAAAAAAAAAGAAAAGAAGTAGCGGAATGAAATCGACGATGTTCGGTCTTAATTTAAACGATAATATTTCTTAATTATGTATTTGTATGTCTCCTTCATTTATTACCGTGATAAACAAATCATATTCATGAAAAGTGAAAGGATTCTTGCGTTCAGCTTTTAATACCAATAGCGCCGATGTTATTTTACCTTTAATAACAACAATTGGTCTTCGTTGTTGTTGTTGTTGGCTTTTACCTGTCTCATAATAATGTCCTGCACACCTTTTAGAGTTTGCGTTATTGTTATTATCTTACCGTACGAATGCTATGAACCGATTTTGCGTCGTGCAGAGGCGTATAAATTCTTTAAATATATTTCCGGTTTCGCAATTTATTCCGGCAACACGTAATCCTGCCGGTGAAATGGAAAGAAATGCAGAAAGAATCGCACCTTCCGTTGCTATAATTTTTTGCGCTCTCCGAAAACTTAATTAAATTCATCAAGAAATAATCCATCAAATTGAACACGAAATTAATTACGATAAAGGAATATTTATGTTAATCACGTTTTTTTACTATTAAACTAGGAACACTTACTTCCTTCGCCTGTAAACGGAAATTAAACAAACATCGACTTAATCATTTGTGGGATGGTCTGCATCTTACGTAATTAAATATGATTTAATTCCGTTTTTCTTTGTGCTGGTTTTAATGTTAAATTACGTTCGTTATCTAACAGAAGTTTCTTTTCAGTAAGCCTAATTTATTATAGAAATTAATCTATAATTAGATGTCTTGATGGTACAATTCGTCGAAGAAAAAATAACTTTCGTGGCAGTGTAATTGTAATTAATCATTATAAAATTTATATTTGTCGATTTAGGTTTCAGGAAACGGCGAAAGATAATGGTTTTCCTCGTTCGCATACGATTTGCGAGATGTAATAGTTTCGATGTGGAAGTGCGGATTCATTATAAATCCTTTAATTTATTTAATACGAAGCTTAGAGAGATTGTAAATTTGATGCTGAAGAATTTTCCAGTTGCAATTGGCAATTATTAATTTCTTCATACAAATATTATTGCAATTAATTTATGCAGTAAACATATTTTGATTTATAGCTGGGGAATTAAATATTAGATGCATTTTGTAAGGCATTAAGAATCGTAAACTTTTCTCGTTTTACATTTAAGCGATTTAATTGCAAGGATAATTTCTGCGATTCCAATTTCAAATTGCTTTCACTTCGTGCAAACAATTCGCGAATACTCGCTCGCTCAATGTGCGGTTTCGACTTGTGCCATAAAAGAATTGTCATTCGGTTATTGCTCAGTTTACATTTGAATAAATCATCATCGGTAATTGTTTGCAGTTATAAAAGCAATAAACGGCAACATATTCTCTTTCATTTTTGCAATCGTCCGAACCGTGCAGCTAATACAAAATATTGAGTAACTTTTATGTTGTTTAGAAAAAAAAACATTTAAATATTTATTCCATTGACACAATTAACTCCTTAACACATCTTCTGCATTAGAATCGTGTGTTTGCTTACGATAATACGATGTTTGTTAATGCTCCTCGAAATTTTCTTTTCTGTTCTCTCTCTTTCGTTCGCCTCCGTTTTGCAAAATTCTTTTCGATTTCTCACTTTTGACAATTATCGCTAATTGTATCGATTATGATCCCACGTTGTAAAATGCACGCAAGCGGGCAAAAAGTGCGTGTGAACGAAAGAGAAAACGGTTTATTACGAATAAAAGGATTTTAAGCACGTACGTAAAAAAATATAATAATAGTAATCGTTTAAAATGGTCTCGCCATTAACATCATCTTCATCGTTGCGCTCATACAACCCACACACACAATGACGATGGGTTCAAGTGAAATTTGAAGAGTTAAAGAACTAATTCGCTACATCTGAATATGCGTGTGAATTCTATTGTTCATTATTAAAAAGGAATCGATCCTATAAAGGAAGACCTTCTTTTTGTGATTAATTAACAATGCGTTAATTAAGTGGTAGAGTTCAAAATGAAAGAAAGCACGTTCTGGAAGGAAACCAAACGTAAATGAATCGCGTTGCAACGGCATTGTATGCAGAATCAATTCCTGCATCATCATATAGGTATAAATAGATTCGAGTGACTCTATAGTGAAAGTTTGCCATTATTGGTAATGCATGTTTGAAAAAAGGAACAACAACAACAACGATGCAATTAGATTGCACATCTTCATGGGGCAATTTTACTTCCTGCAACGATAATCGTCGATCAGAGAGAATAAAACGATTCGTAGAGAGAGGATTCGTCCATTCTAATATCGAACTCACTTCCGAGCTTGCGTTTGCACGAAAATAAACGATTAATATTGGGTATAGCTGTCGATTGATCGTTTAAATATTTGCATACATTTGCAAACGCTCGTTGCTGTTTCTCGTGCCAATTCGAGAATTTTCACCATTGCGAAGACGTTTAATTAAAACGTAGTTTATAATCGAGCAGATGGACTCACTTTCCATCATACTTTATTTATTACATGGGAAATGAAATTAAAGGCGCAGTTTGTTTTCGCGTGCTCCTTTTTTTAAATTTTGCTTGTGTTAATTACTTCCTCTATTTGGAAAACATCGATTTCGTAACGACCATTATTATCAATTAATCGTCCAATTCGTATACTTGAAAATCATCTCTTTAAAATTTTGTCAATTTTTTTAAAGTTTCACCGAATTTTAATTTCCAATAACAATTTATAAGAAAGTAGAAATCTCTGCAGTTATTATTAAATTTAAAAAACTAGAGCTCTTATCTGATTAACAATTTTCCTTTTCAAATAAGCAAGATTCTTATCAATCATTAAATCTCGTGTTACATTCAACGCGATCAAATGAATTTTATCATTGCAGAAAAGAAAGTGATCATAAAGTCAATGTCGCCGGTTGAAACGTATTCAGCCATAAGTCGTTTAAGCGCGACAGGTTTATAATGTTGATTTGTGTCTTTATATGAGCATGAAATTGCTTTTATTTTCGATTAAATGTGACTTTAATTCGATATCTATGACATTATAAATTAATTGTAGCAGTTAATAAAACCTAAGAATATGCAGTAGCAAATTAATTTACATCAATTGCTACAGTAACTTTGAGCTTTTGCAATTTTTACAAATGCTAAAAGGTAAACGGGAGGAAAAGCAATAAGAATTAAGTTGCAAATATTGACATTAATCGGTTGTAATTATTGGATGATGACGAAAGGAACAAAGAGGAATTTCACTTTTTTATTTGGTTGCCAAAAAAAGGAGATAATTTGCAAGCGGGTACTTAACGCGACTTCATATATGGGTTTATGGATGTACCGAAAAACCTATGATTATAATTTATGTAATTTTTTTCATTACGATTACTACACTCGACTTTCATGTAATTTAACTTTCTTTGGCACCTCCTCGCTTCATTTGCTTTTTGGAAATTTGTTTCGTTTTAATTAATAACACTTGTAAGACATGTTGTTGCCATTTTTTTTATTAAGTTGCCCTTATTAATTAAAATAATGATTTTTTTCTTCGCTCTTAAAGACCAGATTTCAATATGTTGCATTACAATTAATTCCTTTTTATTTATCAAGTGAGGTGTGTATAATTCGAGAAAGTGCAAGTTTATAAAAGTTTTAATAGAGTCTTAGAAATGAAATTGATTTAATAAACGAAGTTCGTGCGTTTGTGATGGAAAAGAAAATAATTTCAAATTGCGAAATGGACAAATACAAAGCGAAGGAAATCAATTGGCGAATTGTTTATGTTACACAACAGTCTCAAAGTGGCCATTCATTGTTTTAATTGCTTCCGATAAATTCCTTAAATCGATTTGTCATTATTGATTATTATTAATAATAGTCGTTGGACTACGTGCAAAGTAAAGAATATTTGATGGCTGTTGATTGTCGAACCAAAACAGGAAGAGGTTTTATATAAGTCCTACTGAGAGATTAACAAATACTTATTGTTCTTATGGTATAATAAAACCTTTCAAGAACAACTTCCTCTAGGTATAACCATATATACGTCTGCTGCAAACGATTAGCTTCTAGTAGATGAAGTATCCAATTTGTGAAAGTCTTAATGAGATTTTTATAAGAGCTGACAATTGGTGAAAATTGCATTGTCTACAACTATCGATGATCCTTCAAATATCTTGATATAGAAATTACGAAAAATTTCTTCCACCTAGTTCCGATTTGATCGTAACAACGTCCCCATACCAGAACAAATGCAAATTAGATACAGATTTTTTTTGCGTTAGAAAACAATTTAAATTAAATTACATGTAATTGTTCTAATTATTTGCAATTTAATTCAATTGAATTAGAAAATAAAAAATAGACTACAATAAAATCGATAATTTCTCCTTTAAACGGTTTTAATAATTATTTAAAGCTTTCTATCAATATAATGAACAATTTAAAGGTAGCAGTAATCATTTAGCAATTATTTCCGGTTCCATGCTATGCGTAAATTACTCGGAATTGTTCATTCTTTCTGCCTATTAAAATTTCAACAATTTATATATTATAGGATCCACTAAATAACGTTACGCAATGTTAGTATTCGCCTACACTTTCGTTTTATGAAGGAAGATGCCTCTTGGTAAATTGATATGCCCACTGGCTGGTTTTCTTTTTGCAATCTTTTTGTGCATAGTCATGGAACTTTTCACTTTTTGACGCAGCCAGATGAAATTTATCTTCTGTATGACGATGTTCCTCTTCGCGTTATTTCCTCGTTGGCTTTCTCAAATTCCTAGGGCGTTTTAATATCCAAAATCCAACTGAGAAATTATCATAAAGCCATTAATCAAACGTTTTCATTTCGAATTGTTTAAAATTGTGAACTTTGAACTTAAACTTGAATTCCATATACGAACACTTGTAGATGTTGCTCAGTTTCCTTAGGAAAAACGCTAAAATTTGCATAAAGTATCCAATTATTATAGCAAATTATAAATCATTAAATAATAGCATTTTAATCCAAATTGTTTTTGTCTGATTACAAATTTTATAGTAGCTGGAATTTATGGGAATAAGCTATTTCTAAATGTGTGTTAAGTTTAGGCAATCTCAAGGATTAACACAAAGCTGCTGTGAGAGTAAAAGTAAGCATCTGTTGAAGATTATAACTTCTGTGGTGATCATTTTGTGCAACGTTGGTTGCCTATACCTAGATGAATTTCAGACGAAATTTTGCAAAAAATAGTTTTGTTTCCTTGAAAATTTAAAGCCACAAGAATTTCTGCGTTACGCTTTGAAACTTGATAGAATATTTCAGTAATTTTAATTTTATTGAGCTATTAAAAGCGTTTATAATATATCATCCTTCAGGATATGGATTATCCTTAAACTAAAAGTGTTGTCCTCTGTTGCAATAACATAAGAGTGAACTTTATTAGGTCTTTCTGATGATGCTTCAATGCTACATTGCTCATCAATTACCATTTTAAAAGTTTTGCTAAGTAAATTCTTAAAGCGATTGATATATTCGGGAGATTTCAACGATCGATGAGACAGCGCACTTTTCGCAATATTCGCAATTCTGAAGTTGATTTTGCAAATAAACATTTTGTTTCCTTAAAAATTTAAGCTCACATGAATTTCTGCTTTACGCTATGAAATTTGTCAGAATATTTCAGGAATTTTAATTTTACTTAGCTATTCAATGTCTATTATCCTTAAACTAAAGTGCAAAGCAATAACTAATAACTGAAGTGCTTTTCTTAAGATGCTTCAATGTTACATTGTCTATCAATGGCTATTTTAAATTTGTTGGTAAGTAAATTCTGAACACGCGCGAAATATTCGGGAGATGTAAATGATTGATGAGATAGCGAACTTTTCGCAAAATCGCAATTCTGCATAAAATTTCTCTACTAGTGCTATTACATTGTATAGGACCTGAAGTTGAAGGCCTGTTGCCAAAGGAAGATTAAAGGATTTTGTCATTATCAACTCAAGTGTCTTTATTAGATGAATTTCACCTAAAGTGTTAATAGCAATAATTTAAGAGTTGTTTCATTTTGAAAAAATGATTCATGTAACAACTTTACTTGTTATAAGTTATTTGCCGTAATAACACAACGGATCGTGATTTGAGTGAAAGTAAAATAAATTACGTGAGTGGCGCGTATATAGAAAACTGGCAGAAAAGAAAGTGGTCGGGTTTTACTTTTATTTGGGAAAACAAAAAGGAAAGAATTATGATTATCGTCGATATCGCAACGATTTTACCATCATCAAATATGATTTCTACGAGGGAATTGATTATTTAGATTTATGTTAATCGAGAATAACAAAAATTAGACGTTTTCTTTTTCGACATAGAAATTTATTAAACGATTCGCTTATTATCGCGGAGAGAAGACTAAATTTTACACAAACTTAACAATTAATAACAATTAGTGCAAGCATTTACAGAAATGCACAATTAATAATATCATTATCAAGAGAATTATTATAATACATGGAATGAATGCGTATTATCTCGAATTGGAACTAACAAAACCGAGATTCAATCCTCTTTTACGTTTTGAACTTTCCAATTATAATAAATTGCGTCCATTGGACGTAACAATTTGATGCATCTGCAAGTGGATGAAATTAATTTAAAATAACGCAATTACCATCGCACTCGTTTTACCTATTGCTGTGTGACTGGCTGGCAGGTACCCAAAGTATTTTGGTATTAATTAAGATGTTGAATCATTACCACCAACCTCCGTGTCCGTGTCCATGGCCTAAACCTCCTCCAACTCCAATAGTCTCTACGTGCGTGATCACCGGTTTCTCGACGACGATTTTCTTAACAATCGGTACGTGTTTGACGTGATGATGGTGAACCGTGTGCACGTGGTACGGTACGTGGATCACAACGTGTTTGCTGCAAGGAGGAAGAATTGGAAAATGCGAATTTTTATCGGGTCGTAAATTATAAAATTCCAATTTAAAAGAATGAGCGATTACGAAAGCGATTCGGCGAAAGTAAGATAATTTATTACGTAAACCGCGTGCCCTCGAGTCAATGAAATTCGAGAGAAAGGTAAAAGTGATTCGATGGAGAAAACCATTCAGACGGATCTTTCACTTGTTTCTCTAGAAGGCACGAATTTCCGGAAGACGTTCGATTGCTTCATAATTAAATTAATTTTAAAAAGATGTCAAAGAAAGCCGAAGATTTACACTTTACAAACTCACGTATGGATTTTGGTCTTAGGTTTCAGGAATTCTATTGGATTCTTTTTAACGCTTTAAAAAGGAAAACTGTGAATAACGACGATTTACTACTGTAACTTTTGAATGAAATGAATTTATCTGCTGATTATTGTTCTTGAAGTAAGTCACTTACTGTCCACCGCCGCCACCGCCATGACCGCCCGGCAGAGGACTACACGTGGCTACGACTAATAAAGCAGCGAGGAGGAAAAACTGAAACAGAGAGCGTTTAATTAGTAAGGATAATCTTCTTCGCTCGTGTGACTGCAGCTTCGTACTTACCACACATTTGGAGGACATTTTTGGCGAGATGAAGAATGATTTGGTGGTAATTTGTTAATGCAGAGCACACAAATTCGTAATGATACAGTTAACGCATTTTACAATCGTTTATATATAAAATGATACCCTATTCGACTCCCTACTACTCGGCTACCACGGAATATTACAATTTCTTTATGGGACCCAGCCGTGCCTTCTTTCTTTTACTCGCTAATTCATTGCGTTCATTATTATTATTTGGAGAGATTACATAAAAAAAGGAAATATTTTAAGAATACGTCCAATCGTTATTATACCAGACAAAGTATGCGAGTGAAAGATGAGAAGAGGATTTCGCCGGAAAAGATTTCCTTTCTTTATTGTTTGTTTGTGCGAGCACAACACTTTTTAGGAACTAAATTATGCAAATCTTAATTCGCCAAATTTGTTAATTAACGAATTTGCATATGCTTGACATTTTGGGTTGGTTGTTATGAAATCCTTGCAAGTTTTCCCAAAAGAGTATCCCGGAAATGTTTGTCGTCGTTTATGGCAATTTTGCTGATTTAACAAATGTAAGCATGTAGCAATGTAGCATACACTCTGTATACAAATACGTCATGGTAGACTGAACAATAAAAATGAAGCAATTAAGAGCAGATATTAATTAATTAGCGATAACAATGAAACAACTTTTACCGAAAATTTAATCAAATTCGTTTTTGTTCGGTAATCTCGTACAAATTAACGAGAATTTGATAATAAACCGAATTAAGTGGGTCACTAATTTAGATTTTAAATTAGAATTCCATCATGGAAAATCCGGGAAACGTACGTGCAAATTTCCACGTCAATCTTGACACCAGTAACAACTTTCCCGGTTGCATTACGAATTCTTTCAGATTATGTGCAATTAAATAAACTTTTCCATAACGAATTTATGATGATATCGTTTCCGGACTTGTGCCGCAGATAAATTTCATCGACTTATGTGGAAACAAGATTTAATACGAATAATAAGGTCGTAAGACGAATAAAGCGTAAACATTGAACCGGTTTAATAATTCTTAAAATGAAATTCGTTGCATGTGGTTGCGAAACGGATAATCATTTTTATATCCGGTCGTTTTTGTGATTTTCTTTTTATTGCCACACTTTCTAACCATCGCCTGAGTGCATATCAACTCTGTTTGTTACATAATTAATACGATTGATGAAAAATTCAAATTGAATGAATTCGAGGTAACAAGATACGGTTTGCGTGTGCTCGATGTTGGATGCAACAGGAGACCGGAAGGTTTTCTCTTCTACCACGTTTCCCCTTTTCATCTGATTATGTAAGTTTGTTCTGAGAGAAGGAGAAATTTAGCTGCTATAAATACAATAATTGTAGCGTTGCGTACAAAATCGCCTTTTCTAATGGGAGAAAAACTGTTTCGTTATTTTCTAACTTGTACTCGGAAAAAACGATAAGGAAAATAACGACAGTTTTCGTATTATTAAGTCGTTAAATTACAAATTCACGTCGTGCCTTATTGCGAGAAACTTAATTAAGAACAATGACCGAAGGGAGAGGAAAGAGTTTAATAAACCAAACACGCAACGTAATTTTCCAATGTGTGTTATAATTCAAATTGAAATCGAATAATTTTCCTTCGTAGATTGCATAATTGCTTCTATTTGTTTATTTTCCGTTTGTTCGCAATCTAATTTGTTGTAAAGTATTCCATCGACAAATTATACATGTAATACACGCACATTTACAATTTGTACGATTGTAGATACGACGATAAAGGAGTGTGATTTTAATTGTTCTAATGAAACCAGAAATTGTCTTTAGGAATTTACTTTTGTCTCATATTCAACCCTCAAACAGGGAGATTCCTTAAGGACTTTTTCAAAACATCTTTCACAAGAAGTCTTATGTTAACTCTTCTCGATAATACTAAACAACCATCTTTATTTAATTAAACAAATTCAATTGAACAATGTAAAACTGAGAATCTATTACTCTATTCTAATCAAATTAATGCTCAAGATGCGTGTGATCTATATGATGATGGACATCGTGATGTTCGAATGAATGCTCGTCGAAATCGTGATGATGCTCGTCCTCGTCTTCGCCGTGGAAGTAATGATGATGCTCGGGGATCTTGACGATCTTCGTGACCGGCTCCTTCTTGATTTTCTCGTGAAAGTAATGATGATGTTCGGGCACTTTGATTAATTTCGTTACGTAGACCGTTTTCACCTTCGTCGGTACGTGAATTTTATAATGAACACTACTAAAGGAAGAATGATTCAGTCGTTAATTTATGAAAATTATGGAACGCTTTACTTACTGCTTGTGGCTGGGATTGCAGTTGATTAGTAATAGATTAATTAATATGAATGTCCACTGGGAAAAAAAAGCGCAAATAATTGCACTGCTCGATTAGAAATTAATATTTCATGCAACTTACCACGATGCAAATTGCATTCATCTTGCGGACCGACATTGAAAATTTTAACGTCTCGAACTTGAATTCTGCAATTTCATCGTATGAGGTCTTATATAAATTGCAATTTCATTGCACATTAGTGGGGAAACTGCATGGCATATTAATTATTTTTGCCATTACCATTATTACAGCTATTTGCATTTCATTTCTTGCTTGCGTTCAAGTACAACTCTCATCATGATTATTATTCTTTTTAAATGAAATTGAAAGCAGTCCTCCTGTTTAATGCCAATTAATTAAATGACCGCATGATGGGTTTCTTTCTGAGTTGTTCCTATTAGAAACTACGAATCATCATTATAAGCATACGTTATTATCTGCGCGCGAATTCAATATAAAACTGGACACACGGTTTTGATTAGCTGATTTATTGCAAACTTTCGAATGGATTTGAAAATAGCGTGAACGAAGTAGAGTTTAAATAACAATAATTGCCAATTAAGCTTAAAACTAATAAAATTCGCTTTAGTATCATCTTAAAAGTATTTGGTGCATTAAAATCTGCGATTTAATTAACAATTCGACTTTCACAAAAATCATTTACAATCATTGAATTAAATGATTAACAAAGCAGCGGTTTCTCTGCATCGAGACGACACGACGAAATTGAATTATTAATCGTCGTCGGAAGAAATCTTCAATTTCGCGCTGAGATCGATGCTGGGTTTAAATCACGAAATGAAAACGAGTGGACGTAAACGAGAAGTACAACAACCTTATGGCTGCAGAAGAAAAAAGTTAACTCGTGTCTTGCAAACTTCTTCTTTTTATCGTAATTTCGCATCGCCATTATCTACAAGTTTCTACGTGCTGGATATATGAAACTTTCCCTCTTATCCATTACAAATCCTTTTTTTCTTCTTTCGTTAATGGCTCTCGTTTTAGTTTCTTGCAATTAAAATGTGTTAAATTATCCTTGTAACGAACTTCCGATAAGTAACGAGTAAATCTTTTCCACTAAGAACTTTCTTGAAAAGACGAAATCTCCAAAGATAGATATTTAATACAGAACAAGAATGCGATTTCTGTGCGTGAAAACGTCTACTTTAGTTCCAAAATGAGCTTATTGCAATTTGCGCAAAAATGGAAAAGTAGAGAAGGGTTCCCCCCTTCTATAAAGTGCAAAATTTAAAGAAAAGAAACTAAAAAATGAATGCATCTCAATGTAAAACTCGCATTTAAACTCTAATTAATCGACCTTTAAAGTTTATTTCCATAATTAATCAATTTAAGGGTTCCAAAATGAGCTTATTGCCATTACATTTGGCCATCCTATTTAATTGAAGAGGAGAAAATTTGGTATAAGTCCTATTTCTGTAAATGTTAATCAGCTCGTAAAACTCATTTAATTATTGTACGTTTATACCCTCAGGTCTTTTCATTGATTAAAAAAAAGTAGTCGTTAGTAATAAATTAACGTGACAACGTATCTTTTCTTATCGCCCTTTTAATCGCTAACAAAAAGAGGAGGAAAAACATTAACTGTTGCCTCTTGTACTTTTATTATGAAACTACATTAACAGTTACTAAACTAGACTCTTTTGTCGTGGCAAGCGATCGCTAAAAACAAACGTATTCTACAAGAACGTGTAGTGCGTCAAAGTGCTAAAAAAATGCCGGAAAATGCTGTAAGACCGGCAACGAAAGGAATCGATCAATCCGATTGCTTCGTTTGCATCATAAGGCCATCGATGGCATTCGCGTCGTTCAGCGGTCTAACGGTGATCAAATGCGAATGTCCGCACACGAACAAGAACGCACAACGTCAAACGGTCAGCAAATCGAAGTTCTTTTACGCCGTCTCCTTACTTTATACGGTAATATTCATGCTGATCAGCTACAATTTACTATCTTTGTACTTGCAATGCAACACCAAACTGAATTGTTTCGAAACGATCAGCGAGCTATTGTTCGCGTCGAACGCATTCCTTGCGATCGCAATCTATTTGCGATTGAGCGACATGAGGATCGACGAGTTTAAGAAATGGATCGAATTGTTCGAGCGAAAGCGCTCGTTCGGGATGCGGACGCTGTTGTCGGCTAAGAAGATAAAGGAACTGATATCGTTCAGCTATCGGTGCTTTGCATGCGTTTTATTGTTGATCACGATATTCGCAATTCTATCGTACGCATCACCGACGAAGACGCGTACCGTTCGGTACTATTTGACGTGCACCGGTTCGATCTTGAGCGTTTACGTGCACCTGGTGGTGATTTTCCAGTTTACGATCCAGCATTTGTTCTTGAAATCGTTGAACGACGTCTCGCTGACGACGACGGTTCAATTCATGTGCGACGCGTTGCCGGAGGACCATCGTCTGGTCGAGGACAATCGATCGTGTTGCGACGGGGAACGGCAAATGTACGAGAACGTTGCGTTGGAAGCGCGACTGACGAACATGATTAAGCTTCGTATGGCCGCGTACGATATCATTCAATTGCTGCACCGGTTCATCAGCACGTCGGTGTTCTTCTGGATCACACTGACTTTAGCCATCCTCATCATCAACATTTACGTCATCATTAAGGTCGTCACGACGGGGTCGAACGATAGCGTGAATTTACTGCTGGAAATCAAAACGTATTCCATCATAATCAGCATCGTCTTCATGCTGACCATCATCGAAGACACCAGCAAACAGGTGAGCGTACGAACGAGTTTAATAATTCATGTGAATATTCGTCCTAATGATAAGTGTAAGTAATTTATGCCGTATCATTTCCTACTCGATGATGATTATTGGAGCTATCGTCTATTCCAATCGTTTAACATTTAAATGACGCTTAATAACAGTCGATTATTGATCTCTTCTTATCGCCCAACACAACTCCACGATACGCACAGGAAACAAATGGAATAAAGATTAGTTCGATCGACGAAATGGCGAGAGATTGCGTATTCTGCGTTTTCAAGTATCTCTTCGTCTATTTCCGCGTCATCGGCCTCTATTCGCACGATTACCAGTGTTTCCACGATGGCGATGACCCTCCACGTGTACGCATCACGTTGCTGAAACCGTGGGCAATCGTATCGTTATCGATAGCCCTAACGCTGATCGTCTCGGTGATCGTCGACCAGCAGCACGTGTTCCACGAGCCGTTCAACATGTATCACGTGATCAGATCGTTCACGAACAATTACAGTTTGTTCTCGACCACCGTCATCGCGACGCTACTGGTTACGTCTGCAAATGTGCGCGTCAAGAATTTCATCGGCATCCAGGGCATTCTGAACGCGGCGAGCGATTTCGGCGTCCGCGACGTAATCAGCGTGCGAATGTGTCGAGTTTTGCAAGTAGGCACGTTGTTCTATTCGTGGACGTTCGTCGCACTGCTGATCTTCTACATCTATTACATATTCTACACGCTGCACGACGGTTACTTAATTTTTAAAGCCCTGCTGATGTTGTTCAGCATGTATTTGGATTTCGGTTTGATGTGCGCGGTCTTTTTGGAAGCCTTCACCTACAAATTGATTATGAAGCGTTTGTATTCGCACATCGAACAGATACTGATCGCGCGAAGACGCAGATTCAAGGAGCACGGCGAGACCGCCACGGATATGACGCGGTTAATGAGACTGATGCGACTTACGTTCGCCATTAAGACAACTATGGTCAAGTTGTATTCGCAATTATTGAATCCGGCTTCGTTGTTTTGGCTCCTGAACATCGTCGTCGTGCTGACGTTCGATTGCTTCCTGCTGTTGCACGCGATGTTACGCGACGAGATGGATCTGCTGGGGTTGCAATATTATTTGTTGGATTTTCGCGTATACGTTTCGCAAGTGCTCATTCTAATCACGTTAATAACCCTCGACGAATTCACAAACGCTGTAAGTATCCACGTGTAGACAAATAGTATGTAAAACATTTGATGTTATCGATTCAAAAATGTTTCGAAGTCGTTTGAATTTTTTTAACCAACCGTTATATTATATCGGGTTTGGTCCCTTTTTTTTGGTAAAATTTGAATCGCTTATTCAATTATGAAATCATTATTTCCGTCATCGTCAAGGTTATCACGACGGGGTCGAACGATAGCGTGAATTTATTGCTGGAAATCAGAACTTATTCCATCGTAATCAGCATCGCTTTTGTGCTGACCATCGTCGAAGACTTTAGCAAACCGGTGAGCGTACGAGCGAGTTTAATAATTCAGTTAAATAATCATCCTAAATGATAAGCGTAAATAGCTTATAACAAATTGATTCGAGCGATGATCTTGTGATTGTGAAACGCATCAATCATTTCCTATTTGATTGCGATTATTACTGTTATCACCAACACCAATCGTTTAACGTTGATATTAAGCTTAATAGCCGTCGATTATCTATTTCCTCTTATCGCCGAACACGACTCCACGATGCTCACCAAAAAAAATCATATGGAATAAAGATTAGTTCGATCGACGAAATGGCGAGAGATTGCGTATTCTGCGTTTTCAAGTATCTCTTCGTCTATTTCCGCGTCATCGGCCTCTATTCGCACGATTACCAGTGTGTCCACGATGGCGATCACCCTCCACGTGTACGCACCACGCTACTGAAACCGTGGGCAATCGTATCGTTGTCGATAGCCCTAACGCTGATCGTCTCGGTGATCGTCGATCAGCAGCACGTGTTCCACGAGCCGTTCAACATGTATCACGTGATCAGATCGTTCACGAACAATTACAGTTTGTTCTCGACCACCGTCATATCGACGTTACTGGTCTCGTATGCGAATTTGCGCGTCAAGAATTTCATCGGCATCCAGAGCATTCTGAACGCGGCGAGCGATTTCGGCGTCCGCGACGTAATCAGCGTGCGAATGTGCCGCGCTCTGCAAATAGGCACGTTGTTCTATTCGTGGACGTTCCTATCGCTGCTGATCTTCTACATCTATTACATTTTCTACACGTTGCACGATGGTTATTCAATTTTTAAAGCCCTGCTGATGTTGTTCAGCATGTATTTGGATTTCGGCTTGTTGTGCGCGGTCTTTTTGGAAGCCTTCACGTACAAATTGATGATGAAACGTTTGCATTGGCACATGAAACAGATACTGATCGGGCGAAGACGCAGCTTCCAGAAGTACGGCGAGACCGTCATGGATATGACGCGGTTGAGGAGACTGATGCGTCTCACGCTCGCTGTTAAGACGAACGTGGTCATTTTGTATTCGAAATTAATGAATCCGGCCTCGTTATTTTGGTTCTTGAACATAGTCATCGTGCTGACGTTCGACTGCTTCCTGCTGCTGTACGCGATGTTGCGCGGCGAGATGGATCTGTTGGGGTTGCAATATTATTTGTTGGATATTCGCGTATACCTCTCGCAAATGCTGATTCTAATCACGTTAATAACCCTCGACGAATTCACAAACGCCGTAAGTATCCACGTGCAGACAAACAGAACGTAAAACTTTTGATGACAATTGAAAATTGTTCTGAAGACAGATCTTAACTTGATAAACATCATTTGCGTCATCCACATTAAACATTCATTTATAATACATTCTTTACTAGATTAACATCTAACAACATCATTAAGTTGATTGATAGTTTATCAATTTAACAATCGCAATCTGTTCCTAGTAAATGGTTCTATTGATCGCTCATTGCCGCGCTGCTAAAGTAGATATTCCAGTTCAGTTTCGCCTCCGATGAAAATGCTTTTCGAACGACGCAACGACGAGCAAAAAAATAGCGAAGGTTGTGTGGTTTGTGCCATTTGGCCATTATTCTATTTCGTACCGTATCATTTCATAAGTTACAATTGCCGGCATAGAAATGAATCGGTCAATGAAACGTATTTTAATGCGTCGTGGTTCCGTGCCGCAATCACCAACTTTATTTTACTGTGCGGTCTTAAGAAAATGTACGACATCATACTAATTTTGCTAAACAACGACGATGCCATCGCGTTCACTTTTTACTTTCACGAATTGTCCGTTCTAATCGCTTACATGATCATCGTGACCGATTGCTTTCTTAGATCCGGCACCAAGATGCTCTCGCTAACTGGCCATCAAAGTCTGATCGAATTTATTGAAATGTCTTTCTTGAAATTAACCGAAGACGAGTCGAAGGATTTACGCAGAAAATCGCTATTTTGTATAGTCACATGTCTAATACAAGTATCGGTTTACGGTTATTTGCTCTTCAATTTTCCCAACGGTTACTTAGCGGGTTTGATCCCATTTATTGGTAAAATTTCGATCGCCTATTCAATTACGATACATTCGCGTGTCTTCTATATCGAATGTTGCATGCAGAAATGCTTGTATCGGAAAGTGTCTGCGGAAATTAATGATTTGTTAATTGGAACACGTTATCGGTATTATTTAGTGAACAATTTGAAGAGATGTCGTTTCTATTACATCATGATCATGAAGAATTTTCGCGTCTTTGTCAGATTTTACAGTAACAATCTCTTAATCGTTTACACCATACTCGTATTAGTGATTATTTACAACAGTTACATCGTATTATTGCTAATTAACACGTTTATTGGCGATTGGAAGTTTCTGCTAGTGGTAATTAATTTGATTTTTAATTGTATGGTAATCGTCCAGTTTTCAATAATTGGCGAGTCGATGAAAAGGATCGTAAGTAGTTAACAGTTAGCTTTAGAATTGATAAATGCTAATTCAAAAAGAAAATATTCACTTAAACGTACTATTTCAAACCGAAAGAGCGTTGCGTAAATGGTGGATGCGCCGGGCATCTTTCTGCTTTTTGTTTCCCATTTTAATAGGACTACGATTTTCTTGTGAATAAATTAAAGTGATCATTACACTTCTTCATTCATTCGTACGTTTCTGTGAATATGAGTTAATTGTACCCATTAATATTTTATATCACTTAGATATTCGTCTTATTGCTGATATCATTATCGATCAAACAATTCGAATCATACGTTATCAATTACACCAAATTGTCATAATTCAATTATTAACGTTAACAGCTTCCTTCAAGTTCGACTTAAATTATATTTAATTACATATTTCGATTTTATCGATTCCCCGACACACACATGAACAACTTATCTGAAATTGCATTACTGAAACATGAAACGTGTACATTTCAATTTAATTCTCGCTTAGTCCGAATGTGACACTTTCAGTCACTGATATCGCGCACTCGAACAAAGTTTAGTTAACTATGAGCAACGTATCGCGAAATTGCGTCGTATGTTTAATGCACCCGTGGTTGAAATTCTTTCCCGTCATCGGCATAATTGGCGCGTTCGATGCAAAGTGCAATCACGATAAGTTTCGCAAAGGGTGCGAATTCACGAATAATTGGATTTACGCCGCTATCGTGCTCTCCTCTCTCACCGTGATTATCGTAGTTTCCAGTTTGGACATCATTTTTTTCGTTCAAGCGAACGACTTTAACATTTACAACGTTTTCAAACTGCTAACGGACACGTTAGTGATAATGAACACGGTGCAATTCCAAATATTGTACTTCGTCTTCTCGAATTCGCGTAAAACGGAGATTGAGGCGTTCATGGTCCTCCTCAATGCGAAATATCTGCACGGAATCGACACGCTGCTGAGCGTCAAATATATCGCCGCGTTTCGCAAAAATTCGAATTTAGTCCTGGGCATGTTCTTCATGGCCACCGTCCTTCTTACGTCAATTAATGCCTTTGCCGAAAATTTCGACAATTGGTTCGATTACGTTAAGGTCGCGGTGCACGCGTTCGCGTTTTACGTGGATCTATTGAATCTGATCGCCGTCGGTTTATTATTCGTCGTTTACAGTTACGTTTTCAAAAAGGCGTACGAAGACGTGACGAGAACGATGGTCAAAAGGCGCGATTATCTGTTTCAAAGCTGTCTAATGCAAGTGAAGAAGATCCATCGCATGCATTCCAGTATCTATTCGAATTATCGATACTTTACTAAATGCATACACGTGCAAGCGACCGTTTGGACATTGTTATCGGTCACGGCGACAATCTTGAACGTTTACGTCGCCATCGGTAGACATTTTCAACGCGCTTCCGTTCAATCGGATGGCGACTATACGATAGCGAAGCTACGCGTGTTTACTGTTACGATCGTTATGAATTTTGTCGCGTTTCAGGTGGAAAACATGACGAGATCGGTAAGTGAATTAGTTTTTAAGTCATATGTAACTCGTACTTTCAGTGTTAACGTTTGGTCTGCTCTCGCTATTGATCCGCGTTCTCTGAACAAACCTACATTAACAATACTTCAATTGGATATTAAATTATCATGATTACAAAATAATTGATGTTTGTTCAATTAAAAACGGAAACGCTAACACGAGATCAATATAATTCGACATCTAAATAAACTTTAGTACAACTATATCGCGCTCCTAGTTTCGTTCTCGCGCGCAACCAAATTATGGCGATAAAATCCAATTGCTTCCTGTGCATTCAAAGTGTTTGGCTAAAATTGGGTCTAGTTTTCAGCATCACCGGTCTCTTCGACGCACGATGCTCTCACACCGCGAATTTAGACGTTTACGCAATAAAACGAAGTTTACTTTTCTCCGCAATAATGGCCGTACAAGTCTGCTTAGAGTCGGCAGTCACGGTCCTCGATGTTAAGCTATTCATCGACACGAAGACGTTTAATACGAACGCGGTGTTCCAAATCGTCACCAACACGATTTTGATATTGAACACGGTCTATTTCCAAGCGTTTTACATATACAAAACGAACGAGCGAGTGATCGACATCCGTGGATTGATCTATTTGTTGAGGCAAGCGAAATCGTACGGCCTGAGGACCGTCTTGACCGTCGATTACATTAGAAGATTCCGCAAATATTCGATCGTTCTGCTGACGTCCCTCCTGAACTTACTCGCAATCTACACGGCAATAGTTCTTGTCAATTTGCAAACGAGCAATTGGTTCGTCTACGTGAAGACGTTCACCCAAATCTATTCGTTCTCCTTCGACACTCTCCACGTGTGCCACATCGTGACCTTAATGATAATTTACAAGAAAATGATGAAAATGTGCGTGTGCAAGATCGAGAAACGTCTAATCGAACGCAACGTTAATGTCGCTTATCTGGCGACAGAGTCGCTGGCGGTCGATAAGGAAATAAAAGCGTTGCGCCGATTCTTTTCGGCCGTTCACATCAATTTTCTGACGACGATCAAATGCATGATGCCGGTTACGGTCGTGTGGTTCCCCAGTTCGATTTGCATGATCATATTGAACATTTACATCGCCATCAGTTCCTTCGTACGGCCGGATGGCAATTCGTTCGATATCACCTATAACATTTTGCAAATACGAATCGTCATCTTCCTCGTCATCTTAAACATGGGCGTTTATGTGGTGGAGGACATGAAGAGCGTTGTGAGTACTTTCGATGAAGGTTCAAATACGATTTAAATGTAATTTCGAAATGGTGGATGCGCCGGGACTCTCCAACATCTACCAATCGTTGGTTTAGTTGTTTAATTAGATTTTCGCCGAATCGCTTACCACGTCGGTTAATATTACGTTATTTCATTAATAATTGATCATTTGACGAATTAAATGGGACAGACGCTTCATTTCCCACAAAAATATTTATTTTGTTGATTTGAATTGTAAAGAAGTACGAGTAATAACAATAACATTGAGTGTGTTCAATATAATTTTACCACTGCGGCTCCTAGATGAGACTCGTTGATAATTACAAATGCAATTAATAAAGAGCGAAATGAAATATTCAGAGGTAATTAATTTGTACGTTTGTGTGCATGAAACGATAACATTTTGTAGAAATTATTTGAATTAGATATTATCACGTGAGTTAGTAGCATGGGAACGTTCGAACGTAAAAAGTACATTATTCTTATTAAAATAAGCACGTGCACGTGACAGTTAGTCCGCATTTAGCCGTCAAGAAATAAGATGTTCAAATTCTTGGGCAGATTCAACGTCTTCAACCGAAACGTCAACGACAACTGCTATTTCTGCATGATGAGACCGGTCTCGTTTTACACGTTCCTCTTCGGCATATCGGTCAGTTGCCACACGTGCAGACACAATGGACCGACGTCGATTTGCAATCGAAACCTGCGATGGTCGATCCTGTTGGCTTCCGCCCTCTTCAACATCGGGCTCTTGTTCGCGATGGGCGCCCATTGTGTTTACGTGATCGTCAACGATACGCCGCAGAACCTGTTGCTCTTTCTCAATCTGTTAACCATCGCGACCGTTAATTTCCTGTTGGCGGCTTTGGCCGCGCTGAGCTTACTAAGCAGTCGGAGTCGGCACAAGCAGCTGGCGGACGTTCAGGATATCTTGAGCGAGAGCCACTGTTACGGCATCCGGCGATTGATCCCGTGCGAAACCGTGCACGAAATACGCAACAGATACGCGGCGTATTCGCTCATTCTGACGGTGATCGCGGCCACTTTCTTAATACACGACGTGCGCCTCTACTTGTCGCGCGGGGCGTTTGACTTTTTGGTGTTGCGACGTTTCAGTACGAGCCACACGATGCTGATTCATTGCGCGTTCGACGTCTCCTACGCCCTCGAATGCGACGTAATCCGGCAGATGTTTGTCGGTTGCTTGAACGGAGCCAAGCTCGTTTTGGCGACGTCGCGATCTCCACGCGTGAACACGTTGAACGTGGCGGAGAGGAGGATTTTGGAGACGTCGCCGAAGCAGACGAACGTCGTGGACGTTCGGAGGCAATTGCGAGAGGTGACGCGGTTGTATATGCGTTTGAAAGGCAACGTCGACATGTTTGGGGAGCACATGAAGTCGCTGTTTTTGTTCTGTCTGCCTGGCTTCACCGGACTGCTAATACTAATCAATTACTCGCTGATTAAGTTCGCGTTTGCCCGCGATTATGACAGGGACATAGAGAAGGAGTATATCGTGATCATTATCGTGACGATCATGAGCTCGTTGAGTTTCGTTCACTTGTGCAACCAGACCGACAAGCTGCAGGCGCCGGTGAGTCTTCGCTCCGCGAAGTTTCATTTCGATTCGGTCGATGACGATGTTTCACATCGATTTTCGATTTGGATCGTCATGAAACGGTTCGGTTTCACTCTAATTTCGAATTAATTGCCGCCGTCGAATTATTTTCCAATTAATTCGAGAGCGCATTTTAATTATTATTTAATGCTTTTAATTGCGCAACAAGCAGATAACATTTATGTCCGTTCGGGTAAGTGATTCAAAGCATTCTTACTTTGACTTCGCAGCGTGCAAAAGGTAAGCACCATTTGCGAGTCGAACGTCGAGCTTTGTTGTAATTTATTTGGCCATTATCAAAACGATAAACAGCTGTTGTGAATTTTATTTAATTTTGATCGAATTCGTTTTAAGCATGCAATTATCATTAATTCCGCAAGTGTAGAATCGAATGACTGCTTCTTAATGAATTAATCAACCGTAGATCATCATCATCAAATATCAATTAGATTGAAACCGAGTAGTATGTCAACAAGTTTATCGATTCAATTAATACAATTTCACGAACAGTATTAATTAATATCGGTATAAAATAAAGTCATCCGTCGAATTAGAATTTAGTTAATTTACACTATTCAATTATTGCGTTTACGATGAAGCAAACGCACAAGAATTGCTACGTTTGCGTCAATCGCGTGCTGTTCGCGATCAGTCACGTCTACGGCTTAAGTTCACTGACGGTCTCCTGCGACCATCGCAATGCCAAATCGAGTTACGTCGTCAAGACGAACCGCTGGTGGATGTTGTTTTCCTTCCTAATCGCCACATTCACCGCCATCACGACCACGATACACGCGTACCGCCGCATTAAATCGTCGGAGGACGTGAAAAATTTGGCGTTTATCAGCAAGCTCGGCACGAATCTTCTGATCTGCTACGTATATTCGGTCAACATGTGCTTCTTCCTGATGAGCAACCATTTTCGCGTCTCGCAAATCGACAGCATCATGCGCCTATTACAAAACGTCCGCTATTACGGCGTCGGCAACGTGTTGAGCGAGGAGAACGCGACGAAATTGTACAGGAGCAGCGTCCGATTCGTGACGATGGTGTGCGTCCTGCTGGGATTTATCAGCGTCTACTTCTTTTGGACGTTTAGCCAATTCGATTATCTCGAACTGCTGCACCGCATCTGCGTCTCTTTCGCGTTACTTTCGTATTTCGTGTTCATGGCCACGACTTTGACCGAGATGCGCATTTATCGATTGATGTTCGACGCGTGTTACAGGAAGGCGAGGATCAGTTTGGACAACGATTACAATTATCGCGACATTTTTTTCGTTCGTCAGATGAAAGTGCAGAAAACTGATGAGATAACGATGACGAAGTACGAGACGTTGGAAGAGAGCTTGAATAACGCGCGCAAATTCCACTTGGCCCTGAACGAGAATCTCAAAGTTTATGGGAAATTCTTGGCGAAAACGACTACGCTCTCCGTGCCGGGTTTTATCGCTTTAATGATTTTGCTATTTTACACGAGCATTACGATCGTTACGTGCGATACGCAAAAGCAGTTAGATTGGGATTTTAAAATTCAATTCCTATTGACTTATGCGATCACTAGCAGCTTCAGCTTAACGTTACAGTGCGTGGACGATCTTAGGAAACCGGTAAGGAAACTTTACGTTGTTCTGAAGACAGGGCGTTTAGTAAATTCGCATGAAAACAAAGTCGCATTCGTTCGTTAGATAGACTCGTTCAAACCTGGCGCATCCACCAAGAAACGGGTTATTTGAATTGAACATGGAAATGTTAATAAATAAATTGCTATAGAACAGCAATGGCAATCATCTTCATTTACATTTCATTGTTTTTTATTCATCGATACGATACTATCAGCAAATGTAATTATTATCTCGCCATTAATATCTATTACTTCCACTCTAATACAATCAATTTGTCATAGTGGAAACATATTAAATTATAATGATAGATAATTTACGTTGTGAACGTTGAATATTTCATATTTCCCATTTATGGATAAACACGTGTGCATATTTTCTTTATAGGGCGAAGATATATCATCGTTTCTGTTCCGTTATCCAATTAGTAAATTGACGCCACCCGAAGCGGCACAGGTGCGTGTCTTCACGATAATCATTTAATTCTGTTTCCATTTAACGATAAAACAATAATTCATTATTAATTATTGATTAACATTAAAGGTGGAAATGTTAATAACCACGCTGAACATCCAGAAACCGGTATTAAGAGCTTCGGACATATTCACCGTTGGCACGCGGCTCTTAGCTTCGGTAAGTAATCGTTCATACGGTTTCTATTAATCCATTAGGCAACCAATGAATCGAATTTTATTACAAACCGGTTGCAGACTTACTTGACTTTTCTTTGAGTTTAATTTCTTTTTTCTGGTAAACGTTCTCAAGCTTTCTTCGCCATTATTATTATTATTTTTTTAATTAAAGGTTTCACTTGATTCGATTTACGTTAATCGCGACCAAAGGGAACCGGAAAGCTTAATTTATCCCATCTTTCTTCCGCATCGCAAAACTTTCATTCGTCGACCTTATTTCGTAATAACAGTGTAATTATAACGTCTTTTTGTTCAAAATTAAATAATTAACAACCGCATAAATTAATGATCATGTTTAAAGGTCAGAAGCGCGCGTTCGGTTCATTGCTAAAGAAAGTATCGTAACTTTCTTATTTCTGCTTCATTATTATCTTCTTTGTTAAACCCATCTTCACATCATCATCGTTATTGTCCGATGTTTAAAATGAATCTTCACAAGAGAGCAGTTCAACGGCTTTAAAAGTGAAAAGTCTGTTGAATACGATTTCAAGCATTTATTTCTTTTTCATTCCTTTTTTTTTAATTGACTTTCATCTTCGAAAACTCTTTATTGTATAAGGAAATAACGAGCGAAAAGAGTTTTCAGATAATGATTGTTAATTCTTCTATTTGGACTGACCAATTAAACGTCCATTGCACGACGATTTCCTTCCGGGCATTAAACATTAACGTTTAACAGTAATTATGTGATCGATCACGTGCTTATTGAAATTATTTTTTACTTTTCGAGATTTCCGGTACGGTCGTCACCTACGTCTTGGTAGCGTTGCAGTTTCACGCTTCGTGGGTCCCGGAATAATCTCGAAGCGATGGAGATGACGAAAGATCCGAAAAATTCACCACATCACACCGACAATTACATCTGTTTCTGTAGAGCAACGTTTCCGGTATTGTTTGTAGCACGTTTGTTAGGCATGGCACCGTTCAGGGGAGCGCACGAGAACGGCCGCTGCGTCTTCAAGAAGTCTTACTTCTGGTTGACGTGGTCGTTCGTCGTTTTCACGTTGAATCTCCTGCAAATCATCTTCGCGACCGAGATTTTGAACGTGTCGAACATAGCCAAAGGGAAATCCATACACGAGCTATTGTCCAGCATCAACGACATCGTCTATTCGATTTTCGTTCTAATCCTATCGATCATCAATTGCCTGCAATTCAATAAGTTCGTAAACACCTACAATCACATGCATCCGGTCATGAGAGAAGGACTGTTCTGTCAATCGGTCAGACGCATCATCTTACGAATGGAATACGGCTATTTACTGCTGATAGCCGTCGTGATGGGCGTCCAATACGGCCTCATATCGTGGTTGCACTTCTCGACCAGTTACACCACCGAGTTCGATTACAAGATCGTCGTCAACCGCTTCGTGCAGAACGTACCGTTCGTCTTCTATTCGACCGTTTTCAGCATCTTCAGTTTGTTTATCGCTTTCCTCGTGTGCTTCGAGAAACTGACGATTAACGCGTTAAAGTTCACGCCCGTCCATCCGTTGAAGGGCATCGACGAGACGAATAACAAGCAAGATTTCATTGGTATCGTATATTTCGACATGTGTAAGGGCGATCACGAGTTGAGTCAATCGTTATCCAAGTTGAAACCGGCGGAACTTGTGGAGCATCTGAGGATATTACACGAGGACGTAAGCATTTTGATCTACGAGATGAACGGTTGCCTGAATCCGCAATTGCTCATTCACACAATCGTCGAATTAACGGTGCTGATCATACACTGGTACGCCGTCATTATTTATTTCGTTTTCGCAATAAACAACGATTTAGCGAACACCATGCATCTATTAAATTGCCTCTTCGTCGTCTTGCACACATACGGCTTGTTCTTGTTCTTGCGTAGCGCGCAGAAGTTGTGGAATATCGTGAGTAACATTAATAATCCTCTGCCGTTTAATTGATAGCAGATGCGTTTTAGGTGCAAGGTTTAAATAATTTCCTTTTGGAGTATTCGACAAGAATAACTACTCAAGAGGAACACCAGCAGGTCCGCATATTTATCGAAAAGATTAAGTTGCATCGTCCGTTCACTGCAAGCGGTATATTTGATATTGATCTGAGCATTACCGGACCGGTAATTTAATTACAATTATTGTTGATAGATATTAAGTTTTCGTTTCTGTTGTAGATTTGTGCGAATATTCTGACCTACGTCTTAGTGGCTCTCCAATTCGATGTACCAAACACATAAATGCTACAACTTTTATCTCCTTCTAATCAAATATCGTATGTATATTTCACATGCAGCTTAGCTACCACGTGATTGTGTTGAATAATTAGAGGTGTGAATTAATAATGAGCGGTAGTTTAATTTATTATAAAAAAAGTAATTTATTTATCTATTAATAATGTTTTACAATGTATTTTAACAACGATATAAATATTTACAACAAGTATACGCAAACAGCATTCATACACAACAATAAACAAACACGTTAAAATGACGTAGAAAAAATAAACAGACTTGAAATAGAGGTACTTGAGACTTAGGACCTACCGGCTGAACTTCTTAATCGTAACCACCGTGATGACCGCCGCCGAATCCACCACCGAAACCGCCGCCACCTCCTCCTCCTCCATAACCACCACCACCACCACCTCCGTGATGATCGTCATGTCCTCCGCCGAAACCTCCTCCAAATCCACCACCACCTCCATAGCCTCCGCCGCCGTGATGATCGTCGTGTCCACCGCCGAATCCTCCGCCAAAACCGCCTCCTCCACCGCCATAACCACCACCACCTCCGTGATGATCGTCATGTCCACCTCCTATTCCTCCTCCAAATCCACCTCCTCCGCCATAACCTCCACCGCCATGGTGATCATCATGTCCTCCACCAAATCCACCGCCTAGTCCTCCTCCAAATCCACCTCCTCCTCCGTAGCCTCCGCCGCCGTGATGGTCATCGTGTCCTCCACCAAACCCACCTCCAATTCCTCCTCCAAAGCCACCTCCTCCTCCATGATGATCATCGTGCCCTCCACCAAATCCACCTCCTCCTCCGTAGCCTCCTCCACCGTGATGGTCATCGTGTCCGCCACCGCCAAATCCACCGCCGAAACCACCTCCGAATCCGCCGCCGTGGCCTCCACCGCCACCACCACCGCCGTGATGTTCATCGTGTCCTCCGCCAAAACCACCGCCAAATCCTCCACCGAATCCGCCTCCGTTACCACCGCCATGTACTTCTTTTTGAATTATTATCTTAGTTACTCCACCTCCGCCGCCACCGCCATGACCTCCTCCGAAACCGCCACCGTGGCCTCCGCCGTATCCTCCTCCAAAACCGCCACCGTGGCCTCCGCCGTATCCTCCTCCAAAACCACCTCCGTGTCCACCACCGTGATGTTCGACGTGACCCCCGCCAAATCCACCGCCGAAACCGCCTCCTCCTCCACCGCCGTAACCACCGATATCGTGATGTTCGTCGTGACCACCTCCGCCAAATCCGCCGCCGAAACCACCCCCGAAACCTCCATCATCGTGATGTTCGTCGTGACCGCCACCGCCAAATCCTCCACCAAATCCACCTCCTCCTCCATAACCTCCACCGCCGCCGTGATGTTCATCGTGTCCGCCTCCAAATCCACCGCCGAATCCGCCTCCGCCGCCGTAGCCACCGCCACCGTGATCTCCTATGTCTCCGTGACCTCCATGACCGCCATCAGCGTGTATTTTTATTACTTCTTTTGTATGATGATGTTCGTCTTGTGGAACAGGCACATGTACTCTTATATGTACACTGCAAGTTTTAATTTACGAATAAGGATTGTTAATTAGTTTACATTTCAGAAGACTTACTGTTCTTTTCCAAAGCTACCGCAACTGCCATGAATGAATGCTACTAAGAGCAACAGAACCTGGAACAGTTGGAATCACAAGTGGTTAAGATTGATGAACTTATCGAATTATTCGTGCAAAAGAAAGACTTACAAAATTTTTGGAAGCCATCTGCGAGGACTTCCTTCCGTGAGCTACCGTTTCGATGATTACTAGTTGCTCTTTAGCATTCGAATGTGTCGGTTCGTAAAATCTCCACGGATTTTATATGGGGCAGCTCTTTATGTTAAACGCATTGTTTATAATATTAATTCCCATATAATTTCTTTTCTTGCCTCTTTTTTGCTTCGTGCGATTTGCAATTCTCGCACAGGTGGGGATTTACTGGCGGGAGAATCATCATCGGTGGCCGCAGCAGCATTGAAAATCGACAGAAATGGCCGTGACCTAGTGATGATGCCGCTGTAGATAGTCTTGAGAAATATACCGTAATCGCATTCGTTATGCGAAAGTGAAAGAGATATTGATGAGGAGAAATGGTAAGATCGCGAAAATGAATGAAAGAAGGATAGATGATGATGATAGATCTCACAGGGGGTCATCCAAACAATATATTCAACAGAAGACTAGTTTTGATCTTGAACGTTTTACTTTTCTTTCGTACTTTATGATAGAAGAAGGAATCTTGATTAGAAAATTTTAAATCTCTCCGATTTGATTATTAACACGAATGCGTAAAATTTTACAAGAAACCATATGATTCGCCGCTGCGTCTCACGAAGAAAGTTTGTCGGACTTCCCTTTCACTTTAACATGACAATTATGTCCCATTATAGCTTGTATTGTAACCCTTTGACATATGGCTTTCATGCGAGAAGAATTACTTTCTTTCCGAAATTCATTTCAAGTTTAATGCAAGGTACGTGTAAGGAAAGTGTTTTAATGAAACAACCTGTCGAAGAAATGTGTTCAGTAATAGGCGTCGTTTCCGCTATGAAGTAAACGACCTTATTGCATTAGTTTAATTGAAAACTACCTGGCAAAATTTTCTTGTTTGTTATCGTAGAGCTTATATTATCAAAGTGAGCAATTATTTTTCATTACTTTCCAATCTGCTTTTCTTTTCTTGAAGAGATAAGCATTTATAATGGGAAATAATCGTTTATCGTGGGAAATTAATAATTATTTAAATGCGACACGTGTTTATCACCATTTCATGTAGACATTATTGCCGCAATAACAATTTTATTTCTATGAAATTTTCTGAAAGTTAAAATAGAATTAATTATTGAATAAATTAATAATAATAAAGCAATTATTCAATATCATTTTTAATTATTATTTCTGAAAAAGGAATGATAATAGAACAGACAGTTGGTTTGTATTTCGTTACAAAGAATTCAATAAAATAATTCAACTTCGTAAAGATTAATTAAAATAAAGAAAGTTAGTTAGTTGTCGAGACAGCATAAAATTTCACCGTAAATAAAATATTTTTAGCGTGGAAAGAAGAAAGAGACCAGAATGAATTTTTCATGTAAAATGCGTACGAATATATTGCGAAATAAATATAAGTAAAACGATTAACAATATTACAGTGTACTCGTGTTTTAGCGGTCTCGCCAAAACGGCAGTAACAATTAATCTCACGATCTTTATGCAATTTCTAATGGCTGTTAGAGAAAAAAGTTTCTCTTTGTGTCAGATAGGTGTGGGATCGTCGTCAAAATAATGAAACTCGGGAAATCTAATGAAATTGGCTTTGATTTATCATAAATTGATATGTAAACGGAAGTGCAGCAATAACAATCATCATCATCAAATAACAACGAACGCGAACTTTCAAAAACGTGATTCTAATAAAATTGTTCGAGGCGTCAGCAACGAAATTGCATCCCACAAGCAATAAATTCTTTTCACGTTTCTCAGCTTGATTAAATTATTAATAATTATGTAAGTAGAAATTCTTAAATGAAAACTTGGTAGATTAATGATCACGATGATCATTTTCACTCTTGTGTTTAACTACAACGACGTTTAAATAGAAAGATGTTGTATGATTAAATGATCAAAGCAAAAAGATGCCCTGCGCTACCTCTTCCCGTATAATTTTATTGATAGAATTAAATGAAAAGGTGCAATATGAGAAAGATCTCATCGATTCGTTGTATTAAAACAATATCTACTTTCCAATCATTACTTTCTATGTACACGTTAAATTTAAAAATCAATTTAACTGTGTGATTTTTAATTCCTTCTTTGGCTTCTATTTATTGTGGCAAGGCTCGTTTCTCGAAGCAATTAAATGCTCGTTTCTTTGTAAAAAATATTTATTGTATGTATATATGTTGATAATATTAAAATTACAGAACACGAGTTTTAACAAAAGGAAATTTATTGATATATTAAAAACTTATTTTTTAAATGTATATATGTATAATTGTTTTAGTACAAAAGCTAGAGGATAAAATACAAAATAATACAAAATATTGTCATAAGAGACAAATCACACGTTAATCTCTTATCTTTCATTTATCAAATTTATTTTACAAAATTTTATGTTTTACAATTTGGGAAGTATCTTTTCTTTATTTCAATTTTTCCTTTATTTCATCGAATAATTAATTGTAAGGCAGATTATCTGTTTTTAAACATTTTTTTTTTTTTAATTAGAATGATCGTATCCAAAGTACTTTATCTTGTTGCTGATAAAAGGTGCGGTAAAATGTACAGTGCCAGCAGGATATATATAGTAAAGTAGGACTAGAATTGTTTAAATAACATGTAAATGTGCATTATTTGTGTCCATTAATATAACGTTTCATTATTTTTTTTTCTTCAATTCCTGTTCGTAAAGGCACATGTATATAAATATGATTATTTACAAAATAAATTTACTAATAATTACAAGGGCTTAACAAATCACAGTTTTCATGTAGAATAATATAACACAAAGATTAAATAAAAGAGTAAATGTGATAGATATGAATAAATTACCAACTCTTTTTAAAAGATCCCAATACAAGAAAATGAAAAGAAAATCGTATTGCAACAATTAAATTTTATCCCTTTGTAATTATTCAAGGAGATTTTGTGATTATTAATTTTAAATATAATATAAAATAATAAGTACAAAAACATAACAATAAATTAAATTAAAAAAGGAGGCAGTTAAAAATAAATTGATGCCAATAAGAATTTGTGTATAAATTGATCTAAGTACATATAACGAATTTTGCTTTTTATAGTACATATTTATCAAACGTGGAGGGCCTTTGCAAGAGATCTCCGTATTTGTTTCATTTCTTTTGCGATATGGCTAATCCGTTTACTTATAATTACATTGTCCTTTCCTCTTTACTCTTACAGATTTTAAAAAGCGATCCAACTAACTTACAAACAATGTACAATACCTAGGATTACAATTAGCAATATGAACATTTGCAAATACTATTTACATAATTGGAGATAACTTACAAAGCATCTTAGGAAAATTTTACTAATTCGAATAAGATAGATTTTGGCCGTTTGCTTTAAATGTTAAATTTTCAGATTACTTTTGACGCAAAGAATAAGTGTAAGTCTCACATGTATAGAATATCAGTCGATTAGTAGAAACAATATTAATAATCTACAAATAAATAAATAAATCATTGCGAAGCCGACCAAAAATCATAAGAAAATGCACGATAGCTTCTAATCCAAAAAACCATTATGCTGTTCAATCCAAATCTAACATTTTCAGCATGTCTAAACATATGCCTAAAATACTTTCTAATTTCCATATGAGATAGAGGAGCATTGGTCAAAATAATCCTTTCTCCTTCTTGATGGCTGTCTGCTTCCAAGCAGGCAACTGTTGAAATTCGTTTTTGTTCATCGACAATAACTCCAAGAAGTCGTCGTCGGACAGATAAATTTCTAACCGCGTTGGATCGACACCATCCGGCAATGGCCTCTCCAATAACGTTGACAACGGATACTTGGTTCTATTCAATAACGTCAACTCCTCTTGCAATAACTTCATGCCCTTCTTTCTACCATCCTAAAAAACATTTTTATTATCAAAAAAATTTACACTGGGCAAAAGCGAATCACGCACTTTAACATTTAATTCGGTCACATGGTCCTTATGTTGCCACGTGTGGAACAAGTTTGTGAACTCGATGGGTTCTAGGCCGGCCCAAACCAGATACATCTTATGCAAGTCCATCCCTTTGGCTTTCCAGTAATTTAGAGCCGTTTGCATTGCCGCACGCCTTTCGGAATGCCATCTGACCACTCTCGAGTTCGAGTGATCGCTCGAATCCGAGTCTTCGTCGTTTTCTGGCCACCAACCTTGCCACAGCCACAGTTCGTGATTATTATCAAACATGAATAACGCTAAAAGAGGAGAATTCGAATTAAAATGATTAAAATCGACGATAACAAAAGAAATCGTATGCAGAAAGAACACTAATTAGTCTATTAATAATGTTAATTCGTTTTTCTCTTACCAGGTTGAACGGCTGAATACAGTTCGGACTGCAAGAAGGGGAAAGGTGTCGTGTAAGAGCTTCTGTGGGTGCACAATATTTCAGACATCTTAAACGAGCCGGTTAAAACGCCGAAATTGAACAAACGTGGCGTCACGGTGAAATCTTCTTCGAAAGTTTTGAGCGAATAATACTGATCCTCCTCGTCGTCTTCATTGTCATCAAATATCTCGACGAAAACCTCATCGGAAACGCCTTCTTCAACCTCGTTCATGTCCACATCTTCGTCCTCCACCAGATCGAACAATTTAGGATTTTCCTCAATGTACTCGGTGAAGTGTTTTGCTATTTTTCGAGTGTGTTCGGGACACTTGTAGCCGTACCAAACGTTAATTTTGCAAGTATCTTCAGTTTTGTCTAACAAAACAAACGATCCTTTGCTTCTCAAGCTACTTTTTTTACATGGTACCTCCAATAGGACGGCTTCGTGTTCGATTTCGCCTCGCGTCACGTACAACTTCTTATTGTCGCTGTCCTCGCTTTGGAATTTTCCTTTTCGAATGACCATTTTTCCGTCGAAAAGTTGCAAAAAGGCAGGCGGTTCGTTACCTTGCGTGACGCGTATCTGCGGCGCACTTTCATTGTCCAATTCGATCGTGAAAATGGCGGCGGCACCTTTCTCGTTAATCGAAGCGTTTTCGCCGAGCCAGCAAAAATAGACGGTGCGGTCGCGGCCGACTTGCGAATGCTTGGAATCTTTGCCACTCAATTCGCGACCGGTCACCGTCACCCGATACTTCCACTTGACGATGTACGTTTCGGCATCGTAGAATTGACCGTACGACGCTTTGTCGATTTGTTCGTACGTCGTCTCGTAAATACGCCAAATGACTAAATCGATCGTCGATATCTCGGACTTTCGCTTCAATTCCTCGTCGAAGTGCGTTCTACCCCGACCCAGATGCGTGCCCTCGATCACTAAATCCGGATCGACGATTTCGCGTGCGTTCACGAACTCGTCGACGTTCTCGTACGGATTGATTTCGATCTGTGGCGACTGACATTTGTCTGGCTCGTTCTCCTTCACTTTGATTATACGACTAAAGTCCGGCCAATTCGCGAATTTCTCTTTGAACAGCACGGTCTCCGTGTGTTGCGTTAACTTCGCGAATAACGCCCATTCCGGCCGTTTCTCGTTCCTCTTCGGCAGGTTCGCTGTCGAACGCCCGCCGAGCTGTTGCGCGACGTTAACCGGACACACGTCGCAGTCCTCGTAATTGTAACCCTCCTTCCAAATGTCTTTTGCTAAATCCAGAGCGACTTTCTTATCGTTGATCGGCGCGTTTTTACCGCTCCACACGTACAACTCGCTGCCGAAATCGAATACGAACACTTTATCGGACTTTAGCATTTCGATTTTCGGCGTGGTGCCCCAGCATTCGGCCGGCGACAGCTCGTTATTGTCCTTCAGCTGGTATATCATGTTCGTGCTCAGTATGTGAGATTCGTAGATGTCGTCCTCGTCCGGGTGTCCGGGGGTGTTTGGTGTCGACTGTTCGTCGCCGCCGAGGATTTTCCAAAATTTCGTCGCTTCGTACGAATAGCCGTTCTTCGAATTGATCGTTACCAGTTTATCGGCTTTACAACCCATATCGTTCTTCTGTTGAACGCACGTGGCTACGTGACTTGCCCGCGCTTGTTCGATCACGTTCGAATATTTGCCGACGTAATTGTAAATCGATTGCGGCGTTATGAGTATGTAGCAGTCGCCGTCGTTTATCGATTCGACAACAGGTTCGACCAATCTGGTTTGTACGTGTTTCCTGCCTTTGACGAGGAGCAACATCAGGTTCTTATACGCTGTGTAAGTGTTGGATAGTTGATTGGTACCGCTTTTCTTTAGCGATATAGCCGAAAAGTTTTCCTTGCTCGCTAGACCAGCCAACGCTTCGATTGCCTTATTTGAGTTGGACTTGGCCACTAAAAGTAAGAAAGATATTATAAGTATTACGAATTAAACAACACAATTGATCGAACGTCAAGTTGGATAACTTTGACAATAATTATGCGCATTTTACGTTAGTAACATGAAGATAACGCTTACGTTTCTCGATATTCAGTCTTGTTTTCACTTTCTCGGCCACGCCGGTTATAATTTCGGTGTATTCGTCTTTGATGTCGGTACGAGCGGCGAGTGCTTTTATAGGATTCCTGGACGCCTCGCGTCGTTTTTGCACACGCACGTTACGCTTTTGCACCAAGAGATTGCTAGATTGCCGTTCGACGGAATCGAAATCTTCTAAAGATATTTCAGAGACCTCGTTAACCTTTGTCTCGACGGTGTTGATCGTTTTGAAGAAATTGGTAAAAGTCTCGTCGTCCGGTTTCGGCACTTTAACTTTGCGTCGCACGCCGTCGGAGTTCGTTACTTCTAACACTAGAAGAAGATGAAATGTTTGATAAGAATGTGTCGATGCATAAACGGAATATCATTGCAAAGAACTTTTTGTTAAGGAGTTATCGACTTACCTTTTTCTTCCTCTCTACCTTTGTAATGCTTCACTTTGGGTAGTTTCTTATTGTCGCCATCCACGCCTGGTATGCCGATTTGTATGTCTTTGATCTGTTGCATGCGGCCGGCGACCGTGAAATTGTCCAAATCGGATTTCTCGACGCGGCTCTTCCATTGTTTGGACGATGCGTCCAGTTCGTCTTTTCTAGCTTCCAGCAACGAGTTCTTCTCAGACACTTCATCCTGTTTATAAACGAGATACGTAAATATTGAAACTAAGAAAATCGTTAATAACAACACTAAATAAAACATCGTTTAATCAACTGAACACTATTACTGAATAAAACACTGCGCTGGCATATATTATTTTGGTCAGAGATAAAAATATACGTTCATTATCATATTTTTAAAGTGTTTTAATTTTAGATCCGTTTCAACCGGACGCTACGTGTGCAATAATCATACCAAACTGAGTGCGTGTATGATGTGTGGAAAGAGTTACGATGGATTTACGTCAACAAATTAAACGAATAAAATAACTCGTTCGTTTTAGAACAAATTTCATGGATTTATGGTTTAATAAGCCAATTGAAATGTGTTTCTTTTATTCCTGTTTAACAAAGAACGGAGTTAATAACGTAATAAATTAAACGTTTTTACGAAAACCTTATGTTCTTAATGGGGGAATCTTCAACATCTGCATTAAAAAGCAGACAATGGACGGAGAAATCCTAGCGTAATTTGTATGCCGTATTCGTGAATCACACATTAATTAGAATATGAATCCGCATAATCTTTCGAATAAATTTTCATGATATTTTAAATATCGCTCTTTAATCAAATACGTGTTCCAACTGATAAATTTTTACGAAGATTTTGTTCGTAGAGCACGTATAGATTTTTGCTCTTATTCTACATTCCCAACCGTAAAACGTTCAAACTTACGTTACGCAAATTCTTCACGTTCAAGATGTTCAGCTCGTCGGTGGCGTTATTCTTCGGCAGCCGTTTGCGCCAATTCGAGTCGCCGCTCTCCTGCAGTTTGGCTTGTAATTCGCCAATCGACCGATGCATTGCGAACGTCATTGAACGACGTACGCCAGCGCCCGTCTCATTGTCGTTATTTATCTTCGTCAAACTTTTGCTCTTCAGGACGTTCGCTTGTGGAGGCGCCAACCTAAAATCAAAGAGAACAATTAATCGATATTCATCACCGTTATCAAAACGATATTACACAATTTGTTTACGTTTTTTTTAGCGAGACAAAAATTGACTGCGATCGATAAGAGATAGATCTCTATCGAAGAATTGCAAAAAATGATGGCGAAATTTTGATGCTGGCGAGAAAAAACAAAACCGCAAAACAAAGAATCGGTTTGCGTATAAATTGGAGATGAACTGGCATGGACAAAATCAGATACGAATTGAACTTGATGAAAGTAATAAACGTGCAAATACGTATTATAAGTCCGCAAAAAATGAAACTGCTAATTCTCATATGCATTGGAGCCGCGGTGGTAAGACATAACTAACATTAATCTTGCTGCAATCTGTTATTAATCTCCGGTTTTCCAGGCTGCAGATTCTTGGGTCGAGATTATTTCCAACAGAATGTCGTCGATGGAGAAACCGAAGCACGCGAAAGTGATCAACGGCACCGAAGTCGAGCCGCACAGTTTGCCATTCCAAGTAAGATTTTGCAATAGTTGAATAATTGCCATTTAAACGTGCTGTGTTCAGGTTGGTCTTTACATAACCCGCAACGATGGTTTGCGCTCGTTTTGCGGAGGAACTTTAATATCGCAAACGTACGTCCTTACGGCTGCCCATTGCATGGAAGAGTAATAAAAGTTGATTCGAAATTACTGAGCTTCCAAGCGAATAGATTTGTTTGAATTTTAGGGCAACATCCATCGAAATCGTCCTCGGCGCTCATAATATAGGTGACAAAGGCGAAGAGACGCAAGTGCGTTTAATTAGCACGGACTTTAGGCAACACGAAGCGTACGATCCTAAGCGCATAATAAACGACATCGCCTACATAAAATTGCCTAATTCGGTGCCATTAAACGGTAATTAACTCCCATTTAGGAGTTTTAATTTAAAAACCGTTTTTTTTTGCAGATGCAATCAACACAATTGCATTGCCGTCGTTCGGCGAAAACGAAGAGGATTTCGTTAACGCGACGGCGTACGTCAGCGGTTGGGGCAAAACGCGCGATCACGACGCGACCATCACCGATAAGTTGCGATGCGGGAATTTGGACGTGATCGCAAACGACGTTTGCAACCGCCGCTACTTCGGTCTAATCGTCGATACGGAGATTTGCGGCGAAGGACCGCGCGGACAATCGTCCTGCCACGGCGATTCCGGCGGCCCGTTGTTCTTGAAGGATGGCCAAGGACGGAACAAACAGGTGACTATCGTTTGCGCGTTTGCAAAGATCGTATCTTCGCTACATGTTGCGATTTCTTCTCGTTTTTCAGATCGGTGTAACGTCGTTTGGTATAATCTTCGGCTGCGAGAAAGGTTGGCCTTCGGCCTTCACCAGAGTTACCGCTTATTTGCGATGGATCGCAAATAATACGGACGCCCTTATAAGCGCTTAAACGGTCAATTATTATTGTTAGTGCTGTTTTTAAAAACAATTTTTGTGTTATTAGTCGATGTTATTTTCTTGTGCAAGAACGTTATTTATATTGAAAGCGAATAGTTTCTAACTGGTATTACTGGATCTCTCATTTACATCATCATCATCTTCGTTCCTATTAAACCCGATGCGCTTAAATCGTTTAAAATATGTTTGCGAGGCATTTTATGTAGAGAACTACCATAATAAAGAGCAAGTGTTGTTGCCCTTTTAGATCCATTTATACAAAGCAGTTGTTGCACTTGCAACTTTTATTGATTAAAACCTACTACTACTAAACTAACTCTGCACACACTTTGCACATACAGACAGAGATTCTCTTCACTTTCATTTGTGCATCTCATCTCGCGATAAAACGATCTCTTTCTGCCTCTCTTCCTTCGTCATCATTGCTGCTACATTGATTAATTCAAATTGTCTTAATCTTCGGTCTCGAATGGAAATAAATTAAGTGGTCGAAAGGAATGCATTAATTGCGGAATATTTTAAGTCGTTTCGTCGCAAATAAATTTAATTGGTATCTCAAAGAGATTGCATTATTTTGATGACCCCAGGAGAGTCTCTCTGCGATATCAGTTATTTAGCGCCTTCATATGTATTAAATTAATTTAAATTAAAATAATTGGAGGAGAAAAGTCGTGACCTTCTTTTACAGTTGTGGTCGGAATTGTACACATAGGGGCACGTGTACAATCGATAAGATGTTAGGCATATTAAATTCTTTTTGTTTAAATAAATTATTATGGAAAATTATTGTTAGACACGGAAGAGGAATGGAATCTACGGTTGCTTTCATGAATTATTGCCTACTGCTATTGATTGAATACTAAATGAATAATTGCAGACGGATTGTATGCACATGTGGATCGTAAATAATTTGCGAAATAATTTAAATCAAATGGCAATCGTTGACTTTTATGTGGAAATGGCAGCGCAGTTTTCTTTTTCTATTATTAGCATTTACTAAAAAGGCATAGCGAATTAATGAGAAAGAAGGAAATGCGCCTTTTGCGAACTTTCCTTATTATGGAGCATCTTCGTGGCGTATTATTAATTTTTAACGATCGTCCATTTAATAACGTGTTTAAGTGCAAAATACATTCTTTTTTTTTTCTCCGATTCGAAAATGTCAACAACCCATACAAAGAGGTACCATTAAATTGCAAATTATTGTAATATGAAAATCAACCTTGGAATACTTCTTGTACAAAAATATGCTTAAGTACTACTCTAATGGAAACAGAAAAGGAAAATTGTCTTTGTTTCACGAGCGGAAGCATCGTTATTAGTCTGTCCATTCATAATTTATGGAATTATTTCGAATAATGATGTGTTACTCCACTTATTTCTCGTAAGGAAATGTCATTAACTTCTTGAAAGCATTGGCTTTGCGTAAATCGTTTAAAAAAATATGATTACGAGAACAACAATATACCAGATTACACGTTGAAATTTTCAAGGTAAATCGGTGAAAATGTGACGTCGCCCAAACATAAACACACAAATAAACATTAAATGAAATAATATGCACGTAGCAGGAAAGAGAATGATTGTGATATAATTATAACGATGATATTAACACAATATAAATCCATTTACAAAAAGTAGGTAATCATTAATTTGGATGCGTGCATAATTTTATAAATAATTAATTGATCGATGCCACCCAAAAAAAAACAAAAAAAAACGGGGATTTGGATAACCGCTTCAAGAACCGTGTCAAATATTTCGAATTAAATGCATTAACATATTTAAATACTTTTTAAAAAACACATATCGTTGGACATTTAAAAACTCGAAGTAATAATTATTTAAATCTCACCTACATCGTTTGCATTTTAACACTGATAAGAGAAAACTGAGAAAAATTCTCGTTTGTTAACGAAAAAAAAATCCTTTTTATTAACGTTCGAATCACAATTTTATTCACGCACCTCAATTACCGATTTCGTAATAAACGCTCTTTTCATTTAATTTATTTACACTACATCGTTTTTATTGTTATTGAATTTTATTATTATTATTTCGATTGAATATTGAATTCAATACGATAAGAATGATTTTGTTGTTAGTTTTTTGTTGTTGTAATATTATTACGATTACAAAATAGTACCACCAGGCACCTAGCATCAACACCAACGACAGCTGCAGCAGCGTTTGCTATTATAATTGAACGCGGCTTAAGAACGCGTGGAGCGCGCGTTCGAACGCAACAACGAACGGGAATCGACTAAAATCCTTCGCGTTTGTAAAAGCTCTCGTTTGTGAAAAAGCGGTAGCGCTATCGCATTTGGTTCGAGCCGACGATCTTTTCAATTCATCCTCCTTCCCAGTAGATGTTTAACAGCACTAAGCTGGGGTTTCGCTTCTAGCACCTAACGCAATACCTATTTGGTCTTTCATTATGTAAAATGTACTTGGATTTTCGTCGTTGCGCACCGATAATGAAGCAGTAGAAACGAAAGAAATCTATTTGTATAACTGCATAATCCGTTCATTTATTATTAATAGTCAACTATTTTCGAACGGGTTCTAAAACCCTTCTTCTCTTCCTTCTTTTCACGTCCAACACAATGGCATTAACCGAAAACGTAATGAAAGAGGCAAAAAGGTGCAGTTAATACCTGCGACTTTCGTTATTGTAACCAACAACGCACAAAGAGTTAATATGAAATTATAATTAAAGGAGAGAAAAAAAGAACGTGTTTTACAACAGTCGATGACGGCCTAAAATTTCGATTTCCTAATCGCATTTTATCCTTCAAATCGAAGAGAAATCGTTGCGTAGTTTCGAAGTGAAATATGGGGAAATATATGTGGATCTAATGAATATCGAATAGAGGAATTATCTTATCTGGCTTATTTGCTAATAATGATATAATTAAAAATTTGTCTTTATGAGCGAGTAAATATGGTGACCTTAATTACTTATTTATTCGAAAGGATGCACAACAAAAGGCATTTAATATCAACGTTATTATTATTATTACAAAATATCAAAATCGTGACTGTTTATTTACATTCTTTTTTATTATTATTGCCGCATTGCAACATCTTCCACTTCGTCATTCGCGCAAAAGAAATCCGCAAAAGTTTAACATTTTCTTGTCCGTTCAACAAAGTCGTTTCTATTACCATTTACCGCGCAGATTTATGGCTTCTTCCCTTTCTTTTTCATGCCATCGTTATAATGCGATTACATTTCAAGGGCGTTAACATAATTGAGAAGTGTTTAATAACTTTTAGCGAAACGGTGAGGTTATAGGATCGAACGATTACAATCACGAATTTGCAACAATATGTTGATATTTTCGCGAATAACAATTCACGTGCGTAACGCTCACATATTTTTTTTGTGCGTACGCCAACAGGTATTCGAAAGCAGCAAAAAAACCCGATTGCAAAATTCGTTCTGCACCTTTGGATTTTTAAATAATTTTATCGACCATAACATCCAATCCTGTTATATTGTCTACGAATCATTTCTGAAAAGCGCAAATCCGTTCGAAAAACTTACTTGTCTATTGTCGCCGATCTCTTACTGCCAATTATCGTTTGAATCTCCCTGCCGCCGGACGATTCGTCGGACGTCTCGTCGCTCGCGACCTTGTTCAGTTTCCGCTGTTGCGGCTGATCGAATTTCAACGTCGCCGCCAAATGGACGGCAAGATTTTTCACCTTCTTCCGCGACACGTCCGCCGCCTCGTCGGACGCCGAGTCGTCCGACGAGATGCCTTCGTCGTGCCCCTGATCTAACGGATCGTTCTTCGGAATCGATCGGCGCGGCGACGTCAACTGATCGAGTTTCCTAAACGCGAACCTCGACGTGGACGATGCCGACGAGGGCGACGTCAAATCGTTGGCCCGACTCGAATCGTACTTCGATTTCAATATGCTTTTGATTTCGGTCTTCTCTGCAAGTCGGAATAAAGAAATGAGCGACGTGTGTTAAAAGAGCGAAAGATTATAAAGAGAGTGAAGCACACCTGGAGAAAAGCGTTTAGCGTTTTGTATTTGCTCAAATGTGACAGGAAGCGTTTGAAAGCGTGCACGTCTACTACGTCCAAGCAATTGCGGTGACAAAGAGAACTCGTTGAACCGTTGTATCTTATCAAATAAGCTTAACGTCGACGGTTCATCATCATCGTCATCACCATCTATACAATAGTACCAAAAAAAAGAAACAAATAAAGTGAAATTAACTAAAACCCCATGCATAACTTAATGAAAGGCGAAACAACGAAAACGTGTAACAAAAAGAAACGTGAACAATGATTATAATCACCCTCTTCGTGATCCTCGTTCTCCTTGTACTTGGACGCTTTCTCCAATTCGTCGAACGTCACCGGCTGCGTTGCGAAACGATTCGCATTCGCGTCGCCAAATTTCCGACTTCGCAATCGCGCTTGTAACGTTTTCGCCTCTTCGGCGATCGATTTCATCTGCGACTCCAATTTGGTTTGCGTCTCCATCTTCGGTTTCGCCGCGGTTTTCTCCTCTTGTTCCAATTCTAATCCGTCGCCCAACGATTGAAACGCCGAATCGGCGAACATCTTCTCGTCCGACGTTTCCGAACTAGGCAACGACATCGAGTAGTTTAATTCTTCGGCATTTCCAGAGGACGTGGACAAGTCCAATAGCGAGTAACGGTCGCTGATCGTGCTCGAGAGGTCTTCCGAATGTGGATTTTTCAACTTTTTCAAACTGAAAAGTTGAAATGAACAAATCTTTGGATATTTCTACAGACGTCGAAATATTATTATTATATTCACGTGTAGGCGTTTGAAAAATATAATGATCGTTATTTATGTTTCTTCCCGAATTTCCTCTCTTTTTCTCCACGCAATCTTTTGATTCCAAAGTTTGTTATTGAATTGCAAGTTTCGTTAATCGATTAGTAAAGACAACACTTTTTTTTTAATAGAGTCTTTCCTTCAACTGTTACGATCTGCACTCAAAGTGGTACTGTAAGAAACACGATACTAAATATTCTAAATTTAGAGATTATATTTGGCAACGAGACCGCTATTAATAAAATGGATATACTCCTTTTGCTAAACCGAATGCGTCCAAAAATAAATTGCAAAAGAGAATACTTATCCTTTGTTATGATTGATTGGTCCATTCAATTTGTCTTTCAATTATCTAAAGAACCTCGACCAAATTTTCTAATCTTTCAAATGTAAGCCGTACGGTTTAAGGAAATGAGACGACAACGAGTCGGCTAAATATAGAAAGCCTCTTTCACATCGACCATCGAGAAAACATTTTCACTAAACCAGTAGTAAGACAATAACTTATTTACTTTTCAAGTAAACTAATAAAATCAATAGCGTGCGTCATAGAACTTGCAATAATCGACTACACGAACGTTATTTCACGGCTAGTGTTTGCAAAATAGCTAAATTACAAATTGTTATATAAAGCGAAAAACGAATTTATTAATCGATTAAATGTTGCTATTGTGATTTAATTCAGAAAGTTTTTCTTTTTAAAATAAATACAAAGGGAACCGACATGGCTTCGAAAAGATCGGATTAATGCGTTTCAATGCGACCGTTTGCAATTACGAACGCTTATTTTGTTTAAAGTTTACAAGGATCTATTTTTGCGAAGTGATAACAAGAACGGATTTAGCTTTTGAACAAATAATTCGGTCGCTGTGTAGTTTCAGCTAAATGCCAGACTCGAACAATATGAACGGGCAATGTTTACAAGCTGCTGTTATTATTACAATTTGTAAATTAAAAATCTAAAAAACTCATTGAAAATAATCTAAATTACCTAGCTTCAAACTCATTATAAGTGACTGGCTGAGTTCGACTGCGGTCGTAGCTCCTCTTATGAAACGACGATCTCTTCGGAATGGCGCCGGTATTAGCGTTCGATTCGAACCTTTTGGCCAACTCCGAAACGGACAACGGTCTCGGTTTCCTCAACTGACGATCCTCATCCTTTTCCGCGTTAAACGCATTAGACTGAAGCTCCGTCGATACGGCGCTGCAATTTCTGTAACTTCTCGTCGTCGTACATTTCATCTCTTCGACCGTTTCGTTCGTACAAGTCAATTTGAAATTGTCCTCGCAGCAAAACGACAATCGCGGTCGTTCGTCCCTCTTCAAGATCGGCCGCACGTCGCAATCGGCATCGTTATTATAATTCTGACTGTAAAATCGGCCGTTACTGTATTCGTCTTGCTGCTCTAAATTCTTCGGCAATTTCAGAATCGGTTTAGGTCGTTCTTCGGTCTCGTCCGTGTCGGTGCTCGACTTCTTTTTCAGTATCGGTTTGAGCGTGTCGCTCGCTCCGTTATCGAACGATACTTCTTCGAGACTCTTCTTCTTCAATATCGGCCTGACCGTTTCGTTCTCGAGTATCATCTCCGCGCCGCAGGCGGCCGCCAAAATGACGGCGGTCGTAATGGAAACGTGCGGCGTGCCGGCCGTTGCCGCCGTCGTCGAACCCGCGCTGCTCGCACCCGAACGCCTCTTCAGTATGCTCTGCGGCGAACTCAACGAGTCGTTGGACTCGTCATCGTTCCGCGACGTGCGACGCTTCAGTATGCCGTGTATGCCGCTATCCGGCGGCGACGTTCGCAGGATTTCCTCCAACGACGAACGTCGCTTGTTCTTCAATATCGAGCGCGAATCGATCTTGTTCACGTCCGGACTGCAGCTGCGGTGTCGCAACACTTGCGACTCGTCCAGGCTGCGGCGCTTCTTCAAGATGCCCTGTTTGCGATTGGTCGTCGCCGGTTCGACGACGCTCGGAGAGAAGGTCACCGGCGTTTCTTGGCGACTTTCGTCCGACGACACTTTTCGTTTCAGTATGGACACGGGGCCGGACGGAATGTGCGCAGATTGCAAGATTGGTGGCGTCTCGACGGTCGTTTGCTCGCTACAACCGTTACTATTGATATTGTTACCGTTGGCGTTGGTCTTCTTCTTCAAAATGGAAGGTTTCGTTTGATCTTTGATCGCTTGTTCGTTGGCATCGTTCGAGCGTTTGCTCTTCTTATTCACTAGGTTATCAACTCTGGCCAACGTCTCGTGCGTTAACGCAGTGATTTCGTCTATGCGCTTGCTTGTTTTGGCACTCGCATTACTTTGATCGTTACTCGTTAATTTCGATCGTCTATTAGGCGACGATAGAGTTTCCACTGCGTTTCTATGCTCCCTGTACGTCGTCACGTGTCTGGACGTCTTCTGGTCCAAATCCGAATCGGTTTTGCTGCCGCCTTTGGCGGCGCACCGTCGGTCTGCGAACGTCGTGACGACGCTCTTCCGTGCGTTCTCCATGTGAAAACTGAGATCGTTCCGTCGCGGAGACGCGCCATTATTACTAATACCGCTACTGCTACTACTAATGCTGCTAATAGCGTTTTGTCGTGTCGACGTGGTTGTAGAAGAGGCAGTGATGGATATCGACAGCGGTGCCGTTGCAGTTTTGTGAAAGGCAGTGAATGAGTTATTATCACTCGGCTTGTCTTCATTCGAAATCGAAGAATCGGTGGTTGGCGTCAATTGAAGTACTTCTGGTGGAAAGAATCGGCGTTGTCTTCTGCGAGATTTGCTATCGTCTAAAAGCAAAACAAGAAAGAAATTGATTAGATTTGCGATAGGAATTTGTAAAAAAAAAAAAACAAATCGTATCGAGTTTCTCAAAGACACTCGTTACGAATGCGTATGTAAAACGTTCGACCTCGTCTGCTCTTCTTTATTAATCGTCGAGGGATTAGGGAGAGCAACAAAGGGTTTGGGTAATGGCCCGAACTTCTTCGCTTTATGACGCTGAAAAGGTTATTCACGTATGGAAAGACTCTTTTCGCATGGTCGGTTGCCATGGTCGCCGCCTGAAGCTCTCCTTCTTTCTTCATCTGCGACTGGACAAATATTCAAGTATCACAAGAAAAAATGACGAGGTAAACGAACGAGAGCCGACGAAGGAATAGAAGTGTAACGAGAGCAAACTAATCACAAACGTTTAGGTTCATTCAACATCTCTTCATTAGCTAATTAAATGTTAAATTAGGTCAAACGGAAATTTTTCCCATCATTAGAGAGAAAGAGAGAGAGAGAGAGAGAAAATGAACCTACGCAGTTTTTTTCGTTCTTTATTATTACCAAAGATCAATTTTGCAAGTTCGCTCTGTAATTTTAATTAATATAGAATATTCAGTATAATAGCTAAATGATATTAAATTACATTCTCTCTAATATGATCCTGTTTCGTTTTTAATGTTCATACGTGGAAAATATACGTTCGTTTTAATGAACAATTTTTGTTCGGATGAAATTAATGAAATTAAGGCACGTGTCCTTTTTAATTAGTTGCGCGTGTACTCGCACTCGTAATCTAGTCCTTTCTTAATTCCTCTGCTGTTATTAATACTTTTTCTTTGTAGAAAATCAGAGAAAACCGTAATTATGAATCGAATTTAAGATCATTTTAATAACAAACGTTTATTATTCCACCTTTTAAAAAATAACGATAAACAAAATTATTTACTTACCACTACGCGATGGTACGGGTTCAGAAGTTAGAGATCGATTTAAATTTGATTTTCTCTTACTGCTCTTATCCTTTTCCGTGAGGATTGCGCCACACTACAAAAAGAAAGACAAACGAATTAACATAATTCGAACATTTCCAAATTTAAATTCATTTAAAATAAACGAACCTTTAACAATAATAATTTCGTCATTAACAAACAAATTGTCGTTATAAATAGCACTGAAACGACGTGGATTTCATTCGACGAAAAGCACAATGCAATCAGAAAAAAGTTTGAATTCAAGCAACCAAATAAATAATCCATTTGGTTTAATGTGAAAATTTCATTTTAAAAATTCCAAATAACAAGTGATTGAATATACGTTCATGCACGTACGCACACTTCATACTTCTGATAAGATTATATGGTAGAGTCGAAGTAAAACTGAAGAACGTTTCTTCTTTCGAGAAAATTGTTCCGAGCGGTAATTGAACTGACTTTCTTCGAACCTCTTGCAAAATCAACGACAATTAAACCAATTATTTTCAGCAAAAGTCTTTTGGCTCATTTGTATGCCTTAATTAGTGAACGACTCAAGGAAAATTGCAAACACGACCACGACGTTTTCTCGCCTTCAAAAGCTTCCCATCTACGTTTTAATCGATTCAAATTAATGCAACCACCTACGCAACGTATCTCTCGCGCTTTTGCCATTGCAAGAGCAGCAGGTTCTTTTTACGTTAGTACTTGTCCCAAGACATTTGCCTTTAATGCGTTACAATATTTGCCCGTTTACAAAACGTGAGCTACATAACGTGCTCCTTTTAATAATAATAATTGTACGTGTGGTCGTGCAAAATGAAAGAGCAGGTGAGGAAAATGATTCATCTCGTACCACACGCTTATATAAACAACGCAGAAAGGAACCCACTTTTGGATCACCACAAAGAGAGAGAGAGAGAGAGAGAGAGAGCTAGAGAAACATAAGCGCTTATGAGGTAAACGCATTGAATGCAATAAATTCCAAAAATGGTACTGTCACAGTTAGCTAAATCGATGAAACCATTGCAGAAATGGACACGCATTTTAATTGAGGCATTAAAACGACCAAACGTAAACTCTCAAGCAAAATCGATTAGATCAGCGACTTTCGAGGGATTTGCGAAATGAAATCTCTTACCTCGTATTTGGTCGGCGAAGGCGTTAGGTCCTGTTGCACGGCGGCCGCTCGCAATCTCGACGTCCTCGTCGCCCTCGGTCCTTCCGAACCGCTCGAACTCGACGTCGCTTCCTTGCCGTATCTGCACTTATTGTTGTTATTGTTGCCATTATTGTTGTTGTTGTTGTTATTGTTCGATGTGGCGGAGGACGAGGTGGCCGCCGCCGTCGAACTTAACGTGACAAATTGTGCGGCCAATTGTTTGCGCCGCTCCTCCTTGTACTTGGCAATACGTTCCGCTCTCGCCGTGTTTTCTTTTAATTCAGACATTATTGTGTCGGACAGATAGCCGCATGTTTTCAATACCGCTCTGCACGTATTTATTAAATTATCTGGAAACAGACAGAGAACGGGTGAGCGAATAATGGATGTGCTTCGAAAAGTAAACGCAAAATGTAACGGTTCGGTTATCAACGTGGATATCAATCGATTGCGGGCGTTATCAGATGAGCGAGCGACGACGACTCTCAATACCGAGCCGATTATAGCAAAAATTCTATTCCGTCCACGTGGGGAATTATAACAAGCACGAATAAGAAGAAGAAGGGAAAAAAGGTCACAGTGTCAACATGTGCTTGTATCCGGAAACGACGAATGTCAGCTCAATAACTCGTTAATTTTCAACAATAGTTCGGGAAATAGGTGAAATCAAATGGGTCGCAGAAATGATAATTGCAGTTTTCTATCGGACTCCCCGCATATCTTTCCTCGTCTTCGTAATTAATGTCAATAACCACGAATCGGAATTAGGCAGCGATATAATCGATGTGTCGATGTGTGACAATTTGCGTGCTGAATAAATGCGATCGATAATATTCGCAACTTTCCAATAGGAAAGTGCACTAAATTTTAATTAAATATTTCACTGGCACGTTGCTATTATTACAAGACACACTTTTGCAACTCAAATATCTTCTCGTCTCTTAAAAACGTTATTAACTACTTTCTTCAAATGGTAGAGCGAGAAAAATGGGCGATCTCTCTATTAATTGACACGAAATTGAAATTAACGTGTGCACGGCGCTCGGAGCACAGTAATTGTGCAAAAATAAAATCGCGAGGAATGTGGTCAACGTGCTAAAGCAAATAAAGAGCTACTTCCAGCGTAAAGCAGCTGCATCAATTTTCAGCCATTCACGAAACCTGCATAGGAATTAAATGAATACTTTTATTATCGCACATCTCAGTTTATATTCCATAATAAAATTTTGATTGCTTGCTGCTCAGATTGATTGTGGCATCGTTCCCTATCTATAATGATTATTTTAAAATGGAACATGGATGTTGTATGTGCGAAGTGCAAATTTGATTTAGCCTATCGTAAAACAAACAATTCAGACACCAAGCCCGAACTGTATCGAAAAATTGCTTTTTCAAAGTTTAATGATTACTGTGGAGAGCAACTTAAATTCTTAGCAATCGTTACCTGTTGCTCACTTTAAGATTTTCAAAGAACTCCTAAAGCTATTCCGAAGAAAGTTTGCGAAATTTGGGACAATTTAATTGTGAAAAAAAAAGAGAGTAACCTTTTCATTAGTAAAAGGCTGTTCTCGGAAAGTAAAATAATAAATTAGCAGGTAAAATGAAGATTTTGATTTACCTGACAACTATTTCTTAACGCTTAAAGCGGATTTTACAATAATCTTTAGAATGGAGTTGTAGGTGAAATTCGTTTGTGAGAGATGTAAACAGAAATTTGCAAGATGTTTTATGTATAATTGTAAAAATAAAGGGACATTAGGTCGGATAAAAACAGAAATTACGTCAATATGATGAAAATAAAATAAACTGGCACGAAAATTATGCATTTAAACATACGATTTTGTTTAGGAAAGAGATGATTGTTAAGTAAACGGGAATTCAATAAATCTGCGTATTTTCTACGACATTTTGTGCCATTTTATACGGCCGTCCTGAAAGCAATGATCAGGCAGTAAATGACTGTTGGTTTGTTAATAAAAATATTAATAAAGCGAGGACATTAACATTTTCCAAGAACTAAACCAAAAATACATTTCTTTCAATTGTCCAGACAAGTTTGGAGAACCCTTGAAACGACTTATTTAAATCGCGAAGTTATTGCGCGAAATTCCTCGACGATACACCGGAGAAAATGTTTTAGCCAAAACTATAAAGGGAATCTAAGAATAGGTATCATTACGCATCGTGCGTCCAAATGAACGCAAATAATGTGAAAATAGTTAATCGTTTTGTACATTTACAAAACCTAAATTAACTTTTTCTTTATTTATTTTGAAAGAATATCCCCCCCCCTTTTATCATCGTTTCTTTAATGAGTTTATTGCCTATTTGTGGAAAACCAATTAAAAATAGAATTGATCCGAAAATGAATGGGATTATTCTTAATATCAGAGTAATGTACAAGATAAAAACATGCCAATCAAGTTGATATAGAACAATGTAAATAGACGCTGTAATGATAAACACACGCACAGGGAATGGTCGGGATACGATCAATAAACATCATTAAACAGGAAAATTGTTTATCATTAACAATTATTGAATGCCACTTTCAAGGACAAAGAAAATCGCAATAATAACGATAAAATGTTATTGCGGCTTTATTGTTAAATACGCCATTTTTGGTACAACGAACGTCATAAAGAACAAGAAGCTGGATGTGTTTAGTTCAATTAAAGAACAATGGACAAGAAGAACTTTTCTATTTCGAATTTGAAAGCAAACTATTATGAACGTTTCGAATCTGGGATTTGATTTGTTTATAACGAAACGAACGAATTTGTTTAACGACAACATTTCAAATCGTTCGATTATTCGTATCATTTAATTACCGCAAAACCGATAATAATATATCCTCGTTTACGTTTATTGACACTTATTTATCTAAAATGGAACAGGTCTCGTATTTAAAAGTAAATCGGATTCACATTTAACTCTGTCATCGTAATCAAATTCAAAAAGGAAGTGGAAGAACAATTTTTTTCAAAGCTTAATCAATTTTGTATTTTGTTTTCGATAAGAAACACATGCATCCGCATTCGAAGCAACATTCAAATGTCGCATACTAAACCATCCTTTTGCAATAAAATTTAAACCGATGCACAGAAATAACAATCCAATTATTTATTGCTCCCAGACGTGTGATTACTAATTATTTGATCGTTAACGAGAATTAATCTATCTCAAGGTAAAGGAACGAAACGCTCAATAAAAATCGCCCTCGAAAGGAATCCGATTAAGCACTTTGAAATACTAATAATAATCAAGGATTTCTATCCTGTATCATTCAAACGAAATTATCCTTAAAGCTATAAATTGCATCTCGAGGAAGCGAACGATGGCCAGAAGCCAATGTGAGAAAAAAGAGGCAATAAATTGCACAAAAACCAATTAAACGTTTGCCGATCGTATAAAATTTTCGCAAAAATGTTGTATTTCATCTTTGCAACGCAAATTATACGTAAACATTCGATTAATTACTAATATAGGCTCGCAGAGAGAATGATTCAGTAATAATCACGAAGGTGAACCTGCTGCCTTTTATTTCTCTTTGGAAGCAACAGCAGCAAGTAGCAGCGAACGAACGCTGAATATCATAAAATCATTCAAGACAAACGTTTTACCTTGAGATTTGTGACAGAAGAAAGAAAGTAATGTAAATAATGAATAAAATGAAATAAAGTTTATAATAAAAGAGACAATTCTTACCAAACAAAAATAATCTGTGGCATTTAAGTCGTTTCGCGTAAAAATTTATTCATTGGATTCTGATGAAGTAATAAAACGGTTTCGCAAATTACATTTAAAAATAAAAACCCATTACGTCTATTTGTGCAATTAATTACTCGGATGAGAGAACGAAAAAGGAGTTTGCTTTTCTTAATGGCCAAGCAAAACGAAGAATTGGAAACGCGGAAAACGTTAATTAAACGTTACATAATTAATTATAACTAATTAAGAATGTCATCTTTTCATCTGCCGCTTTATGTAACTAATAATAAATTAACTTACTTGTCAAGCGATCGAGACGAAGCTAAAACGTTAATTATTTTCTCACATCGTTACAAAACAAACAAAAACGTATTAGAGTATTCGACTGGGAAAAGTTTAAAATCAAATTAATTCCACAAAACACTTTAATGCACGTCCGCTCTTTCTTTTATTATTATCGAAAACCGCAAAACAAAGAAAGAAAGACAACCTTCGAATTAAATTCGGAACATTTACTTATTGCTTTTACACTCATTGAATTCATGCAAAGTACAAAAGCGAACTGAAATGCGGAGAGGTTTTTTGAACGGAATATAGTGAACAACCTGTGGAGCAGAGTGGAGTAGAGAAACGAGTCAGTTTCCAATGTGTAATCCGGCGTTGACTCACTCAGAAAATATACATGTATATAGATATAAGTCTGCAGAGGAAGAAAGAACGATATAAACGGAGGAAGAGAGAGATTCGGAGGACGAACGGGGGATCTTGTTTTCAATATCGATGAAGAAAATATCTAAAGCGATGCCATAAAGGTTGGACCATTTAAATTCGATTATTAGAGCAGATAATGACCATTTTTCTTTTCGTTAAAATTGCAAACGTGCAGTAATTGTTTAATTCGTTTCCGGGTGAGGTCGATTCATTTAATTAAAATGCTGAAGCGAAGAGTTTCAGGGAATCGCTAAATATCCTGAAAGCTCGATTCGAAGCTCCCATATTCTGTTAAAGTCCTACAAGGGATTATTGACTTTAAAAATTGCCTCGCTAATAAAAACGTGGAAATTTTATATTTTTCATTCTTTGTCTTGGAAAACGGTACACACTCGTATAAAAAAAGCAGATATGAATGTTATGGAAGTATTTCAGAGAAACGACAGATAAAAAACACACAAAGAGAAAAACGTAATTAATCGTTTAAGTTTCACGAAAACTTTAATTAACATTAACAGATAAGTAAGAAATTAGTTGTAATTAATAGTTGCTTGAATAAAAAAAATTAATTTGATATTGAATAAATAAATATATTTTATTTAAATAAAACGAGATATGTACAACAATTACGTTTAAATTAAAGTTATATCAATGGTTATTATAAATATTTAAATAATAAGATGTTTTGCATATGATATTTGGGTTGCATACAAATACGATTATAATTTCTTAAGTATTATAAGGCATTCGTTTCGATTCCATCGATTCTTTGGCATTAATTATTTTCATATATATATATATAAAAGCATACTTTTTATATTGATAAATATTTTTATTTTTGGTTTAGTAAATCACTTTGAGATATTTCAGTGTTCTCGTCGTCGTCGTTGTAGTCGATGTGGACGTTGTAGAGTTGTCTTTTATGTTTGCAGGATTGATATGATGTAGGTTGTTGTTAGCTGGTTGTTGGATGTAGTGTGGAAGTTTTTATTACCTTGTAGACTTGGTACACCATCGATTATAGTTCATTTTTTGTTTTGCAAATTCTACATTTAATTAAGAAAGGATGGGTGACGTCTGTTAGGCAACACCTATAACCAGTAAGAAAAGAACGTATCACTGAAAGCGTCCTTTGTTCTTCATATAAATCTCATTTAAATTGAAAGCTTCATACGATTTTAATCTAAACACAATCTGCATGCATCTTAATTGTGCGAATTAATGAAGCGACACATGTATGCATAATATAAGGTGAAAAGCCCGATGTGAACGAATATAATTATAGGTCGACGATGATGAATAATGATAAGCATTAACGTGCTACGATGTTTAGCATACGATCGGCAAATATATAATAAAAAGCTCATTTAATTAAGCGCTCCCTCTAACCACGAGACCAGCTTTTGGCAATTTTCTTTTGCTCTCATATAGGTATGCAAATCAAACATAACGTCTAGACTCTAGACTCTTAAGTTATTGATTTCGGTACCTTAAGAACGTTACTCCCTTTTCTTTTTGTGTCGTTGTCTTTCACTAAGTAATCAGATTTGGCAACTTTCGTTTGCTTTATTACACGATAAACAAAGTTTATATTGCAAAACTAGTTTGCCTACGTTCGAGTTTTATGCCCCCACAAAAAAGAGATGAAACAAGTAATCTAAATTAAAATTAGTAAATCGAGTAGTGTAATGTTAATTCCGTTATTGCATTTGGGAAATTAAATAATTCCTCCACTTTATATTAATAAGTTTAAGCCGATGAAATTGGATTCGAAGCGTTTAAATTTATTATCGGTTAGTGTGTGGAAAGAAAGATTGTACTAAATGGAAATTAAAATCGAATTTACATTTATCATAATCGAATTTCGAAAATAATGGTCCAACCTCGTTAAGATTCGTTGAAAAGTTGTTTCATTACGGCGACAACGAACGAAATCCTTGGAAGTTTCTCTTATTATTTAGGTACACCATTAAATTACATCACAATGCAAATTTGATTCATGCCAGTATGACGAAACGTTAATAAATTTTACATTCCTGATCAATTTTTGCGCAACTTTTTCAAATCAATTACACACGAACACACAAAATATTAAAATTAGCACAAACAAAATCAAGGGTTAGCACAAACGTTCGTTTTAATAAAAATAAAATTTATTTGCAATAATAAATTAATTAAATGTACATTCTTATACTTAATAAAGAAACCTAGCTTAATACCGAAAAAATTACAAAACTAATTTAATCATTTGGCACTGAAAAATTTATCAAAAAAATTCTCTTCAATTCTTACTCAAAATTAACAAAACTCAATATAAAATCGCTGCTATGAATGACATAAGGAAAAATATAACACTTAATATTGAGACTATGTCTAAAGAAACTAGCTGATTTGTACATGCAAGTCCATAAGTACATGCTAAAGCAAACGCTAATGGATTATACAAACAGTTCAACGTATCGGAAGTGTGTCCATTATCATCGCGATCATCGTCATCGTTAACGATTTTATCATGTTTCTTTGGCTTATCATTACTGTTACTACCATTTCTTTGACTAGAATGATCGTCATTGCTTAGATGTTTTCGCTCGAAAAGCTCGTTCGATTTCTGAACTAATTTGGGTGATTTCAATGTGTCTAATAATGGACAAGGTTCATTACTTTCGGCATCCACCGTAACATCCTGATCATTATTCGTATTACGACATTTCTTACTCGATAAGGGGGAAGAGAGTAGCTTCGCGCGCGAATCCGATTCGCCATCATTACTATCATCGCAAGAATTTGAATTGGAATCGTTTACGAGAATATCACAGTTCGTTACGTAACTAAATCGATTCTCGGTCACGTACAATTTCGATCTCGACACATAATTGACACACTCCGATCGTTCGACGTCTCTATCCGCGTTATTATCGATTAGCAACGAGCAGCACGCGGTCATCATCTCACCTTCTTCGTTATCCTTCGACTTGTTACCGTCGCCCATCATCATTTCTTCATCGAAATTGTTCAGTTCTTGAAAGTCGGCGATCAGTTTGGCTTTGTTCTCCTCGAACGGCGACTTGCACGTCACGTTCGTCGACTCGTTCCGCGTACAATCGCCATCGATGAACGGTATGTTACGCTCGATTTCCGCTTCCGCATTACAATTCACGTAGTCGTGTTCGTCCTCCTCCGCTGCGGTCGTTGTCGACGACGTCGCGGACGTCGTCGATGAATCCATCTTTTCCAATTTCTCTTCGCTCCGAACTGCTTCGTCCACATCGACCGGTTTCGACGTGATGACGACGTTAGCCACCGATTCGATGTGTTGCACTTCTTCTAATTGCAACGGTTCGCTTACCGCACAACTGTCCAGCAATTTTCCGCACAATTTTGCACGGTCCGATGCCGCTTCGATGTCGGACAGCTTCTTATCGACGTCGTAAACCTCTTTGGGGCTATTCAAGCCCGAATTCGGTTTCGTCAAGGGAGCGTCGCACTTGGTGAATTCCTCTGCGGCTTTGTGCGGGATATCGTTGCATTCTTCGAATTGAATCTTATCGATCTCCTTGGATAGATCCAATATGAATTCCTCGCTTGTTTGCGAATGATTATTCTTTAATGCGTACGTATCGAAACTTTTCGATTTGTTCAGCGCGAATTGTTTAGAATCGTCTCGCGATTGTACCGTCGACGCGATCTTATTCAATTCGCTGGATTTGTTTATCTCCGACGTTAATTTCTCCGTAGTTTCTCTAGCTTCGGCTGCTAATGCGTTGATGAGATCGTCCAACGAGTTATCGTGATCGATCGGTTTAGGCGCGACCTTTTCGGAATTGGGCAACGAGATGAACGGTCTCCGCGCGAAATGATGCCTGTTCATGCGCCTGGTATCGGTATCGCTCAAGAACGTGCGATTACATAACTTTTCCTCTTTCTCCTTCAGTATTTGGCGAGCGATTTCCATCGCGTCCGCAATATCGCTCAGATTATCGTTCTTCTTGATCGCATTCTCGACCGGCGGCTCTTTAATCGTCTTCTTTACATCGATCGCTTTATTATAAACGTACATTCCCGCATTCGAATCGAACAATCTGTCGTCGTTACCGAACAAACCGTTCGTACCGTCATCGAACGTGGTGTGCATCAGATTGTAAATGTTCGCCGACAACGAACGTACGGCCCTTTTCTTCCTCGTGTCGCCGAAATTGTTGTTGTTATTGTTGAGGAAATCGTACTTATTCAACGGCGGCAACGCCGGATCTTTCAAATGATCCTTCCGCAAATTTCTATAGGCCAAATCGTCCTTCACGATGTCCGGTATTTTCGCGTTCGTCTTCGGCAATTCGTCCGGTATCGCGTGCAGATAATCGCTATTCGCCGACGGCGCGATCGGTCCCAATGGGATACCGAACGGCGGTTGCGGATCTTGGATCTTTAACGTGTTATTCGCGTGCTTGAGATTCCTAAAAACGACGTCGTCCAACGTGACGTCCGGCTCGTCATCGTTAACGATGCTCCTAATTCCGGTTCCGTTGTCGTCCAATTCCGACGGAGTCGCCAGCAAGTAGCTGACGCTCGATTGTAGCGGCACGTTATTCGGCTTCTTGTTGTTATTGCCATTCGCATTTAACTTTCTAAAAGCCATATCGTCCGTCTTCCTGTCGCTTATGTACTTCTTATTGTCGAACGGTTCATAGCTCATACTCCATCCGGGATAGTTTTCGCCTTTCGTTTTCGCCAATTTCTGCGTTGCGATGATTGATTTCTCCCGTTGTTCGGCACGTTCTAGTAAATCCTCGTCGCCCAAATGCAAGCTCTTGTAGATCGCTTCCAGCTCATCGAGAGCATCTTCCAAATTCGAGGATTTACGCTCCTTAACAATATTCTCTTCGCCGATTATTCGATTATTATCAGAGAAAGTTTTCTCTATATTTGCGTTTGATTTAGCGCTAGCAGCGGTTGGATTGTTTGGTTTACCGCCTATAATACTCTTCGAAGCGGGATTAATCTTTGCGTGTGCAAATGGTGCGTTATGCGAATTATTTGGTAATGCATTCTTTGGAACTGGACTCGAGGTACGTTTATTGATGATTAATTTATTATTAGCTATTGGACTCGTGCAATAGGATATTTTTTGGTCTGAAATCGGACTAGCGGTTCTATAATTGAAACCGGTTTTGTTTAAGGTAGGACTATTCGCAACCGGTGGCTGTGCTAAATTACTATTCGCGATATTATTATTGTTATTGGGAAAATCGATCGGCTGAAATGGACTACTATCGCGCTCCATGTCCTGTTTCAGAACGCTCGGCAGGAAAATGTTGGTTCTAACGTGCGTTTGCGACGTGAAAATCTGCGGACTGTTCGCTCTATCCTTCTGCTTCCAGAAATTCTGCGCGTTCCTCGTGTTCTCGCTGCTCGCACCGTCTTGTATTAGTATCGGTTTGCGCGATCGCGGCTTTTTGTCCATGTAATATTGGAATTCGTCCTGTTTCCGCGACGGCGTCACCGACGACGGCCGCGGCACCAATTGAACATTCGACGGCGTCATGTTCGATATGCAATCTTCCGAATTCGACAAGCGATAGCCCGGATGTAAATTCAGCGATTTCGATTTGATCGGCTGATGCCTGGTCCGTTGCTGTGCGTCCTTGTCGAAGTTAAACGATAACGGTCTGTTATCCTGCTTGGGCAGTAAACGACGTGGATCCCGTGGCGGCGGCGGCGGCGGATGCTTATCCAACCGGCTCAACTCGATCAGACTGATGTTGTTCCGTCCCTGCGGCTTCGTCAACGCCAATTGAGCGTGGATGACGTTCTCGGGCGTTTCGGGAGACGGAGACTTGTGAATGTCGGCGTCGCACGAATAGCTCCTATGATTGTTATTCACGTTCGGCACTTCCAAGTTGACCGCCGAATGCTTCGTCTGTTTCAGTTTATTGTTAGCGTACAATTTCGTCTTGTTGCTGTTATTGTGCGATTGTTCCCTGGGCGGTATCGTCGATAGGCCCATCATCAAGTTAGGGAACGGATCGCTGTTCGAATACTTGATCCTAGGGTGCAGCAGCACCGGACTCTTCTCGTAATGATTCTCCGCGTCGGATTTATAGGCTCGCAACAGTTGAGCCTCCTTATTCAGTATCTTCTCCTCGTCCTTGGAGAGGCGTCTTATGTAACGTTCGGTCCTTGCGGCACGCGACCTCCTGCTGCCCGGCAGGTCTTTGTGATTTCGCAGGCTGTCGTCGCTCTTGAAATGCGACAATTGCGACTCGTCGTCCGAACTGCTGTCGCCTTTCATGTGACCTCTTCGCAATTCCGCTCGCGCTTTCGCCCGACCTTTGCGGTTCTGCTTCGAAACGCTATCGGACGATTCCAAACTTTGTCGCGACAACTGAATGTTATTGCTGCTGCTCAATCGACTGCCGACGTCGCTGACGGGCGTCGGGATCTTCGGCAACGGTCTTCCGGAATAACTGCCAAATCCGCCGGTCGGGTCCGACAATATGCCGACGTCTTCGCAATAACCGTTACCATTGTTCTTTAACACGATGTGATCGAACGCAACCAACGACTTCAATTTACTCTTCTTCTCCGCTTTCTTCTTCTTTTTCAGCTTCTTCTTCTGGGCATCGTCGTCGCTGCTACTATTGTTGTCGCTGTTGTTGTTGTCCTTTTTCTTTCGCCTGAACAAGCTGCCGAACGACCATTTCTTGTCCTTCTTCGGGCTGCCGCCGTTGTCCGGATAATCTAAAAAGTAACTGGCGGCCGTGCGCCGTTTGAATGTCGGCGAGTAATACGGTAACTTATCGTTGGCACAATCGGACGACAGCCTCTCGATGCTCTTCATCGTTCTCGTTAAATGCTCCTCGCCTCCATTCTTGCAACTGAGATTCGTGTGCGAGGACCAAGCCCTCCGACGACAACTGCTTACCGTCTGCAAAATATACATATTGATTATAATCGATGGATTTATCGTTTAGTATTGGCGATATAAATTAAATTGCTTGTCAAACATATTAAAGAGACTAATATTTTTCATTTGAAGTAGGAAAAAAGTATATTGATATTCACATGTGTAAATGCAGGATGACGGCGATGATATCGTGTCGTCTATTTTTAAAGGAGCGAAACGAGATGAAGGAAATTGGGAATCGAGTAAGAGAGAGAGAGAGAGAGGCGTTAGTTGAGAATGGTTAATGTGGTGCGCCTGTTAAACTAACTTTTTACCGTGCCATTTAATTTTAGACGCGTAAAATAAATACTTCAAATTTCTAATTCCAGAGACGCTAAGCGACACAACAACATTTACAAAATATAACGCGCGAACTCGCTACGAATTTCGATGCAAAATACAAGAATGCATTTATTGTTAAACGTCAATGAGTCGAAGGAGAAAACAATGCTAATCTCGCAACCGATTCAAAATTAGGTCTCAATCTAAATGTAGAAGCGATCGACTTATATTTTTTCCCTCTTATTTATGATACATAACTCGCTCGATATTCCAACAAGTAATAAATCTTAATGGAGCATACGTGAGATTTATTTTTAAACTTTGCTATTTCGCTTAATTGCTCTCTAATTCCTGCCTCCACGAATAATTGATTTTAGCAGGAAGGCAAAAAATCAGCGTCGATTAATATGTAATAACTATTATTAAGTATAATCGAAAAATTATCCTTGAAAATCGAGTTCTGAGCAAACAATGAAATTCCCAAGTCATGTTCCACGAACATTTAAGATTCTAATTAATTCCATTCAAGGTAAAAAGGTTGCATAAACGTAACACTTTGATTACAACGACAATTTTAATTAAATTGGATTTAAAGGGAACGGTGGAGAGTTTCAGTTTGTTACAAAATACGAAATTTAATAAGCACATTACTAAAAAGTCGATTAATTTTAAAAAGACTCTACGTATAGGTAAATACAATAGCTTTAACGCACTAATTAACAAGTAAGATTTAAATTTCCTTAATTACTTAAAATAATATTATTTATAATACTTTCTTTTTTTTTTGCCTTTCCTCCTTTCCTTTTTTTTTTCCTTTTCAGACCGATGAATAATTCATTCATTAAGTGAGGATATTCGATAATTACTGGGGATAATTAAAGTATTTTGCGATCACATGATATGCAAGAGGAGGTGGGCAACGTGTTCGGACCGAAAATAGACACTCAAATCAAATAAACCTTCGATTTAATTTGAGAACGGGTTTAAAGGTAAACGACCAAAAGGCAAATAGCTTTTTGCGCAAAACAAAACATGGTGCTAGTGAGCTGAATGCCGAACACCATCGTCAGGTTCGGGTCGGCAATAAATGAGGAAAAGGTAATCCAATCAATCGATGAAGACGTAGAGTGAAAAGAACCCAACCAACTGGAAAGGACAGTCGTCGACTGAAAGTGCAATTATTTATGAAAGCCTTCCTACGTCGGTTATTTAATATTGTTTCTCTTATTCACAACGATTGTTGTTGAAATTGTGCGTTAAAATTTATTGTAATTAAATATCCTGACGATGGTTTATGATTCAATTGACGTTATCACATGCGTAGAACGAATAACAATGAATAGGATTTTAATTGAAAAGAGCGACAAGAAAGTGATATAAATGATGATGTATTATAAAAAAGAAACGGAAACGAATAATCTGTGAAATTGTCTTCTCCCTTTTCTTCGCTCCCTATGGAATTTTAAATAAGTTTGAATGCAATCGACTGCATTCAAATGCACGTACGGGATATTAAACTCTCGATGAAGTTCCATTTTCATATACAGTGTTCATTCGTTGAAGAAGATTACATAGAACAAAAAATAATTTCAAACACCACACGTGTTGAATAGTTACGATCTACTTGTCTTTGGAGATGCTGTTGATGATATTACTTTTTTTATCTGCGTCCTAAATAATACAAATGTTGCAAACATGTTCTTCTACTTTTTTACATTTTAAGGTTTATAACGCACCGCAAGCATAAATAATGATAATGAAAAACAAAAAGATGGAAAACTATTAAGCATAAAGTTTGAAACAATAAAATGATAACGGGAAGGCATAAGTGAATTGCAAATAAGAAAAAGTCCTATTGCTGTTATTATTGCCATTTAAATAATAATAAAGAGAAAAATTTAGTTACGGTAAACAAATGGAAATTAAAGGTAAAGCTGTAATTCTCATCTACTTGTCAAGGTCTGAGCTATTATAAATAATTCATAAGGTCACATTTGTAATAGAGATTCTCTTTGAATAAGAATTTGATTCCAAAGATAATATTGACAGTAAGAAAGCTCGAGATTTCAGGAAAAAGTCGATCATTTAACATTAAAGCTTTTCAGTCGAATAATGAATAATAATAAACAATTTGTACAAAGAATTGTCTTATAAGTTGGTCAATTCGTGAATACATTAATACTAATGATTTTCACAAAAAAAAAACAGTCTATATCCTTGTAATTTTGGCAAAATAATGGAAACGAATGACTAATAATTGCAAACAAACGAACGGTTTTATTAATAAACGTGACTGTGCATACTATATGCGAAAGAAATCGAATCTTTTCGGTCATAAATATCGTTTCATTATGCAAAGTTTCAATTGACATGCAATACGAAAATATATTGTAATCCGATAATTTGCAACGGGGACTTAACAGTCAATTATTAAGTGACGGAATATGGTTATTAAAGAAAAATAGCGTTTCGCAAAAACGGATTTGCAAAATTAACGATATCTTTATCATTGTTACAATTGGAAAGTTGTAAAGAGGTCAGGCACAAATTAATACTTTACCTGCACTAAATACATTTATTTTGCCTATTTCCTTTGTAATTATACGTATTTGAAAATATTCATTAGTAACATGAAAGCACTTCTATAATTAAAAATAGTTTCTCAATAGATGGAATACATCCTATTTCGACGCGTGTTCATTCGTTTGTAAAAAAACTTCATTGTTAAATTCGCGAAATAGTAATAATAAGAAACCACTAATTGATATGCCATCGGTATGTAGATGAGGATTTATGTTCGTAATAGCAATAAATTTCACTAATTACAAGAGGGAAAAAAGTGCTGGATGGTGGATTACGATTAATATTAAGCGAAAGATTTAACGCTTATGTAATACCGCTTATAAATCTTATTAATGTATACAATTAATTAATTGCCGCGTTATTCAACAACGATTAAAAAAAAATCTTAAATTCGCCTTCCTCTTTCGTTTTAATTAAAGAAACGTAACAGTTTAATTATTACGCAAAAGAATTGTCCATCATCAAGAGAAACAAACGCGCAGAAAACAGAATCAAACTTTCACCGAACGAACGTACGAACGTGACTGAAAGAAGAAAAGGAAACTGACAATATGATACATTGTTGCCGAAACTTAAATAATACCGATGGCGATAATTAAGTTTTCCGTGATAACAAAGATTGATTACGAGTGCGACACATCGTTACCGTGCGGATTTCATAACAGAACTGCTCAACTTCCCTTTATCGATTTCGTTTAGTTTTCATTTACTTCTTTTCGTGCTTTGCTAAATAACTGAATTAACTCCTCCACTCCTTTCGTCCACAATCCTGTTATATTGTTATGCAGAGGTGAATAGTAATAATAAGTCGTAGATATAAATTTGCATTAACGGCAATTAATTGAATTTAAATGCACGCTCGCTTTTTACGTTTGAATTTCACTGGTACAAGGTAAACAATGGAACCTTGATAAACATTTTTTAAAGAAATCGAAGACAAAAAACTTGGGGACATTTTTGCTGTTTGTGCAAAAATGCCAAAACGGGGGGCTTTCGAATTATCGACTTGGTGAAAGTTAAGCAACAGGATTCGCAATTCCTCCTGCTTAAAAAATCCTGCCGATAAAAACTGTTTGCATAACAATGCTCGAATTAATTTAATTGATAAACTGATCTCGTTAATTACAAAAGCACACAAACATTTGGTTTCCTAATCTTGCCAATCACATTTTCAACTCGAATAATTTCGACGAATCTAACGATTACAATCAAATGAGGTTGCTTTTTCTCTTCTCGAGCAAAACGTGCCCGAGTAACGTCAGATACATGTTGAACGGGAGGAAGAAAAAACCCGATCAGATTAGAAGATTTACTTTGTATGTTAATATTTAATAACCGACTGTGCGTCTCTCTCTTTTCTCACTTCTAATGTATTATTCATACGCGTATTGGCGTGTAGCATAAATATTTTCGTAGCGTAAGAATGATATTAATAATAATAATAGATACCTTTAGGCGGAGAAATTACGAAGACAAGTCATAAGTCCAAGCGAGAGAGGCAAAAAAACTTCTTGTTCCACTCGTGGATCTGTGTCGCAGTTTGACACGAATTAAATAATTCCTTTTCGATCATGACTTCTTGAGATGAATTTTTAAAGCTGGAGCTCTACGTAAAATATTTTTGATAACACTTCTTGGATGGATGGATGTTTGATATACAATTATTTTTCTTTTTCGAAGGGAACGATGAGAATTGAAAATTCGTTTAACACCATTTGACTCACGTGAAAAGAGTGATAATAATATCGAGGGAGCGGTTGACAGGGTTGAAATATCGCATAAGCGCGTCCGGCCACCGGCCTTTTTCGAGGGCGTTTCGATTAAATTACTCTCGACCCAGGAGCAAACCCAAAAAGAACGAATAAAGCGCCGGAGGTACGGCTAATACCATTTAAATCCAATTAGACTCGATTTTTAACGCAATCGAACGTCGCTTACCATGTAAATAATACGACGATTTCGTTTTCTCGCAAGTGTCCACGATCGAAACGCTGCCGAAACTCTTTTTACACATTAAATCACTGACGTTTCGATTATTTCGAAATCCAACAAACTTGAAAGAACGAAAGTTTTACTTGTTGCTTATTGTGTGAGCAACGACAACAACTGGCCAAGAAATATTCGTCGGCGATGGAGTCGTAAATGCAACGACCGACGCGTATACGATTTTTTCCTCTTCTTCACGTGCCCCACCTAAAGATATCTTCACGTAGACCATTATGGAATAAGCGCACGATGGGAGGGTTAAACGTGGTAATATGAAAAGTGGAAGTACAATCGATGTTTGAAAAGAGGCAAACAATGAACCGGAAAGTGAATAATCATAAACGCATCGTGAAACCTGGAGGAACTGATAACAGTATCTTTCCATTTCGAATGATTTATTATTAGTTAAGCACCAAAACGGAATGGTACGAGGCAAGTAATTACGGAGAGAGAAAGACGACTAACAGATAGGTTTACCCTACCTAATCTAATGCCTATGCCCAGGTATAATTTGTTTTCGTTACGTTGGATGATGTCTGCGACGCGTCTTTGATCGATGACCACGAACATTCTTCGGTTAAGTAATAGCAAACAATAAGAACGTCCTCCGCTGCCTCCTGCTATTATTTCCTCATCGAGTCATTTGCAGGAAGCTCCTACGGGGTTTAACGATTCCTTTTAATGGAAATATGTGATACTCTAGAGGAAACGATCATTGCAAAAAAGGAAAAGGTCTTTAAATTGCCATTGGTATTTGTTTTCAAGCACACGATCGCATTTTCTTTATTCTACTGTTAATGGTACTTAAAGGCAAGTGATTGAAGCAAGGCAATAACTCGAAAAGGTCAAAGCACTTGAGGAAAGAAGTCCATGGCGACCATTTCATTATTTTCCCTTTAAATTAAATTACGAGTTATTAAATCGAAATCAATTCCAATACGATTATAAGTTTGTTTACAATAAGACTGGTGCGAATTGGAACAACAAGAATAATCAACTGATAATGTAAGTTAATTAATAAAAAAGCCGAGTGAAAGAGAGAGAGAAACCACTTTTTCTTGTTTATTTAAATTGGCCTGAAATTCTTTTTATAAATTAAACCGAATTAATTCCGTGACCTAGAAAGGAAAATTTTGAATAGCTAGTTCCAATAATGACGATGATGATTCCACTGTATCTGAATGGGTATTAATTTGCGAAGAAAGCAAGCGATGATGGGCGATTTTTTTTATTTGCAAAGGAAATGGAAGGATAACTTTCACAGAGAATTGGAAGATTTCCGGATGGCAATTAAAATACGAACAATTAATCATTTGCCTATACACAAAAGCCCATAACGTTTCCAAATTTCTAAATTTTCTAGCTTAAACGTTTCAAGTTATTATTATCTTTTTTTTGTATTCGTGCTATAAATTTTTATTTTTTACAATTTTTAATGGATGGCACGATATTTTTAGAAATCAATTTTGAAAAAAATACTAGCATTAAGATGAATTTTGCAATAAACATGATCAAGGTTGAAGATATTATTTATTGATTTCTCTCGTGCTTCAATTAAGCTCGGTAAATTTCAGCAAAATGCTGTGATCAGATCGACGATAACGCAATTCGATTTTGGCAGGATGTTTGCACAATAAATCGGAATTTCAATAATCGCCAACAAATAAATCACGTGAATCGCTTTAAAGTGCTGCAGCCGCATGAAAGCGAAGGAGACTGCTTCACAATCACAAAAACGTGTTACTGAACCCATTAATTACTTTAAAGTAGTTCGACTTCGTTAACAATTGTCATAATATATGGATTTTAATTTCTAGAGCGTACAAGAACCGTTCGACGTTTCTTTTTTAATAAATACAGTACGTAACGTAAAATTGTATGGAATTTAATAACCCCCATTATCTAAGAATTGATAAGGAAAATGCTTTCATCAGTTATTATAGGTCATCGTTCATTTTTTCCATGTCAATATGTCACGTGCAATAACATTCTTAATGAGTATGCACTTCGTTTTTCTCGTTCCCTTTTCTTTTCGAATCGTATCGTTTACTAATACAATAATTTAATTAATTAAGATGAAATTCATATTAATAGACTAATGGATGGGAAAGCAGTTTTTGTAATACGAACTGCACTTTGGAATATTACACGTTACAGCAAACGCATTTTAGCATTATTACTATTTTCGAATCTCGAACGTAATACACGAAACACGTGGGAGAATATTATTCATAGTTTGCATAATTTTTTACTGTTTAAAGGAAATAATTTCTTTTGTAAAACTAAACGTTTTCAAAACTAAGTTTTCAAAACTAAAAAAATTGCATGCATGAAGCTCCTCCACCATTTTTTTAAGTTTCTCTTTCGATTACATTGTTTTAAAACGAAACTTCTGGATGAACGAATAATTAATTTCGAAAAAGAAAACGTAACAGTTACAAAAATAGAGGCAAGGATTGTTTACATAAACATTAAAGTTAGGAAATTAAAAAAGAGCAAATAAAAACAACTTTTCCAACATTAAAAATAGACGACAAAATTTCTCTCGGCTACCTTCCCCATTAGGCGAATTGCCGTTGGTTATGTGAATTCCTTTTCGCGTAACACGGTGAAAATTATTCCAACTACCCAAAGCAACGCCATAAAATATAGATTCGAGCATTTTGAAATGAATTAAATTCAATATACATGAGCGTTACTCGTAAAATTTTATGTTTATAAATATGTCATAGTTTTGAGTAACATGTGTCTCGAAAGGAAATATATCACTTAAATGCGTAATATGGAGGAAATGTAATTGACTAAATGAAGAAAACGTTTTATATCGCCCAAGAGAAACTTATTTTGTGCCTATCCGAGATTCTTAAGAATCTTAAGCATATTTTGCGTTTGGCTATTTTAAATTTAGTACAATCGCAAATTTCCTGTAAGCTAAAAGTGGTTTTTCTGCGAAAACGTTTGTCTTAAGGTTTCTGTCACAATTTCCTCAAATTTGTTGCCAATTCCGAACGGACGCTAAACTGTTCTCTAAATTAAACGATAAACAAGATTTGTTTACTACATCCAACCAATTCCATTCATGATTCTTAAAAAATTTGCTTTGGCCAAGACTTGCAAACAAATTTGATGCTTACACAAATAACGAACATCTTTTAACTTTATTCTAGGAAAGTTATATTTAAATTAATGTATTTATATTCGAATTCAACTCATTAGTCATCGATTAATAAATTTTAATAATTCATTACCTGTACGTAGGTGGGAGAGACAACAATATCGATTCGAACGCATGCCTTTGTTTCTCTCTGATATCAATTAAAAATGATAAGGATCGCACGTGCGTTTCGCACGCTTCATTATTAAATTGCGATCATGATAAATTATGGTAAAACAACGGACTTTAAACGTAAGGTGTGCAAAGTAAATTAATGTCGAAAAAAAACGCTTTTTTAACACGCCCAAAACGAGCGAATGAGCAAATATGATGATGGCAAAAAAAATAATAGAGAATGAAACAAGGTTGAACGAAATAATTAAAATTCACGCTGAAATGGGTAATAATGATAATAGAAATAGCTAAAGTTACATACGTTTTAAGGTAATTAGTAATCGCGTTTCTTTCTTCGTTTGCTGCGGTATTAAAAGGTCAATATTGACGATTTTAGCGTAGATTAATTCATTAAATTAGTGCAGAATGGCAAAGTTGGGGAAAAGGAAGGATGAACGCTGAAAGATAGTGGCGATTCGTAATGGAAATCGCAGCTGCTCGTACCCATAAATGCTCGTACGTTTTATAATTTGCGCGATTACAAAATCGATTGCAAACGAATCCCCGATTATTTTACAATAAACTTTTCGGCGAGCGACGACGCTGAAATCCGAATTTCGCTTTTAATTTTCTGCTGAAATATTTGCGAGACCGTTTACACAAAGAGATCGTCTTGCTCTCGCAGTCGACTTTTTATTTGCATCGCTAAATATACGCACGCTCTTTGCAAAAGGAAAATGTGCGAAAATTGAACCTTAGAAAAGCGGCAAGTCCCTCGATTATTACGCAAGCAAAAGCAAATTGAATAATTAAATTCGAACGACTTCCAATTATTTCGTACGACGAATACAATTAATTTAAAATTTCCTTTTTTAATAACTCACGAAGGTTACGAGTACCAACAAAACAACGATCACCATCATTGGGAGAAATATATACGTATTTTATGTTGTATTGTGTTTAAAGTATCCTTTTCGGATGATTATATTCTAAATATAAGTGTAGCGAAAATAACTGAAAACGAGAAGACACTGTTTCCGAAAAAAAAAAAGTAACCGAACCGAAAATAACTTTGAAGAAGAGGTCGTGCAATTTTTCGTTTTCAAAAAAGATCCATCCTTCCAACTTACCTAATTATTAATGAGAAATTGCGAATTAATCACACCACTGCGTATCCTTTGCAAAATTCGGCACTATGCGTGTTGCGTTTTTCAATTATGTTCGAGCACAATTTCAAACGATTTAAACTATTGTTAAGTAAGAGAGGCTTCAATTAAATTCGAGTAAAAAGAATTACAATTCCTAGCGTGGAAGATCCAACTAAAACGATGATTAATATAATAATGCTATTGCTGGTTTAAAAACGAGAGCGTTTGGCATCGACGCAACAGACTAATATTAATAAAACCGTACAAATACTAATAAAGTGGTTCATTTCTTTTTTGTATTATTATTACTATTTCCCTCTTCGCTTTTTTAATTGGCTCTCTAATGTATTATTTTAGCCACAAGAACTTCCACTAACGAACGAACAACGAGAAACTTTAACAATTTTTTTAAATTTCATTTCACTTCATAATTGTAACATGAAATTCATTTTAATTACATACTTAATTAAAATTAGATTACCGTCATTCGCCTCATTTATCTAGATAATTATTAATTATTTTATTACGAAAGTTAGCAGCATGTTAATTAAAGACGCGTGTGTATTGTTGGTTGTCATCTTCGTATGTCACATTCAAATTGGAAAATTTAAAAATCTTAATTGATCGTGCTGTACTAAAAATATTAAATGAGAAAGAACCCAATTAGGCTTCTTAATCCCTTAAAATTAACAGTTCTAACTTAATACGAACTGGAGGAAGAGGATTATGAAAAGGATCACGTTCTTTCAGCAAATCCTTTCGCAGTGTTAACAAACTGCGGCGTTTTAACCATCGAAGACTCGCCAATTGTTAAGGACGTCGAATGAATTAATTAGAGGAGATTTGGCCGAATTCCTGCTAGTTAATGGATGATAAGGAGATGGACAAATGCTCGATTTCTCATCGACAAATCCTAGCAATCAATCATCGATATTCGAATGGGATAAAATGTTGCAGGCTGCATTCTTCGTTATCAAAATACGAATGTGATTCTCCTGATACGTTTGACAAGGAATTCGATTAACTATATGCGTATTAATTCACAAATCTCACTTACCTGCTCCTCATTAATCTATTCAATTTCTTACGAAAAAAACACAATCACTAATATTGTTATCGACAAACTTTGGGGGTGCATCATCACACAAAAACACAGCCGATCTAAATATTATACAGAATACTGAACGTGCCAATGGAAATACTACGATATCCTGTTTCTTTGTTGTTAGCTATTGTTGTGTGTTAACATTTAAATAAATACATCAAGTTTATGATTAAAATGGAAATTATTGTTAATCCAAATATAACCTAAATATTTATACGTACAACAGGTTGTTACTTTGTTTATTTTCGGATTTGATGAACGATTTATCCTTTTCGAAAGCATTAAAAACAAGAAAGACTCACCCTTCTAACACGAATCGCAACGGTTACTTGACATTAATTTAATCGAACTAAAATTACAATTGGACACTATAAATTTCTCTTAACGATAATTTAGTTAAAAATTACAGGCACACAGAAACACTTATTATTGTTATTGATAATAATCGTTCCGACCACTTCCGACACTAGTTGTCCGTTTCAATAGATTTCGTCGAAAGAAGAACCGGAAAAACGAAGACAGGATGACGTGCAGACATCTAGCGATGAGGGCCAGCTTCACGGCAGTGGATAACGTCGGTTCCTTTTGTCTTCAACGTCTGCGAAATTTGAAACTGATGGGCTTAGTGCGTTATTTATTTTTTATTGAAATTGGAAATACATTGAGTAATCTGAAGCCTTTATTGCAGCTAATTTTAAACCCCAGCAATATTAAGAGCTATTTATAATGAGGAAACCAAACAAATTTGTTGACTCTTTGATTAATATTTACGATGCGTCCTTCCATAATCCAGGAATTGTAATTATTTTTGTCGATTTATAATAAAGTTTACCTGTTAATATAATTACCTGGCAAATATTTTTTATAAGTTTCTTATTTGTTACAAACAGTTTTATGATCGCCTTGTATAGAATGTGATTCGGATTTTATCGCAATGAAATTAAGATGCAGCTTTATTATAATGTTTACAACGCGATTTATTACATTTTATTTGCTGTTGAAAAATGAACAAATACTCACAAAAAGGACGTTCAATATGTCCATCATTCTTAATTGCTAATTGAGTTTGCTGATTATTATCCATGAATTTCTTTTTTGTTATTATTTATGAATAAATTGCTTTAATCGCGGTCATATTATTCGGTGGAATAAACTTCCCTAAAGATAATCCTTCATTGTTAATATTTTTCAGGTATTTCTTTGATAAAAACTGAAAAAGAGAACTTTGTCCAAGTCTATTTATAAACGTTTTCATTACCTTCTAAAACTTACTTACTATTCGAGTATAGCACTAATAGAAGTTGGACAAAGATTGAAGTATCCTTCTTACTGAGCTCCTGCTTAAATTTTCTTAAATCCTATACCACGATTACAACAACAAAAATCTTCCCCGGGTTCTTTCATAGTAAGCATGAATGAATATCGAATACTAAATCAATTATCATGTATATTGGGTAGTAAAATATTTTTCTCTTCCTAGAATTCATGTTCGACTGCAGCTTAGTGTAGTTATGCAACAAAGCCATTTTTTATTTGCTTAAATGCGCGCAAAATCAAAATCTTCTTACGGCTTCGTTTCTTTTTACAATACTTAAAGAGCGGCACAAATTAAAGTCTTGGCATGATTCCAGGTACAATATTTACCCGATATTCGTATAAAATTTCGATTTGTTTCTTCTGAAAAGATATTTCCTGTCATTTTGAATTGTGCGCTTAGTTTTAAGTATAACGAAACGAACTTAGCAACGGACGCGGCGTGAGAGAAAATAAAGCTTCCGTCATGCGCCCTGAAGTTTAGTAATGCGTCAGCCGTTTTCTGGTCAACATCCACGAAGGAGGAACGTTCGTGTCGTTTGTAGTTACAGTTAAATTGTCCTTTTTCCTTTATTTTCATTTTTTGAGTTCCAAAATTCTTTTCGGTTTTCCGTTGCCTTTCACCGTTCGATATCGTTCATTAAATTAAGTATTTGAAGGGAATTAATTACGTTCGTTCAGTGTGTGTGCAAGTTGCTAACGTAGACGAAGCATTAATAAAACGTAGGAAGTAATGTAAGTATAATTTCGTAGTAGAAATTTTATGAGCCATTGACAAGTAGCAGTTCTTTTACTTTTTCTTTGTCATTATTATAATGTAAATATGTCACATGATACAAACACACGTAGAGAACTGTGCGCGTATAAATGCCATACGTATGGAATCGAAGCCACTTATCGAAAAGTGTGTTATTTTACCTTTATATTAATAAAACGATTAAATCTAATACAGGTATACGATATGGATGTTGTTGTTGTTGTAGCTGAGAAATGTACAGGAACGTACATAAAAAAAATGAAATGTGCAGGAAATGGGGAGAAAGAACGCGAGAAACGAAAAGCCCAAAAAGAAGGAAAACAAAGTATACAAACAACAACAACAATGATGATAATAGTAATATATGTAAATTCGAAGATAACGTTCGTAATGAATTTTCGTTGTTGCTTCGGTTAATTAACATGATACCTGCGTGTAAAGAAAACATGTTTTCGTAGAGGCAACAACAACAACAAACAACTCGACAGCATCGTACTTATTTTACCAATTTTCTTTCCATTTATGTGAAAGCTGAGGGAATAATGATATTGAGAAACGTGCAAATTTGTGAATTGTAAATTGAAATAATGAAGGTCCTCAACAATGTACAGAAAAAAGGTGACGAGCCTCAGCTGCTCAGAAAGAAAGAAAAGCAATATGGACATATCATTACGGGTCCTTTTATTTTCGTAATAATGAAATTAAGCACCTGCTTCATGTTGTAGGTATTATACCAATTTCAACATTTCTTTATTATGTCATTACTTTTTTGGAGCATTTACAGGCGTTACTTTATTAATTTCTTGTCCTTTCTTTTGTATTGAGCGAAACGTTAATTACGGAATTTTGTTATTTTTGCTTTTCGTTAATTAAGTATTTTTTGCATTCGAAAATCTGAAACGTTGTAAACAATTTTGTTGCTGCATTCGCTTTGCGAAGGCAAAAAGTTTCAATAATTCGAAGCAAATAAATCATTTCGGTTTGTTATCGTTATTGTGATAAACGTGCCTACGTAAATTATTTGTTTTCATTTCGCTTTCTCTCTCTGATAGTCTATTTTCGTTAATATTCTAAATTTACATAGTAAGTTTCTACGTGTACAGCGGCACATATTGTAACTTTAAATATATCCATATGAGAATCGATAAAAGGATTGATTATTATTAATAAAATTGATTAATAAATAAATAATAGAGAGACTGTTCAATAGTTCTTTTATCGATTCGCATTGTCACTACAACTTTCTTTGGATTTTGAATTAATATCTGCCATTCATTAGATTTTTGCCTTTCATTAATTAACTAGAACCTTCGGTTTAATCAAATTAAATCTCATTCGAAGAACGTTTGCGTTGGTAATGTTTCAAATTCACAATCGAAACAACTGTAAGGCAAGAGTTTGTGTTCTGGCAATAAAAAACGAAAAGCAAATCCTTTCCCATTTCAATTTAATTTCCAATTCAATTATTCGGTAATGATTGTAATGGTGTGTGGAATTGAATTGTTATGTCTCTCTGTTGCATATTCGAGTATTGCACCGACGAAATAGAATTGAATTCATTCGACGTAGAATTTTTATTAGTTGCCGTCTGTCTAACGAATACTCTACATATAGTCGAAAAAAAAAATTATGTAACACGGTTTCTTTCAAAGAGAATTTAATAAATGAAATGGGAGTTTCTAATAAATCTTGCGTAACGCTCGTTAAGAGTTTTAAGCCAATTTCGAAAATTGCAGAATTTTCCTTCATTAATTAATTTGCAAATTACAGTTAAGTGATAGGTTCAGCCATGGATAATATCGGTCGTTAATCAAAAATTGGGTAGAAGTAAACCTGGCAAAATTCGAAATTCTTTAATTAATTTCTTTCCTGTTACGTTTGTAAATTAGACGTGCGTACGTAACTTTAAAAATAGCGAAGTAATAAATATGATTTTTTTTCTTACCGTGGAAAACGCAAAGGCAATAATCGTGCGTTTGCCAAATTCTGAAGCAATAAATCCTGATCTCTAACATTTTTGTATGCACCATGAGGAAGCATTTAGTTTTTATTAATTTTTTTAAAATGTACTAATCCTTGATCCAGCCATTTCATTATAATGGGTGATGTAAAGTGAAAGTTTGCAAAGAGGCAAGCAAGCAAAAAAAAGTTTTTTGCAACACTACGATTTGTCGATCTTTATTTCTGAAAATGGAATCGTCGCGCTGGCCAGATTTGTTTCAAGTATCTTTATTATTGAAAGTATCAAATTCGAAAAAAGAAGTACTCGTGCACGATGTGAAAAATAAATTTAAAATTTCTATAAAACGACTTTCCAAAAATAAATACCCTTGGATTGAATAAGGTTAATGTGAAAAACACCTCCACATACATAGATATAAATTAAATCCTTTTTCATTTATATCAAAAAAATATATAAGAAGGATAAGATTATTAGTAGTTAAAGGTCTTTTGTGATAATTATTAAAGTCCTTTAAACGATAAGATTATTGTCGTTGTGCGTTCATTTTTATTCCAAATGCATTTGCAACAAATAATATACATAAAAGCTTTTCTCTTGCACATCGCAATCAAATCAAAGAGGATTTCCTCCCATTTTTTTTTATTGAATGTTAAATGAATTTATCAAACACTGGTAGCAAATAATTATATATGCTTGTCCTTTCTTTGCGAAAGTTGCACTTTTCGAAATCGAATTATTTGCAACAGTAATAATGATGACAGCAGCAATATTAAAAAATAAAATAAAACGCTCTCATTGTCGATTATCATTGTGCGGCGAATGAAAATGAAATTAGTAGGGGGATTTAATGAGTTGATAAACGCAGTTCTCACGTTTTGTTTCTTGTTGTTTTTTTTTTTTTTTTTTTAATAATAATGCCATTATAGCGATGATATCAGTCAGTTGTGATTTAAACTTTTTCTCAAACAGACTTTTTTTTGCAGCCACCATTTTCGTCTCTGCAAACCGACAAGAACGAGACGGAACGCGGTCGTCGATAAGAAGGAAAGAGTGCAGCAGTGGAATCGATGTTCATTTTGCAATTATCGATCGTTCATATAAATAATTTCCTCCATTTGAGCTAAATAATAAAGATTGAAGTGTTAATAACAAAAAAAAAGACGAAAGAAAATGAAAGAAGAAATCTTAGCAGCTGTAATGTTCCTCGTGAAGTTCATCGAGAGAAGTGAAACATTCCCCAGGGATCAAATAGAAAACTTCAAACATCACCTGATAGCGCTTCTAACCCAGAGGTGAGTGTGAATTGTTTCGCGTTCAAGAACAAACGGAAAAATGGGAAAAATCGTCGGTCGGTCGCTTTCCTTTGTAGAGGCTTTTTCATTCTATTTTTAGTGATTAAAACCAAACCAACCAGACTTCCTGTTTTCGTTACACCATGCCCAACGGCACGTTCTTATTTTACTTTTATTTTTAATATAATTCCATCGTGATTGTGCGCTTTATTTTCCCCACGTCGAAATTACAATCGGATTATAATTGAATTTATTTCGGGAGGGAAAAATGAAATTAATATATTTAGTTCTGACACCAATCCATATTAAGTATTTGTTAATTATTATTTGGTTGCGATGCGAGCGCCGATGGAAAGCCATTCTCGGGTCGATCGTCGAAAATTATTAACATATGTCGCCCCGCGTTATTGTTGCTGCCACCTTTTCCGTTCGTGTTCGTTAATAATCATCGTTTATTTTATTATTTTCTTTTGTGCGACGTCATTTGGACTTTAGGCTTAAACGAGAGAAATTAAACTTTGCGTTCCTCGTCACGCTGTTAAATAATCAACGTTATTATGTACAAGCTGAAAACCCGTTTGGCTTGTCATGTGACTTCAACAAAACACAAATAAACGAAAAGTAGAAACAATTTGTAATTTCCATTAGTAAAATCTAGATAAACGAAATATCGATTGGAATTTCGATCGTTGCGGTCCCTGCTTTTTATTAATCGCGACACAATAAAGCGTCTCTCGGTTACCTAAAATCCAGGTGTTTCGCAAATCACGTTTTATAAAGGGAACGGGGAATGGGGGGCCGCACCTTTTCAACCCTAAACAATTTCGTATTAATTTCCAGATTGTTTATAACGCGTACCGTTTAAATGTTCCAGCAGCATCCGTCTGGACGTTTATTTTCGCTTTCTCTCTAAACAATTATTCCTCTTGTGCCACGTCATAGTTAACTTAACGTTCCCTCCCGTTGTAAATTAGGAAATCGTTTTCGGAAAGGAAACATATGTTCTACGCGAGTACGATGATCTCATTAAAACTCCAGTTAAGAGCCGTTTAGATAAATGAAAGAAAGTCGTTTATCTTGTTTAGAGTAAACTGGTAGCGAAGAAGTAGGATGTTGATGGCGATGGCGACCACGATGATGATGATGATGACGAAGAAGTCTGTTTTGTTGTTACGTCGCTCGTTCATCTGGTTTGAATTTAAGATAATGTAAACAAATTCAATTAGACGTTCGTCGTCAGAAGAGGGAAACAAGAACGGAGTCAATTGCTTTTAATTATTCGAATTGGTGATGGTTGAAGTGAAGGGAAAAAAAAGAGTTGAAAGCAAGAGAACGAGTGCGTTTTTTTATTTGACGTGTATGCTATAATAAATTGTTATGAAACATAATTTCCTACATTGTGCTCATGGTAATTAGCAAGACCGACATTCCGTAAATTTAACGTTAAATAAGAAGGGAAAATAAAGGGGAAGCAAAAAATAACCAGTTGCAGACGAATTAATGACCGACATACTGCCACATAAACGAAAATAATAGCAAACAATAACCAGAAAGACACGGGGAGGAAAGCGAACGGAAATGGGGCAATTTGAACGAAAAAAAAAAAAAAAACGGCTGTCGTCCTCTGAAATTCGAATGCTTGAAAATGCGTTCCCTTTAAGGCTTCTTCTCTCGCCCATACGCTCGAAAGCAAATTTCCTCTCGTAATTTTCGCATGTTGGCGCGAGTCGATTCGATTTTTTTTGTCGAAAATAAGGGACAAACCGAATTTGCCGAATCCTTTTGTTGGATGGATGGTTTGCGACAGTTCGTCCCCTATTTTCACCCCCTTTTTAAAGGCCCATTATTATGGACGACCCATCGATTGTGTTCTGTTTGTCGCCCGCAGTACTTACGAACAGCTGATCCCTTCGTATTAAATTATAAAAGGTTTCGATGGAAATTTTAGGGAAATAAATGGGGGACCCACTTCGCATATGCGCCCGTTATTATCGCGGTTGTTATTAATAAAAATGAAAAAATGTTAATCAAATCGTGCGCACAGAAATTGAGATGCGAATCGCAAACATCCTTTTATTTGCGTTATTTTATCTGTTTGTGTTTGGTAATCGTTTAAAAGGACCGGAGATTTTTGCTTAGGTAGAGCTTAAGCCTTGAAACGGTGTTTGCATAAGAGGGAAGAGGAGTAGAAAGATTTTCGAATTAAAATTTTCCTGCCTTGAGAACGTAACAAAAACGCTTTTTTTCCTGTTGCGAAAACATCTTTTCAACTGCATTCGTTGCTGGTTTTTAATTATAATCTAACGAAAGATGTTCGCTAAAAATAGCTGCATTTATTTGATAATAAATTAACGACAACGCTTTATTAGCGAGCGCTTGCCAAAAAAGTGTTCGCATTTTTAATAAACGTTTGCAATATGATTGACATAGTTTAGGTTGTTGCAGCCACTCGATCCTTCAAATGCACTGGCATTAGTAGGAGTTGGGGATAAGCCGATAAATAAAATTAATGCTTATTTATCCATCTTAAAAACTTAATGCTAATGCGTTCACCTCGATTGCTGTCTCCTTCACAGTTCTTCTATAAATAGGTAACGTTCAGTCTGTTTTCGTACAGGAAATTTTCATTAAATGCTCGTTGATGTTATCCCTGAAGCGTGTTTTGTAGGATCTTAATTATGGCAACGTTTTAAATTAATTTTTTTCCTTCCACATAAAACTAGACGTCGATTAACGTATAAACCGTTTAGCAGTTTGATCTCACGAAGTAAATATTTGCAAATTGTTTGTTGCAAATGGCAAAAAAGTTAATTTCAATCTTACGTTATCCATCATTACCATTAATTGACCTTTTTTTCTGTCTAATTAGAACGCAATTAAACGTCGATTACTTTTTTCCAAGCCAATAATAAAACTTAATAACGATAAGATCTCGTATTTTCAGATTTTTTTTTGCTGGAAAATTGCGCGAGGAAAAATGTGCTTTCGTAAACATGTTTTTCGAAAAAGAAAAAAAAATACGATCGATAATCAGCGTTCGAAAACAATTTTAATTTTACAACGCCTTATTCGACACGTAAAAGTGTGTTTACACAACGATTGTTCTTTAATTAAATAATTTGAATAATAATCAGGATTGCATAAGGGACATTTGGTTTTACGCAAAAAAGTACAAGTTGAGTGTGTTTTTAATTGGTCTTCGTGATAAATGCACCGATTGCTGCATTAAAAATGATACATCGAATGGTAATTTTACAGGAGCGTTCTACAAGGAAGTTGAACCCAAAGTTACATTTACGATTCGACAATTAGAATAACATTTATTCGGTTGCATCTCAAATGCCGCTCTTCCGAATTTGTAATCCAAATGAACTGCTCGCCGAGAATTATGGCCTCATTTGAAAAAATGCTTTCGTTTTAATGCTGAGCCTCTTGCACGTAAAGGAATAGCGAATGACCCGCAGAATGAAAATTACATTCGATACCGTGTTGTGGCTCATTTGCATTTAGTAACCTTGCCTCGCTTTTAAGATAAATTAGCTTCGCTACGTACAACGAGCGACAACAACAACGGTACATCGAATCGTTCTCGATTCTCTTTTACCGACCTTTTTCCTCTTTCTTTCATCTCCTACAAGAGGTAAATGTTAAACGATTTACAACTTTATCGAGGATTATAATTCAATCCGCGGTTTTTGCTTCAATTTGAAGAGAGATATTCGTTAATTATTGTTAAAATTGTATCAAAAGTTTTTTAAAAATTATTATTTCGTTCCAGCTCGATTATAAATCGAAATTGGGCAATTTGCTGTTGCTTTTTTATTTTATTTTTTTCTATGAATTAATGTTTACGTAGCAACCAAAGTTTTTGCAATATTTGCAGACCACAAAAAAATTAGATCATCATCATCATCGTATTTCTACGACGCAAAAATTGCTTTATTGCGACAAATTAGTTTACATTAATAATCAGAATGTACGCAATAAATGTGAAAAACGAATATGCGTTGCTTTAAGATTCGTAAAATACGCATGCACCTTCATGGTTTTCCTCGGTAGCAAGGAATTTGTGTTTAACTGAACAAGAACGAGACCATTAGCAGAAGAAAAGACGCTGCTGGCTCCTTTCTATCGGATTTAATATGGAACAATCGCGAGCAGAAAGACATTTTCTCTTGCACGATTTTTTTATTTCGTTTCAATTCGATCTTAATATGATACTTTTATTCCAAGGTTGATCGCCATTTGAATAAATTAATAATAAAGGTACAGAAATGCATTAATTAATTATTAAATGTATTTATACGAGAGCGCAGAAAATAATGTTCTATGCAGAAAGAAATTGACTTTGTGCTAATAAAGCATATCAAATTTTGTTTAATTAATGAGACACAAATGATGGCGATAAGCCAGAATAAATTTAATGAGTAAAATTCAGTGTTATCAGCTTTATTGTCTTTCAATGTTTTAATTCTGACAATTCGCTTTGTGTTTCGAACGATACGAAGTTTACATTACGTCTTTGCGTTTGTAACGATTTGCATAATCTAAAAGGCGTTTGTCTGCTTGGTTTCTTCCTGTCGAGGATTGATTTACTGGTTAAAAACTCTCCTCAATTACTCGCTCATACAAATTTGATTTCTAAGTTGTTTTTTTTTTCGCATATAATTTATTATGGATCCCATTGTATGCATATTATAATAATAATGACGAATTGATAATGATAATCTTGACGTACATTTATACTGTGTGCGTGTTTTTATTTAATTTAATATTATTAATATTTTTTGAAAAATAATTGATAATCTTAATGACCCAAAGTTAATTTTATGTGACTTGCTTATCGTTGGAATTTTACTAAATTCATTAAAAGCGAAAAATCATTTATCGAAACGTTTTCGTCAATACGATTTCTTTCTTGGCAATTTATGGATAATCAACTTTATCTTTCGAGAAAATCGGAAACGTTCCAATTTCGATCTAGAAATTTAATAGACTGAATTTTCGTTATTGTTATTGCGATTTTCTGCGGAATATCCCATTAAACGTTTTCTCTTCTTTTTCGCATTGTTCTTTTCAACTGCGAATTGACTTCTGCTTCTTTTCAATAACGTCTCATATATATACAGATGGTCGCTATTTTAGCACTCGCTTAATTGTCGGTAAAAGTTTTCCAATGTCGTCTATTCGGTGCGAAAGAAGTCAGGATCGTTTCTCTTTGGCCCGTAACCGACCGCAAGGTTTAATTGAAGTTTCTCGCTCTGGTCTCTTTCATGCTCTAGAAGCAAATTACTTCAATATAACTTCGATGTCAACCAGTATAAGTTTTTTTTTACTTTAGAGTTGATGTGCGGATTTTTTTTGCATTATTTCGAGAAATATATGTAAAATAATGTAAATTTCGATACAATAATAATAATGATACGTACATGTGCTTTTTTAGAACAATGACTTTTGTTTGAATTATGATTATCCGTTATTGTAATTCTCGTTTTTCTCTGTTTGTTTTCCAACAAATTCAGGTCATTTTTATTAATGCGTATTTTATTATTTATTTTTTCGCGAAAAGAAAAAAGAAATTTCTAATTTACATAACATTATGGTCCGTTAATCCGCAATACACGCGTCCATTATTCCTCTTTCCGTTTCTGTGCATTATAAATCTCAAATCTATCATCAAATTCGAAACGACACCGATCATCATGAATAATTAAGACGGTGGCCACATTTTGCCTCGATCGCCACGATCTTTCGCTAGATGTTAAAACGAATAACCAATTATTATTTTAAATTAATTGTTGTAGGTTTGAGAAACATTGGTTCCCAGAAGTGCCAGCGAAAGGACAGGGTTACAGATGCATCAGGGTGAACGGATTAAATCCAGTCGATTGCACCCTGGAGCAGGCCGCGTCTAGATGCGGACTTAATTATAGGGATTTGCGTTTACCGGCCGAATTAACCGTATGGGTCGATCCTAGTGAAGTGTGCTACAGGTAATTATTGCGTCCGGCCCTATCGTTTCCTTTCTTCAAACCGTTCTTCTTCTGCGTTATCACGCAAGAAAGTTTTGAGATTGAAGAGTGGAACTTTTCGCGTATCGATTAAATGTTCGAACAGAAGGCGGAGAAATGAGTGACGGAGAGCGCATTATGTAAATATCATTAATTCTCGTTTTTGTTCGTTGGACGTTCACATAATGATTTTTATATATTTTTAAATGGCTTACGTATTCGAAAAAACGTATGTGTATATAAAAGTGGCATGATAATTGGGCGTGTATTTATTTTAACTGCGTATATTCATATTTTTTTCCATCGTTTACGACAAGATATTATTTGTGGCCGCGTTATATTTTATTTTTCAAATTAAATTTAGGTCGTACGATTGTCATCGAATTAGATAAAGGAATTGAATTTAATGAGATCCCATCAGAAGTAATCGTAATACGTATCTAACATAGGCGAAAATAAAGACGTGTTGTAGCGTCTGTTTGTGAAAAAAATTAATTAATCGATCAAATTGTTTGCTCGTTAAGTTATCAGGTTATCGGCCTTTTAAATAACGACGACAAAATCTGTTATACGCATCATCCATTTGAACGATGGAAAATGCCAATCTCGTAGCATTTAGAATTTAATTTGAATCGAGATTTATTAATTAAAAAAGTTTACGTACACAACACGCTTATTACTTTTTTCTTCGCCAAATTAGTCAGAATTCAATCAAGGTTACTCATTTTTTAGCAATAGTAGTGATTCAGAAACGTGACTAACGTATTAGAGAACGAAATTTTCCAATTGGTTTTCTAACCGTTTACGTTTTCAAAATTTCGCGGTGCCTCATAATAATTCTGATTGAATTATTGTTATTGTCTATTTAAATGAGGAAGCAAAGAAGTTTACAACATAAAATAATAACAATAAGCGCTTTGCCCGCATAATAATATCGAACACGTAGTGCATAATGTAGGGTCGCGACGATGTCCTTTGCGATAATAATAATAAAATGCCAGCGTGCATACGAAAAGCAAAGTCCGTGCGAACCCTGAGAGTTGGAAAGTAGGATTTGTGGAGAGAATTGGAAATTTTTCCATTCTTTCTTCCTGCTGAAATAACAATCGTAGAAACGGAGTTAAATATTGCATTGTTTATGCGCGAAGCGAATAGTTCGTTTAACATTTTCCAAAGATTATTGTGTTGTTTTTTGTTGCTTTCGTTCTTATTGAAACAGCAAAGGAAAGAGGCAACGAAAACATTGGGGGCGAGTCCTGATTTTATTCGTCGACATTTTCGTTTCTTGCATATCTACATCAATATTTATGAAATCGTTACAATTTTATAAATACATAATTAATTCTCTCTCGCGCTCGCTCCCTCATTTGATTTCGCAAAACAATCCCCTTTCGGATAGATATTCGTGCCGCGATAATTATAAAACATATAGATTTACGAAAATAACAAACACAGAACGACGAGGTCAACAACATTTTATATAATAAGCTCCTATAACGACCCGTTCGGTCCTACTTTATTTCTGCTTTACTTTACACATGTATTTTTCGTTAATTCTGTTACTGCCAGCTTGACAAACGTTTAGAAATAGAATTCTTCGCGATAGATGAACCCGACATCGTGCCTCATTCCAAAAACCGAAAGGATACTCATTCTCGCATTTGCTTCTTCTTTAAAGGCTTGGCGAATCGGAAGGTTCGTATTGTACTTTAGCAACGTTTCCATCTGAGTGCTCGTCATCGTCGTCTTCGACCAATTCGAGTCCATCGCCGTCACCTCCGACTACGCCAATGCAAGAGAAATCTCGAAGATTCAACAAGATGCATCAACGGATCGTCACCAATTCGACAACGATGATGATGATGGACGCGTCGCCGAAATATCGCAACAATTACATGTCTTCTGTTGCACCGATTAGAATTAAAACTACACCTAGAGACGTAAGTACCGGGTTTTGTTTGACATCAGCGAGGAGAGAGAGTCTTTTGCGACGATGCATAATGCACAAGATTCCTCTCGCATTTATTTTTAAACGTGGCATAACGTCGAAAGTATCACAAACGAGACTAATTTGAGAAATACGATTTTTCTCTCTTTCTCTTCTTTCATTCCAGTTGAGTTTTAACGTGCACCAAAATAGATCTCCATGGCGTTGCGATGGCGCACTCTACACCGTACCACCAGCAATACTTCGAAATATGAATTACACGAATTACAAATACAAGAATATTCTCAGAGTATAATTAAACATATTATAAATACACCTGATATATTTGTAGTATATCTAAACAGAATACGAAAAAAAAAATGAACTTTGAAAAATAAATAGAATGTTAATTATATATTAAAGGTAAAAAAAAAACGATAAACCAGCAAGCACTCTCTTCTTTCACTATGTGTTCTATATGATGAAATTAAAAAAGAGGAAAATTAACGGTAGATGGTTGTTATTCGTAAACTGAAGGGAAAATACAAAAGCGAAGGAGAAATGTTCGTCGTTAATTTCAATTTGAATACGTTTTTAATTAATTCAATTTAATTGTGACAGAGAATAACAAACATAAACCAGTTTTGAAGAAGTAAATGTAAGAAACTATTCGTTTCTAATGATGGAAAATTATGCATATTATTTTTGTTGAAAAAGTGAAATTGTTCATAAAGAAATAACGATAATTGAAATGTACAAATATACGTCCTTTAATAATTATCATAATAATAACAATTAGGTGCCTTGAAATTTTTTGAGTCAAATTACGAATAAAGACTTTATTATTGGATGAATTTATTAAGGAATAATAAATAGAAGGGAAAACATGGAAAACGAAACAAATATTTATATAGATATATATTTCTCTCAAATTGTAACCAAATAATGTCGTAAGTAATAATTTAATATAAAAGGAAATGATTTTAAATTGTTTATATATTTTAAGTTACAAGTCATGTTAATAATAATATACGAAAGGAAATAAGAAAAAAATAATGTGAAATCTGTGATATATGAACTCCCTTATTATTATTACTCTTTCTTTCGTTTCTTCTAATTTCTTTCTCTTCATGACAATGTAAATGTTACGGCCTTCCACTTTTGTCTGTAGGTTTTATTTGTTCATCCTTCGTTAGTTTTGTGTTTTTTTTTTCAAACGAATTTAATAAAAAAAATACAATAGAAGAAGAAGTTAATGAAGTAATGATTGATGTGACAAACATTAAAAGAGAACTAATAGAGATAGGTAAAATGTATGAAATTAAATCCTTGAATATTAGAGATTATTCTTAAAATCTTGCCATTTTACATTAATTTTTGCTATTTATTTCGCGAACGCGAATAAAATTTACACATATCACGTGCCAGAATCTTTTTTGATGTTTGCATATCATAATTATTTTTCTTTTTAAGTAAATTGAATCGAAGCTTTAAATGAAATGATAACTAAGCAAAAACATTTGTGTACAATTAATTAGGTTTTAAAGAAGAAAGAAATGTGATTAAGTAAAAATTTTAAAAATGAAATATATTGTAATATATAATTATAGATAAAAAAACGAAGATGGAATATTTAAATGACTGAATTTTTATACTTAGTAGTATTTACTGAAAAGAAAATAATAAAATTACGTTTAAAGGATGAGTATGTAAATAATAATTAACAAGGAATTACTATATTACAATTTAAATGGTTACAATTTGATTATTAATATTAATTGATATATATATTGAATATTGTAGTACAAATTAAACTTTTCTTTCTCTCGTTTCATTTAACGTGTTTTTATTATTATTTTGTTTATTTCATATCAAGTACAGTATTGTTTACTAATTAGTTTGTATTGTGTTGAATTTGACTAGAATTTAAAAAAATCATCTAAATGATAACTCTTACCGTACTCTTTTTGGAGATACATTTTTATTTCCGAATGCCTGTAATAATTTATAATTGAAACTTGTACATAGAACTAAATTTTTTATTTTTGTTTGATTATCCTTAGCAGAAAATCACGAATGTGAAGAAATATTATTTATATGATTTTTTTTCTAAGGAATTTTTAAATTTAGCACAATGTGAACGAAAACTGCCACTAAAAAAATACTTTCTTATTTTCCAGCACGCAGAGGCATTCGCGCGTACCTCGTTTACGTTTAATTCATTCATCTATCGTTAATTGAATGTTCACAAAACAATTTGCATACTTCTAAATTATTTCCAAACCACATTTTTGTATTCCAAATTTCTCATACTTCTCTCTTTCTTTTGCACGCATTTAAGTCTAATTTTTCTGTTTGCGATTAGTAGCGTTTAAAGTAATGATAAATTCGTGGTCCAAAACTTATGACGATTTTTGCAATGTCCAATGTTAAATAATTAGATTTTGTTTTTTCTTATTCTTTTCGTTTTTAAATGATTAATTGTCAATCGTAAATGGTAATGGTTTAATTTATTACTTTATACAGAATACGAAACGATTAAAAGATGCCTAATAAAAAATTGCAACTTATTCTGTACTACGAATGATTATTATAATTATTATTTGGTAAATTTAATTTTTGGTTTTCTTTTATTTTACATTTTATTTAGAAGTCGGTTTATAATAATAATTAATCGTAATAATTATCGTTATTTTTATAATCAAGATTAAAAACTAACAGGGTTTAAAACTTTGATGATTATACGATAACTTTTTCCCTTTTCATTTTTAAATTAACTCTAATTATTTTGATGAAGTATCGCATTTTTTTAACGATAAAAATTATTATAATTACTTTTTTGTCTTATATCTTTATTATGCTAGGTCCGGATTTTATGTAGGGAATTATGTACGAAATTTTATAATTGCAAGTGCAATTAAAAATTCGTAAACGTGTGATAAATATTAAAAATGAAAGTATATATTATATTATTTCCTTTGTTGTATATATGATAAAAGCTCGAAATTATTACGATTTTTTTTCTTTTGTGAGATTGAATGAATTTTTTTGTGATTTGTACATAATTCTTATAAAATCTGTAAACTTCTTCATTTTTAAAATATTATTGTAGATTATTGTACGTAGAGAGAAAACAATTTTAATGTAATATAAATCTTAAAATATACATATATATATATAATTAATGTTAAGTATTGCAAAATAGTAGTTTGATTATCTCCTTTTCACTCACAATCAGCTCAAATAACAAACCAATCCGATTTTTATTGTTTATTATTTACTTTACAACTTTTGCAGTCAGAAAAAAAGGAATGCAAATCATAAAAATTACATATCATTTTAATACTTTATTTTTAACAGTTAGAATTTGTTTAATTAAAAAATAATAATTAATATATGAAATTAAAACATTATAAATGCGCATGATATTTATATACATAAAATATTAAAAAGAATTATAATGCGGCTCGCGTCGATAACTTTTTCAGCACGTTCAATCCTTGCTCCTCGTACTCTTGCTTCGACATCCAGAATGTGTCACGGTCTTTCATTACTTCGGCCAAGACGGCACCTCCGATGAACACCATGTCTTTGCGTCGTGGCGGATCCTCTATTCTTATCTTGAACTTGTGCAGTTTCTCCGTATCATTTTTAAGTACACGCTCCAAATACAATTGCTTTATTTCCCTTTCTAATCTTGACGGCAATCCGGGATACATCGTCGATCCGCCAGATAGAACGATGTGCTTGTAAAGCTCGGATCTGATATCAATATCGGCAGCCTACAAAAATTTTTCAAATAAAATTAGAATTGATTAACATCTCGAATGGCAATTACTTGTATGGTATTAAAGACCAATTCGGCGATTCCTTGGCCTTCGACGTTTATTAAATGAGGCTGGAACAGGGCTTCGGGCGCTTCGAATCGTTCGCCACCAACTTTAATCACTCTTCCATCGGGCAAGGTATAGGGTTCGACTAGAACGGTCGTTTCCAATGCTAAGCGTTGTTCCGTTTCTATATCGTAACCGATGTAGCATAGTTTCTCTTTCATAAGTCTCACCTGAACAGTTTTCATTATGATTAGTTGATAGTATCTCATGATAGCAGTGCAGTTACCGTTTCAAAATCAGCCGAATGATTAAATGCATAACCGCGCAATAAAAGCAACTTAATTAAATATCTAGTTATGTCTCTGCCGGCTATATCTAAACGTCTAGTCAAATGGGGCAGTGCAAATTCTTCGAAGACGGGACAAATGTGCGTAACACCGTCGCCAGAGTCTACCACAACGCCAGATAGTAGACCCTAAAATGAAATTTAAAGTTCCCCATTTTCCTTAATAAATTACACGTACTTGAGCGTATAACGTTAAAACGGCTTGTATGGCAACATAGGTGCCTGCAAATCCATACTTTTCAAACATGAATTCAATCATTTTTTCTCTATTCTTTATTGGATTCATTGGAGGCTCTGTCAGTAAAATCTACAATCAAACGATAATTAATTACATCTATATAACTGTTGTAGATTATTGTTAAGCCTCACTTTTGTTTGTGTAGGATCCAGATCCATTTTCTTCTCTCCAAATGTATAATCCCATACATGGCACATATCCTCCCAATTACGCACAACACCATTCTCCATAGGATATGTTACTTCAAGTAATGATCTCAAAGCTGATGCTTCATCACCAACCATCAAGTCCTAGAGTTACAATTAGTTTAGATATGTAAATTGGAAACTTATGACATGCAAACAAGTTCAGTTATGATAGCTAGCATTATTATTACTTACAGGAAGTGTACTTGCTACTCCCTGAAGCATGTAAAAGAAATTTGTAAGAAATTAAACACACACAATCAGACACACGAAAACAAAAAAATTAAGGAGCCTATACATTTGGTTAGATAGTGAAACATGAAATATAAACAAGCAGTGTTTTCAAAATGCAGCAATTAACAATCAACATCTCTTTTACAAAAAAAACCTGAATTGGAAAACATGAAACACAAACAAATAAACTCTTACTTCAACATGGTACCCCTAAAATACATAAACTTATAATGTAATAATAACTAAGGATAATACAACAATGTTTAATATTACTTTTTTGTAATACATATACTCACTTTAACTTCAATGTCTCCGATTTTATTTACAGCTCTTATAATTGGCCTTCCAACCATCGATGGAAATATGTGTGCAGGAAAATTACTACCGGCATATCCACACTTAACGAACTGTGTATTAGAAGTTTTGGAAGAAAAAAACAAAGGTTAGTGTATGCCTAGTTTTGAATGAAATTAATCAATTATATCAATACTTACACCAGTACCATTATCACAGACAATCACTTTTCTACCTTGACTATCCATGCTTTATTTCTTATTTTTAATAATGTTATCAATTAAAAATTATACATAAGTGTTGCGTTTCCTACCACACCTCAAGTTGACTAAGTTCAGCGAATAACGTATACCAAAGATAAAATATACGTATACGATATGACAGTTATCGGGGTCTTTATTACAATATTTTGATAAGATTGAATTTCTTCAGTTTGGTGCGATTCCGTTATTCAAATTCTAATAAGATTTATAATATACACTTGAACGAAGTTGAAAAGTGCCTTTAATTGAAGAAAATATTCTTTTATTGAAGTTTTTGAAAGTTATAATATAAACGAACTTCACACTTATTTTGATTAATTTGATCATAGACAATCGACCTCTACAATATGGATTATAGTTATAGTTCTCTATAATGTTCAATTTAAAATTATCAAATTAATTCCATAATTTATAATTACAATTACTGCTAAATATGAAACGCCTGGCAGATAAAATTAATTACAACGTTAACGTCGTAAAGCTTCAAAGAACTGAACAAAATCTCAAATTAAATGTATCCTTTTATAATAAATCTTGCCTGGATTTAGCAAAAGCATTATTAGGAAAAGTTTTAGTCAGAAAATTGGATTCAGTCATCTTCAAAGGTCGTATTGTTGAGACTGAATGTTATCCAGGGGGTAGTGATGAAGCATCACATTCTTTCAATGGAAGGTATTTGTCTGAATTGTGAAATCTATTATTTTTAAGGAGAATTATATGTTTTCAGGAGAACTAACAGTAATGAGCCTATGTATATGGAAGCAGGAACAGTGTATATTTATAAAATTTATGGGATATATTCATGTTTCAATATATCCAGCATGGAAGCTGGAGCAGCAGTCTTAATAAGAGCTGTGGAACCAATTGAAGGCATAGAACAAATGTTCTTAAACAGGCAGTGTAATACTTCTTAAGTTACATCTTATAGCAATGAAATTAACGCCTTTAACTTTTATAGGCAGAAATTCATCAAATAAGTTGACAAAACAACATAAGTTATGTAATGGACCTTCAAAACTTTGTATTAGTTTATCAATAGATAAAGAAAGTTGTAACAAGGAAAATTTGGCATACAGTTCAATAATTTGGCTGGAAGATGATGACTGTAATGAGTTTTCTATTATAAGTTCTACACGAATTGGAATTAATTCATATGGGGCTGAATCAAAATCGCAAAAGCTACGTTTTTATGTACTTAATAACGCGTCTGTTAGTAAACGCGATAAAATGCAAGAAGAGTTGCACGGTAATTTAAATTTATGAGTTAAATAGCGCTCTTTTCTATGTAATTTGTCGATAAAGTGGGTTACCAACAGTCGAACCGTCATTTACCGACTTTAGTTCTGTTAGCGATTACAGCGCCTTCATTCTTCTTTTTTGTATCCCCATTTGACAAACATGGTGAGTTTAATAAATTCGGAAATGTTTATTAAAAATCTTTATCATCTTTTATAAAAATTAATGAAATGATTATTAAAATAACATATTTCCAACAATTGATGATAATTATGTGATTATTTTTTAGGGTATCGATATTAATCATAAACACGACCGTAAGGTTAGGCGCACTGAGCCGAAAAGCCAGGATGTTTACTTGAGGCTTCTCGTAAAGGTAGTAAATTAATTTATTTCTTCTGATATCGCTTGTTAACTTATATTATTGTTGTAGTTGTACCGTTATTTGGCTCGTCGTACGAATTCGAAATTCAACAGGATCATATTGAAACGTTTGTTTATGAGCAGAATCAATCGTCCACCAATGTCCCTAGCTCGCATTGTTCGTTTCATGAAGAAACCTGGCCGTGAAGGATTAACGGCCGTTGTTGTTGGTACAATAACTGATGATTCAAGAATTTGGGAAGTTCCAAAATTGTCAGTGTGTGCTTTACATATAACAGAAAAGGCCAGAGCTAGAATCTTGAAAGCTGGTAAGTTGCTACTTCTATAATACAGTTACTAAGCTGAAATCTCTGATAATCAAAGCCTGAATACAGTGTTTCTAGGATGATATAATAGTTGTGAATGTGGCCTATATAAATTATTTTCAATTTTTAGGTGGTGAGGTGTTAACATTTGATCAACTGGCATTGAAATCACCAACTGGTTTAAAAACAGTTCTAATGCAAGGCAAGCGAAATGCACGTGAAGCAGTGAAACACTTTGGACCAGCTCCCGGTGTGCCACATTCACACACAAAACCATTTGTACGTTCTAAGGGCCGTAAATTTGAGAGAGCTCGTGGCCGCAGACGTTCTTGTGGTTACAAGAAGTAGATGTAATTTTTTTTATGCATTAACTTGTATTCCTTACTTTCCAACAAATAAATCAGAATACATAACTTAAATCGTATTGTTCAATTTAGGCTTTTTATTCAAAATTGTATTTATTATCCTCATGAAATATATGTATTGATTCTGGTGGGTATGGTAACAAATAACATCAGTTGCTATAACAAGTTTTTGATGGACACCGACGTAAAAACTTAATTTTAATAAACTGCAAATAATAATTTAAATTCTATTTAAAAGATGCAAAAAGTATCGTCATACACAAAGTCGCGAAAACTCGATTATCAATATGGTAATTATTTAAAGCAATTATTGCTCTGATTCTGTATGTGCGATTATCTTTCAGATCCATTGTATACATTCTCCAACGAGAAAGATTATTATAAAGCAGGTCAAGCGGCTGCAAAGAAGAATATTAAATATGTAATCCGGCCTATATTTTATTCCATGTTTTCAACTTTACCTAATGTGCCAAGATACAAATTGGTAATGACTAAATCGGCGACGATTGAACCATTTTCAAAGAAAACTAGTCTAAGCAGTGTAACACAAAATGCATCCGTACATACGGATTATATGAAATTCTTTAATAGGTAATGATTTTGGAAAGTAATCAAATGAATCCTTGAAATCGCTTTATATTTCAGTCCTCTGAGTAAAACCAACGAGTTGCCCGAAATTAAATTGCCGAAGATTGACGCGGTTCAAAATGAACAAGTTTGTATTAAAAGGAAGAAAAATCGAAAAATCCAAACTAGGTATCGTGAATCGTCAGCACAAACATCCCCTTGGGAACCGAATTTCGTAGTCACTTGCGAAGAGAAAGAGTCGCCGGAACTTTTAAAATTGAATTTCCTCAAATGGGGTTTGTTTCCTTTAAAATATCTGTCGCAGTCAATTACTCTAGTAATTTTAAAGGAAGCGGGCTACCATGCGGCGCACACGAAGTCATATTAATTCAAAGAGCCAGAATGAAACGCGAATGGGAGAAAAACTTGCCGGCGTGCGATACTTCAGAAAATATTGCAAAACGAACGGCTTTAATCACTGAGATGGAAAGAGATGAATACGCTTTTAGGGAACAAGTAAAATGAAATTAATCGCACGGATTCTTGCTAAATTAACGTACATTTCTAGGAGATTCAAGAAATACAAGATCTACGCCTCCACTTGTTAGAACTAATGCTACAGGAGCTACATAATAAATCTCATGAGAGATCCGAAAATAAATTGAGAAAGTTCTGCGAGGCGAAACAGATTGAAAACAATGAGAAATTAGCGAAAATCAGAAAAGTACGTGACAGAGGTTCGTTGTTTGCGAAAAATATACGACCAAATTATAATTTTCCAAACTTGATGTTCAGAAAGCCGACGTTTAGCCAGTAATTATACGGGATTAATAACTAAATATCGACCGGTGAACATCATCGACGAATACATCAATAAAGGTTCCGAAAGATACGCACCGATAATGCGACACGGAGAGAATCCAAAGCGATGGCATCAAGTTATTGACGAGCACAGGAAATTGTATCAAACGAAATTCAGAGGTATTTTACATGCGAATCAAATAATTTGAAACTGTAATCATCGAATTAAATTGCTAGATGTTCATAAGTTCGGCGTATTGCCGAAATGGTTATACGACGCCACTAAAATTGATGCCGACAATTTGAAGTTGCCCGGAACGCGATTATGTATAAGGGAAACGAAATGGACGGCTCCGGTGTTGAAGAATTTGCACGAAAGCCTCAAAGGTAAACGATATTGAATCCACATATTTCTAGCTACTAATAAAACCGTTCAAAGACCTCAACAAGCATATACGAAAGCGTTATTCGTTACGGGTGAAGATTGATAGAGAGGCACACCGCATTACGACGCCCGAAGTCGATTCGATAACGGACGCAGAAGAAGAACTGCATCAAGCTGCTGTCTTAATACAGAGCATTATTCGTGGACGTGCTACGCAGAAATTGGTAAATTCGGAGACATCGGTTTAAATTTCGTTCTTAATAATCCTAATAATTTGTTTAGATCTACAACGGCAGGGAACGGTGCAATGAGCTTATACAAGAATTGAAGAGTACTCAAGCGCTTTTGAAACGCGAAAAAGAAAGAATATTTACAAAGAAAGTAGAGGTTTTATATCAGCAACGCGAACATGAGCTATGCAACAGGAGTGTAATATAAATTCTTCATTAATGAATCAATCGAGTGTTAATGGTGGTTTTCTTTGTAGGCGCTCCGAATAAAAGAAGGATTGAAGAAGATTCAAGGATCGGTCATTGGAACAATACTCGACTTCTTGAGTAAAGAATTGAGACGGTTATTAGACGAAAGGAAAGCCCATGCTATGTGTCTCTTGTACGATCGCGAGAGGCAAATAAGAGAGGCGACGGAAGCGCATCGGAGACAATTGGAATTGAGGCGTCGATTGGAGCACGACGAAATATTTAAGCAAGTGCGTGCCTTATCATTTACGTTATGCAAACGATTAATTGCTCCTTATGTTTTAGGTAATTAAAGTCCATCAGGACACGGTAGATCTCTATTTACAAGATATCGTTACGGAAGGCATGGAGTTTAGTTCAGAGGAGGATGCTAAACTTTACGTTGAACGTTTGGCAATGAAAATTGACGAAGGAATGGATACAATGGAAAAGTAAGTAATTGCGCGTCGGCATATGATGTAAAGTGAATCGACTATAATTTCATAGAAGCACCGAAGACGACGAACAGGAATTGGTAGCCGACTTGGTACATAATTTCGTTTTGCCAGAGGTCCAGAAACAATATGTAAGAGATAAAATAAAAAAGAAACAGGCCAAGTATCTTCAAACCGTCCACGATTGCATCTATACTCATGTGGAACATTTACCTAAAATTCGTATAAAATTATAGAATGTAGTTGTTGGAGAATTCTATTAATCCAATAATTTTCCAGCTAAACATTTATCGGAAGGTGTAGAATTTTTGGATGAACATATGGAAAGGGAGGCAATAAAGGGCGTTTCTATTGAATTAAATGATCATAGAACGACCGCACATGCTAGTATATTGAAATCAAAGGATGTTAAAGAAAAGCAGGTCGAAGAAACAGAATTGGAAGTGATAACTGAGGGTGCATCAAAAGAAGTTGAAGAGATAAAGAAAGCGCCAGAAACTTCTGCTGCTGATGAAGATGATGGATCTGAATCAAGAGAATTTGCCTTTGATACTGAGGATGCAATTTTTGAGGAGTTTGAGCCAGATATTACAGTTAGTTATTTTAATGACCTGGAAGAACATAGCGAAGAAGAAGATTCATACGAATATTAATTTATGTGACGCAGCATAATAAAGAGCTACGCTTATATATCATCACATTTTTCGCTTACTTTCATAATTCAATTGTTAATTTGGTTGCATATGTAATTCCATATAGTTGAAAATAGATAAAAATGAAAGCAATCTCTGTGATAAAAATAGATTGATTCTTATCAATAATTCAAATACATGTAACGTTTTTTTAAAGTAAAGATGTAAATTTTGACGAGAAATTCAGTTCTTGAGTGAAACGAAAGTACAAATTACACATATACATTAATTATTATGTCTTTTGAACCAACAGCTTGTGAAGGTAATACATTCGAATAAGAAATAGTTTGAATTTATCAATCGTAACTTATAAAATAGACATTATTGCAGACTTGAAAGCTTTTGAGAGACGTTTAACAGAAGTGATTGCCTCTTTACAACCATCTACAACACGATGGAGAAGTAGGGTACATTATATTTGCATATGTTTTATTAAAATATTACAATATTTTTAGTTGTCCTACTTGTGGTATCAGCATGTGTTGCTTTAGCAGCAGGACAATGGTTAATGGATCCAATTACAAGGATTGTTCCTCTAACTCAATCCTTAACTAATCATCCATTCTTCATATTAACAACAATTATTTTAGGTGAGGCTTTATATTGTAGGATTTAATTCAGATCAGTAACTCTAATATTTATTTTAGTTATTATATTTATATTAGGTGTACATAAAAGAGTGATAGCATCATCTATAATAACTACAAGAACGCGTGAAGTTCTGTGTGATTTTAACATGTCATGTGATGATACAGGAAAGCTAATACTGAAACCAAGACAACATAATATTACATGACAATAGATTTTATTGTAGACTTTCTAATTCAATAGAGAAAATATAAGACATGAGTCAACTTATGGACATATATTTATTTGAAGCTATATAATAATTAGTACCTTCTTCTTCATCTTATTATCATTTTGGAACTTCTAAAGTAGCCCATTGTTGAATATGATTGTATTTAGACAGGCAACCAATTCAACTAAGGTGCGTGGATAAATATTTATTACCAAGAAACGTTTACTTGTCAAATTTGTCTTGTGTCAGAAACAGTGCTGAAAATAATTATTTTATATTTTCATATATATTATCTTTGATTTTCACTAGAGAATCTTTACGAAGATGACTTCGTCGTTGGAAAACTTGGAAACACAGCTTGAGATGTTTATAGAGAATGTGCGACAGATTCATATAATAGTGAGCGACTTTCAACCACAAAGCCAAAATGTGTTAAACCAAAAATTGTAAGCATTTCGTTTTAATTTTGTTATTTTAATATCCTTATCTTATCATTGTATTGCAGGCAGTCATTAGTCCATGGTTTGCAGGAGGTGGATAAATTGAAATCTCATGTACAAGATGTGCATGTTCCATTGGAAGTATTTGAGTAGGTGCCATTGTAATTAAATTTGATATGTCTTTAACATTGATTTAATGGTTGCAGTTACATAGATCAAGGTAGGAATCCACAGCTGTACACTAAAGATTGTATTGAAAAAGCATTAGCTAAAAATGAACAAGTTAAAGGGAAAATAGATGCATACAGGAAATTCAAAGCTAACATGCTTTTAGAATTGAGCAAAATATTTCCGAATGAATTAAATAAGTACAGAGCAATCAGAGCAGATGAATGATATAATTGATCAATATTAATTCTACTCAATAAGTATTTCTAATATATAAAACTTTTTTAATCTCATGTTTAAAAATTATATCCATAACTTAAAATTTTTTCATTAAAATGGTTTAAATTTCCTTGCTTGTTTGATTGCATCAACCCTGATTTCTTCCTGTTCATATTTCTTCCTTAAATTAGCTATACGATTCTTCTTGGATCCACGAATTTGAAATCTGTAGAAATTTTTAAGCTCCTTGTTTTTCTGAAACATCTTATCATTTAACTTCTTTTTTAAACTCTCCTTCCTTGCTAATCCAGGGTTTCTACTACTTTTTGTCACAACTGTCCAATCTTCATCATCTTCATTGTTGTCAGTCTGTTTGCCCTCAATTTTGGCATATGTATTAACTATTTGTTTGATTTTCGCCCTTAAGTTTTCATCATCTACAATTGAATCATTATATTCCTTAACCCATTTATTTATACCTGTTCTAACAGGGCAATCTGCTGATGAGAATGGCCTTAATGTTTCCATCTTCAGGATTTTACTTATGGATTCACTTTGTTGAAATACAATGTAGCAAAAATCAAAAATAACCAAAAAGATTATTTTAGTGGAGGTTAAATAATTTGAAAGGTTATAGTCGCGGAATAATAAAAGACGCGCTCTTGAGGAAAATATTAAAAGTTGTGAAGCGCATAGTTTAAATTCCTGATTGTGTTCAATAGAGTTTCATATTGCGTTTATAAAATTCTTCTATCAATTTTCAATGATAATGAGTATATCATATGAAACGTGTATAAAAAATCCCATATACATGTCAAAGTCATTAATTATAATTTTCGCGTATAATGTTTTTATTTGACCTTCGCTATATTTGGTGTATGTTGCTAAATTTAAACGGTGATTGTATAACATAATAATGAAAAAGGTTGATTTTTAATTTCTTAAATCAAATTATTTTGCTCATCTTCGTATAAGATTTAAATTTTTGGCGTACACGAAGTGCTAATTTTAACGAAAGACAGTGTTTAATGCACATTTTCACCTTCAGTTATTTCTTGCTTTCTTATTTGATTTATTCAATTTATTAAAACCTCTATTAAATTTTTATATTGTTTCAGTAAAATTAAAATCATTAAAAAAATGTTCATATACGGGCGTAATCTCATTGGTTCACATTAATCGACGCATGCACGTTTACACGGTTTGTTCGTGCTTCGTCTAATGTGAAAAGGATCGATTTCTCGTTTTGCAATTGTGGCATCGATGTTCCATCTGCGGATGAAATGATAAATATTACCTACAGAGATGTGAAAGTAGCCTTCAGCAAGATAGTATCAGTTTCGAAATTACAAATTACTCATTTCGATTATAGCCGCACAGCAAGGTACGTTTCATAGTTTGTGTTTGTGTTTTAAACATTTCAATTGACACCTGTGCTTTGGAATCAATTTTCCAGGAATAATTTGATTACAAATTGGTAATTGATAAAGGATGTAAGAGAAACGGCATGGATTCTGGTTTAGGAAGTGATGAAGAACGTCGAAGTCGCACTAAAGAGCAAAAGCAGCTGCATAATCAGCAATTATTAAGTGGTTGTTTCATTGATGCAGCCACTTTATCTGATGATGCTGAGGTATCGTCAGACGATCGGCGGAATCATGAACGAAGACAGGGAGCCTTATTGTTTCAATCATCAATACCGCAATTTTCAATGTTACAAATGCCTGCACAACAGTTGTCAGTGTCATGTACATCAATTCCAACAGCAGCTTCATATTCAACAGAGAATACAACTCCATACAATTCAATTGTGCACCTGGATCATGAGAATGGTTCACAGAAACCATCACTGGGCTTCTATGTTGATCTAAGTGAAGTCAGTGAACCAGAGACTACAGAAAATGAGGAAGCAACATCATCAACAAAAAAGAACATATTTTCAATGGTGATTGATTTTGAGGCACCTAAAAAAGATAAACCTGTATGCTTGAGTTCATCATTACGCAATGGGAGGAAATTAAAAAACTTGGATGCCACAACATCTACTAATGGCAAGGGCAAGACTAATTCAAATTCTGAACAATGCATTAAAGAAAATGGTAGTATACATGACACGGCTGTTGAAAGCCAATGTTCAACACAATATGATTCACCAATATTGTATGATGAAGCTAGAGCTCAATCTATGGATCACATTAAAGTCATTAATGATAGTGAAGTTTCAATTGATAAGAGCCATAGTGATGGAAATGATGAAGCTGTAGTAACATGTGGAATGAATGTTAAACAGGAATCAATTGAAGAGGATGATGATAGTTCACACGAAACAAATAATATGGTAAATATTTATAATTTATTTACATATCTCATTTACATTTTACAAATATAGAATGAGTAATATCATCTTATATATCCCAATACAAATAGTTGAGCTAATAATTATCTTTGAAAAACAATTTCAAAGACAACAATGAGAAATTTACCTAGACAGAATAAGCAATTAGTCATTGACTTTCCTTTTAAATAATGTTCTCATATCCTTTTAATAATTACTTATGAATATCTTATGTTAATTTATTAAACAGTTTTTTTAATCATTATATAATCCTAATAATATTCGCAAAAAGAAATAACATTTCAATTAATTTTAAAAAGATTTAGCAGAGTTATAGTACAAAGAGAAGCAATTATCTAATGTTAACGAACTCTTTTTTTTTATTATCATCCCATAGTGTAATGGAAATTTTTCGATTTTTGATTAAATTGATACAAAAGAATTTTGCCAGGTGTGGTTTTTTGCGTGTACTTTTCGCGTTATGTCCCAGTTTAAATTTATTTCACTTTATAATGAAGTTTAGGCGTTGCCTGAAAAAAAAAGGATTATTCTTTACTGTTTCTTTTTCACAATTCTGTTTTTGACCCGCTGTAAAAAGTGTAATGGATGTATTTAGGTGATTTAAAGAAGCCTTCAAGGTGTTTTGAAAGTCTTCAATCAATCTTCGTGTGTCCATTAATTTTAGAACGCTTGTTAAGTATAAAGCGAAAAATAAAAAGCGAAAAACAAGTTGAGTTTCAATAGAACTGGCAATTATTATTGCTAGAACATTAAGAATTACAAATTAATCGTTGTTAGAAAATATGTACTCCTTTATTTGTTTTGACCTGAAATGTATATTATCAAATAACATGAATAATAACTATTTATACATAATAATCTCGAAAAGTAAATAGTGCAATTTTTGCATTTTACATTCACAATTTGTTATCTACATTTATGTGATATATGACTGAAATTCGTTATTGATATTTAAAATCCTTTCTTTTTATTTGTGATACTATAAATATTGATAAGAAAATTACAAACATCATTGCTACTCTTACGATTATTTCTATATAGAAAACTGGTATTTGCTTGAAACTTATTTAATTCCTTTTTCTTTTAGAAGAAACAATTCGTGAAACTTTCTGATCTAGAGCATCAAACGCCAAGACAGGACCTCTTGTTGGCACCACGTATGAGTAGATCCATACCGGAAAGCTCTTGGGTAGAAAGTCCGCTATTTATGTCGCATTCGATCGGATACAGAAGTGCACCGCGTCCATTAGATCCGGACAATAACGGTGATTCGGATGGTGGCAGTAGTAATACCGACACCAGCATTAGTCAACCGAAAAGGTCCGTAGCCAGATTGGGCACGGACTTGTTACGCATGTTTCTCGAAGAAATCGGACCGGACGTCGTAGTTGAAGTCGGATCAAAACGGATTAAAGCCCATCGATGTATTTTGGTTTCGAGGTGCCAGTATTTTGCCGCTAGTTTAAGCGGCCGGGCAAAGAACATCATCACGATTACGGGGTTTTCTTACGACGCCGTACATTTCGCAATGTGTCACATTTATAGCGGCGCAGCACACGTGCCCGATTCCATAGGTCTAGCCGAGCTGGCTTCTTTGGCCGACATGCTTTGTCTCGAAGGTCTTAAAGAAGTCGTGGCGCATGCACTCAAATCCAGACACTGTCACAATTTTCATAGACCTTGTGCCGGTTGCTGTATCGGTGTCGTCGAGGTTCTCCATCTGTCAGCGGCTTACGGCTTAGACGAGCTCTATCAGAAGTGTTTGCGATGGATTACGCAACACTTTGTTAAAGTTTGGCCGACGAAAGCGTTCTGCGGATTGACGAAGGAATTACGCGATAAATGTTATCAGCAGCATATCATACACTTCACAGCCGATAACGTGCTGGAGACGATTTTAGGATGTCATCGATTGTTGAAGTCCGTACCTACGATGAGATGGGCCGATGTGGTTAATCTGATGGGCAATCAATTGAGCGACGCGTGCCAGTTGTACTTGCGACAGAATTTCGTCAACGTCTTGTCTTCCAATTATTTCTTAGCTCTCGACGACGAACAAGCTTGGAATATCGGTCGATTGGAAGAGCCTCTATTACATGCATCCGCGCAGTTATCGATCGACCAAGCGTGCAAAACGTACACTTACTGCGACGAAGCATTAGACAGAACTTGGAGCCCGGGATTTGTGGATTTACTGCGTAGAATTCATCATAATGTCGAGCATAGTTTAGTGTCTAAAGCGGAGAGGGTGTCTAAAAGCAATTCGTGGCAAAAGCTGAATCAAAAGTTGAAGTGAGTCCTCATTTTTAATTAATTGCGTTTTACTAATAGTTTTCTCTCGATGCATTTTAGGCTTAGAATAAAAGAACTAAGTTGTTTGCCGTTGGACGATTGCGTTAAACCTCGCCCGACGCGTATGCCGATATCCAAGAATAACGTGTCGCCTCGCTTACGATCGAATTCGAATCGTAACACGCCGAGTTCGACGGAATCGTCGCGTAACACTAGTCCGTCGATGAAAGGTAGTTGCATTGACGGCAGTCCATCATTACGTCGAAGTCTACTGTTAGCTGCACGCGCACCACAAGTACCGCCTAGCCCGTCCGTCCAAAGGCGTACTAGTACCTTAACGAAACCGACGGCGAGCAGCGCGGCGAAAGCGGCACCGTCTAAGAATCTTAAATCCGCTCCACCTACTGCCAAAGCGGCGCCGGCTAAGAATGTCGGTGTCACAAAATCGGCGACCACCTCTAAAGTGAACAAGGATCCGACGTCGTCGCGCGTTAGCGTGCCGACAAGGAACGCGATCAGTAGGGATTCTAGTAAAGCGAACGTACCTAGATGCGCTACCACGAATACTCAAAGAATATCGACACCTTCTAGCAGTCGGAAAGTGATGATTGCGAAGGAAACGGCGTTACCATCGACGTCTACGTCGGGTAGTAGTAAAAAGAATAAACCGACTACTATACAACGTTCCGGGACGTTTTTAAAAGAGAAACCTACGGTGATAGGTAAAATGCAAACGGCGGATGCGTCGCTAGTCCAAACCTAGTCAGCTCTCTGCATCGAATGGGAGCGAAGGAGCAACTTTGAATGAGCCGTAAGCAAACGATTGTGCTTGCTTAATTCCATGCCAATGCGGTACTCTGTTATTTAATTGTGATATACAACGTAGATATAATTATTACTTTATACTTAATTTTTACTGTTTGTCGCATAAATGTCTTAAGCAGAAAATGTACAAAATGTTGGTAACGTGCAATTTCCTTCGTAACTGCCGAACAATGCGTATAGGAAAACTATACGTTTGAAATCAAATGAAAGTCGGTATGAAGGAAGTTGCTTCTTTAGATACAGAACATGCTGGTCATAGATATAATGTGAAATTTTACATAACGCGTATTTTATCCAAGTACAACTTTACAAATGTTGCCTAATCTGAAATACAAAAGCAGTTGTAGTTTTGTCGTAAATTTCACATTTAATGAGGCACTATTATAGCGTTTGCGAAATAAGAATAATAATGTATTATGTAGTAGCCACATTTGTTAAAGTTGATACTAAAGATAATTATTAAGCTTTATACACATACATATATATGAATATATATGAAATATTAATTAAAACGGAATTACTTTAATGATTAATAATTATTAAATAATGCATTGGAAACAAGAGTAACGGCGACAATAGAGATTCAATGTAAATTTGATGTAAATTTTGCTTTAATATTTATCAACGTCATTCTTTTGATCAGAGAAATTTGGCAAGTGTGAATCCTGTAGATGATGCCGTCTTTTAGTTTGCGTATGAATCAAATAATTTACTTAAGTGATATTATTCTTTTTAGTAGTCTTTTAAACATTGTACCATATTTATTTTCCATGTATTATTTTGTTAATTTTTAATAAACAGCAGTTGTAAGTTCTTTTAAAATAAATACTTTAAAATAAAGTATTTTAAAATTAATGCAATTCTAATTATTGAATAAAACCTTAATCCTTGAGATCGAAAACGCCTAAGGGGGATCCCTCGTATTGTAAATTGAATTTTGCTTTTATTTATGTAACTACACAAATGTAAAGCTTATTAATTCCATACGCATCGACTTTTTTTCTTTCATGTACGTCTCCTTGTTGTATCTTGTACTTTTTTCCTTTTATATTCGTTAAAGGGCACGCTCATTATTTTCGGTTTACTATTGTATGTTCCTGTTGTTCCCGTCTTCAGATTCCTAATGAGACTGTCAACTCGGGAAAGGTTTGTTTTTCTCTTATATACAATTTAAATTCCTATTTGCATTTTTATCGTTTTCCCGAAAGGAAACTGCGAGAGGGAGAAGCAAAGAAATAAAGAAATGGCAAAATCTTTCATCCGAAAAATGTGTCTTTTCTGTTCGTTTTGTGTTCATCATCGAGTAACTTCTTTCCAAGAAAATTTACTTTAATCGATATTTTAAACGGATTATCTTTCATCAACTTCTTCAACTGAAACTGTTGCGAAACTGTTTCGTTAATGAAATAATAATCCAATTTTCAGGCAGCAAAATTTGGAATGTGCAAAATTTTTATTGCGATGTCGTTATCACTGTTGTTACGAGAATAATTCATTTTAAAACTTTTACGTGCGCTCTTTTTGCGTCTCTGGCGTTGTATGAAGTAATAAATATGTTTGCATTTGACACGAAGCGGCATCACGGTGTGAAATTACCGCAACAAATGCAATTGAAAACAATTTAAAACGGCCGCTTTGGTCCGCGCGGGCCTCTATTATTATTTCGAGTTGGAAAATTCGTTTTTGTAGCCACCAAATTAAAATCTCCATTTTGCCAACACGACAGAACTTTCTGTTTTTCTTCCAATCTCTACGGTGTTTATTGGTATCAATTTCTTTTTATTACCACCATAATTGTTATCAATTGACTGGAAGAGAATGTTATTGATTGGATTTCTGCATAATATTGCATTTATGAGTATTTCATAATATGTCTCTTCATAACCATTCTCGTCTGCCGTCCTTATTCGTACTATTTAGTTAATTTCTTTTGCAATTTTCTAGGAATATAAAATATGAGGTAATAATTGCGCGAGGCACAATGTAAGTGCAATAATAAAAATAACAAAGTTGTTCAATATTCGCATGCTTTTAACAACATAAAATGCCAGACAAACTAACAACGTTTCTTTATTCTTTCCAGTCAAACTTTATATTGAAAAGTTGCAATTACAATAATTTTTCTCAATCAGAATCGATTCGTGCTGCAAGTAAGTTTTCAATTAATATAAAAATCGAGAAACGGAAAACAAAACGATAGTTTGCCAGAGATTAGTTCACTGCGACGAACGTGTTTGAAAAATAAAATTTCAACAGTTGTAAAAGAAGTAAGCGAAATTAGAATAGTTGAGAGTGCAAACATTTTAAAATCTAGCAGGATAGAATTTGCAAGTAAATTGTACCTGTACCGACTGTATCATTACATTATAAATTGATTTTAAATGGGAAATTTATTTCGGGTAAACGGTAATAAAATTTTAATAGAATTGTTGGTACGAAATTTTCTAGCGTTCAATTTTGGATTGGTACGATTTAAATTTGCATTTAATAAATATATAAAATGATAATAGTGGACTTCCGTTTGAATTCAACGGATAATTGCGAAACATACAATGATCATTTGCTTTGTGGAACGATGAAAATTAACATGAAACTTAACAGTAGAATCCCTCTAATAGAACTAAAACGGAGAAGAATTTTATTATCAGGTGCCATGGAGAAGGGTGGAAGTTTTCAACTAAAAAGAATAAAATAAAGGAAGAGAGCACTCGTGATAAGTAAAATATCTTTTTGGGAGAACTTTTACACCATTTACAAAAGTGGTGATAAGAATAATAATGGATGTACATATATATACACAGTTCTTTTTTTATATCCATCCAGTTGTTTTTACTGCGTTTGTTCCTTTTTCTCTGCTCCCTTAAGAAAGTTGCAAGTATTTTACATGTTTATGGTGTATTATATAAACTTTGAGAGGGAAATAAGAATGCAAAAGAGATGAACACGAAGAAGGAACAGAAGAAGATGAAGAGGCGGAGGAGGAAAGAAATCAAAAGAAAAAGAACGAAACGTGAACAAAAAAGAATTCTTTACGATAAGGATGATATGACTATAATTTTCTCAAAGAGAAAAGAACTTTTCCATTCTTTCTTATTCTTTATTTGTACGTCTTCTACGTCTATGTCATACTTATTTCACGGATGTATGTGTGTATGTTGCATACAGGACAAAGTTATTTGAGTGTTATAACTTTTCATTTTTATTCAACCCCTCTTGATTCATGAATATAAATAGGAATTTCAGTAGAGGAATTCAAGCAGAATCCAATCAGTTTCTCAACAAAAAAAAACAATAGAGTTTTTTCGTCTTTTAAGAAATCCTTCCGCTTGATTTTGAAGTTTGTTTCATACAAATTACACGGTCGTTATTTCTTTTATTACGTAGCGATTGAACAAATGTTGAGTCCTGTACGGATCAACTATTAGCTTTTGTTAAAAAAAAATTAGTCTTCCAATGCTTAAAACGGAAGTGATTCTTAAAAAATGCACCAACAAATTAAACGTCGATGTTCGAATGGTACAAATGAACGGCGAATTAAGCGATAGACTCTAATTCGAGCCTGAATCGTCGATGATTAATTTATAAGGGTGCAAAATTTCGTATTCAACATCGTCACCATCACCATTGTCGTCGTTCATACCTAATGAAATTTAAAACGTAACACTTTATATTTCCTTTGTTTATTCAAATAGAAACGCGATGATCGTAAGTAGTAGCTGGATGATCCATTGAGAATTCAGTGGCCGTTATGAAAAGGGCTCTGCCCATCCATTTTGCCTCCCTCGTCCTCTGCAATAATTACGGATTATTTAACTCGGTAATTTACAATTATAGAGTATATAGTCGATGGGAGTATAACTTTGTCAAGTGGCAGTAACGATAATAATAATGGTTAGTTCTAAAATTAACTTCAAATTTTCATTAAATTGCAAACAATTAGTAATATTCACTAATTATCATTTTCTACGTGCTACCACTATTAAAATTAATTCAATAATAAAATTCCGAAGATAAGATTCGCTCCGTTAACGTGGGGAAATTTGTTTGTATTTTCATGAATAAACTGGAAGAATATGAATAATGAAAAGTTATAGGAATTACGTTTAAAAAAGAAAGTGAGTAGATAAGTTGATGAAAGCTGTTACTTAAAAGCGCCCCTTTGACCTTTTAACTTTCTTCTGTGCGTTAGTAGGAAAAAAATATGTGGAAGAAAATTGTTCCTTTTTTCCCTTCAGTTACATGAAAATATGAATGCGAATTCGTGAATACCTTTACTGTACTCTTGCCCTTTTGAATTTCCTCTTTCTTTCTTTCGATTTTGTACAGGGTATGTTGTTGTGCACTTGAATGATTTTCTATGGCCACGACACGAACGAACATTTTTTAACTAAAACGTCCTAACTTGCCCATAACATTTCTTTCTCTACACTCGTTTTCCATTCCCTTACGTTCGCATACAAAAATCTCAAACTTAAAAGCTTCAAAGTAAATACGATGACATAAGTGCGGAGGATATTTGTCGAATATATATTCGTTTCTTTTGGGGTAGAACTTAAACGGCTTTAAAGCGGAGACTTTTATGTACGAGAAGAAGGATTTCGTTTTGTTTCTTTTCTAAATCGTTATCGCATGATATCGTATATAAAAAGATTGTTATCGTCAATTAGAGATTATAAGGAGGGAATTAAGTAAATAAAGTGACGATTATGGAAGAATGATCGTAATAATAATAATGAAGAAAAGACCCGGATAATAATTCAAGGCGGCTTAAGAGCCCGATGGAGATCTTTATCCCGGAATTCGGGTGTAATTTAAAATGCGTTATCGATCTAAATTCTCGCTTCCATCAGATTAAAATAGGACGATGATAATTCGATTTTAATTTTTTGTATTGAACGGATCGAATTTTAAATTGCTACCATGCAGGACATTCCAAATTCGTAATTCCACGTCGTGTTTCGTCATTTCACGCGAAACGCACATTCAATTTCGCACGGAATTAGGTTGATATTTTGCATGCCGTCGCCAAAAAATGTTTATAAGAATGAAATTAACACAAAAAGAACGTTCTTGCACAATTCTCCACGCTTTTGAATGTAGTTTTGCGCCATTCTCGTTTTATCGAAAGTTATCTCGTTATTGCGGTGTAACCAGTTTTTGAATCAATTACATAAAATGATGTAAACAGTACGCGAAAGAGAGACGGCGAAGGAAAAATGGACACGGACACAATAGCACGTATAGTTGCGGTGTCGCAATTAAAACGTCGATTAGCAGTCGATTAAAGCGATTATGTAAAAAAAAAGCGTTTAATCATTTCGATTTTATGCCGCATTTCTTACGTCCGTCTCTCTCCTTTTCTCTCCGTGTGGCTCGTTTCAAAATAAAATTGCCAAAGGACGACGTATCGAAAGCGAGAAGATAAACAATTTTTTCGATTAATTTCTCGCTCGAAGCCTATATATTAACGCTATGCTTTAGCGCGGTTGTTACACGGTCGGAATATACGGGAGATTTTCTCTGCGAGCCCGTGGGAAATCAAGTAAAAAACCCCAATAATTCGTCGTCTTTCTATTTAGAAACACAAGTACAGCGTGTGTATCCCGTTGAACTGACGGTATATATCGCGTGTTAAGGATATCGGCGCAAGAAGTGCGAGAGAACCTTTTCGATGGCAATACCTTTGGAGCCGCAACGGCAACGGACCGCCGTCGAGGGATAAATGATCTCCGATTTGCCGGGCCAAAGTGAATTTCAATGTTCTTTCCTCCTAACACACCGCGTCGAGTTTTAAGTCGTTTAACGATAACACACGAGATCAAATTCGATTTAATAAATGGTAAATAACGAAATGATTAAATAGATTAATTTTTATTACTGCCGAAGAGAAAAATCGTGTAACGCAATAAACGCGTGTGTCAAACGATAAGACGCATAATCGATACGGAATTTCAACGTTTCTTCGCGTTTACGTTGACTAAAAGGAAGACGAAGAACTTACGAAGGAATTCTTTTATTTTACTTTTTCCTCGCTCGGTTCTTTTTTTATATTTAGTAAACGAGACTTTTGACCTCCGCATCTGATTCTTCTCGTCGGTACGTACGTCTTCTCTTAAAAGGCAAACCATGTTACGAAAACATTATCAATCCACAAAGATCTACCATATTTACTTTGTATATATCAAAATAAGGAAGAAAAATGAGATGGAACGATGGAAAAGAAATAAATGGATTTCAAACTGAAACCATCGCAATCTCTGCAAAATGTTCATTAGTCCATCGCGCTGATTGTATAACGATTGTAATGATAATCATTGTTACGTACGTATAAATTTCCATTAATAGAGCGAACCTAAATGAAAAGATTACAGCTGTATTGTTGCAATTGTACGATAGACGTTATTAAATTTAATAGGATTAAACGATGGATGGCAACTATTCAATCGGTTCCTCATTAAAAATTGAATACGTTCGGCAGCATTTGCAGGTCCAAAATTGACGGTTGAATCAAAAGCTTCTTACATATTCGTAGAATGCGCCTTTGTGTTACTAAGAGTCTTTCGTATTTTCGAGTATCGAAAATTCAGCGTCTTTTGGTAGAATTCATATGACAATAACCAATTAGCGAACAAAACGTACATATCTCGATGAATTGTAAGAAAGTAATATCGAGCATAAATTTTAATGCGGAGCTATTAAAAGGGAGAAAAACGTATAAACAAAGTGCTTGTATATTCGAAATTATTTTCAAAACAAAACAACCTGATATTAACGAGCTAGGCATTATTCTTTTTGACTAATTAAAATTGTTTAAAACGGCACAACTTTAATTAATTTTAATTAATAGGAACTATTTTGTACAAAAATGAAGGAGTAATAAGAGCAAAGAACAAAAGCAGCCAAAGGAGCCTTTTCCCCTTTATATTTACAAATAAAAAGAATTTGCGTTTATTTAAATTAAAAGTCCAAATAAACAAATCGCTTTCTCTCTCTTTTCATTCACTTATCTGTTCCCTTGCAACTTCTCTTTCTCGAAATCGAATCCAACGATGTACACGCTCCTATTAACAATTTTATAATTAGATATCTTCTTGTTTATAGTAAAACACGAGCAATAATTAAATTCCATCCATTAATCAGCGCCAAATTTATCGTTGGAAATTAATTAAATTAAATAAGTTAAAATATCGTGTAATCGTAGTTTGGCGCGGCAACGGTAGTTTGTACTCATTTAATCTTTGTCCTTTTAATTATAATCGAAATAGACGTCGAGTTTAATGATAGTTTCGGTAAAATGCATAATGATAATAAACCAACAATTAATTCCTAATTAACAACGTAATGGACAAATATTTAAATTTAGCACACGATCGCCGATCAGATGTCCACTTATTAATTTCTCGAGCAGTTGGTTTCAAGAGATTCGCGTATTAAACACCGATGAAAGTAATAGTGAGAGCGAGAGTTTAGCAGTAAAACGTTTGATGGACTTTTACCGCAGTCCATTCAAATGGTAGAGATTTGAGAATGGGATTGGTAAGCAGTAAAACAACGAAGTTATATTTTCGATAAGCGTTTCTGCCAAATGGGAAGAATAAAACCAAATGTTGCCGTAAAGCCGAGATTCAAATATCGCTCTTTTCGCTTTGAAAACGGAGCTTCCACGCGGCTTCTTCTTCTTCTTCTTGACATTAATTAAATTGAAAGTATTTAATTTAGAAAAAAAGGGCGAAGAGAAAAGCCAATAAAAAAGGTTGAAACGACGTTTCATCTTCAAACGCGTATATGAATTGCACGTTTCGTTCCTGGGCGCTGGAAGACGGAATAATAACGCGGTCTTGTTTCAAATGAATTCCTCCGAGAGAATGATAGGGAAACGATGTGCCTGCACATTGGGCCCTTTTACTTGTACGCGAGTTATAATAAAAATTTAACTTGACGCACACGTCAACGGTCCTTTTACTTTAACTTGACGGTCCTCTATGTAATGGAAGAGAAGTCGTTTTATTTTATTTCGAAAATGAAAGAGAAAAATAACGTTAATATGATGCGGAGGAGAATAAGTGCACGGTTACGTCCCTGTATAATGTCTTGTCGTCATATATTTATCGTTACTTAATCCGGAGTTAAAGGAACATTTTTTGCGATACAATAAGAACAAAAAAGGAAGTGGTTGGAGTAGGAATTGTCTCGAATTGAAATTGAATCTGAGGATAATGGGTAGCTTTCGTTGCGTTGTTATTGAATTAACACAAATGACGCCCGTATGTTTCGAATTAAAAATAAATAAATACATTGTACAATAGTAAATAAATAAATAAAATACACTGACCCCATGAAAATATAATTGTGTAAAACCTTTCTCTTTGTATGGAAAGTGCATTCGTTTTATTAAAGTAGTTTAGGTAGTAGGGACGCGGAGCGTAAAACGTATAAGTACAAGTAAAATTTTACAAGTAGTTTTGTATTAATAATAAAACTTGAGCAAGAGCAATAAAGCAAAGTTTCTGTCGCAAAGTTTTTCTTTAATAAAGTTTATTTATTTATTATTATACTTTGAAAAAATTAACAATAAAGCAGTTTCTTTTGTAAGTAAACGAACAAAAATAAAGTAACGAACGAGAAGGATGAAGTTGCACATTGTTGCTTATCATTTGTGGTCGGTACCGTTACTATTATGTTGTGTTTATGGTGTACCTGTTTCGCAACCGTCTTATCACACCGGTACGCAATACATTAACGCGATACCGGCGAGTATTCCGGCACAATTGCCGCAGCCGCAGCAACAACCGACGTATTTCCAACAACTATCGCAACAACCGGCGCAATACGTTACGGCAGGCTTGCTCCAGCAATCGCCGGCGCCAATTTATAACGACGCTCAACGGGCACCGCCGCAATTCCTCCCCCAATTGCCCACGCAAAAAGTTCCCCAATTAATATTGCCGTCAAACGTCGATCGACAGGTAAATTCCTTTTGCGTTATATTTGTAAACTCGTAACGGTTATCGACGGGGAATCGATTAGAAAACGATTCGCACATCGATCCCGACGCGTAAAGACTTTAATTTAGGATGCGATTACGGCGGTTTACTGTTATTTCGAATCGGCCAAATCGCGCAAATCGTAATCCGCACGGTAATTGAATAATTAGAGGAGAATCGTTATCGAAACAATTCCCATTATCGTCAATAAACATCCCGTGCGAGTTTTGCAAATGCCGTCACGGTGGATTAAGCGTGACTGTTGAAATAGCGAGAAAGAGGGCGACAATAATCGCGCAACTTTTTCTTTTCAAGGTGCAAAAGGTTGCCCATCACACCGGCGGACCGTTTTACGCGCAACAAATATCCGCCGTGCAAAAACAGACGGCGGCGAATAATGCGTTGGCGGCGGCCCAGAGGCGGGCGCAAGAACAAGTGCGATTAATACAGCAGCAGCAAGAATTCGAGAGACAACGGCAAATCGATAGTTTGCGACCGCAGGAGCCTCACATCGTTTATTATCCCGGTAATAGCAAGCAACAACAACAACAACAACCTTTACAACAATTGCAATACCAACAACAACAACAGCCGACACATTCGCAACCGATAATTAGAACAATACCAGGTGCCAGTTATGGTAATAACAATGTAATTGGACGTAAGAATGACGAAGCACCTGAAGAAGAGCACGACGTAAGTTTCTAAATTGATTTCAACCTTTTTTTTTATTGTTGTTCTGTTGATGACAGAGAATTGTTTTCTAATAAAAAGAGTCGAACAGAGAGAAAATTAAATTGCTGAACCAATACACACACACACGCACGCACACAAAGGAAATCTCCCTTTCAATTGCAAACTTCAGCTCTAAACGAAAATAATTAAATTAATTCCTTTTAAGATATTTATCGTCTTTTGTATTATTATTCAAAAAAAAAAGGAATTCAAAAGGACTGAAGAGAAAAACGGATTAATGGTATTTCGTATTTAGAAAAGAAAAAGGTCGATTATAATTCCGTTATAAGCAGCCGGCAAGCGTTAATTTCGAATTAAACGAGATGGGGAGCCGCACTTTCGCTTATAAATTCTTTTTTCAATCTCATTCTTTAATTTACTTATTCTTTTTGCACGGCGAGCGTAATAAAAGTTTATTTATTGCAATAAAGCGCTCGGATCGAATTGATCGTCGTTATTCACGGATCCGATGATGGATCCTGTTGTTAACGTCGGATTATTGGCAATGTTGTACGGTATTAAATTAAGCGCGAGTAAAAAGGAAAAAGAAATCAACAATAGCAGCAGCGTTTACGGTGACGAGGGAGATATTTGAGGATATATCTCGTTACGTTACCGTCTCTTCGACGGAAATTGATCTTAATTAAATACTTTCCTTTAATACGTATTTTAATATAAAATTCAATTAAAATTAAAATTGATGCTCTTAGATGATCGTGGCGATGTAGAAGACAATATCTCATTGCGATACAGGGTGATATTATTAGAGGAAAAAAAAAGCACTATTAAACAAGCTTTTCGTTTTGGTAGTCTTTAAATTTTTCTCGCGTATAAAATTCTTTGGTTTTATTTTCTCGCAATAAAAGAATTTAAAATTTGTGCTTAAGCGAAAGCTTTTGCAATTCTTAGAGTTCTTTAATCGGAAAAAATTAATGTTGCCCCACGACACTGTAAGCGTTTGACTTTGAGGTGCACTTCAAGCAAGAAGGAAAAGCCGATTTAACGAAAAAGGAATATTTAATAACAACAAATAATAGATGCCATTCCTTATTTAAATCAATTAAACCGTTTATACGTTTTTTGCAAGAATAAATTTATTAATATTTACAACTTATAAATAACCAGTTTGTAGTGCGATTGTTCAATTTCAACGCGAAACAACGACCAGAGTTGCGAGCGAAATCGAAATCGAAATCGCAACCAAGGACTTTTGCTTTGAGCCGTTTGAGAGTTGTTTAACATTATTAAGCAATAATCATGACAGAAGGTTTATTAAAAAGTTATCGATTTATTTCTGGATAATAAAGTAATAACGAAGAAAGTTGTAAAAACATAAAATCGAAATCTTTATCACCTAAACTATAAAGTTTTCTTTTACAAGAAAAGCACCTCCCTGGAGCTGAAGATGCTGAAGAATCACCTTCTCGTCGGCGTTCAACTCGTTTTCTTTGTCGTTTTCGAAACCCAAATAAACTAATCAGTCGAATGAAGGTCTCCACTTTTGAACAGCCGTGTTTAATGTCACATTACAGAATTTACGTTAATCCTCCGGTTGCACAATCTCATGAAAGGCCGTCGTCGTTCTTCGTGCTGTTTAACATAATGGAAGTCAATTATAACTTTGCCGTACGTAATCGTTCACCTGAAACTTACTTAAACAATACACACGTGCATTATGCAATGTTTGTGACATTATTTTCGCGTTCGCTTATAATTATGTATTAAGACAGCGCGGAGTCGATTAACATCTTCTAATGTCAACCGTAGGAAATGGGACGCAAGTTGCACGTTCTAATGCCGTTGATATATCACGACCGATTTTATTATTACAAGACAAGAACAAGATTGGGAAGTGGATGATGTCGTAATAACGATTCCGTATACTTATTAGATGGAAATTGAGATTTGAAACGGCGATATCTCGAATCTTTAATTTACATTTAAAATGATCCTATAATAATCTCATTAGAGAATGATCTGCGTTATTATGAAATTGTGCAGGGCACGAGTTAGCGAGCGAGGATGGGAAGACGAACCGACTGAAAACGATACTTTAATAATTAATTAATGTAAATAAATAATTAAAATTCACTTTAAGTTCGTGTAGGTGTCACGTTCTTAATATATTCTTAATTTGAGAGCAACGCGAAAAAGAAATGTTTTAATTAAACAATTAATATTTATTTAGATTAATTAGATTTGCTGCTGTGGCGTGCACTGATAGCAATTTAATTAGTTTCGTTTCAGTCAAAATTTGACTAACGAGCGCTTGTAAAATTATTAATTCTAAAACGAGATCGAAATCTTCATTTAACTTACCCGGTAATGTGCGAGTAGTTGAATTTACCAATTTGAATTCGTGTCAAAAATGTATTGCGAAATATAAATTAAAAAGCTAACGGCTAACGCAATCTAAAAGGTAAAAGAATTTAAGTAACAAATAGAGATAAACACTTACTTGTCTTGTATTAAAGTTATTATTAATCACTTTCACACGAACATAACGTAAGAAGTTTTATTGCTCTATAGCGAGGGAAAAGGAATAACTCTAAAGCAATATTTAGGCCGCATTTTCACTGGAACGGGATAAAAATTTGCAAAGATAATAAAGACGAGGGCGCACGATTAATAAAAGTAACAATAATGGCAACATTCAGTACATTCGAACCGAATAACTTTGAGCGAAGAGTGAAAGTGCAGCGGTTAATTAATTCTAATGAATAATAATCGTTTGCTGTACGTATACCTTTCACGTGTGTGAGCGTAGAGCGATACGAAATGATTGCATTTCATAAAATTGTAAACGGTCTTTTTGCTCGACGATTAATTCGAAATTGGCAATTAAACGACCTTGCTTGGAAACGTGGATATAAATTATTAATCCGTTAATGATAATCATAATTCCAGTCATTATTATTCACGCCGTATTAGTTTTCACTATCTCTCTTCGCTGCGAAACCGATTCGATTCGATACAATCCTTACGAAAATTGGATGGATCAGAAGAAATTTATTTATATCGTCTATTGACCCGTTGCGGAATGAAATCAAACATCTGTTGTGGAAATAGAAAGGAGAAAACAGAAAAGTCAGGCAAACTTCACCTGGTCTCTTTCTCCGCGTATTTTCTTTTATTTCCTTCACTTCTTCTCTTTTCTCGCTTATTCACTTTAATATTATCATGAAATCGAGGAGGAAGAAGGAAAAAAAGAAAAAAAAAACAGCGAAACGAAAAAAGTTTCTTTATTGTCGTTGTAGTTTTGAAGGATGTTGTTGTGATTGCGAAAATTAGTTGGGAAACTTAGCTCGTTTATATTAATATAAGGGAAAAGCGTACAATGGAAGACCGCATGACGACGACAAAAAAAAGTAAAAACGGACGAAAACAGTAGAAAGAAGAACTGGCAAAATATCTCACTCTTAACTTTAATTCAATTAAGTGTATAGAAGAAGAAGTAGGAATCTTTAAGGGACAGAAAGGTTAAGGGGCGAAGACGATTGAAATTAATTAGGAAAAATGGCAATTGATTAGATCCGAAGATATTATTATAACATTATTTGTAAGTCGAAGGGTCATCATTTGGCTGATATGCTGATGTTGGTTTAATACATTTCTAAAATGTTAACATCATCTTATTCCAATTTGTCTAGAAGCAAGCGTTCAATTCGATAAGTGATCGAATCTACGAGAAAGTCTTTTTCAATAGATCCAATGTACTGTGTTTGTGTTACTAAGGTTAAGTGAAGGAATTACTTGGAAGACAGAGATTTTCCATGTCGATTGCCAAGAGTATCGAATTATTGCGATATTTAATCGTTCGTAAACGAAACGATCTTTTAGGAAATGTACAGGAACGGTCATGATTCATTTATAGCTTGATCTTCCAAGAAGATATATAATTTTCATGAAAATTGTATGCAAAAAATTGCGATTTTAGAAGAGAAGTGTTCCGAATAATATTGCTATACAATTTAACCCACCTTTTCCTAATTATAATCCATAAAATCCGCAATAATAGCAGGAATTTAGTTCGAGAACTTTTACTTGGTATTATTAACCGGTATTTGGAAATAAATCAATTATAACAACAAAAGTACGGTAAGCCTTTAATTAATAGCAATTTTAATTAATAACAATCGTGTCAACATAAGTTTTTGTGAATTTAGAAAACTCCTGCCAAACGATTGGAAATTGAGGAGAAAAAATCTAAATTCTTGGTAGACAAAAAAACTTTTAATTGGCTATTTATATATATCACCGTGCGAACACTTTCACTAAATTTAACACTACACGCGTCTTATTTCGATTTGCATGTTCCGAATTTGGGCACGATACATTTTATTATCCAAAATAAAAAATGCCAAATTTCCTTCATTCAACGCTCTCACGGACTTTCGTTCTGCAACAGTTAATTTATCAGTTGGACCAGATTTTCGACATTTCAAGAAATTTCACCGTACATGATTTATCTTATAATTAAAATTTAGTTTGCGAGCACAAGCGTGGAATAAAATTGATCGACTTTCTATTAGGAAAGTACGATGTCTGTACAAGTTTAAATACATTAAACGATTACCTGCCCGATTAGAGATCTCTTCTGCGTCAAAACGATTCTGCATATAATAAACTAACCAGTCACTGATACAAGATATATCGCTTCCTGTGCAACATTTGACATTTATCCATTGTTAAATGAACATTTTCTAGCGTCAAACGTCGATTAACTTTACAAGATACGCTGTAACAGCAATTAAGAAAGAGCGAACAATAAAACATTAACAATAAATTTGAATGTTTTTAATACGGTTGGATGCACTTTAAGAAATGAGGAAGCGGATGATTTATGTAAACGAATAATAATTTTTATTAATAATAATAGCGCAGCATCTAGAGGAATTTGCAAAATATAATAGAGAAAACGCTGCTCCTTCTAGCGTAGCAGTAATCGTACAAAGTACGGTAAAATAAATTGTTGACGCGTTGCGACCTGACGAGTGCGCGCCATTCGGATGCCAAGAGAGCCGGACTCCCGTCGACGCGAACGTATGCCAAAATGTTTAATAGGATTTAAATCGAATTGGATTTAAATGAAGTGATAGTTTAAAGTTTTATTTGCGTTAAAATGCAGAGAGAGTAAGAGCAAATATTGGGAAATTTCTATTATAAATTATAATTTCCTTCGAAGAAATTTTGGATATTACCGGAACTTTAGTTTCAGAGTGGCGTTAAGGATAAAATTTCGTACTTTTTTCAAACCTTAATTAAATGCGGATAATTTGTGACTGTCGTCGGTTTTATTTTCCCCTTTTCGGTAATTAAAACGTGTGTTTTTGCGAATTTCAAATGAAACTATTTCTTTGTTTATTATGGTATTGTGCTGCACCCGGAAACTGCACGTATCATAATTAAATGCAATTTTCTTATTTAGTGTATCATTCTGCGCTATTTTACATATTCCGATGTTATTTTAAAGTGTTATTGCTGTAATGAGTTTGTAGATTAAAGAAATTGCATATTTTAATATTAACATTTTCATAGTCTACTCCTAAGTTTGCTTGTTCTTTAGTTTTAAAAGAACGACCTTTTTAGTTTCAGCGAAAAACTAATAAGATTTTTTTTTCAAATATGCACAGACTGTAATATTATTAATAATAATTACAAACATTGCAACTAAAGTTTTGCAAATAAAAAAGTGACCGACCATGTAAGCACCGAAACAAAAAAGACCTCCAGAGGTAAATTGAACGTAATGCAATTAGGGCTAGACTTTCACCAGCACATCTATTACATAAATATAATTGACGTTAATTATCGACTAGCGCATGCAATTAGTATCAAATTGCGAAATTATTTCACTTTAATATCTTATCAATCCTTATTTTTTGTTTCATCGCAGAATAATGCCTCCTACCAATTCGGTTTCGACGTGAACGACGATCAATATACGAATTATCAGAATCGCAAAGAACAGCGCGAAGGTGGTAAAATAACTGGCAGCTATTCGGTCGTGGACTCTGACGGTTTCATTAGAACGGTCACGTACACGGCGGACCCTAAAGAAGGATTCAAAGCAGAGGTACAAACAACATTTTATGCCGTTTTCACGATCGTTTTAATTCGATTCGAATCTTTAGGTCGTCAGAAAACCAACCGACATCGTTGTCAAGATACCGACTCCCACGCCGTCAGCGAGAGAACAACAGCAGGAGCACCAACAGTATATACAGGTATCGTAGGCAAATAGGCGAAACTTTACCCGCTAACTTTTACTAAATTGTTATTATGTGGCATAGAAGCATAATAAGACATGAAGGCAGCGCGGGGGGAAAGAGAGGCGCAAATAATTTGCATGAGTTTAATTAGATAGTAAAATTTAGTGGAGCGCAAAATGCTAATTTAATTGACATATAAGCAAATTGATACTGGTTTAGAATCTATTCGTTTGCTAAAGTTATCGCCACCCGTACATCGGATATGGAAGAGTTAAACAATATTCAAACTTCGTTTGTTTAATAATTCATATAATGGGAATACATTAAAAATTAATTGAAGAAAACGTCGTTAATTAGTAATAATTTGTTACGAAGTTAAATTTTTACCTTTATTATTTCTTTTTTTTTTTTACAACAACAAAGGTTAATATATTAGACAATTCCTTTATATATATCTATATATATATATAGTGTCTTTTTTTATTAACGGGCTCGATTGTATCTCTAGCGGTCTCCTCGATTTACACCTGTAAAAGAATAAAAGCACGAATTAGTCGGTTTCCCGACTAAGTAGGTTCTTTGTTAGTATGCCTAATTTTCTTATAATACCACGGGCGCGTAAGGAACGCTCCTGTAAGGATCCTCATTTGATCCTACATGAACAGACGCATCTGCCGCGAGGGTCGCCAGCCCTCGCCGACGTTCCTTCCGTTGCTTCAGCTGGAGTACTCGGAGCTTCCCCCAGCTGAACCAGGACAAAAGCCTGGCACGAGGGTTATGGGGTGTCTATGCACCTTCCCTCGTCGACAACGTTCTACAGGATGCTCCTGAAGGAGATGTATCCCCAAACAGGACCAGGACTTACGATCTGGTTAGCCTAACAAAACAACAAATGGGGATCGTGCTAACCGATCGCCTGGCATGGTGGTTATCAGGTGCCCCTAATCACCCTCCACCATCGACAGCCTTCTGATTGATCATTATATCATATAGAAAACCCGGAAAACGAAGGGACACGTAATTATTGTTAGTGCAAAGCTTGCCACCTACCTTGCCCCAGAAAGTGACGCCGCTCCACGCCGGGACGCTTGGGCACACACAAGCACTCACACACACACACACACACACACCTCCACTCATTAAGGCACTAGTCACTTTTATGAAGTGACTCCATCGGATTTGCTTCTTAAATAGCAAATTCGATGGTGGGCCTCTCCCACTCTCATCTCATTCATTCATGGTATCTTTATCAATTTCTTAAGGCAAATAAAATACAGGGCCGGAATAATATAGCGTAACAGTCGGCCATCCTGCATTTTAAAACGCCCTCGTTTTTCAAAATAGAGGTTTAAAAAAAAAAAAATACAAATTAATTACCCCGATTTTTTTTTTTATTCTTCATCGGAAGATGTTAATGTTGCTGAAGGCCACCATTTCTTTAGATGTTCAGCTGATTCAACGCTAACATGTGGCCTGCATCTGGTTCGCTTCGAACTCCTCTCCTCAGTAACTATGTAACGTTCGTGGGGAAGAATTTTTGTAATTGAATTGGGTCCCTTAAACTTAGGTTGTAATTTTCGGCTGCCGTCTCCGACAGGATTCCTGGAAATCACCACCAAATCGCCTTCTCGGTAACTTCTTGGACGTAATCTTTTTTAATCGAACTGTTCCTTTTGTCTAACTTGCTTTCTCGTTATGTTCTCCTTTGCTTTGTTCCGCTTGTCAATCAAATTATTTGCGACTGGACGTTCGGGTTGTATTTCCACCGTTAAGCAGTATCGGTGGATGCTCTTGGTTTATACCCCATCAAGAGTTCACTTGGGTCATCTCCGGTTGGTGTTTCTGGTATTGTTCATGGCAAATTGTATTCTTGATAAACATTTGTCCCATTGTTTTCCTTCTTCGACGCTACCAGACAAGGAGTTAATTATTGTAGCATTATCTTTCTACTTGACCGTTGGTGCGAGGTGTAGCCACTGCCGTTAAGATGTGCTTTATCCCATTTTGTCCACAAAAATCTTCGAATGTTTTTGATGTAAATGGAGTCCCTCGGTCTGTTATTATTCTATTGGGTACAACAAATGTTTTAATCATCTCTTATAGAGATGTGATGACGGCACCTGTATTTGTGCTACGAACTGCGTATAATATTATAAATTTTGTAAACGCGTCTATTAGCACCAAGATGTGTTTCTTTCCACCTGATGGTTTAAATGGGCCCACATGATCTGCATGTATTGTATGAAAAGGAATATTCACTTTCTCAATAGGATGTAAGGTACCCTCTTTTCTTCCCGCTTTAGGTTTATTAATGAGGCACTTCAAGCACGTATTTATGTAGTTCTGTACATAAACTCGCATGTTTGGGAACCAATACGCTTCCTTTAGTTTATCGAGAGTTTTATCCAATCCAAAATGACCAAATTCATCATGATTGCATCGAACCACTTCTCTTCTCATTCCTTTTGGTACAAGCCACCTAAATTGGTGCCCGAATCTCTTGTACACTCTGTTGTTTTCCAATTTATATTCATTATGAATATCACGCGAGTATTTGTCCGTTACTGGTTTCTCAAGTAAATTCTTAATCGCTTGTATTTTACCATCGGTCATTTGAGCCGCTATTACCCAATCATCGGGTATTATGTGCAACACAAAATGCTCTTCGGGCACAAATGATTCTGCTGAAGGGTTCCTACTTAACGCATCTACATGTTTCATCTTGGTTCCCGCTCTATGTTCCACAACAAAATCAAATTCTTGCAATTGAAGCCACCACCGAGCGATTCTAGGGACTAAATCCTTCTTTTCACTGGCCATCTTTAAAGATTGACAATCTGTTACTACTTTAAAAGGTTTTCCAATTAAATAAATTCGGAACCGTTTTAAAGTCTCTAACACCGCGAGCGTCTCCAATTCATATGAATGCCACTTACTCTCAGCGGCGGTTAATTGTCTACTATAATATTGTATTGGTTTCAATTCTTCTTTTTGACCAACTTGAAATAAAATTCCTGCGATTCCTATTTGAGACGCATCAGTATGTACTTCCGTGATGGCATTGGGATTGTAGATTGTCAATAATGGTCTCCCTTGAAGTTTGTCCTTTAATTCTTGAAAAGCTTGTTCTTGTGCAATAGTCCATTCCCAACTTACATTTTTATGCAACAATTTTGTCAGTGGTTTTGAGATAATGGCATTTTGTGGTATAAATTTTCTAAAGAAACCGGTCAAACCTAAGAATTGTCGTACTTGATGTATGTTCTTTGGCGTTGGAAATTCTACCACGGCTCGAATTTTCTTTTCGCCTGGTTTGATTCCTTCAGCTGTAATTTCATACCCTAAGTAAGTTATATTCTTCATAAAAAAATTACATTTCTGCGGATTTAGTGTTAACATATTCAATCTCAGTGTTTGGAATATTTTCGTCAGGCTTTTAAGACCTTCGTCAAAAGTCGTGGAGGGAATTAATATGTCGTCTAAATACGCTATGGCTGTTGTATTATTAAGGGGCGTCAACATCTGATTGATGATCCGTTGGAAAACGCTTGGAGCATTAGCTAGACCAAACGGCATTCTTTTAAATTCATATTGGCCATCTGGTGTGACGAACGAGGTTTTCGCTATCGAGTCCGTCGACATTTTTACCTGATAGTACCCCGAAAATAAGTCCAACGTCGTATAAAATCGATAACCTCTTAATCGATCAATTTGATCGTCCATTATTGGCAGTGGATGTCGATCTTTGTGCGTTATAGCGTTTAATTTTCGGTAATCCACACACAACCGCTTTTCACCGTTAGGCTTATCGATTAGTATCATCGGTGAGGCGTATTCAGATGACGAATCTTGAATGATATCTGCCTCCTTTAAATCGTTCACCATTGTCTTCACTATTTCTCTTTCGGAATACGCTAATCGGTACGGTCTATAAGAAATAGGCTTATCGGAGTTTAATTTTAAGTCCATCTCAGGTCCAGTGGCGCATCCAATTTCCTGCAGATTGGCAGCAAAACAATCTCGAAATTCATTTATTAAGGCCATTACGCGTGACCGCTCACTTGGTGACAGCTCGCTGCTTAAGTGTATATCCATTTCTTTAAATGGCTCTCCTGTAACAACCTTTCTTTCGGTCTTTCTGTCTTCGACGTTTTCTTCGTTGCAATGTTCGCCACGAGCGACTAAATTGTCTTTCTCGATGATTATATCGCTGGCTGACACATTTATTATGGGGATTTTGCATTTATCTTTTTCCTCAATTCTCAATACGCCTCGCGGTATGATGCATTCTTTGCCCTCTTTAGGTCGTATACAAGGTTTTATATAAGTCACCAATTGTCTCCGTCTCGCACGGTATATAGGCGACGTAATTTTGAAGGAACGATTTGTCGTTTCCTTAGACTTAAAGTTGACCCTTTTTTCCGTATAAAGAAAGTTTAATCTTTCGTCAACCATAATTACTAGTAGATGGGAAGTTCCATGAAAGGGTGTTCAATTTCTTATATTTCGTTGGGTACACCAACAAATGACAAAACAGCGGTACATTCGCCTATCTTTCCAGAGATACAGGGTCAGTACTTCCTATTAACTGTACCCCACTACGTCCATAACATTTTATGGTGGTGTAACAACACTTATTCAAGGAAACTTTGATTTTTCGTGCAATACTATTTTTCATTAGCATCAAAGATTTCTGTAATCGCCACTTGCGAGACTTCACTATCATTTTTAGATTTACGTTGAAAAGTTTTATCAAAAGAAGAAATTGAATTCGACAGGGTTATGCTGATTTAAATAAGGCTCGACTCTTAGAAAAAGTAATAGTTTACAAGAGCAATAACTATTATTGTTAAATACTAATTAACAATTATCTTAATCGGCAATCCCGGAAGGATATCAAAACAAATGAAAGAATTTAAATATTTTCGCGATTATTAAAAAAAAACACCAATTAGGACAATCAAGTTTTTTTTTTATACAATTGAAGAACACGCTCCAACGGCAATGACTATAATTGTTAAAGAACTATTATCAATTTTATTAAATGGCAATTTCCAAATCATATAAGACCAAATGAAAGAAATTAAATATATTCTTTCAATCAACTGTTATACTAGAACGTTTTATTGACTGTTAACAAAAGTTCAACAAGATCATTCATTGCAAGACACGTGTTTCATTATATTAATGGTGAGCGATAAGAGCCTAAGTTAGCAAGCTTATCACGATTGTTTATGAAAGACACCAATTTGGACAATCAATATTACACATAATGCCAGAACCCGCTCGAACGGCAATAACTATAATTGTTAAAGACTTATTTACAATTATGAATTGGCGATTTCCGAATGATATAAGAACAAATGAAAGAAATTAAATATATTCTTTCAACCAACTGTTATAATAGAGCGATTTGCTTACTATTAACATTGGTTATACAACATCATTCATTTCAATGCACGTGTGGGTTTCATTAATGTCAAGCGATAAGAGCTTAAGTCCGTTCATTTCTATCATATGGTGTGTCTTTCTTTTAACAATCTTACCACCGGCTCCTTATCAATGTTCTCTTGTGTTATTCGTATTTCTCTAAAGTACTACTTTGAGTCGGGCCTTATCCAGCTGATTTGCATATATAATTACAAGGATTCTTTTAATACATTCATACAAGTGTGCCTGAAATAAATAAGCTTTATCGTCCCGAGCGTGAATAGTCACCTGCTGTAGCAAATTTAAATCGTTTCCTCTCAGTGTAAATCGATAAGAACCCAGAGATCAATGAGCTAATCTTTTCATAACTCCAAAAAGATTTTAATTTACTATTGTTTTTAATTTGCGTATGCGCGCCTTTCGTAAACAGCGACGCATTGTTCTTGATCCCACTTCTGATAATTTGTTACGAAGTTAAATTTTTACCTTTATTATTTCTTTTTTTTTTTTACAACAACAAAGGTTAATATATTAGACAATTCCTTTATATATATCTATATATATATATAGTGTCTTTTTTTATTAACGGGCTCGATTGTATCTCTAGCGGTCTCCTCGATTTACACCTGTAAAAGAATAAAAGCACGAATTAGTCGGTTTCCCGACTAAGTAGGTTCTTTGTTAGTATGCCTAATTTTCTTATAATACCACGGGCGCGTAAGGAACGCTCCTGTAAGGATCCTCATTTGATCCTACATGAACAGACGCATCTGCCGCGAGGGTCGCCAGCCCTCGCCGACGTTCCTTCCGTTGCTTCAGCTGGAGTACTCGGAGCTTCCCCCAGCTGAACCAGGACAAAAGCCTGGCACGAGGGTTATGGGGTGTCTATGCACCTTCCCTCGTCGACAACGTTCTACAGGATGCTCCTGAAGGAGATGTATCCCCAAACAGGACCAGGACTTACGATCTGGTTAGCCTAACAAAACAACAAATGGGGATCGTGCTAACCGATCGCCTGGCATGGTGGTTATCAGGTGCCCCTAATCACCCTCCACCATCGACAGCCTTCTGATTGATCATTATATCATATAGAAAACCCGGAAAACGAAGGGACACGTAATTATTGTTAGTGCAAAGCTTGCCACCTACCTTGCCCCAGAAAGTGACGCCGCTCCACGCCGGGACGCTTGGGCACACACAAGCACTCACACACACACACACACACACACCTCCCCTCATTAAGGCACTAGTCACTTTTATGAAGTGACTCCATCGGATTTGCTTCTTAAATAGCAAATTCGATGGTGGGCCTCTCCCACTCTCATCTCATTCATTCATGGTATCTTTATCAATTTCTTAAGGCAAATAAAATACAGGGCCGGAATAATATAGCGTAACATAATATTTCCATTTATGAATCTTTCAGGAACTGAACGTATTTCTGGAAAGACTTTTTTGCTATTAAAAAAAAGTTATGAGGCTTTTAATGAGCATATTTTAAATTAAATAAATTAGCGAAAATGTTCTATGCTTACTTTCCGTTGCCTTTGAATTATTGAAATAATCTTCTTCTTTTCTTCTCTGGGATTAATTTCAGGAGGTGCCGGTTAATAAAATAACCCAAGGACAAAAGCAAAATATTGTTTACAGGTATGAATAAAGTATTAATATAATTGGATTCGCGCACTTTCATTTAGATTATATTAACGAGCTGCGTATAAGAAGATGAGTTACCATTAGGCTATTTAATTAAATATTATTATTATTTTCTACAAAACGTATTACAAAAGGTTTATGTTAATTAATGAACGAAAAATTCTTGTTTGAAAAGTCTGCTTTGTAATTTAATTTTTTAATTATTATGAATAAAATGTGTTTTATTAAGAATTGCGTTTCACATGCAGAAAGCCCTGTCAATTTTCCATGCGCAATGAAGTTTGCAGGAAAGTTGTGCGAGACATAAGATTTTCTTTTCTTCTAACTTCTTTTGGAAACGATCTCATTGGAAATATCTGTCCATTATACTGTCACGTCCAATAAATTCGACTGGAAATAGTAATAGTGAACGGGGCAGACGTGAGGAATGCCCAAATCAAATTCTCGTAACCAATAGCGTTAAAATGTTATCTAATATATATATGGATATTTGTGTGGGTACGTGTGTGTTTGTCTAGTATACAATACAAATATATATATAAAAAAATGTAATATGTTTCAATTTTTCCTCCATTTCATTCATTTTCCCTTTATTTTTTGCCCTTCGGTTTCCTCCTTGCGGATCTCGTTTCTTCTTTTCACCGGATTCTTGTTGTTGTTGTTATTGTTGTTATATGGGTTCTCGCTTCTGTTACTTCTTTTATATATGTACGTTATTACTATTACTTGATGCTCTATTATTATTTTTCTATAGTATCACATGTATTCACGTTTGTTATTTGGCCCATTTATAAAATCGTCCACTTGAGGAAAACAAAAAAGGAAATCAAATAAAAGTGAGAGAAATCGGTTGCAATGAAGATAAATGAAATTGGACTTTAATCACGCTTTAGTTGTTACAACTATGTGCAAACGAGAGAAATGAATAAAATAAATCCGAAATGGTACAGTTTTTTCTTTCTTTCTTGGCTTGGCAGTAATACGTTTCAGTTAAAATTGCATTTCGAATCGTCCAATCTGACTCGTGTGTTTGAAAATACAAAACGAACATGTCGGACACATTTTTGACCCATTTGGATTTGGATTCTTAAGAATGATCGTATAGGATGGCAATTTATTTCGAAACCTTTAACAATAAGACACAAGGCCATTTGTCACAATTGATTCTGCCACATATAGAAAAGGAAGATGTTTATTGCTTTCATCAAAAGTTTCCTATTTTGTTACTGGTAATAAATTGTTTTTTATTCCATTTCCGCCCTTGTCCTTATGGATAATAAATTACAACTATGCGCCAATTGTGTTTATTTTCCTGAAAGTAAGTAACTTAATTATCCTTGATCCAAACTAATGCCTTTCCTGCCACCACTGCTGTATACAAAGATTAAAGTGCAAAATTAGAATTTGCGCATTCAATTGAAAAAAGCTCCCCGAAGGGCAAAATGTCGTCAGATAGCAATGGAAATCATTTACTTATAATTTGGTGAAAATTTATAATATGATACCCCGAGGACATTAATAGTGAGTGGTAAAGAAAACCAGAGACGGAAGGACGAAAAAGCGAAGGAGACAAGGTAAACGCAAAACATAATCCGTGATACATTTTTTCCCCTATCGCTATTGGGGCATAGTAGGGTCTAAGCCCAAGGAGACGAAGCCAGTGGGGGAAGGAGGCAGGAAAATGAGATAAAATAAGTGGGTACGGATATAAATGTATGGGATTCGAGTTATAGATGTTAGGAATGTCATAAGAAATTTTGACCGGATGAAAGAATATCAAGATTGTGAAATATATACGTGGAGACCAACTTAACTCCTCCGAGGGTTATACGTAGAAGATAATAATACAAAAGACGATGGAGAAATATTACAATTTTTACCCGCATCGAACGCGAACGTGTACGTATATGCAATATTTATCTCGCTGATTGTATTTCATACATTGTAGCTCCGCTTCAATTTCAATATTATACGAATATATTGTTGTACGATAGATACGTATGCAGATTTTTTTCGGTCTCGCTTTTATTTTTGCCGCTTCAAAAATTCACTTTGACATAGGAAATGTGCGACGTCGAAAAAGAGTAAAATAATGAAACATGCCCGATACACTGTTAAACGTATCCATTAAATTTTATATAATATATGCTTTTCGCATTTCGGATTACATACCAGCGGATTTTAGCTACAATAATAACGTATTATTATGGCATAAATTCGCCTGCAAATAACACCATTTATTTAAACGTTTTTTTTTGCGTGACCACCCGCTCTTTCTATCACATGGAAGAGGTTAATGTGTATTGCGAAATTGCAATAAATTGTGTAATAGATCGATAAATATTGCATTTGAAATTTGTTTTGTTGCATAATTTTTTACATACAATTCAATATATCAAAAGCGAAATGTAATCATAGGAATGATAACAATTTGTGCATAAATGATATTATACCCTGAACTAAAAAGTTATTTAATCCGTCTGCGAGATGTTGCTGTAGAAATAGCAATAAGCAAATATTTGCAAATATGGTGGATGCGCCGGGCCAATAAAGATCTAACCGCCAATAAGCCTTTCATATTCGTTCCATTGATATATCATTAGTAACAGCTAATATATCTGCGTGCCAAAATTTCAATACAGGTGAATAGTTCCAATCCGTTTGATACTATTAATGGCGAGGCCATACAAATATTTGATTGAACTAATGAGCTTGCGGAGGTAGCGTCCACAAAGCATTTTTATAAACATTTTATTCTCGAGTAAAATTATTTTCACGAGAAAAGGGACATTAATAGGCACCGAAGCCTTTACCATTTTCCATCTAATTTAATTTGGTTGATTGAGTTGGAAAGCTACAAAGAAAACCCATTTTTCTCGTACACCTTCGCGTCAAAATACCTTTCTGCAAAGAAAGTGGCAAAGATTATTATGAAGAGCGTTATGAAAAAAGATTTCATAGTTATTTATTTTTATTCAACTTAAATTTCCATTAAAGAAAATTGAACGGAAACTTTATAGGCGTACTTTTCTAATATATATTCTTAAACGTAAATGCGAAATAAATTGCTTTCAAAGTTATTTACAAGTTCGCGAAACGAGTAGAAAGGAAAAATAATTGATTTTTATAGCTCGGGTTAGTTAAAAGAAATAACTCCCGGTCTCCACTACATCACCGCTCGGATTAATTCGAAAATGCATTTCGATTGATCATAGATTCGCAACAAGAATTATTTCTTTGTCGATATTAATGTCATGAAAGCACAAGAAATGAACGGAAGAATGAATAATACAAAAAAAACGTCAACGAGCGAACGATTTGGGATGAAATAATAATAATAATCAACGTGGGAAGAGAAGCTTTAGCGAATTTATCACGCAGATAAATCATCAGATGTCAGATAATCGTTCTATAAACAACTATTTATCTATTATTTGCATTGTAAACACGTGGAAATTAATGATGAAAAGTTTAAAGACATGGCAGTGAAAGAGAGAGAGGTAAAGATGGTGCAGAAAGCTAATTTGGTAAACGAAGATGAAAGGCTCCATTCTGTTTATGTACGACGAGAACTTTTAATCGATATCAACGATTCGTTTGGCTTTTGTCGGCAATACTCGCGGTAGCAACGATAATAATACAGTAATAGCCCTGGCACTTTGTAGATTGTTCGTGCAGATATTCAAGATGAACGATTCGATTGAGATGAATAACTAGAAGCGAATGGGGAAAAAATCGAATCAAGGGATAAAATTTCGTTCCGCGATCGTTGTCTCCGCCATTTACATTTCATATTGAATTCTTCCGGATCAGATTTCTTCTTTATCGTACGCACAATGCATTCTCATCTTCTATTCGGTCTTCGGCATTAAACAATTCCAACTCGCGCGAATTAAGCACCAGAATTTCCGTCTTGCCCTTTCGTTCTCGCGCATCAATATGCAAACGGTTATTGTCCTTTTCGGTGCGTCTTCTTTTCATGTTGTCGCCGTGAGTAAATAAGAGGATTGCGTCGACAGCAATGCCGCCACTTGCACTTTTTCCTTCCGCTGCTTTGTTTGGGCTTCTTTACATTTTTCTCTTCATCTCCTCCTAACAAATATGACGTCTTTAAAAAAGTTTTAATGAGGCATAAAACGCTTTACTACGTTCGCGCTACTTCATTTAAATGCTTAATTACGTTAGCATGAAGGAAAGTTTTTTCCGTGTATCTCTCGACCCACTCGCCCTTTTAATAATGCTAATAAAATACACTTGGCGCGTCGTGTCTAGCGCAGAAGAATTTCTCCGGTGTCTCGTTCTGTTTTCTGAAATTTTTCGTCTCCTCAAGCCTCGCGTTCACGAAGAAGGTAGAATCTTCCAAAAACTCACTCTTAAACATTTATTAATCGATCTTTCACGTTTATTTGCATTGATGATCACTTTAAGAGCTCCAGAATGAGTTTATTGCAATTATTTGATTGGGGTTGCATGAAGAGGAATTAGGGTTTTATTGGGTCTGCTTTTAAATTAAACTAAAAATTATTCTTAAAGACGAAGCGAATAAAGCGAATACTTTATCTCTTTACTGTGCAGTATGTAAGATTTTAAAACTAGAGATTTTCTAAAGATATATTGTTTGCCTTTAAGAAAGAGATATTCTTACAATAAAATGCTCTCATATAATTCGTCGAGATAATAAGAGTGGAGCTGCTTTTATTCGTAATAGAAAATAGTAATAATCCAGCGTATTTCGCAAAGAATTTTGATCAATTTTAAAATGAAAGCAATTCCAAAAGAAACTGAAGAAAAATAAAAGAGTCTTAATCTCTGACGAAGTTATAACAGTTATGCCTGCAAATGTCAATACTCGAGCTTAACGTTGAAAAGAGAGCAATTAAACGCGAAGCTTTCAAATGATTCCGTTTCCGCTTTATCCATCCCTTTCCCCGTCCCCGTTTTATTTTTCTAATTTAATTAGTGTCGTCGTTTGAGACGTATTAATTAAAATTCGATCAGTTAATAACTTAATTAATAATCCGAGATGCGTTTAAAGTAAAAGTGTTCTTTCGCTCGAAATGTTAAAGTGGAAGTCCCCCATTTACCTCGATGATATATATTAAAGATTATCGGTGTTGGAGTGTAATTTTAGGTTTGTAGAATCCGGAGGGAGCGGAGAAAAGGATTTAAAAGGGTAAAGTTTACGGCCCAAAAGATAAAGGATATATATATGTTAAAGTAGGTATTAACAGTAAAAGAATTTTTATTGTGGTCAGTGGTTTTTCGCCTTTTTTCCCCTGGTCCCTCATTCTAGTTTGTCCTCTCCTTTTGGGTTCTAAATATCCGTCCAGAAAATGATGGTGGAGTGAAAAGGAAAAAGGACAGCAAATCACGGTCGCATTTATTTTTTCCTCTGCACGGCGAAAAAGGAGAAGGAAAATTTCGGGAGGACTTTCAAGTGTAATGCTCGTCAAATTATTTTTTTTTCTGTATGAGGGATAATAAAATTATTTTTCTTTACGATTTCTTTTTAACGTGGCACAAACTTTTACAGACCTCGACGGAATACTTAAAAAGGAATATAATTGTTTCATGTACACGTACCGAAAAGGGGAGAACTTTTATATTTTTGGTTAAGACATGTTATTTAACTTAGGAAGACAGCATCCACCTCTTTCTTCTTCAGATTATTATTCCGAACAATAACAGCAACGCGAGTGATCGATTTACAGGCAACACAACTTGCGGTCTCGCCGTTGTTAAATATTCTTTTAGCAAATCTAAATTTCAAATAACAATAATCCTGCAATTTGTTTAAAAATGTTATCATCTCAAAGCGATAATAAGTACGAAATGGTAATAAAGGGAAATGATTAGACCGCCACGTAGCCTCGAGTAGTTGTCGCAATTACTCTTGTTGTTTGTACACCATATTGTCATTATAATTTACAATTTCTTATTGTCTGATTAATAAAATTTTAATTTCGAGTTGAATAATTGAAAAAGCAATGAATTTTAACTCGCGAAGCATCCAACAGTTTGTTTATGTCGTCGTACAAGAAAGATGATAAATATTAAAACACGGCGAAAGCGAATCCTCACCAGCCATCCTACATTTATTATTATTTTTAATTAGACTATAATTCTTAATTAAACATTGAGATGGCGAGATAGATAAGTTAGTATCTTTCATCGTTCTCGCTCGTCCCTTTTCTTCTCGCCATCTAGCGAACACTGTACAATTATTTATAAATGTCCAAGGTCCGGCTTTAATGGCCATCCTAAAATATGTTTCGAGGGAAAAATGATACGAAAACGAACCGGAAAGCAAAAGAAAAGAAAAAAACGGACGGGAGACAAAGCGGATAAGAAGAAAATCTTTTTTGTCGTCTTACATTTTGCCATTACAGCAAGATTTATATTATTAGAGATTTTTCACCAGACGCCGACTGACTGACACGGCGGATGACGAGCGAAAGAAGAGAGAAAATGAAACGAGAAAGCAACCGCTTTTTTTTCCTCCTCGTTCATGTCGGATTTCGATTCGAGCAGAAATATAGAAACTAATGTTTTACGAAATTTAATGAAACCGCAATAATGATGATAGTGATAAATTTATTTATGTATTTGGCAAGAGAAACGATGATGCGATGTATCCCTGTACGTTTCGAGCGTAAGCAGAAAAAGGCGAATACGATTATTATTGCGTTCGGGCAAATGGATTGAAATATGAAGAGAGCATTAATACTAATTTAATAGCAATTTCGGTAAGTAGTGCCATCAATCAAACGTGGGGGACGAGGGGAGCAATAACAATTTCTGAGATTATTGTTGGTAGGTTTTCCATTCGGGAAAAGGGAAAAAATAACATGAGGAGAGCCGGCCATTGTAAAAGTGTGCCGGCGTGTTAAAAGGGAAAACGAGAGGGCCCCAGATGTGCAGCACGAAAGTGACAGATTTCGAATGTCATCGCTTATTCACCCAAAAATGATTCACTCCGAATGTATCCACTCTATTCCATTCACTCGTTCTCCTTCTGTGTATTCGGGTCTATAATAATAGCAGATTACGTTCGTATTATATTTCCATTTAGTCGAATGCCAAACGTAAGGTTTACGTTGCTGGAAAGGAGGACCGTTGTTGTGATTTAAATGGACTGGATGTAGTTAAATTTATCGAGGAATATGCAAGAATCCGATAGAAGCGATTGCATGTAAAACTTATAATCCAAGCGTTTTATCTTTATGACCTATAGGTCGTCCTGCACGTAAAACTGCAATAACAAAAATCCATAAAAAGTGGTCTCTTTCGAATGGCATTATAAGTGATTCGCTTAAACGAACCGGTTTATTATCGAACGCCATTTAAAAGTCAATTATGCAGTCGATAATTGATTCGCTAAGAATCCCATTAAGTAAAATTAGCACTTTTATCGATGACAACTGTTTTCAATTGGATTTTAGCACTGGAACTAAGTGTGTTGAATGGCACGTAGATTCACAAACAGACACACACAAGCACATCAATTGTTAGATAAAAAGGGAAATCTTAATTTTCCCGTTTTTCATTGCAGTTCCATTCTCCTTTTTGCCATTTCTTTCCGCTTTTTTTTAACAAAAGCTTATTATTACATCGTGTAATTCCGCACACCTGCTAACAATAAATTAATTGTGTTGAACAAAAATAAAAGGAAATGCTCAAAGATAAAGAGGGAACGTAATAAAAGAATTCAGTAACGAGCGCCATTAATTGAATGTATGTAGTTTTAATTCAATTCTTGTGTCGCGCTCCGTTTCATCTTTTACACTTCAAGCATTCGGATGCGTTATCGAAATTTTATTCGGGAAGAGGGCGTTCGAAAAAAGAAATGCAATTTCTAAATTTCTTCCTAGCAGAAGGTGTACGTGCACATAAAATTGTCGTAAAATAAATAAAAATTGCGGCACGATGGTGGGTTTTTTTTATTCCTGTAAAAAAACGCTCGCTTTTTTACGTACTCTGTGCAGGACGTTTCGGCATTAAATGGCACACTAAATTGAAGATTATTTGAATAACAAATTTTAAAACCAACAACAACAACAACCTTTTGCGTTCAGGTAAATTAATTTGGACATGGAATTATATCCGAATCTGGCTAATAATTCGCATCCTTTTTTTCCGTCCGTTAGTTGGCGTACCTTCAAGAACACCGCACGCACGCTTTGCGGACTGTAATTAACCCTTTGCCTCTTCGTTTTTTTTCCGCACGTATAAAACTGGTTGCGAATATTCGTTGGGGCGACATTTAACCGGCCAATACTAACTACGCACATTTTCCTTCAGCGTGAACAATTTTCCCTTTTGTTTGTTCGCCTTTCTTTTTAACGTTAACCGTATCATTTATTACATATTCCGTTACCGCGAACGAAACTTGATGATAATAACGCATTAAAAGTACCCCATAACTACTAATTAACGTTCCGCCCGTGATTATTCATTATATTTGTGTTAAGGAGAAAGGAGCGCCAGGAATAAATGGGAACCCTAGTATAGCCGCGAGATGTGCTTGGGGCTTTGTTAACTCAACACTAATCAGCACTTATCACCTGAACCCTCCTTTGAGACACACCTCATCCCAACTTTATCGCTCTCTCTCGCACGTCGTATAAACGAAACTATTTCCTATTTACTACGGCCACTTGTACTCGGAGCATCATCATCAAAATTGAATTTAATGATAAACGCAATTTCCTCTAATTTTAAAATATAACCAGCGTTTAGCTAAAGTTACTAAATTCGCGTTAGACGAAAGTTTGAAAGTTAAGCGCGATAGGAGAAATATGTAGAAGGCGTAAATCAAATTGGCGACAATAATGGTAATATCAGTGTTCCGGTCGCATGCGAATGCGAATATTTATGGTCGCAGAAACTGACCGCAAAGGTGAATTGCACTTATAATATGCGATGGACGATGGCGATCCGCTCAATTACATTGTCGCCGTTATACGAATTCGATTTTTCCGGGTTTAATACGTTCTACTTATTCTCAGGCTCTTTCATTTTGTCCAATATTTACGGTTACGTTAATCCGTAGCCTTTTAATTTATTTGCTCGAATTGGAAAATGCAATTTGCAGGTTTCAACCTCGTACGGTTCGGCTCGTTCTTTTCATTCTCCCTTCTTTTCCTTGTTATTCCTCCGCTAAGGTGTTAATAAATCTTGCCATATCGTTCCTACCTTCACATCGTAATAGAGTTTCCAACGATAAAGCCTGTATTCCATTGGAATAGATGTTGGGATGATGGAAATAAAGTAGAAGAATAATGTGTATTGTTTGTTTAGAGGCTTTTGGCTGCGAATTCAACCGATACACAAACATAACCGTTCTATTGCTGAAGATGTAGATTTTGCAGTGTTGTTTCGTATTGTTTTCAGAACGAATGCAACAGATTTGATTTTAGGGCAATACGTGGAAAGTTAATTAACACTACTTTCCATATAAATATATTAAAGCTGGAGTTGTATGGTATTTTATATGGGCAGCATCTGTCGTCGTAGCCGCAAATAGATATAAAGCGAGAAGTTATGGAGAACAACGTTTTGTGTGTCACATACGAAATAATAGCACATGTTGCAATGGCAGCTTAAGAACTATAAATTTTACACATATCACACACCATCGTCAGCGTCACCATCAGCCCCTATATAGTTCATCCATTTGTATTTTAGCTATATTTCTACCACTTTTTTGCAATTCCCTATTTATAATTTTGCAAATGTTTTCTAAAACAGGGAAAACTGTCATCGAGCAGAAACTTTAATTACATATAAACTTGCACATTTTCAAACTTCGTATCATGCCACAAAGATTATTTGCTCCTTGCAATGTAATTAAAACGTTCGGAAAGAAATGAATTTTATTCCAAGTAATTTAATTAAGAAATCCAATAAAGTTATTTGCACAAAGCAAGCGAATTAAATTGATCATGTCGATGAAAGCGGCAGTTTCAGCGATGAATAAATTTAATAAAGTAAAATGCACCCAATGAACACTCGCTCGTATGGTTTATAAAGGAAAAACTATTTTATCTGTTGTAGAAACCGCCGCTTCCTGTTCTTCTTTTAAGTATGTACCGCTTTAATGGAAATAGTAAATAAAAGCTTTACATTTAGAGGGGAAATTAATTATTTTACTCAAATGAATGGGAAAAACTTGTAAAAAATAAATGGAAGGAAAAATAGAGAGCAAACGAATGAAACGAAAATTAAGAGATGAGGCAATTATAGCGACGAATAAGCAGAAACGAACCTAATTTCCTACGTTGGCGGTATTAAATATTAAACGAGAGCTTGGTTTTTGTATGTGATATTGATAAAGAACCGCGTCTTAGCACAAAAGAAAGCGAAATCGCAGAAATTTCGTTCTTAATTATTAAATTCGCCTAGAAATCGTTCTTGTGATCCCATTATTTCTCATTTTCCTTTTCCGTTTTCGTCCTTATATCTCACGACTTACAACATTAAAATTAAACAGCAAAGGTAATCACTATAACAAAATTAAAGCCACAATAAAACTCGTATAATACATTCGTGTATCTCTATATTTTTATTTTCTAATACAAATGCTTAATTGCATGTTTTTTCACGAGAATAGTCTGATATCAATCGTTTCCTGATAGTAAACAAGCACATTTAGCGAGTTGAATCTTTTGCCGCCCGGCGCATCCACCAGAAATGAATAAATCGAGAAATGCAACAACAAAACGTTACATAATAAAGGTGGTGAAAATTACTTTGTTAAATTTAAAAAAATGAATGTTTTGCCATACATTCTACGTCAGAAAATATTCGCAGAAGCTTAGAACTGACATATTACGCGAATTAGTGGAAACACCCGCAGAAAAACGACTGGCCTTACTCGTAATATTAATCGTAATAATAAAGGGGGACATTGTTTTGTATAATCCTAGAATAAAGCGTTATAAACCTAAAGGAAGGACGAGGAAAAAGGCTGGCGGTTATGGTAACACCGGAGAAAAAAAGTATATAGAATGGGAGACGGGATCGGAGGAAGAAAGAAGGCGGACAACCTCGGAGTTAATCACATTAATTTTAAGAGAACACGTGTACGTCGGACCTAAAGAGATAAAATCCGAAATACTTTCGCAACGTTCTCCCTTTCTTTCGGGTGTTATCCCCGTAATTTTATACGAACATTTTAAAGAGGAGCAAAAACTTTTTCGCTTTTTCTTTTTGAAGCGTTTACCTCCTTCGAAAACAACCAAGGGTACGAACTGATAATATTTAATATAATGTTATATATAGCGTGGAAAATACGTGAGGCAATTATTACCAAAGAAAAACTTAGACATTTTCAGCATAACTTTTCTTCTTAGGCTACTTTACAGCTTCTAATTTTTTCAGCAACGATTCCCTCTGTCCTCATCTAATTTTATTTTCATGTTTGAACAGCAAGGAAGATATTTAACGTATAAATTGGTTACTGTTAGCCTTTAGATATTAGAATATTGTATCGTTATGTAAACATAAAGTTATTATTATTTAGAATATGTAGAAAAGTTTGAACGTACTTTAATAATACGAATTTTATATGATGAATAACGGCCTTGTCTACCATATACACACAATGTATACGTGCAAAAGAATGGAAACAAAAGTTTATTTTATAATAATACATACACTGAACATATTCATGTTTAAATTTTTTGCCCGTGCAAATGGATGGCCATATAAAAAAATAATTAGCGTTATTACTTCGTATTTCCCATCAAAACTTTATTATATTAAAATATTATATAAAAATTAGATCACACTGACATATACAGAAGCATTGTCTAATTCGATAAAATATGTAAATTACGAACTGTAAATGACGTTCAGCTTCAGAAGGTCGTCTTCGGTTTGTTTATAATTATAAAATTCAATAAAAGTTAAGCCAATTTGTTGACGTTTTGCAGTTTCCGTCTCTCGAATAAAACTTGAGTGCAAATAGAATCTTAGCAAATTACCTACTTCAGAAACAAACGATTACATCGAAGTCGCAACAGATTGAGGTCAATATGTGTTACCGACAATCAATTACTAAAGGAAAATCATTAAAACTTGTGCGAAACTTAGTTTCCATCTCGGGTGCATTAATTAAGTTCTGTTTTCTACGCGAAACCGTAGAAAATAATTGCAAGAATATAAACTTGAACGTGCGTAGTTTTCCCTTAACGTAAATTTCCACAATTACAATTTACTCGAATACAACATATTCTTTATTTCGCTCTATAATATGGGAATAAATGAAACTAATTCGCGATTCGTATGGAAATGGATGTTATATGTATGAAATAACGTACAATGCAACGAAGGAAAGAAACGAGACGAGCGAACGAAGAATGAGTGAACTCCATAATGTTAGTTACGACAAGAAAAAATATATCGCTTTGTGTCAGATGAACTTCTTCAAAAGAAAGTTATGAGAGTAGCACATCTGCCGAGTCAGCTAACAGGCACCAGTGTCTACGACGTAGTAGTAGTTGGAAAATCTTCTCGCTCCGCACGCCCGACAAAAGGATAATGTGTCCTTTATTATCATTATAAAAAAACGCAAGAGTAAAAAAATATATTTACGCTCAGCAACATTGCTAAGAAGCACAAACGCTTATATCGCTGCCTCTACTTTATACTTTATTTCGTACAATTCCATTTCTTTTGCTGCATTAACACTCCAACTTCACATTTATTTCCATTTGTTGGAACTGACTCCAGTCATTCTTATCATTTTACTCGGTTCAAGTCTTCACGTTCCTTTCACAGATTTCTCTCTAATGGTATCATTTTCTCATTAAGAAATTGCCCAGAGTGTAATTACTTTCTCGCAAAAAAAGAAAACAATAATCTGTATGGATTCACATCCAACGAATACGCTTCACGATAATCATTCACATTCTACGTCCATTTATTGCGATCATATTCGGAAATAAGGGTTTAGCAGTAAATAACCTGGAACTGGTATTCTACAAAACGAATTTAAGTGAGTTTAATTCGAGTGCTGGCGAACGAATATTCAATTCTAATAATCTCTTTTGTTCATCAAATGCAGTTTCGTATATTAGCGTACATCTTAAAGCTTTTTCAATTGCCTGAGTGGCGTTTGCGAGAACGTACGAAGATTAAATCTCGTTGTTTCAGATATTGGACAATAGTTTCGTCATCCATTCAACGACGAGATGGAAATTGAACCACTAGCACACCCAGTTTTCGAATGCGTTGTTGATTCTATTCTTCGCCGCCACTTTTCTTTTTATTGTCATTAATGGAAAACATTGTGTGGAACATGTAATATGTATGCAATAGGGAAGGATCCACATGATAATACTCCACTGGATACACTTTTAGCTTTGAAATTCAGAAGGTGTTATTTGAAAGTCGTATGGAACGCATCTACTAGTGCATATAACATCCATTTCACATATTGACAAGTGTCTCGCAGAAGTGCTTTGCAAACATGCGGAAGGTTACAAATTCAAAATGCGAGATGGATTGATAAAGGTGGAGAAATAAGGAAAGAATAATAGCGAAATGTATCGCTTGCAGTTCGACTCTTACAACGGATATTTGCGTCAGATACTCGATTAATTAATAAAATATTACTGGCGATCAAACGCAAATCTTGCATAAGATTACAAATGATCCGTCTCTCATTCTAGATTCTAATTAAATAGTGAACGGAAAATAAATTTAATAAAGATTATAAAGGAAAGACGCAATAAAAAGAGGAACACGAGCTTTTCATTGCGACTACTCCTTTATTATCCAGCGTCAAAAATAATCTATAAAACTAATTAATTTTTTATTAATTAAATCGCACCGGATAATATTATTAATTAAATGGTAATTACGCGCAGAACAAAAGGATTTAATTATTATTATTCTCTAGTTATTGAACTATAGGAGGAGGTTGTATGAAGCCATAAAAGCGTGGGAGAAAAAGGTTGGAAAGCGACACAAAAGAAGTGCTCTTATTAGAATCATTAAATTTATATCCACGAGGCAAAGAATGTTAGTAATCATAGGAACGATATAAAGGATTTACTCGAGTATAATTGAAAATAACGCACGTGCACGTACACGATCTCGCTTCATTTTTACCTCTACACGCTTACCTTTAGATTTACCTTTAGCGAAACAGAAGTACAATCGTATGTCTTGTTGAACGGTTTGGCTCAGGTGTCCTCTATGACCGAATGGCTTATGTCGCTTCCACTTTTCCTTTTTGTTTTCATTCTGCCATTCCGTTTCGAAGTCGAACGTTTCCTTTTTTGTTGGTCCTCTTTCACGTGGTATCCATCGATATTGGTTTTACCAGATGAAAGTAACTTGCATATAATACGAAGGACGGGGGAATGGCAAGTTACAAAATGTACTTGGGTATGTTATTTTTATGCGGAATGCTTTCATATATTTAAGGTCAATTCGATCAAATATCGATGCGATTTTTCTTCAACCGAGACTCTCATTTTATTAGATGCACTTTATACAGCGATGCATGCATAACAATTGTACAAATTGAATGATGTTCCGCTGGAAATAGCTAACAGGATTTAAGTAATCATGTAAAGGAAAACCACCCAACTATCGATTATCCGGAAGCAATCGCTTTAAAAATTGATGTAAATTTCGGCCTAATCCGAATATTTCCTGAAAGGTACGCCTGTAACGCATAGAAAAAGAATCAGGTAGCATCCTTTCCGATGGAAAAAGGTGAATCGAAGGAATTATTAATGATAGAGGTATGGTTTTGAATAAAAATTAATCGTATTTGATAATAGATAAATAAGGAGGGTACGCTCCATCTTACACGAGAACTTTTTCTCTGCCCTCTTTTTCTTCTCCTGCGCCCTAAAACGAGGGCCCTCTTATATACTATTATGTAGCAATTTGGGTGTAACATAAATATCTTACGTGTGCAGTGTATAAAAAAGGGGTACTTATATTGTAAAGGTGCTGTTTGGTAAGGAGTACTACGGACAAGAAGTTGAGACGAAGAAGCGTCGTAGAAAAAAGAGAAACAAGATAGTGGAAGGAAGTATTAAATTTGTGTATTCGGTACACGTATGCTACCAAATTTTCGGATCCATCGTAAACTGTCAACGATTCCAAGCTATTTCCTCTAGTCTCAGTAGCGCGCAAAAATACAATACGCTTTTGGTCAATGCGAAATTCCCATCCATTCTATCGCAGGAAGAACTAAATAAAAAATAATTAAACACCACGTATTTCATACAAATTTATGTTAAACGCGAAAGGAATTTTATTCAATTATAAGCTTTAATCCAATATTTTTTTTTATTAAACAATAATAAACATGAGTAACTGAAACAAAAAATTAAAAAAAAAGTCGAGAGATTTAAACCTTTTTTTGAATGGCAATGGCAACGGATTCGTTAGAGCTGTTTTTAATTTGGAAAATACGTTCGTTACAAACGTCGTTTCAACTTTTTGACAGTGCCGTTGTTTACAATTGAAACTAATAATGCCCTCGAAACAAATAGCGAAATATACGTGCAATTCGCGAATGAAATCTGATCGTCAGAGGACTGTCACTCCGATAAAATGTAAATGAAATTTTTTCCAAACACAAATCGACTCGCTCTAATACGGACCTTATGAAATCAATTTAAACTAATTTAATTTCCGACGAAGCCGCAAATGAAAATAATAATAATAATGTAATCAATAAACGCGAAAAACAAGCTCGAAGGGAAACGTGAAATTGTGCAACAATAATTGTGAAATAAAATCGATAACAACAAGAAATTTATGGAAAATTATTGCTAGTTGGACAATTTAACTGAGAAGTTTCGCGATGAAAAGTTTTGTAATAGTTTACAAAACTGATTACTATTCATAGGATTCCAATGAATACGAAATTGGTAAAAATGGCTAGGAATTGATGCAATTTCAACTATTTAAAAATGATCGACAATTTAAAAACACAATTAAATAGGTTTTAATATCCACCAAATATACAATTTTCCACCAAATGCAAATGAAAGAACGAGCAAATTTAATTTGAGATAATGGACACGAAGAACGAAACTACGCTGCAGTTCTCAAGAAACTCCTTGTATAGAGAACAGCGTAAATGAATCTGGTGCAAAAGGAAAACGAAAACATTTGCGACGGAAAAATAAGGAGGGTTTTCTTTTACATTAATCAGTATAAATTTCATTTCGAGGGAAAATAATAGCAAATTGAAGAAGAGAGTGAAGAGAAAATAGGAGCCGAGAAAAATATATCGATACGATTAAAATGGTCACGAATTTTAGTAAAACGTTTATTTTATTCTTTTCTTCTTTCTCCGGCTTGTAGTATATTACATTAGAAGAAGTGGAAATAAAAAAAGGGGCCACTCGATTCGCTCGAAAAGTTTTTTAACTTTTAGCAAACTCCTCTCTCTCTCTCTCTCTCTTCCTGGTTTCTTTTATTATTATTCCCTTTTCCCGCCATCTTTGTTGTTCCATTCCTTCTTATTCTTCTGCCACTATTCTTTCTTCTCTATAAAATAACCGAACGGTTGTACGGTTGGTACTGAAAAAGAACTTTTTCCCTAAAATGGGGTTCCCGGAGAATTGCCGCGTTAATGTTCGCCACTACCACAATGAAAATAAATAGAGGCGGTTAAATCAACATTCCTTTGTCTCTACTACCCTCCGCGCCATATATTCCGCTTCTGCCATTTATTTCGTTATACAGCGAACTAATATAATACGAAGAAGTGAAAGAGAGACGGAGAGAGAGAGAGAAAGTATTCAACTTAACTGTTAAAGGCTATTTGTTTCAACTTAAGGGCAAACAGGTCACTTTAACTATTCTACAGAAAAAAATCCCTCAACACTAAACCAACTACTTTATCTTTCAACTTTCGTGCCTCTTCTCGCATTAAGTGTTGTTTGTAGTTCATTTCTCTCCGTCCAACATTTCATTTCCTTCCCTTTCGCTTTAAAGCAAATTCTTAAACATACCAGCGACGTGGAATATTTTTAATGAGCCGCGAGATGAAAAATAAGAGACGAGCGGAGAATTAAAGTAAACAAGGAAGAATGCAAATTTTATAAATGACACCGGAAATGGGCACAAGCGCATTCGTCTGTTCTCGTTCTTCCATTTTGTAATGTAAATGCATGGGGCGCAAGAAAAAAAAACAAAAAACGGAAACGCGAAGAGCGCGAGAGACGGAGGAAATATGAATGGCGAAATTCCTCCGTATGCGGAAATTATGAATAGGAGGAATTCCGAAGCGACTCCACTGTTGGCGGTCACATATTTGACCGGTAATAAATAACATTCGTATTCACCGCAGGATTCACTACTCTCTTCTCCGTATATTAATTATTGCATACTAACCCTTGCATCCGTCCATTTCCCTTTCACTGTCTCGCTCCCTCTCGTCCATTATTATTGTACTACACGTGTGGATAGTTTACCTCAATAAGACTTAGTACGTGCTTATTATTAATATTTTACGGAATATTTATGGCAAACGAAGCTCCGTATACGTTTATTACTCGATTTTCATTCCGGCCGGACAATAAAATTAATCGAAAGCTACGCAGCACAATAAATTAAGAATAGATAAGGAGATTTATTAAATTTGTAAGAATGGAGGAGAGGGCGGACAAAAAACGAATGGGGACGAGCGAAATCCTTGTTAATAGAAAAGGACATCAAAAAGGGTAGGATCAGAATACGGAATTAGGTGATTGGAAAAGAAGGAAATGAATGGAAAGCGAGGAAATGGGGCGAAGATTCCGGTTTAAAGATATCGGTTGCAAATAACGCGTGCAAAAAGGAACGAGACACCGCGACGCGAAAACATTTTGTTAATTAAACTCTTCATTTAACCGTGGTTAATTTGTAAATAGAGAAGGGAAAAAATTAGTTTGCAAGTTAATTTTAATTTCAGTCTCACTTTCCGTTCTGGTTCTTTTGCCATTTCTCGTACTCGCAAGATTTATAACGAAAATCATTACCAGAGCGGCAAAAGAAGACGGATGGATGAGAAAGTGGAACCAAAAGGACGAACCGAAACCCTACAAATAATTTTCTTCCTTCTTCTTCGTTCTCTACCACTCGTTAAATAAAGTATCTTTTCATAGCTCATTAAGCCGCCGTTGTTAGACTCTCGACCTCTCGACGATGGCAGAAGAGGAATCTTTATTTTTTCCTTTAGGGTTTCGGCCTCTCCCTCATTCTTCGCCATTCCCTCTATCCATATAGATATATTCGGTACGCATAGACAAATTAATTAGTCTAATTAGTGAGATAAAACATCTTCTAAAAACTACGCGAAGTAATTAATGGCTCGTCTCGGTCTAATCAATATTCTATTTGGGACGACGAAGATTGCGAAATAAAATTACAATATAAACCGAGGGAAATGGATAAATAAGGGCTAACGAGAGAGAGAGAGAGACAGCTGAATTGTTAATTTTTTCCCTTGTTCCGTCATAATGGTATAAACGACGAAGACGATGATGATGAAGAAGTTGTGAATGGGATTAAATTTATTTATTCCTCGTGATATGGAAATCGATGTGGCGGAATAAAAGGACGGGAAAAAATGAAATTTTCATTTGCGATTCGTTTATGAATTGCGGACGTATTAACTTTTTCTGCTGTCGCGAACGGATCGTTATATTGTCTCACGACGAAACTTCGATCAATGTTAAAGGGCCTGAAGGATAAACATTCGCCTGTTCATTTTTACACATCATTACAGTTTGGAACTTTTTACGATTTTTATAAAGGATTTTAAGTGAGTTACTACTACCATCGAGACCTTTTGTCATTCGAATAAATTTAAAGTAAATGTAGTGTGAATTTCATTTGCAAATCTTACAAGTAGTACACGCGTAATACAGAATACGAGCGGAAGAGGCTAAGCGACACCGAAACACTTTGCTCTTTACCAGCAACTTTTTTCTACATTAATAATCTTCATTATTTTGCATATAAAAGGAAAGAAAAGTTGTGGCGATGAATGGACACGAGCTGTAAATACGTGACGTGGAATTATTTAAGGAGAGAAATTTTCGTGCCTACTTGTTCGAAATTGGCGGATTTCAATCACATAAAATTGCGATTGGATAGACGATTTTCTTTTTAATTTAGCATTAGGGCAGAATTCAACCGACAAGAAAAGAGAGAACAGAGAGAAAAGTGGAGGCATAACTTAACAGCATCAAGTCGTATTAAAGGAGTCGAGCCGCGAAGAAAAACGAAAAGAAAAGGAGGCAAAAGGATAAAGATTTCTTTACACCTTTTTATATGTATATATCTTTTTATCATTCATCCTACAGACCTTCTAAATCTTTCGGTTGAATTTTCAAGTTAAGCCGGACACAATGTGATTCTTTTCCCTCTTTCGGTTCCATTTTCTTTCCCTTTTCCTCCATTCTTCTCTACTTTCGCTGCGAGTTAAAATGTACATACGAATTTTCATTCGTATAAATATTTCATTTTATAAATAGAAATGAAATAAAAATTCAGAACCTTTCAACAACAACGACCGACGCATAAAGGAAATCTCGTATATTTCGGCCAAGGAATCGGAATGAAAGGGCTCGTGTTAAAAATGCGAGAGAGGATTTTAAGCGCGTGAGAACACTTAAGAGCAACTTCCAATTTGTCTTGCTTTGCTCCTTGCAGCGCATTAAAAAATGTTATTAATATGAGCGTTTGAAATGGATTAATCAAATTGTTGGAGCATTATGACCGTTTCGCATTAATTCAGCGAGCGAGTGAATAATGTAAGTTAAAGTTATGTTTGCGCATAACGTCACAATAAATTGTTGTTATTGTTTTAATTATAAAGTTGTAGTCGTGTAATAATAATTATTATTGCAATAATAATGATAATATATACAAAGGTTTCATAGTTGAATACTTATTTAAAATAATTCGTTGTAATAATTATAATGGCACTAAAATATTTTGTTCTTATTAAAACAATTTCGGTCCGCCGCAATTTATTATTCTCTTATAACGTACAAAACGTGTAAGTGAAATAATTTCCATAAGTTGTTTAATGCATGAGGATGGGTCTTGCGGAAATTAAATTTTCATCTACCGTTTCTCTTCATTCGATTTTACAACTTTTTAACATCTTTTTCCGAAATTCTATTTCGACTCAAATGTATTTCTTGAAAAATGGAATGCATTGTGCTTCTGTAGTAGATAACTATTAGTAATAGCAACGATCATCCATCTTTAGCGAAAACAAAGAGCGTCGAGTGTAAAAGATTCTTGATAAATCTATTAAGAAGCAAAGAGAAGAAGGAAATAAAACGATAATAATAATAAAAGCTTTCATCTTAACTTTATTTACTTACCGTCTTACTTTCCTTTTTTATTCTCCCAGCCATTCGCTCCTTCATATTTCGAGTCGAACGCCTTTCTTTCAAGTTTTCTTTTGTTTATTTCCTTTTCCTCAAATTTCCTCATTTTCTCTTTGCTCCAGCGCGTGTTTGTGCGCGCCTCAGCTTTCTTTCATAACACTTGATTATGTATGTATATTACTGCAGAAAGGCCGAGTGTAAAATATATCGTTGAAAATCTGCACATTGTTATGTGTACATAATTTTCACGTTTACAATTTTTTGCGGTACTTCTTCTTATGTTTTTCGCTTTGTCAGAGAAGGATTATTTCCGGCACATGTACAAGACATTACACCCGCATACACGCGCGGAATACATTTTTATTACGCGCTCTCCTTTTTCTCCGCCGTAATGTTTGACTGAATTAAAGCCATGAATATGTAAATTTAACATTTTGGGTTTGTACTATTTTCTAAAGTCCATGTTACGTAAACATGTAACAATTGTTTGTGTTAAACTAAAAGGACGACGACGATGACGGTGACGATGTGAGGAGCGCAAAAGGGGAAACGTGCAAAGTCAAATAAAACTGAGGATATACTTTAACAAGAAAACGAAGACGACGATTACAACAACAAGAACAGGGAACAGTAGCAGCGAAGAGGCCACGAACGATGACGATCGAGACGCCCCAAAACGTGGAAGAGTTATGTTACAAAGTCAATAAGATTTTCTCGTGCACGAATCTATACGAACCTTCCGAGTACCGTCAAACTTAAATACAAGTAAATCGGTCCTTCTTGTCGTGGCGTTTTGTTGTGAGTTGCTTCTCCCAAAGCAACAATATACACCAATGTTCGAGTCCTTTTCAAATTTAATTACGTTACATGATATGGGTACACAGCAGCGAAAATACCCTTTAATAATAATAATAATAGCGTTTATTATAAACAAAATTGTGCGATAGTAAAACTCCGCAGGTAAACTAATATCTGTTTATTAATTTAGTTTCATCGCGATTTTGAAATTCGCGCAGAAAAATCGCAAATCTAATTGAAAAAGTTTAGGAAATTAATCGCCAAATTATAAGTTGTATCCGAAACCATCATCGTCATGATTTTAATCCGTTTCCGCCATTTAAAATTATTCCAATTAAAAATCGCTTCAACCAAAAACAAACTTCCGCTTTAATTCTCTTCTTCTCTAATACGGCATTAGGCGAAAGTTGAAAATTTATAGAAGGGAATATAACCGCAGATTTGGACGGCTTAGTTTCTAGTAAATTACGATTAGATTGTGAAATATTATTGCAAGGCGCAAGAAAATGACAAAGAAAGGAACGGGAATGATGGACGAAACGTCGTTTCTCCCCGTTCGCCGTCACATTGACTTATTCGATAAAAATATTTTTGCGTACTTTTTGACAAAAATTTATGTGCGAAATATATCTTTCTGTAATAGAATTTAAAGAAGAAAGGAAAGCGCAGGAGAACACAAGAATAAAGAATCAGATGTGGAAATATGAAATAAGAAAAACGGCAAAAGGAATGAAATATAACGATACAATCTTATTTCTTGTTATGCAGAATTTTTGGCGTGGCAGAAATAAAGGAGAAACGCTCTCGTATAAATTCTACGTACGAAATGTGGACGCTCGAACGTTTCTTATTCTATTTTTGGTAAATTGACGTTGCGTTGTTGCTCTTCTGATACGTATAAAGAACGTGCGAATGTCAATATCATTAGGAGGCTTACATTGTAAACACAAATCAAGATATTCTTATTCCCCTGTTTGTTTTCCTTTCCTTTATTCTCTTTCTCCGGCAGAATCGACGTTCAATTCGAACTCAAAAGCGTACATGCGATAGAATGAGAGAGTGATAGAGAGGAGCGTCAAAAATTGCACGTATAACACCCTAATACATATGTATATGTAACAAATAACAACGTGGGAAATGGCGAAGAAAATTGTTCGATACTTTAGAAAATAAGAAAACAAAACTGCTTGCGTTCCCTCCAAGTAACTTCAACGAATACACAAGAACGGGAAGAAGTTTACATCCAACAACAGGTTTTTGGTGCGTTCCGTCCCAGTTGTAGATTTTTTCAATTATTCATCACGACTTGTATTCGAATTATTAACGACGCAATGGCAACAATTAATTTGCTAATTAACCTGCTGAATACGTAACCGATGATTGAGTAAACATTAAACGTTCGTTAGTACAGGATGAAGCAATTTTTGAAGTTTATGCAGACCTTTAGCACGAAATCATCTGCTTGCTAAGTCAGTTATTAGTCCCAGGAGCTATCATCATGTGTAACAATAGACAATGTATTGACCCACATCATTCGTTAATAGTAGTAAATGGCACTGCTTCATTTCAAATTCATTTCACACCATATAAATTCTATTCAACCCATTATTAATTAATTCCTTCCTCTCAACAACTACCGCCGATTAAATTTATCGCGATTTTGTGGGCTTTATTCATCTTGAAACAAAATATCCAATTCGAATCGTAAAACATTTTAGAAAATATTGGTCTTGCAGCTTTATTAACGCAGAAATAGTTCAATTGTAGTGAGGCAAAAAGAGGATTAATTTTCGATCCAACTGCAATCGATTGCCCATCAATCTCCGAATAGCCTTTTAGGGGTGAAACTACCCTACGCTCGAATCAAATATACGGCCGTGGTATGCATTGAAAGTGAAAGGGCCGAGAATTTAGTGGTAGTAGGTAAGTTAAGGTAAGTAGTAGTTGGCGTAATGGCCGAAGACGAAAGATGTAGACTTTTACATTTGCTTTTATCGAAGTTTTTCCTGATTTCCCACGAGTTCGATCGTAACAATTTACTTAAGGGTTACGGCCGACGATTAAGAATGCGAATTAACTAGCGGATTACTAATTCGACAAATTTAAATATTTTTAATTTGAATTAGAAAAGCGGGTGCCACTTAATGGGACTCTTATGCTAATGGGCTCGAATAATTATCAGTTGCTTTTTCTTTTAAGTAACGTTGATGCAGTAGGAAAAATTATTTATTTCGCTATTAAGCCGCTTTGTAAATAAATCGTTAAACTACTTATCTCCATTGCCCTATTTTTCCACCCCAAAATAATTTAAATTTAATTTATCCTCGAAGGCACGACGAAAAAAGTTTGCTCGTTTATCAAATTAGTCCACGCCCCCCCCCCTCTCTCTGTGTATATATAATTCAATTTTAGGTAATTTATTATTAAATCAAATTTAAATTATTAGTATTGTCAACACGTTCAACAGAAACTAATTAATAGGATGTTTAAGATTCAATAACTGGGAATCGATTACATTTCGGAGGTAATTGACGAATAATTATTCTCGTCAGAAATCTCGAAATAAAAGTGTCAACGTTTAAGTTTATTGTCGTGCAATTTCAAGTTGAATCGATAACGAAAATCTACCTAGACTAGAGAGTATTGTAAATCTTAAAGGAATTAGCAACATTTGGAATTCATTACATCTCGCATAAACGTAGTATGTTACCTTGCTGCGCACAGTTACACACACAAATATATATATATATGCCTCATATAGTATATGAAACTTGAAGCTATATTAAGCTTTTCAAGTCGAATTATACTCATTTTGAGCTAATTTAATCCCGTTGAGTTAAATGAATTAAGTTAGATAATGGAAATTAAATTACGGGGTAGGGTACCTATTATAATTATTATTTTATTAACGTTACGGAAACTCCTAACGGAACGAGCACAATTTTTAATAGTAGTTGCGAAAAACGGTTTGCGTAATAATCTAAAATTATTGTTCCATTTAAATTTTCCGCAATTGTGAAGAATGGGAGCGAAACCAAAAAGCAAAAAAAAAAAATAGAGAAACTATAATCGTTATTCGTTATAATTAAAATGAAAAAGTTGTATGCATAGATGAAAATGAGATAGAACGAGAGAATAGACGAATGGGAAAAAAGTTTATTCATACGAACACACTAGACCGGCGCTGATTTATTAGTTTTATAAACTTTCATCTAACACTTATACTTTATGGGCAAAAAGAAGGAATAATAGAAGAGAAAAGGGAATAAAAAATAGGGCAGAATGTTTTATATATGATGAAGGATGTTCGAAAAGTGTAGGTATAAAATGGGAGGGTGAGATGTAACGGTGAAGAAAAAAAATGGATCGCTGAATAACAGTGCGAAAACCACTGTAATGAATTCAAAGATTCGAGTAGCAAATAGAATGTTTGAAAGGGCGAAAAAGAAACGAAAGGATCGGCAGGGTTCAATGTGGGGGCATGGAAGAAGGCGCAAAATCTGGTTTGACTTTACATGATTCGGTCTTCGGCTTCAGTTAGAATCGAATAACTGGAAATGGTCGCTACGATGCTTCCATACTATTTTCTTCTAGTCCTTTCTCTTATTTCATCTTCCTCCTTCTCTTATATTAACTATTATTTTCTTCTTGCTGCTTTCAACCGAAGGAGAAAAAGGAGAAAGCATTGTTCACCGTAACGCGAATGATTCATAGTGTTGGGACCTAAAAACATGTTGCTCCGACAGAAATATGGTTTAGAAAAGTATGGGGCATGGTCTAGAAAGGTTTGCGACTTTTATAACAATAATATAAATGTGCCAGTGGCATTACTCACTTACTTACTATAAAAAGCCCGGTGGATTCTTTTCATTTTTCAAAAAGAATAATACAACACCGGATTATATACAGGGTCCATTTACCAATTATAACAATTTACGAGCGACTGAATTTTCTATTTTCTTCCATTCGTTCGGTCCCTACGAGGGAAAGTAAAATTGCGGCAAAATTCGTTCAAATGATTTTCAAATAATCATTTAATAAAAACATCGTCCACTCGAACGTACAAAATACTTTTAACTTAATCCGTTTAGTCATTTACGTTGTTAGACGAACGACTTTAATATAGCAGGAAACTCTTTAATATTTTTTCTCGATGGTACTTCTTCACTTTTGAATGTAAATTGCTTAATTAATGAACTTCGTTTAAGCATAAATCGTTGACTTTTTAATTAAGAGTGACTTTTATGATTTGTTCCTTTCTTTATTTATGGGAATATTCTTCGGAGATTATTATCACAGCAAATTCGTTGCGAAGTAATTTTCTTGCCACGCTTTTTTTTCGAAGCATCTACTAAACGAATAATGTCAGAGTACAAATATACCTTTATCAATAATTGGATTTCTTCATATTATTTTCTTTACAACGTATAGGCTTTTGTATATTTTGCAATTTTTGCATAGCGAAAACTCAACGAATAATTCCTTAGAATGTACATAAAAGTACGTTTGAGGGAATATGTTACGTATGTAATATAACATATCTAACGTAAATTCCTGCATAACTATTTACAATTCCGTTTTTTTTCTTGTTTGGTAAACTTGAAATCGAATCCAATCGAATATCTATGTAATATGAATGCTGGTGGATATGGGTGAATATAGCTAAGCAGCAACAGCACAAATTGTATGTAGCTACTTGGCACCGTATCTCCATTTCTTCACTTTACATTTCTCTACATGCAGCAATATTATCCTATGAAAATTCCACCTCATTTTTTGGAAAATGTTGAATATTACTTGCAAAAAATACACCATCGTACGTATCGTTTATATTTATACACATATGAGGATATATGAAACGTATTTAGTATTCCTCTAATGTTCCACGAAGCGAGAAAGTGTAGTTAACCTACCAGATCACGTATAATCCTTAAGAAGAAGAAAATTTATATAAAAATAAGAGGAAAAAATGTCGGGGCAAGAGGCTGCATCAGTCGACCTCTTTCGAAAAGAAAAATAATAGAAAATACAAAAAAATTAAAACTGATCCTTATAGAGTATGATCGTGGGCTCCACGAACATTTTTCTTATTTAATTCAAAGATCCATAACAATATTGCTGATGAACAGCGAATGCTATATTAATTTCTTTCATTTTGAACGAAAGAATTGTTTCTTAGCTTTTCTTTATCGATATGAATCAATATGAGAGCGAAAGTGGCGGAATAAAGTGAAAAGATTAATTAAGAAACCGCAAAAAGTTGTCCGAAGAATTGTCGACGAATGGAAAGTTCGAGATTGAAATTCTTTCACAAATAATTTCACAATTTTACCACCGAGAAGAGTTAATTGTAAATCAATTTTTTGCCATGATAAATTAATTGGGTGGAAACAAGTGACGTTGATTTAATTAGAAGTTTTCATGAATAAGTAAAGATTTTTTAACTTCTCTTGAAATTAGGTACATTTTTTTGTTGAGCATATATTTTTGTGAGCGTTTCGATAAAATATTTTCTTGGATACGATGTGATCGATAATATTTTATAAAATATATCCAACAAACTAGTGGCAAAATTCCGGGAAAATAGCAGATTTTCGCTATAAAAATACCTGGGTGCATTTTGTCAATACATTCACCTTCAATCGTTAGCTTTGATAGGCAAAAATATATTATTTCCAGTTCCATCTCCGTTAGGTAATAATATTAGTATAAATTTAATTTTGCATTAGCTTTGAAGCGCCTTTTCATGTGAAATTGCAATTTTTCTTTAGCAGGGATTAAAGATGCAAAACCGAACAAATTCTAATTTGAAATATTTAAATAAACTTCGTGCTACATCCTCAAATTGCAATAAATTTTTGTAAAGTCGACCTATACAAGAGGCGTTCTCGGTTTAAATAACAAGAAATCTATCACATCACCAGCAGAAGTAACGCGAAGTAAAGTATGTAAATCTAAATCTATAGCGTTCAACATGTACCAGGTGTGAATGTTAAATGAGGAGACTCGTGTCTCGCGGTCTCTTGTAGCATTTGAATGAAACAATTAGAAAGAATTCTTCGGTGAGAGAAAGAGCGAGAGAGAGACTTCAACGATTAAAACCTCGATGGAGAACAGTGAACATCTTCGCTTGGAAGATTCGTTGTTTTACAAGTTACACCTCGTAGACTTGTAAGGAAACTTGCGAGTGTTTTTAAAGAAAATTACCTTACAATGCAATATCAGATGCACTTTAGAAAGATCAGCCGTATTTTCTCCCCTTGAGTCATCTTCAAGTAGCACGCGAATTCGATGTGGTGAAGATAAATCTTAAAGAAAATACGTTCACTCCACGTATTATCATATTAAAACGGTTTTCCTCGTCGATGGAAAATGATCGCACACACACGCTTACAATAATATTGGGCTGGATAATGTTTTAATCGAGTTGATACTTTGTCGCAAAAGAAATTAAATTAATTTGTAGTTTAATTAATTAGCTTAAGGAATCGCTCGATTGCAATTCGAAAATAATAAATGTGTTTGAGAATCCGTGTTTTACAATCAAAGCGTGTTTTAATATTCGAATATTGCATGGTTTAATATAAAATTCATCGTCAAGCGGTTTACATTTTGGAATGAAAATTTGTATGCTAAAGGTAGAAGATGTCAACAACATCTCGACTATATTATATTATACGTTATAAGCTCTTAGTCGTGTGCATGTGTGTGGTAGTATGAACTGTTGCACGGTGCCTTGAATAATATTAACAGACAATTAACAGGATGTACTTCTATTTATCTCCTCTTGAAAACGTTATAGTTGTATAGAATTACGTTTATTTTCATTTATTTTAATAACCTAGCATTAAATTAAATGTTGAACTAGCTTTAAGCGTTTTATAATTTAGCGGTTACCGTTTTCTCCCTTTTTCTTGCTCTCTCCCTCGTTTTTCTTCCACTATTCCTCTTTGGATGTTCGCTGGAGAAACGTCGTTCCCGCAAGTAATTTAGTTTTAACTCTTCGGCTTGATTAACAAAAGCAAAACGAGAGAACATTGTGAACGTTACAGCAAGCCGAAGACGGTTTAAAACGAGAACAGAGCGAAATAATAAAGATTGAGTGTGTTAATTTACATTGGAAAAATAAATTTTGCCTGGAGAGCGTTTAAAACATTCAACACCTTTTTCTATTGCAATTCGCACTGACCGCAGGGACCGATAATTCATTTACTTCTAGACGTGACTCACTTACTCCCTTTGCTCCTATCCATCCCATCTCTTTCTCTCGTTGTTTGTGTTTTAGTTAGTTACAGCAATTTTCTAAAATGTAATAAAAGCAAAAGGGCACAAAGGAAAAATAAATGATGATAGAACGAGGGAGAAGAATAATAGTTTCGTTTCTTACGTTTACAACTGAGTAAAGCATTTTTTTAACGAAGAAAATTATGACGACAACGCGAGATGAATACAAAAAAATGCCAGATATAAAAACAGTCAAAGCGATTAATTGCTCCGCATTTGAATCACACGAGATCGGTTATTGCGAAAACGAAACGGAATTTTCCAGTTGCTATCCTCTTATCAATTTTCTATTTGCAAGTCCTGGTGGCAAAACTTTCTGGGCAAATTGTATAAAGAAAGTTTACTTCAAAATATTAACGTTTAGTACAAAGAGGAGAAAAATCATGAGAGAAAAGCAGAAAAAGAAGTGAACAAGGGAAAGGAATGAACAGAAGCAGAAAAAGAGAGACTGAAGGAAAAGTTTTCGTAAAATTTATTCTGAAACTGCGAAAAAAATGCTCCGAACGTAATGTCATTGTCTAGTCTGTTGTGCGTACATATAAAACATTCATAAATAAACGATAAGCTGTTTAAAACTTCGGTAGTTTATCCTAATATAACTGAATTAGGATATAGTGTGCACGTGTCCTTTGCCTCCATCCACTCAATCCTGTTTTACAACAACGGCGACAACCATTTTATTTTTGCACGTGTCATATTGTTTAACAAGTACTTCTTCATTTCGGTCTGTTCCTTTTTTTGCGCGAAACTTTTCTGCCTTCGTTCCTTCTCCGAAATGAAAATGATGGATATCCATATGTAAAATTGTACACGTATTTTTATCTTTTCCTCGTCCGCCAGAAGTAAAGAAGAAAGATAAAGCTACAGCCGAAGAAAAAATTGAAGCAGAATGACGGGGTGAAAAAGGTAGAGAGTCTTCGGTGGAAACGTCTCCCCGTCTTCTCATATGTTCGTTGTCTATTTCCAGAAGAGCGGTATATTTTTGCTCGTGCTTGTACATGACAGCAGATAACTCGCATCCTTGACATTTTACGATATCTAAGAATTTCTTGGCAAATACGTGAATCGAATCGTAAATCCTTCTTCTATTCCTCGGTGTTCCTCGCGTGATGCAAAGAATATTCAACTTTTTGAAATAATAATATTAGCGGTTGTTGCTCCAGCGGTGATAGTAATATATTGTTTTAAACATCTTATTAGTCAACAACTGAAGACAATCTACCGATCTTAAATGCCAGTCAGATCGTTGTCTCGGTAGAAACATTTTTATGGAGCCATAAACTTCGCTGTTTTGCTTATAACTCGTGCTAGAACAACGGAGAAGAAGTCGAAGAAAAATTGCATAATAAATGCACGCCGGGAATATCTGAAGGCGACATCTTTCTACGCTTTACTGGATGACATTTTAACTTGTTCCCATTTCGTGCGCACACAAACGCATACACATATTATAAAGACATTTTTGTTCCGATGATGATGATCGTCATCATTATACCTACGTTCCCTTTTTTCACTTCCTTCTCCTTCAACGTGACAGTCTAAGAACTTCTTATGTGGTACACGATCGTGAATCTTGGCACTTTTCTAACCCGTAGAGAACGATTATGTTTATAACAAGCGAACGTTTCAACTACGTAAGGGCACTAAAGTGCTATGCCCACAATTTCCCGTTAGGAGTTTCGGTATGTGTGTGTGTGTGTGTGCGAGACTTGGGGATTATCTGGAGAGATAGAGTAATTGTCGTTGTTTGTGGACGTAAATTGGGAGTAAAGGAATGGAGAATAGAAAAAAGGAAGACATGAAGGACGAGAAAGAAGGTAAAATAATAAGAAGAGGTAAAAGAGTGGGTAAGTGGTGGAATGAGGTTTGAGATGGAGGCGGTAACGTTAAAATATAACCCCGTAAGAGTTCGGAAGCGATTCTCTCTCTTTGCTTTTTTTTTAGATGAGATTGCGAAAAAATTACATTAAGTTTGTAACCTTATTTAATGTGTTAAAAACTGCTGTTCTTCTGGTTGTTGCAAGCTAATAGTTTTCTTTTACGCTTTTTTCCACCCTCTTCGTCGTCGTCTTCACTCATTCCGCTGCCCGGTTTCTTTTTCGTTACAAACTTTTATATATATATATTTTAACAATATTAGATGGAAAACCGAAAGAGCGAACGACAGAGATAGAAGAAACAAAGATCTATATAAGTGTACGTGTATAAGCACAATAGTTTTCTTTCTACTTAAATGTATCCTACAACAGATTTTAACAAAGATTAATGTAATTTCTTTTCCCTTTCTTGTCCACTCGTTTCTCTGTTTCCCTATAGTTTTTCCTTTCGAAATAAAAAGATGTCGAAAGAAGTTGTAAGATTTATATTGTTTTCCAATCTTAATAGAAAAGGCGAAACGATTTCGACGTTGTAAAGATGATGGAGGAAAGCGGATTATGTCGTTTTCTAACTGAAATTGATTTTAGTAATTAATAACAATGTCGCCATTTCATAGTCTAATCATGGCAAAAGACGACACTTTTAAAATGCAACTAGTCGAGAATTAAACTAATGTCAACGTTCTTGTAGAAATTGGAACAGATTTTTTGGCTTTTTGCTTTAGAATTTCAAACGGTTGAAACAGAAACTCGCATGCCATTAATAGTTGTTGAAGCGGCGCAAAAAGTAGGTAGAGTTTCCCGAAGAAAAAAAGAAATAAACATCACCAGTTTTTTTTTGGAACAACACGAATGCCATTAACGACAATATCTACAAACGTAAATTTACTCTTTGAGAGTGAAACACGTTTGAATGGTCGCTAAAATTCAATTTTTCAAAGTTGTCCATTTGATTTACGATCTATTTTACAGAAACAAAAAAAATGTGTACAAGCAACAAAAAGAGGATGTGCAGAGGAAGCTGGAAAACTGAAACCGGTGAAAAAAAACTGTTAAAATATTTCTACTACAATTTCCTGTCAGTTCTTTTTTTAAGTATGTTCTTTGCTTATAGATTTTTTTTGCCGATCGGGCACATTTCTCAAATTATTATTATCAATAAACGATTTCTATTATACAAAATACAAGCGAAAAGGAAAAATTCAATTACATAACGAGTCGGCATGAAAAAGAAAAAAATATCACAAAGAATTCAATAAAGAAATATGTCATTCGGTTTTCTTCTCCTACTTTTTGTATTTCATCTTCCACGTTTTTCTTTCTTATTCTGTCTGCAGGTTCCTTCCCTTTATATTCCACGAATAAAACCGGCAATTGTGCGACTTAAATCGAATAAATATGATGAAATAAATACGAGGAAAAAAGTAAGTTGAGAGAAGCATAGAGAGAAATCCGGTAATGAACTTTTGTCTATACTGAAAAATGTATTACCCACAAGACGGAAAGGAAAACGTGGAAGATGCGAGAAGACAACGAGAGAAAAGGAAGAAAAGATATTTCTCTTGTAAAACCGTTTCCAAAGATAAAATTCGTCGTCGGTTCACGAGAACGCTCCCAATATATCTATTATCAGGAATTAGGTTTTAGTCTCATTCATAAATAACACGGTAATACCGTATTTATTATAGCCACTTAAATTGGTCAGTTTATTTTTCAAAATGTTACCGCACAAGGCGAAAGAGATGGATTTTCAGTATCGGCAATTTATTTGTTTCGACGTTTAAAATTTACCGGAAGCACAGAAGAAAAATAATTCTAATCCTATTACTTTTGGCTAAGTTATTGACAAATTAGTTTTAGAAACAAATTTAAATGTCTTGTTTTGCCAACTAAACCTGATGACAAATCACGTTTTAGTAATTTTTAAATGTTATTAATGTCTTCATCACCACTACTGATAAAGCGTGTGAAACAGAATGAAAATAAGATAGCTTAGGACTAAGTTCGCCGTCAATTCAATAATACATTGACGGCCTAAAAAGAAATCCTCGAAGATTTAGAAGTCTGGTACCCAGCTGGGAAATGAGCTTTAACGCAAGTTGTACAATATTTCCTTCGCCGCAGAATAGAATGAAATACAAAATACGAGAAAAAAGCGTTTGTGTGTGTACTTAACATAAAAATTGACACTATAAATATGTGCTTTAGATAATGTAGGTTCCATGTAAATTATTTATGAATTCATGTTGTTGTTCATATAAAAATTACCATTATCGTTCTTCGTACGGTCTGCCTCCACCATTTCCTTTCTTCGGTCGGTCGTACCAATTTTATGACGTCGTTCGGGATACTTTCTATATTTTTTATTCTTCGCCTTCGACCAAACTGCAAAAGAGTGAAAAAGAAAAAGGAAAAAAATAACGACAAGGAAAAGAAAGTTATTTATTTACTCACGATCCCTCCTCGTATAAAACACACTCAATATCAACTGTCATCGAAAGGCGAAAGGAAAGAAGGAAGCCCTCTATACAACGCATACGTATATGAAGGATTGTTCGATACAAACATTCATAAGTTTGTTGTCGGTCACGAAAACGGAAAGGACGAGGAAAGAAAAAGAAATCGAGCCCAGTTTCTTTTTCATCTGCTCCCTTTCCGTTTCCCTTTCTTTACATTCACATGGAAAATGATTTGCGATGATAGGGCCGAACATATATTACGGTCTTTCATCTCTCTTGCTTCAACCACACACACACGACTGGATTTTATCGAGAGAAAAAGAGAGAAACCGTCGCAGAGATCGGATATTTTCGGTAAATAAAAGAAGGCAGTAAGAGTGGGCACAGAGCCGCAAAAAAGATCACGAAATCATTTCGTGTTCGTAAATGTTCCGTGCGCAAAATAAAAAAAAAGTTTTTGCATTAACAGAAAGATGAGGGATAAGTGCGAGAGGCAAAACTCCCAGATTAAAACGTAACACATAAAATCTCACGTTCTCTTAGTCCTCCATCTTCGGCTTCTCACGTTGTTTTCCTTTTCAAGTTTAGAGAGTAAGGGCGAGGTGCTTTTACGTTTGAAAAGTTTCGCATTCTTCATTTTTGTTGCGCATTTTATTTCTCAAAAATTTCCAATCAAAACGTTCGCTTGAAGGAAAAGCGAAGCCGCATAAACCGGAGTGTATCGTATATAAAAATGGAGCAATACGGGAGCCGGAAGTTCCATTCGATATTTCTCTCCGCAATAATAAAAGATTTTATTTAATAAAAGATGCTTTAGTTCCAATTGACTTGAAATATTACCAATACGGTCGGAATCAAATTAAGGAGCTGGTGGAAGAATGTTTTCAAAATAGGACTCGGTATATTAAAGTCTTTTGTGGCTTTATTTCATACATTTTCTACGCATTTTATTTTTTTAAATACAATTCGAAAAAATAGCGTAAAACTGTTTAATGCCCGGCGCATCCACCAAAAATGCATCAACTATAGAATTTGCTCTAAAACATTTATGTTGTTGGTATAATTGTAGCGGGATTGAAGAAGGGAAAAAACTTGCGATTATTAGCTGATAGCCATACTAATTAGAAATTAATCTAATCAATATATTGTAATTTAATTCGCTGACCGATCGATCTTTTATCGCACCGTTCGAATGTAATTAGTGAGAGATAACCGATAACAATCATGTTATTTAGCAGAAACAAGAGCTGCGAATTAGTGTAGGATTAATACAAGCCATATGCCTTTGATATGACGATGTATTGCTAATAAATAAGACTATGATAAATATACGGGAGCGAATTTATTCGAATATAATAATATTTTATGAATAGGGCCGCATACGAACGAATACTTTGATTGCGTTCATAAGCGGATTATAATCAGAAGCGTCGTTTCGTATGACGATAAAATCTTTAATTAGATCCCGGTTCGTTTCCATATGACCGGTTCTCCAATCTATACACACCGCGCATAAAAGAAAATACTAGTTGCAGCTGCAAGAGTTGGTAACCGTGGCAAGTAACTATAACTTGATATTGAAATATTTAATGCACTACATGCATGCTCGTGCGGTTTGGTTTGTCGGATTCGAAGGGAAAACGAGAGAGCGATAGACGAACCGAGTCGTAAGGAAGAGGAGATAAAACTATCCGTTATCAGATCATTAGATTTGTAATGTAGTGTGACTTAAACAATTCAATTAGTTCCGGTACATGAAGCAAAACCCGTCTATACATAAAACGTTATCCTGTCAACGTTTGCGGGAAGCGTAGATGTGTCATTGATTGAACTGCAGGAAGTAAAGATCGTTTCCTCATTATTCTTTTCTCGGTTTTCTTTTGAGCGCAAAAAATTCCGCTTCAAACGCAATAGAGACCGGTCGCAAAAAAGAGAGGCAAAAAAAGTTTGTTTAGCAGTTACGAACGTAATACAATTAAGCCGGGCCCCGGCTTGATAAATATTTATAAAACAATTTCATTAACCGAGTATTCAAATTTCAATTGACCACTTCAAAGGGACACATCCGTATTTTCCCATACTTATTATTTCAGATATCGGTACGTACATATAGTGACCCTGGGTGAAATGGAATTATAAATTTATTCTACCTAATATTATATTAACATTTGTATGTTAAATGTCTTCGTTACGACGTACCCTCATTCACATACTAATTCCGATCCATGTTTTTCTGCCTCGCCGCTTTCTTCCCACGTTACAAACTTTAATTACAAGTTTAATTGGGAAAAAGTGACCGAAATTATTACTCTCCTGCAAATATTCCTGCTCGCAAAATATTTCGACCGTATTTAGGTCGAAAGCGTTTAAAAAATAATGGCACCGTAAACGTTTGTTAATTAATCTTGTTGTCAACACATAATAGTCTCAGATTAAAAAAAGGATAACGTTGGCAAGTACAAAAAGGACGAGGAACAATTTAACACGACTTCCTTATTACTTATGGGCTCTAATAAGTGTAATTAGTTTAATGAACTTCGGCAAGATTCTTTTTATGTGGACGTATGCGGTTGTTTAAGAGCAAGAACGAAAAAAAGGGTCTAATTCATTACGAATTTCTCTGCTTTGTGCCGCTTAATGTTATCATTTATTCATGATTACCCTTTGATAATTAATTCTCGCAAATTTTTAAAAACATTTACCTAGATGAACAGAAATTGCATTGAAATCTGAAAGAATAATGACTTTAAATTTTGGTAAAGTTAAATTAGTTTGATGGTTTATTTAACGCTTTCGATAAATTGAGCTCAACTATAGAAGAATTGGCGAAAGTTATTAAGTCGATCAGGAATCAATGCCTTTATTTATTTCTCAATTTATCAATTGAAATTGCTCGAAAACTTTTTCGAATCCGACTTGACGTTGCAGCTTTGCACGTGATGCATCATGTACTCAACAAATAATTATTTTTTTGCGAAAATTTCATTAATTTTAATCTGACATTCGATTGGGAGCGATATTAAAGGGAGTTAAAAGCAGCAATCTAATAATGAAACTAATAATACCTGTACGTAATGCGAACTGAACATGTAGTGGGTGAATAAAAAATTAAAAAGCTTCGTTCGCGATTTGTATAACACGGAGCTTTATGGGCAATCTGCCAGCGGATTCGACATTGGCGCTGTTCACGAATAAACTTCAATTTAATAAAATTATATGTTTTCGATGCTGTAAAACTGAATATTGTATATTGTCGATGTAATAATGATAATAATAAAATAGGTTACGAACATGAGTTTTTTGTTGGTCTTGTTGTTTTTGGTCGCTGTTGTCGGTGCTTTATTGTATTACACATTGTTTACCAATAAAGAACAGAATAATGTTATTACACGTGAATCCATAGATCTCGCTTAATGTAACATAAATATAATGTTTAATAGAGATTTTGTGCTCTATTGATGTTTACGTTGTTGTTGTTGATGCTGACGTTGGCCGATTAAAAAAGGAAAGAGACTTTTTCTTCGTTAACGGATGAACGGCGATGTTTACAAATATAATTGATTTAGCCAAGTAAATATCCAACTATTGAAAGGCTTCACGTATCGCTTTGATTATTTAACGATCAGCTAATAAACTAATTAATACATCACTTCCATACGCCGATTGATAATTAAAGCGAAACTTCCTCTCGCTCGTCGTCGTTAAAACGAAATTGAATTAAAACCGGCACGAAACAAATTGTTTATTTGATGATCGAAATTATGGCAGCCATTCCGGTGTCATTTAATGTTACAAATACGAATTGGATGTTATGGTGGACACGTAAGAAGAAAAGAGGAAACGTCCTGAAGGCTTAATGTTGCTGTCCTCTTCGGTAACAGCCAAACGAAAATAAAAATCGCGAGGGTTACTCCATAAATGAGTAATGCCACGTTATTTGTACATATAATTTTTTTTATTCCTACCACTTAATACGACAGTTCTTGAACATGTGTGTTCGTTTAAAATTATTTAAATTTTTAATTAAAAAGTTGACCCTTTTTTCCCTCTTGTGCATACCAATTTTATTCGCATTCTCTCGTCCCGCTATTATTACTATATTGCAAATTGCAAAAAGTTAAAAAAACAACGAGCGACTAGCAATAATAACCGAAGCCATTGTTGTTTAGTCAACAAGAAATTTTTTTAATTAAAGCTAAGGCCTTTCGTTCGGCGCAAAAAAGCGAAAGGAATATTACCGTTATTGTTCTAGCAATTGAAGTTATTTTTACGAGCACAGAAGCGTATATTTAAACTTATATTTTACATATTATCTCCTTTACACGTTCCCTCCTTTATCTTACCCAATCTTCCCTTTTTATGTTCGTCCTTGTTCATTCGTTTAAATGGTTAGATATGAAAAGTTCGACCGCACCCCGAGAACATATATATAAATGAGCATAACTGAAAACGGATTGAGCTTAATGTCCCGGAAAGGAATGAAGTAGGATAAAAGTGACTGGAAATACGAGGAGGTTTTTACTAGGACAAGGTGTAATTTATTTCCTTTATATACTGGCGCGCAATCTCGCATTTAAGAATTATTGGAACGTGTAAATGTCAATCAAATAAAGTAACTGCCGCACACTCTCTTATTGCCTGTATCGTGGAGAAAATTTATATTTGCAGCTTATTTAAAAAAAAGACAATAAATTATCAACGATTTAATTTAAGACTAATCGTGTTAATTGTTAAAGGACGTCTTCAATTATTTCGCAATTGTGAAATGGCGACAGATGAGGGGGGAATCTTAATAAAAGACACGTTCCTCTAATCGAATTACGCATGTAACTGCTATCGCAAAAGTAGAAATCTCGTTATCGTTACTCAATGTGCACATGTCACCGAATAGTGGCAGATTCAATATTGACGAAGGCTAATTTTTTTCCTGCTCTCCCCATCGTTCTTCCTCGTTTCTCTTCATATTCTGCATGCCTCCGTTGCCTAGAACATTTTTTGTTCGTTCTTTGCCACTGCTTGGTTGGTTGTTGTTATAGAAAATTCAACATTTTCAACACTAAAATCCTATGAGAATGGTACGACGAAAAAAAAAAAAACGAGAGAAAGAGATGGAGAAAGTGCTAGGAATGAAATAAATTCGATTTTTCAAACGTAATCTAATAAATATATTATATAAAAATACGTTCCTGTCAATATTTTATCCCATTCACTCGAATTGAATTTCAACGATATAACCCATATTATTATTGCAATGGTTATATTGGTAATATGCGAGTGCTAATATGGATGCAATTTGATTATCACGAAGAGCTTAAATTTTGCAGGATTTTAATGGAATTATTTGATAAAGTACCTTTTGTCCATGATGGTGCAATAAAAGAAGTTCGCGGAATTCCTAGTTAATACAGGTTTCGATAGGAAGCTGTAGAACCATTTGGATGAGGAAGCCTACAGACTATGTTACAATTGTCTATTTTTGCTTTGGTCTCAAGGTTTCCCTTCGATTATTTACCAGAAACGTACAGAGGGGATTGGTTGCAATAGTGTAACGGCAAATCCGTATACACGCAGACATGAATACGTGATAAGAATCCAATTTTAAAGGACAATTTTTGTGCAAAAAAACGTGAGTAGCGCAAAGGAAGTCGAGGGAGATTCAAAAAATATTTCACACGGAAGAAAAAAATAACGTACGAAATAGTCCCTTCCGCAGAAAAAATGAGAAATGAAGATACAGAAGTAACAAATGCTTTATGTAGATAAAATCGAAAAGAGAAGCATAAAAATTGTTATATAATTTTTTAAAAGCGCCCAACGGCCCTCCACACACGCGCGTTCATATGGAGGGCTCGTTTATTACAATGCAAATCCGAGTTTTCTATCTGCGAAACATACTCTATTTATAATAAAAATACATTTTCCCATTGTTTATCTTCGCGTAATCTTCTTTAAAACAATATTTAAAAAATATTTCCTTCGAGTATTAACATCATCGTTTGTACGTACGTACACGTGTACAAATCTAAATGGAAGCCAGAGGAATTATGATTTTCCCATTTTTTTTAAACTTTCTTTTCTTCTCTATAAAGCTTTCAGCGGATATTTTTCTCGCTTCTTTCTTCTCTTTCTTTTCTTTCGCCGGAAGGCAAATTTTATTGCAAATCGTAAAAAGATGAATTGTACATGTATATGCTGCTCGCATTATTGCCAGCTACCACTCTAAACGTATATTATAGATCCATATGGGCAAAGAAGAGACGAAGAAGTGTATTAAAAAAATGTTTTACGACCCATAGAGCTATTAAAGCTAAGATTGTAAGTACGTATTAAAAGTACGTAAAAATCAGAAAGCCTCATTGTGTATTTATCAGATGGGTTCATATAAAAATGATACAGCAACGATAACAAGATAAAAGGAGAGGATTCCCTCACTTGGAGAACGATATAAAGACGTTAAACAATAATAAAAGCGACATAACACAATACGGATGAAAATTGCAGGAAAATTGAACAAGAACTAAATTATGAATATTAAGCTTCAAACGTAATTTGTCAGTCACCGAACAAAAGTTTTTGTTTTGAGTACAAGAAAAATGAAATTTTCGACCATCTTCTTGCATGGAATTTGCCTTTCAAAGTGCTTTCTTCTAAATATTGGCAATCAAAATGTTAATATAATTTTTCTTTTGCAAAAATAGTGATAAAACTGCGTGGAAAAATATAATAAGTTTGATAGATGGCATAACTGGAGAACGGCGGCGGCGCTCTAAATGCGAGCGTCTCTCTGAATATTTTCCGACCGAATGTTGGACGACGTTGACGCTGGTAGTAAACGCGCGGTAGGAAAATTTTTTGAGGCGGTTCTCCTCAGTCAAATGCACGCACTCGTCGGTGACTGTAGTACGTTTCAGGCGAGTCGTTTATGCGTGAGCAGGAAGTTGCAATAATAGGGAAAAGCGTTTTCTTTTGGCGCGCGCGGAATAAAAGTTTCCATCGACTACAATATCGACTATGTTAACAACAATCACTGTAATTGAAATTGTGTGGTGAAAAATTGAAAAACTTTTGCGAGAAGTTCCGTCGTTTCGTCGTGGTGGAATATAATCGTAAATTTGATTGGAGTAAGTTTGATTCGTTTCTTTTGCTTTCTTGTTACTTCTGCTTGTTTGGTTTAAGGAAAGGCAAGGAAAAAGTTGAAGGGTAGAGATTAGGCAAACAAAATTGTGGATGCGTCTGACGACGAAATTATGCAAATTAGTGAATTGATTAATTAAACATAAAGATTTTTTCGGTCATATTGCAAAGTAAACTGAGGCAAAGAAGAGAGGCGAACAAAAATTACAACAGGCGTTCTCCTTTATTGTTATCTAAGAAGGGACCGAAGGCAAAAATAATAAATATATATATAAAAATTTGTAACCCTAACCGAAGATCATTCCTTCTATTTATTCTCTCCCATTTGAATTAATTCACGACGTATTTGTAATTCAATTTTTCTCCTTCCCCTACGTTTATTTCCTTTATATAAATAAATATTTTTTTCTCTTTCGCCTCTCTTCTATTTTCTTCCGCCCTATTCCTCGACGTTCCTCGGCCTTAATTTATTAAGTTATTCTGAAAAATATTCTTTCGGATTCCTTCATGCTCTTGCGTTGGTTCCCTTTAATATCCATCATACTGTGTTTTCCCTTTTTAATTTTCTGTCGTTTAATAATACTTCCTCCTTTTTATTTATTAATTTTCTTTCAGTCCGATAAATTTTTAATTAATTATTCATTAAGGAAAATTTTGTCGGTTTCCTTTCTTGTTTTGACCAAATAGAAGCTAATTTAAAAAAGATTAATACGTAGCGATTTCTTGTTTTCTATTCGAGTATAGCTTTGTATTGAGTAACTGTAATAAATTTTACATGTGCAAATTACTATTGTTTATAGGTTTTAATTAGAGGCGAAATTATTAGTTAATTAGCCTTAACATTTTTTTATTCTTCTTCATATTATAACAGATAATAATTTCAGGGATTACAGAGCATTGCGTTTCGTTTTTAAGAATATTAAACAAGTTTTATTTATTATTATTACACTAGTTTATCTTCTGTAGTTCTTAATGATTTTCATAATGGTAAACGTTGTAAAATAGTATTAATATCATTATTATTATGTAATTTGCACAACATTCCCTATTAATGCAAATGATATAAAGTAAAATTTCTATGGTTTATTAAGTTTTTATTATTCTTCAAAATGATTGCGTACTTATTATAATTTCTTTTATAGAGGGTTATTAAGCTCATACTTTCGATATCATAATACGAAAATTAGCTTCCATTCGGGAAAGTTTCCATTTATAAAAGCTTCTCACTCTCAACATTATCATTACAAACTTTCGTGGCGAATTACTTTCACGCAAATTACTAATTTCGGTTAACCTATTCGACGAAGAATATCTCGAAAGACTCGTAAAGAAATCTAAATGGAGCCATCAAAAAAATGTATACACCATAACAAAATCCTATATGATAAGAACATCTATATAAAGCATCGATTCGTCTCGAAGAGAAGGAAAAAGCGGAGATCTTTTCACAAATGAAAAGAAATCAGTTTCTTACCACCAACTTCGAAAAGAATTATCCTAATACATTGTGTCTAGCATTCGGCTATTTTTGCCAAATTATACAATGGAAACCTCTACATCCGATGCCTCCATTTTCTTCTTCTCTCTCGTTCTTCCCTCGTCGCTTTCTCTATTTCTACAACAAGAATAACAACAAGAAAAAGAAAAGCCTCGAAACAAAAAGTGAGGAAACGAGAATGGAAGGACATCTTGATGGATCTTGTAATAATTCTTTTTCTCCTCGTATCCGGATCGATTAGTTCGATAGAATTAGCAGAATGCGAATTCCGGTTACAAATCGCACGTTGTTAATCGTCGTTAACGAATCTTTTAATTGGACGCAAAACAGGGAACGACATTTTAAATTTCCGATTTCAATTACACCCCCCATATTTCACTGCTTGTTCTTATTTCACCGAAACCGAAATCTCGCATGTCTCGTTCAACCAACTCCTTTTTAAATTCGCCCAACACACGCACGCCCGCATTTGCGAAAATACGTGTTTGTGTAGCACGAGAGCGACTAATGGACTGTATAATGCCGCCTCAATTAACCTACGTTAAAGATTAATTGATCTCATTCGAATGTTATACCCCATATTCAACCCTCGCAGACAATAATGTCTACACACGGGGGAGAAAGGAGGAAAAAAAAAACAAGGAGCAATTGTAGATTGTAGGAAACCCTAATGGATTCACACTTAAATTCGCATACATAACGTTGCGATAAGTTCACGTAATTGGACGCCAACAAATTTGCCGAAGAGAGTGAGCGGAATGAAGAGGAGCTTTTCATGAAGAACGAGATTAGGTGGCTTTTATCGAATTGCCGATGCTGTTTATCAAATTTTTTACAAAAGAAATTTTGATTTTATGTTTCAACTAGAAATAATTTCCAATCGGGTTTTTGGCGGAGGCGCCACGTCCAGGAAAATATTGCAATGCGACTTTTTCAGTCTTTCTTTAAAAAAATCTTGATTATCCTCCTCAGCATCGTAAATAAACTTCAATCTTTAGCATTTCTTGCATGTGTACTCCCATAACATTAATTATTTAAATTGCATGCAACTTAATACTAACCATCTTGTGTTTTGTTGCAGGTTAATTGCAAAAGGACGATACAAACAAATGGAGAAGAAGGGCGAAGAATGAAATAAACGAATAAGAAGATGAAATAGAACGATGAAATTTTAAATTGTTGGAAATAACACCAAAGGGAAAAAGAAAAGAATAAAGTTGAAATAAAAACGGAAGACAGAGAGAGATGAGAGAAAAAGTTTCGGCAAAAGTAGTCGTAGTAATAGGACGTAGATGTTTAAAACAAAAGGCTAGGTGTGAACCTGAAGGGACGCAAATTAAATCCGAGAGACCTTATCTTGTATTAGAGTAATACAAGGAGGAAAATGAAAATGACACCGGCAGTAAACTTTAAACGGAATTAAAATAAATTGAAAATATATATATAGATATACGTATATAAACGCGCGGAGGAAGTATCAAGGGAAACAAGGGAAGATTCCTGTTTTCGCCATATCGGAGAGGAAACGTAAAAGGGAAAGTGCTCCAGTGTCCTGTTATTTCTTTCGTTCTTCTTAATTTCGTTTATTTTTGATTTTCTCTCTCTCCTCCGTTCTCTCATCGTCGCTCTTCGCCCTTGTTCTATTCTCGCCGTAACTTGTAATGTGCTGTAACGCAAGAGGATTGTCCCGCTTTGGGGTGCTATGGGGACTAGTAGCTTTAGCAACATTATTAATATGCTTCGTAAGTGGTTCTTGGCTCTACACAAAAGAACCTATCACATTAAATAAACCGGAAATTACGACGACAATACATTTTCGAATTGGATTATGGCGCGTTTGTCCGACAATTAAGAAAATAAATAGCACAACACGTAAGTACAACCATCAACATTCTCAATTATTCATTCGTTAGAGCGGAGACCGTTTAATTAATTCATCTCGAATCCACGTTTTTTTTCCCATTTCTTTCTGATCCTCCGATCAACTTCCCTTCCATCGCCATTCTTTTCTGATTTAATCATTAGAGAATAATATCGGTATCGATTAAGCAAACCACAAGTTTGCGGATAAACTTTTAATGCCTTTAAATTGATTTCGTTAATTATTTTATGACGTTAATGGCCACTTTAATCGAAACCCCGCACTAAAAGTGGAAGCTTTATGTACGAACAAAAGCGGGGGATGGAGGATGGTGGAGAAGAAGAAGAAGACGGCGAATGAGAGAAATAAAATTTAAATTTACTAGCTGCCTTTTCGTGCAAAGTGGGATAAATAAAAAAAGATTGCTTTAAAATTCTCAAGATGAAAATTGAGATTTCACGCTTGCGAATTTTCCACCAAGGTTGAACGAATTCACAAAATGTACAACCGTGATACGGTGCAAATTTGAGAGAAACATAGAGAGAGAGAGAGAGAGAGAGAGAGAGAGAGAAAGAATGGGTGAAAAGTTTTTGTTTTTCACATGCTTTGTACGTAGTTTTCTTTTCGTCGTGTCCAATTGAAGTTTATCACGGAACTTGTGTAACGTAATTGATTGAGAGGTTCGACGGCGGTCACATATGTTGTTATCCACTCGTTGAAAATTAAAACCACCCTCATGCATTGGCAATTTGGAGGTCGACGATTCGATACAAGTCACATCAGTCTCACGCGCGTGCACGCGTTATAAAGGTGACTTAGTGATAGTCTTTTCTTTTGTGACTCCTTTTAAATTGCAACAAGCCAAAAGAAACGTTGAATCGAATCGATCCAGAGTTTTGCCTGCCTAGTCCGTGCCGGTAAATGCGCCTCCGGGGATGTCTGCACACACCCACACACAGCAATAACACCTCCGAAGCGGTTGGTCTCTCGCGATCGCGTAAGGGCGTTAGCAGACACTTTGATTTATTGCACGAAAATTTCAATTTTAAATCTCTGTGTAGCGGTCGCGTACGTACACTTATACAAGTCGATTCGCTTTCTTTTTCGCTTCGGTTTCTCCCCTAAAAGCAACTTATTACTAGGGACTACCACTATAATCCCTATGATGGGCACGTCTCCTTAATAATGAAGTTCTCATTTCTGGCTTCTTCTATTCGTCGATTCGTTCGCGCTTCCATTTATTTCTTGCCATTTTTTGAAGGGTATTTAATGATTTATTAACTAAACAATTTTATTATTATTAATTCTTTTCAACGCGCTGATGTTTCCCTCTTTAATTACACCACCATCTTAAATTCCCTTTGAAAATCTGTTCCAATTAAGCCCTCGCGATGAGGTTATTGAAATTAATATTAATGAATTTTTCTTAATGGGGAAAATATGTGCGAAAGAGAGAGAGAGAGAGAGAGAGAGAGAGAGAGGAAAGCGATATTATTTAAATTATGGTCTACCAGCATCTTTCGATATGATGGTTAGTAGCATCGCAATTAATTACATATTAAAGAAAATGAAAGGGGAACAAAGAATCATTAGAAGAAGTTCAAGGCATCGTTTCTTTGCAGATAATTAACGGTTTATAATTGCTAAAAATACAGGAAGGAATGCGAATAAATTTGGCCTCATATTCATAATTGGCAAACATGAATAAACCGTAAAGTTAACGAACAAAACGGTGTTATTGCTGTTAATAATAGAATATTACAGAATAATCTCGCGTATAAATAATTTAATTAATTAAATTTTATTCGAGGCTATTTTCCTATTTAACAACGCTCTCAAACACGTTACTACCCTAAAAATGAGGTAAATTGTTATTGTTATCATGCGAAAATTAGATAAATGTTAAAATAATATTTGCACCGATTAGAATAAACAGTAAATATGATGATGATGGCGGTGGTGATGATGATGATTATCGTTATAATATTTCCTTGGAGAGGAAATAGAAACGTCTGAAAGTAGTGAATAAATGCGCTCTAATTGCCCCAAAACGTTATTAATATTTTAGAGCTCCGTGTATGTTATCTCTCTCGCTCCTTTTGCAATATTATCTGAAAGCGTTATTATTATCATCGTCGTTATTATTGTAGATTAGAATTGCGGATTTATAACGGTACATTTTCGCGAAACGTGCTGCTACTGTTAAAATGGAGAGAAGGTTTTAAAAATTTATGTATTAAATGGTTTCTTTTCGCCCACGCCGAATTTCGTACCTTTCATATGCAGAAGAAAATCATTACCTGAAACACCACACGCATTTATCCGACCATTTGGAAATAATGTAATTGGTAAAGAGTCCTAATCGAAAGAAGAAAACATAAACTGAAAGTAAGACAATAGATATAATGACAGATGATGTAAAAAGAAATGTGCTTCAAATGAAGATGTAGAGGAGAAAAAGAATCTTAGTAGATGAAACGAGCACAATAGGTTTACAAATTAACAAAAGAACAATAAACTTAATGAAAATCTTAAGAGTAACGAGCTGAAGAATGGGACGCAAGGAAAAGAAAACAAAATCATTTATAGAAATGGATAAAAATGTATGGGAAAAAGAAATTGAAGATGAAAGAGAGAGAAATGGAAGTTCATTCCGTCGTTAATAATTGTAATACAATTGAGTGCAGGAATACTTAAATGTGAATTGTACCATCACAATAAATTGCTGTTAAAGTACCATATAATATCGAACCAGAATTGTAACTACGAATTATGTATAGTTAAGTTACCCCTGTAACAACGACGACGACAACAACAAGCAAACAACGAGGACATAATCATCGCCATCGACGACAGAACTACGGAGCGGAGAATGGAAGATGCGATAAAAGAGCACCTGCTCTTCCGCTGCACTAATTGTATTTCGCTATATCTCTCATCTAACAACGTTTTCTATCATTGCATTAACGACGGTCTTCTTTATCTCTCGCCGGCGATGCAACAATAAAAGCACAATTCGATTCGATTAGGTGATCAAAAGGAGGAAGGCAAACGGTCTGCATTAACTTGGATCAAAAGAATTATATTTGTTTTTCCGATCTTGACGAAATTGATTATTTCAATTTGTTCGAATGCGAAGCACAAGAAGACGACGAGACGAAATTGGATCAAATCGATGTACGAACGTGAGTGAGGAATTACGAATAAAATTCGCTCGCAAACTATTTCATTTAGCGACTGGCGCTGTTTTTCTTCTAATTTGAAGAGAGCACTTAAAGGAAACATTCGTCCCTTTGAACGTCGCCGAATATGGAATGGATATTAGTTTGATAAATTATATCCAAATATCACGAAATGCCCTCCGAGACAAAATTAAACGGTTTTAAGTACCATTGTTTAGATAGGATTTTAAACTGGTACTTTAAATTCTGTTTTATGTCAGAGAGATAGACAAAGAGCGAGGACTTAATTGCAAGCAAATAAAGGCGAAAGAAGTGTATCGCGTATATGTGTGGGGCAGAGGAATAGCGTTACGTACTTTGTTAATTATAAATAGTTTTACGTGACTAATTTGTTAAAATTCTGATAAACAACTTTACTAAGTAACACTACTCTTCATATAAGACGGAAGTATTATCCTATAGCCGGATACTCACATTACATAAATTGGTAAACTGAACTCTCAATATCAAGAACACGATATTGTTACATTATTAGGAAACTTCTAAACTAAGTTGAGTTTCGTAACAAAACGAACAGGAAAAGAGAATCGTTTTTCATCTTCAGTCTCGCATAAAAAGCAAAAAAAAAAGCAATTTATCGTAGTTCAATAAACGGTTGCATCATTATTTGGATTCGGTTTAATTGATGGGTACGATAATAATAAACGTTCGAGCGTGTACCATATGGTATTTTTGGACGGACAGCGAAAAGAGGAGATTCGATTCACATAGATTTTCATTTAATTGCGGTCGATCATTATTCGTGCCGTACGTATCAGTACCTTCAGGTTTAAAACGCAATCAGACGGAGAAGGCCCACCCCGTTATTTGTCGATTCTTCTCTTTCGCACGCCGTTTCGACATCCTCATCGCTAAAACGCCCATGCCAACCGTCTGCGTGAAATTTAAACAGATTGTGATTACTGCGTATTGTTTAAAGGCTCGATTGTTGTTGTTTATTGAAATTTATTTGAAGGTTTACTGTTTAGATTGAATTGATTTTTGTTTAGGATCGATTTGAACGTATGCAATATGGTACGGACACATGTGGCGTTTGTACATAAACTCGTTAAATTATTATATCGATAGGAAATTGGAAAATTGTTATTAATAATAATGGAAATCGGATTGGAAAGCTTTCAATGATAGCTTTTCTTTTTATTTCGGTTATATGCTTTTTTGTAGCAGAAATACGTTACTCATTTACAGGAATCAATTATTAATTCGTTCCTCTGCGAACAAAAGGCATATTCGACGTATGAAATTGGGGGGCTTTAGAGATAGGAATTTAAAAAAAAGTAATAATTCGCTTCTCTTTTGAAATGCAAATGAACAAAAATTTCCGCTCACCTGCAAATTGCTGCCAACCAGAAAACAAAGCAGAAATGGATAAAACGAAACCGTGGGATATTTTGGAAAATTATCGATTTAATAATTAATCCATTAACATTAATAAAACCTTCACTTTTTCTCCTCCAAAAGCTGTCTCAACTTCGGTCGAAGTGTTAATAAATAATTCAATTCAAAATTTTTATGAATAAAAAATAATACCTGCACTGCAAGACGAAATAAGCTGATAATAGTAAATAAAGGAAAAACTCAATTAATTCCTAAATAATTTATGGTAAACTGTTAGAGATTCACTGAATAAATCAACAACGGGAATATGAGAAGGTATAAATTGCTACGATGCTTTTATTTAGATACCATTAAAATAGTAGAGGGCAGGATACTGCAAAAATTAAAACGCGAAAGATTATTCAAATGAGCGAGATACAAAAAGAAAAAGAAATTGAAAGCAAGTTTAAAACCGAAATATTAATAAAAAACTCGGTGGATGAAATACACTGTCACTTCTTACCCAACTGATGCTTATAAATTAGTTTTTTCTTCGATTATTATTTTACGAAAGCTGCTTAAAGTATTTTTCTCGTTTTTCATTTCACCTTAAAAACAATTCGATCATTTTCAAGCATCTCAAGGATACTTATACAAAATCCATTTCCAAATCGATAGAGATATACGACGTGCAGCCAGAAAAAAATTTAATGAATCATTATTAATGACCCATTACTAATGAGTTACAAGAAAGGAACTGTAGAAAACGTCGTGTTTTCACTCTAGTAGATCTAGCAGCAAAAAGAAGACGAAGAAGGAGAATAAAAGACCCGTTCGATGTACCGAGAGAGACTAGAGAGGAAGAAAAAAGATTAAAGCAAAAGTCGTCGAGATAGATCGTCCTATATGGGGCTCTAATAGCTGGCAGACAGCAAAACGAATATACAATAGTAATCAGTGGTAGCGAGAGGAAAAAAGGCAAGCCGAAGAGGCGGAGGTCAATTTTTCTTCGCGTCCCGCAAAGCCTCCGGAATATTTGTAACCCAACGGAAAATATTACCCTAATAAATTTGAAAATTAATACATTACAGTTAGCTGCGGGGTCATCCCTTTTGAATTGTCTACCATACATTACGGACCGGTATTGGTAAATCGGTTGGCATTAATCAATGTACACCGTTCTGTTTATTAATCAGATTTTGAAATGTGCCCACTTTTACCTTTCATTCGTCTTCCATCCGTTTAGGAGTAGATTTGCTTTGCGTCGAAAAGCAATATTGTACGGCGTGCGTATTGCAATTTTGCGACGTACTTATTGCGTCCGTATTATTGATCGATAATATATAAATCTATTTGCCGTGCCGAAATTAGGTGATTGCGTATTTACAAACGCCGGATGCATTAACCGGAACAATTACATCGATGCCCAACCAGTAATGAAATTAATCGAATACTCGATCCGATCATGCATGCACGTAGTGCACGAATTGCAAAAGATTGCAGCATTTTGCATTTAGATTTCTTTTGTCAGGAATCTCAATTGTCATTATTATAATATTATGCGAATTTATTTCTTAAGAGTAACCAGAAAAACTTAATAATTATAAGCGAAACATTAAAATTCCTATTAACCTCGTTCCCTTTTAACGACGGTCCCTTCCTTCGTACTAATCCCACTGCAACGCTTCCATTCCTTCGCCCAGCTTCCTTCAAAGTTGGAATAGGATTTTTTTTTTAATCGCGCCAAATTATATGCAAAAAGTAAGTTTTACAACTTCAACAGTTCCAGCAATTATTCAACCTCGACTCGTAAAAAATGCTCATAACTTATTCCGATTCTCGGCCCTTTCTCTCTCTGCTTCCAGTAATTTTTTGTTATTTTCGTTGATGTTGTCCAAAAGAACTTCTTATCAAAAACGTATTACGATTCGTCTTTATGAAAAAGAAAGACCTGGCGCTAAATATTCTTTCAAATAAGTTGCTGCAAGTGCCGCGATAAGAGGACCATCCACTTATTTTACGGCAGTTCGTATGTGCCACGTGTTTTCAACTTCTTAAGAAGATCTACTTGTAAACGTGTTATCATATTCCAGGGGAACATGACCGTATTTTGAAAAGAAAGCAGTTGCAAAAGAAAATCGCAAACAGTTATAAATTTGTCAAGAGAATGCTCCCCTATCTCCTTTTGCACCCTTAGAAAAATGTACTTCCTTAAGGATGTTTATCGATAATAAATGATCAGTTTTTCATAAACAGCAAAAAGGACGTGATTTATTTCAAATGATCTGCTTAAAATGCTAAGAAATTCATTTCCTCCATTGTTTTTTCATTAAAAGATCGCGAATGGAACACCGAACGATAAAATCGGATCGTCGCCAGAATTTAATGTGTTCATTTTTAATACGGGGTGTACATGTCGCTGGATGGGAAATGTTAAACAGAAAAGAAATGAGATAGCGACGAAGGGTATCGGGGAGAAGAAAAGTGTGCGTGCGTGAGTATGGATGAGCAACAAAGGGGAAAGAAGTGTGGAGAAGCTCGCAGAAGATTTCCGACGACCCAGTATGCATAATACATAAAATATATTATATTTTTACGTGATCTGCATTTAAAAATTATAAGTACTTGTCATAAATTTTGCTCGATGAGGAACTGGAGGGCGAAGGAAAAAAAGAAGAGCGATTTCGAAGTAGGTATAAAAAAATGAGCAACAGGAATGCGAATGACAAAGTGGATGGTTCATCAAGTGCTTTATTAGAATTAATCATAATGAAATGTATGAGTTAATAATTAATCTAGTGCGGATAATTAAATATGTCACAGTTGCATTTTTGTACCTGTAATAAATTTTCATTTGTGCAAATATCACATGTACACATGTAATTTTGACAAGGGAAAATTGTTATTGCACGAAAACAATTTAATACACCTAACTTATTCCGAGGAACGGCGCCGTAATTATTAGTCGTAACTTTATATTATTATTCGGTTTTTATTGCCGGAGACGTGTCCCGTGTTTCTTTTTATCCTCCTTCTATTCCTATTACACCGTTATATTATCTCTCACGGAATGGCCGTTATATGAGTTTAAAGAAGATTTGTCTCAATAGAAATAAAAGGAAAGTAGCAACAAATAATGCGACTTTAATCAATCGATGATGCGAACGTGCAAGCAACGATTCTCTTCTAATTTTCTATTTAGAAACCATAAAAAATTTACCCGATTCTCCTCCATTTTCCAAGTTAACTATTTGTAATTTAATTTGTTTAAGTTTGCCTCTGGCACGGTTAAACTATTTATGTTTGGAAACATGCAATAAATGAGAAAGATTTTAGACGTACCGGAAAACGAAAACGGCCAATAAGAAGAAGAAGAAGAAGAAGAGGAGCCGAGTTTAGTGCTCGAACCACTAAAACCCATTCAGTTGCTGAAACTTTTTCGAATTGTTCGAAATCATTCGAGACGTTTAAATGTGCGACTAGCATTAGAAGAAATTTTCAATTATGTTTGTTTCATTGTTTATTTTCTCTTTCGCACTTTAGCAAAGGCACAATTCGCCCATCATCATTTATATCAATTAATTAATGTGCTTAAATGAATTAGAGGAAGAGAGTAAAGAGTTCCAATTAAATTTGATACGATTCCGATGATGAGAGATATATTTCTTTTTATACGTCGTCCTAGTTGCGCTAGAAAGTACTTAAAGGTACGTGAAATTTCCCATCTTGTTCTAATGTACCATAAAAGCTCGAAGACAGATTTGAAATGGAAAAATGAGCTAAAAAGGGATAAGACACGAAGGCAAAAAGAAAATTACGTTAAGATGAGAATGATAATAAAAAGAATAAGGGGAAAACCAAAAGCAAAAGGAGAAAATTTGAAAATGAAAGAGACAGACAGAAAAAAAAGTAGTAATAGAAGAGGGAAAAATGAACGGAAATTTAATTTCCTCATCATTCAACTAAAAGATGTATAAGTAGACGACGGCTAAACGTGAATAAAGAACGACTGCGGGGCAATGAAAAAGTGAGGAAGTGAAGAGACGAGTGCGGAGATCGAGAAAGAAGCTAAATCCTCACGATTTCCTATTGATTGCCTGCAATGTTTCTTTGACTTGATCACTTTGTATTTGCTTAAAACGTTAACAAAATATACAATATTTAAATTGTAGGTACAAATATTTTGGACTGACGAATGATGAGAAAAATGTCAATTTTTTTCTTTCTTCGTTCCACTTCCTATTCGTAATTTCCGTGAGCTTTAAACGCTTTTGATTGCGACAAGAGAAAAACGAAAGTCTTCAATTACGTTTGAAATAAATGTAAATCAAATACACGTGAATGGATTTTTTCTACTCGGATATTAGCTTTAAATTCAAATCGTTGTTTATTTGCTTCCACTTTAGTTCTGGAGATTTTTATAAATACGTGAAAAAGGGCAAAATCGATCGATGTGATTAATAAATAATTAATTAAGTTTTATAAGAAATGGTCTTCGTGTTGATGCTGCCGCTTGCGATTCGTTTTGTTCTTTAGATTTTTCCTCCCTGCTTCTCTTCCAAATATAAATATCTCTTAAAATAATGAAATAATAATTTAATCTATTACGTATTTTCGATGAAAACAAACTTTTGAAATTTAATTATTATTAAAACGAAACAATGGGTCGAGACAATTTTGCTCTTTCTCTCTCTCGCCAATTCTGTCGTTCTTTGTCTGTCTGCCTTCCCGTTCTACTTTTATTCAATATAAAGAAGAAATTTCAACACACAAAAGTTATTTTATTAACAATTTTCCTCAATTTCTTTGCCCTTTTTCTACCAAAATAATTCTCGCTCTTTCTCGTGCTCGTTCCCGTTATTATCGAGTTTATTATTTCATTACGTAACATAATTTAATTCTCGTTATTATACATTAATTGAGTTTTTAATGAAATATATTTTGTCAATATTATTAAATCTCCAATTTAAAAGTTACTTATTTTTAGCTGGAACAATTACAACTCCTTACTTCGTTTCATCAACATTTTTTTCTTTTGCATCACGAATTTTGACTTTAATTGAATCGTTTATGACATTTGACATATTTTCGACGAAACGAACTATTTAAATGCAAATTTTAAATACTTCTTTTCCTTTTCGGCTGATTATCTGACATCCTGTTAGTAGAATTTAAAATAACTCAACGGAAATCGTGACAGAATATCGTCGGGAAATTTATACTATTTAAACAACTGAAATTTTCCATTAAATGAAAAGTAATTTACCTCTAATCTCAGTATGTTGATGCTACACCCAGGAAGATGAAAGAGTGTTTCGCTGGTCAAGAGAATGTTTGTAAGCAAAGCGAAAAAAGGGGTGCAGAAATGAGAATAATAAAGAAAATGCTTATTAAGAATCATCGCCACCAACGCCATTATCATCGTCATCGTTGTGGATCGGATTTCAAAGGAAGCCCAATATTTATTCAGCTCGTTTTCCATTTTTTTAATGCGGTCGCTTCCTGTTTTATTTTTGGTAAAAAGATTCATTAAATTTAAATTTAAAATTACCCTCATATTAATTACACCTCTGCCAGCCTCTTTGCACCAGATCTACGGGAAATTATTTTTGCTTTGGGACATTCATTGCATATTTTTTATTTCCCTTTTCTTCACGTTGTATTTTTGCTGTTACCAATTCTCCTTCCTGCTTAATGGTCTTTAATTAAATATTAATTTAATTGTCGTTCTGAAATTTTATTAAACTTATTCTAGTAATGGGCAGAAATTTGTTAAAATATTCATAGGGAAGAGGAATGGCTTTAATTAATTAACTAAAGCTTAACAATCATTAGAGGCGTGTCAAATATTTTGCATTTTATGTAAAATTTCCTTGTCTACTGTTTACAGCGTGCGCAATAATTACCGCTTAAAATGCACGCGTTTTCTACAAAAAATAAATAAACTGTCTGCATTTTAAAATATTGCATCTGTATTAATTGCTACTTTCATTTCGATTCGAAGAGAGCGACTTTTAAATTTCTCCAAGTGTCTTACAACACTGGCAAGATGATAAAATCGATAATCGTTTAATATGTATGCTTCCAAATTGTTTTTAAACTGCTTAGAATTTTAAATTTATTGGTCGTTCGGTTTAATGCATTTAACGAATGCAATGGTGCAGTTTGCTCTCACCGTTTTCTTTAATGTCTTTCAAGTTAAGAATTCACGTAAAACGAAGTTAACAATTAAAGCACGATTGTCTTCGTATAACATATTTTTGACCTTATTTCGCGTGGAGTTTATTTCTAAAATTGTTCATGGTTTAGTCGAAACCGTAAAAGGCAGCGAAGAAACAGCAGGCCTTAAACGTCGAGGAAAATGATGTGAGAATTAGAAAACGAGCTTCTTCCTTTTTGCATCATTTTTTTGCTCCTTCCTCTTCTTTTTCATTTCATTGCTTCTCCTCGTTTTATTTCTTTAAAGATCGATGTCATAAATTTGATGAGACGACATCGAATCGCATTAAGTTAGCAGAGCAGAAATCCGTAAAGCTGCTATGCCCTTTTTCTTTTTTCGTCCATTTTCTCTCTCCATTTCCTCGTTTTCGTGCTCGCCTTTTTACTCTCCAATTCTTTCTAAACGGATGATGAGTTTGGTACGGAATTTATAATGTACATCTTGCCTGTGTATGGCAAAAGGAAGAATTTAAGTTAACCAAGCAACCAGCCAGTAAGTGAGCCAAGCGCCAAAGCAAGAGGAAGCAGTATACAACACCCCACGAAGGGGAAAAATTGTATTTTTGCCTTTTGTTTTTGGATCATTAAACGCTGCGAACGAAAGAAAGGGATGGATGGTAGCACTTGCTTTGTACATTTTTTTTTGTAATTGAATCTACGATCCTATTTTAAAATGTAGGAAATTGTGTTGAATTTCATTTTTTTATCCAGAAGTAAATTAATAAAGAGAGGGATGGACGAAAACTGTGGGCAAAAAAGTGAAAGGGAATAAAATTTGGTTTTGATTAAATCGCCTGGAACAATTCCCTTTTACTGTTGGAAAATAATCATTTTAATTTTGGTTAATACCCATAATTACATTCTTTCCTGTGCATTAATATGTCATTAAACAAGAGGCACGCAATATGTTTAATTAAGCTATCCGAAGAAAAACTAAGTACACTAAAACTTTGCACATTTTTCCCGTTTTCTTCTTTAAATAAAGTTCGCCGTCTTACAAGAAACATCTTCTTTTTATCTCGAAAAGAATGTTAATGTTACCGTGTTTAATTAAGTGTTAAGTGAAATATACGGTACCAAAAATTGTCATTGTTGTTAGTGATTAAATGAGAAAATTAACAAAGAGTAACAACGGCGTCGGTGGATGGTAATAAGAAGAAGAAAATGATGATGGAGCAAGGGGACGAGAAATTTATTATGAGCATGAAATATTGTTGTTTACCTTATTTGCAACGTTCTAAAATTAAAATCTGCTTAAGTTCATTAAAGCGTTAAAGCAAGGAAGAAAAGAAAGAAGGGAAAGACACACTCACACGGACGCGCAAAAATCGATGTATAACAACAACTACAACATTCTTGTTACGACAATTTTCTTGTGTACATATAAAAAAGAATCTTTCCAAACAATTTTATACTTACAAACAGTTCCTATAGCAGTGGGTAGCTACTTATTTTCCTTTATACCCACATAATCTTTAAATCTTTGGTAAATCAAATGAAGCGAAGAGAGTTAAAAATAAAGTAAAAGCAAAAGGGAGCCCAGAAGAAACACAATATAAGACGGCAAAGGAAGTAACGGAAAAACGTTCAGTCTCGTGTTCCAATTTCGCTGGTAGATTCCTGTATAAGAAACTTTTAATGAATTCCTCATTAAGTCGTTGTAATTAATTTTATGTACGAGTATCATCAATTTTTTTTGCTCGGCAGATGCGCGTTAATTAATACTAAGTAACACAAAAATTTCTTACTCTCATTGTTTCATAGCAAATTAAATTAAATTGCACGCAATTAACATAAATGTCTCGAGCATAACGTCTGCAATTATTCGACGCAATAGATCTCACATATGTCAGTGTCGTCTCCTTAATTAACCGGAGAACGACGTGCATTCTAGTAGACGTTCTTTAATTAAAATTTCGCTAGTTGATTGGATCCCTATTTGGGTTCCTTTTTTTATAGTTCACGAACGGAATCGTCATGATTTTATTTAAAGTTCTTGCCACACTTTGAGCAAATTCGATTTGCATAAGATCGTCGGCAATGGATTCCTTTTAGTTTCGAACGGGTTCGTTCTAATTTGTGTAATGCCGTTCATAAGGTAAAAACCCGATCTAAATTTTCGTTTATTATAAGTTAGCGAACAATCTAAAATCAGCGAATTCGGTTTAGGTTTTCCAATTGAATTTGCAATCTAAATAATGTTTAAAAGTTTATAGCGAAATACTGAATATGTATGCGTACATGTAGATCGATAAATAACATACGTATAAAATTTGCTCTCTCTTTCCCTTTATCCGTCTTTCCATTTCCGTCCAACCCCCTTCATTTCGCGCCATTCTTCGTCCGTGTGTGTACGCGCGTGTACATAAAAGGGGCAGTATTAATTATAATCATACTGTCAAATTCTCTAAAAGCAAAACCAATTTATTGACAAACTTCCAATTGGCATCTTGTTTTGTTTGATTTAATTAAAGTAAACGTGAATTTCAAATTTACTTAAACAATAAACGCCGATGATAATTATTACTGTGTTTAATTTAACCTTTGGAATTAATGAGCAAACGTTCGATTTAAAAACGAATTTAACGATCGAAATTCATAATTCGAACTATTACTTCCACGTCAAATAAAAAGCTGGATGAAAATGCGGGATTATGAGCTATTGAAGAAAAAAAAATGGAATACGGATAATTAATGGTCGCCATTTACAATAATTGCCCCAATTAAATTTTACACCGAGGCAATGGCAAAAGGGCCGACAAAAATTGATTAATCTAAATAATATTGGATCGATTTTTTTAACGAATCGTATAGGTTGTAACGCAATCTAAATAGAATAAAGCCAGCCGAAGCTTTGTTTAAAAGTGGATTTTGCGACAACTAATCCCTTTGATGTACAAGCATTTATCATCTTTCGTTTCTTTATCTTTGTTGTAAGTGTACGATTTCGTTGAGTATCAGGTGCGTATTAAATTTACATTAAATAGTATCTCTTTAAAAGAGAACATCGGTAGCAGAGGAATTCAATTTTATTTTGCATTACAGATTCAAAACATGTTGATGACGATCACACATGTACGTGTGCAAATATGAAAAGTAATATGTTAGTTGATTCAATTTTCAGTTTTCATTCCAAACGCCTCACTCTTTTAAAATCTACGAACACCATCCTCGCTTTTGGATTCGTGTTAGAACATTTATAAAAATCGTAAATGGTCCTTAATGAAATTGATTTGATTGTCGCTCATTAAGCAAATTAACTAGTTCTTTTTGTACAACTGCGGCGCATTCCACAACAAATTTGCGGATTATATTACCTCACATTCAGCACAAAAAAAAGTGGACCAAACGTACGTGTGTTAGATGTAAATTTCCCCATGGATTGCATTTACATAAAGATTTTTGATTTGTAAATATATAAAACAACGTGAAATAATCCCTATTGAGTTACTATTGCAAAAATGAAAGCGGATAATAAAAGTAGCACGCCGAAAAAGTCCCGTTTTTTGCCTCTTCTCGTCACTTTCTTTCCTCTTCACTTTCTGCTACTTTTAAACTTCTTCCACGTTGTTCTTTTTGTATTTTCGGGAAGTATTTACGTTTATAAAGAGGCAAATAACGATTTAACTTGGTTTTCTTTTATAAAAGAGGGAAATCGTTTAATAGAACTCCCTGCAAATTCAGCGTAAAAGGTGAACGTGGTTCCAAATTCAAATTCCGTCGTTTGAAAACGTTCCATTATTTACATTGAGTGGTTTTTTAAATTTTCATTTTAAATTAATTGCAGTCTTCAATTAATCCAACAGTACATTAACAATGTTGTTGTTGTGTGTGTAAGGGTACGATCCGAATTTTGTGCCATCGATTTGTCGATGTGTTTTAAGGATTACAAATAGGCCACCGTATAATGGATCTTTCACTTTATCCTATTATATGATCTATATTAATCAGACCCTTTGCAAATTGATGGCCTCCCTTAAGTTTAAACGACACACTGCATTTATTCCAACGTACACACGCTCATATTAAGATGTTAGATTAATGAATTTTACCATCATCGTCATACGACGAGTTGCTTTTGAATTAATTAGTTTTCCCATTTTCGTTGCCAAAGACAAAATAAATCGTTTGCACGACTAATTATCGTTATCCGTACGAAATGTTAACGATCGTTATGATATATCATGCGTTCACGTTAAATTGCACACATTTCATGCGAACGTTGGTGTTCTCCACTTCGGTCTTGACCACATGCTGCAAATGTTGGAGTAAACGGTTTTGGTTTAATATAAAGTCCTAACGAAAAAGGAGGACGAAGCGTACGAAAAATGGAAAGCGGAGACATAATAGTAGCAAAACGACTCCCGTGTCGTTCATATTTTACTTAGGAAAAATAGAGGTTTCTCTATATCGTTGAAAATGCTTCAGAATTAAATTGTTCCCAGCACACAAATGTTTTCTAATGTAGATACAACAATATACAAATTCCGCACTTATAAACTGGTTGAACATTCGTTTCTGCTCGAAAACGTGCAGTCGAGATTCGTTGCTCTTTAGATAACAAAAAACATCGGATTATTTTTGTACTTTCTAGTAGTAATCAAAGGTTTAGTATTTCTTCTCTCGCTTAGATTGTTCTTAAACAAAATTGGATTTTATCATGGTGGTAATAGTACCGTGCGGTTTTTGAATGGAATTTCCACTCGCAATCCATTTGCATGAAACGCAATAAAACATTCACATAGAAAAGAATTTAATATCATCTTCTCATTCTCCTTTTTTTGCTTTCTTCCGCTATCGAGCGAATATTCCCCGACTTTTATTGATTCGTTGGGCTTCTTCGCAGTCCTTCTTTTAGATCTCTCCTTCACTTTAAATATAACAAAAAGTATTTCATTTAAGCTAAACCTTTTCCCTTATTTTCATTTCTTCTCTATTTATACCTTTTGTAAAACTTTTTTACTGCTAGAAAAAAGATCAAACATAAGAAGGAGAAAAGAATGGTGTTCTAATGTAATGAAATCTCGTTCTGAAAAATTTACTCTTATTCCTTTAGGGTCAGTCTCTCTCGATTTCTTTTTCTATCACGTTGGAATGCCCTTTTCACCTCTATCTGATATGTACCGAATATTATTAGTGCCATCCCCATATCTACAGATTTTCACAATATCGCCAATAACGGCGGTTGCTTTTTTCCTCACGTTCTCAATATCCATTGATGCTAAAAGTAACTGATATTAGTAGCCGAGGATGTGCCGGCGTCGAACGTCATTGAGAATTTTATTTAGTTTCGGTTTCTGCATAAATGGAATTGCGATCGCTTATCCACCGATTTCTTTTGTCTTTGCAGAAATCGTCGGATACGCTTTGAGGATTTCTACTAGTTTGCACAAATAAAAAGTTTCTAATTGTTACTCTATTAATTAATAAACCGACTGGGAGCGCGAGCGAAACTGATCAAAGACTTTGAGTGCAAAACAGATTAACGCGAACCCTATGGTACGATAATAACAATAATTTGTTGTACCGCTGGTCATATAAATTATTCATTCGTAAAGATTATCATTACTATTGCCATTATCGTTGTCGTTGTGCAATTGCTTTGCATGTTCGCAATGTCGGCGTTGTTGCTTGTTTCAGAGGGAAACGTCTACTTCTTCTTGTTCTTGTTCTTATTCGTAGTTCCGTATATTGGTTCCCGTTCTTCGCGAGAAACTATTTACTAAACTGCCATTAAGATCGAATGTAGGAGATAGTAAATGTACAACGTAGACTACAAATGTGCTTTTATGCTTGATTTAACGTTTCCTATATCTATCTATAATGTGAGATATTTCATTAGATATTGCCATTCCACTTTCATCCCAACTCCACTCTTGCTCTTGATACAGGAAACTTTCTTAGCGTTATTATCTGCACTAATATTTAGTTTGACTCTATGCAAAACTACACGAGCATTCATTTTCCAATTCATTTTCCGAGTTGAAACTAGCTTTATGTATTAAAATCAAATCAGCGAAAGAACTACTTTAGCAATTTGGGTCCGTCAGATGAATAAATACAGGCAGCAGTCGACAGAAAACCATTTTGATCCCAAACTGTCCTTCAAATCTCGCTCTCGACTGACACTCAGTTTGTTGTGGATGAAGAATATTATATTAAACAGAAATCCATCATCAATTAAACCGATGTCAGAAGTGGCTTTAAGGAATAATTACCAGCAAAGATTAAGTGAATGTTTCGGTTTCTTATACAGTCGGAGAAGAAAAAAAAAACGTTTACTACGTTGTCCACAATCGATTAAAACGGAATTACCATCATAAGCAAATCGCATTAAATGTAATTTATAATGGAATCACTTTTGAAAGGGCATGTATTGACGACACAAAATTGCATTCATATTATGCAACTGATTAATATTCATGAAACTTTCGTATCACTTTTCACGCTATATCGTTCCATTATTTGCAATTTGTAATTATTAAGTAGATTTGATTGAAACTCGATATAATAATTGGATGCACAATAACAAATTTTCGATTATGTTGTATATCCAATAATTATCATCATCATATTGCATTTAATTTTCCAAACACTTCAACGTCCACATACATATTTTCTAATTAACTTCGAAAATATTTTTTCTTTCGCAATAGAGTAATTAATGAGAGCATCAACTGCAAATAGAACGAAATTAATTATTTGATATCGTTTTAAATCAACTAACTTTTAATTACACACCATAATAATAACAATACGTACCATCGTTTAACGTTAATTATGCTTCACCCGGACCCGACTGTCTGTGGCAAATAATCTGCGAAACTTCCTTTACATCTTAAATAATTATCATTTATTTCTGTTCTTTCTTATATTTCCTCTTCTCACGGTTTGTTGTTGTTTGTTGTTATGTCCTTTTATGTTCATAGAAACTAAAGCAAAACTTAACAAAAGCTTACATTACAAAACCCATTCGTTTTCTCTACTTATGCCTCCTCTTGTTTAACAAAATAATATTATTAGTAATGATAATAGCACAGAAGAAATAAAAAGACGTAACATAATGATAGTAATATAAGAACGAGAACGACAACAAAAAATATTGCCAAAGAAAAAGAAAAGAGACTCTTAATTGTCTTCGTCGTTATATATTTATAAATTCCTTGAATATATTTTACGTTATTCCCGTTATCTTCGTCATTATTGCACGTTATTTTACCCATTTCTTTCTGATTGTTGTTATGTTGTATTAATTAAAAGACTAGGTATTTATAAACTTGACCTTTAATAGAGTGCGCATCTAGGAAAAAGTTAATTGTAACATTGACATTTAACAATTTCTTTTTCAACAAGGGCATATTTTAATGTAAAAAGCCTACAATACAAAAAGGTATGAAATTTTGCTATAAAAGCTTTCAATTTAATAATTGACTCTTCATTTTGACGTTACAAATTTGAATTTATAACGTTGAAAGTAATGACTATCATAAAATAAAAAAAAAAAGAAACGGTTTCAAAGTTTTATTCCAAAATTTCTTTTTAGTAACAATAAAAAGAAAATAAATTTATAATCTTCGAAACTCAAGTGGCAGAGCTTTCGCATTTGCAGCACATAAATCCGGGCTTATTAATTAACCACAATTTTTAAGCACTATTTTAATGGACGCGTCACACACAGCACACAATTTGTATTCGTTTCTTTTTTGGTGGATGCGCCGGTGCTCGACAAACAAATCCCTAAGACCGATAACTTTTTTGTGGAATTAATCTACTAAATTATTCACACGTCCATTATGAAGTCGGAAAATGAACAATAATACATTTTAAAATTTGAAAGTTGCATAAAGATTATGGTTAGATTTCAGAAAGTACAATGGAAATTATTATAATGATAAATTCGCGTTTCTCAACAATTTCACCATTTCACTTATATAGAAATTGTGCTAGCTAGCAAAATAGCAAACAAGTCTCATAAAATTAATGACTAGCAATATGAAAGTTACATTTAAACAATTATTAATCAATCTTTAATGTTTATTTGCACAACCAGTTTAAGACTTCCAAAATCAGTTTATTGCAATTTGTGCAAAAATGCAAAAGTACAAGAAAAACAAATTCTCAAAGAATGAGTGAATATGAATATGTGTTAGCAAGAATTATAGTGGATTATATAGTTCTAAGGGTAAAGTTGATAATATTATTGAAAATACACCCCCACACGTATAACAATACGTGTCGACTAATAAATAATTTCAGCTTCAAGGGAGTTGATATGATCGTTTACGCGTGACTTGACTGTTACTTTAAAGAACATACACACACAGACCGTTAAATCTTACTCTGATATCAACTTTATGTACACCTTCTATACAATTTATTATCTGAAAAGTAAAAATTAAACATTTCGTGTAAAACGGAAATTTCCTTTCTTACTTCTAAATCTTAAATTAAGTTCAGCTAAAATTATTTCGCGTTCCTCCTACCGTCTTACCGTTCCCTTTTTTAATTCGTTTAGTTACCGTATACATTAAATTACTCCCTTACTGTTTAGTGGTTCACCGAGATTCTTCTCGTTTAACCAGAAAGGGGAAAAATGTTAAGGAAAGAAAGAAAAATGCGTGCGAGCAACAAACGTCGAGAAAAAGGAAAATATATAACGATTTCTTTCCTCTCTTTGGAATCCTCTTTCTTCTTGTCTTTCCTTTTGCTTCTCGTTGTTGTTTCTTTATGGTTTTTTGCCTCCACCATTCGTCGACCAAAATTAATGTGCCGCTTGTATTTGAATTACCAAGGCCCAGGTTTGCTGTTTCCCCTTTTTCTTCTCAAGCTCTTCTCTTTCTGCTACATCTTTCTTCAGCATTTAAACTAAAACTACCACTATGGAAAAGCAAGGATAAAAGAGCGAATGGTAGAATGAGAGGAAAGGAGTGCGAGAGTGTTTTATAAATTAAAAGACAATTCATGTAATATGCACTAAGATGATGATGATGAAGAGGAGGAAGAAGAATCTTTTATTACAACAGTTTCTCATAAATGCTTTCATACTGGGATTATTATTATTATTATTAATATATACGCGGTTAATATAAACTTTAAAGTTTCTTGGACCGAAAATCTAAACTTGAATAAGACATGTTGACAACCGACTATTATTAATTTTCAAATCTTTTCTCCAACATATTATTATTAGAGTCGCATAGAATAATTCCATTTTAAAATTGTTATTCTTATCAAATTTTCAGTCGAATGAGTTTCATTCGCGTTTTCTCATACTATGATCGAGATTACGATTCACCAACAATCTTTTTTTTTTTGAAATTTAATCGAAGAACAATTCTTGCAACAGTTTATCATTCAGAATTTAAACTAATATTAGTAAATCATTCGGGAAATATATTTAATTGAATTAGTATTAACAAATTCGGAACAAATAGTCGACGTTGTTAATTAAAATTTCTACGCTCACACGGCTACAAGGAAAAAGAGTGGCTGTTTTAAATTAAATTTCGAAATGTGAAAGGGTGCTTTATAGCGTTACAGATTTTACTAGTCATTTTCTACCAAACAAAATCACATAAACACACGCAAATAACGGGCACCGTATGAAATACATTTTTGCATTTAATTTAGACCAGTATTTCTATTTGTCTGAAACTGTGCTACTTTTATTTTCTATTTTGTACGTTCAAATGAAAACATAACACACAGGCGAGACTATACTTTTTGTTATTTATATTCCGTATGGGGAGTAATTAATAACAATAATAATAATGTGTGGCCTATTTTTGTATTAATTTATTTTTGCGTATAATTTAATGCAATTGTATGCTTTCTGACCTGAGAAAAATGGACCTAAAGTTCCTACTGATCATAAATATTTATAACCCGGCTTCACAATGCATTCGTTCATTCTCGAGATGTAACAATTCGACCTTTGAGAATGTATTCACGCTTTATGATAAAACATGATAAAATGATTGACACTCGACCTTATAAAACCGGCTTTGCTCTTTAACTTTAAAGGTTTTCCCTCGTTCGTTTTCCTTTTCTTCTTATCCCTTTATTTTCCATATAAAAAGCTTCCTACTTATACCTTATACATCTCTCCTTTATACGTGCATTTTCTTTAAACAAGAAGGAGAAATTTTCGATGGAAACTCGTATTGTTTGCACAGAAAATATCGGCTTAACGTATCATAATATTATATAATAAAGAAGTACCGTTCGAAAAATTCTCTTTCCTCAACATTTCTACTCGTATTTATATCTTTCATTCCCTTTATAATCCCTCTTTTATAGATTTCAACGACGAAAAACAATTCTCGTTGTTCGATAATTAATGAAAATGATCTTAACAAAAATACGATCATTTTTGTTAATTAATGATTTCCGCATTCAAATAAACTTCAAATTTTAGTGGTCCCTTAATTAATTTATTATTCATTAATTAAATGTTAATGAAATGAATATTTATTACTGGCAATAATAATAATGAAATGTTGTCGAAATATTTTGCAGATATGCCGTCGCCCGCATGTTCTCTAGTCAAATACTCCGGTTGGACCGAAATAAAATCGTCGGATTTAGGTGTATCGTCTCAATTAGATTTAGCACCGATATTCATCACGCGGATGAGGTAAGTCCAGTTGCCCTTTTATCAATTTCTCTAGTACGTCGTATTAAAATCCCGGACCCTTTCGACAAAACCCCAGAAAATCGATTTCAACACGGATCGAATACAAGGAAATTCAAATTACGAATGGAACATACACAACATATTTATTATCATCGATGTAATATATAATAAAGTCCCACGTTGTCATTCAACGTTTGTTGTCGGCTATAAATCTTGAAGATGAATGGTTTTATAAAAAAGCAGGCAAGATAGTCATTTTTTCTTATTAGTATTTGTGCAGCGTGGCGAAAAAGCTTTGAAGAATAAACTCAAAAGCTGAAATACATTAATTGTATTGTATTAAGACGGATCGTTTTTGTACTTATTTCCTTTTTCGTTTCTCACACTATCGTCTCATGCATTTTGAAGATGAAAAATCTTAGGAAAGCCAAAAATAAATTTTAAAGATTTCTATCATGCTCTGATTAAAGAATATCTGGTCGTATTTAATTTTAAGGATTTGTTTTGTAAAGTGTTATCAAATTTTATTTTATGAATTCCCAAACAGTCTACCATCGGACGATTTTGATTGTACATAGTAAAGAAGTATTTTCTTTGAGAAAAGTAATTTCAAAGTTAAGATAAGTAACGGGATTAACCATCGCTTATTTCTGTAATTTACCGTTTTCATAGTGCACATCTTCTCCTACGTGAAAATTCAACTTCAACAAACTTCTTCGCCCCTTATACTTGTATCTATAGAAGTTGAAAATTGCTATCCTCATCTAAAACTGTATCTGTGTACTTAAACGGATTTTCAACTTGAATTATATATGAAATGAACAAAAACCGGTGAAGGTAACACGAAAAGATTTAATATCCAAATAAATTTCGAAATGAAATATAACCACGATCACCGGCGAGTGGACTTTAGAGTAGGTTTAATTCCTTTTAATGCTATTTGAAATATGTACCTTTCTTATCACTAATACCTGCAAAGCTTAAACGTATATAGTCTAGTTGCACTTTAGCCTCTGGCAAGTTTTACAAGATACTTGATTGATATTGCCAAAGTTGTGTATTGACGCGTCTGTTGATGAAGTTTCCTCAAACTTCCCTATTTGCTCCTTTTAATTTTCAGTCTCACGCTTTATATCCTTCAAAAAAAAAATTGCCAATTTTTATCTTTCAAGAACATAATAATTCTTCGAGAGCATTCTGCACAATAGCAATTATACATCAAAAATAGATTCATCATCCCTTTTAACGAGAACAACAGTTTGAATCGAATCCCTTTTTTTGCGAGCGCTCGTTTAAATAGAAATAAAACTCATCGAGAACAAAAAGATTCCTCTTTTCATATCTATACATTCATTTTGTGGAATAATAAAGAGTACTGACACGAGGAAATAAGTGTGTGGAGAATAAAGCAGTTTAAAAAAGAGGAATGTAAAACGAAATGAAGTACAAAATGCGATATTATAGTTAAATATAAGAAGCTTTCTTTATATGGATCTTATTATGCTAACGTCCCATTTTAACAAGACACGAAACGAATTTCTTTTTATTTCCTTCCATTCCCTTTTATCTCTCTATCGTTCCTTCATTTCTTCCCTGATTCCCTTTACTAAAATAAGAGCACGATTTTAATGGGAAACGAAAGGAGGCATATAACAATAGAAACACGTGCAATTGCTGAAACATAATTGACAGAAGCCATCGTCTAAAGTGTATTAGTAGCATGAGGACGTTATAGTTAAATTGAGTTTACTTCTCGAGCAGTTAGTAAGTTAACATTCTAAATGGATTGATTGGGTTGGTAAGGGCGAGCGCAGGGGAAAGTCGACGGGTTAGCTTAGTGGATCAATTCTATTCCATTTCGGTTCTAATACAATAATCTTCTTCAGTTTTCTATTATTAAATGATAGGAATGTTAGAGGGACAAATAGAAAAGTTCGATTCCAAGTAAATCCATGATAACATCAAGGGGATTGTTTTTATTTAATCAGTTCTAGTTTTAAATGCGATAATTCGTGGGTAACGTATTGCTCCAATAGTTTAAATTTGGAATCGAATGCTTTACGAACATCGTGCCGAACGTTTATTATTCGTTGCTTCAACGTGAAAAAGACGTTGCGAAAATATTGAAAGACATTGTAAAATAGTGATGGAACGAGTACGGATTATGCCATTAGCCAAGAAACGGGAAGAGAAGCGTGCTTACAAGTAATGCAATGTCGAAGGCTTTCAACTTTAAAAAGACTTATTATTGCAACTAACACAGAACACCATCGATCGCGTTACGGTGTCAGAGTTCTCTACCTTTAATGCTTGGTAAAGTAGTAAATGGAATACGGAAATAAATAAAGCATGAGCCGCAAGTAGTTGAATTGGATTTTGAAATAGAGATATTTATTTTAGAAAATGATCTACAGACGCCGAGAGAGAGAGAGAGAGAGAGAGAGAGAGAGAGAGAGAGAGAGAGAGAGAAAGAAAGTGGATCAGTTTAATTGAATTTTTTCTTGTGTTATTCTCATTAAAAGATCTCCGCGTTAATCAGAATGTAATCCATGCCATAATGATATGATAGGAATTTAGGAGGAGTTTTCAACGATTAAAACTGTTGAACACTGATTGTGTTCGTAATATTTATCAAGTTTTAAACCCGAAGCTTAGTGCATCATCCCATTTGGCGCAACAATTTGTTAATAAACTAGGTACGTTAAGTGAAAAGAATCACTTCAATTTCTCTCTCGGACCAAGTAGGTCTTAGGAAAGTTCAGCAAACCGCAATTGTCGTCTAGGGATTAAACACCATATCAAAGAATATACGTAATATGTAGGACTCAACAATGGAACATCCATTTTTAAAATTTAATCCGTTTTAAAGCTATTCCCCCTTCATATTTTTCTTTTGCTCTCTTCCGTCCGTAGAAGGTTTCGATTTGAAAAAGAAAACCCCGGCATTTACTCCACGCGATTGTACGATACTTTAATCTGTAAGTTTTAGTATGAGTTATGGAAGAAGAGCCAAAAGGAAAAATTTAATAAAAAGAAAAGCTTGGAAAGTGAGAGAAACATTTTTGGCACGAATATACGAGAGGCAAAGGAACAATAAACGTTTCGACTGCGTTATTACATTCATAATTCGCGCATTAATAAAATAATTTCTTCTTTACCAGGTAGCAAAGAATTTTTGCATTATCCATAAGTGATGATAAATTTCGTTTTTTTTTGTAAATCGCACAAGCATGAAACATCTTTCGCGTACAAAATTAATTAAATTCTTTCTATACGAATTCGAGCACCACGAATGGAGAATGAGCTTTAAGTTTTACAAGGTTGAAGCCCGGCGCATCCACCAGAAAAGCAGTACGCGTAAAATGTACTTTATTCTAAAAGGCGAATATGTGTTGCTCAAATTTATTGTGTGTTGTTGCCTTCACTATGAGTATTAAACAAGTAAACATAGATGTGCAAAAAAATTAGCAATCCGAAAAATACGAGCAAATTTAATCGCGCAAACAAGCATAATTGCAGTAACATGATATTAGGACTATTCATTAAATTATCATACGTCTCATTTGCTTTTTGCAAATTTTAAATATCTAAACCATTTAATGGGAATTAATAATTTGCGAAATAATTAAATGCGCAATTATTTTAAAATTGTTTAAGCTCCATTTATATTTTATAAATATTTCATGATAAAATTGTAACCAATTTTTTATAATAGCAGTAATATTAATGATAGTTATTACTTTTTTATTATGTATTAATATCAGTTTACAAAAATTATTAATTTAAAAATAGATTGAATAAATGAAATGCAACTGTTTGCAAATTTAATATTTGTATTAATTACGAATTTCAATATAATTATATATTTGGTTTAATTCTGATTGTGTGCGTTTGATAGAAACTTATTTGATAACGAATCCATTTTAGAGTCTTAGTTGGTATGATTTCTAATTCATCTACCCTGAAGCGGCTCTACTTTTAGAATGTTACAAATTTCATCTACTCTATCACCTTATTAGGGGCCGTTTCGAAAGAGTACAACGTAGCAAACGTTCACGAACGGTCAGTCTCACGGGTGCTGTTCTCGATGGTTTCCCATTTTGCAAAAAGTGATATTTAACCAAGGAACGTATTAAAATTGTAGTCGACCAAATGGAAAAAAATCCAGTTTTTCCTCTCTTTGACAAATTTTCTATGATTAGTTTAAACGGTAAATTACAAACGCCCGTGCCCAACATAAATTACTAGTTTAAATTTAATTTTTACAGTAAATTTACCTAACTAATCGGGAAATCCGTATCTGCGAGCCGGACGCATTTTTTCCGCTCATTGTGAGCACAAAACGGCTTTTAAAACATACACATATACGGGTACGAAGCGTTTTATATACAAATATAATCGCGAGAGGAACTTTTGTTAAAGCGGCAAAATCAAATATTTGCTTTCTATATATTCAAAATGTTCGCGTAGCCTCTCGTTCGGCGGCCAGCAGGAGAGTAATATAAACAGAAAAAGAGAGAACGTTTCGTTTGTGTACATTTAAAATTATCCGGCCGAAATTCCTTCCCCAGTGTATTTAATTTTGACGTTTATTTATTTTCATCATTAACTCTTATTAACACCGATCATAATTAACCACAAACGTTTCTCCTTTATTGTTTCAGATCTTGTACCGTGTTAACGGGATGCGCCGTCGTATTATTACTATTGGCATGCTTCTTCGCCCTTTTGGGTCATTGCAATAACGATAATAAAACGCTCGTAGCATGCGGACTATTCGTACTTGGCGGTAAGTTTTGTGTAGGTCACGTTTGTTTACTCAGTATTAACATTATCATTCGCATGCTTATTCTTTCCTCTTTTTAGCTTTCTTGAACCCATCGTCCCTCTGGGTACACAATACATATTATATGAGCTATTCCTTTTTTTTCGCCGCCGTTCGTCCTACAGGAATACGTCCCGTTATTATCTCTTATTACTTTGACCTAACCGTAAAATCTGACCTTCTCCATACAATATGTACGTGGAAAAGACCTGAAACGAAGGCGAAGGACGAACGTATATACAGTATCAAAATTTATTTAAATATTTAATCATCGACGAAATCAAATGCTTCGGAATAATTGATACAAATCCCGACATAAAAATTCTGCGTGTTCTTCTTGAAAAACGGTTTGCCTTTTCGCAAAAAGCCAATCTTTTTCTTATCTATTAATAGAAAAACTCTCTGCGCGTCCCGTTAAATTATTTATGTAGCGGCATTTGTTTAAATTTCCTCTTAGATTTATCCTGGCACCATCCAAATAAAAAGTAACAATTTGCTTTAATGTATTCAATATAAACGGCAAAGGAAAGAGCAAAAAGTATGGCATACGAAAAGAGATATAACTGTGGAAGAGACGCTTTTTGAAAATAAATAAACATCGCTGCCCTTCCTTTAAAATATTTAATATGCTTCCACCATATCTCAAGAGGATTATTTTTTCTCCTCGCATATGTGCGTGTTTGTATGTCTTCTAAGTTTTCCTAAGAAAAAAAAAGACAAAAATACATCACAAAGGAAGTGAAAGGTAAAAAGAGAGGCACGTTCAAAGGCCACAAAAGACAATTTTAGATTTTTAATTAAAGTTCCTCTTAAATTAAGATTTACTCGTAAGGGGAAAAAAGAGATATAAAAGTACGTTTAATTAGAAGGAATGCTCTTTCTATTTAATTTTCTCTGGTGAAGTATTAAATAACAGGCTAACATACATAAAAAAACGAAGAAGAAAAGGATGGAATGGTGGAGAAAAGGGGACCGACAACAACATAAGTAAATGGTAATATTGTTCGAAATGACTTTCACTCTTTATTACGTCTTTATCAGCCTTTCCTTTTTAATATCCGAACCGATTTTCCATCCCTCTCTCGCTCGAAATCCACCTAATTGAAGAATTTAATGAACGACCGTTTCAGAATTAATCACAATATAAATGCTTCAAGTTTCTCATTTTTGTTCAGAAACTAACAGGAAACTTTTAAATTTCGGTTATTTATGTACCAGTTAACATGCCCCTTTTTCACGTTTTAATGAAATCCGTTTGCAAATGCAACAACGAAAAAAAGTTGGAAATTTAGTGCCATATAAACATATGAAATGGATTTGTACGTTTTTTTAGCAAATAATTAAACAGCATAAATGTTTCTTTTTTCGCAGTTTACGCTACGTTGACATTTAACTCTATATTTTTTGGGATTATTTGCAAGTTTCGTTTTTATAGTGCTCGTAAATTCACCTTTTCAAATGCATATGCTTGAAAAAAAATTTAATTAGAGGGCAAAATTGAAAACCTTTTAACGAGTGAATCGTTAAGTGTCTTCTTTAACAAAAAAATTGCTAGTACGATAGTTGCGACAGATGATTATTTTTCGAGCTTCGTGGACATTGTATTAGTCAAATCGATTACCATTTCAACACGACTCCCGATCCTTTAATCAATTTTGTCATTCTAAGGATAGCTTAATTTGTTACAATGATGTAAATCTTAATATCGAGTTTCCTTAATCTAATCGGGCTTGAAATTATTCTATTGGGAACTACACGTTTAATTACGTTTTACTCAATTCATCATAAAATCTTTTAGAGTGCACCAATCGTTACGTAAAGACTATTTTCTCATCGCACTTTCGCACGAACCAATTTAATTAATTAATCATCTAATAGCACCGTACAAATTGATATTATCTAAACAATGTATCCATCCGCAATTTACAAATGCCCTTTCTGTTCATATGTGTTTAGAATCATGCATTCCAAATACACACGTGTGTGTGCGCGTGTATAATATGCAATTACTCATTTACTACAGACATGTAGTAGATACATGTACGTATCTGATTATTGATGAATCATATCTATCTGCATTAAATGAATACATAAATCATTCGGGGTTATCTGCCAGTTGTCACTATAACTATTCGTGTACGTGTGTATTTGTACGTACAAGAGTGGATCATTCATGTTGAAGCGCAAGAGAGGCAACAAAAAAATGCAGCGAAAAAGTAAGGTTTTAAATTGGAAATGTGGCAAAACAAAAAGCAGGCACCAATGATGCTCCACATTTTAAATGATCGTCATTGCACGCTCTTATCTAATCGAAGTGGAACTTTTCGATGGGGAAATTAATTTCGTAATGAAACATTTTCCAATGTATTACGTAAGAAACGTCGCAAATCGATTCGCAAATAAGTTTCCTTGCTATTTGTAAATTTATTATTATTATTATTGCACGCAGTTTAATGCTAACGGCACAATTTCCTCGCGATTGTGCTGTTTGCAGAACAATGAACATTCGAATAATAAAAATATGAAATTTCCTTTGTTGCATTATTACACTACTGAAATGGCTTTTTTGTTGCATAAAAATACAATTAGTTGCTAATTGAATATAAAATTGATTTTGAAAATTGTTATTATAAAACTAAAAACACAAACAACAAATATGTATAGGTAATACATATTGTTTGAAACAATTCGATTTTTAATTAAAAAAACTTGAAATATATTCGTTTGATTGTTTACTTTAAATTTGTAATCAATTTCGAAATTCAAATTAAATGTAACAAAAATCGAAGTGCAACAAAAAGGCCGTTTCACCTCAGGTCTTTCATTATATATAAGTTTTTTTACTTCAATAATCTTACAGGTTGCAACTTACTTCATGAATCAATATTTTGTCCATACTCTATCTCCTTTACACTTAACGTATTCCTGTTTATTTATGCATTATTTCAATAAATGTTTACTTTAGAAATGAAAGAGATTTTTTAATAGAGCCACGGAAGAATGGATGGAATGAGAGAAACGCAAAGAATTTGCATATTTATATGAAGAAAGAAAATGAAGCATAAAGCAATATTGACCTCGATGTGAATATTATTTAAATTCAATTCCAATCCCTAAATCATCGACGGAAGAAGAAAACAATATCGCGAAGGATCCTCAATTCGATTAATTGCTCATTCTCATTGTTCCGATCGCATAAAAGTGATTTAGTCGATGTTAGATTTATTGTTATAATAATGCGGTTAATATGATGTTCGAGAGTTAATTAGAACATTATTGTCTTCGTGAAAGTGACATTTCATTTTGTACTGTAGTTCGCAAATTGGCGAACATGCGAAATTGATATGAATTCGGTAAATGAATGTAAATTAAAACCGCATCTACGCCCGACTTCCCGCTCGTTCACACAAACTTTCGCACTTTTCTTTCTCGATCGCGCCGCAGACTCTGCCGCAACATTTTACGATCTAACGTAATTTTGATCGGGAATAATTATTTATTATCGGACGATATTTATCGTGTAATTTCGTTACTTTGCTTGTACGCTAATTGCCGGTAGTTGAAAAGATTATGAGTGTTATTATTATGAAATATGAGGCAAAGTATCAAACAAAAAGCATTTAATAACGGCCGTAATAATGATCGTAAAAGATATTTACACGCGTAACGCCCGAATCATTCGCATTCGTTTCGCTCAATAATAAGAACAAACAGAACTGATTATTATTATTAATTAGCGAACGTTAATTAAATTCATTACCAGGTAAATACCGACGTCATAATTGATTGATTTACGCAACAGTTTATTATTAATAATAGCATCACTATTATTGTTATTGTTATTATTATTGGTACAAAGCCGTATATATTCGTTTGATTTACGTTCAAAGGCAAGGTCTAGCTTTAATTACGTTTTATAATTAATTAACGCGCACCTCTCTGATTGCAGCACTACTGCTGGGCACGGGATTGGTAGTTTTTGCCTCGAGCCTGTCCGAAACAATGCTGGAAGCTACGCAATACAACATGAAAGAATCGTTGCAAGGACCAAATTACGATTACAGATACGGATGGTGCTTCATTACGGCCGGTGCCGCATTCATCATGACCAAAATCGCGGCCGTATTCTCGTTGACCGGCTACTTAAATCGTTTCCCATCCGTCGACGAAATGGTAAAAGTAGTTAATTGAAATTATTTGAATATGCGTCGTAACGATTGCTGGCGATCTCTCGTTTGGCCCTTCTCTCCTTTAGTTCTCTTTGTTCTCAAGATTAAAAGGTTTTTCCCTTTGTGCGCGGGAAAATTGTGCAATGTCAAAAAGTATAGGGGAAAATGGGAGATAGGAAATTACTTTGTGAAAAGTTTTGCTTTGCGGTTACTGCCGCTGTTTGCCGCCGATCCTGCCGACAAAAGGCGAAAGGAAAGAAAAGATTTCAAACTTCATGTCGAGTTTATGAAGTATTATAATTAAGAACGAGGGACGAAACGTATTTTGAACGCAGCTCTCAATTTGGTTTTCGACAAACTTTCCCTCTTATTTATTTATTTCTTTCGCTATAATTACGAAGCTGGCGATTATAGACGTAAAGAGGAATTTTGTTATTTGAACAAATTAATTCAACGCTAATCTGCTTTGTTCGCAATTCATATTATTTTCGCGATAATATTTCTGCCCGTAGGTACGTATAATGGTGCCCGGAGCCGAGAGGAAACTGCGGGAACATCAACGCATGTCGGACGAATACCTGGAAAAGCATTTGAGCCAGCAACAAAAGCAACAATACGACGTGTTATCCAGCGAATTGTCGAAATACGAATCCGAATGCGGCCCGTTATTAAATAAAACGCCGCCAGATGTGTGCACGACCAATAAATGCATGGAATTTGGCAATCCGGATCAGGCGTCGGTGATTGTTAATCAGACAATGGACGAACATAATTTTAGCCATCATCATCAGCAACAACAACAACAACAACAACTTGCCGGCCAAACAATACCGATCACGATTAAAAATCACCACTCGCATCATCATCACCATCATAATCAGCAGCAACCGCAGCAACACCAACAACAGCAGCAGCATCATCATCAGCAGCTAACAATGTGTCCTAATAAATACGGTACGTTACCTTATGGTGGTAATTACCAGCAAAGCTTTTTTGCCGAATGCGGTAGTTCTAGTTCGAATAGTTCGAGTGGTTATTGCGGCAAAAGCAAGACATTGCAGCATCAACGTCCAAGAAAGAAGTGCGTGAAAATTGAAACGTTTAAAGTGCCGGACGCGACCAATTTCGCGGACTTCGGCAAACGTTCCAACACGTTAGCGTATTCGGGTAGTGCCGTATGACAGGTCAGATTTAGCAATCAGCCGCTGCAACAGAAACCGAATCAAAAGGAACAAGAAAGTTATCAACAATATTCTAAAATATCGAATTGCGACGAACTGTCAATGCTAGATAAATTGGTCTAATTGATTATCGAACGTGATCAATTTGAAGAGGCGGATTAATTAAGGAGAGTATTTTTTATTAAAAGTTTTATTATTAAGAAGGATTCTAGACAATATTCAGTAAACGATAAGTGTTTTAAATAAAGGGACTAATAATGCAGCGAAAAATTAAAAATGATTTTTTGAGGAAACCATAAGCGACAAATCAAAAAGGTCAAGTTAAAATGTTCACTTTTTATTTCTTAAAAAGTTAATAATCATATCGTAAACAAGAAAAAAATGTGTGTTAAACGTATACTTCAAAATTTAAAATAAAATAAGATAAAAAATAGCTTTGTGATTGCTGTGATATTATTAATATACATATATTATTAATTAATTAAGATTATAATACATCATCCATTTTATCATTGCCATACGAAGCATAATTCAAACAAACGAAAATATTTTATGTACATATAACATCCTGGCTCCTCCTTATGACGTTATAAAAACAATAATATTATACACAAAAAGTAAATGAAATTTGTGATTTGTTAATAAGAAAATGTTTTGTTAAATTAATAAAGAATTTTGAAAAAAAGAGAGGAAAAATAGAGGATAATTGATTGCTTCCTGTTATCACCAGTGACCCATATATTACTCACTCCAAAAATCGAATTGTATTGAAACGGTTTCAAAAGCGTTGAAAAATCGGTGCATCAATCATATTAAAATTAAAAGCTTCGCTATAAAAAGAATCCTTTAGTCGACTACATATTATTAATTTAATTTTTTGTTCGCTGTAACAAAACGAAAGCCAAAATGTTGCTGCATACCAGCGAAATTTAATTTAATAACATTTTCGGATGGATTCTCTCGTATTTTTTTCCTCGATAACTTTCCTACCAACACTACTGCATTATTATTGTTATTTTCGATTTACAGCGAACAACGATTGCATTTAGTACTTTATTAAAAAAAAGGGCGTTTAATCCAACCGCAATTTAATGCTCTTGCTAAATCGAATGCAATTCCATTATTACAAATTTAAAGTAATAATTTGATTTTATTGTCGACAATAGAAAGTAATTTTCAACTAATTCACAATCAACGCAAGCGATTAAGTTAACTGCGTACGAATATTGAAGATTTTAATTTTATGGTGGATGCGCCGGGCGTATAAATCAATTCCTTGATTAGACCGTTAGCGATCGAACGGAGCAATTGAAATATGTTCAAGATAAATATTTTATGTGTTCGAACAAGTCCATATAACAAATGGTAATAATAGGAAAAACGACAAAAGCACGCGGACGGAACGGAATAAGAGTTTTAGCTTGGCGAACGGTTGGTAAATCCATATCTCTGGATAGAAATGTGCGGGGAAGGTCAACTAAAAATGATAAATTATCGAAACGGTCCAACCAAACACAGAGAGAGGACAGAGAGCGATGGAGAGAGAGAGAGAACCACAATATTCTTGTTTCTGTTTCTAGTAATTAAAATAAATGGTTCGGTCGTATGTACGTTCTTTCTCTCTCTCTCTCTCTCTCTCTCTCATGCTCTTTCTCTTGCTCTGCGTGGGCCAGCTGGATGTCGCAGCCGGAATCGCCCGGGACCGGAAGTCAGTAGGACTCCGGCTCCTGCGAATCAGGCCATAGAAATTAATGCGTCTCGTATGTAATCTACGTTTTATTATTACTTCGCGTCTTTGCTTTCGCATTAAAACTCTTTCGTCGTCTTCATTGCCGCGACTAAAAAGACACATTGTCGCCAAAATATATCCGAAGATCTTATTACCATTCGCAAATTAATTCGCGATCGCGTTAATAGCCCGTCAGGAATAAAGTTGTTTTCGCGGCAGCAAGAGGGAGTAATCAACTGAAAGTATTTCTTCATTATTGCCCAGTACGTGCGTCTCGCTCACTCCGCATCCTATATACAATGGTCGTAATCCGTATCCATTTAGAAAACAGAGGCCGTTATTAAAAATCAATTACGTTCAATAACTGGAGCTGAATGCAATCGGGAAGTCGGTAGCTGTATTTAATGACCGTTAGCGAAACTAACACGATATAAAACGAGCGAAACAATTTTCCGAAATCCACATATAGAGAGATATAAAACAACTTGATTTAGGAGTTTTCATTCTCCCTCCGCATATGAAGAACGTATTGCCACGTTTCCGACCGTTGTTGTTATACGGGAGGTAATATTGGATTGGAATTAATGTAACGCACATAAATTGAGGACGCTTGAGCTTTTTTTTTGTTGACGATAATCGCAACAAGGAGATTTAATTAAGGTCGCCGGATTTATTTCATGACGTTTCAGTTCGTGCATGTGACTGATGGGAAAAAGTACGAATTATTGGCGCGATATTTTGTTTGGAATATCATGTAAAGCTTTTAGCACATTTTTCGCTAAGTAATTGAAATGAGTGCGATGCACTCACACGGCGCTCCACATGGAAAAAGGAGATATTATATTGCTTTACTTCCATTCTGCCGCGGGATCGATTTTATTTATGGTTAAGAAAGTACGTTGGTGCACTTACCACAAATATTCGTTAGGTTTATGTTTTCGCATAATTCGCCGAATGCGAATAATCGCAATAAAATGAAGAGTAGTACATTATTTAACAAATCGTAAAAATCTGAATCGCTCTCTCCGCTTCTTTTCTCTTATTGTCTTATGCTAATTTATTATGGCACCGTTTCATCTTCAGTTTTAAGCACCGCGCTACTTACATTTTTTCCCCATCTGCGTCTTCGTTTCTCTCGTTCTATTTACGTTTGGTAAATATTGAAAGACGGTCTATATCCATCTCGCTGCGTCTGTATTTTATATGCCATCGTATTAACTCCGAGTTGAGTGCATTTTATTATGCCTAATAGTAGAAGCGGCAAAAATTCGCATTTTTGCATGAATCTTTGTTTTGTGTTCAACTTCGTTTTAGAATTATACGCATTTTTGGGATTAATTTTGGGGATTATTCTAAACTACTCCATTGATTGGGCTCTAATTTTGGCACGAATTAGCCTTCTAATGTCCCTAGAAATGGTGCGAGTTTCAGCCGATTCGGGGAGATGAAGAAAAATGGCGAAAATTGGAAAAATCCAAAGGGGTTGCTTTTTTGCAAAAGAAATGGCAAAAAATGGACTTTTTCCAAATGAAGCGGAATCGAGTCAGAATCGATGCGAATAAGTGAAAACCATCGAAACCTGCAAAGAAAATCGATTAAATGCGTCCCAAAAGGAGGGAAATATAACGGAAAAATAATAAATGTTTTTGAATCAAATTGATTTTTATTTGAAATAAACCGCCTACAATACATCGCAATCTTACGTATGTGTTATGTATTATAATTTGGGCCATTTCATTGATGCTTCTCTTTGTTACGCGCGTTGGTTCTTGTGCTTCTTCAATCAAAAGCAATTTCTTAGTGTTTAGTTGCAAGTTAATCAGTTATTCCTATGTGAAACGTTGTAATTAAAATGCATTTAACATTGTTAGATGCCACAATGCATTGATTATTGTTTCTTCAAATGGAAATTAATCTTCTCATTAACTCTTTCAAAAGTACCTAAAACAAAGGCCTTTATTCAAAATTTGCGCTCGTTTCACCACATCATTTCCACTGGATGAGATCATATAATAGAATGGACTCTTATTTAGTTATTTCACAATTGTGTCTGGTTAATTGATAAACTGTGTGCTGAAGGACAGTTCTAATCAGGTACATTACAAACATCGCTAAGAGGAATAATTACCCACATCTTTTGTTTTAAAACAAATTTTTCACCTACATACAGGGTATGGATTAATTATTGGCAATTAGCTCTATTTCTAAACGCACCCTTCCCGTAACCCTGGTGCATTCTAACCCAAACAAAGCAAGAGCGACGGAGCTTCCCGTTAATTAAAAAAAAACTCCAGGTCTCTACGACCAACGGTTCCCGAGAACACTCGACGCAAAGTTCTGGAAAAGTGTGAATTAATAATATTAATCATATTTTACGTTCCCTTTTCTCTATCTCGTTATGTTCTCGATTGAATTTTACTTACTTTTCTTCTTTCTGTTTCATCCTGTAAATATTTGCAATAATCCCCTGTGATAATATATTTTCCCTAATTAAATCATTTTCAAATGTAAATAAAATTTACTTTTGGACTTTTATTAAATTTAATCGCAATTCGGTGGTTGTTCTTTAATAAGTATTTGTCATTCACGTTACCGCAACAATACAAATAACAATACTAAAGATTATAACAAATCGTATGGAAAGTATTTACTGAAGTTGAACGTACAATTCTGCATGGAAAAGAAGAAAGTCTATTAAACTGTCAAGAAAGAAGTTACTGGCTGATTTGTTGAAAGTTTATATTATTAAAACTTCTACGGTTCCTTTTCCTCGTGCCCAAAAAAGTTGAAGCACTTTTCCTTTTACGAATATCTAAGCAAATGACCTTTTTATAGGAAAAAGCTTCTAGTGATTAATTGATAAAAATGTAAAGAACTAGACACATAACATTCGCAAAATATCGATTCCTACGTAACCAAAAATTAATCCTCTTTAGTATTTGCTAAAAAAAAATACGTTTCGTTATTTCATGTTTGCACTAATTGGCTAAAATAAAATTTCTTTGAAACATTCGTTATAATGAACGACAACAGGAACGTACTTTTACAATTAGCATTATCAACGTTATGAAGTGTGGAATTTTCAAAATAACAATTTTTACTTTAAATTGACTGGTCCAAAAGCAACCGTTATTTGTTAATGAAAACATTCACAAGAAAGAGCAACATATTCGAACCCAACAACCGCAAGTAGTTTTCAGCCTTCCAACTTTCCTAATAGCAAACTAATAATTTGAGCTTCAACCGTGAGCAGTTGCTAAAAGCGGCGGATGGTTACGATTAAATTTCGCACGCGTTTCGCGACTAAATAAATTCGTTCGTTAGATATGCGTCGAATAGAAAGCGTGGAATAAAAGAAAATTGATCATTTATCAACCTGCAATGGCAGAATGTAGAAAACGATTTGTGATAATTAAAACGACGGGAGTTTCGGCATGTGCACGTACTTCCTGAGGTATTATTTCGGGGGTAACGCTAAATACACACTCGCTAGCGTACATTTATTAGCAATTTTCCAAACAGACCGTCGGATTAACGATCACCGTATTGGAGGAGCGTTCTCTGTGTGCCGAGAAGTGACAAAAAGGCTCCGTGTACGAGGTGAACTATAACGTTGACGTGTTTAACTGTACATAATACAGTGCTAGTTAATTAAATCTGAGCAAACGCCATTAAATTTGTGACGTTCCATAACGCGAGGCATATCTATGTATACCTACGTTTTACCTCAAACATTGGCACGGGACGGGGTTGGGAAGAACGGCGACAGAGAGTGATAGAAATGGGAATATGTTTACAAACTAACGCCGGGGTTAATTCGGTCTATTATTAAATTTGAACCCTTTCTCTCGCCCTTTCTCTCTCGCTCGCTCTATATATAGAAATAAATTTAAATATTTTGCGTGTAACCCTTCGAACGTTTATACACGTTTAATATAAAGGTTTCGTGTCAACTCATATACATATATTAAGAATTTAACGCATCGGGGAGCAAAGAATCTCGTTGATGGAAAATAATGCTCCCTCTGACGTGCGATTGATTCAGTTTGTACTTTCTTCGTGAACCATCCGTGTACAATGCAACTTTTACAAACTCTTTTTATCTTCTATACCACGATAAATAAGTTTGCATTTCCTTTATTATCCTATTCGCGTTTCAGCGCTGGATAATTTATTATAACGATCATTTCATCGAGGCAAAACTAGCGCGAATTCATATTATTACCTTGATGAATGGAGGACAAAACCCGAAGGGACCTCCTTTCGCATATAACAAAATGTCTTTTTGTTATAGTTCAACGAGGTGTATAAATGTTTGCGTTCGGTTTCTATTTACACGACCGTTTCGTCTAATGGGAGCAAAAGGTAGGAGATGGTCACAGAGAGAATTTGTCCGGAAGTTACATCGAAAGTCCGGACGAACAACATCAAAGAGCGTTTCACCATTGATGATATTCGATCCGAAAGATGTATATTAATAAATATGAAGAACGATGAAGTGTTTACGATTGTTGAATTCTAATTAATATAATTAGATTTCTATTATATGATCGCATAATTGAATTGTATCTCATCAAGTTCTGTTGGTATCGCTGGTTTTCGACGAACATAAATATATCCGAGGAAAATGGGGAACAGTAGTGTGTTTGATTTATTAATATACGAAAAACGTGCGTGGTCATTTTTTATTAAGTGCCAAATGCACGTACGATATTAATCCATCCATTCGTCGTCCATCTATTCCATGATATTATGGGAAACTTTCAAAGTTGTATTAAAAAAGGGGGAAAAAGCAACGTAATACACGATATATAATTGTATTTTTAGAACACACTTTCCCAACTTATTGTTTCTCTTGGAGCAAATTTTAATTGATTTTATTAAAGCGAGCTTTATCACGATGGAACAACACGAAGAACTTCCATTTAGAAAGTTATTACCAACTCTACACGCACTACGGTTCTTAAGCTCTTTTCTATTTCGATATAAGTAGTTCCTTCTGTTTAAACAATCTAACCCCATTAAGAATCCTAACTCTCCTCGCGCTCTCCCACTCGAACCAATCTTCTTATACTCGTCATGGTAAAATAATGCCATTGAATTTTTTTGGAGCTATTATTAACTCGTAGATGTGGCGAAAATTCGGTTTTGCATAAAAAAAAATGCAGCGTGTAATTTTCCGATTTTTTTCTTGTTGGTGGAAAATTGTCTGCATTTTCCATACAAATATGTGACGAATACCTGTCAAGTTTGATACAGATATACGTACATGTATCAGAGAAACGAAACAAAAAAGAGTGATAGCCCGGATTAAATCGTTAAGGTATCGCTTGCATTGTTATCTCGCTTGTTCCCATAATTTTTCTCTCTCGAAAATCTTGTTTTTTTTTGCACGTCCGATAGCAAACATATATGTCTGCAATATTTTATCCACATCGATCAATTTACACGTTAAACAATGTTTTTTTTTTGTGTGTGCTGTGTTCGTATATTTTTCAGTTAATACCACGTAATCAGATCACTCTAATATCCTTCGACCGAATGCTGTTTGTTTGCGAAATTCTGTAAATACTAAGCTTCAATTCTTTTGGGATTTCCCGTATTTTTAATAATTGGATTATGCATGGTAAAATGATCTGTTATTATTAACAAACAGTGCGATAATAAATAATAAGATAGGATGTTCGGGCGCAGAAAATCCTTGCAGTCTTTCGAGCAACAGAAACTTTGAATCTCATTCTTGCTGCACGTTTAAATATACATTCGAAAAGTTGATAATAATATTCTTCCGCGTCTCACTCATTCACCTACATTATATTATTAATAATGCCCAAATGCATGTAACGTAAGGTACAAGATTAAACTTTTCCAAACAAGATTTCGTTATAAACATATTCAGAACTACCTGGGAAGCGCTCCTAAATACAGTTGAGCGACACGTTTCGTCGTTTTTCGGTGACGTGTGCATCATTAACATTTTATATTTGTCTTAAGCCCCTTTTGTCTGTTCAACTATAAAAGTTTATCCAAACTAATTCTCGCAAGTCGACGCTGGCGATAATCCGAAGGAATATTAAGATACGGAAAATTGTTAGAACGAGGACCGTCGCTTCGTTCGCTATATTATCGTCGTCGTCATCGAATATTGTGACTTTGGAATAAAAGGAGGCGGAACGACGACGACGACGAAGGCGAGGAAGACGAAGAAGAAGGATGTGGGCGAAGAGGAATTTTGTTATGGAGGCAAAAGTAATTATCACCGAGGGTACGTGGATGGTAATGGTTAGCGGTGCTGGCGGTAGTCATAAAGATTAATTTTGTATGAATAATGAACTGTAAAGTATAATAGAGAAATGGAAAAGGAACGTTTTATATATTATATTACGTAGTAGTATGCGCCCGTAGACTGTAACGCGGATGTGACATAAATGACGACATCTCAATTTGGAGAATGGTCGAGATAAAAGGGAATCATTAATAATTGGTGACGTCAGGTAATGTTGATGGGAACTTTTGTATACATAGTCGGTTGCACTCGTTATTCGATAGAACCTTCTTCCCTCTCATAACGCATAAGCACACGGTGATAATAGCACATAATACAATTACAACAAAAGACGTAGAAAGAGGAAGCGAAATAAAAGAAATTGATAACAAGTTATACCCTTTCATTTTCGCACATCAAAATTGAAATTATACGCAATAATTCGTGGCGAGTTTTTGAGAGGACCGCTAAATATTCCCCTCCTTGCGTAATTGTACTCGAAGGCAAATCGATAAAATAAACGGAGGTGCGTTCCATACGATTCTTTTTGTTCGCAAGCAAAAATAATGCCCGATAATAATTCAAATCAATCAAATTTTTCATTTGGACACGTATAATTTTTCAATCGGTGGAAATTTTCCTATATTCGCTCGTTGATCAATAAATACGATACCGGTTACTGTTCGCGAAACATTGTCACAAACATTGACGATAGCACAAAAAGCTGTTCTCGTTATTTCACCAAAATTATAATTACATTTCGTTAATGCCATCTATAACAAGTTAATCGAGAAGAAATGTAAAGCTCCATGAAGTTTTATTGAATACTTCCCGGAAGTTTGAAAGACTTCCGACAAATTTATTTTTAGCAATTAAATTTTGAAATATTTTGATACCAAATTAGTGGTTGTATTTGAAAAGGACCGCATACGTTCTTTTTTTTTAATTAATAAACGAACGCCCACTTTACATCGGAATTAATTAATACATGCCATAGACAGCACAAAAATTATTTTGTTAAATTCTAATTAAAATCCAGTTTATAAACAATTATTTGCTCGCGTCAAAATTGTGCCACTCTTTTGGCGGTTCATATATTTACCACTTAAAATTCTTGAAACGTGGCAATACAATAAATTAGAAGAAAAACGTGCGCTTTAGTGTGTGTGTGCGTGTGTCGTTTTCGGTCCAAATATTTGTCACTGACAGGTGAAGTGCCATAATAAAGTTCGGCGACACTGTAATAATGATCCATCGGTTTCAGCGCGAACGCTGACGCGGCTTTTAGGTGCTCCACCACTGCAATCCTCCGGATGTTGATGGTAACGCCACTTGTTTCCATTAGATAGTACTTCGAAACACAATCGACTAATATATTCCAATGGGAATCGATGCTTTCACAGGACCATTGCTTTGAAAAGAACGGAAATGATCAATTAGCGCTAGTATACCATAATTCCGGATACGATTTCTATTTTTATTGCATTCGAAATAAACGCTTTGCAATTCGTTTTGCACATTCGTGGCCAAAAATATTTTGACTTGTAATTTACCGAATAAACTGGCTTTCTAATTTTTCCCCTGTTCTCTTGTTCAATTTCATCAAATATTTACTCTAAATTCCGACAAACATAATTATTATTCAGCGAGAAACTACACGGCTTTTTATCGTTACAAATGCTTTTACTTAAGCCATAGTTTTCGAACGCACGAATTGCTAGTTGCCCTACGAATATAAAATAGCTGATTTGCAAGAATGGGTAAAAGTTTTATTCCCTCGATGAAGAGACAAGACGGTAGTAACACGACGACTACATGTTTTAACTATTCTTTTGCGCTTTATTTTCCTCGCTCTTTCTCATATTACTTTGAGTGTAACAAGAAAATTATTCCACGTCTACTAAATAAGCTAGATCCAAAAATAAAAGGTGAGGGAGTGAGAGTTTTCCTCGACTTACTTGTTCTCAGCGAGGAAATCTTTGCCTTTTTGCATCTTCTTCGCAGTAGAGGATTACGAATGAATCATAATTTGTTTTTTCGATAAATACGTACGTTGTAAATGAATTTTCCTAATATTAACTTCCACGTCGCCCTTTCATCATCAATTTCCAGAATGCAACAGCGTTCGCCGACAAAACCTTTAAACAAGGATAAAATTACCATGATTTATTGCGGATGTTAAAAGACGAGGTGAGAGACGTTAAAACGTATACTTAGTTTGGCATGAATAACAATTTGTATGGAACAAGGGATGACTATGATAGATTTTACCCATGAATTCCCATTATATTACGTCGATAATGTCCAAACGATAATCAATTATATTTATTACCACATTCCAGCGGCCTAAACATATTTATTCTCTCGTGCCGATATTGTTAAAGTTTGCATATTTGATTCTAATATCTAAATTGAAACAATTAATTAGGGCTAATCATTGGGAAGCGTTTGAATTTAAGAAATCCTTTAAGACTTAATATCATTGCCATCTCTTACCTGCGCTTAACATTCCAGGTAAGTATAGGATACGTAACAATTCAGGTAAAATATTATCCTATTGGTAACCAGATGGCATCCGCATTTAACTTCTTCAGCCATTGAAAATTACGTCGCAAAGGGGCTTTAGGAAGAAATTAAACAACTCATAAACATTACGCTTCAGGAGCTTAGGACCTAAATCCTGTAAAAAATCTTCAAGTTTGTTTCATTAGCATGCCATTGGGCTTTAGAATGTTGAGATTTGTCTCTTTAGCAAGCACTAGGCGGTATAAAGGGAGACATGAATTAAAGGCTTGTTTGTCTAATTAATTTCATCCGCGCATTGTATATGGTAATTTAAAAACATTCGCATTCTTCTGCGGACGTTCTAATAAATAATCGGTCGATCGTATACGAAAAAGTACCAGCAGTCATATATATCTGCAGTATTTTATTTTTTATTAAATGGCACTTTCGTTTCGGTTTCAGCGAGTGAAAGTAAATAGTGAAAATCCTACACAAACAAACATCGGTGAACGAGTATTAAATCCAAAACGTCACGACTGAAGAAGACTATAAACCATTTTGCCCCTTGATAGTGGTAGCGATAGAAGCACTTTATTTAGTATTTATGTAACCACTTCGGATGAATTGAAATACAAACAGGGAAAAAATTCAATGTCAATGTCAATAATGAAAGAGGCAAAGAAAGAGGAGAGGACGGAATCAAAGAAAGGAGAGAAAATAAACGGGGGATGACCTTTCCTATTTATTTATTTATTTTCCATCCTCAAAGCTTCTTCCAACTCTCACAAACAGATTTATTTCATAAATTGAATCATTTGCGACGTGATGTTTATTTATCGGCCACTAGCGAAAAGTTCCTTCTTTTAATTTAATCCCATTTCATTTACACTTCGATTAATAAAACTCTTTGTGCGTTTCCTTTTCGGGCGATGATGATTAAACGAGATAAAAACGAACGGAATTTCTTTCCATCGAAATCATTCATTCCGACTTTTACTTTTTAATCAGTCCGCATTGTTTCATTTTCTATTTATTTTTTTGCTTTATTTTCATTTCGTAATTAGAAATGAAATAATTATTCCGCGAACAATAGGACGAGATTGACTACTATTATTATTAAAGTCGAAGAAATTCATTGTGGAGCCAGTTATTGTTTCGTGACCGTTCGCTGGTCAATTTCTATTCGAAGCCATTAGTTTGCAGGAAGCACCAAAAAGGAAACGATTCAAATTAAAGAAGATTCGCCTTTCAAAATGAGGATGGGCAAAAAAAACAGCGGTAATTATGTTCAAAAAAATTATTAATAATGATAAAAAGTACAAACTACAATTACGATGAAACGTTCATTTGGTATGAGAGAAAGCGCTTTCAATTTATACGCTTTTTTAAATTTCTATCTTGCTGCAATTAATTTCTTACAATCGCACCGCTAATTTTCGCTCTAAATCTTCGCATTTAGAATTTCGTTACACATTCCACACAACGTTTCCTTAAGAGAATGCAAGAACAAGAAAATAATAATCCGTAGAGGATGAAAAAGTTAAATAAAAGCAAAAAGAGTGGACAAAAGTTTACATCAATATGAATGAGTGTTCGTTCGAAAATCATATTTCAGATCGCCTTCTATATGCTCGACGACCGGTTTTATATCGGCTCCTTCATGCTGGTGCGGATAAACTCGACCATTAACGGTTGTACTGGTAATGTATGGTGTAACGTTGGGTATCTCGTCGAATTGTTGCCGCAGATAGTTGTGGTCGTTGTTGTTGGCGTTGTAATAAGACGAAGGATCCCTTATTTTGTCTACTAAATACAACCACTCATTCCCACAGCAGTTTTTATTATTATCGGCGTCCGCTTTCAAACTAGACCTTAATTTACTGCTGCCGGACGTATGCTTCAAATAATATTTCGTCTTTGGTTTCTTATAATAACCGTTCACGGTCCCCTTATTCGGATCTATTAAACCATTCCGATGGTCGTACAATAATATTTTATAGTTGAATATGTTGCCATTGCCATTATCCTTGCCATCATTATAATGGTAATTGTTGTTGTGATTGGTCTCGTGATTGTAATAATTCAATCGTGGCACTTCTGCTAAACCATATTTCGACGGCAAGACGTACTCGTACCTTGAACGAAGAGAAAATTAATTGCAAAAATCGCAAAGTGAAAATTCTAATTGGACAAATTATTGTTGCGATCGCGATTATTTTCTAATTATAACAACGGTGCGGATTTATTCAATATAAATTCATTTAGTCTAGTTTAAATTGTTTTCGTTTTATATCTCTCCTATTCATCGTCGTTGCATATTTTAAGTTTAATAACAACGGGCAACAAAAGTGAAATTTACCAAAGGCGAGATGAAGGAAAAAAGTGATTGTACAAGATAATGATTAACATTGACATTCACTTTCGTATCGCCTATGCGAACAAAAAAAGATGAAACCGGGCAAAATCTTAGCACATTAATCGATTCTATTCAATGTCAATGAACTAATTTGTGCCAATTCCTTAATGTCACATCCTCGTCGAACTAACGAGCGTAATCGAGATTTTCGAATTTCATTATCATTTTAATTACGAGGAAAAGAATATGGAAATTTCACTTTCTACTTTATTGCCAAAAAAGTATAAATGATTTTCAACAAATTATGAAACTTTTTTTGTAATAGAAAACAACACGTTCGCTCCTTTACTATTATATTCACATTGTGCACTAGCATAAAAAACTCATTAAGGAAACAGGCAAAATGTTGTAACGTTAATGCTTTAGGATGAACAAATTAAGAAATTATTGTTATCCGCCAATTATCCTGGTAAATTAAGAGTGAAGCTGTAAGATATAGCCGAGTATTGCAGTTCTCTTGAAGCATAAAATGATTTAGAAATCTATATCGCTAAATCAAACTTTCCAGAATAGCATGCAGAAATGTACAATATTTATTACATCTTTCACATTTGAAAGCAATAATTTTGGTTACAAATTGAGTTTAAACTGTTTTTTTTTGTTGAGCTGTGAATGGAATGGAATAAAATTTGATTAATGCAAAACCAGATAATTTAGATGCCAAATTCAAGTAATTAGTTCACGGTTTAAAAAAACAACAAAAAATGTTAATAGCTTTATTGAACTAATTTAATTAACATTAGTTTCGATCATAAATTTCGTTTTAATTACATCAAACATACGTACCGTTGGTGTTTATTGTCGTTTATGGATTTGACCATGCTAAACTCGACGGTTAAAATAATTAGGATTCGTACGAATTTTGGCAAATTAACCATTATTTTTCACCAGCAGCAACAACAACTGTAGCAATGACAATAAATACTATTCTTTTTACCGAATAACTTTATTTTCATTCGATGACTACAACAAAGCAACACTTGCCAATAATTTGCAATTTATGTTAGTTAGCTCTAGAGATATCATAAGTGAAGTGGAAGGAAAGTTTTTACAACTGCAAAATATATTATTATTTATTATTTTATAATAGGAAGCGGGCACTCGCTAGTTCTATTACGTAAAGCGACTTCTTTATTTTCCTTTTCTTCTTTCAGAACTTTATGCTTTTATGGTTACCGAAGACTTAACAGAAAGCAACAAATAATTATTATAATTAAATTTTATTTTCGTATATTTTCTAATATAGTGCCGTTGATGGATGGATAACTAATAGGATAATAATTACATGGCGAAGCTTCTAACATTCCGTTGGTTCTTTATAACGTGTAAATGTACAAAAGAAAAAATCAACCGCATTGCTTCGGCAAGGGGAAAGTAAATTAAAATCGGTTTTACTTTTCATCAATGCAATATAATCAAATAGAAAAGCATTATTCTTGCTTATTAATAACGAAAATAAATACGTCTGCTGAATTAGTACAAACGGATTGTTCCAATGGCAGTGAATGTATGTAGTCGAGTGTGTAATTTTCGTTTTGGAGAGTTGGTCGAAAGTACGAATTAAATGCGAGAGTAAAATAATTTTTTCTCTCTACAAAATGTAATTAAATCGTGTATTTATTGCCCCCCTTGTACTAGACCTAGTTTTCTACAATCCAAGTTCATGGTGATGACGATGGTAGCACTTAATAATGATGATGTTGCGGTTTGGAAGAGGATAGCGAGAGATTCCGTTCAAAAGATGTAAAATAAGAATTAATTCGTGGTGGTACGTCGATTAGTTTTCCTTTTTTCGTTTATAGTAACACTTTCTTCATCGATTGCACCATTTCTTCATCTTCCCCTTTCTTTCCCTACCGTTGGTCCCGTCCTTACTTCTTTTTCCTTCTTTTACTCTCTTTTCCATATATTCACATACCTATATAAGTGTCCGTCTTGATTTTAACAAAATCACATTTCGATAGCACATCGCAAAAGAATCATCTTTTAGTTTTTAAGTGTTCTTCAAGCACCAAACCAATTCGCATTATGGCTGTTAATCTAACCGTAAGTAACGTTACTTATTACAAATTTTAATCGATAAAAATTTCCTCGAACGCTTGGTTAACTTCAAGGCCATCAATTCCTGTTATGAGATCCAATAATCAAAAACTTCGTGTTCGGCTCCTTAATTCATTTAAATCCTCATCTTCCTGTCGTTTTGCACGCTTCAAAACAGATTCCAAGGATAATTTACAATAATTATCCGCACGAACACTTGAGGAATATGCAAGAAGTACAATAGTTAACATCCGTTTCTTTCAAAGCTCATTTCGCTGGCACTGTTCGTGCTGTTCGGGATTTGTTCCGGAGGCGGCGGCGGTGGCCACGGTGGCGGGTAAGTTTCAAACGAATCCAACCAAATCCAATTGACCACATTCGCCATTACGATCTTCACCTTTCCAGCGGACACAAGAAAGTCATCATCCACGTTCCGTACAAAGTGAAGACGATCCATCACACGCACACAGTCGTGAAACACGTCGACGGCGGCGGCGGCGATGAGTCGTACACGAAAGTGATCGGATTCAGCGGCGACATTAGCCACGGCGAGATCGCCCACGGCGGCGGCCACCATCACGAAGACTTGGGCACATACGGCGGCGGCCACGGTCACAGCGTGGATACCTCTGGTCACGGAGGCGGCGGCCACTTGGGAGGTCACGAATTGTCCTTATCGTCCGGCCACGATTTCGGCGGCGGACACGAAGGGTTCGGCGGCGGTCACGAAGGCTTCGGCGGCGGCTTCGGCGGCGGACACGTCGCCTTCGAGCACGGTCACGGACACGATTTCGGCGGCGGCGAGGGCTTCAGCGACGGCGGCGGAGATTTTAGCAGCCACGGTGGCGGTCTAGGTGGCGAGATAGGTGGACACGGAGGGTACCATTAATTCAAACGTCATCGATGATGAGTCCTCTTCGCTTAATAATTTAATGCATTCTCTACAAACTTTCCTAGTCCATCTTATCGATTAGCTCTTAGTCACCTTCGTTTTAATTCGTAATTTTATTAATTGTTATTTAGTTCTTAAGCGTAATCTCTTTGTTTTCATCTCGACGAACGACACTCGTGCCAAGTGAAACGCGAAATCTAGTTCAATAACTTTGCGATTCGTTTTCCTTTTAATTCGGATGATGGAAAGTATTTTGCGTGGCACTTTGCACATGCGGTTCGTTAAACCTTTGTTGACTGTTTTCTTCGTTAATTCTTGTTTTTGTTTTACGTATATGTATTAATAAAAAGATATTTAAATCGAATTTCGAAAGTTTCTCTTCCATCCAAATAAAGAAATTTACAACCAGTTTGTCATCTGATTGTAGCATTAAGCTGTAAGAATAGATGATGACGGTAATAATGAACTGAGGAAAAAAGGCAAGAGAAAAGTTTTCAACAAATAAGTTTTGAAGAATGTTATCGAAGTAACATGGTTTTTGTTTTCAATCCTTTTCGAAAGATAATCGCTTTTAAATAATTCACATTGGAAGGTTTCCCTTTTATGATACCGATGTAATTTTTCAAATTCCGAACAAAAAAAAACAGACAAAACGATTAGGAAGAATGGGGAATCTCGTCTTCATTCCTTCTGCATATATTATGATCTATTGTTGTACGAAGCGGAGACAGAACCCAGAAGAAGAAAATAGATTTGTTTTGATGTTTATCTAACAATTTCAACTTCTCGTGAAAAAGAACGAAAACAATATAAATCAACGTTGAGATATTAATTTAAACTTTTAGAATGAATGACATTTTAATAAAACACGCTGTAGGGTTTTATTATTATTAAAACATTTTCTTTATCGTGTTCGGTTCAGTTTTGCCTCCCACTCGTTCGTGTAACAACAATGAGAATGAATCCTCTTCATCGTGTAATTACAAACAAACAAAAAATCATCATTATGACTGTATTATGAAATACGACTTAATTATAAATGTTATTACAATGAAAGGTACATTTGACGAATGGAAATCATAAATTTATTTAATTAATGAGAGAAGAGAATTGATAAGGAATGACAAAATTGTGACGGTGATTTTCGTCAAAAGATAAAAAGGAATCGTTGATGCGTATGTCTTCGAGAAAAATTAGTTACCAATTCTTATTATGTTATCGTTTGATCCTATCCTCTACCTCTTCTCTTTGGTTATATTCTTTTTTCCTGTTGGTTGTTGTCGTTAGTGAATGGAAGGCGGATGGAGGTGAAAAAGATTATTATTAATGATGATGGGAAACGAGTTCGTTGAACTAAAAAATAAAATAAAAAGGGACCAGTGGTTAGTATAAGAGGGAAACAAGAAAGGGGTTTTCTTTTGTAAGACCCTTTATGATTCGAATCAAATATTTGGATGCCTCTTAATTCGTTTGTCGGTCCCCGCGAGACGTATTCGATTTTGAAAGATTAATTCACAGATAGATATTCTAATATTTGCTTAATTAATATTCCTAGTTTAAACAATTCAACTTGAAACAGATGATGTTCAATTTAAAGCATCGAGTTACAGAGGAATGAGTTTAGAAAGAAGAACATTCTTTTCGTTTTAAAAGCGATTGTAGCAGCACAGTGAGAAACTTGATTGTCTACTCGTAGCAGTCCTCTATTTCTTTTAATAAAAAATAAAACAATAGGCGTTAATAGGTTTAACTGCTTTTAAAACATATACAGAAAAAAAGGCTTCAACCACTTTCAAAGCTTTAGATCGTTTTCAGATAAAATTCTTTCTCATTAACCGAACAAAGAGAACATAAAAAGAATCACGCACGTTTATTATTCTTTTTTAAACGTCGTCGTTTACAACTAGTCCAGTCAAATGGTTCGAATAAAAATATTTGTTTTACGGTTGGATGGGAATAAAGTTGAAATGCTCGCTCGATCATAAATCTTAACGAAATACTTTCAAACTTATTCCCCAAATTTCTACACTAAAAAATCAAATTGACGAGTATTTCTTTAAAGCCGTTATCATCACCGAAAAACGCAAAGAAACGCTGCCGCACCCATTGGAATGTTTTGCTCTTAGAAAGTGTTTCACATTATTACCCTGTAGGAAATTTCCAGTTTAATGCCATTAATAACCGGACGCGTAAATAAATGAAATTTAATAGAATCACTTACACGTTTTCTCTTAAAATTCGCCATCATTATTGTTTAATAATTTTAATTTTTTTGTAATTGCCAAATAAATCGTGCAGCTTAATCTACAATCTTCTATCATGAATCTCGTACTATATAGAATATGAGGAATCCTACTGTTAAAGATACAAAGAAAACTTTGGAAGAAGAACTATTCTCCCAATTTTATTGCTCATTTATAATGTTCTTTATTATTTCTGAATAATAAAGTACAACAGTATAAAAAGGGCAATTGTTTACGGTCTATTTGACATAATAGACAATAAAAGCCTTTTATGGCCTCCAATTCAAATGTTGGCCTACGTGCACGCTTTACTAAACCATCAAGAAATTGTTTTAAGTGTATCTACGTTTCCGGAAGAGGCATCGAAGTAATTAAAGTCAATCAATTTCCTTGGATTATCACTCATAATCGGTCGTATGTTGAGGACGTGCTGGTGGAATAACGAATCGTGGATGCAAAATCAATTAAAGGTGTTTTCGATAATATTGACGAGATTGCTGGGTTCGGGTTGAACGCTTTTTATTATTCGGTAAAAGGCGTTGCATTCACGCTGTGCTTCATAATAAGCAAACAACGCGATGGTTATAACGTGATAAGAGGATTAAAGGTAACGTTTATATAACGAGAACTTCATCAACGTGGGATAAAAAACTATTTAATAATACACTTGATTGATACGGTGTCGTGGGTACATTTTTGCTTATCGATTATTTATGCGAAATTCGCATGGAAACGTTGCTTTCTCTTAACGATGATGGTGGTTTTCCTATTTCTGACCTCTCATCGATTTTTTGCGAATATTTTATTAATGCAAAACATTCGTACGATTCCAAATGACTTAGGCAAAAGAAATGTATAAATTGTTAATAAGGAACGATTTCTTTTTTACTAAACGAAAGAAAATTAACGATTCTTAGAAATCATCAACGCTTATAAACTCTTCGTGTACATACTTTCGAAAGGACAGGTTGTTTATTATTATTATTTTTAATTTTTCTTCTTTTTTCGGATCTTTTTCCACCTTAAAGTTGGTTAGTTACCCTTCTGCGTAGAGGGAATTAACTTCTTTGAAGCGTGAGAATCACTAAGTCGGAAAGAGGAGGCGGACAGAGAAGAAGAAGCGAATGGAGGATGATACGACATAAGGATACAATTATTTAAATAGAGATAGTTACATAAATGTTATTAGAGTTGAAAACAATTTTTCCCGTTTTTTTTCTTTCGGTAAAAAAGCCTAAAGCCTTGTACAAATCTTCAAAAATTCCTCTTCCGTTGAGTAGTATTATTATTATTCAGTTTGCAGGAGAAACCATTCATTAAGTATTATTATTATTAGAAATTTTTATGGTTTTTCGTTCACAAATAATTAGAATCGATTATTGTTGAGTAGGAATTAAAATTCCGTTTCCTAAATAGAAACTGAAACACTCCTCGCCCATTAATAGTTATTGCTTTATTTGTTTATAATTTATTACTGATTCGGTTAATACGATTCTGTTCACCAATTCTCATCAAATTTATTTTCAATTTATCGGTAGTAAAAAGGAGACATATTAATAATGGACGGTTCAGTAGACGACTTTCAGTTTCGTTTCATTGTTACTTTATGTGTTACAGGTTGAAAGGCATATTTATACATTTCAGATTTATTGAATGAATGAAAATGGAAATATTCTTTTCAGAAGTCCTACTATATGCTTGGTTTTTGTTGTATAACGCCTATACGAATGCCTGTAATTTACAAGAACAATGATGGCTTCGAGGGAAATGTTGCATAATATAAATTTTAAATTTTCCGGTGTAATAAACCTGCATTTTAACGGTATCAATAATATCTAACGGTCCACTGTGTATTAACCATCGAATCAAATTCCTCAATTTATTTTTCTTAATCTTCTTCTTCTTCGCCTTCCACGCTATACACTTTTATCCGTTGGACTTGATTCGTCTTTCGTGTTCCAGTCTTTAAAAACTTATTGGTCAGCACCGTGACCAAAAAGGGGCTACAAGGGCGCGGGATGGGTATTATGATGCCTTATAAAACCCACCTGTAGAGCCAAAAACCTCATTACAATCATTCACGGTGTCTAGGAATGTTTTAAAGTGTTAAATTTCGTTATCACACACACACACGCGCATACGTTCGAGTAGAAGAAAATAAAACAAAAAGCGATGTTTACTTGCAATCGATTAGTGGTAAGTGCTCGAGTGCTTTACATAAATCATTATTTACAAAGTGAATCTGCACGGAGATAATCCTCTCTTTCTTTGTACAATCAATTTCAGCTTTTATTCGTTAGCGTCACGGCGTTATCGTCTTACGCGACGGCGTTTTTCCTCAATTGGGGCTCATCCGACAGGTAACAGATTTTAAAAAATTGTTCATTCATCATCAATCTTAATATTCACGAAAATCCTATCGTTACAGTACGGTAAAGAATCAACCGCAACAATGGCCGGTTACCACGTATTACCAGCAAAGAGTGTTACAACCGGGTGCCGGTTATGCGATACAAGGAGCCGAACAACCGGTGCAAATACCGGCCATTCCAATACAGGTACCGTTGCAGGCGCAATTCACGCCGGCCGCTAATGTGCACAACGTTCAATTGGTTCCGTGTCTGTGTCCGGTTTCGCAAGAATTCGACTACGACACCAAAATACAGGACGGCAATTTCATTATTCCGAAACAGCCGCAAAAGTAGGATATCGCCGGAATTACGATTATTATCTTATCGCAATATTTCTATTTCTATAAAATACCTTTTTTATTGATTAATTAATTTATTACACAAGTAGTTGAAGTACAAGCAATAAAGACTGATATCAAAGACTGTTGTTAACAATATTTAAATGCGTTTGTAATATATTTTAATGATAATAAATTTATGATTAGACAAATTGATGGCGGTTCATTGGACGCTTCTTCAGTGAAACCTTCTTCCGCTTTGCTACTAAATGGTTATTATTTTTATTCCAAAAAGCCGGATTAATTCTCTTTCGTTGAACAGCAGTATTAGCATTTCGACTGACAAGTTTCAACTTCATCAAATCGTCCTTAACATTTAATTCAGATTTTTCGCTAACGAATGAATTTGTTGCATTGCTTTCTGCACTTTCGCTCTGACTCGAAACAGACTCCACTTTATTAGTTGTTGCATTAGACGAATTATGTGTGGATAAATTTGGAGCTTTCAAAAAATGTAAAGCGTACTGTCCATACTCCAATTGATTCGCCGGTTGTTTGTTAATTGCCAGTCCTTCGTTCGAATCTCGCGTTAAATCAATCCTCTCCGCGTAAGGGATTCCACTGAAAAGGCGATTTTCAATTGGAAATCTTCCCGCAAATTGGTAATAATCATGCTGTGGCAAATAATCGTCGACGTAATCGTAATAATATGGATCGTACGGACTTCTTCTAATATACGGCCTACATCTGCGGCGTTTCTTATGGTAACGGCCTCTATGATATCGATAACGATTGCGTTTCCTCTTGTTCGGATGGTTGTACCTTCGTCGCGAACTCGGTGGCGAATCACGTCTTACGTATATTACTTTATTCCTATCATAATTTTCACCGTTCACGTATTGCCAAGGATTGGAAAGAGTCCTACTCTTTCGCAATTTAATATCTAACTTATCATCCGATGTAACGCACTTGAGGTAACTGAAAGTTATTAACTTAACATTTCAATCGACCACCACTAATTGAAAGGCTTACCTTATTAAAATGAACACAATTATAAATGATAATGTGACAATTATTGATGCTTTGATCGTGTTAATCATATTCATACGCTGCGAGCTAGACTAATTGTGTGGACAGTTTCGTTAAAGGTGCGAATGCTTGGAAATGTAGGATATGATACGGTTAAAAAGCAATTAAATAACTAGATATTCAACAATTGTAACAATAATATTTGGATTAGGTCGGTTCATCAGCGTGTACTTTAGTTATTGCATTATTTTTATTATAGGATAAATCGTTGATTAACATTGCATCTATTAACGTATATAGCAAGAATATAGAAAGTAGATTTGATTATAGACGCTTATATAATTATTAACGGAAGTAAATACGGAAGTGGAAGCATTTTCTACGTCCTATTCTAGTCGAGTAAAAGGAAATGACGCTTTCATTTAGGAAATAACGCGAAGAAAACAAGCAAATGAGCAGAACAAGAAATGATTATTCGGGTTCGCAGGATTTCTATCCGTAATTACAATCAAATTATAACAAAGGGGAATTAAATCTAAATTAGCCTGTACATCATTTGGTGTAAACTAATTAGAGTAATAACGGCAAGAAATTGTTTTTCTGATGGTGTCTTCGTCTCGCTGTCGTTTTGTTCCGAGTGAAATGTAAAACTCTCACCGTGTTCTGCTCGAATTGTAATAAATATACAATTTCATTCACCTTCAAATCTTAAAGTTCTATGTATATCAGAATAAAAATCCAAATAGGGGGGTGGTGATTAATTTTTTTTTCGCGTTTTGCCGCTTAATGCGTATTTCAAAATGGTATATAAACGTAATAAAATCGCGATTATGATATCAGTTAGATTCTAACAGTTCAAAGAACAACAAATATAAACGTAAAAATGAACTTCAAAATTTTGGTAAGAGACTTAATTTAAGGTAAAATACTTGAGTTAGTAATAAAATGCTTCTTTTTGCAGTTCGTGTTGTTTGTCACGGTCTTCCAAATGGTCTTTACGATGCCAGGCGGCGGTGGCGGTGGACATGGACAGTAAGTTAATTAGGGAAAATTCATTTTAATTGATATGAAATTAAATATGTAAATTTGTTACAGCGATAAGGTCGTTATAAAAGTACCCGTAATTCATCATACCCACAAGCATCATCATACATTAACGAAAACTTATGTTCACAAGAAAGAGAGTAAGGGTGATGATGGTGGTCATGGTGGCTGGTGGTGATTAATACGATACTCGAATATTTGACGCTGAAGACGTTAATGAAGTACATTAATTAGTAATTTCAACGTTTTAGTCAGCAAAAAGTTTTGTTTATTGTTTGTTGTTATTAATTAGTTCTTAATTTCTTCTTTTATATGGTTGTTTCTTGAGTACTAGTGTGTAAATAATTCTTATACAATTGTTAGGATCTGTGATGATTAGAAAACAAACAAATATTCTTAAAATAGATTTATTTTCTTTTAAAAGAATGCTTTTATTTACAACACTATTATTTGCCACTTTCAATTTGATAATTTATCAGCCAGACCAAATGATTACGAAATACTCGTTACTTTTACTACGCTCTCTGTACATCCTTTCCTATTTACATTTTAATAAACATTCACGTTTAACTTTCCCTTTCAAATCGTCATGATTTATTACTTTAATAGGACAATTATTTGAAAACTTGCAAGTAATTCTTAAGAAATATATCTGCTCTTATTTTCATTTTGTTCTCTGCCATTTTCAGGCTTCTTACATATAAAATTATTTTTAAATGCAGAGCGATAAAGTTCAATCAAATACTTAACAAGCGGATATTTTAATCCTCAGTATAATAGGAGCGACCACGATAAAGCTTTAAGTCAACAGAAAACTAGTTTTACTACGTGAGAACCGTCAGGTTGTTTCTAATCAGAAAACGTACAGATGCGTTTTATTTTTACAATAATAAAAGCAAGAATCTATTTATGAAATAAAAGAAATTAATAATGTACAGGACATACTTAAGATTATCTATCATAATTAAATCTACGGCCTCCATCAAAGCGAAAACCATATGCAGCAGCATTTTTGGCGTCGACCAAAGCCGGATTACGGTGTTTGTAGAAACTACCATGTAAATGTGCTGCTCTAGACGAACCTGTTTCGTCGTCACGACGATAGAACGCTTCGAATGTACCTTTCGGCGGTATAACAGAACTTAATTCGGGATCTTCAGGATCATAACAATAAATCGTTCGCAATAACAATGTCAATACAATTATATATTGATAAAACATTACTCAACTTCACGCAACTCGTTTAAGAATTATCCAAAATGTTAACAATATGTTAACGTTTCTGTAGCGCAATTAACTGTTTAGCTTTCACTTTCCTTGAAAATATTCGGTACGTTAATGCGCCAATTTTTGAATTTATCTAAATGCTTGCGCTCAGCTTGTCTCCCATATAAAATTAATTTCGACTGCGTTTAGTCTTTTGTGGAAATTTGTTTTCTACCTTAACAATTTTTATTTATATTTCTTCTAAATTAACTATTTTTCTCCTCTTTAATCGTCTATCAGAACCTTTCCTTTCGGTGATTTTCCTCTTTTTTGCTTCCTTTTTCTTTTCGTGCCTTTTAATTTTCTTCTTTGCATATATTTCAGGATCCGTTACAGCTAATTGATTACGGTTGCGTTTCCTTTCGGCACGTTTTACAGACAAATGCTGTTGTACCTTCGATAATTTGTCGGCATACTCTTCCATACCAATACGTTTCTTAATCATATTGGCAACTTGTTTTGATAACTGTCTCAATGGAGCATTGCTTTCTTCTATCGTGGCCATCTCCCTTACTAAAGGTGCCATTAAATGATTCAATATCGGTTTTATGTTAACTAAATCTAATGCTGTGACAATTGCAGCAATCCACTTAAATACTTCCGTTCTTAATATCGTACTGTTCGGTGTTTCGACGACTTCTGTGTTTACAATACGCCGCATTTTCTTGGTGAGCCAAAACAAATCGATTTTTTTACTACCGGGTTCCACTCTCTGTAATAATCTAGCAATGAATACCAAATTCTTTATAACTTGCTCGGCGAAATCGGTTTTAATAGCACCCGGCTGCAGTTGAGCGATCAAGTCCAATGTTAAAGCTTTGACTGAATTTTGCGGATCATCGTGTAAGTATAGGCCATCGATGCTATCTCCTCTATTTAGGAGCGCCCCCAAATGTTCTACATCAAGCGATGTCAGAACGTATCCCAGAAATTGTGCAGCCGCTAAACGAACCCATTCATGTGGATACGCCAGTAAGGTTTGCACGTAGTTCGACAAAATTTTAATTTGAGCCGTATCCTTTAGGAATGTGGGGCAATTAGAGCACAATTTTAAAAGCATTTGTAGCACTAAAAATATGTGATGATCCTTCGCTCTCAAATTATCTTCATTTTTATCACCGGCTTCCTCAATATCGCTTTTCTTTAACATAACAAATTGACCGGGTTTATGGTCCTGCGGATTAAGACCAAATTGAGAAAGGATAATCGGCATCACTTTAGCTAATCTACTTTCAAAATTGCTTTTCTCTATCTGAATGATTATTCCACATAATTGGGCCGCCAAACGCTTATGACTTATCTAAAAAAAGGAAACAACCATTATTGAAATTACTTATTACAAACATCATATATGTGTCATTCATACCTTTTCGTCATTGAACCAAAGTAAAATTATATCTACTAAACTATCCAAGTCCTTCTTTTGCAATTTCTTAAACAGCATCGTCAGACAATTCGATATTTGCTTTTTGCATTCCGGAGATTCATCGTTTATTAATCTTGCGCCTAGAGCAACCAGGAATGTAGTACTATGAAATTTCAATGTGTTCTGCAAATATAATAATTAAAATTACTTCAAACATAAGATATATGAATCTGTTTACATAAGGGAACGAGTTGATTAGATTCTCTATAACATCCAAAGCCGATTCTCTGCCAAACTGCATTTCATAATTAAGTTGTTTCAAATAGAACGATATGTGTTCTTCCAGTCTCTTTCCCAATGGATAATCCATCAGATATTGATGGAAAACTAGTCTCGATTGTAGACGAACGTGCGGCGCTTCAGAAATTATACTTAATTCGGCAACTTTCTTCATTACAGCATTTAATTCCGGCACAATAAGTTTCCGTGCTATTATAGCTTTTAACAGGCCAAATGCAGTAGCTTGCTTCTCGTGATTATGTAAATCTTGCTCCACGTACAATAGCAGGACTTTAAGCTGTTCGGTTTCTATTGTATAATACTTCACATCGCGTACAATGACGGTCATTGCCTAAAGATAACATTAATTAATACAAGATAAAAGAAATGTTGAATGAGTGGCACCTTAAAAGCCACCACGACCAAGTCAAAATTGTCGCCTTTACTTAAACCAGCAGCTGCATATTTATGAAGAATTGCAAATATTAATTCCGTTATATCCTTAATGCAACTTTTCAAAGTGGGTAGTTCGTACTTTAACGTCCAGCAAAGACAATTTAACGATATCGTACTCAACTGCAATTTAATATTGTTAAAGATGTATTCCTTTGCATTAAAACTCCTAATTTCTTACCTTTATATTCTGAGAACTAAGGCATTTCTTAAAAATATCCACAAATGGATCCATGAAAGCGACAAAATCCAATTCTTTTACCATATCTCTTTTCAGCATAAAAAAGCACAACCTCAAGCCGAATTCTATTAAAATGTATGAATTAGTTTTAGCAGATTTCTTCACATTATTTATGCGATATCCAGATTTGTAAACAGGTTCCTTGGGAATTAACAAGCAATCTTCTGTTTTAGTGAGTAATTTCTCTTGTATTTTGTTTTGCTTCGTGTTTTCGGCTATAAGTTCCGGTATACTTTCAGACGAGACTCCATACGTAAATTTCAATAAATTTTCCAGTGCTATGAACTTATTATCGATTAATCCCAATGCAATATGTCGTAGACAATCCTGTAGTTTTACGGTAACTTTGAATGAATGTGAAGCAACTAATACATTTTTAATTGGAATTAGTAAATCCATGAGGCATTTCTCCGTTACAAACTGAGCAACTATTTGAAGAGTATCACAGCTTTTAGTTGATTTAGCTTCAGATGTTTTGCTAATTATTTTCGCAACTTCTTTCTCTTCGCCCAAGCTTCCGAATAAATCCATTTTGCATAACTAAAACGAATTCGTTCAAAATCAGGTGACTTTCTTATATTTTAACAGTACTTACATCTAATATGGTCAATAGAACTTTGTCAATATCACCGGGTTTATAAAGTTCTTTTAATGACGTTAAAACCGCATGCAAGGTGTAAACTAGTACATGTACTTGAAAACCTCTTGTCATCAAAGGAACAATTTCTTCGAGTAGTATGTTAAGATAATCTGGTCCGATGGTTAACATAATTTTCTGAAAAGTTTCTCTTGCCGCTCTGCGTACACTTTCCAGTTGTGACTTTAGGAAAGTGCATAATTTCATAAAAATTCTACAAAAAAATGTTGAATATTGATTACTAAAACTTGTATAAAATATTTACCCTGGTAAATTTGCTTCTAGCAAACGCTTCGGTAGCTTTTGCAATAACTTAACAAGCGCTAGAGATATTGGTACTTTCAACAAATCCTCTTCTTCCTTTTCTCCGGCTGTTTTCTTTCTGTTTACTTTATGCGAACTGTCGTGGTGCGTTAGAACAGCTAAACTTTTATGTAATTGGGGCAGTAAAACTACCTAAAATTATTTAGTTAGTACTAATAATCAAAATTAAATTTATAATCGCTTACTGTTATAGATCGAATTACTTTACATGCGGTAGATTTACACAACAATGTAATTTTATTGTATGGCCTTTCTACGTCAGGAACATTTTCAATATTATTGGATATCCTATCTTCCGTGTCATTTTCCTCGTCAAAGTCTTCTTTTAAATCAACATTTTCTGCGGATGTTTCAATCGTTTCCAAAGCTTCGTCAACTTCTTTCTCGTGTTCTGCTTTATCATTTTCAGTTTCGGTCGTAGGCACATCCGCAATTTTGATTTCTTTGTTAGTGTCGATGTTTGATTGTGTAAATCCTTTTTGCAAATCGTAATGAAAAGCATCCAAAATCGTTACGATTAATCGAACCAGTTGTCTTTGAAAATCAATCTTGAATCGCAATTTGTTCAGGTAAAACTTTAGCACTCCTTCGTATTGATGCCAAGGCAATAATTTGCAAACAACTCCAACGGTCTCTATTGCCGCGTCAATCATAGAATTTTTACTAACATATTTGTCGTTGCACAAGTAATTAGTAGTTAAAGGTAAAATAAATTGCGTCAATGTTCTTGTGGTCGGAAGAGTGGTTTCTTCTTTAAACGTTTGCATGAACTTAAATAAAGCTCTTATGTGCCTATGAAGTTGCAAGTGTATTATGTTTTCGAAAAAGTCCACTTCCATGTCCAGTTTGTTGGTAAGCTTATTCAAATCGCGTAAAACTGCGTGCGTGTCGGAACATTCTCTTGCTAATACTCCCAACAAAGATATACAATCATTTCTATAATCGTTAAGTTTGCTTCGAAGTCCGGATCTAATTAGAGGAAATAGAATATCTTCCAGGAGATAATTCAATTTATCCGGCATCAACTTATATTTGTTTATCATGATCGGAACTAAAGTTTTTAAGCAATACGTTGCGCTTTCTTTCAATGAGATGTCTTTTTCGCTTTTCAGCACGTACAGGCAATTGTATATTAATATTACTGCTAGTTCAATACCCATTTCAGCAGAATCATCTACCGTCAGTCGTTGAATCTCCTTAAAAGCATCCAAACGCCGTTGATAATCCGGTTGATCTATCCATTTCGCGTCACAAGCATTTAATTCAATAGCAAGATCATACGCTTTCTGCACTGTTTCATTTTTTTCCGCTATAATCTTCAGAATATCACACAATACTTTTCTTCCTGAAGGATAAGTTACTTCGCCAAATAATGGTGATATTTGCTTAATATGCTTAATTGACGATTTTACATTTTTCAACAGATTCAAAATTGTCAACGTATATTGCAAGACAACTTCTTCATCTATGTTCTGATTACATTTTTTCAACACAATCGGCAATAATAATTCAAGTAGCGTGTCGCTTATGTCTGCATCGAAAACTAATTCAGATACCCTCGATAATATAAAGAGTTCCTTCTGATTTATGCCTTTTGTTTTACTTTTCAATCTATTTCTAATCTTCTCCAAAACGTACGATATATGAGGTAGTAAAATGCAACTGCCATAGTTAAGATTCTCCTTAAATGATAAATTATTAGCTAATGTTGCCAAATTTTCCACGGGTAAATTGAATTCCTCTTCACTCGACTTTAAAGAAAGTAATTTTTCAATCATCTCCATTATCGAATTCACAACGGTCACGTTGCATTTATCGTTTACAAGTAACTGCATGACAAATATTAATGGATACTTTTCCTGGCAGTTGGGCTCATGTTTAATTAACAAACTGGAATAATGCGGTATCGATCCCCATAATATGAATAGCTTCAATAAAGGCGTTGCAGAATGGATACCGTCCATTGGTAACTTATGTAGTGTCGGAAAAACGAAGCAACTAAAAACTGCGTTTATTTCCTTAGCAGCCCACGGATAATGTTCAAAATGATGAAAGAATCGTTCAATTATTTTGATGCAAGAACTCCGTATGTTTCTAAGCGATGTCAAATAGCCGTTATGTATGTCTGAGATGTGATCAAAAGCTCCTTTAGCGAATGCACCGATGACTAGCGTAATTTTCAATACAAATCTCAACAAATCGTCGCTCATAAGCCCACCAAATTGTTCTATCACAACATTAATCAAATTCAGGGAACTCTGTAATCGTTTTAACGGAATAAACTTTTCCAAATCAATGCCGTTGATTATATTATCCACCATAATTTCACAGTCATCATGAAAATACTTTGTATAAAACTTAAAAGTCATCTGAATGAAATTGAGCATCTCGTTTTCGTGGCATCCGGCCAAGAATCGTAACACTAATGTGCGTCTGAATTGTCCGGAGGACTTTCCACCAGTTTTTAATCCAATTTTTGCAAACATTTTACTAAAAACTATCCGCATAACGATAGGCATCAGTTGCTCTCTGTGTTCTTGTTGAACGATATTGCTGTCTTTGTCAACTTTAAACATTACCAGCGCGTTCTTGAAGTTCTTATCATCAATCAAGTCATACAAATAACTTTGGTAAGGCAACAAGTATTTGGGCTTGTATGTCAAGAGACAATCTAAAGCAATCTTTTGCACTTCATAACTTTTATGCGACAGAAAATCATAATATAACTTGTTTATTTCTGGCTCTTTAAACAAAGATTTCGGACTTCTGATCTTCGAAAACACTTTTAAATGTTCGACTAGTGTTCTGCAGTAGAAAAATTTCAAATTATGAAATATATATTTTAATATATTTTTATTAAACCTATTACCTTACGAGCTGTCTACCTCCGAGTTTACGAAATGTTTTAGTTTCAATATTTGGTGATTGTTCTGTGAGCTTGCTATCACGTGCAATGGACTCACTTATATTATCTTCAGTAGTACTATGGTCTTCATTATGTTCTTCTGGTACAATATCATTTTCCTCCTCGAGGATGTCCGTATCGTTGATTTTTTCATCATTTGAAGAAAATTGTTTGATGTTACATGTTGCAGCCATTTCGGTATTTGATTTCACGTATTCATTGCTACAAAATATGGACACAAACATCAAATTACTATGAAAAAAATCGGAATCTTTGAAGGTTTACCTAATAAAATCCAGCAACAATTCAGAGGTGTCTCTCGTCTTTGCTTCTGCAAGTTGCGGAAAGTTGCACATTGCTTTCCATAACAAAATTCTATAATTTGCAAAATCCGGTTTATCACATATTTCATTTGCCTCCTTATAAAGCTCTTCTACAAACTGCACGTCCACACAAAGTTGACTGCATTCTAATTCAACTGGTTGTCGAATATGTTGCGCCACATCTTTGAGTTCTTTGACGAAAACATTCCAAAAGATATCATTGGTAATTCCATTCGCAAAGCTTGCTATCAAACTGGCGACAGGATCCCAAAGTAACTTAAAGTTCATGTATAGAACTCCGCATAAATAGCGTATTGGTACAGATATGAAATCAGTGTCTTTTAGAAGAGAAATTGGCTGTCTGGTATAATCAAGTTTTTCTAAAATTTGCAATTGCATCCTATATGTATCAACTTGTGGCTTAATTGACTCTACCTTATAGCACAATGAAAACACAGTACAATCATTAATTAAGGTCTTCTCGAAAATTGTGTATATATGACTTGTAAGCAACCGCAACTAAAATAAAAATATGATAAGTATAATTTGTTGAAAATAACGATTTGTTCAAATACTTACATCGTGAAATGGTGAATTAAAATTCATCTCTAAACTGATATTAAGCTGTTTAAAAACGTCCAGGTTGACAATTGCTTCTGCTTGATTTGCTGTATAATATAAATCCAATGTTTTTAAAGCCAATAAATAGCGAAAATCATTTGCAAGAGGCAAAAGATGGAACATTAATGTTTCATGCAAGTGTGTAAGATTTGCACCAAAATGTATTGCAGCCTCCACTGTCATATTCAGCAGAAATAACTTTCTTAGTAGATTATCATTTTCTAATTGGTTACATATCTCCTTTATATTACACTCTAACTTATTTTTAAAAGTTTCTTCATTAGTAATATTAAAGTGTGGTAGGCAAATAAGAGCACATAAGTAGTTTTCCACTTGTTCGAAGTTTAAATGGTCCAATAGCAGTTTTTCCATCATTTCATTATTCTTGTTGAAGTCAATATCATATTTCTTCCATGAAATTAAATTTATTCCAGTGAAGCACAATGGTGCTTTCTTTAATAAGACTTTAGTTAGTACTTGAAATGATTCTCTGTCCAAACTGGTTGTTACACATTGCTTCAAAAATGCTGGCAGAATTAAAGCCTCAAAAGCACCATATTCAACAATATTTTCTACAAAATAATAGAATATGTTTTTCTTATTTAAAGCAATTATGTGCCTCATAAATGAGCTTGAATGTTCCTGTGGCAGTTTAATGTTAGGTGATAATAATACCACAATAGATATTTTCATTGATATTATGAGCAGTGATTCAGAAACCTGTTCTGATTTGATTAGATCCTTAAGAACATCAATTACAGGTAATGGATTCTGCAATAATTTGCCATTCTTTGATTCAATTGCTTCTCCTAGTAAATTCAATAGTAGATGCAAATTTTTGTTTGCTTTTTCTTGTTTCTCACATCTTAAATCATTAATTTCACCTTGTATCACAGCTATCATGCTAGTCCATAAGACATCACATTTAGTTGGATGTATATTAGATGTTATATGAGCAAGAAAGTATTCCAAAATTTCATAAAGTACATCCTGGTAAGGACTTCTTACTAAGCTTTCAAAAAGAAATGGTATAAATTCTTCTGCATAGCTGTGTAATTGTCCATCAATGCCTTTAGTAACTTCATAAAATAATTTTCCACAACCAGCAATTCCCTAAAATGTTAATGTACTTTGATATTCATAAAATATAATTATTAATTAACTTACATCTTGTTCACTTTGAACAACTTTTAATATCAATTCTAGAAAAGACTTCTTATCTCTAACTTTTCTTGCGACAAAGGCAAAACTTTCAGCTGCAAAATTATTAATATACTCTGGTTTTGTATCAGACAAAAGTGGCAATAACTGAACAAAAACTGATGATATATCCTTGATTACTGATCTCCATAAATATTTAAAAATATAAGCTAAACATTGAAATGCCCACTCTAATTGCTCTGTGTCCTTTGATTGTAATAATTCAAGTAACAAATTAAAAAATCTTGGATAGTATGGATAAAATTCCTTCCTTAAATCTTTGACAAGTGATATAACAAATCTAAAATAATAACTCTTTAATAACTGTCGTAAAATAAGTAATGGATTATCTTACTCTAATAAAGGCTGCAAACAGAGAGTGTCCTTTTCTTGTAAATGTTTAATTAATACTTCAATGACTTCATCTTTTTTGTGTAACAACTCAGGTAATGTAACTATGTTATGAGGTTGCACATCTTTCCTAAACCTATCATAACATTCTGATAAATTCAAGACATTCCATTTCTGTATAGATTGAAATAAGTGGCATTCTTCTTCTTCAGTTTGTGTCTCATATTGATGTTCGACTTTATGGAAAATATCAACATCGATATTAGATACACGTTCGTTGAATGGTTGAAACTGAAAACAACAATGAAAAGTAAATGATCATTACGTTAATATCATTTACTTACTTTGAAAGTGTTGTCTTCTTTGTGTCTTGCTGATTTATTCTTCATTTTCACATTTAATTACAAGAACCATCAATTTTAAATAAAAACACGTGTGTACATATCAAAATAATGCACTTGAAGCAAGGTTAATTTAATTGTTGGAAGTATAGATAACTTCAAGAGATTTTGACAGTAACAATTCAGCTTCTGTAACATAGATGGAAGAAATAGTCTTGGGTCTTACTGAAATTTGTCCCATTTGTAAATGAAAAACTAAATATTATTTATATATATTATTTACAATGGTTTATATACATTTTCCAGCAAATTTTACTGAAGAAGAACTTATGCTCCAAACAAAATATCAAAAGTTAAAGAAAAAGGTTTGTTGATTTAATTAGTATGTGTTCTTTGTACATAGAGTTTTATAGAAAAAGGCCCTTCAAGCTCTAAAGGCTCCTAAACCAGAGCCTGAAAAGCCCATAATACCAAAGCGCCCAGCAGAGGCTAGAGATGCACGAGAAGTTGCTAAGAAATTACTTAAATCTGGTGCTATCACTGCTATACCAAAACAACAGAAGCAACCAGAGCAAGGGTTCAAGAGACCTAGAGGTATGCCAATGTTAAAACTTATTGTAAAATGATGCATGTATGCTGTTTTCAGGACTAGAAAGGAAATTAATATCTGATAAGACAGTCAGTGGTTACCAACCATTTTCAGCTATACAAAATGAGGATGGACCAGATAATCCAGAGAATAAACCACCAAGAATTAAGAACTTGTATGAGACATTAGCAAATAATAGAGATCGAGAAGAAAGAGGATTGGTGGAAAAGCAAAGGGAGAAGCCTGAAAAGCCTAGACAAGGAAACACTATTTATGTGTCTGGTTATAAAATTACTGAGGAATTCCTCAAAAAGCACTTTTCTCCTATTGGAAACATAGTAAATATATCAATGGAAATTGAGAAAAAGTAGGTAAACATACTTTAAACAAAGGTTTTAATAATAAGTTTATTGCATTTCTTTTTAGCCGAGGCTTTATTACATTTGACAAAGTCGAATTTGCTGATAGGGCAATAACAGAAGTAATTATTCCAGCACAATGAGTGTAAGTATTTGATAATTGTAGTTGTTTTTGTAGATGGATGGTAGCATGGTATCAGGAACACAGCTAAAAGTATCTTTAGCAAGGAGGCAACCACAAATTGAACCTATTAATGATGCCACATCTTCATCAACATGGTCTACCTTAGGTAAACATATTTGCATATGAAAGAGAAGAAATTTTAACAGTTATATGAATTTCTTTTAGCGGCTAGCCATTCACAAAAAGGAAATCACCGAGATAAGCGCGATCTGGTTACGTACGACGATATCTTCGACTAAGGCTTACAGAGAAAACGGAAAATTCAATAACTTTATTGAGCAAATTGTACATAACTTGCTTTAAAACAAATTTCTTACGAATATAAATAATATTTTAAATAGTTTAAGATTAGTTTTTCTTTAATTTATTTCAAAAGCAGTAAGAAAAGATACTTTCTTTATTGTGTTGATTCAACCACACTGCCCACGCCATTGACATCTTCCAACCAAAAACGTAAGGAAATTAATTATGATAACGTTAGAGATTCTTGGGCGGATTAAAATATTCCCAATGATGGTAATGGACGGTCTTGCCGTCACCGAATCCTAATAAAATTAATCCCGCTATTAATACTAATAATAAAACTATTGTCACGTGCAGATCCTGTTTTCCATCGGCATTGTCAAGTACGTTATTCGTTATGTACGTGATCAGTCTCTTGAATTGTCTGTTCGCCTCGTTTGCACAGGCAACGGTTAGTTGGCCCGCCAATTCGGGTATGGACGCTTCCGGCGTCTTACTACGTCTGCTCGTACGCTTTTGTACCGGTAGATTTTCCTCCGAGCTTGTGCTGTTGTCTTTCGCATGCTGCTTATGATGACGTCGCCGTCTGGGCGGCAAAGGAATGTCATCATCGAGAAAATCTGCAGGTAGTATCGGCGATCGTAACGTGTAGAAACTGGGCGGCGGTTGCGATGGCATATAAAAGAAATCGTCTTCGTTGAATCGGGGCTGTGGCGGACGTGGCGGCGGCAGGTTCTCGTTCTCCGTATGCGATTCGGAATCTCTTATTCTAGACGCACTTTCTAAACGCATCTGCGTGCCATCCAAGGGGATTTCAACAATTCTCCCGGACGCGTCTTCGTGCGCCAATCGTTGCGATTCCGACAAGGGAATGCGTCGTTCTTGCGTAAATTCGTGCGTAAATATTAATTGATCGCTCTCTTGAATTTCGCCAGTTTCCAATTGCAAATCCTTATCGTCCGCCTCAAATTGTTCGTGTTTCGTACGGCGCGGTCTTTCAGGAATGTCCGCATCTGCTCTCACATTTCGTTCGGGCAAATTCTCCTCCTGCGGCGTATCGCTTAACTCAATCGGAGTTTTTTTTTGTTCGCCGTCTTTTACTTTCTTTGGTTCGCGATGGTCCTGTTGACGTTGCGCCTCCGGTCCTACGTCTTGTGACGGCAGCTGCGACGGGGCTCGTTGCTGTTCTTGCTGCTGTTGTAAATCGGAAGCATTTTGTAATTTGCCCACTAACTCTTGGATAAAACTTTGCGGCAATTCGATACCGTTAACGACGAGATTGCCGCCTTGCGAATTAATCTCGCTCACTTGTATGGTGCCGCTATCGATGTCGGACACTCGAATTTTATTCGCAAGCAATTCGTTGACCGTCAGACGATCCACGTCCAAATCGTTTACTTGCAGTTTCTGCGCTTTTAACGTCTCGACTTCGGTTTGATTTAACTGCCCGGACTTTTCTCGCGCTTCTTCTTTGGGCTTGGCTTGTTTCGACGGTTCCTCCGGCGATGTTAAATTGAGAAAGTCCTCCGGGATTTCAGAAATTTCGTTCTCGTAAAAATGCTCTCTAACGATCGGTATGATTCTCTCGCGTGATAATTGAGACTCGGGCACGATTTGAACGCGATCGAGAGGTTGCACCACCAGACTGCCGTGCGTGATCGTCTCTTGATTATCAAACGAATCCTCCCTGTTATGCGAATCGTATCGTTCCTCGCAAACGAAATCGTCCGGCAATGGTTCGGTTTGCGTCGACATTTCCGCCTCTTCGACGATTTCCTTCTCGACATTCGACACGATCTCTTCGTTCGTTATGTCCCGCAGCGTTCGCGTGCCTCGCGGTTTCCTCGGCGGTCTCGGCGGCGCCGGCAACGGCCGATCCTTCATCTTTTGCACGACCTCGCCGGACTGCAGATGCCGCCCGCTATCGTCGTCCGGTATCTCGCTGTACTGACTCAAATCGACGTTCTCCTTCTCTTCGTCCGTCAGATTCTGCAGCGACAACTTCTTTCTGCCGTTCATCGAACCCAACGTGCTGTAATTCCGAAGCGGTCTCGCCGGCGGCGTGTCGTTCAATTGACGCGGCACCGTCGAGAATTTCGTTTGCGGATCGCGCAGTTTGCCGCGTCGACGTCTGGGCGGCGTTTTCGGCGCGTCCAGGAATCTCGGCGGCGGCAACGGCGGCTCGTGTTGGCGATTCTTGTCGATTATCGCGTAGCCCATCGAGTCGCGTAAGTCGCGCGTGCACGCCGGCTCGATGCACGGTTCGACGATTTCCGACGCGTTCGACTCCTCCTCGATGTACTTCATCGAATCGTCGTCGACGTTCGACGCGATTTGCGATTGCGAACGCGTTCGGGATCGGTTCGGTCTAACAGGTGGCTCAAGTTCGGGCGTCGGTATGATGTACTCGTGCTCCATTCTATAGGCCTGCATCTGAAAATCATTCACTTAAAATGATGCGCTCTATTTTAACAGTACGGTACTTACTTCTTCTGCCGTTAAGTCTCTGTTGTATTCGCCGATTATAGAGTCGTGTTCGGAAGCGGATAAACTCTTCAAGCTTCTGTGTTTACGTGGTGGAATAAATGGCATTAAGTTGTCGTCGTCGAAGAAACTCTCCGAATCGTTCCTGTATTCTTGTTGATAAGGATTCGACACGAGAATTTCGGGTTGTTCGATTCCTTCCATATGTCCGTTCTCGTACATTCGCATGTCATCTTCCGCTTTCTTCTCCGGATGATATTGTGCCTGTTGTAGTGCCTCGTTGGATGGAAAATCTGCCGGTCGTTCGACCGGTATAGTTTCCTGATACGGTACCACCTCAGGTTTCTTCGGGCCTTTCTTACTTCTACGCTTCGGTCTTCCTGGCGCCGGGTACTCTTTAGGATATTCCTCCGGTTCCGTCGTGATCGATTCTCGATCGTACGCAATCTTCTCCTGCGACACGTGCGGCGTACGTTTCCTCTTCGGCTTCTTAATCGATCGCTTCTTTGGAACCTCTTCCAGCGACTGATCGGAAACGTCGAGTTCGTATTCCCTATCGTAGCTCTCGTCCTGCATCTGTCTGAGCGGATTCACGGGATTCATGAACGCTTCCCGAATTTCCGAACTTAGATATTCGCCCACTTCGATGTTATCCTGAGAGATGCCCTTTTGCCTCACGAAGAATTCGTCTTCGTTGATTTGTTCGATTACGCCGCGGCCGTGTATGTCGCCCAGACTTCCGGAACCAACAAGCCGCGGTTCGTTACTGCTCTGCGATTGATTCTGCTCGTCCGAATTATCGAGATCCGTAACCTTCTGTTCGCGGACCGATTGTTGCTTCTGTTCCTCCTGCGTCGGTTCGGTTTCTGGTTCCGGTGTCGTTTTCTTAGCATGGAACGTACCGTGTTTCCAGCGTTCGATGAACTTGCTACTAAACGGAGATGCCTTGTGAATCTCTTGATTCTCTTTAAGATACGCGTCATCTAACTCGATATCCTGATTGTATCGGGTGTGAGACGCTTTATTCGGATTGGAATCGGCCGACTCCATTTGTTCCATCGACTCTTCCGAATGTAACGGTATCCGTATGTAAACCGGACTGTCGGTCTTCGGAGCCTCCTTTGTCTTACTGTCTTTCGTCCTCGGCATCGTGGCCGATTCTAGTGCGTCCTCGAGGTCGCGGTCCTTCTTCTTGCCCTTGAATATTCTCGGGTACGTACTAAAATCGAAAATCTTCATCTTGGAATCGCCGGCATTCGATTCCGTCGAGAATTGTCGTTGCTTCAGTTTCGATGTCGCTGTGCCTTTTTTGGGTAACGTGAACGACGGTAAATTGATTTTCGCCTTTTCCGGTATCTTCGGCAACTTCAACTTGGACGTGTCCGGCATCTTCGGCATGCTGTCCTTGATGCGTTGCATTTTGATCTTGTCGAATCGCGGCTTCTGCGGCATGCTCACGTTCGGTTTCTTCATTCCCTTAATGCGCGTCTTAAACTTGCCCGTTTGCACGTTAAACGCGTCCTTAATCCTTTTACCCTGTCCTTCGATCTTCTCCATAAAGTTCTTACCGTCGTCCTTGTCGGGATCGTTATTCGTTGCAGATTGCGGGGTAGTTTTTGCTTCGGTAATTGGTTTATTAAAATATGTCGCCTCCAATCGGTCTTGCATATGTTGCATGTCCTCGTTATTGTCCGTCTCTTCGCCGCTGCTCGCGATGGTTGCGTCCGCATTGGACGTTTTCGATTTTTTCGAATCCTTCAAGATGGAGACAGTAGCGACGGGCTTTTGGGCTTCAATCGCGGGCGATTGTTGAGTAATCTTAAATTCTTCAGGAGGTGGATTAACTGGCTCGTATTCATGGTCGCTGAAACAGAAGAAGCAGAAACCGTGGATGAGATTGTTGTTAGTTAAATGTTGTTGTTGTTGCCAAGTTAGCTAAACGCTATTAATAGACTTATAGAACGAATTCGTACAGTTTTTCTTGGCTGGGTTAGTCGTTTTGACGAAAAAACCAAAACTCTAATAATACAGCTTGTACCACAAAATTCGATTTCGTCCGCAACAATTCCGTCAAAGGCTTTTCCTTGTAGGATGTGTCATATGGAAATTTATCGCTTCAATATGTAGGCGCCAATTAAAAATAGAGGAAGATGACGCTTAAGACTATTTCATTGCGAAATAAAGCTGATAGAAACTGATTCCTTTAATTTATAGATTCGCTTAATCGGGAGCGAGTGATATTTTTTTCTGCTTGTTTCTAATAAAGTTTATTAATCCAAAGCAGAGTTTAGTTTTCTTTTCATGTTTGCAATAAAGGAAATTTTAATAATTTCTTAAATAAGTGTGTCAATGAGTTTTTAATAGCAACTTTTGGCTTGCGTACGTTAATAATATCCAACACATTGTATAAAGAGTCTCACTCGCGACTCGTGCCAAATGCCTTTCGAAAATATGTGGCCGATCGTGAAAATTCGAATCTCTCCCTGAAAAAAATACGTTTTCTGAATTACATACCGATGTAATGTGACCACGATGTCAGGGTTTCTGTTATATTGTGGCTGTTGTTGTTGTTGTTCATGATTGTAATGAGGAAATGGTTGATGTTGCTGTTGGAATCCTTGTGGATAATTGAGACGCGACGTACCTTTGCCGCGTTCGGGTAGCAACGAATTACTTTGGAAATACTGACAAGCACAACGAACGTCCAACGAATGCGCGGAACCGGATGAGGAATCGCGCGACGTGTTCGGTACACGATTGATCCGTTTATTACCAACGGAGATGGATCGGAATTGAGCCTCGTTTAATGAACTGCTCGACAATTTTCTACTTCGCAAATTTTGATTCGGTACTGCCGGTCTCGACGGTTCCATCGTTAATTATTATTACTTTTGTGTCGAATCAATTAATTGATGAATGACCAGTTGAATTTTGTTAATCACATTCTCTTATTAGGCCGAGAGTTTCCATTGGAAATATTAAAAAGAAAATTGTTCAACGCGCCTCCTTTACATTAACGTCCCCATGAAATTCAGCTGATCACTAGTTAAATTTAGTTTTTTGCTACCGGTGGTAGTGGCGATGCATCTATACGTGTGTAAAACAAAACGATAGTGAACGATTCGAAAACCGAGAAAAAAATTAAATAAAGATGATCCTATTCGTTTTCCGGCCTTTATTCTATTCACTCTAACGTTGCTATTTTTGTTTCAATGCTAGCAAACAACAATTCGCAATTAATTTGAGCGAACCGTTCGAGTTTTATAATCTTCAAAACGTTCACGCTGATTGAGATGGTTCTTAAAACCAAAATTTTAATTGCGCGAGCGAAATTGCTTAATTTCGTGTTGCACGGGAGCGTAGTGCCAAACGACATTAAATAAATTGGAAAATTATCGGCAGGAAGTCAAACGAAAAACAATTTAAAGCCACGAGGAAATTGCAAAAGCATAAATTGATACAGAAAGCGAAACAATCTGAAGAAAACCCACACAAACAAGAATTTTATTATTAAGAGCGACATCGTCATTGTCATCGGTGTCTTATTTTGTGTTTAATTTAAGCAATTTTCGATCTTGAATATTTGCCAAATTGTAAAATAATTCTGTAAAAATTCAAACTCAGTCTGAATAAAAAAAGCAAATATTCCGCTGAGACTTACGGATTTTTAGACCACTTATTATAATCTTCTTCCAACGACGTCATCTTGATGATCTTATCGTCCAAATAGGACTTTTCCTCGTCGACCGACATCGATTGCGACGCCTCCAACGTTTTATCGTCACTCTTCGAGACTTCGATCACTTCGTAATCGTCGTTTGGCTTGTTCTTCCTCTTGAACGATACCTTCTTCTTAATGGACGGCGGCGAACCCTTCGACGGCTCCTCTTGCGCCTTCAAACTCGCCTTCAATTCGTCCGCACTCAATTTCGGCAAATTCTCCTTGGCCAGTTCCTCGTTGATCAATTCGATCGCCTTCTCGCTCAACTTCAAACCGTCCTCCTCGTCAATTAAAACTTTATCGCCTTTCGCTGTTGCCTCTAACTCATCTTTAGGCGTTTCCACGGTCTCCTCCTTCCTGTTTTCAACTTCGGCACTTTTAGCAAGTTCTTCAGATGATTTAGCTTGATCGCCCGTCTTTGGTTCTTCGCCCGCCTTAATCTCCGCTTGTTTCGTTTCTTTCTCTATCGCCGGTGCTGATGTCTTAGGTTCTTCAACAATCATTTTTGCGGCCTCTTCTTTCTCCTTCTCCTCGGAACTTCTTTCTTCTTTTATGGACTGCAATCCGTTTTTGTTTTCTTGATCGACAACATTTTTGGCTAAGCATTTTAACGCGTCAATACTGTCTTTGTCCAATTGCTTGTCCTTCTCGGACGGCGTGTCGGGAATCGAAGCATCGTCGAGGATTTCGTCGTCCGATGGGGCCGTCAGTATGATGAACTGAACGCCCTGCTTGCCGGTCGTTGCGGCACCATCGGTCACGCTCTTCTCCTCGTCGGTCGTAGTTTGTCCGTCCGGCGTTTCACTCGCAATTCCGGCCGCTGGCGTCGCAGACGTTAACCGCTCTTCGTCGGCGTAATGGGAGAATTCGTCCGTCTCGCCCGGCGGCAATTTCAATGGGATATAAATGTAAACCGGTTTCTCGTCCTTCGGTGGATGCGGTTTGTCCTTTTTCGTTTCTTTCACTTCCGCTTCCTCCGTCTTCGCCTTTTCCCGCTTCCCCTTCTTATCGAGTTTCGGGAAACTGCGGAATTTGGGCATTTTAATCTTGTCCTTTGCCTCTTTCAGTCTTTTCACTATACCCAACTGCGACAAACTCTTCATGCTAATCCGACTGTAACTGCTTTCTATCGATAGCTTCCTTTTCCGCTTCGGTTCCTCCGATCTGGCCCGTTGCGTTCGATCGTCGTTCGCACTGGTACCCGGTCGATTTAAATCGTCACCATCGTCCGCGTCCTCTTTAACGCGCGTCTCCTCCGTGGCCGAATCGTCGTTCATCGACGCGTCCGTCGTTTCGTCTTTCACGTCGTACTTGGCGTCCTTAGTTTCGTCGTCGTTCGATTTTTCGTTGTCGCTTTCGATGATCTCTTCGATCATCACGCCGCTACTTCGGCTGCCCAAAGTCGACGTGCTTTTGTTCCTCCGGAAGTAGTCCATCGTGAAGATGTCCGGATCGACTGTCTGGTCGTATGCCCCTTTTTGAATGTGCGTCCAAGGATAACCGCCCCTCAAACGGGATCTTTTCACGTCCTCCCACTGATAAGTCTTAATCGGTACGGGCGGACATTCTTGGCCTGCAATAATTTCAAGCGAATGAAAAGCTATAATTCGGTTGTGTAACAAAGAAGTTATTTATTTTTTTGAGAAAAATAAAAAGAACTAGCGCCAACATTCGTGCGAATAATAGGAAGCGATAAAAGCGTGCGTATAGATTGTTCGAACGCGAATTTTCGATGTCTGGTGGAGAGTTATTTTTGTATCAGCTCTAGAATTAGATAATTAAAATGAAATGAAAAAGAAACGGTAAAATTCCAATTGCACTTGAACCATTCGACATTTCGATTATTGCAAATTAAATCACAAGCGACGATGTTTTATTTAAAGCGCGCTAAAATTAAAGTTTTATTATTTTTGATCGATCATGAAACGTACCTTCAGAATTTATAGATGCGGCATCAACTTTGTCCATGATCCAATTTGAAGTCTCTGCGATTCCTGAAATCCATTTTTGCTTTTGTCGATTAAATCACTTCTTTCTAATCGATAAATAATGGAAAAGAATTGCACCGAACCAATTAAACTGATATCAAAAAGTACACTTCCTTATTTACGTACTGTTCACGTATGGAAAATAACAATCCCCTGTTATAATGTTATTGCACACGCGGCTTATGATTACTCTTACATGCTATTCAGTGATGTTCTGGCAAGCAAATGGAACAGACTAAAAATTCTATTTTTGATGATCTATTTTAAATAACGATGACGTGTATTTTTTGCAAAATAACACCTGATTATTTTTGTATTACATATTTCTTTGTCTTTATTAAAGGGAAAAAAAGAAATACGAAATCAACTGAAACGTATCTTTTGCTAGTCAGCTTGCGTTTCGTTCTTAATCACGCAAAGCATTAATTTATTTCCAGCGAACCGATTCGAAAGTGTAATTCTATAAAGAAAGCGACGTAGATCAAAGATTATTTTTCAAATTCTCAGATGATGAATTATATAATTATCACCATCGTGCAAATAACAATAAATTTCTCGAAACAAAACGTTATGTTTACGTCCAGATTAATCTTAACGTTAGGCAAATAAGTAATGTAAAAAATGGTAATCTCACCTTTGTTTCGTTTAATGTTACCTTAATGTGATCATGATGGCACTAATAGCAAGTAACGCTCGTTACGATGCGTTTGAATTACAGTCCTTTCATGCGTATACGCTTACAGAGAACTCTTGACATTGATCTCTGAAAATAAAATATTGGCAAATGAAGAGAGTATGAGCGGGTGTGCGATAGGCGTAACGATAAATTTATAAATTTAATACATTATTTATTAGTTATTTATGAATATGTACATATTTACTTATAACCAGTTGGTAATGATAGCGAACCGCACTAGTTGAATTTCTTTTTGCAATGTTTTTCATCTCTTTTTTTGCGAAATTCCTACTAATTAATTAATGTTGCCAAAAGGGTTACGTAAAATTCACAATCAACTGAAAAAACGTGTTTTTCTCTAAGATTGTGATTCGAAAAACGTAACATTTTAGAGTTGGAGACTAATTTCAGCTGCTGAAAATCGTGTCCTCGTACAGACATTTTCTGTGGCCGAAAACGTCACACACCAACTTTTATTCAGCTGGTAATGAGCAAAGCAAGAGATTTTCGCCATCAAATCTCTCGTAATAACAACAACATAAATATTTACTTACTGAAGGTTTTATAATAATCCTTTTCAGCTGTAATATCACATTTTTCAGCAGTTCAGACATAAACCGCATGCAATTGACCTCAAGTGTTGAGAATGCTGAACGAAATGGTTGATGGAAAGTCCGCTTAGATGACTCTCGTTGAATGGAAAATTGGTCATTTAAATTATTATTCTGTTCCTGAAAATTCTTTCTTCAAATGTTGGGTTTCTTTGTTAAGGAGGATCATTAAAGAAACACGTTTAATTTAAAAACATGAATTTTTATTATTCTTTTTAAATTCATTTCACAAACGATGAGTACTCACGTTGAACTCGGATATTTTTTTCTCATTTTATTTGTTTTCGTTTTAAGCGTAACAACGAGGAAGATTAAATCCTCTGTCTGTATACCTCCCCAACGTCGTTTCCCTTTTACATTCATACAGATTCTTGTTTACCATTTTTGTTTGAATTAATTCTTAAACTTCTCGTTTTTTTTTGCCCCTTGCTTTCTTTAATTGCAGTCTTATTTTGAATTAATCATCTTTGTTATTTTCTATATATTATTTATATTTTGATAATAAACCCTGTGTTAGTAGTTCAACTATCAATGCGAAATATTTGCTCTAATTTGTTTCTTAAGACCAGTTTTGTGCTATATTTTTGCTTACAATTCGTTTCGATCATATTTGTAGCCTTTTTCTCTTTTCTTGTTGTTATTGTTACAATTATTATTTTCCATTGTTATAAGAAGACAAGCAGTAGAAATCTTATTTGAAGAATAGAAGATTAGAAAGGCATTCGAAATAGTTGTTTCATTTTAAATTTAATTAACATAAAACGAACTGTATAGGTCCTTCAAAACGGTTTTCTTTTGATTTACATTTTAATTTTCTTGGTCTGCATTTTTATTAATATGTTATATATTTGAGGGGTAGACATTATCTCGTGTACAATTTATTAATTATTACGTTATTATTTTACTTTTGTCTCATGAATTTTCCTACTACTTTTTATTTGTGACATTCTACAAACTATTTAGTGTGGTACGTACGGTTTTAATTCAATAATTATTCAATTAGAAAATCGATGAATTAAATTCTTTTAAGGAAAAGAAGCGATCAAGAAGAAAAATGAGATTGAGAAGTATTAGAAATCCGTACGTTCCCGACAGTTCCTCTACATCGATGCATGCAGTATACAGAACATTATTATTAGTATTCTTTGAAAGATTTTATTTTTATTATTAATGACTATTATTATATAAAATCAATCACATTAAACAGTTATTTAATATATATTTATAGTAATTTCATCATATATATTTATAATTTGTCATTTTACCTCAATTTTTTTTCTTACTTATCTTGTGGAGTAATGCCGCGTTTGGATCAACGGTATACATCAATAAAATTATGTAATGTTCCATTTCATTTTTAATCAGCAACTGCAAACGTTCCGTATGCCATTATTAATCCAAATGTTATTTCGTTTTGGAAAATTGGGGAGCCATTTCGCAAGCTTTTGCAGCTACATTCACTTTAACATTTTTAACTACAGTATAATATTTCTATTTCTTATTATTATGAAATATGTGGGGCATTGATTTATTAAATGTTTTCTTTGAAATCTCCCCTTATGTAAAAAACATGGAGTAAACGTTCTAAACTTTTGCGCATTTCTCATCATTTATTTTTATTGGGGTTTACAACAGTCGTTTCATACAAATACGATTCTCGAGTTATTTAAATACTAATCTCCGGGATGGAGCACGATGAAAATATAATTGAAATCGACGTTAAAGTGGATCGAGAAAATTTATAAAATTCAAATTATGTCCACTTCTATTGCACACGAGAATGATAAGGATAATGATTATCAATAACATTCTTTCGCAAAAAGAATTATAAACATCCTTATGATTAAAAACAATCAGAAATTATAACAATTACGATAATTATGCACTCGATCAAAATAATTTTTAATGCTGGATAAGTAATAAAAACAAATCTGATTAGAATAAATAAATAAAATGCTTAAAACTAATGTAACTGAACAGAAAGTCACTAAGAATTAATTTGTAAAAATTTGCAATTTGTCGAAAGAGAAGGATCAGCTAATTTATAATGACTACGAATTTATTTGTTAGAGATACACGCACAATCACTTGAAAATCAAAAGGATAAGCACACAACAAATTTTCAAAAAAGAAGAAGAAAACCTAAAATTTGAAAATGAATGAATGTGAAAATCTCTTACAATCTTATATTAAAAAGGTCTCTTTGTTGTTGTACGATCAAATGACAAATATTTATAAACATTTATTAATTATTTTAATTTTAAATCTCGACTTGTTATTTTGGCTTTATTCAAACGCTAATCGATAAACGAAAATACAAATGTTGCGATGTTATGCGCTTACATTTATTTTTCTTCCTGTTTTTTAGCAAATAAACTTTGTTGTGACTGTTTTATTTGTATTTTTCAAATTGTTTCCGTTTCTCTAATTTTATCCACGTTCATTTCTTAATTACTTTTATAAATATTGTTTCATTTTTATTTGTTAACAACTAGAATTAAAAACTACTGAAGATGGATTGATCAGTCGTGTGAACGTTGGTCCTTATTGCGTGTTTGCGGACAGTCCTGCCCTAAGCCCTATCGGCATTAGGGGTAACCGTCAAAATACTGAAAGGAAACAAATTCGCATTACACTTCTAAATACAAATCCATCGATTATTCCTCGTTCATCACCTGAGTGTCCAACAGTCAATACTTCAATAGGCAGTGAACCCCGTCGCTGAGCCAGCAGCATTTCGGGATTATCGTTACGTCTTAAGAATAAACGCGACCACGAGTCGGAAGCGGAATCCGGCAGGCACACGGTCTCGGGCCCGCCCGAGCTGCGCCTATGCAATTGCTTCTTCCTTCTGCCGGCCTTACCGTTTAAACTGGTGTGACGCGTCAATTGATCGCGCCGTTCCGCGAAGCCCGGCGGCGGCAAGTCCGTCGGCGCGGAACCTCGGCGTTGGAACTTCCACAAACTGTACGTGTCCAACGTGACGACGTTCATCGCACGACTCTCATCTTCCACTTCTACGGAACGATTACAAATGAATGCAACGACTGTAAGATGGTTTCGGAAAGAGAAAAGAAGCTGATGAGATTGCGAATTCATATTAACGATTCGCATTTGCCACGAAATCCGGATCAATAAGAACGTGTTTAACGTAATTGTAATTACTTTGTTTCACATCGACAGGTACGGATCCTCTTCTGGTGGATTGCGCGTCGATCGGATACAACCCCCCGCCCGCAGGTGGTGTATTCTCGTCGACTCTAGAAGAGGGTAAACTTACAGGTACGGAACCTCTCCTTCTGGACAAACTCTGCAAGTTAAATGCGCGAAATGTTGCAAAACGAACGCTTCCGCAATGGCAATTGGCGAGTTTGCGATACTCACATTGGTCGATCGGGGATCGACGTTCTCTTTCTCGTACTTTTGTCCAATTTCAGAGAATTTGGCCATCTTGTGCGACTTCTCCTTCTCGGGGAACTCCTGCTCGCGCTTATTATTATTGTTGCTGTTATTGTTACCACTATTGTTGCTGCCGTTACTACTACTCGACGATTTCTCCGGACCGCTCTCGGTTATTAACACCTCGGGCGGTCTGCCATTCGATGGACTCAATACTGCTATCGAGGGTATCGTGTACTGCTGCGGCGCTGATATGTTATCGTGTGAGCTATGCGATGAACTCGATCGACTCTCGACTGGCAAAAGAACGAACGCTATCACAATCGGCGAAAGCGAGAGACGCGCGATTCGTACCTTCGTGGACCGTTTCCGTGCACGTGGACATCTCGACGGTGGCCGACATGTATCGCATGCGGACGTACGGCTGCGGCGGCGGGAACGTTTGTTGTCGCGTCAGCGCCTTGTTAGCGTTGCCGCCTTGCAGAACCGACGACAATCGCGCCACGGCCGTGCTACTCGTAATCGACGCGATCGTCGTGTCCGGCAAAAGGTTCTCGGCGCTCAGAGGTCGTTCCGCGTCGTCGTTCGCTAGAAGAGAACGCCCTGTAGATTACGATGTTAAATTGGCGGTGGTTGCGCGAGTGCGTTAATAATGAAAAATGCCGGTTAGAACCTGACGAATGATGGTGGCCGCTACTCGTCGAGAGCAACGACGCCTGCGAACCGTACTTCAACAGTTCGTCCTCCTCTCTCAGGCCGCTCGACGTGCGCGACTCCGTGCGAATCGGACTAACGGTGGACCTACCGGATTGCGACGTTCCTCTACCGGTCGGAAGACTTTCGCGCCGATAGATCGTCCGCGGCAACGTCGGCTCCATGTTGACGGGCACCGAGTGTCTCCGTACGCCCAACGTGTGCTCCAACGAGGGCACGGCCAAAGATTGTCGCCGCGCTTCCGCGGAAGTCTCACTGAAACGGCGAGGATTTGAGTGAAGAGTGCGGGGAGGCAAAGAATTTAATTACGTCGGCGGCGGTATGAAGTCAATGAACGTCGGCGACTTCAGCGACTTCCGTTCCTCCCCGTCCTCCTCGTCGGGCACGTCGTCCTCGTCGTCGTCGCTCGTGATCACCTGTTCCGGCTCGGCGTCGGACAATTCCGTGCGCGTTTCTTCCGCCTGTTCGGTCGCCTCTTGCGTCTCCCATCTCTTGCGATTGGATTCCAACAGATTCATCATGTACGTCGATAGAGAGCTCTTGAGGAACCGATGCCACTCGGAGAACAGCGGCGTGACGACGAAGCGAAAGAAGCCGACTTGAATTTTCGCGACCGACGTCGACTGCTGATCGCATATCGACGTGACCGGCAGCTTGAGCTTTCGCTCGAACTCGCCCTGACGGAAGAACTCGTCGCACACTTTCAGGCTCCACTTGTGCGAAATGTCCCACGGACGCGTCGGATTCGAAATGTCGGCGCATTTCAACGCGATTTGCAAGATGAAGTGGCGGTTGTCTTTCGCGCTCAACTCTAACGTCTTCTGGTCGAGATGTTTCTGTCGCATAAACGGGAAACGTTAATCGGACGCGTTGCGTTGGATCAATGTAAAATGGACTTACTTTAAACTTGGTTAAAAACTCCTGTTGTCTGTTAATGTCCGTCGCTAATATTAGATCGCGGATTTGATTCTCTAGTTCGCTTTTATAAGGCAGTAATTGTTCAGCCACGCCACTTTCCAGCAGACATCCGACGGCCGATCGCCAATGATGATTTTCCAATACGGACATGTTCTGGCGATGAGAAAGCAATTGCAATTGGTTTTGATGGATCGATTAGTCGAAAGAACGATTTACCTCATATAATATTGCAAGATGATTTGATGTGGATATGAGAAAATGTTGATTGACGCCGGGATGGTCTAAATCGTGAGCAACAGCACCAATCAACGATGCCATTATCTCCAACGGCGTAATGTGCTGTTTGATCTGAGAAGAAAGACGAAAGTTAATTAACGAAAAAATGATAGCATTTGATGATCGATCGTTTATATTACTTTTTCCTCTTGTAAAAAGCAATGCATGGCTTGCGTTACGTCCGTCGCGTGAATGGAATTATGATAAGGATTCGTGCTGTGATATCCTTCTTCGATTAGAGCTACGGAATCGAATAAACGAACAATTAATTTAAACTCTTAACGATTTGTTAAAGAAATCTTACTGAACAGTTTCCATACGCGTACGACATCCAATTGAAAATGCTCAAGGAGTCCGTACCAATGAAAAAGATGGACACATAAAACTGGCAGTGAACGTCCACCTGCAACGGTCTCCAAAGTAAACGCATTAAAACCCCACATACCGCATTGGTCAAGGATCCTCTGTCGAACGACAATTAAACAAACAAGATTAATCACTTTTTCTCGCCTTTCAGTGCTTTTTTTTTAAATAAGAAGCAATTAAATACATACTTGAACTTGACCGTGATGAATATCATCTAATATAGCGTGATCGTTTAACGAACGCGTCGTTAATTTTTTACGTCGCCTCTTGTGCATCGTCAAGAATCTTCCCGTGGTACCGACCGATGGCGACATTCCCATCGCATCCAATAATATCCAATCTTCTTGCGTGAAATATTTTTGTTTCGATGGCACTTCCACCGGTGGTGCTAGAAGAAATAACAATTTCACTTTGTTAATAAAAAACGAACACCAGTCGAAAATCTGGTCTATAAGAAAGTCAATTTGGCAATAAATTAATACTTTTACTCGCGATTCTTAAAGATAATTCGTCTAATCAACTTTCTAATGATTAATTATTTTTACAGCTGTTCTTACTGTTCGAGGATCCACAAGTTTTAATTTTTTAATTTTCTTTTTTTTGAAAATTTCCAACGCTCTTTTTTTGCGAACGCTCTTCTTGTAATTGAAAGAATCGTTGCATTGACCCAAATTTAAGTTACATTAAATTGAAGATAGCTTTCTAAAGAGTCTAGCACGACAGGTTTAGTTGAGATCTCATTTTTCTTTAAGCAATTATTTGAACGAAAACCTAGAAAGGTGAAAAGAATCGAGAAGATGAAGTTTATAACAATGAATTAAAAGGACAACAATTGTTAGTGCGCTATTAATCAAGATTACGAATGAAATGTTAGCAATATTTAAAGTGTTGTAATCAGGAAGAAGGACTTTTAGTAACGGTTTCATTACGTTCCTTTTTTTCTCCTCCCTTTTTTCGCAACCTGTCAATAACGTTAATACATGCAACTTTTTTGTCGCGCACCTTGTGAATGCAATAACGAGACTTTTAAAACAAGGAACGAAACAAAGTAGAAAAAAACTATTGAGATAAGAACATGGAAATGATTCTTTGCCGTACCAAAAGTAGAAGTATCGAAGTGAAAAAGGAACGTTAATCAAATGATAACCATGAATGTAAATTTTCAATTAAATCTCATGTTCGTTCCAATGAGAAGTAAGCGTAATAAACAACGGTAACAATTAAAATGGAAAAAAGAGACTTGCATGGAGAAAAAGAACTCTAAACAACGATAATAATAAGAGAAATGTAAAGTAATACGCCAGAAATAAATTTAAAAAAAATTAATCTCGTTCTTATTAGCACAAGTATAACTAAACGATAATTAAACCTGTTAATTATTATTATTTAACATGACATATAATTAAATGCCATTCATAATAAGTTTAAAGAGAGTTTCTTATTCGACATTAAAATAAACATTGTTTATCGTTTTGGCATTAATATTGATGCGTATTGAATATAAATTAATAATAAACCTTGTTGCATGCAAACATAAATTGATTAATAATATCGTGAAGGATAAGTCGTTAAAAATTACGATTAGTAGCGGAATTTATTATTCTCTAATAAATCAAATTTCTATAACGAAAGGATTACAAATTTTATTTAAGCCTTTTGTTCTTCATAGTTATAATTTTATCGATTGAACGCCAAAATTAAACGAAACTTGATTAAGTTTAAAAAGTAAATCCTCTCTCTATCGCATTGCGAATAATAAACAACTTTTCAATTCCATATAGGAAATATATAATTAAACGCAAATAATACAAACTACTACTCCAAGCGCATTTTAAGTTTCGCAAATTTAAAGTTCCTCCGCAACAACAACAACAACAACAACTTAATAATAACATAAACTAAAGCTATTCCAAAACTGTAAAGTTAAAAAGTTTCTTCTAATTTTCCATGTTGAATAACAGAAATTCTACATAACGTACTAAAAACAACATGCAATTATCTTGTTCAAATTGCGGTGCTTTATTGTTGTTGCTTGTTGTTTAATTCAAATTCTTAATACTGTTAGAGAGATAACGTTTTATGGAAATGACGAAATGCCATACAAATATATTCTTCTCTCATCCATTGCAAGAAAGTATTACGTTGTCTAGCAGATTTTAAGGGATGGACGAATTAGGAGTAACACACTTATGCTCGCGATAATATTGCTTTAATTCAATTTTAAATTGGTACGAATATTTTTAATTTTATAAAATTTAGCCATTATGTGTCATAGGTTTAATTAATATCATTGAATCTTTTAAGGTTTTAATTAGTAGATTTTTTCAGTTAATAAAATTTACGATTGCATTTATTTTTATTTGTGGAAGCATTCGAGAGAAAACCACTTATAAAGAACAAACATTTAATAATGGCAGTGCTTTAGATTCTAGTTTCAGTAAGAAATTGCAATTTCTTAATATCACCATTATACTTTACTTTTCTCAGAATGCAATTCCGTTTCCTCGCTTCTTTATGTTTCTCGTTTAGAAAACTTTTTCTGTTATTAATTGCGTACATTTAATTTGCATGAAAGACGAGCATTAAAAGAACAAGTGGCGTTCTCTCCAGCGAAATGAAATATGGTTTATGATAGTTTCACTTAGAAAGGACATAATTAAGAATTATTATTAATCTAAATTGCAAATTGCACACTAATAACGACAACTAGCCAGTAATAGTAATAAGTCAAATGGAACACTGGCTACTAATAATTCATTGTTACACCGAGTTTAATTTACCTGAATCGTGGTATAAACAATAATTAAATTTACAAATATACTAATTACTAATTGACTATAATTTTCTAATTAACACCCAAATATAGTAAATAATTGTCGATAAATAATTTTATGCATGACGTTCAATAGTAAATCAACGTTTATACGCCATAATGGAACTTATCAATGCAACAATAATGATGGTTAAATGGGGCACGCAGATAGATCTATGGAAAATTCAAACGTTGCCTCATAACTAGCAAACGTCAATTTTAGTTTATTTTTGTTATGCATTTGATTTCGAAATCAATTTATTTAATAACGATATTTCGAGGATTAACAATAAAATCGTTTAACGGCATCTAAAACAACTTTTCTGGCACAATACGGTTTCGAGCGTGACATTCATTATGTATATTCGCTTACCATCATCATCGAATGCTTTGTATTTAATTCCAAAGGTACAATAAAATAATTTATTCATCATATTTAATTGTTAATAATAACACTAACGGTTCCCATTCAAGACGACAACTTTATTTTCTAATTAAACCAAAACAAAAAGACGGGGAATTAAAATTCTTTTCGATTTCTGAATTATCAACGGCAAGTTTATTTTCGTGAAAATAACGATTTGATTTGAAATTTGAATTCGCTTAGCGAAAACCTCGTGGAGACTCGATTTGACTATAAACTTGTACATGTGACTTGCTCTTGTACTTTCTTCGACAACTTCTTGTGGAACGTGTATACGAAGTAATTAAGCAATGCATGAAACCGGTAGAAGTAGGTTATAGCGTTGCACAAAGGAATACACATATTATTGGTAGAGATCATCAAACCATAAGGTCAAAATAATATGAGTTTAATTATTTAAAGTACGCGCGTACAGTTTGATAAGAAACGAATGTGCTGTAAACTGAAATAACTCCAGTTCAAATTGTTTAATAAATTGAATGATAGTTTTTTTTTAATCAGTTATTTGTTCAGTTGTTTGTTATTTAAATAAATTAGGATCGCGAAATATTTGATGATTGCGTTCGGGAAACGTTTATTGATAAAATATAAAAGTATAAATTAAAAATGCATAACATACGTACTCATTTGAATAATAATAGCAATAAAGGGCCGTCACTTTAGGATGAAAAATAACGTTTTTACATTAAACATTCTATTATTATATCACATAAAAGTCGCAACTATTCTCAACTTAAAAACTACCATTACTATTACTCGTAGTTCTACTCCACAACGACTATTATCATTACTACAACTTCTACTACTACCACTACGTGCAGCAGCAGCAGTAATAGAATCACTTCCTTCCTGTTGCAGTAGCAGCATCAACATTTTTTCCGTTTCTTTTTATCTCTCACATATATTTACACGTTTCGACATACATAATGTACGTTCGAAGAAGTTAGCGAGATGGAAATAGAAAATTGAACGCCGCCCTTAAATAAACACAACTTTTCTTATAAACGAAATTGAGTTCTAATAATATTATTTAAAATCGAAACGTACTACTGTCGCCTGCACCGCACCGAATAACTTTCTTTTATGATGGAAACTTTGGCTATAAACCTATGCAAAAGCACCACGTTGGTGTGTGTGTATGTGCACAAAGGTTAATGGGAAAAGAGAAAACCAAGACACGCCGCGTGCATTTGTGTATGACTGCGCTCAAACCTCCTTCTGGCGTAGAGCTGCTATATAATAATAAAGTGGCGAAGTCAACGGCCTAAGACATTTCTAAAATGCCTCTTTTTCATTCAAGTCGGTCTTGTTTTGTAACCGAGGAGCGGAAATATCCTGCGACTACGAACGTTTACGTTCCTCTTGATTATAAATATAAAATCGACGATCACGCGGAGAGTTACAAAATCCTTTTGATAATAATTTCCTGGTTAATTAAATGATAGTACGAACTGCTCGCGATGACCTAAATTGCTTAAAAACCAATAAATAAATCGAAGGAAGTTCCACAAATAATTTGTTATTAAAAACGCACGAAATATGTTTTTTTAAATAAGAGGGTTTAAAGATCCGAATGAAAAACGACCTCTTCTTGTGTTGGTTTACTCGTTTGAAATTGGAAACAACCAGCAAAACTCAAGATAATACGTGGTAGTAGAACTCAGATGCACTTCAATAAATGCATTCGAACCTTTCGTTTTGTTTCATTCTTAATTCTTTAATTGTTTTGCTGAAAAGATACGCACATTTGAATGTATACGAGCAGATAGATGCGACAACAAGAAGATTGATGGATTTGTCGAACTAGTTCCTTTGACCTGACGTTTGTCCTTTGAGATAATAAAAATGCTGTTTATGTGTGCGTAGAGCGAACAATCTTTCAGTGATCGGCAATTATCTGAATACTGCACAGCCAAAATGATATACCAAATCATTCTAAACATTGCTATTGCTTCAGCTATAATGCTGCTATTAAAATTATATCAGCGCTTCTGTTTCTGTGACGCTCATAAATTACCTGGACCGCCGAGTGATTTTCTTTTGAGTAACGTGAAGGAATTTGGATCGAATAACGAAGGTAACGCACGTTAATCTGATAATCATCGAAATGAAATTCCATTTCCGATAGATTCGTTTAACGGATTGCAAAGGTTGAAGAAGTATTATGGTGCAATTGTACGCATATGGCAGGGGCCGATCTTTTTGAAAGTTATAGTCAGCGATCCCAATTTTGTCGAGCAAATATTATCCTCAAACGTGCATCTGAACAAAGGGGATGGCTATAACAGTTACAAGCCGTGGCTCGGCGATGAGGGATTATTAACTGCAAAAGGTAAATAAAGGCATTTTAATCTTTAAAGGAGATAAAATAAACGACCTATGAAAAATTTTAATTTTTGCAATAGAAACATTTTTTTTTGTATTATGATAAATAGTTTCTAATCGGAGGAATGTAAATTGAGCACGTTAAAATAATTCCTGCGTAACAACTCAACTAAATTAAATAAAAAATGTTTTAATTGGCTTCCAGGCGATCTTTGGCGTATACAAAGGAAACTCATAATACCAACATTCCATTTCAAGATATTGGACGGTTTCTTCCGCATTTTCAATCGCAAGAGCAACACTTTGTTGGAGATTTTGATGCGCGAGGGCGCAAAAGGTCCGGTGGACGTTTACCCATTTTTAAAATTGTACGGTCTAGACGTTATTTGCGGTAAGCGCGATCCGAAATCACTTTAACCATCGCTTTACTTTCCTTCCATCGGTCTCGCAGAAACATCGATGGGCGTCAACGTAAACACTCAATTAAACGAGAACAAGGAGTTCGTGATGGCCGTCGAGGAGTTTCTCGAGATCTTGATGAGAAAGTATTTCTCCGTCCTCAAACATTTCCAATGGTATTATCGATTCACGGAGGATTTTAATAAAGAACAGCGCGCAATTAAAACGTTGAAAGACTTCACGAAGGCCATAATATGGAATAGAATTGAACAACGTAGGGCACGTGACGGAAATGTTGATGAAACGGACGGCGATGCGGACGCGGAATTCGGAATTAAAAGGAAGACGGCTTTTCTCGACTTGTTATTAAATTTAAAGGACGACAATAAACTGACCGAACGCGAACTGAATGATAACGTTAACACGTTCCTATTCGCCGTACGTATCCACTCGTCGATTAAGACGATAATTTTGGATGAATATCACAATCGACGGTACGATTTCCAGGGGCACGATACGATTGCGGCCACATTGACGTTCGCCCTCTTCCACGTGGCCAAATGTCCGGCGATGCAGCGGAAAATCGTCGAGGAAATCTTCAGCGTCGTCGGTCGCGATGTTAACGAACCGATTACGATGCGACACGTGCAAGAGATGACGTATTTGGAATGCTTCTTGCGGGAAGTGCTTCGTTACTACTCGCCAGTTCCGTTTGTCGAGCGGAAATTGAGCAGCGACTTCAAAATCGGTACGAAAATTCCTTCAAAATTGCTTCGAGCTCTTGGTTTAAGGCGTTTTTATCAATCGCAGGCGATTACTTGCTACCAAAAGATGCCGGCGTCGTTATATTTATATACGGCGTTCATCACGACGAGAGATACTTCCCGCATCCTGAGAAATTCGATCCTGATCGATTTCGATCGGAGAATTCCACGGACAGGCATCCGTTCGCCTTTATACCGTTCAGTGCGGGCCCGAGGAATTGCATCGGTTGGAAATTCGCAATGTTTCAGCTCAAACTTACGTTTGCAATTTTATTGAGGAAGCTCGAATTCAGTGCTGTCGTGCCTGAGCATAAATTGCGACTTGCGAATGATGTGATATTAAAATCGGTAAATGGCACTCCTGTCAATGTTAGATCAAGAATTTTACGTACGGACGACGAATAAATTCGCCATCGTGGGGAATAAATTTAGTGCTATCGCATTTGCAAAAAATAAGAGACAATTATCGAACGTATTTAAACAAATTGCGATGATATTGCAACAATAACCGCATAAATCATGCACAGGACGAATTAAATTTAAATTTTGACACAATCTATGTACATGCCATTTTAATAAGTGATTTATTTGCATACTTTCGTTTTTCTGTTATGCCTATGATTTTTTTTTTACTTTTGAACTTTGTTTTACTAGTTTATAAACGTGCAGTTGAAATTTAAACAAATTTAGTCTGCATCAATTGCGAGTGGGACGTTTTAAGCCGAAAGAAAATGTTATTTTCTTTGGTATCGCTCTCATTAATAATCTTCTGCGTCGCATTATTGAGGCTACATCAGCGATACTGTTTCGGCGATTCTTACAAAATACCAGGACCGCCGTGCAAATTGCTCATCGGCAATTTAATCGACATCGGTTTCAATTTGGAAGGTAATAGAAATTAATTCCGAAAGGATTTTATTATAATCGCCGTCTGCTTTTCACGCATCCAAAGAAACTTTTAGTAATTTCATCGAATTAAGGAAAAAATTCGGCTCGTACTTTGGCCTCTGGATGTCGTCGTTCAGCTACAGAATCGTCTTATCCGACCCGGATTCGTTGGAACAACTTCTCTCGTCGCACGTACATTTGGAAAAAGGTGCCGGCTACAAAGCGCTAACGCCGTTATTTGGCAACGGATTAGTTAACGCCGATTGTAAGCTTCTCGCTTATAGAAATATAAATAGTTGCCAACAACTTTCTTTTCTGGTCTCGACACAAAAGTACCGCATTGGAAGAAAAGCAGGCGACTTCTTTCGCCGTGTTTCCACGCGAAAGTGATGGAAACGTTTACCGACAGAATCAATTCACTGAGCGGCATTTTCACCGAAATCTTGGCGGATAAATCGAAATTAGGCCCAGTCAACGTGCTCCCCTGCACGTTATTATACGGCTTCGACGTTGTCTGCGGTAGGTTCTAGCAAAACAACGCTTTCGCATCGAAACGTAATTTAATATTGCAGAGACCATAATGGGCGTACGAATGAAGACGCAAAAAGTCGAGAATATGCAATACGTGAGTGCGATAGAGAAGTATTTCGCGATGTTCACGATGAAATTCTATTCGATCCTCCGCCGCATCGAGGCTTACTACCGTTTAACGAAAGATCATCGGATCGAGGAGAAATCGTTGCTCACCATCAGAGATATAACGCGGAAAATTATCGGCGATCGAGAATTTTGCCGCAACAGCGTCGATAACGATTTCGAATACATCAAGACGAAAAAAGCCGCTCTGCTGGACAAACTGTTGGATTTGCAGAAGGAGGGCGAACTTACCGATAAAGACGTCTTCGATCAGGTCGTCACTTTCCTAGTAGCCGTACGTAGTTCGTTCTGAATACGTTCGATTGACGATTTCGCGTACTTTTTCGATTTGCAAAAGGGCCATCACACATTCGCAACTAGCGCGGCTTTCACGTTATACGAATTGGCAAAACACCCGCAAATACAAGCGAAAATGTTCGAGGAAATCGAGGAGGTAATCGGCAGCGAGCGGACGATAACGTTGGAGCATCTTAAAGGATTAAAATATCTCGAGCTCGTCATCAAGGAGAGCTTGCGAATGTACCCGCCGGTGCCGATCATCGAACGACGCGTAACGGGCGATTGCAAACTCGGTTAGTACTTTAAGGCGCAAAATTTTCTTTACTGTTACTGCTCTCGCAGGCAATTATCGTTTACCGAGCGACACCAACGTTCTTATATACATATACGGGTTACATCACGACGAACACCTTTACGAAGAACCGGAAACGTTCGATCCGGATCGATTTTTGCCAGAGCACGTTGCCAAAAGACACCAATTCTCTTACATACCTTTCAGTTATGGCCCTAAAAGCTGCATTGGTGAGCCGATGTAATTAACATTTGTTATGCTTCGGCTAACGTTATTGCTTGCAGGATATCCGTTCGCGATGCTAACATTGAAACTGACGATAGCGTGTATCGTTAGAAAATTCGAATTAACACCAGTCGTTCCCGAGCACAAGCCCAAACTTTTCGCGCAAGCTACGTTAAAGAGCGCAAACGGTTTACCTGTAAATCTTAGAATTAGATCGTAACTGTTTGTATAACACATCAACCTTCTATCTCATTTAATTGTTCTGCGATTTATAACGAATAATAAAAAGCTGCACAAATTACGTTCTAAGGAATAATCGTCTTCGGTATTGTGTGTTGCCTGACAGTTTTTAATGTATGCATTCGCCAGCGTTATAATGCGCTTAATCTGGCGAAAAGTTTCCAAATCGGCTTAAATGTACGTGTTCGAATCTCTGGACTGATAATTTCCAGGAAGTTGCTTGTCTTACGTGTAATACGATTTAAGGACCGCGAGCAGATCGAACGAACTTTCTTTGTGCATATTCAACTAGCTTTCACGTCGTTTACTACGTAACTTTGGACATACCTTTGTACGCTCGCTTTGTAATTCCACGTTAACGATTAAAAGGATGAACTTGCCAATTTTATAAACATTTTGCAACTTGCACTTTGCCGAAAAGAGAGGAAGGAGATAGGGAACTGAGCGAACGAGCTACAATTAGATGTGGATTAAAGAACGTTGGCCTTAGAAGTGATTAGCGTATTCGCGATTGCCTGTCGAGCCTCGCACGTCGCAAATCAATTGCAAAATGCCTCATTTTTGCTGGATAATGGCTCGTTTTTTGCGTAAATACGCCAATAATGAAAATATTCGCTCGATTCTTTCACTTTCTCCAATCGAATCGAGCCCGTAGCAATATGTTCATCTACTTGTCGTGCATTTTGCTCGTCATCCTAATTCTATTATTATTATTTCCGCTTGCAAAATCCCAGGACCTCCGGGCATTTTGCTCTTTGGCAACGTATTCGCCATCGGATTCACCGTGGGACGTACGTAAACACTTCGGAGACAAATTGAATACATGAATTTTTCACAATTCGCACTTGTTTGCACTAGAAACGTTCGATAGCTTCTTGAGATTGCGACAGAAATATGGCGCTTGCTTCGGCGTTTGGCTGACATCGTTCCATTTCAGAGTCGTCCTATCGGAACATCGCGCCATCGAACAAGTATTGGCGATGCATTTGAATAGGGGAAATGTCTATAACAAGTTCGACGCATTGTTCGTCGATGGATTGCTAAACAGCAACGGCGAGGATTGTGTTTATTAAACCCTGCGTCTATCTGGAATATAATTTGCATCTCGTTTCTAATATTCCCGTGGCAGTTTGGAGGACGAATCGTAGATTGTTGTCTCGCGCGTTTCACGCGAAACTATTGGAGGAATTCGCGGAAACGTTCAATAGCGTTGAAGAGGAAATCGCCAGAGGGACCGATGGATGTATTTCCGATGTTGAAATCGTACGCGTTCGATGTCGTTTGCGGTAAATTATTTCGCTAGATCGCCGAATCGGATCCAATTAAACGCGATTTGCTTCTCCACTGATAGAAACAATGACCGGCAGCAGTTTTAGCGTACAGCTAAACGACGATTCCGAGTATTTGGCGGCGATCGAAGACTATTTGGATGTGTACATGATGAATTTTTTTTCGCGCGTCACACGCATTAAGTGGTATTATCGCTTAACGAACGATTACAAACGAGAACAAAGGTCGACGAGGATTATTAAAGATGTGACGGATGTAATTATGAAGAAGCGTCGCGCGAGAAGAAAGAGCGACGAGCCGATCGATAAGTGGACAAATGGCGGGAGAAAGAGCGCGTTGTTGGATTTAAAAGATAAAGGTGTTTATGGCTGTACGTTTCTATTGCAAAAAAAAGATTGACGTTTAATTGCACGCTTCTTTAGGGTCATCACACTGTGGCCTCCGCTTTGGCCTTCATACTGTTCGAACCCGCCAAACATCCGGAGATTCAAGCAAAAATCGTGAAGGAAGTTCGCGATACATCACGCACGAGAATTAAAATATAGGGAGAGAGTGATTAAAGCAGGTTTACGCATGTATCCAACGGTGCCATTCATCGAACGGACGCTTTTCGAGGACTGCAAAATTGGTTCTTATTGCATTTGATTATTTCGAATGAAATGCATTTTTATTTTTTTAAATTTTTGCAAACGATTCAGGCGATAGCAACCTATTAAAAGGCACCCGCATCTTAATCTACATCTACGGATTACACCACGACGCCAAATTCTATCCGACTCCGGGCGAATTCGATCCGGATCGATTTCTACCGGAGCGCTCGCAGTCGAGGCATTCGCGTGCTCACATTCCGTTCAGTCGCGGACCGAGGAATTGTATTGGTAAGTAAGTTCGGGGGGAAACAGATGGCAATAACGGGACCGATAAAATGCGTTCAATTTTAGGTCTGCCGTTTGCGATGTGCGAAATGAAAGTGGGTATTGCGAATATTTTGAGGAAATTAGAATTGGTCGCGATTACACCTGAACATAGGCCGATATTATGCTGTGACGCCGCATTGAAAAGCCTCGACGGCTTGCCGATCGATGTTAAGATCAGATGAGGAATACGAAATGATGATGATGAAGTAATAAATTGAATATGGATGGAGATACGCCCGGTTGGAATGATTGTTTAAATAACGTCTCGGGAATCCTCCGTCGAAGGTTAAATACGGTTTCGGTGAAGCACATTTTGCAGAAATAAGAACTTTGCGTTGATAATAAGTAATTGGATAGTTTCGATTCAATTATACAAATTTGCTTCCAGAGTACGATTTCGTATCTGGCAAATATTTGCTAAAGCTTTTGCACGCTTTAAACTAACCATAAAGTTGATACGATATTTACAGATTTTAATCAGTAATAATATACAGAAGTTATGATAAATATTAGTTACTACTTAGATTGAAGTAGATAAAAAAAGGATTAGCAAAAAGTCTTCGCGTAATTAATGTTAATTTTAAATTGGATAAATAATAATACTTCAATTTTAATATCTTTTTGCGACAATTATTGCAATTAACTCTTATTTAAGAAGCAGAATATTAATTATTTTATTTTATGTATACCCATTCGACATATCCCTCATTTTTATTAACAATTATTGTGATTGACGTTTCATAAAACGATTTATTATAATTAAATAATTACAATTCAAACTTTTGTATGTGATTTTTTTAGTGCCTAATAATAAAAGGATTACTTGACACGTTTGGCACAATTTTAACGAAGTGTTTTCCAAACAGTAATTAATTGCCTAATCATTTCGTATTCGCAAAAAATTTGGATCCGTTAATTATCGAATGAAAAAATATAATATAAACATTTTTTGTTTATAAACATGCTGAAATAACAAGATTGAATAATACCCAAATTAATATTAAATGATCGTTTTGGATCAAGTGAAATGTAAAAAATAAAATAAGGATTTTATCTGTTAAAGATCTACAATATATGAAAATCTATAACAAAGAACATGAGGAGGTGAATGTAGAAATTTGATGTTCGACTAAAGGGCATGATCATTATACACGCGAAGCATAATGACCTTTGCCTTTATATTCTAAAATATAATAATCAGGGCTCGTGTATCGTTTTTTTTTTCAAGATAGTTAAAATTATTTTATTAGAAATGTTATTAAGCGTGGAAATTTGATGAAAGAAAAAACATATGCTACACTAATATTGCAAAATTTGTTTACAATAAATAAAGGTTTGGATTTTGAACTAATCGTGGAATAACAATAATCAAATACGATTAATTAATACACCTCACATAATCTTATTGATTTTTTAACAATCGCCAACAATTACTAATACGAAATAACACCTTGACCTCTCTTATTGCGAAAAGGATTCCGATTTGTGCAAAAAAAAACAGATCGCATTATGTGTCGATAATTGATGTGACTTTTACTAATATCTTATAATTAGTTTGTTTAATGAAATTTTCTAATCATTTCTAAGCACATTAATTTTAATTAATTTTGATAAATTCTAACGTAAAGTCAATTCACCACGAATCTATGATGACCTTCACCTGACATTAAGAAATCTAGTTTATTTGATAAAGCGATAATTCCTTTGCCACTGGCCAAGATGTGAATGCTTTCTGAACAAAGTAGGGCAAAAGATTTATAACATAAGTTTAGTTTAGCATTTTTTTTTTCGGTCATAACTTCGCAAAATATTCAAACAATTTTAAAGGTCACAAACCATCGAATCGATAAACGTAATCGGTACAGTCCTGCATCTCTTTTCATTAATTGTGGGCGCCGATATAAAACTAAACAAAGCCACGTGAAAAGGAGATTGTTCGCATCAGTTTCTATTCAAATATCGCCCGAGCAAGATGTACGAGACGGCGTTATTAACAATCGTCTTAACTGTAATTTTAATAATATTGTTCGTTTGTTATCGTCGCTTGAAATTCAAGTCGGTCTCGCAAATACCTGGGCCGCCGGAATTCCTATTCTTCGGCAACTTATTGGAGTTCGGCAATTCGCTATCAGGTCAGACAATTCTCGCGACAAATCCCTCGGATTTCACGTCCAATCTCGCATTTTCCTTCCAGACGTGTTTGCCGCTCTGGTCAGAATCAATAAACAATATGGACCGATCGTTAGGATATGGGAAGGCCCTCTTACGTTGCGCTTAATGCTGAGCGATCCGAAGTATTTGGAGATCATAATGAGTTCGCAAGTGCACATCGAGAAACCGGCCAATTACGATTTGTTCAAGCCTTGGATTGGCTTAGGATTAATCACGAGCGCCGGTAAGTTCTTTTTATTGCGATCGGAGGAAATTATTGTTAATTAAGGGCAAAGATTAGTTAAAGCTTCATGTTACGTTCGTAAACCCTCTGGCTATTGTTGCTTTAAATTACAGCATGAAGAACAGCATTGCTGGAGTCGCTAATTTGTTCTATTTATAAACAATTGATAACCGTAATGAAACTTGAGAAGGAATCGGCCAATTTTTTTTATAAATATATCCTCGCAATTCTAATTAAATGAAACACTGCTCATTAATGAATTGTTTTAATTGATGCTTTTAGTTAATCGTGAACAAAACAGGGGATCTTAACGTGCATCTAAATTTAGTCACAAATTTTAATTATTATTTGTATTGCATGCTCATGTTGTTCGTATTTTGAATACGAAGTTTGAAAGTTAATTTATTATTCGCAAAAAAGCAATCGTGTTTGGAATAGACGATTTTCTTTTCTATAATTTATGTATTATCAATATATAATTAAGTTATTAAAAAAAATATTTAAAAATAGATTTTCCCTTTCCGTACCTATCGATAATGAAATGTTTGACTAAATGCTGCCCTTGAGAACATTCAATTAGATAATTACGTAATTCTGGTCACATAATGATATCTGCGAATGTATAATAAGTAATTTGCGTATTCGTAAATATACAAGAAGTGGTATTGAAACAAAGACAAAATTATTTGGAATTGCAAATTATAATAATGTGTATAAAGTTTCTTCCAATATGTAAAATTGAAGGTCGCTAATTCGTTGTTAATTTTTGTTATTTTGATAGTCACCATTATACAAGCGACAATGAAAATATATTAATAACTTCTCTTAAATTTCCTACATTACTAATAATTCTGACAGACGTTCAAACGTTTCATCTAAAGTTCACTTTTCTTCAGTTAAATAATTATTTCGACGATAATGATGATGATGATTGTTGAACCATATTTATTTGATGATTGTTTAGAGACGTAGTTGTTGTAAACGTTGACATTAAATTAAAACTAATTACTTTTTTGTGCACGCAATTATGTTTAGTTAATGTTGATAGAAATTTATGTGAATAGCGATTAGTTTAATATCAAATAATTTATGTATTCCACGATTTATGGCCCCAAGACTTTAAACGATAATAATATTGAGAAGACGTCATCCAAAAGAAAAAAAAAACAGTAAGATATTGTTGAATGGTTTCGAAAAGAAAAATCATATGAAAAGTTAAAGTTCACAGAAGGAAAAATCGTCCTCCGGGGAATTATTGATCTTATGCTGTTACACTGCCATTCAGAGAAGGAGAAAGACAGAGAACAAATAATACGTGAAAGAAAAACTCGTATATCTTAACACAATAGAACACTCGTTTTTTTCTCTTTATTGTTATTCCACCAGAATAGACAATAGACAGAGAGAAGGGCAAAAAATGCGAAATTCAATAACGATTTGCATAATAAAAAATAATGATGGCTATAGGACACTGAACGTAATGATAAATTTAATTGCATTTTAAATGAGGTTGCAGCATCCTAAAATAAAAAGTCTCCATTCTCTTCCTCATTTTTGCTGTTGTTGTCACCGTCAAAATGCATGCATGCATGCACTAATTTTCATTTATATTATCTTATACACGGAACGCTGAAGGACACTTGACATATTTCTGCTTATAATAGTGACTAGAGATGAAAAAAAAAATTGCTAGTTTGTGTAAAATTTCCATTGTGCCGTCATCGAGGACGAAGAAAAATTAATTAGAACATTTGAAGTGAACGGGAAACGAATTAATTTTTTCCTCCCGTTTGGTTTTAAGGTCCCGAATGGCGGAAGCACCGGAAATTGATAACGCCGACGTTACATTTTAAAATATTGGAGCAATTCTTCGACGTTTTCAACGTGTGCGGCGACGTCTTGGTCAATCAGTTAGAAAAGGAAATTGGTAAACAGGAAGTCGACATTTTCCCAATTATGAAACGATACGCATTAGACATCGTCTCCGGTAAGATTCGATTCGAACAAATCTTGATCTCGCTTAACGGATCATTGTTACTGCAGAGACGTCGATGGGCGTGAAGATTAACGCTCAATTAGACGAAAATCCGGAATACGTGGGCGCCATTCGCCAATTCTTGGACATATTGATGCGAAGATACTTTTCGTTGCTGAAGCGTTTCGATCTCTATTACAAATTCACCGAGGACAGTAAGATCGAGAAGAAAAGCGTGCAGATTTTGAACGATATGACTAAACGCGTCGTGGAGAATCGTAAGATTGAACGCATGAGGAATTCGGAGAAGGGCGACGAATTGGAGCAGGAGTTGGGCATCAAGAAGAAAGTGGCTCTCCTGGATTTGTTGCTGGACCTCAAGGACCAATTCACCGACAAGGAACTGTGCGACGAAGTGAATACGTTCTTTTTCGCGGTAAAGACGACACGAACGCAACTCGACTTGTCGCACTATTAATCGGCTACTTTCCTCATTTACAGGGCCACGACACAATCTCTTGCGTTCTCAGTTTTTGCCTGTTCCAAACGGCCAAATGCCAAGAGATGCAACAGCAAATGCTGGAGGAGATTCACTTGGTCATCGGCGAAGATAAAGATACGCCGATCACGTTGACTCACGCGCAAGAGTTGAAGTTTATGGAGAGGTTCATCAAAGAAGTGATGCGATTTTATCCGCCAGTGCCGTTTGTTGAGCGGCAACTAAATGTACCGGTTGAAATAGGTAAAAATTGTGCAGAATTGTGCAAAATTTCCGCGGCGTTTGTTAACAAATAAAAACTCGACTCCAGACAAATACACGATACCGAAAGGCACGAGGATCATGTTGTTCTTACACGGGGCTCATTACAACGAAGAATACTATCCGAATCCGGAAAAGTTCGATCCCGATCGCTTCCTGCCGGAGAACGTCGCGTCCAGGCATCCGTACGCGTTCATACCGTTCAGCGCCGGGCCCAGGAATTGTATCGGTACGTAAATTAATTATTCGAATATAAAGGAGCGATTAATTAATTAATCGATTCCATCCAAAGGTCAACGGTTCGCGATGGCCGCTTTGAAGTACACAATGGCAAACGTGATACGCAATTTCCTATTAGAACCAATCGTGCCCCAGCACAAGTTCATCTTCGGCAACGATTCCATATTGAAATCGATGAACGGCATTCCGATACGAATCAAATTGCGGCACTAAAAGTGATTATACTTATGTAATTAATAACCTAGATTAAATTGAATCGTTTAATAAGCGATGCAAATACGTATGTACGTAATTAAAGTAGATGCTTCTTGTATGTTTGATTATCAAATAATTTCGCGTTAGTCTGATGAAATTAATACGGTTACGGTTATTTTGTGCTAGAAATTACTCAAAGTTTAAATGATTTGCGTGGAAAATAATGTTAAAAGTCATTTTCGTATCGCTAGCCTGGCGCATCCACCAGAATAGCAGAGTGAAACGTCTTGCTTGTTTCACCCTCAGTAAAGAACTGAAAAGAGGTGATACTAATCGTTTAAGTTAATTTAATTTTATATTAATTCTATAATTCTCATCTCATGTTTTAGTACCTTTTTAACCAAATAAATAAATTGTAAATGCGATATTGGTTTCATTAACGTTAAAAGCGCCACTTCTCCCTAAAGCTTTTCAATGAAATCTGAGAACAAGAATGATTAGCCGACGCAAAAGAATACATTATCCCCATGTTGTTATTATTATTATTTTAATTCCTTTGAGAAAACTACGTAAGGCCGCTTTTCGTCGAGAAATCATTGGAATCGGGTTTCGTGATCTTCCCATTATTTTCTTTCTTAAAGGGACGTTGAAAAAGAAATGGTCGAATGGTATCATTAAATTCCAAATACGTTTTATTCCTCTAAAAGAGAAAAGCAATTCCCAAACGAAATGGAAAACGAAGCAAAGATTTGTAACGAATATGACATATATTTATAAGCCCCCTTTTCGTCCGCTTTTCTTTTATCCTTGGTTTAACGACGAAGCTAAAAAAAAAGGAGACTTGTTGCTTCATCAAGTGATACAAATATAGATTTGTAAAAATAGAATGAGCGTAACGAAAATAGAATCGGTAGAGTATAATTTATGAGTGCACGCAACTATTTCGTATTAAAAACTAAAGGAGGAATTCAATCAATAACCATTCCGTTCCTTCGTAATTGAGAAATCGTGGTGGTAACGTTTAGAATTATTGCCAATCTAAAATTGAAGCTTTACACAAAGAAGTTTGCAGAGCGGAGAAAACTTTTCAGTTTATGCATCATAAAAAATATTTTTCGTCTACAATAATTAAAAAATATCATATGAATACCTAAACTAATCGATAATAATATTATGTGAGCCAGTTTCAGGAATGTATTTCACGAGGATACTTGACTTATTCATGAGATGCACTCGACAAATTTGCAATCTATAACAACAACAACGTCAACTAAAAAGAAGAGCTTTCGCTATTTTTAAAAATAAAACCGTTTTGTTAACATTGTTCCAAGCTGCATAGATTATTTTACGAGCTGTTCTAAAAATGGAGGAAAGCTTTAAATTTAAATAAACCCGTTTTTAGTTCATTCATTTACGTCCCATTTTCTTTTTCGTCCTTCTATCCATCTCATGCTATTCTTTGTTACAGTGTTTAAGTTTTTATTAAATGAAAAATCGTTTACTTCCACAAAACGATTATTAGTGCCCTATTAAAAGTAGTGTTTTCCTTTTCCACTGTCACATTTCGTTTCTTAAAGACATTATGAAATTATGTTTTGCGAACTTTTGTCGTCGTATCTTGTCACTACGATAAAAGCGCAACATTTTAAACGATTTATGTTTCTTTCCTATATTATAAACGAAGAGAGGATTAAATTCTTGTACTTACCAACCATTTTGATGTAGGTCGTTGCATTTGATTCGGTGGTCTCGATTTGAACGCTCTCTTGCTTCTGAAAATTAATGAAAATTAATTGTATTAGAATAAATTAGGTAACTCGAATTGTCTATGCAATTAAGTCTGACTCTTAATATCTAGTTTCAAGTTTGACGACGAAAAAGCTTCGATTCCTTCGATGTTTAAATAAGGAAAATGCTTTAATGATCCTTAATTTTCATATTCAGAATGCCCAGTTATTCGAACGTAAGCTTTAATAAACTAAATTCGTATCAATGTATCACCGTTCCGATTTAAAAATATAGAAGCCTTTTGTCCCGGTGAAACCCACACAAGCAATTTTGAACCTCTACAACTATCATCACGAGACAATTTCGCGAACAACTATTTATTTAATGTTCTGAAAATCCTTTCATCATCAAATTAAACGAACTTAATGCTTGTAAATTTCGTTAATGGGCTTTTAAAGAGACGTAAATGGGAAATGTAGAATCCGTAGAGAATAAAATTTATTATTTCGTAATATAATTTATAAGCAGACGTAGAATTCTTATAGGGAATCCAATTTTCAATAAGTAACCTTATTTCTGGATATTTATTTATATTTATATCTTTCTATCAAACCGAAGCCAATATGAAACAAAGATAATTTAATGTAGCATTACGGAAAAAGAAGGAGAAAAGGAGGAACACCGAAAGGCGAAGAAAGGGAAAAGAAAATGGAGAAATGGAGAGAGAAGGAGGAAACTCCAGAAATCTCTCGGCAAAAAGGATTTCCCGCTGCTCAATATTTTATGGGCAAATGGAAGAAAGATGTCCGATGATGGTGTAGAGTGGTAGAGTAGCTAATAATATTTCTCATTTCGTTCTACTTCCTCATAGTAAGTTACTATTTTTATGGGATAAAATTTCGCACATTCTTTTTTACTCTATTAGTTTCGCTTCTATGAAATCTATAATAACATATATTTTCAATATAAAAGCAAAGGTCCGCAGAAATTAATTTACATTAAATATAGGATGGTTGCAGATTAATTATGTCCATGAATAGAAAAAGGGCAGAATGGAATGAGGAGAAAATCAATAAGGTTTACTTGTTCATGGAAAAGTAATAAATGTAGCCCTATATTAATAATAATAAAGTCCAAGGATATAAATGCATCTGTGATTTACAAGATTCAAATTGTGTAATATTTGCAATTCAAATAGGAACATGGGTAAACAGAAACTATTATCACTATTACTACTGCACCATTACTATTACCATGTTATTACTATCATTACCATGAAACTTTTTCCGAAATGAAAAAACGTAACATGTAAAGCCAGGATATGCAGGACATATGAACTCAAATTAATCGATCTTTAATGTTTATTTCCATGATTAATCACTTTAAGAGTTCCAAAATGAGTTTATTGCTATTTGCGCAAAAAAAAAATTTTTGCTTACTCAATTTCATCAAATATTTCAGCAGGATTATCCAAATGTTTTTATGCCTTTCAGTTTATAGCAGGATGTCGTAGTAATTCTAAGGGAAAATATTTAAGCTTCGTTGTTTTCCAATATGAAGCGAAATTGGTGAAGAACGGCTTCTTAAAATCCATAAACGGTTTATCGATAAATGTTAAAGTTCGAAATTAGCATGGAATTGAAAGATTTATTACCGTTATTATCATAATTTGATTTGATTTATGATGATGACGATGATAGTTCCGAAGAAACTTATTTATTTTCTTAAGGAAACGTTATATTGTTCTGGTAACATGCCATCATAACTGGTTGCATGCATAATGTAAATGGAATTTTGCCGTTTAAAGAAGAAGAATATTGTAATTTTCAAAGAGGATTGTTGCCGTCTTATGTATTTTCGAAAAAGCGCATGCATGGCGATGAAGACGAGATAACGAATGTAAGAAGAAGGAGAAGAACCATCGTAATTTAAAGTGAAAGTATTTTATTTAACATAAATTTCTTTAAATCACGAATAATTTTAAATACAAAAGAATAACGAAATCGTGGAAAATGTTAATTACGTTGTAAATGTTAAACGAGCATCTTTACTCGTTTAAACAGGAAAAAGTCAGTCACGTTTTATCAACGCTTTATCATTAAATAAACGATTTTTATCGATTATAAATCCATGGTTTTATGCATTTATAGCATACGATTCAAAGCAAACAATAAATAATAATCACTCGAGAGCCACATGTGTTTGAATAATATTATTTACTATTTTATATTCTAATAAATGTGAAGGCATTTAATGTAGTTATAATTTACATTTCAACTGGTAATATAACAATCGTAAAATGGGTTTAAACGTTTTTTATGATGTTATTAAACATAATATAAAAATAGGCTTCGTCCGTACGAGAAAATATTGGAAATGTATTTGTTTAAAGAAAACAAACATTTACCTCAAAGTTACGACCGCTGAAACATTTGTACAAGCAGATGAAACTTAATGAAATAAGTAAAGTAAAAAAAAAACGAGAGAAAATGCGCGAACCTTTCTCTCTGTGTGCAAGAACCTTAATTAATCCCCATATTAAAATTTTCTATTGAAGGTTTATAACCAGAGGAAAAAATTGAGCTGTATCATAATGCCATCGTTATTTCCTCATTTAAAATTTTAATTTGGACTACCATTACTGTCGCCTTTTTTCCACTTAGAGAAAATAAATTCGCCAATCAAACGCAACATTTGATTACAAATATAAAAATTCTATTTATAAAAATAATTAAAATAAACAAACGTAATACAACGTAAAATTAAACAAAGTAATAAATAAATAAGCGCGTATGCCTTAAATTAAAAAAGAATATATTCTGCTTTTCAAACGTCCAATTACTTTAAGTGGCTGTTTATCTATTCTATCCACTTCTTGTAACTTAATACAACGACAAGTTTACGTGATAAAAAAATTAGAATAAGAAAAAAGTTGAAATATTTATAAACTTAACAAATATTTGCACATTAATTACTCAAGGTTACTATTTAAAGAAAAAATAATAACAACAATATCGACAACAAAAACTCTTTCATATTAACCATAACTTTTACTACAGCTTTATTAAACCATATTTTATTAAAATAAATACGCGTATCTTTAATATAAAATTTAATTAGCTGATATTACAAACGATGTTATTCTTTAATTAACATAAATTGTATGGTTTATTAAATAATATATGTTGGTATTGAGTTACTAAAATTGTTGAAATGTTTTTCCAACATGTTACGTACGAAAGAAAAGAGGCAAACGAATGCCAACTTTATTTCGAACATTTTGCTCCCTTGCCTTTGAAAATTGTTCGTTATTATTGTGCATTCTAATTGAAAATTCATTGAATACGAGTCTTTCAATATCGAATTGAAAATTACTATCTACAAAACACACATGCGTTTATACTGGAATAATATCAAATGCACATTGTGACCATTTTATTGTCCTAATAGAACATTATTATTTTATCGATGGTTGTAATTGAATATACTTCATTATTCCATCTGTAAATATCGTTTATTATTTCAGGTCTTCTGTTAACGTGAGCAAACAAAAATTTGTTAGAGAGAAAACAATTCGTATTTCTTATAAATTAATAATTCATTTTTGTTACTATTGAAACGTGCACTCCATAAGATAACGAAGGAAAAACTTTGGAATTATTTAATAACACCTCAACGAAGTTATTAACAACATCATTGTCGTGAGGGATACGTTCCTTAGTTTCCCATAATTTCTATGAAACATGTAGTTTGCCGCGTACGTGAACGAGGGAAGGATCAACTTTTCGCACATCCGCTCATAATCGTCTTTTCCTAAACTGGTTATCTCTAAAACTCTGCAAGCGCAATTTATGGTTCGCAGTTCGGGACTTATTTATCCTAGTTTTAACACCCACCACTGCTAAGCACACATACAAAATCTCTTCTTACCGACAACTACTTTACACCCCACGTTGCTATTATTCAAACACCTACACTCTCTTTCTTTTACCTCTTCAAACATTGTGTGGTACGGTGCATTATATAAAACTTAAGAAGAAATCTTATGCAGGAAACGCTTTTTCTCTTTAACATTTTTCCTTTGTCTCGTAGATTCTGTAAAGTAAATTTACAACTTGATTATTAGCTTCGTTATCAATACACTCGAGTCCTTTACAACTGCTCGCAGCTGCAGCGATTTCTTCATATGGACCGTAAGAATTATTTTCCTACGCGATGTAATAAAATGTTGTTTCTATTGATAAGGAACGAAGTTTATGTAATATTGTAAAGAGTGGTATTGAATAATTGCAACAATTCTTATAATTGATTACCGATTCTAATTCATTAGAAGCTATCAATTCTACTGTTTCTTCAGGAGGGATTAAAAATGCATTAGTAAAGCTGCGTTTATGAGATAAAAGTTATAAAAGTCCGGTGATAATAAGCATTTCGTTAAAAGATAATCTGGAGTGTGCCCATCAGATAACGTTTAACGAAATAATATCTGGGTTTTCTAGAAATTTTGATAATCTATTTGCACTTTGCATTATGTCAACGTGTGAATATGTACATAATTTTAATTTGCGAATGCCAATTATATTGTTAATACAATTTTTGTTTAATTACATTATCGTACACATGATTTATTACAGTGAAAATGAACTGTTATTAGTTCCGTCAGAATATTACGACGATGTGTTAATTTACATTTGGGGTCTGCTCATATAAAGTGTTTTTCCATTTCGTTTGCTTCTGTGCAACATTACTCTTCATCGAGAAGATGGTATAGAATTTAGTTTGGCATAAATATGAAATTAATTCAAGATTTCTTGAACGTGTAATTCGATATGAACGTAATTAGAATATTTTGTTTAGGAGATAGGAAGTTCGTTGTCTCATCCTGCCTGTCTGTTTTCTTTTTTTTTTGTCGTCAAAATATAACAATGTAAGTTAGGTGGTGGTCTCTGAAAGGGCTTATCGATTTTCTTCTTTGACCTAAAAGTAATTTACCATTTTGCATACAATCTATATACATACATTTTCCATTCAAACGATACTTTCCTCTCATTTTACCCCATCATCTTCGCAACGAATTTTCCGGGTAATATAAGGAGACTTTAATCTTTATTATCAAATGTGAAGGATGGAAAAGAAGTTTAAAATTTTGCTGGTCCTGGCTGAAGTCGAATTGCGTTATCGTATTACCAATTAATATCGAAGAGTTAGGAAAAATTTGTATATATGAGTTAATAAATTATTTTTCTTACGTATGTTCAACAATAAATAATAATGTTGCAATAAATTCAAAGTGCGATTGACTTTTAAAAGGTCAACTTAGTAATTGCAAACGACGTTTACGTATATGTGTATATGTACTTATAAAATAATAACAAACACATACATGAGATTTCAGTACGATATAATAACGTAATTAACGATTTTTATTTTATCACGTTCGTTCTTTAATTTATTTGTTTTTCGAAATTAAATTACCGTCCTTGGTTGGAAAATTAAGCATTTTCCTCTTATCGCTGCCCCAAAACGGAATACATATTTGGCTGAGAGCCAAACAGCAATTTTACGTTCTAGTACTACCGTAATAGTAGATTAGAAATGAAATTGTTCTTATTTCAATTCGATGATAATATATCTTCATTCTCTTTCGTCTTCCTGTCTCACACGAAAAAATAGGAAGTTGCTGCATTGGCGACACAACCATGACATTTATACAATGGCGAATAATGCTATTATGCAGATGCTACGAAATAACGCCACGATTCGCATCGGAATTAGCATAATTTTCACACACATGTAAATACTTTTTGAAATTTAAATTTTAATTACGTCAACGTTCTTTACCTAACGAACGTTAGTTATTACTTCCTATTGTATTTACGATATCCTAGTTAAGGAAAATTATGTTTGAGTGGACATTTACTCTTTCACCAAATTCCCAAACAGTTTTCTTACATTTTTGCGCTCGTTTCTACCACGTAACCTTGACTTTGAAATATTCTCGTTTGTTTGATGTGTTTCATAATTTGTTATCGCCGATTCCTTAAACCTTGCGATGGTCTATGTGAGAGGCCTGAGTGTGAAACGTTAGAAATTTCGAGCTTAAATTGTAAAGGTAGATAACCAACACATCAAAGGCTGAAGGGATCGTTATAATGCTTTATTTATAGATCGACGTGCCGCATTATCATCAAAAGATTTCATACAGCATTTTCTTTTTTATTACCATTCTCCCTCTACTTTTCCTCTCGATTTATCTCTTTATCTTATAGAACATTATTATTATTAAATGCCAATAGCACGTAAACGTATCTACTAATTTAACGAACAAACAGATTATGCTTGTAGCATAAACATATTCGATTCCTAAATTGCATTGATTTTGTTAGTAATTATCAGCTCAAGAAATCCATACACAAACAGATAAGCATCGGCTAAAACATAAAATCATAATTCACAATTATTAAGGACGAATACAGTTGATTCATATCGAAACTGTTGGATCCAGATGCGATTGAAAAGTTCTTATCAAAGAATCTTGTACTAAAATTAATTTTAATCGTAACTCATCCGCTGCTAATAATTGAACAAAAATTATTACGAATCGGATTAAATTTTCCTCAGACTTACAACAAATGATTCCCATTTAAGCGGAGATTATTTTTCATTGGATATTTGTAAATGTTATAAAGTACGATTTTAATTCCTCTCACATTTAAACGAAATGTGGCCACTTTTATATAGCGTTTATTAAATCCCAATAAGTCTTGGGATTAAGAGCATTAATTAAAAGTAATGTTAACAGTAAATAAATAGGATAAAGATGTGTTATTGGTCTATAATCCATCTATAATTATCATTATTTTTTTATTAGTTATTGTTTCTTTTTACTAATGTGCAATACGTGTACGTAATAAAAGGATATCAAGCTTATGCTTAAGCATGATTAAATTATACAATTTAATGTACTGGATGGATTATAAGTAACCATTAGCACTTGTTTATGGATATAAACGGTAATGTAATAAGCAACAAAGTGCAATTAAAACATTTTAAATGTTTTATTAACGTGGAAGATAAAGGCGATTAATTGACCTCCTATGCAGTAATTATAATGCTTGTGGTGCATGACTAATGGCAAACTGATGTGTCGTAATTGTTAACTGAATCCATTACGTATTTTAAATTATGACGTATCTAAGTACATACGCGAAAAGTAGCTTTAATTGTACAAACATTGTATATAAATGTGGTTCCTTTACGATAATAGCATAATTTCATGCGATCAACTAATTATTGAATCCCAAAGCTTTATTATTAAACTATGGAATCAATGCCATCGTTCCAAATTTGTTGACAACCGAAAAAGATTAATTTTGAAATGTTAAAGTTATAACTTTCAATAATAGAAGCAAAGATCTATGATAATCTATTTGTTCAAAAACTTTCAAAGCATAATTAATCATTTTAACAGATTATTAACAATTCTTAAATATATTTCATTCTGACACTCGTCAGAGTTTGCAGCAATATAGAAACTGTTACAAACTTCATTTTATGTAATGTTATCGAGAGGAAAGTTGTAAAAAAATTGGAAACGGCCTGAGTCCGGGAATAAAATTCCTTCGAACAAAAAGGGTCCATCGACTCTATTATCAACTTATTTGGTATTCAATGACGTTCGAAGAGAAATAGGGCAAGAAATAGATTAATACAGTATAGAAAGTAGAAACTATAAACTTTATTCAAAAAGACGGAAACGAGGAAAATAGCAAAGGGAAAAGCGTCTGAATTTAGATTTCCTCTTATTTCTTTTCTATCGTCCACTTTGTCCTTTCTTTCTGTTGACGACGATTAAACCAAATTGAAATGTCGGTTAAACGGTTCTTCCTGATTATTATTAGCAACGTACACGACGAACGTATCTATCGTTTAATAGTTTGAATGTTTGCCGAGAAAGTTGCTCTTTCCATCTCGCTCTCGATCGATGCCATTACGGCAAAACTATTACAATCGATTTGAATTGGTACCATCTTCTACTTCAAATCAATCATCGTTCGCTATTGATGGACACACACAACAGACTCGCGTCTATCTTTCCCTCTATCTATCTGCAGGTCAATAAATGTTGGTCTAGTTAATTTACAATATACAACAGTTTTGATGGTAAATTTATTGTTCGAATTAAAGATAGGCGACCCTCCACGTATAATATAGATGAATAGATAAAATAGACAATGTATACGTGGCTATCTCTCTATTTGTGGTCAACCTCAATTGGCAATTACATTTTATCTGCCTCCGCAAGCAGGTTAATACAATCTACAGCCAATCATGATGTCGTTCGGACCGGAAGTTCATTACTGCATACATCATTCATACATCCTCCATCTAAATTATCTAATAAGAAGAATGGCCATTCTTGTCGTTCGAAGCCATTAACGAACCAGAGCAATTTACCAACGTTTGTCCGTGCTGTCGTTGAAAATGCTCGTTCCATTGTGCGTTTGGCGCTGCTGACGAAAGAGCCGGTGAAAGTCCCCCGCGTCTTTATACGGATTCTAGTCAAGAGTCATTAAAAATAATCGATAGCAGTCATTGCGAACCGTACAGAGAATTGTTTACTGTCACACACACACACACACACAAGAGGTTCACAAAAACGAAAGCAACTAGAGAGTGAAGAAGACGAAGAAACAAAATCTATTCCCAATTCGATACGTCAATCATTGTGACTGTTTCGAATGGGAATAAAACGAGACAAATGGAAGGAACGAGGGAAAAATATATTAAAAAAAAAAGACTTTTGGATAATTGTATTTCCATCAACAATGAAATGAATTGCTCGAATAGAGGAACCTTACAAACTTCGAGTCCCGTCCAATTCGCGTTGAGCGTTAAAGGAAAAGTTGAAACAATAGACGCAATTAAATAGGCACAATCAATTTATGCATCATTGTAATAGACCGGTTTTAATGTATCCGTAATAAAATGCATTTCGTGTTCTAATGATCATTTTTAATTTGTTACCGAACGTGCGAGAAATCTGACGTTCGAAAATATTTTAACATCGATTAAAATGCCGGGAAGCCGAACGTTAAAAAGCGAAATAAAGCGCAAGATCGAAATGAAAGGAGTGAAGTAATCTCTTAGCGCGAATGAATACTTTATGCAACGAAACCCGACAAACAACGAAATCTCTTTTAATCATTTAATTCCGTTTAGAATTGGATTACAAAGGAATTTTAATTAGCGTATTGTAATTAAAGAAACGAAACACCCGGAGAGCCGAAACGTTTTCATTTAGGGAGCCACCTCGACTATCCCGGTCGATTTTATACAATTTTAAATGGATCTCGTCGAAAACCGAAATTACATTACTTTTTAATAAGCCAAGAGCGAGACGGCGAGCGAATTGTTTAACTCGAGCACTTCATACCTTCGCACTTATTACTTTTCCCATCTGCGAGAGGACGTTTTGCCATTTCTTAACATAGTAATAATAACGATAAGATCATCTGCGTGTTAAATCAAATCGTTTCTCCAAGAAGAAAGAAAATGATGACGTTTCTTATTGTTTTCATTGCTGAGAGTCACTTACTTGGCCATGATCTTCTTCGGGTAGGGTCCGTAACTCTTGATACGAATCGCCGCTGCCCCGTCTACTCGGAGCACCACAAACGGCTCTGCGGAAGGCACGGGCGACCAGCGAGCAGAGTCCACAGTGCCGGTCGCCCCTGCGCCTACCCGCATTCTCCACCGTTAGCTCTCTTCGACTTCCATCCCGACAACACGCCACTGCACTGCTTATTACGAACCACCAACACTTTTTCCGTTTCCGTTTTTCTACTCTTCAATTTATTTATTTATTTTTTCGTTCCTCCTCGCTCTGTCCGTTTAATTAATTAATTCCCTTCAGGCGAATCGTATGGATTTCCACTGTGCGAACACAATACCGGGAACGCCGTGGACGAATAGCGCCGTGAAAAAGGAAAACCTCCGCCCCCTATTTGTTGTCCATAACGAATGTCTTGATTTTAATTAAACTCGCCATAATCTTGTTCCGTTCATTTTTGTCTTTCGCGTCCCTGCGTGAGAATAATCAATTTTGCGCTTCGAAGCGTTACAACGTACGGAAACCGATTTAATTGCCGCAATATAAGCGTACGAATAACGTGCAAATGCAAACTGGCCGAATTATAAAAGGATGCAAAGGGGACAAGAAGAGAGTCGGCCCGTTCGAATTGAATTCCTCCGCAACGTTTTGTTCGATGTACGTTTCTTTCTTTTTTAACTAACTAAACCGGAAAATATGATTGGCTATTGTTGGAAACGCGCGTATAAAGGCCGTTCATTAAAATCGAATTTTATCAAAAATATTCCTCTCGTTTCTGTTTTTAATTTGCATTCGATTGCAATTTGAAACATATACGATAAAATCTACGATCAATTTTCATTTCGATGTCTGCAAATTGAAAAATTAATACCTATTCAATATCTTCGCGTTTCATTTCTCTCTCTCTCTCTCTCTCTCTTCTATTCATAGAGTGGCTTCTCTTCTATTTCCTAATTGAAAGTTAGTTAATGATAAATTGTAGTCGATTTATCTTTAAGATTTAACCTGTCACGCTGAAATTGCTAAAATAATAATGATGATGATATCGATATCGAATCGTGAAAGCTATTTCGTCCCATCCATTCCCTACATCTACAGCCGTCTTTCTCTCTTGCGCTTTACGCACATTTGGTTGAACAAAACGATTCAAGTTATTCATTTAGCGAAATGCCAGATATTATCCGGTTTTTGTCATTCAAATTTAAGGTATATACGAAATTCTAAGTTATTGTTATCATTTACTTAAGCCCTTGTGGATCATTTAATAACACGGTATTTAGATTACGCAAAAAAGAATTGATATTATTCTGCTTTCAGGAAGATTACTGTTTTGTGGTTAATTTATTTGATAAGAGAGTTTAATGCTATGAATTGATAAAGTATTAGCATTGCAATTTTTCGTACCTTCTCGCTGTTCAGCTTAATATTGATAGGATTATTTGCAATTTGCAACTATTTGACGTATTTAGCCCATATGGTAATATCGTTGTCAAAGCCAATATGAAATTTGCCAATTAAATATGACAAAATCAATAAATCAAACAGAAATATCTTAATTAAATATAATGCGACATATTTGCTTTCGAAAATAATTAATTTTGGCAACTTTGCAACAGGAACGAGAGGTTGATTAAGACAGAGATGTAAGAAAATTGAGATTTAAATGGAGCCTCGATTTTCCAGCAAGACAATTTCCAAACTTAAAAACTTTGTTACAGTAATCATTTCCTTGATAGAGTTTCTCATTCCAAATGGAATTTCATACCATTTGTCGACAGTTTTTATTGAAATGAACCTAATAATGACATTTCACAATCGTTTGGCAAATTTTCAATAGCCGCTTTCATTTCCGGATTAATTACGAATTTGCAGTTTCCCATTATATTTTTCTGCAGTTTTTGCAGACAAATTTTTCTTCAAGATCAATTTTGAGGAGTGACTTTTGGCACCAAAGCGACGAATACTTTGTAGTCGAAAATGTTGTTGCAATATAATTTACGAGTGGAACATACTTTCGAAAAGAATTCTATTTTATTAGAGGCTTTCGATAACGTTAATGTGCAAACATTTCGCAAACAAATACATTCTCAACCAAAAATTAATGTAAAACTGTGACGAAGGAAGCAGTTTACACTATCGTGCCTGATATTTGTCTGAAGAAAAACGTTTTATTTATTTTTCTCCTATGCAAATAATAACGTAAATATTTCGAATTAATTCACGAGTTTCAAACAATTCAAAACAGTGAATTATTACATGCATATTATGGCACATTTCATTGTATTTTAAATAATGATAATGTGGCGAACGAATATGTAAATAAAACGAGTTTTATTATATTTACAGAAAGCTCTTTTCTTCTGGTCGTTGTTAAAAAGCAGTTAGAATCTTCGAACAGGTATCAAGGAAGAACTCTACTTGTAGTCACTTGAACACTTGAGAGAATGGATCTTCCACCATCAAAAAAATGAAAAGCAAAAATCAATGGATCACGCATTTATAAATGAAAATCGTTCGTAAACATTTCAACGCGAAACAACACACAATAACAGCTACAATAATAATAAACACGTTATCGCGTTTTGTAACATGTGGTTGCCAATATGTTACCGTATTATAAAATTATAATTTTATTTGTGGAATGATATAAATATACCTTATATACGTTGGAATAGAAGCGAAAAAAACGAAAGCGAGAGAGAATGTTTAGAGATTGATAGAGTAAAGTAAATAGCAAAAATGCGAGGAGCGAGAGAAAAGCTAAGGTCAGTTTCGTATTTGCCTATTTTACGCCTTTTGAAAAACTTTTACTCCAAATAGTTATTCGCAATAATAACGATCGTAGTAACAATTATTATTATCGCAATCTATTGCGGCATTTAAATTGGTTTCCGTACGATTAATCGATCACAATTTTTAAAAAGAACATTAAAACACTACAATAAAACATAAAATAAATCAAATTTTAATTAAACCGAGAGATCACTGGCATAATAATAAACACTCTACCTACATACTTTTATATTGTCAAATCGCATTAATTACTTATTGACACCAAAGTAGAGAAGAGCACGATTAATACTTTACTTTCTTTTTTAATTATAATCAAAAGACACTTTTCTTTTAACTCGTCTCGCTGATCATCCACATCCTGTCGTCGCCAGATGAAACCAAAAGAATCAAACTAAATCCAAGAGGAAACCAAAACGATAAAAAGTGCGTGCGAATTAAATCGAAAAATTGGTGCACGTCGGACATGGAATAGAAAATAGTTTACCATCGAGTATGATTAAATCGTTTCCGTGTTATAAAACATATTAAAAGAATTAATTATTTTCTTCTTTCTGAATTAATTCATTTTCTGTTTTAGCGTGCAATAATATCTGCACAATTATCTGCGTGTGTAACACCCGATTCGAAAAATAAAATAAAATAAATAAACTTCCACTCTCTACTATGATGTTCTAGCGTCTCTCTAGCAAGAGGAGCAGCAGCAGAACCAAAAGCCCGGGCCGAAGGCTCTGGCTCTAACGCTTGGTATTCAACGCACGCCCGTCACCCGATTTCGCGCGATTACTAACGACTCACGGACTATTATATTCGACGGCGGAAAAAATAAAGAGAGAGAATGGACGCTCGTGGAGAGAGGAGAGATAGTAGTTTCCCAAATTTATTATATCTCCAATCCTTAATGCCCATTTCATCATTATTTCCTCAAATAAATTCATTCCCATTAATGTTAGATCAACTTCGCAGCCTATCGCGAGGAGACGAGTCCTTAGGAGAATCCTGGTGGAAGCTCGCGTAAGCGCCCCCATTTAGCGAGCCTTTTCATGCATTTTCAGTTCGACAATCAAATGATAATGGATGGCGATCATAATTTACGATATTCATTAACAATTTTGCTGGTTGTGTCCATTTACCGCCAATAACAATGATCAAACTTCTTTACCGTGTACTTCCCTCATTATCCTTATTCTTCCCTCTTTATAAACGTCCGTTCAGTATATTCCCAAGGGAACCGTTAATTTAATATACGCTTCTCGCTCGCTCTGGCCACTTGTATTTTTGCCTTAAATTAATTGATTAATTAACTTCGTATCGTTTCATTTTATCATTATTTTTTGGTACGCTTTCTTTATTAATTATATATAAATATAATCAATACCAATCCGAGTGGAAATCTTTATAATCTTATTAAACGAAAAAAGGGAGCAATCACGCGTAAATTTATTACTGATTAACGCGAACCGAAATAAAAGAAGATTATAAAAGTGATTATGGTAAATATAATAAAGTTGCGACGTCCTTTATTCCAGAACGGCCATAGATGAAAATCGCCAATCGCGAATGCGGTTTGCCAAATCTTTTTGAGCGTAGAACAAAAGAATAACTGCTGCTGGAAGAATTTCAATTTGGCAACGGACAAATGTAAATGGCAATGGGATATCCGTTAGATTTACGACTGGACAAAGTTGAGACGTAAAGTCCTTGAGGAATTTATTGGCCCAAATGGGAGCGAGCAGGAAACGAATAAACGCAAAGATTTTCTCAAAGAACTTGATTCGTATAGCAGACAATTAATATCGTGGCGTTTCCTAGAAATAGATGGAAATTCATTGCGATCGCTGGCGATGGAAACTTATTAATAATAAATAATCTCGCCAGTTTCGAAAATATAATGCACACCCACATTCCGTGCGCTTGTACAACTTAATTAATTAATCTTTGAGAGAATGCCGCGAATGCGGTTGAAGCTTATTTAAAGTTTTGTGCCGCTGGAAACGTTTAAATATCCGCCACCAGATTTCCCCCTGTAAATGGCGCAAGATAAATTAATTGCAATTGTTATTGCAAGAAATTGGCGAAAATCGTGGAGGGATTCGCCGGTAATGAACGTGGCATTGCTTCTGATTGTTATTTTCTTTTCGTACGCTTCCCAATAACGCGAGGCGTTATGTTACAAGATTAAATGAACAATTAATCTCGCCGAAATTAATAAATAAGAAGCTTCAGTTTATGATCCTCTTAATCCAATTTAATGCGGGTTCCTTTTCATTTTTATTTTCATCAACAATAAACGTTATAAATGAAGAGTAATGGTTCGGAATAAGGGTAACGATATTAATTAATTTTGCATAGAACTGTTATACTCGTATCGTTTCCCACTGTTACTATTATTATCGTTCTACTCTGTGCACTTTTATTAGATTTTCTATTATTAAACTGTAATTGGGATTAAGTTTTCTTTCAAGTATTAATAGTTATTTATATTATTTCATTATTATGAACAATTACTATCTGTAATTGATCAAGTTGAAAAACGTGCAAAACAATAAAAGAGCTTATTTTTATTCAATAATGCGAACATTTATTATTATTGTCCACGTCCATACGCTTTATTATGTGGGAAATGTATTTATACGTGGACGAAGGTCGACTTCTCTATTACTACTATTTAAAGTTCGAAAAAAATAAAATAAGAAGTTTGCTATTATTATCGATAAATAAATGTTTATTGCATTCATTCATTTCATATAATTAATTCTAGGCGATGGAGTAACGTAATAGCACTCATCTTAAAAGCAACAATTTACTTCTCCTTTTTTATTTGCACACAAATAAAGACTGTAAGAAGAACATAAATACCGAGCAATTAATTATGAAACTTATTTTCATAATTAACAAACGATTTGATGAATTTAGTTCAAGGGAACTTGAACAGAGAGTTGTTTTATTAATTTGGTCACCCGCATCTCGACTTCTCCTACATTTATTTGCTCTTTAACAATAATCCCATTAGCAAGAATTTAATAATATTTATAATAATCAACTTCAAACAATTGCTTTAGATTAAATTGTATTATTTTTTTATTTGTCTTTGTATTTTATATCTTTAGACAACCCAGACGTGGATAAAACAGGTACACTGTCAAAAAAATAATTTGTTGCTATTGCAAAACTTATAATAGAATGCTATTTGAGAAAACCACACGTTGTATCTCCAGCAGTATTTATTGCCTATCTTTAATTAAGAATTTTAAAAGAACGACTATTACTATTTTTATTTGATTCCACTCTGTACATGGATTTTACATTGAGGTCAAGTCCTATGTCAACCAATTTTTTTTTTGCTGCGAAATTTAGATAAAGCCAAAACAACATAAACATTTGATAATGTTAATGTTATTATTTATGAATTTAACATAATATCATATATTTCAAAACCACTCCGCTTTATGCATACTACATAAATCAACAATTTTACCTCTTTTTAAAATAGCAACAATTTCTTAATATAGGAAGGCAGAGATTGCAAATTGGCAGACGGTAAAAATAAAATAATCAACAACAATGAGTATTGTCTTTTGTAATAAACAAAGTATATACTTATTCATTTTCGTTGTATTATGTTGAGTAAAATTTTATAAATAAAAGAAAACTTTTTACTTTAACTAAAATAATGTGAAGAACGTGATGTGAAAAATTATGAAAAATTGTAATAGTGCGACTACACTAGAGCTGTTGTATATTTGCACGAGAGCCGAGATGAAAAGAATTTCAATATAAACTCGCGCCATTATTTTATCTTGGCCATGAATATCATAATGTAAAATAAAGGAAAATTTATATAATGCAAAACTTGTACAAAAAAGTAGTGAATTCTATTCAAATTCAAAAATCGCTTTTATTTCATCAGGAAGCAACGGTGCGCAATTATTTCGTAAATAGACGCACTTATCCCTTCAAAATGCCAATATAGAGTACGCCTCATTTAAATACGCTCATTTCAGTTTAACAATGCAGACAAAGAATCATCATCCAGCTCGTTGAAGCATTTTAAAGACAAACTTGCATTACATTTCTTGCAATTCCACTTTAACTTTCAACTGAAATTAAAAAAGTAACGTAAACAAATAGTCTTTTGACCTATCTACAACTACAGCAAACACAACGCCAAAGATGATTTCATCACTAATTCGACTAATTTAAATGTCGCAATACGTGTGTACGTGTACGAAAAACTAAGTGCAAACGTTTCGCCGTTTTAAATGCAAAATTCATGAAATTTTGCCAAACTTAAATAACAGCGTGACATCAAATTAGTTATAACTTAATTCTCGCTCATCCCACTATCTCGACAGTTAAATTGTGCCAACTATAAAGCAACGTAAATACGTTTGTATGCGCGAGAGACGAAAGAAGACGAACGAAAAGTTCTTTAACGCGAATTACATTAACGCGAATTGCTCGCGAAATTATTATAAGGACAGCGCCGATGTGAAACGTTAAAGTTGAAATGTTAATAATTTTCGTCCGACAAAATTGCCTCGAATATTTTAATTTCGCAAACGTTACGCAGACACCTTTTCCAGCTACGTCACTCGTTCATCTAATTTACACTACTGATGGCCTTTATTAACTAAATTGATATTTATTTCTAGATGAATTCGGAGTTGATGCAAATGTGAAAGAATGGCGCAACAGAGAAAAAGTCGTCTGTGTTAAATGGTTTTTAATTTAAAAACGACGACAGCTTAATTTATTATTATTAACCGTCCCGTTTTATAATACACTAGATAGAATTGAAACGAATGTAGAAAGTTGAACGGTCTTTTATCGTTCTTGGAAAAATAAATTTTATGGTGGATGCGCCGGGCGGCATTTAATTTTTATTACGTTGTAATTATTTCTTGTTAATAATAAACTTAGTTTTAGTAATATAAAAGGGCTAACACAAACTACTGATCATTTTAATCAGTTAATCGCAACTTTCAATGCAATTTAATAAATCGCTATCAGCTTATAGTAGATGATAACTTCGCCTTGTTCTAATACATTTTCTATTCGAATACGATGGGTAACAAGTGACAAAATGAAAGAAAAAGTTTCATGGTTATAAATAATTTATTTGTAAATTAACACGTGTCATGTTGTTATTAAAATAAAGGCATGAACACAAAATGTAGAAGGAAGAAGAATTGATAATAGAGGCAATGACGTACTTGTCTATTTACGAGGGAAGGTAGTAAAGTGATAGTAATAGAGTATAGTACAACTTCCTCCTTTTATGATAATTTCTGTATTATCGTGTTCCCCTTTTTTTATGGGACTTTGGCTTTAAATATTTAATAACCAGTAACAATTTAATACAATTATTTTATTATCGAGTGATTTATTGCCCTTTTATTGTCCTTAATTCAATATTAATCCTAATTTGTTGTTTTTTTGGTTGTTATTTGTGTCTGCGGGCATTAAATTTAGAGCCCTGCAGATTAGCAGGAGCAAAAATATTGCCCTTATAAATTTCGTTTAATCTCGATTGTAATTTAACATTTCTCCGTTTGAACGAAATAATGGAAAAGATGGTTTAATTCGAGAGAAAATAAATTCAAGCCGTAATAACGTTGAGAATGTTAATGCGACCCGAAGTGACGGGTCACACATCTTGAACCTGAACCTGCCCTTGATACGAGAGCCTGGAAAGAATCGAATTATTTCCAACGTATTATCGGATATTCTTTTTATCTGAAGGAAGCCTCACAACATCCTCAATAATTCGATAATAATCCTAATAATTCACCAAATTAAGTATAAATACCTGCATTCATTCATCCATCTCTGTTTGTTCATCTTTATCGTACATAAAACGAATTAAAAAGTTAATAATTTTTGAAAGGCGATGGCTTAATCCTAAACGCGCATAAAAAGGGAACGTGGAAAACTGCAATGAATTTAATGATCAATAAAGAGCTGCATAAATATTGAAAGAGGATTAAATGAAATTGCAAATGTACAAGAAGATGGAATGAAACGAAGAAATGGATGTAATGCGAACTAATATCGTATTATTTCAAAAGTTAATCTCGTAAAGTCGCAAATATCCGTATTTTCGAACTAATGAAATAAAATTTGCGTCGAACGAAATTAAAATCCTTGACAAAAAGTTGATTTTTTTTTAGGCAAATAAAAAGGAAATCATGTGCGGCTTGCAAACGAGGTACTTAAGCACCATGAACCGGAAACAATGGGATCGTTTGAAGTACAGCTTAGAAAATAAAAGATTTGACCGTGGGAGAGAAAAAATTATTTCTATCTGCACGTATTATTATTATTACATGTAGTGAATGGTAGTGGTACTTATGAGTTTGTTGTAGGGTTTTGCGTGTATTGATCCCTGCTCGGTTGCTCGCCCTCTATCTAACTGAACCGAATTTTCTCCGGGCACTCTTTCATTCTCCCTCTATGTTCCTGCTAACCGGTTTGCTTCCCCGTATTATCATTATTGTTTCCCTGTCCTATCCAGCCGAACCGAGTAAAAATCTTCATCTCTCTCTTTCGCCCTTTGCCTATCTTCCTTACGTTATCTTTCGCTTTCATCCAAAACACTACTACGTGTTCTCCTCTCATTTTACCTGTTCCACGTACTGAAGAGGTGTGGCACTTATAATCTGCAAAAGCTATGTTACTAGTACATTCAGTTTCCATAGGAGAAATCTCTAATTAGGATTATTTTAGTCAACGTAACCTTACGTATGTAGCGATTGAATGTTTCTCTTCTGCTAATAATAATTAAGTAGGTGATGTTAAGCGTAAGGTGTACATATGTACCCAATGGGTAAGATCACATATCTACGAATGGCTTTAATTTTAAGCCTCACTATATGGTATCGGCGATGCAGACGGTTTAAATCCTTATTAACTTGTTCGTAACTTAACGTTGAACGTAATTAATTTCATGTATTCTCCTAACTTGCAAAAGAAACGAAAGTCGTTCAGCTTTTTGTTATTATTGTTACATGGTTCGGTTGGACTTTCTTCTGCGTCCTCGTTCAGTTTATTCATCGCAAGAAAAGTGAAACAAAGTGACAAAGTTTCCGAGAAAAGCAAACGAATAACAATACTTTGGAAATATAATTATTATTATTACGAATTGCCGTTACGTTTTTCCTCCATCTCGTTCCATTTACTACCATTACCTGGTATGTAAAAGTTTTTATTCGTTTCGTTTTATAAACTTTTCTAATTTCATTATTATTTGCACAACGGCAAGAAAAAAACAAGATCGGAGTAAGAGAAGTAGAAACTTTTTTATTATGAATGTTTCATTTAAATTAACTTATATTATGTAAATTAGATTGGTAATATAAAAGGCAGGGTAATGGGTTTGTCTTCACACCCTGCAAAAAAAAATCGCATTCTTTTTCCTTTTTGGTCGTTAAATCCAATTTTCTCTTTTCCCTTCCTCCCATTCGCCCATTTTTGCCCATATAAATTTATATAGAGCGTACATGCACGAGGCTTTGATTATATTTCAATCTTTTTCTCCCCCATCGCAAAATTGGCAATAAAATTTGATGCGAAACTAAAAGTAAATTTGTGTTTTCTTGAATGAAAGTAATTTCGCTCGATGATTAAAGACTTTTCATCTTATTTATTCTGTGTTATTATTGAAGTAGTGGAAGCCTGAATAAGGGAAGTCTCTATGCGTATGTGATGTTAATATGAAAGTCAAATAACTTTCGCATTCTCTCCGCTTTATCTTTTGGCTTTTATTTTCTTATCATATACACTGAGTTGGGAAAGGCATTTTCTAACGCTATATTTTCTGCCGCTTCTTTGCTATTCATTTATTACTATCATTACGGGATTAAAAACAAATAGATTTAAATGTGCAAATTAGCATAAATCAAAGAATAAAATCAACTGCATCTTTTGGTACGGTTTTTTTCAGAATTCAGTCAATAAACCACAAAGAAAAGGCGAAGAAAATTTGATCCTAAACAAGTTTCAAACTGTCTTCGAATACTTTAAAAGTTTGCTCTTGCAAAGTGATAAATCTATCGCAATTTTCTATATCAACCGGAAATTGTGATCCTCTTTTTAAAAAGTTTGTCTTCTAATGCTGAGGGATTTCAGTTTATAGATCTCCCAAATCCATTTAGTCACTTTCGCAACTTTTGGATACAAAAACAAATAAATGCAATAAATAATAATGGAATTCCCCATTTTTCTTACTGGCCATCCATTCGTCACCTTATTATTATCGCGTCCTTTTGTTATCATTCAATACGGTTAACAATAACCCTAGAACATGGCGAATTGGACGCGAATCTAAAGATAGCTCGCTTTGGCCAAATGACAACAATTTCGAAACGAACGAAAAATAATTTGTCGCGAAAAATGTGCTGGCAATGCTGTGCAACTGTATAATAGGCTCTAATAAATACTATTCGGATGAACTTCAATTGGAAAAACAAATAAATTAACGGATTAACTGTCTTACATGCATCAACACTTTCGGCATCATTAAAAATAATTCCACTTAAATAATAAAAGAAAAATTATGCTGTTGAATCTACGTTGAAATTGCGCTTGTTATTATTAAATAAAGCCGTAAAGAATGTTATTCGAAAATGCTACATAATTATGAAACGTTTATTATTTTATCAATAATTCATGGCGAGCAAAATCTTTTGATATGTTAAAGACTTACTTAAAACACAATTTGCAACTCGTTACATTGATTATGAAAGCGGAATTCAAAGAAGTGCCATTTGAGATAATTGAATATCTTACATTTACGAATATAAATCAAAGAAGCATCATGATTTGATCAATTCACATATATCAATCAGTTAGAAGAAAACAAATTTCTTCCTGTTTGTGCAATTAATTTGATGAAATAGAGCATAATATTTAAAAATAACAAGTGAATAGCGAGCATCCTTTCCTTCCTGCCACATTAACGAAGGCCCGTACTTTTCAAACGAAAGTGACGTTATTCTTTATTTATTTAAGTCTTTTGATCTTTGCATTATTAAAAAATATAAATAACAGGGAGAAGAAACCGTTGTTCCAGTGACTCAAAAAATTATTATAATATATAAAATGTATTTAATAAAACCTTTTTATAAGCGCCGAAAGGAACTCGGATCCTTTTATTTCCTTTCATTCCCATTTTTCTGCTGGGCATAATTACCAATTAGAGTCGTTAAAATGGATTTCATTGTATGCGTACCGAGTAAATGAGTGTTCTAGAGGACCTATCGAAGAGGATTCACTATATTAAATTAATAACGAAACTTTTGCCTGCTTTCTTCTATTAAATGTCAAATGAAATTGGAAAATGTTAGAGGAAGAGAAGGCAGAATGTTAAGAAACTACCACTTGCTAAAAAGGAATTGGAAGAAGTAAGAATTTCCAGGAGGAAAACGCTTTCGTTTACTGTTTCTTCTTCCTTCCCATAGGCGCACCTTCTCCTCCATCATAAAACACATCTTGGTGTTTCTTATCTTTCTCAAACCCAACAGAAAATTCTCTTGTTATTATACAAAGTGCATTAAGGAAATTACTTGTGCTTGTGTTCTTCAGCGTTGTTGATTCTGTTCATATCCCGCTTTTTATTTGCTTCCTCTCGAGCCACTTTTTCGTTCGCCTTTGTAGATGGGTAAGATAAAGATAATTTGTCGGGACCTGGACTAGTAAATTATAAGTGTGTGCATTCGAAAAACTTGTAGGTTTTATGAATCTCTTTTCGGTTATTAAATTCTCTACTTCCCAAAATCTTATCATTGAGTGCAAAGCAAAAGTTTATGTACATTTGAAATAAAAAATAGAAAAGTCCAAGCACATATTGAAGATATTTTCTTCTTTCAGTGAAAATGTATTTATATTGAACAGCACAACCAAAAGAATGTTATTTGTCGAAAGCCAATCCTTTTCTTTGTCGTCAATTTGTTGTTGCTTCAAAAGTATAAACGCAAATAAATTGGCAATAAAAATACTAGTGGTTTAGAATGGGTCATTAAAATATAATTAATAAATTGTTTTGGTTAATGTACGGATGTCTATTGGAATTGGCAAAAGTTATATTTATAATTAATATTGTGCATGTCTGTCGTATATTATAAGTTATTGTCTATGAATAGCCAAATGTAATTATAATAACTGTAATATTATAATTATGGAATAGAATAGCAATGAGGTGAAAATAATTCAAACAATGTTCAGGTTAAAATATTTTAGTTTAGCTATTATTAAATGGCTGTTGTTTGTTTGCTACAGAAGTTTATTTATAACAAAGAGGATCTTTTTGTTGAAACTGTCCTTGATACATATTAATATTATTATTGCAATTGTGATCGTACTCGCTAATATTAATTTAATTTTATTTCGTTTGTTGTTCCAATTTAAAATGCAATTTAAATTTATAATTAGATTTTTGCAATAATAATAACAATAAAAGGGAGATTATACGCGGTTGGTTTATAGGTTTTTAAAAGAATTTCCTATATGCAAAACATAAATAAATGTGACCTAATTTCACGATAATGATAAAATTAAATGCGTTCCGTGCAAACGTTGTCATCAAATATTCCTTTTCTGCATTTCACAAATTAATGCAATTGCCTCGGAATTTAAGTGCCCATCATTTAGTGATGGCAATATAATAATAACTGAAATTAGAGCCAGTTTTTTTAATCTTCTCGGTTGATGCTAGCGTTATGAATCCAGTAATACAACACTTTCCATATTAAAATATTAGTTCAAATTTTCACGGTCAAAGCACAGTACGTTTTCCTTTTTAATTATTCGTTTCATTATTATTTGCCAAGTTTCGTAAAAGCTTCTTTAACGTTAATGAAATTTTTAATAATGACTCCTACCCCTAAGTGAAATATCTTAAGTATTCATTAACTTTACCGAAAAAAGAAGCGAAACTTTTAGTAAACCCTTCTTCTTCTTCTGCACATTAATTAAAGCTTTTATGATGTACCGAACTTTTTTGGTAACAGAATTATTCCCGCAAAGAAAAAGACGAGACGGGAATTAATTTTAAGCTTATTGATTAAACACCTATAAAATAAATTGAAAATTAGAATTAGATTGTGTTCGACGCCCAACATACAATACAAATTACCTGTTAAATAATTCAATTTATAACCGTTGAAATCGGACATTTCCAACTATAACACGTTGATATTTCCATCTCATTCAGCAATCTTGCGTTAACCGCAAACGTTACTAATTTAAGTTCCTATTTAAAAGAAAAGTTTAATGCAAATGTTTATGGAAATTCAATGAATCAACACATAAATATTATAATAATTTTACTTTATAGAAGGATAAAAGTAGCAACATAATTAATTCAAAATGATTTATCCGTTTACTTAGTTAATGGGAAACCTTCTATGATAAAATAGGTCTAACTATTTTTCGTCTACCTTCCAGTAGACCCTTAATAAAGGATAATTTATCCTTAAATATTGCATATACATAGTACAGAAGACCAGAGTGGATTTTGGTAGAAGCTGAATAGATAAAACCCAATCCTTTTCGCCAAAGTGTGTAGTATTAACCTTCGCCCTTAACTGAAATTAATTAATCAATGAAATTAATATGGTAATGCAGTAAATTAATATTGAAAAAGGAATTGTTTTTACTTCGAAAATTACCAATTTATTTGTAAATATAATGATAATAATAAATAGAAGGACAGCGTTTGAGAATGAATTGCAAAAATAAATTTTAATAGGGCAAATAATATTTTCATAAATATTAAATGAAAATTATTCGCAATGTTTGTCTTGCTGTAAATGGAATTAATTTCTCTACACATCGTATTTAAATAAAGCAATGATTTTAAATTATTTGGTGTGTCATCGTGGTTTTACATGATGTCGATGATGAAGATGAGATTGCCCCGAAATGTTGTATATTTACCTTTGTTTCATTTCAGCACGTTATCGCTTTTTTCCATTGGAAGCGTATATTTGCTTATTAGTATGCGAATTTTTTACACGCTTTTACTTGCAGGCAAAAAAACCGGGCGAAGCATTCTAATGTAATCGTGTGTGGAAGATTTATGAAAATTTCGCCAAATTTTTATCGTGCAATAAAAAACAAAACCTAATTTATCGTCAAATCCAGAAGATTAATTTCTAGCGATTCTATATGCAAATTCGCGCAATAAAAATTGTTTTCTAACTAATTTACAAGGATTTAGAGAAATAGGACATAAACACCGTGTAACGAATATCGGTTGCAATTTAATGGTAGATAAAATAACGATATATGTACACCAATTCCAGATGAACGTTCTCGTTTGCGCATTTCGTTCCGTTATTAGCAAATAATTACCATTAGTAAATATATAAAATGGGCAATAACTTTCAACCGGGAAGAAATAAGAACAGTTAACGATTAGAGAGGACAATTTTATGGTTTTCTTCGCTGATGTTCCTACTTCGGAGGCGAAACGAATTTGGGAAGTGAACGATTTCGATGCATAATATTCAAATTACAATTCCCTTGTAGTATGTAAGTACATTGTGTGCTATCTAGTTATACGGCTGATATATTATTATTATTATTTCAGTTAATGTTCGCCAGCGTGTCTGAACGTAAAAATAACAGTGCACCATAACGTTGTTTTCCCATTTACAGTCGCTATTTGCAAAATGATGTATTAAATTTAAACATTTTTTTTTCGAATCGAAAGCTCACACTCACACCACCGTCAGCTAATGTTTAAAGCTACTCCGTTAATTAATAAACGAAAATATTTAAAATATTAGATTATGAACATTATTTAATTCAAATAACTTCAAAGTTAATTAGTTTAACGAACGTTCGAGAAGGACACGTAAAAACGAAAAGTAACGGTTGATGATGATGAACCGTTACTTTGGAAAACGGCGAGAAAGAAATCATTTGTTAAAGAGACGTCTTAATAAGTGAAATTTGCATTATTACACGGACGCTGCACAAAATAATAAAGACCCTGAACAGAAATGGTCCTCTCTAATTAACTCTCTATTCATTTGCATTCCAAACCTATAATATTGAGATATTCCCTAACATTATAGACATCAGGGCCTTTTGGCAATTATGTAACATAATTACGAAAAGCATCTTTTCGGGACCATTCTGTTGGATATAAATGAAAACTAATGCTCTTGGTACAATTTTCAATCCGCATGCGAAGTGGAAAACAGCTCATCAGTCACTGCAGCACATCAATTTGCACATTTAGTTCATTTGCCTGCTTGCATGAATCTAAATGATAATTTATGGTATCCCCATCGATCCTGATATGGATTTTTGCAATTTATTTCAATGATCTTCTCTTATGAACGACAATTTTCATTTAAAAGGAACATTTTAGCGATTGATAATAACAAATATTAGGCGAAGTACACAAATGCGAAAATATCGGTTGCAAAAGAGTTTAAAAAAATATGGGAGACAACATAAATTTTATAGAAATGTATGAATCATGAAAATGTAACCGTTTGCCAAAATGAAAAAAGAAAATTGGGAAAACGTGGATAATAGATGTGGATCTCTCTTCCTCTTTGAAACCTTTATAAAACAACAGTTCACTGGTCATAATACATTAGATTGGACAAAAATATATCGTATCGATTCTTGGCATACGATTCGCAAATATGCCAATTTTTCGATACCCATCCATGCCAAAAGTATGTACGATGGTGCCACAACTGACATCTAACATATTAACCAACATTTATTAAACGTGTTTTGTTCAAAACAAATTTATTCGTTAGAATCAATTCGAATTAACACCAAATGGCATTTATAAGCGAGAAACAATCTAAGGCAACAAATTTTCAATTGAAATCTAAAAGAAATTGTTTCTTCTGTGACTGATTGTACATTGCAAACTATTTGCACTATTTTCTTATCATGCGGCTATTAATGATGCTCGTGAAGTTTTCGTTATTTAGTTTTGTAAACTTTTGTTTTCAGTGTAGTAGAGATAAAAGGACAGCGAAAATGATTTCGTATAAAGTTTAAATTTAATTTTCATTATAACGAAATTACGTGTAAACTACATTTACATGATTAAATGTAAAGCTCGAAAATGTGCAATGTTGATTATTAACGCGATAACATAGGATAGTGTATTACTCTACTTGGGTCCGTTTTGAAATGAAAGCTTGATTTCGTATGAAAAGTAAATTCAGTGATAGTTGTGATAGTAGTAATGACAATGATGGCAGTGAAAATATATTCAGGATTTATTCGTGCTGAAAAATACACCATTTGCGTTAACCGAAAATACGTAGCAACGTTCACACGTTCGCAATTCGTAAATCGTAATTGCCATATATCATATTAACTAATTTTTAAATTAATTATCCCATTCAAATTTCGGAGAGTGAAATAATGGAACAAACAATTTATGACTTATTGTTTGCACTTACTTTTTGTGCAATTAAAAATTAGCGAGGGGCTAGAATTAAATCAAAAACTATTTTTCAAATAGACTAAAGCAATGGCGCCTATCGATCGTTTTTGATTAAGTTCAGTGAGTTTATTAAACTCTAAGTAAGCAAATTCAATGCCGGGCTTTATTAATTAATGGCATATATTTGAAATTATTCAAAAGTGATATAGAAGGTGTTTTTGCTCGAAATACGTGCTAATCGATATTCGGGATTCACTCATTCCCGGCTAGAAATGACGTCCTACGGGTTCCTGCTTTCCTGATCGAAAGTGATTGGTAATCGTCAATAACCGATCAGTATCAACATTTCTTCGGTGGGGATGTAAATTATTAACATTGACTTTCGTAAGGAACAAACATCGTAAAGAGTTTATGCAAATATCCATTCTTTTACGCAAAATAAAAATACAAAAAATAAATAATAAAGTGAAAGAGGAGGAAGTAAATAAATAAAGCGAATCGCGAAAACGTGTCAAAATGTTCTCGAAAATGTAAATATTTTCCCATTACTTTAAGTAATGAATAAAAATTGCACAAACGAAACATTTTCAAATTTCAGTATCAAAAATGAAAAAGAAAGAGAAGAAAGACGAAGTGAGCAACGTGCATTTCGCATATTCGAGCACACACTTTATGTAAATAGGACTCTGGAGTGCTGTAATTCAATATACATACCAAAAATTGTTACCACTGATACATGCACAGCATAGGAACATTTTCCAACACTTTTCTCTAGCGAACATCTTTCTAAATAAACAGAATCATACAAAAAATTGTCTTTAATATACCTTAGAGATTTCACGTTGACGTTTCGTTTTCCTTAATCCCTTTTATATAACCAAAGAACAGCCAGGGAGGCAAAGGAAGAGAAAAGTTTCACTCAATGACTTTACTTGAAAAAAAAGTGGTTCATTTATAAACGTCCTTTCAACGAGCCCGTTAATCAAATTAATCCTTTTTCATTTTCAGTTAGAGCCTTCCGTTTCCACTCTTCGGTTATTTTTTTACTCCCTGTCATTCGCCTTATCTCTTCAAATTCTGTTATCCTAATTAAAAAGCGAACACGTTTGAAGGAAAGTTCCTTTTTCGCAAATTTCCCGTCCCTTTGCACTTTTTATTAACTTAAAATTTAATTCATCTATCTTAAAAAGTTTGCACATAATTTAGCGTAATAACAAATATTATTTGAAAGCAATGTGAACTACGAGAGAGCAAATTTTCAATTAGGTAAAGTAAAGAGATGTAAAATAGGGTAAGGACACGAAGAAGAAGAAGAAAAAAATTAAGTATAAGAAGAAATAAAGTAGATTTTATTTTAGTTAAAGGTTGTGTCGTTTTGTATTAGAGAAAGTTGAAGGGTACGAACGAGACGTGAAGAAAAATTAAAGAATACGAAAAAAAAAAAAGACGACCGAAGTAATAAAGTATTAAAATACTCGAATTGTTGTAATTCAATTTAGAATTTTGTGACAGAAAGACTGGAACTGAAATTCAATTATCAACTATTTTTCGTCTCTCTTTCTTTAACGGAATTATAACGTGGAATAGAAAAAAATTGAAACGAGAGAGAGAGAGAAATAGAAAAGGAGATAAGCGGGGTGGGTAGACTGATTTGAATTAAAAACTTATTTTGCGCTTATTCAGCCGAATAGAATCATTATGAACGGAATTTTTAAATTATTGAAATATACCCGGCGCATCCACCAAGAATAATTCTTATTTGAAGCGCGTGTGTTCGTTATTTATTCGCGAGTTTCCATGTAAAATTGGTGTTTTCATGGTAAACTATATGGGCTAAACCTGCATAATGATTCGTCCAATTTTGGTGTTAGTAGTGAAGTATGCGAATGTTTATCTGCGTGTGGTTACCATTAAATAATCGTTTTGGACGTGTTATTGTTGTTTCTTGTCCATTATTAAATGCTGGGCTATGAATTAACCAAACTTTTAATTCCTATAAGCGATAAATAACTTATTCAAGTAATCTTCCTTTTCGTTTCCTAGTTTTACCAGTTTGCTCACCTCTTAAAATGTATCGATATAGGAAAGTGGGAGAATACACGTTATTAATATGAAAAGAGGAAAACGTTTAACCTCGATATTCAACGTTTTCGACGTGCTTCAATTACAAATTATACTTTATACATGTTCGACCGTATTAATAAAGATGATGATTTAATAATAATAAGCAAGAGTGGTTTAGTATACTGCGAGCAAACTTTAAATTATGCAATTCACAGGATACTACTTCGGTTGCAATGTTTAAGGAATCACGAATACATGACACTGAGGCGCTGTAAATCTTCTTCGTTCGTACGATGATGAACGCTTCTTTTAAAAGGTTATAAATTTCATCAAACTTATTTTACTTAATTAGTTTAATCATCTATTATACAATCAAGCGAGGAATTATCAATCGTTCCGTGATAATCGTAATAAGTGGCAGATTAATTAAAGAATAATAATTTAATCCATTCAAATGTCTCCATTAGAGTATAATTTTATCAGACGTCTAAACTTTAATCCAACAATTCCATTTACTACGAAACCTATTACCTTACTCCCTAAAACGATAATAATAATAACAATAATGGGTACAATTCAAACACGTCTACTTTAAATGGCATGTGGAAATTAGATTGTTACGGGATCTCCTTTCTAAATCGTTTTACATGAGAACTGTTGCGATTTTTATAAAGACGTAATATAAGAAAGGGATCACGTATAAGTATTATGACAATCTATTTCGTATTAAAATTCCGCAATTCGATTTCGTATAGTTTCCGAATAAAAGCTTCGGTAGGTGAGCAGCAGAATGAGTCTTATTAAGAAATGCTCACTTATCTGCATCGAGTTTGCTTCAAGTTTGTTGCCAGTACGAATTTACATAAAGTTATTAATCGTCTGGGTCAGATATGTCACATTAAACTGATGCAAATTCGAAAACATGTCAACCGTAAACTGCTCGACAAGAAATTGTCTAGACAATATTTGATGTGGTATCTTACATGAATTATTAAAGTACGTTCAATACGTTCGCAAATGAATTTCGTATTGAGAAAAAGTGCTGTCATAAATCTCTTTAGAGTGTTACGTGGCAAAAATAACTTAGTGTTTACATTAAGCTAATGCTCAGCATATTTTCTAGGTAATTAGCGTTTTTCTTTGCCAAAAAGGATATAGGAATAATGCAACAAACTTTATTTTTAAAACGATAGTGTTATTAACAACCACTCCATTTATCTTATCTAATTTTATCGTAACATATATTCCAATAATTTGCAAAATAAATTAATTGCAGATAAATATGCAAGTGTAATTATACTGATATTATTGTTTTCGTCGAATAATTTCAACAGGTAACACTTTAAAAAAATATAATACCAATCAATGCAACAAACAATCTAATCAATTTATTTGTGCGGATGGATGATTCTAAAATGAAACAATGAAATCAAAATACTTGCTATAAATTACCTGTAATTGACTTCCATTATTTCCATCGTAATTTTGCTGTACGACGTACCATTTGGATTTACGAAAACAGATGCACGTGGCGAACGGAAACATCTCGCGTGTGCGCCCTTTCCTCCGAAAAAGCAACAACAGAACGGACCAAATGATACGAAAATGACAATAATAATAATAACGGGTCCTTAAAAGTCTTGTGGCGAAATGTTCGTCAAACGAACGAACTTAAACATTCCATTTTATTGCACATGATCGCGTTCAAGTTCGATTTAACTCAACGTTAAGCTCTTCACGTCCTTCAATTAGGTATCGCTGAAAATTATCCCTCTCGTTCCTTTATTATGTTACTCTATGTGCTTTTTTATACGGATCGCGATCACGTTTGCTTATAGAACTGGATGATGGCGCCACCACGAAGATCGCAACAAACTGGTTACTATCCGCGTCTCATTTTATCCCAAAGCCAGGACTAAAGCTACTACGTCGGTCGCAAGGATCGATAACAGACTAAAACCATTCCGCAACGCTCTATATGTGTTTGCCGTACGCTCTAATATTCGGTTTTCGACTCGAATGCATTAGGATTATAATCCAAACTAATATTACTGATTGATAGCGATCGCATTCGTGCGAATTTATTTAATTTATCGCTGGCGATTAAACACACTGACAGTTTTAGCGAAAAAGGAAACTTAATCGGAAACCAACGATAACTAGCAACGAGGATTGTGCAAAGGAAATTCCGTACACGTGCTCAAAGGTCGTTGAACTATTGTCGGCTAAAATGTTTTCCACTTTTCTCCTTCGACCACGGAATTAACGAATTCGACGATGACGATGGCTGGATATCGATTTTCTATTACAACATTAATTCATACTTTACGGAAGCTACTTACGAATACAAACAATAGATATAAAAGAAATTGCTTCAAGAGTTAGAAAATAATCTCAAATTAGCAACAAAATTATTGAATATGTTTCGGATTTGTCCTGCAAAAAATATTGCTTGGCAAATGCATATTGAATCGAATCAAAACTTACTGCATGCAGATTGCAATTGCGGTCATCACCAATAGATGTGTCAAATAGCCAAAAAGAAATTAAATCAAATTAACGTGCTGATCGAAATGCGTTTAGCTAATTGACTAGTATTAATTATCATAAAATCAATTGTTTCTCCTCAGGGACTTGGAGAAAGCGATTGTTATTGAAATAATTTTGTGACTCATAAATAAATGTAAAGTTTGATGAAACTATATAATTATTAACGCACTGTAGTCATAATAAATAGACCTATGTTAATTAACGCCATTTATAGTGCAAATAGGCTTTGATTTAGATATAATACTATGGGGTAGACATTGATACATTTGACCCATTTAAATGATTCATGGGATTAAAATAATAATAGCAACATTATATAACAATTAGTACATTATATGATGTTAATTATCATTATTACCATCATCGTCAATAATGATGGTAGTAAAAGGTAAGTTTTGCTTACGTGAAATTAATCGATAATATCCCCTTTTTGGATTAATATTGGTTAATATAATATTTGTATAGAACGTACGATATTTGTGAATGTATTCAATTTATTATTCACTCGACAGCACGATCATTCTCATATTAATGAATTAATTATTATGTTTTTAATTACATTTACATACATCGCCTTCAAAAGATACTATTTGCTAATGCGGTATTCGCTTTTGTAATGGCAATAGTAAATATTGTTGTTATCCTCGTAATACCTGTGCACATCCTTTTAGATTAATTAGATTATTTAACGCGTGGTTGAAATTTAAAAAAATTGCTTTTGGCAAATATTTTTTTCAGAAAATAAACTGAATACTAAATTTCGAAGACAAATTTCATAAGCTAAATAATAAAATATCGTAGATCCATTAAAATCGACTTCCTGGCAAAAGAGCACGTGTATGTTCTTCTCTTTCTTTCTCTGCTTTAAACTATGAATGTTATGACGCGTATAGGAGAGCAATAATTTTTCCAACGTAAACAACTAAAAATAGTGAGGTAACAACTAATACATATATATTTCTATCAAATGGGGTCGTATGTTATTATAATGGTGTGTGTGACTCAATGCGAAATTTATTCACCTGGTCAATATTAAATGAGCAAGAGTGGAAGCGGCGATGACGTACAGAGAGCGAAAGACTTATAAACATTTGCAGTAAATTATTACCTTCATTTCTTTCGAAAGGAAAACAACAAAATGAATTCGTATTAAATTACAAGCAATTATTAGTAAGATTTCGAGCAAATTGCCCGCTATACCTGTAAACAATTTTGTAAATTAAAATAGAAATAAGTCGTGGCAAAATTGGCCAGTTTCGCCAAGCGGAATTGTTCGCCGAAGTTTGAAGTATTTTCGTCAATTTCATTTCAGTTGAAAAAATCATTTACTGCAATCATATATCGAACCGTTGTATTGGTTTAATTAAAAAATGAATAAGGCAAAAAGGGGTAAATTGTGCGAAAGGAGTGAAAAAAAGGAAAGGACGAAAGGAAAGAAGGAAAGCAGAAGCTCGTAACAATTTTATTGTGAGTAGGGCAAGGTTCGTTTTGACGTCAACAGAATCCTAGAACCTCAAGCACCACTTTATTGTAACTGTAACTTACTTTAGAACACGATCTATTACAATATTCAAATATGTATATGCATAAAATTGATATTACATACGTGGGTATCGTATGATTTAATAATTGTTCTATTTCCACTTTAACCCTTATACATTAATATAGGAAAAATAAAACTAGAGAAAAAAAATCAAAAAAGAAAACAGAATAGAGCTTGTGCGACAAAAATAATTTGGGCACAATGAAATAATCCGCTAGATAATAGGGTCAGCCAAATTTAGACTTTGCTTACGTATAAACGTCTAGATTATTTCGCATTTTCTCAAAAATAAAAACCGTAAATCTTTCCAGAATCCTTTGAAATAGAAAAGCAACATTAAACAATCATTACAAAAACTCCCTAATACACGATTATGAAATCTCCCATCAGCGAATTTGTCTAAGGTTTGGAAATTTCTGGTTTCACGAATATATAAAAAAAATCTTCGCAAGTTTAATAGACACAAGGTTGTGTTTTCGCAAATAGCGAAATGAAACTGGGAAAAAGATGTAATCCTGGTAAAACACCTTAGGGATACTAAAGTATAATTAAACGTAAGGTAACGGCTGATTAATGAAAAGTCTTGTAAATAGGAAATCGCTATAATAATAAGCTTCGTTCATTAAAATAGAGGAAAACAAATGTTACTGCAGCGAAACGTTGCAGTAGCATAAAATATAAATGTAATGTATGTGGCGAACAAGATTTCTTCGCAGAAAATGATAAAAATGGAAAATGTATGTTCAGTTTAGCTTATTTATATATTAGGGAGGAATCTGAACGTAACAAAAGCGCATTCTCGATTTCATAATAATTTTAATGCTCACAACAGCAGATTACAAATAAAATTTCTTTTCTAAAAAAAAATTAATAGTCATAATATTTGTTCAAAACATGATTTTACTTATAAATCAACGTCATTTAAGTAACATCTCTTATAAATTAAAAGTGTACTTTGCAGAACGTAACGTAAAAGCTCCCAATAGGAAATAATATAACAAATTATATAACGAAAGAAGTAATTTATAATTTCAAAATTTGAGGCCGCTTGTATATATAACATTATTGAATTAATCGAAGAAAAAAAAATTAAAAAACTCCTTTAATAAGATTTTCTTATGGTCGTCATTGTTGCTGATCATTTTCTTTCGTTCAGTTTTTCATTTTCAAATTTTATAAAACATTTAATTACAATTTGTTGTACAACAAGTTAACAGTGTATAAATTACATATATAAAGTTGTTATCATCTTTTAATTTCGTTTCTTGTCTTCTTCATGCTGTCAAATTTGAATACGCTTCACAACAATAATGATAATAATATAATTTCAGTGAAAACGCCACACATTCGGATATTATAAAAAAATATTGAATGGCAAGTGGAACGTTATTCGTTAAATATATATTTATATAAAATTTATATTTTTTTTCTCACATATAAGGCAAGGCCCTAAGGCAGTTTTCAATGACACTTTAGAGCTTTTTAAAAATGAAAACAATCACAAAATAAAATTATTCGTTCCTTTTCAACTAAGCAATTTTTTGTACATTTCAACATTATCGTCGTTTTTACTTTACTCGATTTCCGCTATTTTGAAATACTAATTGATAATTAACGAACGCAAAAAGAAAACAAAGGTTTTGTTATTAATTTCATTTACGGTTTGTACGGCACTACTTTATTAGTACAGCTAAACAAACAAATTAACATCATTCGAATTGAACTTTATCTACTAACAATTTTTCAAAATCTTCTTATTTTATTTTTACTCTCGCAAAAGCACATCATTATTATTTGTTAAATATCACAAAGCTTACTCATGTTGCTCAATTGAAGCTGTACTAATTATTATTATGTATTTTCGAATGATCGATAACATAAGGAAAAGCTTGACAGTTTAAAAGTAATGCGGTTCATTTAACTAGTTTTGACTTTCGATCATTAATTATCTAAATCTTTTTCTCTCTTCTATATCATTGTTTTTGTTTCGAGTTACTGTTTGCAAAAAACCCTGATTTCATTATTTTTGTGAGCATCCCTACTAAATTAGATCTACAATATTTCTTATTATCGGTTGCCGTTGTTGTTTCAATTACTCATTCGCGCTTAAATCGTAATTAAAGTACCACTAATCATAATTTTTTTTAATATTTCTTCTTTCATTATTGTATAATTATCTTCAACCAAAAAATAGACTATATAAACATAAAAACAATCAACAATTAGTCTACAGTAATTAACAGAGCCCATTATTTGTTTAATTTAATTTACTTTTGTTGTTTAATTTACATAATTTTTCTTTAATTGAGAAAAAAGGAGGGCTAATTATTTTATTGAACTTTAAAACGTTCAAATCATTTTGTTACTATTGTTTTTAATTTGTCGCAGAATAAAAGGCTAGTTCTTAACTCATCATTTGAGAGGATTAATGGTTTTCATTTTGGACTAGAATTGTTGGAACAATTAGCAGACTCCATTCACTGGTTTTAGATCATAAAATTAATAATAATTTACGAGGATACGTATATATGTTTCAGGATTCCAACAATTCTAGTCGGAGCCATTCATCGTCATTATTATTAACATTTTTTTTGTCTTCATCACTACTGACATAATTTCTTAATACTACAGGATGACTACATTTAATGTGTATGTTTATATACAAATGTTTGGTTGTATTTATTATTATTAATATTATTACAATGTTTCTTCTTGATCTTTTCTTAAAAATTAGAAAATAAAAAGGACAAGCAGGGGGGTTTTGTATTTCTGTGATTGGATGGTGTCACTTCGAGTCCCATTCTGATTTATTTCAAGTGAACGATTTCCTTTCACGGTGAAATAATGTTTTTGCAGTTATTGTTCTTGTAACTGTTTGCTTTTGTGGTGTCGTTTCTTGATGATGGTGAAGAGTTGCATTTTAAGTGGTTCGAGACCCGTGTGGTGTATTACTCTGTTATGTCGTATTTTTTGCATTTTGTTTGTAAATTTGATTTATTCTTACAAATTAATTTATTATTAATTAGACGTCCTCGTATTTTGCCAATTTATTTTGTAATATTACGTTCTCTTTTTTCAGTCGTTCTATTTCTTGGCGCAACCCCAAATTCTAAAACAGAAGAGAAAAAAACAAAATTTATGAAACAACCAGAATTCAAATTCATTATTCTGTATATCGGGTTTTGGTGGCCACATTTTGTTCAGTCTTCCATTGAATATTAATAATCAGTTAATAAGAAACAAAATATAGTTTAATATATAAGATGAGACTACCAAAACCCATATAAACTAAAACTGCACATAATAATTAAGAAATGTAATTGACCTCTTTCTCCAAATATCCAGCTCTAAGGGCGATCTGGTTCTCTTTCATTCTGCGGGCGTCACGAGATCTCTTGGCGGCCAAATTGTTCTTCCGGCGTCTGGCCCAATACTTGTCGTCTTTTAGGTCATCTGGTACAAATTGTTTACGGGATTTTTTGATGATTGGTTGTGGTTTTAATTCTTCGTCTGAAAATGCTCTTGTCCGTGGATCAAAGTCACGACAACTTGAAGCCATCGACAAAGCTTCAGAAAAAACTACATTTTAGACATTAGTATGATGTAACAACGTTTGGGTCTATTAGAAAGTTTTACTAAACACTAGATATCTTCCTCCGCGTTATCATTGAAACGTGTATTTAACAAAATCAATTCCTTTTCTGTCAAATTATTATCTCGAGCTTAGTAAAACTTGCAAAATTGTGGACTTGAGTATCAAAAAAAAACAATCGAAAATATATATTCGTATTAAGCTAATATATATTTATTAGTTAGCAACAAAATATTGTGTCTGCAATAAATTAAACGAAACAAAAAACACGTTCAAATTTAAATTTAATCAACTAATCGATTCCAAACAAAGTTTCTTCTGCCAAAATGTAGTTTTGAAGCGTACAAATCATAACCGTTACCAAAAAAAAAATGTAGTGAATATGCACTTAATGTATTATATTACATAAAAATACCAATTAACTTAAACTAATGTAGTTTAACTTGAAACAGAAAGTTAGTTAGTCTTTAGTAACAAGCTATTATAGAAGATTATTTCAGTTTAAGCTGAGCAATGTACTTTAGAAGAATAAACATAGTTCATTGATATGAAAGAATCAAGCCACAATTGTAAACCAAATCATTACACCTATACCATATGTGATAAAATCTTGTTTCTACCGTAACGAAATGTGTTAATATTGTGAAGAAGAAAAAAGAAATGAAGGAGAAAATCAAATAGCTAATTGAATAACTCACTTGAGTCCGCGGGTGAGGGTGGATTCATGGTGTCCGGACTCATGCAGTCGCTTGGACTGGGTGATCTCTCCCGTTTAGGTACTGCATGAGAACTACTTAAAGCACCCATCGAACCGTGCGAACCCATACCGTCCATCGACACGCCATTTTCCGATAAGAATTCGTCCAAGTCAACGTACTAAAAGAGAAACGACAGCCAAGTTGAAGATCTACTTAACAATTAAATCAAATCCGTTTACCTTAAGATCTGTTTCATACGTTTTGTCCCATAAATTTGGACCGAGGAATGCCGCTTGCGCTTCGACATTGCCCCACAATTCGCCGTCGTCCTTTTTGTCATCGCTACAACCCAAAATGCTACCAGCTATGTCTTTAATTGCAGAATGACCGTGTCCATGAGGGTGCGATGGTTTACTATTTCCTAGAAGCAAAATTGAAAAAAGTTAGTTATTAATAAAATACTAAAGAAAATCGTTTGATTTGTTTATAAACATTATATTGTATTGTTGCATGAAACAAGACCACCTAGTATGCAAATTTATGAAGGCACGGTCAAAGACAAACAAAACGAAAAAGAGAACGAAAAAAGAAGGCGAAAAGAAAATTATGACGACAATTTAATTCTTATTAGACATTAGCAATAATAATAATTCCGCAAATAACAAACGCAATGTTTACATGCATAATTTAAATTGTTATAAATAATAAGTGGATAGATATCCTACATAATAATTCTTTGTTACAGATAAACACATCTGGTTCTGTTTCATTTGCTTATTTCTCAAATAGCTACGATGTTATAACTCAAACATTAAACTATTCGCACACATACACTATCGCGAAACATGCGTGGGTAATATCAATAAATTGTCCTTTTATATTATTATTACAGGTACACTTATGTTAAAATATATGTTAGCGATTTCTTTGTTAGAAGATAGCGGCATTATGGGTGTCGTTATTTCAAAGGAAATGTCCGGAAACATGCAGTACTTGTTAGGGAATATCAAGATGAAACGTTATCCTGTGGCAATTCGAATGCCGCTTAACAGCGACTCAAGATTTAACATTTTCCAATCAACTGTTTGTGAAAATAATCTGAAACAGTTGTGGCGAAATTCAACTAAAAACGAAGAAACACACATTAAATAAAATTAATAGGAAGGTCTTTGCTAACGGAGTGAGTTTACGGTAATGAACCACGTGTAGAATTTAATTTTCAATGTGATTATCATTTTAGCAAATTAATATCCATGAAATTTGGGACGAAAAAAAAAGGCAAAACAACGTACGTAATTAAATTATTATAAATTAAATATTTTGACATAAATTAAGAATAATTTAATAACAATAAGATTTGTCGCATGTTGCGTTAATTTTTTATTCCCGTGCATGTAGAAGAAGTTTAATTTCGAAAATTGTCGTATCATTTGGTCACGGTTCGATCGCCTCTTATTATAACACAGGATGTTATTTTAGAAGAAACAGCAAGCAAAATGTGGCCAAGAAGAGGTGAAATAGGATTTTTTAAAATTCCATTATAACTTCTCATGTGCCCAGCATTTATTCGATGACTTCATTTTTCAGTAAAAAAGCAATAAGCCTTTCGTATCATCATTTAATCAAGATCATCTCTAGATTGAATAGACATTGATATAAATCTTCCTGTTGTTTGCTTTACCATCGTCGTTTGCTTTGCGATGTTAATCGTTTAATGAATATATTTCATTTATAATAATTAGATGTAATTAGTTAACGATGATATTTTCATTTAGGACACGGATAATAATAGTTTAAATGTATATGTACGTATACTGTTTCATACAAGGTTGAAGCTGTATTTTTTCCGTTCCTATCATTATTATTCCTTTAAGTTGAACTTGAACGCTCATTTTATTATTAAATAACCTTAAACACGTTCATTAATGCAGTTAGTGAATTATCAATGAATCATTGTTGAATGAAACACAACAAATTCTATTTGCCATTCAATGAATTTATTCCTCAAAGGGGCAAACTACATAAAATGGACCGATGATCGAAATTTAACTGGAAATTCATCTTCTTGGTGTTTCTGTTTTTAATTTGCAATGCCAAAATGTGGCTTTGGTGTGTTTATTTTGTTATTAGCAACTTGCCTTTCGTTAATTATAATTAAAACGAATGAGGATGACATTGAGGATCACTTCAAAATCAAACTTGGAAAAAGTTGTTACGTGTAATTCAAAATGAAATTAGATACACTTTGTTATAAATTAGGTTTTCAAAAGTAGTAGAATTAAAGATTAATATTGACACAATATTCTCAAGTTTTTTTTAATAAAAATTACGAATTATTTCCGCCAATTTTTCATATAATTATAAACGAAAACGTTTCCCATTGTTCTCTAATTAATTGTCATTATTTTATTTCCAATTTATTTTAAATAAAGTGTCCGAGGAAGTTTCATTTTTTCCTTAAGTTTCACGCTTATCGTTTATGGTTGCTGGCAACAAAACGAATAAAATCAATTTATAAAGTGAGTAAGGAAGTAAAAGTAAAAACTCCCACAAAAGATGTTTTGTTGTCGTCGTTAGAGAGTTATTATTGTACCTGAATCAAAGTCTTGTTTTCTGTTGGATTCTGCTGATGTCGTTGTTGATGATGAAGGTTTTTATGAAGGTGGATAGAAACACACATACACACCAGCACGCATAAATATAGAGGGACATAAATGTTAGAATATGTATTCGAAACGTATAAATGGAAGACGATGTACGTATAATAAAATTTGATTTGTTGAGGAATTCTGCACCGAACGAACGAGGATCAAATGTTTAGTTTCACTGTGAAACTCAGTAGAGTTTAGAAGAGTGGCCTTAGCGGAATAAAAGCGAAAAGATCTGATGGAGGCTTTTCAAAGAGCCGGTTAATTAACAGCATTTAGTTGATTTACTGTAATTAAACATTTATTCCAGTAGCTGTCGTTATTCCGTCTCTTCATTTCTAACCTTTAATAGAAACAGAAAGGAAATAAATTACAGATTATACTTTATAATTACGACCTACTGAAAAGTGAGCGAACACAAAGTAAAATTTTATTATGTGGGGACGTTTCATTTCATTACATTAGCTCACAAACACATTGTGTTTTGTCCTCATCTAAAGACGACCATTATTATTATTAGTTTTTCAGTTCAAGGACGTGGTTACATGAAAAGGATACCTTCCTGTATAAATTGGATGTCATTGGCGCCTATTTGTTTCGCATTATCTTAAATCTTAATCACACTCTTACACCTTGTGCAGAATTCTGAGAAAATCAATTGAACGGATTTTCTTTGAATTCAAAACTTTAAGACGTAGAAATTCGATCGGTTTTCCTGCTGCGGACAAAAGTTGAGGTATTACACACTTTGTCAAGCTCTGAAGCACAATTACTCCAAAAAATGTTCAACGCTCCTAAACGGTTTGCTAGAGAAAGGAGTTTCATTATTTTGCAAGTATTTTATTGTTTAAATAATTTCGTGTTTCCAATAGTACAATGATAAATCGAATATGGCGAAGGGTATTTTAAAATTGATTAAGATCCATTTATGGATCAACCAGAAATCTATTTATCCCGAACTTTCGATTTATGTTTATGTGTTACAGTATAGAGCTCTTTTTTGCAATAATAAAATACGAGATGCTTTTTAAGTGCTTTTAAATCATTTATGATTTACGATTTACATTCAATGCAAAATATCTCTCCCATGCTGAAAATATATGTGAGGGAAAAAAGACATATATTGCCAACGGTCATTCTTTCGCCTCTTTTTTTTTTCGTCTTTTTTCAAAGGTACTTTCAATGGGTAGTTAATCGAACACAGAGAGCAAAAATTGTTCCTAATAACGAAACAGTTTCGATTTATAGGACTATTATTCACTACAAAAGAAGCTGGATTGGATTATAGCGGAAATATGGTAGAAATGAGAAACAAATAAATAATAATGCAAACATTTTTTTGACCTTAAGAAATCCTCCTGCATATCCACCAGCATCGTGGATGAATACAATTAAACACCATCAAATGTAATTATATTCTTTATAACATTGTTCGGTGTCATTTAAACCGTAACAAAGTAAATATCATTATTTATTTCCTCCTTCATCTTAAGTACCTGTTAAAAATCCTCTGTTAGAGACGTGGGAAATGCATCTATTGTTATTATCTTAATTTGATTATCATTAATCGAAACGTATGCAGATTACGGAGATGTGATTAAACACAGGATTTATGTGCGACAGTCATTATTCTTAAACAATTAAATAAATAACGAAAAGGGAACGATGAACAAATTGCGAAAAGTTTCGCGAACGGATCCGATCGAACTTTCTCTTCCAATGATACGAACGGGGAAAAAAGAAGGGTAATAAATATCAACGGCTGATTCAGTTGTGTTATTGTTAATGTTAACCTTTCCACATTCTTCTTCTCCGTTTTATTTATGTTAAAAGCGAATAAATTAATACGCGAATCCTTTCCTTCTTCTGCGCTTCATCTGCCACACTTTATTATTACAACCGGTTTTCTTATACGATCGTTTACTGTGAGGCATTCCTTCAATGCCGATATTGTTTATTGGAAGAGGATGCAGAGAAACGTCTTCAATATCCGGAAATCAAAACTTTAAAGACGCCCCTTCGAAACAGGATATCAAAAGCGAAGAAGATGTAACAAACGACGATGAAGAGAAGCGATATGCATGAAATGGGAGATTGCTCAAACGAAACTAGTTGGAAATCCCCACACTATGAAGGATACACTTTGTGTAGGATATTTCAAGTCGCTTTGTACATCAAAATAAAGTGGATGTTAATTAGTTTCTTTCATTATTATTGTTGTTCGTGTGACGTCCTGGTGACCTGCTGACTAATTTCACGAGCTTCTCGTCCACGTGAATCTCATTCTCTGTACCGAGGCACTTTGACGAAACAGTCGAGCTAAATTATAAATTAAGATTTGTAACAATAAAGGCAGCAAGAAGAAAAAGAATCAAGGGTATATAGGATGGGAGTATGTTAGAACGAAACGAAATTATATTCGGCCAAGGTCATCATATTTCTTTGCTAATTTTTTTTCCATACATTTGCTCACATCAAACATCTTCCAGCTAAGCGACGAGTGGAGAAACGAGTTGCTGCCATGATTATTAATTGTTTAAAGTTTGCGTTTTTTTCGTATTTATTTTATTTATAAAAATATCTACGTACAAACTTTTTTCTATGCGAGATACTTCACAAACTACACTTGAGACCACAATTTCTGTCGGTACGAATCTCGAATGGTACAATTATAATTAAATTTACTATCAAAATAATAATCACAGCGATATTATTATCTTTTTATAAACGGTAAAATTCAAATTCGTTATATTTGTTTGTTGTTTCACAGAAGAGGACCAACCTTGAATTTTTAGCAACTATTGACGTTGGTTTGTACTTTTTTTATGAAAACCCAGAATTATTAATTTCCTCTGAATCAACATGAAGAAGACGCTCGACGATTGTTGATGCTGCTTAAACGAACCGATTTCACGTGGTAAAAGTTCACATAATATGCAATTCTTTCTGCAATTTTAAGTAAAACAACGACAACATCAATTAAACGTATTGTCATGTACGATGATTAAGTTTGCAATAAAGGAGCCTTTTTTGTTTCGGTTAAGAGTCAATAAGAACCACTTTAGAAAATAATATAACGATTCGCAAAAAAAGGAAAGAACATTATGATGACATTTCGAAAGACTTTCTCTCCTTTCGAATTCCGACCGTGAGGGCGTTTTCCAGCAACAACAACAACTTTTTTCTTCTTTAAATTAAATTTCCTGCTACAAAAATTCTCGGTTATCTTTGTTCTCTTTCGCTCATTCTGTCTTTACAATTGTGGTAATATAACGTATCTTGTTATTTTTATATATAAATGATCGTCACCAGAATAATAAATTTACTTGTGATACACACAATCAATCTTCTAATCGTTCGTTTAACGATCATTTGCCGTAACTAAATTGCAATAATCGAAATAAATTATAACCTGAATAAGAACATAATAAGAAAGAGGAAGAGATTGTTATTGAAGAAAAATCAATCAAGAGAACGCTATGGAGTTATTATTGAATTTTTGGCGAAAGTTTTTTCTTCCTATAATCGAATTCAAATATTAAAAGAATGGAAACGGCAAAGAAGGAAGGTGTTTCATAATTCGTCTCTTTTATGATCGACGAAATTTAATTTCCGGATAATTTTACATCGAAATCGACCGTTTGGGAATATTAAACGGAATAACATTTTAATTGAAACGTTTCTCAAAATAATCCTTTCTCACAGAAAGGAAAAACAAAACGAGATGGGATTAAAATTGAATTCGGGCCAGTTGTTGTTATTGTTATTAAGAAGGCAGACAATCTGTCGATTGTCGTCGCACTTTTGAACCAATTTTAATTGCAACGAATTCAATTTGTTTTGCATAATTCATATGAGATGGAAAAGATAGCAAACACACACATATATACATGTTTTGATACATGTAATTAATTAATGATGTATTATGATTATTATTATTTTTAATGAGAGACAGTTGGGCGTCTGGTTGCTAAAAAATATCGTCCTTGGAATATATTTTGCGTACATATGTTCGGTATGTAGCATATTATTACATTTCCACATACACAAACGCATTTATTACCAGGTGTATGATTTTTTTGCGAAAATAAAAGCAGTTGCAAGTGTCTTTCAAGTCATATCCTTGTTTTCGCATGAAAATCATACACGCTTTATCAAAAGTGGAAGCGGTGGAAATTTTGCAATATATTACTTTATGTTGGTTAGAAATGGAATTCAAGGTTTTGTTCTTTGAAAATTACCTCATTAAAAAGCACTGAATTCCATACAACACCTCAACAGAGTATAATATCGTTGCCAAAGGCTTTAGAGGATTAATAATTTTTGTTGTCAAAGTCCAAAAGTTTAACGAATTTTCACATCGATCGCAGTTTCTTTCTGACGAACATTAGTTGCCAATTAATAATTGCATTTCCCACTCATTGTCTTCGTTTGGGAAATATAAACGATAGAAATTTAGTTCGACTCTTATACTAAAACGTGTGATAAACCTTGTAAGTTTTCTGAATATCTTACAAGCAACAATGACAGAAATATAATAAACAAGCTCAATAATTAACTTTTGCATGAATGAATGAACAGAAGGGAAAATTAAATCGATAAAGTATAATTTCCATTTTTCTTTACAAGTGAAACATGAAATTTTCGGTACGTTTACGCCAATCCTCCAAGATTGTTATTAAATCCAAACTGTAGTTTATGCCTTAAGTATAAATTAACCGATTAAAATAATCATGATGATTAAACGGATATAAAAAATTGCATTTTCTCTATTACATTTTAAAAGAGGTTAAAAAAAGGATCGCTTTAATAGTTAGGTATCCGATAAAATTACAATTGCCAACCGAGCATTATCACACTCTACATTTCAGCAAAAAAGCATGTTTATATGGTGGATATCTAATTTAAATTACGAGAAAGAAAAAAGACGAACAAACGATATAAAAGACTAGATTGAGGATAAGAGAAAATTATAAGATAGGATTTGCAACGATTATTCACAATTAACTGAGCAAGACGGTTGATTTTTAAGGAAGTCTAATGTGAAATTAGATTCGATTAAAATAAACATTTTAAAACGAAATGGGAAATAAGTGTAATACAACGAAACGGGTATAAGAGAGGAATAAATAAAATTATGCTATTATGTCACAAAGAAGACGACAACAACAATAATAAACCATCCAGAGTTGATTATTATTAATCTGGGGATTTATTTTATTGCCACATATATTTTTTATGTTCTCGGTAAAGTTACTTAACATACCTATACACAAAATAAATTATATTTATATACAATTGCACATAATATTTAATAGCAATTAATTGTCATAAAAATCACCTTGAAATAAATTTAAAATAAACGGGAAAAGAAGCAATAAAACGATGATGGAATTGAAAGATACTTCTTTTTCAATTTTCCTTTTTGAAATAGAAGTTTAGAAACAAATGTAACGTTTTCTCATTTAAATGTAGGAGACCGCTAAGTAAAAAAAATCCATATAAATAAACGTGACACTCAAATCAAAGTTTATATTCTTATTAAGCGAATTGTTCGTAACGATTCTGCATCAAGACTAAAATTAAATCATTGGGATACTATTTGGAGGCATTTTTTTGCTTCTTTTCCGAAAAGTACTCAGGGGATTACCAACAAGTATTGCTCTTTGTTATTGCGCATTTGCATAGATTTTTTTATTATCACCATCATAATTGTAATCCATCTTTGGATATAAATAAATTTCGTAGAAAACCGCAGGAATATAAAAGAAAATTAAATTGATTAATCAATTATTTAATTACAAATCTTCTAAGGCATTTCGTCGTTTTACGATTTACGTCAACACAATAGATGAAATCGAGCGGTTCACGTTGGTACTTCCATCGGTTTAATATTAAAAAAGACATCAGAAAATGTGATAATAAAAGCAATAAATAAAATAATGTCATCCATTTATTGTTAATATTATTACCTGAAAAAAGTCTCACTTTCACAAGGAAAGCCCTAATTTACAACGGTCTGTGTCGGAAATGTTAATAGGACCGGTCCGATGAAATAAAACGCAAGTTGTTGTAACAAGAAAAATATTCTTTAATTTAAATTGAGTATAAAAAAGAAACATTGTTAAATACCAAAAGAAAGTGACAGCTACCACAATAATTAATAATTAGCGGTTATAATTAACAACATTAAGAAATAAATTGTTGAATGAATATTGACGATTCGTTTCCGATATGGTCCAAGGAATATAAATAATTTCAAAATTTTTAAAACGGTTCTTTTTTCCGATTTCGGTTTGGTTAAAAATCGCCTAATCGTAATTAATTAATTTTTAATTCATAACGAAACAATAAAAAGTAACAGCGCAACTTTGAAATGACTTCCTTATAAGATTTATGTGCTATAATAAAAACACAATCATTGTTATTAGGCATAATTGCATAAAAAATTCATAGATAATTTATTATAATTGTTGACAATAATCAATTTAGTTCTAATATTACTATTATTATGCTTTTATTAGTGAAAGTAACGTTATTTTAACCAAAAAAAACTCTGTTTCGTTGCGACTTTTTTATGAATATAACTTTAATAAGCATGGGCGTAAGTTATGAATTTAAAAAACCCTGCGAAAAAAGTGCTAACGAAGAGACAAATAATCTCTACGAATTTTCTATTTCTAATTTGGACCAATTCGCTGAGAATCTCTTCGATCATTAATGAACAATTTAATTCGAATACCCTTTAAATAGAGTTGCGCCACCGTTTGCACATTGTTAATAAGCTGCATAAATTAGCGGCAAAAGAAAGAAAAAGGAGCCGCTTTCACTTTAATTCAACGCCGTTGCATAACAATTTTGCGAATTCGCCATAACTTATATTAATACAACAACGAATATTTAATTCATAAAACGTACAAATTCGATGTATCAAGCACGGGTAATTAATGAAAATCATGATAATAATTAAGATCTTCTTTCTCAATGCGGAAAGCATGAAAATTTTCAAGGCATTCCTCCTAACAAAGCTGTCGCTTCTTAGGCTCACAGTTAGTTACTTTAGTAGCGGCATTATAATTTTCTTCCCACTTATTGCAAATATATTACGTCGTAAAATATTATTGCAACTTGACAAAACGATTTTATTGCTCGCTTTTGCAAACACGTACATAAACTCTGGTCAATTTTAATTGAACTTTATTCAAATAAACTTTGTTGAAATTAAATGATTGCTATGATAATAAATAAGGAAGCTCAAGTAATTTTTAGTTGCAACAAATTCGTTGTTGTTTTCATGCTTCCTCCTTCGAATTAAAATTTCTATCGATTATGAAAAAATAAACTATTAAACTCTATCAATCTGCACGACTTATATTTAAATATATTATATTAACCACGATTTTATATTGGTTAATGTTCCATTCTCTTTACTGCGTGTTAATTGTATATTTTCTTTGGTTTTTATTACGATAATAACATATTTAATTAATTGAAATAATCTAATTAATATCGATGATTATTAATAAAAGATCGATTCGAGAGCATAAATAAAATCAAATCAAATGGTAAAGGTTTTTAAATGGCATTACAGGAAACGTGCAATGGAAATAAAAGGAGAATAAGTGACTGTTACGTGTAAGACAACGTAACATTGCGATAATCACTTATTTAGAGATGATACAAGTTGTGTTCTTTCGATCCAAATCGAGTGAAATTATGTAAACTACTTCTTCTTTAATCGCTCGACCGATTCGTAGTAAATCATCATCAACCTATATCCGAAGAAAAAGTGGAATTGTACGGAGACGAACTAAACTCTATTATGTAAATTGGTTTATTTTTTAATACGCTTCAAAAGTGGATTTTTATGGGAGGAAGCAAGCGATTCCTGGAGATTCTTCATTCTCTAAAAATAAAAAATACTGAAATTGATCTTCTCATGCTAACATTAAAACATTCAGCGACATATACAAATCATTCCATTTATGCAATATCCTCTAGCCAGAGACATAAAAAATGGAAACCCCGACACTACTTTCGTTTCGAATGTAATAATCGTCTCTTAAATGTGGTATAAAATGAAATTAATTGCGTCCAAGTGGATTCAGGAAAGCGAATTTTAACGTTTTAAATAATAAATTGCAAAATCCCCTTTTTTATTATATCTATTCTGACTTACGTAACGTCTTCTGGAAAAGGATCCTACGTGGGATCCGTTTTCGAAGATGTGAAGAAAGAGAGATTTAAAAAAGTAAAAGTTGGTGAAAAATTGCGATTCGCGTGTACGATGATGAAGATTTGTGGAAAACCATTTTGTTTATGTCGTTTATTTAGGCCTCATTGCATAATAATCATAAAAGTTAATCAATTTATTTAATATCATCGTTATGAATCGAATATCAATAAAATTAATAAATGTCATCTGTTAATTTCTTTTTCTTTTTTGTTCAATCTTCCACATTCGTATTCCGAAAATGTTGTCGTTATTCTCTGGGAAAGAAAACGAAAGTAGGTTAATTTACATCTTTTTTTAGGTAAAGTAACTAATAAAATTAGATAATTCACTTGATATGAATAATAAAGACTACGATTCAGAATGCGGAAGCGTTACGTTCACTTTTTTTCCTATCCAACTATAAAACCCGACATTATAAGCCATTTTACAAAAGGCAACTTTATTATTTAAATAGAGACTTACGTTTTTCTATCGATATTTAATAGTAGTAATTAATAATTAATTAATATCAATTCTTTTTTCGTCAGATCAAACTCTCACCGCCAATGATTTAATTATATTAACTTTGGAAATCGATAACAAGAAATCAATTGTAGTTTTTCATTACAGATTTAACGGACACCTGGTTTGTTGGTGTTAAATGGCGTTACGGTTTAATTGAATTTTATCTAATTTATAGAATCTCTTATTGTCAGGCATACATGAAAGAAAGCTCTAATAAATATTCGCTTATCTAAATTGATTTAGAAAAGAAAGTCAGACTACGTTAACAACAACAGCAACCGTAAATTAACCAAAACAAAAAGGACGAATGAATAAAAGGACTAAACGAGGTTCTTGGTGCCAACCTGATGAGGATTAATTCATAAATTATCCGCGTGCATAAGGAGGAAATTAGAAAATGTAACGCGTAAACTCGGTTTCATAAATATAAATTATTATATCATAAGCAGTATAAATATTATTATCATTGCAAATAATTTATTTTCTCCACATTCAAACGTTCCAACTTGCAAATTATGAATATTGTTAATTTACCCTATTTCACATACTTAAAAACGAATATATTTATTTATAGGTATGTGAATTTGTACGTAGACTTCCTTATAAACATGAGAAAATAGAGTGGCATTTGAATTTATTATAGAAACTCGTATGGAAATTTATAATAATAATTATAAATAAAGCTCCTTGTTCCACGTTCGAGGTGTTCAAGAGGAAAGAAACGAAAATGTTGCATTCGAGAATAGATTAAGACACAGAATTACCGGATGGGATAAAATTAGTAACGTGATCGGTGCAGTTAAAATGCAGGACAGTCAATCGATTCGCCAAAGAAAAAGTTGTTTGAAGTTATCACAGAAAAAAAAAGAGCCACACTTTTATTGACACAACAAATTTTAATCGTCCAACAGTTTCACATGGACAAAAAAGCAGGAAACGTTTAAACTCTCATTAGATATATTGGGTAACGTTAACTAACAATTTTTTCACCATCTATTTTGGCGTCTCTAATAAAGGAAAAGTACTTTCCTCCTCCATCTTCGTTATCTCCCAGTTGAATAGATTCACTAAAGCGACATAATGAGAGAGGACTTTACTTATATGTCAGGATAATAAAAATGCAATTAAAATTGCACACGCGAAAACAATTTTTTCCTTTTTTTCCTTCAAATAATAATCAATAATAAACCTGTTTCAAATACGGCGATAGTCTCGTATTCCTTTAATCCTTACGATTACTTTTTAATTGTTATTATACTTGTAACGTTAACACAAAAAAAAAACTTGCTATATTACAAGTTATTTGATCGGAAAGTAACTGTTACATCATATTACGTTTTCGAGCGATAAAAAAATTAATTCCATCAATAAAAGTGAGTGAAAGTAATTTATAAGTTATTAAAAAGAGGTAAAATGAGTAGTGGTTTGTGTTCCACAAACCGAAATTATTAAATAATACGTTACCACTAGGTAAGGCAGCCAGTAGAGCAACAACATAAACAAGAAGTAAATTAAAAGAATATATATATATATATATATAAAAGCGGACAAGCAGCAAGCAAAACCGTTCGTATTCCGAGTAGGTATGTGGTGCAAGTAGGAAGTGGAAGTTTTCACTTTCTTCGCGGTAATGTTTTTATTAAATCGCCCGCAGCTTCTGGTTGACCTACTGACGACGCCGAGGCCGATTCTCCTACTTTCATCGGTTCTGCTTCTCCATGTGTATTTTTTTCTTTCTGTTCTTTCTCTCTCGTTTAACAGTAAAGTGTATTATCGTTACAGAAACGGCTCGCTTATGAAAGCTACGATCCGAGCTTTAATCACCCACTCGAACACATTTCCTTGCATGTGATTAATTTGAAATCGATTAACGAGAAATAATAATTAATTTGCTCGAATCAGACCAACAATAATTAGTTTCTGATTTATATTTACTGCTTTATATGCAAAAAAAAGAAAATAAAATGAAGAAGAAGGAAACGTAATTTTTGTTATATGGAAAAAGAAACCGAAAAAAAACGAACAAATTGCAATTATTACACAATAACTCATTTCTTCGGCTCAGTTTTCTTTATGCACGTAATCGTAGACAAATTCACTTTCACTAATTTAACACGGTATTGTACTTCTTTCATTCTCTCGCAGATGATGATAATGAATCGCTTCGCAAAGAAGACTAATTAATAATTCAACGTATAAACAATACTAACAATTTAGCAAATGTGAATCACGAATTTCTCTAAAGCCAAACAAAATTGATGACAACGTTTAAGAAAAGCTAAAATACAATTTTGTCAACCAGAAGTATTAAGCTTTTGTATTAACTAAGCAGACAAGTTAGCAAGTCCATTATAAGTTGTAAATGCAATTTAAAAAGTAGGAAGTGGTCATATTAATGTAACAATTCCTAGATTAAAAGTGAAAATTTTCATTATTAGTATTCAAACGCATATAAATATAGATAATTTTAATATTTATTGAATATTATAACGCAAATTATGATCATGTAATGGATAGAAGCGTTCGTTTGCTCTTATTATCGTTTAAACTAGTTTTAATTATCAGTTAAACTTACATACAATCAACGAAAAGGAAAATGAAACGAGATCAGAATGCAACAGGTGGTATTATTTATCGTATAAAGTTTTCCCTAATAGGATCGTTTTCTAACATAAATATTTCATAATTAATTAAACGAATAATAAAAAATAAGATGTTACGATAAGAGGGAAATTGTAATAAAATGAAATCTGGTTCGATTTAATTGTCCTTGTTTTCATCTATTTTCAGTTGGTGGATTGAAACGAAGGAAAAAGTGAGCAAAGATAAAACGACCCGTCGAAAATTAATGGGAAATTAAAATCGTTAGGTAGGTAGTAACATTAAAAATATATGAAATTAAATTGACCAGAAAGAATGTTAAATGTTAAACACACCGTCGTCTATTTTATTTTTCCTCGCCGTGATTTATGTGATTGTCATAAATACGCTTAGAAAAAGGAAATAACATATAATTCGTTTGCACAAAATGAAAACTATTCTAATTGTCTCTAAGCTTTGACTTTCACACCTTAATGTCTTTAGAAGTTAAGCAAAATAAATTGCTTCGACAAAAAAGCTGGCAATGGTTTGAGGAAGTTACGTTTCCACAAGGAAGTATTGATAACGCTCTTTATCCTGAAAGTTTTTAATACTTCTAAAATTGCTAAAATCGGAAAATTATTATAATTTTCCCATGGGTCGAATGGTTTTAACGAGTTAATGATGATGGGAAACCTTTTTACGATTTGATAAAAATACGGATAAACTTTATTAACAAGATATGCGGCAATAAAATAACAATAATATCGTCGTATAATATAATATTGAAATTATAATGCAATTTATATTGGACGTAAAGGGTCTTATTTAATAATCGTTTACAGTTAAGTGCAAAGTTTATAAAATAATAACGTTTAAAGAATGCACCGAAGACACTTCCTTCATTTCCCTTTTTATCTTTAGTGAGAAAAATGTAAATTAATTTGATCGTAAAGTTGTCAATTGTTCGAATAAATTATCAAGTGATAAATTATCTGCATAAAAGAGCAATTGAAACATACATTTATGAAACATATTAAACCATCAAAATGAAGAATTAAATTCTACCCATGATAAATCTTAATTGAGCTGGAGTTTCGTTCTAATTCTAAGAACTTCATAGATAGAAAACTTGAAAATCGTGAGCAACTAACATAATTTAGAATTAATGGATGACAAAGAACAAATTTCTGTAAAAAGCCATGACCGAGGCATTTTTATACTCGACAAAGAAGGTTTTCAGCCAAATGTTGTTGATTAAGAAACCTTTGCATTGAAGAAAACACTTGACCTTTAAGAATTTCGTTCAAATGACTAATTTGTAACAAATCGTTATGCAAAAACTTGCCTTGCAACTTACTACGAAATTATTGTAAATATAAACTACCTTGACAATCAAATATTTGCAACGTAAATTAATATGCTACATAAATGGCAAATTTAAATTTGTTTCGATATTATAATGACGTAGATAACGCTTGCCTTTCTTCTCTCTCTGTCTTTATCGCAAGTCGGAATTGTGAGAATGACACTCTGACCCGATGACATACATATATAAAATATCAATTAATTACCTTTAGCTAAATGAGTTATTATTGTTATTAAATAATTATTAGCAAATGTCTAATAATTGGATAAGCAACAAAAAAATGGAGGTTTCAATTTCACTTTTCCTCTTACAAACTTTTTATTTTCATTAACACGTTTACGTCATGAACAAATAAATTATATTGTAAATATGGACAATAATAATAATAAAAAATAGCAGGAAGCAGTTTTATTTCTTTCTCACAACAAAAATGATTATTTTTTGTTATTGTAGTACGCAAAAAAGAGAACCATTCGAGCCATTTCAAATTAGAATTTTACGTTGTTATTCTTGTATATTATAATTAAATATTTTATTAAAGTTTCCAACTTACTTTATTGTTTGATTTCTCCCTCTCAATACTCCCCAAACCGAAACAAAAAATTCTTAACGAAAGCAAAAGTAATTGTAACTGCTTACCTGTAACAAATGGAATACAATAATGAGCAAAAAAGTATTATTATAACAATTATTTAAATCACAATAAAAAATAATAATAAAAGTAACGGTATTTCGAATATCGGTCCGTGTGTGTCTATACCTTTTTTCTTTCTTAATTTAATAAACAAGGAAGTGATAATAATGCTAACGTAATTAGTAAATTGACAGGTGTTACAGTTGAGCTAGAACAGAACAATAATCATAATTTCAACAAATTATAATTATTTGAAATCTATCTATAAAGAATGGAGTAAGTAGTTTGAGTGACTCCTTAATTGTGTAAAGTTAACAAATCATTGAAATCTAATTGATAAACAATTGCGATTAACTGAAATCACTCGCTCCTTCAGTAGGGCAAATATTTTCGCAATTTCTATCCCAGCTGTTATGTTAACGATTGAAAGTAAAAACTCGGAAGCCGAATGTAGCTCTTTCATTTTTATAATCGTACATTCATTTAGCTAGTGAACGATAAATTCAGTTGCTCGTTAACAATGAAACAATAAAATGCAGCATCGCCGCATCATTATTATAAAATTTATTTCGCAACTTCGTGCGATCTTCCCATCGTAATTAACATCGTTTTTTGGTTCCTTAATTACTTTTATTAGATTACACTCTTATATAATACATACTCGTTCAATTACCAGTTCTTTCTAACGAGATTATTATTTTTATTTGTGGTAGATTCAACCAGAAGAAGTACCACAAAAATGCGGTTTCCATATAGCAATCGCAGCGGAATAAAAGAAAGAGTTCGTTTCTTAATTACGTAATTTAGTGAAATTTCTACGCAATCTTACTCTCCTAACCAATAAAGAATTATAATAATGATGGATAGATTATTTCTAATATTTCATCGACAAAGAAGAAAAGCACACTTAGCGTGAGTGTGTGTGTCCATAGAATTGTTGCAGAAGACGGCGGAGGAAATGGTCGATAATAATAATTAAATAGAACAAGAGAGTTTATTAAATTAAAATAAAACACTTAACTTGCATCTTATTCGGTTTATGATTAATGATGTAGTGTATAATCCGGCTTTTCCTGCAAAAACAAATTTTCTTTATTTTAGCAAAACTGTTTCAGACAATTATACGAGAAACTAGTAAACTACTCTTTTATTAATGGCCCTTTTGGATCGACTCCGGAAATTAATCTTAAGAAAATTACAAATGTTTTCCTCTTCGAGCATCAGCGCATTGCGAAATGTCACGAGAGTGGTCATAAATTGAGAAAGACAGAGACAGAGCAATTAATAAGTATGTACGCTCTCAAATAAACTTTCTCTTCCGAAATTGTGTAAATATTAGTCAAAGGATTAAATCATCGACAGTCGAAAATGAAAAGCTATCAAAAAAATTGTGAAGAGAGATAAATTATCTGAAATCGGTGGATTTGAAGAAGAGACAGAAGAACGTACATCAAAGAATCTGCAAAAACATTAAAGGTGAGGCAATGCGTGATGGAGTTCAAAAGTGTTCACAACGATAATAAATATTAAAGATTTTTTTTGTGAAGAGAAAGAGTCTTGCGAAAAAAATGAGGAGAAAAATTGTGATGCGTAGAAGATACTAATTACCTTTTCTGACGGCAATTTATCTTCGCGTGTACAAATACAAGTGTTATCGTTACCGTGATTGGTAAAAGTTTAATGCCACACCGACTTTTCGAATGCGGCAAACGATTGTAAAATCAATTTAATTATTACTAATTTTCAATTAATTTCATTACATTCAATGTAAACCAGATTTAAAGTAATAGGAAAAGAATGTTAATGTTTAATAAACACGTTTTATTAAGCACTTTTTTCCCTCTCTTTCTCTCTCTCTCTCTCGGACACACTCTCAATTTTACATAAACACACCTAACGTGCGTTTTGCAAATGGAAAAAAAATTAGCAACTTTACACACTTCTTTCCCTTTTGTTTCGCCTTATAACACGCAACAAATAGTTAGCATTCAAGCGGTGGGACGTAAGAGTTTATGGTGTTTCTATAAACGATCCGTTTGTCGTCATAGATGCTATCTAATCTAAATCCATGTTTTAATATTTATAATATGAAAATTTTTATTTTGTTCATTTCGCACGTGACGTGAAGTGCTAATAATTTCAATCTGTTAAAGAGCTAATCGACCATTATAGATCGAGGATGTGCGGCTACCGCATTTTCTGTTTCACTAAATCGAAAACGATTGCATCTTCTAAATAAATTCCAGCCGTCGTTATGTGCAGCTTAAACTTAAAAGTCGATGTTAATTGCAACGATAGTGAGGAAAATCAGCTAAATATTATTACTGATAATTATCGACTATTAATATACGAGAGCACGAAAAAAATTATGGTTAAAGATGTTTATTAAGCGATAAAATTAAGTAATAAATTATATTTCAATTAGCGTAAATAGCAAAAAAATAGTTATTTAATATGCTAATTCGACTCCTATCATAATTAAAAAACAATCAGTTTTCATGCAGTTTAAAGATGTTGGATTTATTAATAATAATCGTCAAGAACAAACGTACTTATTCAGTTGGGGAATCTGGTGAATCCCACCTTTTAAATGAAATCTGCATATCTAAGCGATTCCACAAATCTACACTCACACATGCAGCACTACAATAAAACTTTTCTCATTTTCTTACGTCTCTAATCATATTATTATAGTTATTTATTTATACATAATAAAAACATTAGTTTATGTATAAAAGAACACACGTACATTAAATACATGTGTAAGTTTAAAAAAAGTTGTTAGCCCTGAACCAAAGATTCTAACACCAAACACCAACAATGGACAACTTGTTTGATTTAACTCCTTCTTTTCCAATCCATCTCATTCTATCTCCTCCATCACCATCTTTGTGTGCCTTTTAAACTCACAAAGGGTATTTGCCAAAATTAAAACCTGAATAATTGATTGACTTAGAAAAGGAAAAAAGTGTTTGTTTGCAAACAACTTGATTGTTGTAGACTAATTTATAATTAATTCTAATTATCATTTAAATATAGAATTCGTAGTAGTAGAATAATGCAAAAAAGTTAATGAGGAATAACAAATTGATTGCTACATTACCACGTTATAATTTTCTTTAACACATAATTGCAAATTAATTTAAACAAGCAAATAGTTGCCCCAATGGTGACGAAATTTAACTTGAACCATCATATTTGGGTTTCTTTTTGAGTAAATTGTTTCGAAAACTCATCGAGATCGGTTTATTTGTTTAAGGAAGATCGTACGAACGTACAAAAGGAACGAAGAAAGTTATTTTTTATATTTCGTCTGTGTGTGTCTACTTTGTAGGACACGTATGTAACGACGGACTATTGTTGTTCAATCACGAACTGAGTGTTATGTAAATTTATAAAATGACAATACCAAATACCAAAAAGGAAAATTTCATGTTAGAATAGCAAAAGGAAAAGGATTCGTTGGTTTGTTACAGAATGTTAATACGAGAATTTGTTTTTAATGTCACAAATCTGTATCGTAAAAGTAACTACGTAAATCAATTTCTTATACCATTATTAGCAATAAATCGACGTATTTATTGAAAGCGAAATAAAAAAGGAAAAGAGGTTCTTGAAGCAGTCGAATCGAAACGATGGAGAACCGAACAAGTTGAATTTTTGTTGCTGTTGTTGTTGAGGAACCACTTTCACCTTTAAATTAAGACTGGTAAAATTTATAAGCGTGGTAGATTCCTTAATAATTTTAACTGTTTGAATAAAATTAAGAATATTGATTTATTACGGGCGCGAAAATTGTATTTAATTAAAGGAAAATCCTTGCGAATTTTGTTTCTCGTTAAACGAAAATCTGTTGTTAACATGTCGCACTGTTGTGCAACGAATTTCTTTAAATTTTAGCCAACTTTCTCTTTCATTATTCGATTCTTTTTTCATTTTCATAATAATTGCTTATTATTAACGAATAAATAAATATCACCGGATGGAGTTTACTTTAAATTAAAGGAAAATATCTAACTGTTAATTGGAAGAAGTGGAGAGAAGAATCTTTTATCTAATTTATTAATTTCAACAAATTACTAATAGCACATAATGATAATACTACTATCGTGAGAAACTTTATTTATACCAGTTTACTTATACACATGGAGAGCGAAGTTTAATTTTAATCCAAAATAATTGTACGGCATTAATTTTTGCACGAGTAGAAGAAACATTTTCAATTTTAATGATAATAATTTCGCTCGAAGAAGAAAATAGCGAATAAAAAGTGAATTAACACTTTTTTGCACGTTAAGAAAGTGTTTTTGCTACATATTTTCGGTGTAATTATACCGTGTAATTGTCGCAGAAAAAACTTATAGAGATATCAACTTTCAGAAGTGTACAACAATAAAAAAAATAAACTGACCGGATAATTCCATGCTGAATTTATTGGAAAACCCAAAAGAAAAGTATCGATTTCGATTTGCACTTGCACAAATGCGGTTTCCTTCCAACAGTGCGAAATTTCGTTTTCAGGTGAATCATTCTGAGTCAACAATCAGAAATCTTCCTTATTCAAAAAAAAAAAAATTGTCAAATTAACTACAATTAATAACGTTTAATTAATAAAGTGTCTGAGCGAAGAAAAAATTGGAAAGTTTTTGTTAACAAATTTCATGGGTTCCTTTAAAAGAAATTCTTCGTGTTGCCTTTAATATATTAACGATCGGCGATTGGGTTTATTAGCAAATAATAGCAGTAGAAGGAGATTGGTAGACCGAGAGCGAGAGGAATCGAAAGAAAAGTAAAACTTTTTACGGACACGTTTTGTGGTTCCACTCAAAATCCCACCAATTTCGGTTAGTTTGCATTTCATTCGTTCTCCATCTTTATTTATTTTTAATAAATAATTATAACAGTAATGCAAATCACAGAGAGATAGAGAGAGAGAGAGATACTGAGTTATGGTAAAAGAAATTGAAAAGAGAAGAAAAAAGCCGTACAATTTTTGGTACTTTCGCTTGTCTGTCGGTTATATTAATTTTTTTTTGGTAGGTAATAAAACAATGTCTTCCGGGCTTTTTCTCTGAATAAAATTCATTTCTCTCATCGCTTTTGTACGGATACGTATCTCTATAGTTTTAAATGAGAATACAAGATACACACGAATAAGTTCTTTGTACGTTTCAACGCACAAATCTCTCTCTTCTCTTCCTTTTTCCTCGTCTTCTCGCAATTAATTTTATTCTTAATGGCTTTACAGAAGTAAGAAATTCGTTATCATGAACCAAATTGAAATTTGTATGCGAATAAAGCAAGATTTTAATTGTTATTGAAAGTAATTATTATTTGCGAAAACAAAAGTGATCTAAAAATAGCTTTGGTAATTTTGTTGCATTTCTTCGTACGTAACGCATTGAAAGAATTTTGCGGTTTTTATGAAATTTTCTACACGCATTGATATAGAATTGGCAACCACTATTTTGCATTTGATATGGAGGAGAAAGGGACAAAAATTGAGGATACAAACGTGCAAAGAAAAACCAAGAATTAATCATTGAAACTATGAGACGTTGTCCTCCACCTTTTCTATGTACAACTTTTTGCGAAGTAACTTTTTTTAAAGATACAAATTATAGCCAAGACGATTTTGATCATTTATCATCAAATTGAAATTATAAAATTCAAAAAAAGTTAGTGTCCACTCGAAAAAAAAAACTTTTGTTGCAGAGATCAAGGTCGTGGCTAATACGTACGTTTCCGGTTTTATTGAAATTTTGCGCCAAGCAAAATATGATAAAAAATATGATGATGGCCATGCCAATGAATATGATTAGGATGGTGGTAATAATAAGATTACAAGATATATTTAGAAGCTAATCCACGAAGATGAAGATGAGAGAGAAGCTACTTGCGCAAAGTTCGTTTTGACTATTTCAAGTTCTCTATTGCTTTGCATCTTTTTTATAGCAAAAAACTACAAATAGCTACATAAATCGTATTTTAATGGATTATTATTATTAAGCATCTACCTACATGTAAAAAAGTACGAGAAAACACGTATAAGGTGCAAGTTTTTCTTTTAAAGTAATTTTTTCCTGTAATTGCTTTCGTTACTTCTTAGAATTAATGCCATATATTTATTACTCCTTTTGTTTTGTGTTTTTCATCATTTCAAATGATACATTTACCACGTGACAAAGATTAACTTATTTTACCAGTAGAAAATCGAACGATTGAAAAACGAGAGCTTAAATTATTACCATTTCAATTGCGATCGAATCTAAATGCGGTAATCAATTAGAAATCTAAATCGTATCGCTCGCAGCGATTCGATTAATTCCTATTTGAAACGTTAATTACTTAATGAGATAAGAAAATCGGTTTTCCCGGTCTCGATTTATCTACACTCACAATTTATTGGAGGTCTTTGAGCGTCTGAAGAAACTATAATCTCAAAAAAAAATACATTCAACCAGATTTTGGATGACATGCTTGCCTGAATCATATGAATTGGTAATAAATGGGGAGAAAGATGCGAAGAACGAGCAACAATTTAACCCATATTTCATAAACGCTGTTATTATTATTAGTGCTGGTTTCCATTTATCTAATAATTTAATTTACTTGTGCACAAACACACTTTATGCCGTGTGTAATGTTAGCAATAATAATAGGAGTCATAGTAAGACGGTAAGGAAATATTTCCTTAATAGATATTTCTACTTAATACCAATTTAACTTTAACTTTATAGTACGTTCTCTCCGTCTCGTTTCGATTCGAACGCAAAGAAACAGATGGAAAGAGTTATGTCCTAATCCCGGAAGAACTATGCGAACGAAACGATGGAGGAGAAAGTGTTTTAGACACAAATACAAGCACGATGGCAAAAAAATACATTCATACGTAATAGTACACAACAAACATACATACTTGTGCCGTATTTTATGCACACACGTATAAATAAAGAGGCAACCTCTTTCTCTTTCGCTTGCATTTCTTTCTCGCTTGCATTCTTTACCTCGTTTTTCTCTTTTTTCATATTTGATTATTATAATAAGCTAGCGTCCAAGTAACACTTTTCCAACGATTGTTGTGAAACGCCTACGATGAAAATGTCACGCACATGCCAATAACAATAAATAAATATTCCCTTAACGTCCAACTTTATTAGATGTAATCGTGAAGACGAACCAAAAGAAAAAGTCACATATTTTAATTTTGGCGTCGATCACTAAATCAGTGATAACAGTGAGAAATTAATAATTGCTTACCAAATAGAAACATCCATTTTTGCAAGTTGTACAAATACTTAACAACGTCAGGTTGAAGAATATTACTATTGTTCCCAATCGTGTTCATACTTTGACACACCGATCACGTACTAAATGATGGTTTGTAAAAATTTTCGCAAATGTTAAACGGTGCTGAAAAGATAAATGTTACCCGGACAAATATGTAACGCTTCTAAAAACCTTTTCTCTCTTAATTCTTCTTTTTTCAAAAAGTTACGTTATCAGGTTTTAATACCTTATCATAACATTTTTCAAAATTCTTTGCACAATCTGTTGACGTTAAAAACTCTTATACAACTAAAATTAAACTGGACAATCAAATACTGCAAACTCAAAAAATCACCGTATAATCCCAATTATAATTAGATAAGTGGGTCATAAAATTAATGCTTTTCCTCTTGTAATGTTTTGGTTTTCTATCGGTGCCATGAAGGTTTCCCCATAGCATTATTATACAGCAAGATCCGCAATTAAAGTGTCATTGCATCATCATCAGCAATTTTGGTTTCAATTATCTAATGGTCTGAGAGAAAATACTTTTTTTAAACAAAGACTAACAATTATTCTTCAAGATGCAATTAAAAATCTTCAAGGTTTGTTGCGGTTTTTGCTCTGGTCAGGATATGGTATCTAGGATCAATGCAATGTTCTAAAAACTTTCCTGAAAATTCCACAAATACCTCGATCGTTTTAATCTAATTAAAAGTAAAAGTTTGCCACAATGGACACTATTTTGCAATATACAATTTTTTTATTCCAAATTTGCCTATTTCCTTTGGATAACGATGGCAGTTGGAATGAATGAACTTCAACTACTTAGCATTTTAAAATAATCAAACAGACAGAAATCTAAGAAGTCATAAAATTTATGAATGCACGTTTAGAAAAAGGTTATTTTTTTCCAATTTTCGCCTTAAAATAATAAATAACAAACTGCATTAGAGGTCTGCAATGCATGCAGCGTAGATCCGCTTAAGAAAATGAAGCTAACTCAATTAAAGTTTTTGTCATGTTCGTAGGAAAAAATAGATGGCAAAGAATACGTGTGCATTAAACCGAGTTATATTCGTACCTATACTACACGGACAAGTGGATCGATTTAGATTTTCATTCTTCTAATCGCTTGCAATAAATAACGAATTTAAACGAGTGTTAATTAAGCGACATCAAAGAAAACGCGAAATTGATTAATAACAATAAAATTACCTATCTAGTTAGGTTGTTTGTAACGAAGTAAAACTATAAAAGTTAATAATAATGAAAATAAATAGCAAATCGAAACGTCGCTTTTTACGACCTTCACCGCCTATTCTCTTTTCCAACTTAGTTGACAATAACCATAGGTGTGTTAGGGTTTATAACATTATTAAATAATAATAATGTCACTAGACAGATGGAAAATAAATGGATCTGAATATAAACAGCACAATGTGCCGGTTTTTGCGAGTATTTTCGACAAACTGCACCTTATTTACCTATTAGACGAAAATCAACGTAAAAGTCCATCTGCAAATCCTAATGTTTGGATTTAAAACAGATGAAATTCATTAGACAGAATAATTTAGATTTGTCAATGGACGGCAACAGAAATTCTTGGATAAATTGAAGTTTTTCCAAAAAATATTTGTTGAATTTGAGGGAAAAAATACATAAAATTATTGCATTGAACCGAATCAGTCAACCGTCGTATTAAAATTCATTTCCTTGACATCCATCATTACCTTTACTGTATTAATAACAACAATCGACCGCTATAAATTAGAAAAATTTATAGTTATTATGTTTTTTTGCGAGTGAAAAAAATGGCAAAGCAAAAAAAGCTTACACGTGCAAACAATGATAATGCTAAATATCAGTTTTATCGTTTTCTCGCTTTCCAGTTCTGGTTCTGGCTCCACAATTAAAAACACATTAATTCACTGCACGTTAATGATCTTCTTCAATTATCAAGAGATTAATTATTTATCGATCAATCGCAACATCAACAATAATAACAGAAACTTAATCGAAAATGAGTTAGCGGCAATCATTTTCCAAAGAATTCGCAAGAACGACTCTTACGTTTTTGTCCTATTGAAGAAAACAGAATAAACAGAAAAAAGCTTTACAAATATACTAATTTTCATATTCTCTCTTGTGTAGCTGTTTTGGCAAATTTTAATTAATTAATTTGTGTCTTCATTCAATTAGCAAAATATTCTTTTAATCATCGCACGAAATAATAAATGTAACAAATCCCAAAATGAATTCATTATTATTAAAATTATTCGTCATTACTTCTACATAATTTAATTATACAACTCTTTCAATGTCATCCACCAGCTCTAAAGGATAACATTCAAGTTCAAATTCAATGATCATTCTTTTTCTTTTCCTCCTTCAACAAAGTCAAGCGCTTTCGTTGATGTAGACGAGATTTTTATTGCTTGAAATTAAAGGACATTTGATAATTTCGTTAGATTTTATTTGCCAATTATTAATTATCCTCCGACAAGGAGCAGACACTTTTAAAAAGGTCACAGAGAAGAAAGATGCAAATATTTTAAAATAATAAATGCAATAAATTTTAAAGCTTTGAAATATCAATTGAAGGAATGTGAAGAGAGCTTTTTGAGTTTGTTTTTAATCTTAATTAATTTTTAGCAGACAAGATTTTAATAAATTGGCTCTAAGAAAAAAAATATTACATCTCGTTAATTTCGATTGAAAAAACTTGGCTCCTTGCTTTCGGCAACCTGTTTCTTTTGCGTTACTCTTAAGCACCGCACACAAGTTCTGATATAATAAATTAAGGAACTAACCAATTTATTTTGTTTTTTCTTATTTTTCGCGAAATAATAATTCTTTTCGTTCGCCCAACCAGCCAAAGAAGTAACAATTGAGAAATGCTTGTAATTGAACGAGATGGATGTAACTTGAGATGTATCATCTAATATGTTGCATATTAGATATTTAACAGATGTTTCCTTAATTTTTTATCCACTATTCCGAGATGAATATGAAGGCTTCAAGGTTAATTCTGTTGACACGTTCACATGGCCATGGCTTTGCGCTGGGTTTTATTTTCAATTTCTTCAACTCATTTCTACAAATAATCAATTCGTCGTGGCCTTTAAATGAGTGGCGCACGTGGAGAAATTGAGTTTCTGTTCGTGGCGAAAATCCGAGCGATATAATCAGATTCCTTTACCGTTCATATAAACGTGCTGCCGCCACAACTGCTGATACTGCGTCCATCTATTATTATCCTGGTCCTGTGCTTGAACGTGCGTCAACGTTCCTTGCATAACACCCACGGGCACTTGATGAGCGCCCATGTTCGTGGCCGTGATCGGTGGTGGCGGCGGTAACTGATATTCCATCCTATGTACTTCCTTCACCGGTACCACAAAACTCATGCTCTCATAACATGCTAACTGTTAGACCGGCGAAATCACTCGACAATTACGTGTTAATAGTTGCTTCTTTTTCTTCAAAAACGCGCCAATAATACTTAATTTCCTTGGATAGGATTGATAATAATGATTGTTATTATTACTATTCGACACACATTAATCTACTGAGCGCTCTCCAACAAGCCGGAAGAGCAACTGGACGTTGTCTCAACGGAGACTCCATCGAGTGAATGGGCAACATACCTGATTTCGCTATAGTGGGGGATCTTATAATATTACGCTCTATCCAACTCTCGGTTTCGCAAATGCCGGAAACAATCGGACTGTGCGACTCCCCTATGTTCTTCTTCTTGTTTCTGCTATTATCATCACTATCATTATTCCCATTATTATTATTATTAAACACATTATTAAAGTCTTGACGTCTCGAAAGCGTCTCAAACATTTTCTCAATCGGTCTCTCTCGCTCTGCGAGTTCCTTCAGCGTCTCAATTGTACTCGACCACAATAACAATTTAGAATAAAATTAAGTAATGTTTGTAAAAAAAATCTCTTGTTCCATTAAATCGAGCCATACAAGCGGCAGTAATTTCTTGTTAATAAATCGATAATCTTCAACGTGTCGCCACTGATATGATAAATGAACGTATAGATTGTGTTCCTGGATATCGCGCGAGTGAGATGGAGAAGGAAATTGTGATTAAAGTTTAAGTAAATGGTATCAAACCAAAATAAACAATAAAGAAGAGATTATGATATAGGAGAGGCACTCAAACAAATTAATTATGAAACGAAATTTTTATCTTGAATGCAAATTGCGTTTGATCAATTCCATTAGCGAAATACCCCATGCGGCCATTTAAATATATGCTTGAGCGAAAAAAAGAAGAATGGGGGAGAATGGAATAAATAGTTGTTGGTATAAGCAAGAAATGTACCAGAAGAAGGAATATGATGATGATTGTTTTCCCTGCCCCTTTTCTTACCTTCCTCCCTATTTTTGTTTGCCTTTTTACTCATAGAAATTCAATATGTTGAAGTGGATTTAAATGAGTATAAAATATAAGCAAGAAAAATAATGGGACTCTATGAAAATGATAATACAACATAAGCAAGTGTACACGGGAGGATATACCGCTGAAACGTCTATTATGAAAATTGAATGAGAAAACAATTCCCAAAATGATATGGAAAATAAATGAAAATTTCATGAAGGTTTAGAAATTGAATGGAGTGAGGCGCAGAAAAAAAGACAGGAGATGGACGAATGATAATCATAAAACTTTTAAAATAGATTATTATGATACAATAAAGTGAAGTAGCCTTTTAACATAATAAAATCATGATTATATTAGCATTATGTGGACATTGAAAAAAGTGCCACAATAAAATATGCATATTGACCGATAATTAATAAAGAATAAAAATAAATACAGGAGACTAATCCTGATTATTTAATTAATACAAGAAGAAAATATTCCAAGGTTGGCAATGCTGTAGAATAGACCAATAACAACAAAACTATTATAATCAACATTTCTTTTACGCTTTCAAAAAAAAATTAATTATTTAGCACGATGATCCAATCGGCAGAACCAATCCATGTAAATTACAATCACGCCTTATTTCATCTCTGAAAGCACTTTTTTCCTAACTTAAACTCCAGAAGCACCAAAAGAACTAATTGCCAACGACAAAAAAATTATACCCATATAGGTGGAGATCTATGTAGTAACATAATTGTTCTTGGACATCCTTGAACTGTTCTATAATACAAAATTACACCATCACGATGATAATTTAACGTTAATAATAGACGCAGGTATTTGGCATTAAATTTAAAATAAAATATAGGCAATTTTTGTTTGTTCTGTAAGTAGCGCTGAAAATTGTAACGACGAAGAATTTTTTTTTTACAGAAATGAGGAAATTTTGTCGATAACTCTCAGGAAGTAAATCAGAAACCGGTCCTCGTTATCTTGCTAAATTATTATTGCTGTGTCGTCTAAAGTGCGTATTTAAGTTAATAAAAGAAAAAAGTTTTAGCGGTAAGAAAATTAATAATAAAAGCAGAGACGAGAAACGCATGTGAAATTGTGAAAGTGCCTTATACCACACACAGACAAATTCGCTCGTATATGGCCAAGTACTTGAAAAATCTGACCGAAATTTTTTAAGTGTACTATCCTAAAAGCAAAAGCGTTCGTTTCTTTCTTAAGCATTCTTCATGATTTGTAAGTGAAAATGCATTTATTATACAATGTAGTTGCAATTTCGCTTTAACCTTTAATTATATCGTAATAGGTGATTTCCTGTGACATATTTTATACAATATTAATCGACTTCGTAGTGTCTTCACGTGAACAGCAAAATAATAGTTTATTTTAAAAAATAAAACTGTTGAATTTGTAAAAGTTCAAAGAAAACTATCTACACAAAGGACATCAAAATTACCTTCGTTGTTATTGATTCGCTTGGTCATGTACTGATCATGTTGCTGGTTGTTATTATCATTGTAATAATCATTGTTAGACCATTGTTGTTGCCTCTCTTGTATCCACGCATGATGGACCGGATTCAAATTTTGATTGAAATTTGTCGTGCAACTATCGTAATTACCGGTCTGTTGTGTATGATTCATCGATATATATCCATAATTATCCCGAGGCCAATTTGGGCCCGCAATTTTATCTTAATCACCACTCGATTTTTTTATCACTACGATTCTCGATGTCTTCAATGATCAATCTTCGCGGATTGATTCTTGTAATGAAATAGAAGAGATTAGTAAAATGAGTTTCTTCGACGTTTGCGCTAGCTTAATGCAATTTAATGGTATGCAAATGTTTTAAATGGAAGCAAGTGATAGCTTGGAAAACGGAGATTTTTTTCTCGCAGAGTAACTCATTAAACATGCTTAGTAAGCCACTATAAATAAATAAATAATTAAATTTATTTTATTCGTGATTTAATTAGATTGATTACCTGGAATAAAAATGGTAACAACGAAAAAATGATTATTACAACGTATAAAAAGGCCTTTTATATAATAGGTCTACATACATTAATTTTTCTTCATGCACTTTTTTGTTGATGTTGAAAGCCTAACATTATTAATAATGCATGCATTCCAATTAGAAATGATAACCAGAGCGAAGGACTAACTCTCACATCCAAGCAACTATTTATAAGCAGGTGGCCAATGAAAGAGGTATTCAATTAGAAAATCGTATTCACTTTAAAACCAAGCTATACAACAACACTTTGAAATTCAATTCTCCTTTGCTCCGTTCAAGAGGAGCAACGGTTTTGCGAGAGAACAAGCAAAATGAAGTGAAAGGGTATAATACAACGACAAAACAGCAAATTGTACGACCCCTGTGAAAAATTAAAATTTTGATTTATTTTTGTATTTTTAATCTGATCAACGCTTTGGAGATTGACAAATAATTTCGAGTGATATTTCGTCACGTAACGCAACTGATTTCGCGAAGATTCCACTAAACACTGAATGTCGTGCAAAGGGTAACTTTTCAAATAACGCAATAATAATAATGATGACGATAATAAACGAAACAGGGGGTTGTTACTTGAACACGCCGGTATACACGTGGAGAGTCACAATCACGTACGCGGAAACGTGATCTGGTCCCGTGGATTGCGGCGTGGTGGTAGTTGAGTTTGTTAATTTGTTGTCAACGATTATTATTCGCTCGTTTAAAATTATTCACTTTGCTCGGATCTTACAATGTTTCCTTTACTGAAAAAAAGAAAACGAATGACTTTCACGAAACTGAAACTCTTACAGTGAATCCAAACAAGAAATTGTTCCTTTGGAGCTTTTGCCCGAAAGCGCTTCTTAACGTTCGGATAAATTAATTTTCTTTCGATCACTCTAAGACAAAGTGGCTTAAGGTCGGCGTTAATTGCGGTTTACCAAAAGGGTGCTTCTTGAAAGAAAGGTTCATTTTTTACATATGTCTTTTAAGTATCAAGGACATTTGGACCTTTTACAATTTATTTGCAATAATTTACCCTCATTTTGTTCGATATTGGTCTCAGCTGCTACCTGCAAGAAAGCTCACCTAAAAGTTTCTGATTAATAATTTAGTAAAATTTTATACGGTTTGAGATTACAAAATTTGCAAATGAGCCTTTGAAAAGTTTGTTTCAAGTAGCGATCATCGAACACAAGTCAACTTATTCTAAATTCCTAGAACTTGAAGCTGCTATTAAATAATTGCAAAAAGGAATAATTTGTCACTCGATGATGATAAGCTGAATCAGAAATCAAATAAACGCCTCTATCTCGTTCTGATATCTAACCTAGTTCCAAATTGCAGTTTTAATGAAATACAAGCAAAGTTTTTTCCTCATAAATCATGTCTCTCTTAAAATAAACTTCACTCTTTTTTAAAAGATAAGTGAATCGTTGAAATGTTTTTTATTAACTTTTCGATACAATCTTTATTTTCGATAAAAATTAATTAATTTCGCTGGTGTTTCATAAGCAATTAACTTGCGAAATATCACATTAGATTTGTGTGATAATATCGTTTGTATATGAAAAAAAAATCGTTTATTTATTTGCAGTCGAAATTGAATGAGATAGACTGATAAAGCGAAATTATATTTAGAGTAAAAGTTAATTAAGCCAATTGCATCGTATTTTAATCACGAATCATGCCCTATAATGCAAATAATAAACATAAACGTTCGTTGTGCTGAAGAAAAGTGAACGACAGCGGCGCACATAAATAACTATATCGAGCAAATAAGAATAAGAGTATAATGAGTCGATAATTCTCCAGCAAGATATAAGAGACTAATGTAATTTACAATTAATTAAGAATTATTTACGATTATTATTTAGAAACAATTGTCTATTCCAGAAGATTTGTTGTAATTGTAACGCGATGAAAGTAAGAACAAACTGTTGTTCTTGTTTTTTTTTCCTTCGCATTTTCAATCCGCATAATTTTATTCCTTGCTGATTTAACATATGGCCGTGTGTATTTTGAAAGAAAAGAAAGAATGAGTATAATGTGTTGTTAAAATACGCCTACGTTTTATACGTATTTTAAAAACTTTCACTTTTATATGGATTCGTACTCGCGTACATGTGGATGTGTTCGTTTATTACATTATACTGTTAAACGTGCACAGAGGAGAAATGTTTATTATAAATTTATTTATACAAGCACACAGACGGACTTTTAATATTACTTAGTTCCTCTCGTTCCTATATAACATGTATAAATTTTCGTTGTGTTCACATTTAGACAATTTTATATCGTTCTCCGTCCTTTTCCTTCGACTTTTCTTTCTCGCAGATGAAATTCAATTTAAGATCGGAGAGATAATTTATGGGACCAACCGAGAAAGGTGGACGTTAACGTCAGTTTCTTTTCTGCTTTATGACTGTTCCTCATTTTCCATCATTCGATTATAAATCTTAATTCAGCATTAACGGGCATTAATACCTTCCACACATCGACAAATATAGATTTACCCCTTTTTTAAATACATTTCCTTAATTATTGCCGATAGGAATTATTATTAATTTCTAATTTATTGGTTGAGCTCGAATCGTATTATCATTTATAATTCGTTTCCATTCGATAAATAATCCCGTTCCTACACGTGATTTAATTACGAGTATTAATTAATAAATTTATGTTAATGTTTATCAATTCGTTTCCGGTTTCGCATCTATTTAAATGAAGATACTTTTATTCAAAGATTGCAATCGATTGAATTTAAATTTAAGAAAACGTTTGGAATGTCCTACGCACTTACGTACGAAAGAACTTGGCGAAAGGAATTTTTCTTGCACAAAAAAAATTATGGAAATTCTTTCAAAAGTTGATTTTCAAACTGCGAGCGCTCTCCAATTGAATGTAAACAGACGATAAAGGATTAATTTCTATTCATCTAACATTTAAAATGATCTCTCCTTCTCTCTTAGCACAATTCGATTAAGAAAATGGGAAAAACTGGCTGGAAAACAGTGAATAAAATGATCGTAAAAAATTATTACAAATGTGTGTTACTATTGTTTCGACCTTGACTAAAATAAATATTAGAAGGATTAAATAATTAACAGATAATGGTAACGACATTGCATATAAACTTTTCATTATTTCACTCATTGTTATTGGAAAGATTCTCTCGCAAACATAATTTCCTTTATTAAATAATAAATAATTTATTAATTTGTTATGAAGAAAGCAGATCGTCATAACTCGATAGATTCTTCCACGAAGAAGCGAAGCAAATCGAAGCATTTGCAAAGTAATGAATATGATATTTAAACCTTTGAAATTATAAACTAGTTGTGCAACTAACTAACAAACCTTTCAACTAATAAACGTCGATGGAAGGAATAAACCGAGAAAAAGACGAAGAAGAAGAAAATGATTAAATGTATAATAAACCAGAAAATCACATTGATAACAACGTGACGCCTTGTTATACACAGTCACATGAAGTTAAATGACGAAGAGAAAACGTTTCTTAACTTTTCGATTTCGCTTCCTGAAACGAATCTGACTTCGATTACGAACCAATCGATTAAACGTCAAATTGCAATCATTTAGGATGAAAATGATCGGCACAATTCTCACGTTTCCATTACCGCCAATTCAAACTCGCATTTTCCCCGCAAAGTTCTTGCAGAAGGAAATTAAAAACTTAATATCGATTTAATGTAGACAACCAACACGACGACATGACGCGGCTTGTTGCTTTGCGATGAGCGAAGAAAATTATTCGAATCGATCTTCAAGAAAGCGGAGGACCTACTTGGTAGGGTGTACTTAATTAATTGATTGATATCGTCAATATTAAACGAAATAAATTGGGCCCAGCAATAAACTAGGACTGCTTAGAACTAGATTATACCAAAAATGTAACAATAAAGCCTCTCTTCCATTCCCCATTGTTCTTCTTTCTGTAAATTGTAATTAACATGTATATCATCAGAATTGATGAAATCAATTGTGAATGACATTGAAAAATATGTGTATTTAAGTTATTTATTTACTTTTTTCGGCCAGTGAAAAAAATACTATTTGGCAATTGCTCGTAGATAAGATTAGAGAAGAGTGTCGTATAAAATGGCAATGATACGGTGGAAGCTACAAAAAGTTATTTAATTCCGATAATTAACTCGGTCCTAATTCGTTGCAAAGACAACAAGCAAAACCGCTTCAATGTCAGTCGTAATTTTAAAATAATTCGTTTATCAACTTTATTCGATAATTTACAATAATTATGTCCATTATTATTATCGTCATTATTAAAATTGCATAATCTAATGTTTTTTTTTTCTGCCTTTTTGCTCTCCTCTGCTCTGCTAAAATTTTTTATTTTATTTTTATTACATGTTTACACTGCCTTCACTATCAATTTACTGCTGAACGTGCATTACAATCTATTTGGTCTAACGTACGATTTATTAACGTGCTCATCGCTGAAATTTAATGAATGGCTAAGGTCAAAACTCATAAATGACATTATTTACATTTTATTCAGGGGGGAAATTGAAATACTTAATGAAATTTACATTTTATAAACAATAATAACCGAGACCAATACACGCAATATCGATTTAACAGTGCACGTACATAATTAATAATTTTATAGGCATAATTACACGCGATTTTCGTTCGCAGGTAACCCTTGTCCTTTTATCTGAGCAAAGGAAGTTTATATTTAAGAAACTTGCAAAATGTATGGCATAAAAATGTCTCCGAATGTAATCGATTAACTGACACGTGATTTTAGCCAGAAAAGGTTCCATTTGAAACGTTGCGAAGACAAACGGTTTCCATCTCTAAATAGGACCCTTCATTTCCAGCAAATAATTCGCGTAAATTCGCATCATTTTCTGAACATTAGCTGGATCGATCTAAAAATAAGACGATTATATTTTTAACTAATTGAGAATATTTATAGTCGCAGTAAAGATAAACGCCGTAGCAAAAATAACAAGTAAAAGAATCCTCTTCAAACGTACAATTTATGAATTTCGCAATTTCGCAATGTTCCTGCTGCTTCAGTAGATGCGCACATTTTCGTACACGCCGCGTTTAATTAACTCATTTTTTTCGCAGTCGTTTTTATTTTGACAGGCCGAGCAGCTATTTAAAATAGTTTAGGATTTTCTACGCAGACAAAGTAGATTCATATATCAAGAATCCTAGACGGAATGGCAAAGAGGAAAATAGCGTGGGAGCAGCCTTGTTTACAAATATAATCCGCGCCGTAGGAATAAACTCTTAAGATATAGGCATCCGAAACGGAATGTCCTGAATCTTCCAAAATTCGAGCTTAACAATTTCGAAATACCAAACCATTCCTTTTGTAGCGTTAAATCCGTTTTATTTCTGGCCTGTTTAAATCGATATAGGTACAAGCGTAATTTATTAATAAACCACACGCAACTACCTGTAAAAATTTCAGGAAAACGCGCACGTACGGGAAACCTGCGGGAATAGTAAGTGGAAAAGCGAAAGTTGTAAACATTTTTAATCAAACGAAAAATTAACGTAAGCGTTAACACAAGTTAATAACTTAATTAGAGTTTTGAGTTAAGTTTTCTTCCTTGCATCCAAACTATGTCTTGTATATCCCTCGCATGTTTATTTGCATTTAGATAATTATTATCGTGGGGAAATTGCGGACAATATTTCGAAAAGGATGGAAAATTTTGTTTGAATAGTAAAACGACGAAAGCACGCAATAATAATATAAAATGCACCGTGGTAATGTGTAAGCGAGCCTCGCGAATGCAATTTAGTGCATTCGGTTAACAGGATAGCAGAAAGTGCAACGTATAGAACTGCATCAAAATGCAATAACGCAAAACGAGGATTGATGCGAGTGCAGGGCGTACTCGTACATATAATTTCTTTTACTAATACATAAAAATAAGAACGCAACAATCGTTTAAGCTTCATTTTTATCGCTTTGTAGTGTGACAAAGTTGCGGAAGGATTCGTTTAATTGTAGACAAATAATAGCGAAGGAATTCATAAAAAAAATAAAGATTGTGAATATTAAAATTCGAAAACGAGTTAGAAAAAGGTCGTGGTATGATAATTGCTATTTAATTCTACTTTTAGAAAATTGCGTATATTTTAATATTCAAAATCTAACACATGAATGGGACGTCATCGATAGGTAGACATAAAAGAACGGTTTTCATGATCATTATAATCCTCTGCGCGATAAACCAATTAAACGTGAGACGGTGCCTCGCAATAAATTAATCTTATCGTCATTAGTTCTGATCTACTTAGAAAATCCAAGTGTGTTAGTGCAATTTCATACACAAAACACTCGAAAATATTCGTTTAAGAACGCACAAATTTTATTAGCATTAATCTAACTTGTTTGCTTGAAAAAGATTCGCACAAACGGTAATAATGACTGGGATATTTTAATTGCAAATAACAATATACGACATCTTTCTGTAAAAAATATGCTTGGCGCTTACGTTTTCGCACCGCATTGTTAATTCATAGACACAGTTTGTTTGCACATTTACGTAAGGATGAATGCATAAATGGCGAAACACGTAAATAATAATTTATGCAAGTTTTTTGTTGTAATCGAATAAGTTGACCAATTACGGAAAAATTCGTTTTGCCGTTGTTTCAAGACTGTAATAAAATCAAACTTTGACCCATCGGTATTGCACGTTATGGAAAGTTTTGTGTTGGCAATTTGGCAAGGAAGGTTCCTATAAATTACGTACAAGACAAGAACTTTGTCGATTGTTAATAATTTTTGCTAGTATTTAATGGAAAATGTTTCCATATTTGCAAATACAATAAAATTATCGCAGTAGAAATGAAGCATACTATTTGTAAATAAATAATAATACTAATGGTAAAGTAAGTTGCTTAGTCATAATTAATTTTTAGTTCGTATATTGCTATTATTGTTAACAATACACGCAATTGTACCCATTACGTAATAGTAGTATTTATTAAGGTAATTTACTTCAATATTAACAACTTTATTACTAGTTGGGATATTATAGTAAGAGTCCAATAAGTATAATACTAAGCGAAAGAAAACGAATCAAGAGACAAATTCGTTGTTAATTATACTTCCATCATCTACGAAACAGAATAAATAAATGAAGTAATATACATCTTATCGTAAATTTCATAATATTATGAACGCAAAATCACAAAATAACACTGCGATCCATCCAATTCGATGATGCTTTAAATAAGTTTTAATATGATAATAAACGTCCAAAAGTAATTTAAGTATCTAACATATGTAAATTTTTATTAGTTATACGTAATAACTAATAACACTTACATATATTGCGTGCAATTTATGAACATATAGCCATCTTATTTTATTATTATTGTTATTCTTTTTATGAAACTTATTGTAAAATGTTGTACTATTCAAAAAGAAACAAACACAACATGTAATTAAGAAAAATTGGGGGAACTATTATATAAAAATTGTTCTCTAATCCATTTACCAAGTTCATTCAATCCAATTTAAAATTTCTTAGTATCTAAACTCTCTCTCTACGTAACAATGGTCTAAAACAGTTAGTTATTTGGCCCTACCAAAATACAAATTAGTTAACAAACTGGTTTAATTGTGAAATGTTTAATGTTAAAAAAAACGTTTTGGGGACGCATACAAACAAACTGTAAACATTCACCAGACTCTTATTATGTTATTAATTATTATTAATTATAATAGGTTGGTATATTGCAAAAAAAATCAGGGTAGACCAGAAAAAATGAAAGTTTTCTCTTAATAATAAACCAATTTATCAAAGAAAGATCTAATTATAATTTAAAAAATTTACGTAATAAAATTACATTAATGATATTTGTTAAACGTAAGATGGAGCGCAAATATTGATATAGTCATTTGTTATGAAAGTAGAAATGGCAATAATTTAGAAGATTATTTTAAGTGTCTAAAAGGTCAGTCGTAAATTATTTATCAACATATGGTCTGATTTTGATTCAAGTTGAAGTATATGCGAAATAGTGGGAGATTGCTAAAATGAAATGCGAATTTAAATAAAAGAACAAGAAAAGAAATTAAGGTTTGCAATTAAATTGTTAGTCTGAAAATCTGCAGAAAATGCGTCATCTAAATCATATAAAAAAATCTTATCCCAAAATCTCCTGCTAAGCTTTAAGAAATATGAAAGCAGTTCAATTCGAATAAACTCCAAAATCCAGAACGTCCTATTGAGTCTTCCGTTTAAGCCACGTGGAATCGAGCTAAATATTCTATCCTAACATTTTTCCTTTTCACTTGAAAGCCTTTAGTTTCTATCTTATAAAAAATCTAAGCATATTAAAAATATAAAGAGAAACTGCTTGTAAGTTTCTTTTATATATATACTTTTGACAACATTCCAATACACAAAAAAATATTAGTCACATGTTTCACTCTAATATATTTATTTATCTATGAAATAAAGGATAATTGCGCTTCGCAATGGAGTGATTTACGATGTGCAAATTTCTAATTGTTTCGAAACGTTTCCCATTTTCAATCAAACGATCGGTGTCTTTATGGAATGACTTCACACATTACGATAATTACCGTTTAAGCACGTGTTTATTAATAAAACATTGACGTACCTTGGAACAAAAACGAACAGATTTTTATTATAGATTTGCCTTTTTCTACGCTAAGAGTGTCGCACTAACTAAAAATATAAGCGACTGATTGTTTGCCCATCATTATCAGCGGATTATAATTTTGGATATTGGAGACATTGAAAGAGACAAGTTTATTGGGGATAATAAAAAAGTTGTATAAATAATAAAGAAGGAAGCCTCAATATTTTTGGTTCGTACTTCTACGTCCATCCATCTCACTCCTTCTCACTTTTTAATATAGACACATGTTCAATAAATTTATAGGTCCAAGGATTTGAATGTGTGACACAGATATTTTCGTTGTCTCCTGATTCCAACGTGTTCCCTATGGATAATAATAACGTATTTGTCTAAAAATCAAATATAAAAATACATTTTATTAAATACTAATGTACAATTCTCATTAAGTTTTCGCATTATCGCAGTATTGTGGCGCCTTAAATTAACTAATCTTTTTCCTTAAAAATGGTATAAAACAAATAATCAAATTGCGTCCATTATTACGCTCTTAATATAAAGATAATGATCGCACTCTACGTGTTATACGAAAATTGATAAGATAAAAACGGTTTAATAAGATTAGTATCATAATATATCAATGATATAGACTATGTGTTGTGTGTGAAGAACGTAGCTTATGATGATAAGGAGGAAGAGAAAATATATTTATGCGAGCGGGAAATGTTTTTCTTTTTGCTTTTCCTTCTTTCGTGCTTTATAATCCAGGTTAGAAATGTCTTTACACAATTCAATCGTAGTATGAGGATGTGGAGTGCAAGTGAGAGCAAAGGAATAGTAGTAGAGGGAAAAGAAACGTTCAGACTTTTGGCAACGTTTCAAAAGCAACAGTAATATCCTTTTTCCAAATAGAAGAAGTATAAGCAGCAGCAGGGGAAAAAAGTGGATGAAAATAGTGAATCCTTTGTAGCACAACCTTATATTGTGTTTGTTCTGTATATGCATAATGGGAAGGTACAAATATTCGCGATAAAAAATGTGAACGAAAAAGCAACTTTCAGGAGGCTAGTTGTTACAGCAGATGAAGTTCGGGCTTCTTCAAAAGGATAAGCATCTTAAGAGACATTGTATGATAAGAAATGTTATAGGGTTTTGAGATTTCTTCGTTCACAGTACCGACACATGCGCTTGAAAACGAAATATGATGAGCTGAAAAATGGTAGACAGAATGCGAACCAGTAAATAATAGCAAAACCCTTATTTGTTGGACAAAAATGGCACCGAAATAGTATAATCGTATCATATTCCATTTTTAGCATCGAACGGAACTTTGATACAATCAATTTAGACTGTTTAGATTTCCTACAATAGCCATTTCTTATTAGCTGTGACAGAGAAAGACAAATATGTATGGTTTAAATGCCGGAACAAAGTTTACATGCCGACTTAGGACTTCACGTGATTTATTGTAGGAATTCTTTTAAAGTCAAAAATTCTCTGTCTATTTCTTGATTTCTTTAAAAAAATCCTCAATGACAGATAATTAAAAAATCCCTTTCGGATAATATTTATATCTATCGGCAATAAATTAAAACAATGTCCAAATAATTGTGCGTTACTTGTTGAAATTGCATGGTAAAGATCGTTTGTAAAAGAAACATCAATCTTACGATTCTAATGTATATTTAAAAGAGAATAAAAAAGAACGATTACTTCTAAATGTTATTTATAGAATTGAAAATATACTTTTGCCAATGTTGTTGTAACTAAATGGAAAAAAAGAAGAAAATTACAATTACAATAATAATAAATTGAAGAAAAATTATTGTTATTTTAGTATTACTTAATTTCGCAATATGGCAATTAGTTTTAGCATGAGAATAATAATTATTCGCAAAAATTATTGCTAGTTGCGAATCAATTTATGTGCCCGTATTGCCGCTGCACTAACAAATGATTTTGCACGTAAAATAAATTTGAAAGCAATTTATTATTGCGTTCGAGGAGTAGCAAAACTCATTAATATAATTATTGCCAACATTTATGAGATTTTTGTACGCAAGAAAATTAGTTTAAAGTTTTACGATTATACCAACCAATGGAAAATTAATAAGCGACACAGAATATGCAGTTGATCATTTTTTTATGAGAAGAATTAAAAAAAAACTCCTTTACTCAATAATAACCTAATTATCTTTTATACTGTACCCGTTAATAACAAAGTAATGTTTAATCTGAAATAACAAGTTATAATGACGATAGAGTATAGAGTAATTGCTGTTGTTATTATATTTGTTGGTATAATAAATGTTAATTGTTTGCTTTATTTGTGATAACACCATTTTCTGCACACTTTGCTAATTATTTGCCATAATGCTGCAAAAACCGAAACAGAATATTATGGAAGAGTGTTTTTGTCATGATAGTTACTAAACAAATATTTGCCAGGATTCTAATTCAATACGATAATGCATCATTCCATAAACGTGCGTATTGAATACAATGAAATAAATCATTCCATTCATTTAATTCTCATATTAATGAATACGAGAATAATTAAAGCGGCAAACTTTTTAACTGGTGACATGAATTTCCGTCGAAGGTCGCGCAATTGAAACGAATCCATCAATTAGACATTTCAATAACAACAATAGTGGGAAAACCATTTGGTTCTTTCGCATTTTAAAACAACTGCAACAATATCAATCGCAAACCTCAAACAATATTTGTCATAATAGCGAAAATTTTCTTTTGGGTATGATTAAATCAAAATCCATCGAGGATCTAAGGCTTCCAATCGATTAACAAAATAACGCAGTTAATTGGGGAACATTCAGCAAAGCAAATAGCAGAAGAAGTGTTTCCTTGTAACGATGACTTACAATGCATGTGCAAATAATTACATTAGCTAACATCGAAGTGTGTACAGTTGATGGCCCTTCTTTCGCCCGGATTTTTTGCTGGAAAACGTTCATTTAAATGCAAGAAATTGCAATTAACTTATACATCAACGCAACGTATAAAAAACATTTCCACGAATAAATTCGCTAATTTATGTAAATTTTAAATTAAGCTTTCAATTGATATAATTATATGGCAGCACCTACTACCACTAACAACTAGGCCATCCTTTCAGAAGAATTTTGCCAAAGTGTTAAATTCAATCGTTCATGCAAACTCGTTATTAGTTCCATTAATTTTTATTTTTTCGTTTCTAAAGATAAAAATGGTAGAGTTCAAATTCGAAAGAACGATTTAATGCTACTGAAGCAACGAAAAAAAAAGCTTATTATTTATTTATTATTGATTAGAAAAACACATATTTATCACAAATCTGTTCGAACAAACAGGCACAAAACGTGCGGTTCGTTGGTTAATTCGAAAGCAATCGAACATTGGATTTTTAAAAAGAAAGAGTTATTTTTCTAATTTTATAAAAGCTTCAGTATTTCGCTCCTTCTTCCTCCGTCTCTCTCTTTCTCGCGTCTTCTTCTGTCCATTTTTATTTTCTATTTTTTTTTTCGTAACAGGATAATAAACATATTGCAATCTAAATTTAACACAAACGGGAAGTATTTTAAGAAAAGCATGTGACCTAATCTTTGCCAATTTGCTCAAGTCAAAGTCATATTTTCGTTCCAACCGATGTAAATGTCAAATTGTAATAGTCATGTGCCAATTAAGAGGTAGGTACAAAAGGCATGCACAATAGTTTGAATCTTTTGAAAGAGGACCAATCCAAAATTTCCACTTCTCTGTCCTCCAATTCGAATTCTTAACGAAAACATCGTTGTTATTGTGCTAATCGAAAAGGAAAATTTTTCCTTCGACGTACGACATACACGCGCACACATATTTCTAAATTATATTAGAATTATTTTAGAAATTCGCATGCGCCTATCATAATAATAAACCATGTGACTGCCTATCTGAAATTCGCTCGTTATAATAATTTTTTCCTCTACATTTAACCGTGTATTCTAACGCTAGAACTCGATGATTGTACGCACGATAATAATTAGCATGCTGTTTAATTTATTAGAACGAACTCTAAAATGAAATATCGATAGTAATAACAAACGAAATAAACTCGATAATAATGGGCGAGTGCGCAAGAACGCCGGTGTTATTATAATTATCCATCAGGAAGGACTTTCTGCCTCGTTGTGAGACCAATCGAATCCTGCAGCAATAAATGCACTTCACTTACCGTTCAGTAAAGGATAATTGTGTCCTGGATGTCCTAAAAACGATTTTAATCCACTCTCTAGTAATATAGGTGACCCTCTGTCTTTGTAACTCATCTCACTATCACTATCACTAAAATTACTATTTGAGCGCGGAATTTTGATGGATTTATTTGAATTCCGTTTCGAAGCGAAAATAATGTAATTGACGAATTTCCTTTTGAATAAATTATTCCTTTGGTATTGTTGCGGTGTTAGTGATTGATGTCTGAAGGGTGTCTCGTCGTCGTCGATGGTTGATGATGCGTTGGTGGTAGTGGTGGCGTTTAAATATTTCCGCACTCGAATTTTGTTTGCAACAAAAAATTCGTTTTCGTCTCGTTCTCTCTATTTGATTGACGAAATAAAAAAAGAAAAGAAAACAAGCCGACCACCGCACCAGCGGAGCTGCATAAATAAAACACGAGGTTCAGAGGAACGAGGGACCGGTCGCAATCAATTCGTACTAAAATAGTCTAGCTCTCGACGACATCACTGCACTCTAGTGCGCTCGCACGCTACCGCCTTGGGTAACAGTCCAAGGTTGATAAGGATGATAATATTCTGATATAATAATTGATCGAACACATCGTGATTAATCGGCCGAGACGCAACTGGAACGAGCGTTTCTTATTTAACTCTCGCCAAAGAATACGCTACATTTTGGAATTAATTGGACCGAGCTCGCAGGACCGCAGGAACCTAACCAAATTCTCTCGTTCCTCTCTTTCTCTTCATTCTTCTCTAACTTCTAATCATCCGTTTCAGGCCTCGTGCGCAACGCTGGCGAAATTGTGCCGCTGCAGGACGAACGCTTGCGCCTTTTCTGCCGCAACCCATCCTGCGAACGCTCGCACGATTCCTGCTGCATTATCCTTCTTGCAACGTTTCATCCTGGATTCTACATTCTACCTAAGTGGCATCATAAATAGAAACAATGAGAGAAGTCAAGACCAAGTCTAACGAATCCGTTAAACAAATTTTCAATCATATCAATCGTATTTTAAATTTAGAATCGATAACGATTTACCGAATGGAGTTCGTGAAAAATTCCCTTATCAACACGCAAAAGATTAGATAACGCTTAGATGACAATTTGTTCGCATAAAACAATAACCGAGGGTGTATCGTACTCAATAATTGACTGCGAAGATGTCGATACAAACGGACTTGGTGGAGATGCCAGCGATGCAAACGAAACTCCAGCTGGCAATGGAGGAAGAATGGGTGAAACCGTCGCCGGAATTGATACCGGACGAATACGAGCACGACCAGAACGAGAAAGGTATGATTTACATCTTCTCCGATTGCGACAAAATCGATATAAGGAACATACGCCAGCACGTCATACCGACGTTGACGAGCATCAAGTTTAACGTGACGGAAGACGCGCACGGATTAGAGTTTAGGACGAAGACGAAACTGACGCAAGGATTAAATAAAGGTACGAAGTCGATTGCAATTAATCCACTATCGCTAATTGTTTCTGTGCAGTCGTGACGGAAATCGAACGCGTGAATCCATCCAGTTTGATCATACTCTTCTACGCGCAAATAACCAACGGCGATAACATAGTGTTGGAGCAAGGCGAGTCAGTCTCGACGAGCCACATATTGAAACACTTTACGGCCGAGAAGTGCCCAAATTTGCGTAACAAGCCGAAAATCTTCATCTTCGAGGTGAGCATCTCGTTGGATTCGGTTTTGGCAATGTGTAGTTGTTTCATTGCACGTTTCAGGGCAGATATCAAACGAATATGATGTCTACAGATAATAAGAGATATTCCCTATCGCATGCCTACGATCTACCAGCAGAAGCGGACATATTGTTCGTCTTCAAGTTACGCGAAATGCACGCGGACGACAGATTCATGGAGCAACTTTGCGAGAACGTCGTCAAGTTCGGCGCGAAGGAGGATATAAAGACTCTAATCATGTTAACGGAAAACTTGCACAAGAGGCCGTTGATTATATCGACGTTGACCAGAAAATTCTATTTGCAACCGAGCCAAAAGCGTGGCCACTTCTTGGAACATCATTCGCAAATCGACGAAATCTATCGATACGCAATCAAATTGCAGGAAAAGGTATCGAAAGCGTCGTAACATTGCGCAAATTAGCTTTACAAAACAATGCTTTCGCTTTCAATTAGCCGATAATCTAAATAATCCTCGCGGTCATCACGATTACATATCTAATTGATACGCGTGATTACTTTGTGTGTTAGCTTTAAATTTAATTTAAGTTACTATCTATAATTTGTTAAAAAATGTATTAATTGCTTCAAAAAAATTATTTCAGAACATGAATAAAATACAATTGATTGATTATTCAAAGAAAAGCTCTAATACTACCAAGTATCACAAATTTCTTTTAATTACTATAAAAGGACGTCTCTTTAAAAAAAATTAAATAAACTTAAACTTGATTTAAAAAGTAAAACACAACATAAATACTAAAACTAGTAATAAACAAAAAAGGCGAAGGCACAGGATTTGATTAGAAAAAAATTAACTCGAAAGCAACTAAAAGAGTTTTACAAGAACAGAATAAAGTATAAACAAAACGGAAATTTTGCCCACGTGCCCAATCGCTTTCGTCTTTTGCACGAACGCAAGAGAATCACACCCAAAGCACTTTAATCGGCTGATCGGTCGGCACGTCGACCGGCGTCGAGCTCCATCGCCTGTGAAACGGGTAGTCGGGCTTTTGCCACAATTTGATTTCGTCGATCGATTGCACGTCCTCGTCCTTATCGACCCTTTTATTCGGCTTCCTGTGCTTAACGTCCTCGCATCTTAACGGTATACCAATCTCCTGATAGGAATTCATCGACGAGAACCCGCTCTCGTCCTCGGTCGAGCCGGCGTTGCTCGACGGCGGCGAACATTTCAATTTCTTCTCCTTCAACGCGCCCTCGGCAATTATTTTCTCGTTCATCGTCGACGACATGATCGGCATCGAATTATCCAACGAGATGATATCGTCCGAATCGTCGTTAACGTTATTTTGTAACGGTATGTTCCTCTTAATCGCCATCGAGATCTTGCATTCTTCCGGTTGTTTGATCAGTTTCGGGCACATCGAATAGTACGAGGTGCGATTCGAGTTGTCGTTGACACGTGGAAATTCTTTGGCTAATTGCGCCAAAAACTCCGCATCGTCCTCGTCGTTCTTGTCGTAATGCGACTGCAAATCGTTCGCCGTTTGATCGTTGCCATCATTGCCTAGAAGGTCCGGTTCTTCGGTGTTCAATAGCGATTGGGCCGTACGCAGCAAACGGAACGCTTCCTGCGACAGCTTCTCCGGCGGGATTTCATCGTTGGAATAATCCGGTTTCTTGTGACGTCTCCTAAAAGAATGTCAAGTTTTTAATTCCGTACTCTCACAAATAGGGCTTGCGTTTTACCACGTGAAATCTTTGAACGTGGAATAGTCTAAAGTTGAATTCGCCGCTCTCTCGTCTAACGTATCCAATTGCGTCGAAGTCGACGATATCGACGATACGTGATGTTCGCTTCGGGAGCGAGCTGGTTGACTCGATGTTCTCGTCTGATTGTTCAATCTCGTGCTCAGCGTGTCCAGGCTTTTGTGCGTCTTCTCCAAATACGTTATCATTTGCTTCATCACGGCTTTGTACATATCTCGACTAGCTTTTATCTGAAACGTAATTTGAATCGGATTTTGTTAGTACTGAACGATTCGAAAGAGATTGTTTGTGCACATTAACCGCATAAAAGGAATTTATTGCGGTATTTGATAAGATAATCGAATGCAAATAATTATGATTTAGCCATCGACGAAATAACCGTAACGTTAATTAGTTCGGGCGATGAAAAGTCCGGTGAATTTTTTCTTACTTTCCCAATTCGCAATGCCTTCGACAAATTTGATAAAATCATTCGTCCATATCGACGACATAACAATGTACAAGATTGATGGCAAGAATGTTAATTCCTTTGCCACAAAGTACGACCGATTCGCGGAATCGATTGGTTTTAATCGACCGAAAGGAAGAAGATTGTAATTATTACCTGCTTCAAGTGCCATTGTAACGAATCGATTTGCGATTGATACAGTATGTTTTCCATCGGAGCCTCAGATATTCTACTGCTCGAACATAAGGAACCTCGCCTGCTGCTAACGTTACTTCCTGGCAAACATCTTCGTGTATCTTCTATTAATGGATACTCCTAGAAAATGTAAAATAAAAAAGCATGAAGAACACGAGAGCATTAATCTAAATAATAACATGGTAAAATGAGAATAAAAGATGGGTGGGTAATTCTAGCATTACCTACATAATCTCGTGTAATAATAATATCAGTAATCTTCTAACCCAAATAAATTCTACAACATCTATTAAGAGCAGAGTCGAATGAGTGAGAAGAAAAAGAAGTTAGAAGGAAGAAAAACGAATGGAACATTTTGTACTATCATTAAAATCCGTAGGGAGTGGCAAACGAACGAATCTGACTACGCGGATATTCATTGAAACCTCTCTCATTATTTTTATATTTATTAGTTTACAATGCCATGATGTAATAATAATATTAACGCCACTCTATCTCTGATGTTGTTACAAGAAATACATTCACTTCTTGCAGCGAGCACTATTCGCGATAAATTCCCTCAGCGACGTCAAAATAAATTGCAATTGAACACGCTCTTTTTTTAGCATCAAACGTTCTAAACTTTTGAACCAAATTTTACCGCAACAATTAAATAACTCTTGGGCAATAATTAATTAAATTTAAATAACTGTATTGTATAATGACGGTGATGATGAATACATTTGGGTCAACGTACATATAATAATGAAGAAGAAACGAGTTGAACAATTCAAATTACAATGAGTATCATAATAATTATGTTGGGACAAATAAAAAGAATTCGAGTAATTTTTTTCTCTCTGTGCACTTAAGCAACGGTCACTTTTCCTAATTTCAAACATTCCATTCCCCCCGAAAGAAAACTTTTTTCTTACTAGAATTAATTCGACATCATTGGGCCTCACGAATTAATACGTTTCTAATTGGGATTTTCAGAATGAAGAATGCCATATAAGCGTAGCTCGAATATGTTTCGCAAATTTGTGTTGTTAAAACAGTTTTTTGAACTTTCATCTATATAAGCAATTTACGAGATTACCTCTTAAGAAATGTGCCGTTGTCGATTGATTAACAATCAGATGAAATAGAAATTGTCGAAAGATACATATATAAATATTTATCTTTCTTAATGTATTCATATGCGTGGTTTGTGGAATGTCTGCGAATATTTTATATAAAAATATTTTTTGAAATTAGTAATTTATGGACGCATAAGAAACTAAAAAGAAAAGAATTTTAAGTCAGTTTCCCAACGCAGTGAAATGTTTAGTATTTTCTTGGTAAATAGAAGGCAACCATTTGAAAATTGGAAACATTTCTTTGATCTCGCGGTATTTGCCTGCACTTGCACGAGCCTCTGCCACCATTTAATTTTTTTCTTTTGCTTTAACATAACATTATATACGTATGCATTAAAGATCTCGATTATTATTAAAACTATCGTATAACAATTTGCAGGTTACTTTTTCATATAAATAAATTCCCAAGGCTTTTTATTCATCATACATCTTTTATTTTCCTGTTAATTCGCTTTTAATATCAACGATACGTATTAAATATCCTCTAGTGCGGAGATATTTTCATGGGAATTTCAAGCCTTTTCTTTTTCTTGTTAAAAAGACACAGATACTTTTCCTATTCTTATACCGCACTCTGACTCATTCTATATTTTTACATTTAATTACACACCTGTTATTTAAACGAAAAGAACAAGTACGATTACATTTCAAAGTTTCTACCCTCTTAACAGCAAAGAATTTCCCAAAATTTTAAACTACAGCATGTTGTGAATATTTCGAAACGCTTTTGCAACCACCATCAATGATCTAAATGTTAAGAGGATAGATAGTTTAATATGATGTATTGTTTCAACTGTGTCATAAATGTTAAGAGTAAAGGTCTTCAGCATGAACGTCGAGGAGCATTTAAAATGCGATTGCTCGTTAAAATTAGGCCAGCGACGTAAATTAAAGATGAGTTTTCTTCGGCGGCGAGGAAATGATGGTCTGTTAACTATCACCGTTAACATTGTGTAACAAAAGTTCATTTTTCTCTCTAATAATAGAATTTACTTATTAATAAAACTCATTATTCTATTTCCTATTCCAATTTTTTTCGTAATATAATTTCCATTTTTATTATTACAATGCTGACAATAACAACAATAATAATGATTTGTATTATATTAATAAATTGATATTAATTATGGATATTTTACTAACAGTGATGAAACGTGGAGCAATTTCGTTTTAAATTATTAATGTGCAATAACTTCCTTTTGTGCTCCGTCAAAAGATTCACAATTGCAATGTGTCAAAGATCCTAAAAATAAATTGTGATTGATCCGACGAACGAGCAAAACCGATCTCGTCAACGTCAATTTTCAAATGGTGATTGTTTATTTTATTTAGAATCACATCAATTCGAGGAGAAAGAGGTTTATTTTCATTCGTTTGCGTTTCCCATTTTCCCATCGTTAAAATAATCGAGAAATTCTGAGCAAGTGATTTGAATTTTACCACTATTAATATTGTCAAAAGGATGTTCAAATGTTAAAGTGTCTTCTTAAATTTATGGCATTATTATTGATGTTCGATTTCTAATGATATTTATGGTGTGAATTGGCGATAGCGAAAGAGTTTGAAAGGTTTACAACTGCAACGCGTTGTCACAAAAGTCTAGTTAGGAAATTATTAACATTTTTAATTCGATTCAATTGCGAAATACTTGTGCTATTTTATTTTCATACTGAGCATTACAAACGAAATGAAAATTTTATTATCTCGATCTGAGAGTAGAAAGTAAATGAAATCAATTTGCTGTTAGTCTAGAAATAATGATCTAGATTAATAACAAATAAGAAAATTAAATCGTGCATAACAACACCGTTAAAAAATCGGAAATTTCTGCAATTAGCCATTCCGAGTTTTTTAATGGAAAGTGTCTCGCTACGGATTACAATTCTTAAAGAAATACTTTTGTCTGTATTTATGTAACGAAAGAAATGCTCTTGGTCAAAATTAATTAATTAAAAATAATGATTTCGAAAAAGGATTCGATGGTAATCAGTTGAACAGGAAGACGACAATACGTATATGTGGTAATAACGATATTCCTTCTAGCGTGTCAAAGATGCGACGGCATCGAAATGGACGAAAGAACGAGACGAAATAATAAAACTCACGATCATCATCGTTATAGTAATAAAAATAATAATCATGTGTACGCTTAAGAAGACACATGACAGGATGAGAACGAGGATAAAGTAATAAACCATAAAAATTATCGTACAAGTCACACGCTGATGATTTAAAAATATCTCTTCTTTTACATTTCGATCTCATTTTTCTTTACACGTAAGAGAAGGAGAGTAATTGAAACCGTCTTCGAGAGTGTCGTTCGTTTGCCTTCGAAGAAGATGCAGCGATTGAAAAAAGGCGCTTTGATTGACTGTTTAATGCAATTTTTACTCTCGAAAATAGTCTTGTTTTTCTCATAGCGAAATTCTTCACATTACTCCATGAGTCCGATGGTAATTAATCATTTCGGCACATCAACGTGCATTATAATAATAATGTCACTTGTTTAATGAGTTTGATATTTTACCTTTTTCTCTCGCTTCTTTTCCTCTGCTGTTAATTAACTTAAAATAGTAAATTGAATCTCTTTTACATTATTAGAATTCCACTAGCGTACTATTTACGGCACGCTACTGCTTATAGTATCTATTAGAATTTGAAAATATTTGGTTTTTAGACAGAAAAAGGAACTTAAAGCCTAAAAATAAAGCACACTTAATGCCGACATCCAATTTTAGTTACATTTTAATTACAATTCAGTTCATAAAGGATTCAAATATTATTATAATTCTTATCGTTTAGTTAGAGACTAAAACGTAAGATTCATTCATTCTCGGTGCATCTATTTTAAGAATTGTTTGTCATTCTTGCAGAGATTTGAGTTTTAATTAATTCCTCAAGTACAATTAAATCTTTTTCGAACCTAGAATAGAATAATCTGTTATTTTTCTCTTGTTAAAAGTCTTATGGTTAGAAGAAAGTTTCTAGTGAGAGATTGATGAAGATTTCCATCGGAAGTCTATCCTTAATAGGATGCTAATTTTATTTAAATTAATTAAAATCTCTTATTATTTCCTCATCAACGCATCACACGCGTTCGTACCGATTGTAATCTTATTACGCTTTTGAATAATTCACAATTATGAGAAGCTTTATTACATTTTATTAAAATAAATTTCTCTACATTTTCCTTTTTTACAAGTCACAGTTAATAGACGAAGTGTATTCATTTTTATCATTATTCGTAATAGATATCAATCTCCCTGTATATTAAACCATAATATCGCGATGCATTATTTTCACAAACTTCACTTAATTTTTAATGCTCATACAAAACTTATTTATGCATCAAAACTTTGCAAGATTATTGTCAAACAAAGAAAAGCTTCCATTCACATCATAAAAAAATTCCCCTTTGTAGTTAATCAAAAATTTCAAATCTTCTTGACTCCAAAATTGCAACCAAACAAAAAATACTACAAATAAATAAAACCATTTTTCGTAATGAATTAAATATGGTCCCTGACTGGTAAACGACCTTTACGATGTTTGTATGCTAGTTCAACAAACCTGGGAAAAAATAAAATTCTTGCTTCGTTTAACTGAAGACGTGTATAAAAAATCCAATTTTGTGTGAATCACATTGTTACAATGTCTACGTTGTTTTTTTTTTCGTACTTTTAAATTAACAGTTTCTTTAATTTTTAAGAAAAATCTCGATTAAACTTATGGCAATTTGCAATAGAATACAATCAATCGTGTTTCTGTTAATAATAAAATAATAAATTGTGTGTTGAATTGACTGAAAAGTAATTAATATTATTGTACAAAAATCAGATGCTAATTACAATTTTACGTAGTTGTATATGAAAGTATTAGTTATTAAGATACCTGACAGCGAGGCCTTTCGGATGATTATTATTAAAATAAAGTTTCATTTTAGCAAAGAGATTCAAGAACAAAACGTATGCTTTGAATGTCCTATTGTTTAATATTCCAACGAAACCCGGTAATAAATAGTAATGTAGAAGAGATAGTGTAAACCGGAAATTAACATTTAATTAATATGCATTGCTAAAATCGTTTTTACTTTCCAATCGGTAGCAGTAGGTAGCCAAGTTTATTATTTTTTGTATTCAATCGAAATAACTTTCATTATTCAAACAAATTCACGCCTTAATTAAACATCACGAAACTAATCTTATAACAGCTTCCAGATTGCGACTATTATTATATAAGAAACAAATAACTTCTTTGGCGTTTCGATCTGAATAATTATAATTAATTGCTAGCAAATTGTACATTTGATGACCTTAATAATACTAAACGTCATTTAGCTAACAAGTTAACCGTTTCAATTATGGAAGTTTTAATGATAACTTGTTGAGATTATTAAACGAAAGCAACAAGGAAAAAATTAGTAAAATTGCGGGATCAGTTATGTGTTATGATATTGCGGTACATTGCGATGGGTCTTATCACAGAACCGTAAGTCACTTACCGCACGTTAATAAAGAATTAACAGTAACTTTTTAAAGTAGAAATGTGAAGACAGAAAGGAGCTAATTAACAATTATTAAATTGCTCAGAGGTTTTAATTACTAGATTCAAATGTATAAAAAGTCTTCCTATAGGGGACAATTCAGAAGCCGGAAGTTAAAAAAGTTACGACTGCTTCGTATCAGCTAGGAGAATGTAATCAAATGATTATAGAAATGGTTCGTTTTGAAACCTCTCCTGATTATAATATGATAATTATTATAGCGTTAGAGGGAATTATAATTAACTAAAAAAATGAATTGATAGGTACTATCAATAATTTATTACTTATCTATAATGATATTGCTTATTAAAAGAAAGAAGGTTAACGTAGTTTAAAGGAAGTAGCATGTAAATGATTAATAGTTGTTTGTTTCGTATTAAAGTTTTTTTCTAAATTTAATAACTATTTTATAACATTATTAAATATTTATTTCATAACTGTTCATAACGTGATTTGAATAGGTTGAGGCCTTTTTTTTTCGATTCGTATAGTTACATAAACGTACCACGCCACATCTCGATGATTCGTTCTTTCGCACAATTGCAATTTCCATTCGAACGAAGATTTATGTTGAACTTTACATAAATTTTCTTACGGTTACACCAAGAAAAAGACGAATGCAGGTAATAAATATCGAAAAGGTGCTCGACGTCTGAGGATTATTATTATGCTTTCATAATAGAGACCAAACGAGAGAAGGTTTGCCCAGGGGTAAGCGCGTTATGAGATCATTTGGAACAATTGGTAATTTTATAAGAACACGTTCAAGGCTGCGATTTCGTCATGAATAAAAGAAATGTTTTACGAACTCAAACAATTCGGCAAAATGAAAGGTAAGAAAAACCGCAGACTTCTTATCCTCTCCAGTAAAGTCTTGTGTACATTATGCAAATTCGCAGAAAATATCCATCGGACTACGAGATCTTTTTATTCTGCTTGAGTTTCTAGTACGAAAAGCTCGAAACACTTAAAATTCGTTTTATGTACAACAAGTTATAAAACAATAATATCCTGCCAATATTTACACAAACCCAAATTGTAAATTTTATGCTTTATTTAAACGAATGGCGATACTAAAAAGTATTAAAACAACAAACTGAAATTGTATACGCCTCGTTAATATATTATTTTACGCTATCAACGTGTCGACGACCCTCCTTTTGTAAAATCCAAAATTAAAATTAACGAATTTTTGTTTTCAATCCGCACACAAAAGCGAAATTTAATTGCAATCTAACGACGTTGGAACCATAGTGAGAAGAACAAAACAATTCGCGAAATAAGTGCCATGTTAAGATTTGAATTATATAAATGAAAGTGAACGAAAATGAAATGGCCGGTCATTTGAGTTTCCTTTTCCTTTTTTCCTTATCGCCAAATAGATTTGTCTTATTTGTTGTCAATTAAAATGTGAAAGAATGAAATGTGCGTATAAAACAATAATAACAAACATGCATTAGCGTTAAATGGCGGTTAATGGCTCGGAAGCAGAAAGAGAATCGTTGAGAAAAAGCAACGTTCGAAACAATAAAGGAAAGTGCTCCTTTCTTTACGTCAATTTGAAGCAACATGAAGAATGGGAATAACAATGCATTATAAATTCTTATCTGACGCTCTTGCATTTATATGATCAAAGTCTTTCCTCACAAAAGATGTGGATGTAGAAATGATTTTTCTTCTTCTGAATTTCGTCGCAACTACTAATATACATAAAGCAGCTTTTGCTAGCCTCTCGTAATGAATTGTTTGCATAGCATTTATTTCGTTGTCTTTTTACAGGAAGTTATGTAACTAATGGTAGTAGTAGTACTACTAAATAATAAAGGTGAAATTAAAAAAAAATTAAATAAACGTGTTCCAGTTGCAGAATTTGATGACCCTGATGTGAAAACACACCATCATCATCATCATCACCGTAATAGAAACAAAATATTCATTTTACAGTATATCGGCAGGATGTTTCATACAAAGGTCCTTTAAAAACGAAATAAGTAAAAGAAAAATCGTTTTATTATCAACGTACGGCGATAAATTTACGAATATATGCGCTTGTATAATATAACGACCGTTAATGAGGACATTTGCATATGCGTAATTTGCCATTTATACTGAGCGAAGAATTTAGCGTTTTAAAGAGAATTTTCCTTGAAGTGTAACATTTGCTAAAAAATTTCATAAATGTATTTGAACAAATATCGCCCAGTAAAACTTGGAATTGTTATAATAATAATGATCAGCAGAAAGTTAATTAACGTAATGCAAATAAAAATGCCACTTACAAAACGCGCTAATTAATTATTAAATATTAAATTGCAATCTGACACTTATTTCGCTGTTATTTATTTGCAAATCGTAAAGTAGCATTCCGTGCGATCGTAAAAATCTCAACGCGACCATACCAAAAGAGACAGTTTAAAAAAGGAACGGTTTATGATGATGCTGATCCATTTTAATGCGTTGGAAAGCGAAAGAAGTCAATCCTTTTAAGAATACGTCCGAAAAATATCAAAAATTAATTATTTTTTATGGATATCTGGCGCCCACTGCCAAGTTGGTAATTGTGATGACTTTTAAATATGAACGATTTACATAGGCGCCTTCCCTACAAGAGTGAATAATAATAGTTTTGTAATTACAATAGCAATAACAATATAATTCACTTGGCAAGAAAAAATGCCAAGGTTCTCGTATAAAAACAAAAGTATAATAAATAAATTGGAAGGCAACGTTAAGTATCACCTTACGAAAAGAAAAAAAGAAACTGTCCAAAAACCATCTGCTGATATGTAATTGCAGCAATGAGATTGATATAATCTTCTTTTCTTAAAAAAAAAAAGAGAAAGACTCTAATCTTTATTATATCTCCAAAAAAACCTAATTTGTTTCTTTTACTTCAATTAGACTCAAACAAAAAGTCCACTTACTTTGCTGCTTCTCTTTTTCTTTCGGAGCTTGAGAAATTCCAATTTTTCATTCTTTCTCTCGTCTCTTGACGCTTTTTTTTTACTTTCCGCGCTCCAAATACCTTTCGTGCTATTTAATTTGCACGACTATATATACACGCAGACGGCGTATTATAGTATCAAGTGTGACATGTACAATTTCTGCGTAAATATTTTCCTACGTTTAATTTATGCCTGCATATTTCGTATTTTTAGTTCTATATTTATGTAGGACGTACGAAAATCCAGCATAATTTTCAATACTGATTCATTTCTATTCACCAGATTCCACATTGAATTTGATATCGTTAATTCTCATCTAGGATCTGAATTAAACTCAGCTTCCCAATATTCCCATTGTATTCTCTGCTATTTGTTTCTTCCATAATCTTTCCTCGTTCTTATCTTTTGCATTGTGCTATTATAATTTTCCCATATTAGTCACACAAAAAGATAGGGTTCATTATCATCGTTCCACATTCGGAGTTTCTTAAACCTTGACTTAAATTTAATTAAATTCGTGGATCTTTGCATTTCTCCCATTCGTTTCGCGCCAAGGCCCTTCTTATTTAACGCTGTTTGTCATAATTTACATATTAGGAAGAATTGAGTAGCACTTTTTACCATTTTTGGTGGATAACTGAATACAAATCAATTTGCAATATTCCTTAAATGGTAAATCAAAAACTGATTGAATCTCAATGTAAAACTCACATTTAAAGTCTTATTAATCGATCTATAATCATTGTTTCCATAATTAATCACTTTAAGAGTTCCAAAATGAGTTTCTTGCAAAAAGTGCAAAAAATCAAAAGTGGGACCCTTCTCTAAAAGTGCAAAATTGAGGTAAAAATCATCCAATATTGAGAATTTTTGACGTATGAACTAGTTAATAAATTAAGAGCGGTTAATAATTGCAAGGTAAGAGTGTTAATTTTGCGTAATAATTACTCAAAGATTACTATTATTAAAAACAAATAATTTCCTATGCGTGGAACTGTTTCGTTTTCCGTAATTCATTGCAATTACATAATTGCGTTTGCATAATCATAACACGGATCGAATGAGTAATATATTTTTTAATCGAATATCATTGTGAATTGTAGCAGAAATTAGAACGTTAAGCGAGTATCAAATCGATCGATTAACAACAATCCGTAGTCTGCATAAAATTATCTTGCTCTACCCCATTATTATGTAATAGTTAATTACAAAACTAACGACATCATTATCTCGCGATCTATAATAGGGAATAAATCAAAATCACTTTTTTCTTTTCGTTTTCAGAAATTTATTTAAATCGTATGCATCAATTAAATTGCACTAAATATGGGATACGGTGCGGCGTTTAAAGAACAACTAATTATTTTCCTCATTAGGCTCGTGAGAGTAACTCGTTAACCGCAAATAATAATATTCGCGATAAATCATTTAACTGAATTAATTAATATTTAACGTTCGTATAAAAATATTGTTGCATAACCAGAAAATAACAATATAACAAGTAAACGGTACTCGCTCTATGTTAAATAATTTATTATGCACTCGTAGTAAAAGTGTCCTTGCCAATTTGTTGTTAGTACGAATGCATTTAATGCTCATTTATCCGCCTACATTTATATTACATTATAATTAATTACATTCTTCGAGCAAACTTACAGGTCTTTAACAGATGCTTGTGTTATGTAAAAGTAAACACGTTTCAATGGCTTGCGAATGATTAAGTTTTCACAAATGTATAAGGATCAATCATCACAATTCTAATTAAATTCGTTTCGTTTACTAAATGATTAGCAAATTCTTTAGAGTACTATCTTAGGAAAATTATTGTTCAGGATTACCTCGAAGTATTTCTTTTTGTAAAAACGGATTATTTTCTTTTAACGCTTGGTATTCATTAAATTAAGTGTTTCTAATTACAAATAGAATGTCAATTATCTTAATTACAATTATTGTCACACATACGATTTGTAAAGGCCAAAGTATAAGCATTTAAATTCGAGACAAAAAAAAATGGAAGACAAAGAGTAAAAAAGTTAAAAAGCGTTACAGTCGACTAACATGATCGTATGAAACTTAAAAGCAATGTCACTGCTTCGAAAGAGGAAAAAACATACTTCTTCTTGTTAAATACTTCAACCATTAACTTTAGCCTTAACAGTCTTTTTCCAACTGCATAATTTACATTTTTTGGAAGCTACTAAACAATCTTCGGCAGCAATATTGACCAAAAAATAATATCTAATTGCAAATTTTAATTAGTCCACTTTCTTATAATCTATTTATAATCCTTGTCTTTGATTTTTATTAATTACAATCGAGACAGGATGTAAAATTATATTTTTGGAACAGGAAAATTTGGGACAACTTTACGCATTCTAAAGCATTAAATATTATTGAGATTTTAAAATTAGATGACTAGCAATTACTTCACACCACTTTTTACGGACATTTAGTATTCGTTTACGTTTTACGTATTTCATTACGGACCTTACAAGGTACCAAAAGTATCGAGAAGAAATGCTTTAACAATCCATTCTTTATTCTTTCCTTTATAAACTCATTTTTATTGCATTTGCAAAATATGTATTATTAATGCGTTAACAATCGCAATTACGTCCCTGATATTGCAAAATCCTACGTAAATTACTTTAAATGGCATCAATAAGGATAACCGTTTCGATTGCGATACCATATGCAGACAATCATGTTAAGGTCAACGAGATTACTTGACCATTATCATATGCGGATTAGATATGAAATGCTAATAAAGACAATTGAATTGAACAGGACGAGACATTTAATTGAGGACAGTTTCGAGAGGTGCGGACACTTGAGAATGTCCAGGTATCGGATGAAATGCCGTCTTGCAGAAATGTTAGAAAGGTTTGACATTCACCTTTCGTTTCAATAACGGTGCGAGAAGAATCGGTTTTCATGAATTTCAGATTCAAATGAACACATTTTTCGTCTTTTTTTTTTTCATTTTCGAATATATTTTTACATGAATGCAACGACTAAAATTGGTTTCCGCTCTTTGTGCCCGCGACGGTACTTTTCCTGTATCTACACGAACCATTCTTTCCATGTTGTTTTATTCATTCCGTTGTTGTTGTTTACCACGTACGTTTTGTATTTTATTGAAAGAACAATTCGTATCGTCGTTCACAATCAGTAATTAACATTTAATTTATTTCCTCTACTATTTCATTTCGTTTCCATCGAGTTCTTCTTTAGGAAACTGGAAGCGTATTATTACAATGCTTTCAAGAATATTCCAAAGTTCCGATCAATCATCCAGATAATTCACATCAAATAGCTCTCGGTAGATTGAAGACAGAAGCGTTTGCAACACTTACGCCTCTACAAAAATCATTTTCTTTCGACGATCAAGAATAATTACAACGATGATAGTGCGATTGTGGGTATTATTGTTGATGATGATAAAAATGAGTAACACATGCATAAAATCAGACACCGTGAATATGACGAAGAGTACGAGTGCGTATGTGAAATGAAAGAAGAACCACCCCAACCGGAATCACGGTCGCTAAACATCGGCGACTGTTGTTGTTGTTATTGCTGGCTGTTAAACAATCCATCCCTAATTTATTTCAACAATACAAGCAACTAAAAGTCGAGTTTGTGTTCAGAAGTGAATGCAATCAACGAAAATTAAAAAAAAGGTACAAATAAAAGCAAAAGGTTGAATAGAAAGAAACGAGAATTAAAGGTCTTTGCCTTATTCACATTATACACGGACACTTGCTGTGTTCCTTTTTTTTTAATGCGAAAGGAAAAAAGAATCACTTCCGTTGTATAATTGACTGGACGAACCATTACCATCGTTTGAATCTACCATCACGAAAAGAAACGTGCGATGTACATTTTCTTGTCGTTCGTAGCGATTGTTTAAATTTCATGAGGAAACAATGCAAATAAAAAAGCATCCTCAAACGATTGAATAGTAATATTATTCAGAATATCGAATGAAACTAATCGTTCCACTATTATGACTAATGTTAATACCGTTAGATTGGGATTAAGTAAAAAACCCTTATTTTCAAAATTGGCACACCATAGTTTAAATACCAATATTTTTAACATTGAACATTCGTAGACATTCATATGTGAACCAGATTTGATAAACCAAACAGGAAACAATTAATCGTTCGTCTTAGAAATAGGAAATTTTTACTAATTACACCTTAAATAACCGCAATAAATCTTATAAATTACATTGTAAACTTACCGAAGGTTTCGGTTTACGGATCGTTTTTTTTTTCTTTCTTTTTTTAATAAAGTAATGAATATTTTCATGGAAGCGAACATTTTTATAAGATGATAGGAGAGATGAGAAAGACATCCATAAGGTTGTTGTTGTTGCATATATTCATAAATCAACTGTAAACATACCAAAGAAAATATAAAAGAGTAACCCAACAAGCGGCAGCAAAAGTTATACGCAAAACAACGGGAACGTTGCAAATAAAAACATAAAAGCTATAGGAAGAAATACCAAGTTGCAAACCGCATATCATTTGTTAAAAGTACGTTAATTCTCCATTTCCATATCTTCGATCTCATCTGCTATTCTCGGGTCTTTATTTTTGGCATTTCCATAACTAGTCAAACTAAAATTATGCAAAAATGATGTTTAGCTTTGAACTCTTTGAACTTATCTTTGAAAACGAAAGAAAACTATATTTGTAAATTGGATGTTACCCAACTAATTTGCACAATAACGCAGACGAACCTAGTTTCAATAAAAATAATTAAATCAAATAAGAAAATTGCTAATTTTCCATTCTGTGTCATAATATTTATAGCTTAAACGTTGCGAAAGATGAAATGAGATTTGCAGAAATAAATAAAACGTTTCACAAAAGTTGAGAATAAATTTGAAGAAAAGTGCATTTATATTAAGAAAGTCGCAAACTTATTTCAATTAAAGTTAATTTAATTGAAAGGAAGTGCCGCAATGGGGGCCCCAATGTTCAAGAATAGCCCTCTCTATTGATGATGATTTTCTATCGCTTCCATCACAAATTTAATTAGTTAAAAACACATTTCCCGTCAATTTCTTTTAGTTCGAGAATATCATAATGTGCGCATTCTATTAATTAATCCGTATAGTAAATTATGGAGACATTGTACTTTACGCAAAAATTATTGCAATGGGAATGAACAAAAGGAAAGTTTTGTCAGCGACCATATCGAAATAATTGCGGCGGTTCGTTATAATATGATGATTTTTGGTTTGAAGAAAAATCGTAATATTTTTTTTTGTTTTCGTTATAATTACTTTCGAAATAAGAACCGCTTTAATACTTTTCATCAAATAAATTTGTTATATTATTTTAAAGAGAAAGCTCTCATTATTTACTAAAAGAGAAGAAAAGTGCTTTGTACTCTTCTTGGATCGTTACAGACGTTACGTCTTATTTTTTCGAATAAAATTTTTGGTAGTTTTGAACACCTGCCCGACCTTGTAGGGTCGTTTAAACGGGCAGATGTTTCAGATGGACGAAATATCCTGCGTAAGACGTTAATAAGACCCCTTTATAAAAATCGGTGAGGCTCTATGGAGTGATAGATTTTCTTCAAGGCAATAACTAACTGCTTTCAGGATACACGCGTTAATCAACATGTATTATTATCTCTTTGTCATGTCTTTGAAAATTACCATTTTAATTATTCACCTTTTTCTTTTTAAAGGAACATTAAGTAATAGGAAGTTTGTTAGAGATGTAACTCGTGCTAAAAACCCGAATAGTTTTGCATTTTAATCGTGTCAAAGTCGTGACCGAAGAAGATAAATTTATCAAATTTTGTTGAAATAATTTAAAAAAGAAACTGACCTTTCTTAAGATGTTTGCATTTGGTTGAGATGGTGTCGTTAATGGGACCGTTTGGTCGTTAATTTTATGACTGTTGAACGAATTCTCACTTTGTACGGTCGCCGTTTGCTTTTGTTTGGACAACGAAGCTTTCGAATATTTCCTTTGGCTGCTATTTAATGCCATCGAACGTGCAAAGCAACTTTTAAAATTGCTATCATCCAAATCGACCAAATTTACGTTTATCCTATCAGGCAACATTGTCCTCTGTTTTATACAAATTTCTAATTAATTTTCCTACGCATCACAAAATCCCCGGGAAACACTTTATTTTTAAAGGCAATAGAAGAGATTATTATATTTTCGAATCGCCAACGAAATGATAATCTATAATTGATCCATCCACCAAGACGAATAAACACCAACTGCGGCACATCGACGACGCTCTTTGAAAGAACTGTTGAGGCGCCAAAGCGAAGCGCATGCTTATGTTAACTGCGAATGCATTTAGGATTTCGTTTAAAAAAGAACCTTTAGAAATCTTACAATTTTATTATCGATAAACTTTTCTTTTAATCAGAGATGTATGAATAAAGAACATCGTAAAAGTTTCTTTAGAATGTTTATTACTTTATTTCATAAACATTATATATACCTAGTTTTATAAATTTATTATTGTCTAAATAAGGTTCATCCTTAATATCAATTCATTAATAGTTTTTACCTGATTTAAGAAAAAGCTGTCCATAATCCAACCATTTATTGCCGGCGACCATCAAATAATAAAATGGCGCCTTATTAGAATTACCTGCGACACTCTCATCGCTTTTCGAACTTACATTTAATTTTTGCGCTTTAAAGTTAACACTCACATTTGATTTATCAAGAAAGTCAATCGTTGTATTTAACCATGATAGTAACAATTGAAAATATTAAATACAATATCTATTATTTACATTATGTACAATTTTTACAACGTGGAAAGCGTATAAATTAACTTATTTCTTTAGGGTGACAATTAAAGAGTCGTCGATTTTATCCCTTGTCGCTTGATAAGCTTCGCGCTCTTTGTCTGGGAATTTGGTCGGTAGGTTTGGTGATCTCACGTTCACCCTGGCCGGATATTTTATGCCAGCAATGTCGATCTCATAATCGCCTGACAATACGTACTCGTTCGTCACTTTTTGCGGTCTACCTTTAGAATCGAGATCTTCTATGAAACCTAAGCACACCTACAATTAAGAGTGACTTTCGCATCCAATAATATAGTAACAATAAGTAAGCTAAGAGTTTACCTGCTTTTTAAACGTGTAACCATAGCCGGTCGTCGTACAGACACCGACGTGTTTGCCGTTCCTATAAATCGGTTCGCCGCCCCACGGCCACAAATCCGTTTCGGTGCAATGATCCTCTAACAACAATTGTATGTACATCCTTTTAATTCCTTCATCGCGCTGCCTTAGCAAAGCGTCTCGCCCTATGAAATCGACTCCTTTCTAAAATGTTACGCGATCATGTTTTAAATATCAGAAAGAGTCTAACATCAATATAAATACGTCAAATTTAACGCGCCACACGCGTCCACATTCCAACGGAGTCGTTCTTGTGTCCAAATCTTGACCCCAAAACGCATAAAACTTTTCAAGTCTAAGTGCGCGTGTAGCATAATAACCCGCATGTTTCATACCGTACGTCTGACCGGTTTCCAACAATCGCGAATAAACGTGAAGGGCAAACTGAGAAGAAAAATATATTAATGTTTGCTTAATGAAAGAGTAACTGGAAACATCTACTTCGTTGGGAATATAGAGCACATATCCAAGTTCTCCGGTATGCGTTAAGTTGAACGTACGTATACCGTTAGCTAAGCCGATATCTAACATTTTAAACGTGAAGAATGGGAAATTCTTTGGACTTAAATCGGTATCCGTGTGCTCGGATAATAAAGTTCTGGTGAAAGGTCCCATTATGGCCAAAGCGGTGAACATACTGGTAACATCAGACATTGCAACCGTCGATGGTAAATGTTTCTGCAGCCACACTTTACAGCGCGTTTGTTGGATTGTAGGAGCGATCATCATGTAACTAAAAAAATTGATATTTTAGTATTTTATACTAACATTTTCTATAGTTACTTGCTGATTTTCCGATATCCTCGCTAAGGAGCAATCGTTTTCGTATCCGCCGTGTTTATTTTGCATGCCCGTATGTATTATACTTCCGACTGGCACATCGACGTCATTGGAGCAAACGAATTGAAGCGCTTTCACGACTTCATCGCCTTTCGACTGCAAATATAAGAGCTTTGTGTCAAGTGGCATTACAAAATTATCAGAACACACCCATAAATCTATTTTGGTGAAAGACGAATAATCGCTTATGCCAACGGATTCTCTACAAGCTGCGTACTCGTCGGCCACAAAGTCAAACCAATCCGGTTTACCAAACGTATTTGCGCCAGCCGAATTGTAATTTTTATATGAAATGGGATAATCCTCCGAATCAGAATCTGTAAATTAAGAAAGTTTAACAATGATTTTAACGAAAATCATGCCGGCGGTACCTTCCTCTTGATGAGGATTGAACCAAATTGGTCTTTCGTAGCCCATAACTTGTCCGAAAATAGCTCCAGCTTCCTTCAATTTTGGATAAACGGGAGACATTCGTAAATTTCGACCAGTGGTAAACTCTTGTAAAGGATAATTGATTCCGTAATGTAAACCAGGCACTTCTTTCACGCGATCGCGTAAAAATTTCCTATTATTGTGCAAACCTAAAAATCGCGACACCTCTAATTCGTACATATCGAAACTCGTCTCTCCGTTAACTATCGTCTCTGCTGTTGCCAAACCAACGCCACCAGCTGCCGATATGCCAACGGATTTCATTCCAGCGGCTATTAAATAGTTTCTTATCTGAAATGTAATTTGCTTTTAGAATATTTATAAAGTATTTACTGTATAACTCACTTCAGGTGCTTCTCCAGCAATCCACTTGCAATCAGGACTGAAGGCTTCTGGTCCATTACATAATCGATCTAATACGGCGTTCCCTAATGTAGGAACCCTATGAAGTAGCTGCTCCAGAAGTATGTGGAAATGATCCCAATCCTCTTGTAACACGCGATCCTTGACACTTGCTGAAGAATTTCCAAAAGACTATATTTAGTAACAAATATCTTATTGAGAATAGCATACATAAATATATGACACATCATTGTTATTTAAGCTCACCTGGAATTTTGCCATCTTCGAATGCGGGTTTTGCAATCGGTTCAAAACCACCAGCTAACAATCGACCGTTATTTTCTCTTACATAGACGTAACCATCCTGATCTCTAACAACTACAACAATTCAAAATAAGTAATGGAGCCAAACCTAAAGCTTAGAATTATTAAACCTGGAGTCAAAGGATCTAATCCAGGTATTGGTTTAGTATGAAGATAATAATGTTCGACGGCATGTAAAGGCACTTTTACAAAGGGCTCAGACAATTGACCGACTCCACGAGCCCAAAAACCAGCGCAATTTACGAAATATTCGCACTTAATTGGTCCTAATACCGTTTCAACTGACGATATTCTTCCATCAACTTGCTTCACTCTGGTTACTGAGCAGTTCTCAATTACATTTACACCTAATAATTAAAAATATATATTGATTAGCGTTGGAGTTGAGAGAGTTACTTCAAAATACTACCTAATCTCTTAGCTTCACTTATGACAGACACACAAGTTTCATAAGGATCACCTACTCCATCACCAGGTATCCACAATCCACCAATGAGATCATCTGTACGAATTATGGGGCATTTCTCTTTAATTTGCCCTGGTGTCAATAGTTCACAGTCAATATTCCATGATCTACAAATATTGCTTAGTTTAACTTTCTATCAACATTAACAATGATTGCTCATACATAGACTGAGCCTTCATCCTTCTAAACACTGTCATTCTATCACTGGTTCTGGCTACATTTAAACTTCCACATTCTTTCCATCCAGTTGATAATCCTTTAGCTTCCAGTTCTTTATACAGATTTACACTAGACTGTGTAAGTTTGACTTGAGATAGACTTGGTTTAAACACACCAATTAAACCAGATGAGTGCCATGTTGTACCTCCTCCAACTCTGAAATTAAGATATACTTATTCAATTGACTGATACACATTTTTTTGTTGATTACCTATTCTGTTCAATGATAACAGTGTCTTTGCCCCATCCAAGTTTGGCTAAATGATAAGCAACAGTGGCACCCATGATGCCACCACCACAAATTACGACTTTGGCCTCATGAGGTGGTGTTTTTTGTACATATTCGTCGGACCCATTGTTAGAGGAACTTCTGCATGATATATGATTATTACTCCATATTCTACCATTACTTTTGCAACTTTTTGATGCTGCAGCAAGACGTGCACGTCTTAGAAACATCTTGATGCAATTAATTACTGGGTTTGATGAATAAATCGTAAGATTTCACACATAGTAATCAAATTTGATTATATTCGAAAGCAACCTTAGAAGTTCACATTTATTATTATTCTCTTCAAATTAACAGCTGATTGAAGTGATTGTATTACTATACGAGCGCATGTTCCAATCACTTCTTCGAGTATTTAAACTAATTTGAGCGTATTTATAGTTGCATTCGTTAAGCTTAGTTATAATTGTATAATTGATTTTAACTAATAGCAAAATGTCTTTAATTATTTCAAAAATTAATTATTCCCTTGATTTAAATTGAGCACACTCTGCCATCTGTTAACGGTAAGGTTAAATTATTGCAGGACACAGGAAACATTGTCCTGAAAAGTTCGCTTCAGCATATCCGGTAGTCATTTTATTTTGAAACGTTGCAAGAATCCTGAAAAAAACGTTTAGAATCAGTACAGAAAAAAATCTTTAACGCTTTGATTTAAGAATCATTTTGCAATCCAAATAATTGTCCTTTAAACGATGAATACCACTTTTTCTAAACTATTGTTGTTCATTTTCAGGAAAACGTTTTTTTTGTCGTTCAAAATTTATAACATTGTAAAGTAAAATTTAAAAAACTAAATACAGCTTTTAATCAGTTTTGTAAAAGTAGTTACTGAAAACCTGTTCGTTTCTGGTTCAACTAAATGCACATCTATACTTGTAATGATTTTTTTTTCACGTTTATTACATAATAAAGTCTAACCAGTTGATAATTATACGTAGTTTTTTTAGGTAGATCAATTTTTCAATTAAGTAATTTCATATTAACATTCGTGTTTTGTGGCACATGCGTAGAGTTTTGTTGATAACTTTCACATATAAACAAGACCGGTTCGAACGAAAACATATTATTGTCGCAAAAGTTAGAGTAAAGTATCAAAGTTTTATTTAAGAAAACTCCAGGATGGCTACTCCAGATAAAGCCGCGAATCAACTTGTGGATTTTAAAAATAAAAATAAAGTAAGTCTCTTACATATAGGTTATAATTTAAGGCCCTTTAATACTAATTTACGCACGGACCGCAGCAAATTATAGTTATAATTGGTCGCATACTTTGTCATCGTCGTGATTATACAATCTCCATCATATGTTGTTGCGACTTGGCCTAAATTTATTTGCAATTCGAAATTACAATTTCTAAATTATAGTTTAGAAATTTCGTAAAGTAATAGATCTTTAATTAAACGAAATTTTCCAATTATTAACAGCTAATAGTATAGGAAAAGACGATAAAGTTGCGATGATACTGCAATTATCGATATTTATTTGAATAACATAAAACGTAAAACAACAAAAAAGGTCATCCAGGTCTTGTAATTTTATTTACGAGAATGATTTATTTATAGGATTTGTACTTTATTTTGAATAATGTACTTGGATAAGATGACAATGTAGAAAATTTGCATATGAAAATGGCCAATTAGATAATTATTATGTATATCTAATAGTAATAATTACGTAAGGCGAGTAAATTATCTGAATGCGCATTTCCTTTTTGGTTTGGTGCATCAAAATACAGGAAAAAATAATATGAATTTCTTATCAATGCCAGAGGAACCAATTAAAACCACAGCTTCTTCTCGAACGATATATGACAACACGAAAATAATTATGTATTTAATTACGAACATGCAATGCAATTTTGCGTATATGACGATTGCCATTTTTAATTAATGGATTTAGTTATGTTTCCTATCAGCTTCTTTTAAAAATAGAATAAAAAGCAATGCTTTGAATGCTAAATAACTTAAACGTTTAGTAAATTATTCAAACAGCAAAATTCCTATTGCCATATTAGTTGCTAATTACAATGAGGATTATTCATAGTGATGCAGATCAATTACTTTATAGAAATTATAATTAGTTGTTTTTAAGACGCAAATATACTTTTCAAACACGCTTTTATTACACCTCTTCATGTAAATCGATTCTTTTTTGAAGTTTTCATCTCTTATAGATTAAACTAATCCTTCGATATCTTTTCAATTCTTATCTCTAATACGTGACTATTGATCCAATTATTTTTAAATTCCAGCTTTCGAACGTTAATTAATGTACTCAATAATAAAAATAATAATCATGAATTATGACTCTAATCGGTTCGTGTTGATGATAACAGTTGGTTTATGGTGCTTAATGTAAATTCAATACATTTTCTAAGACTGTTACCAAAGTCAAACAATGATGAATTACATAAAACCTTGGCATTTGTGAAAAGTTTGTGTTTTGCAACTAACGCATAAACGTTCATTGCCAGTCCCATCATTGTTTAAGTATAACAATAAAATGTTTATAAACTTGAAAATACAATAAATACGTATAATTAATTGGCTCAATATAATTCTAATTGAGATTCTAAATTTAGTTAGCGTGCAATGCTGACTTTTCAAGAATCCGATGGTACCGACGATATTTTCATTTCCGCATTTTCAAATGAATTTAATAATTCATGGTGTACTTGTTACTGTTGCAGCTGGCTTACGTTTACATTTTTCTCATCAAACTAATCCATAACACTTACTGATTTGAATAGAAAACGATGACGAGAGCAATAAAACCAAGGACCGTTATCGATTTGCATTTGACACTGAAATGAAACATTAAGTTAACAATTCAATTTGAACTTCAGATCAAATAATTTGCTAACATTTTGCAAATCATTAACTTGAGAATTTTCTTTGAAAGACGCAGGAAATATCAGGCGGGGGGATTTTATGCTGCAAGAATAAAGTGCATGTAGAGGACGAGGCAAGTAAATGTTACAAAACAATCGTCTTTAGATCACTCGGTGTCTTCATATATATATTTTTTTATTTTTCTTTAAATCGTTATCACAACAGTTACGAGCATATTAGCTTTTGTGATGTTTACTTTGCTGTTGTCTCCGTAAACAAACAAAGTTTTCATTCTTATCTGAAACCAATTCGATCGATAACTCTCGCATAATCTAACATTTTGTCGTTAGGAAAAAGGATCCGCCACAACTGCTACCGGCGCACCGGTCGAGCAATTGGACGCAACGTTAACGGTCGGCGCCAAAGGACCGATCCTCTTACAAGATGTGCCTTTCATCGAAACGATCGCCCATTTCGATCGCGAACGCATTCCGGAACGGGTCGTTCACGCGAAGGGCGCCGGAGCCTTCGGCTACTTCGAGGTGACGCACGACATCACCAAGTACACGACCGCCAAAGTGTTTTCGACCATCGGGAAGAAAACGCCGATTGCCGTCCGGTTTTCGACCGTCGGCGGCGAATCCGGCTCGGCGGACACCGTGCGCGATCCGCGCGGTTTCGCCGTGAAATTCTACACCGAGGACGGCATCTGGGATCTCGTCGGCAACAACACGCCGATATTCTTCATCCGCGACCCGATCCTCTTCCCGAGTTTCATTCACACGCAGAAACGCAATCCGGCCACGCACTTGAAGGACGCGAACATGTTTTGGGACTTTATCACGCTGCGCCCGGAGACCACGCATCAGGTGATGTTCCTCTTCTCCGGCAGGGGAATTCCGGACGGTTTCCGGCACATGAACGGCTACGGATCGCACACGTTCAAGTTGGTCAACGCGGACGGAAAGTACGTTTACTGCAAGTTCCATTACAAGACGAACCAGGGCATCAGGAACATCGATCCGAAGAGAGCGGGCGAATTGGCCGGCACGGATCCGGATTACGGCATCAAGGATTTGTACAACGCCATCGCGAACGGAAAGTATCCCGTTTACAATTTCTCCATACAAGTGATGACGCCGGAGCAGGCGACCAAATGCACGTTCAATCCGTTCGATTTGACGAAAGTGTGGCCGCACGGCGAGTATCCGTTGATACCGGTCGGTAGAATGGTGTTGGACCGCAATCCGGCCAATTATTTCGCCGAGGTCGAACAGATCGCGTTCAGCCCCGCGCACATGGTACCCGGCATCGAGCCGTCGCCGGACAAGATGCTGCTCGGCAGATTGTTCTCGTACGGCGACACGCACCGACACCGTTTGGGCACGAACTATCTCCAATTCCCGGTCAATTGTCCGTTCAAGGTACGCAACTATCAACGCGACGGACCGCAAGCGATCAACAATCAGGGAAGCGGACCGAACTATCATCCGAACAGTTTCGACGGCCCGACGAACGATTTAAGGGCTAGAGCTTTGACGACGGTCGTCAACGTGACCGGCGACGTGAAGCGTTACGATACGGGGGCGGAAGATAATTATTCGCAAGCGCGAGTCTTCTATCAGAAGGTGCTTACCGCGGACGAAAAGCAACATCTGGCCGATAACATCGTGGGAAATTTGAAGGACGCCGCCGATTTCATTCAGGAACGCGCCATCAAGAACTTCTCGGAAGTGGACACCATGCTGGGCAAACGGATTGCCGAAGGGCTGAAATGTGAGGCGAAGACCCACGCGAATTTGTAATGCGAATTTTTCATTTTGGATACAATTTTTATACGAGTCCTGTTTTAAAACCGATCACATTGTTGTAAGGCTTTGGTTTATGTTGTTTTAATCGTTATACCAATAAATGCTTCAAATTCAAGAACACAATCTTTCTTATTTGACTCTACCCGAAAACAATACAGAAGATTTCCAAATCTTGAACGTTTCTTGAGCATAAAAATTGCAATAAGAAAGCGACAAATTTAACATTTCATTCTTCAGCCGAATTTTTAACAGCTTTCTATAATTCGTCAGCGAGAGGTCGCAAATTGCGTTATTTATGGAAAATTCTCGTCTTTCTTTTTCTGTGATATTGAAAATCACTCATTTCCTTCGCCGTCAACCTTGACATTGTTTATCAAAATGATGCCAAAAACGCAAGGAGAATGTTCCGGCTTCAGTCGCAGTCGGAAGAGATTAAGAAGTGAGGTAAATCGACACATATCCGTAAACCGCAATAAATAATATATTATTAAACAATATTTACGTGCACTTTTAACAGGATGTGGTGCAGATAACGACCGCTCACGGTACACCGATCGAGGATAAGGATGCGTCTCTTATGCGTTCATCCGCACGGACCGATTCCGTTGCAAGACGTGCCGTTAATCGAAGAATTTGCGCACGAACGAATACCGGAACGCGTCGTCCATGCGAAAGGGGCCAGAGCTTTCGGTCATTTCGAAGTGACCGAAGACGCAACCGAATGCAGTTGCGGCAAGGTGTTCGGTTACGTTGACAAGAAGACGCAAATCGCCGACAAATTATCATCCGAATAGTTATGATAACTTCAAGAGCGGTGCGCAATTGAAATCGCGTCAAGATGCTCCCAATATAACCGGAGCGATTGTCAGGCACGATACTAGAGATGAAGACAATTTCACGCAGCCAAGAACGTTTTATCAGAACGTGTTGGTAGAAGAGGGAAAACAGAGTTTATCGTGCAATATCGCTGATCATTTGAAGGATGCCGATGCCCCGATACGGGAGCGTGTGCTGAACGTCTTTGGGGAAATCGATTTGAATTTAAAATGTAGGGTACTTGCAAAACTGAAAACTTTATTGTGTAAAGAAAATAGTTATGTAAAGTAGTTAATGTAAATTACTGTTATTGTCTGTTGCTTTGGAATTGTGAAGGAGATTTTTAAAATTTCCCGCAAGGGCAATTATTTTAGTTACTTTCAATTCTTCGCGTTGCCGTAATTGATGAAAGTCTGTTTTTTTTATTTTGTATCTCAGTTTATTTTCACACCATTTTCCTTGTATTATGTACATGTCAAGTGACATTTAGTTTGTCTACGTGTTTTACCTACAAAAATCCGGGCATTTCTATGTGAAAGTTTCAGATTTTCATCACTTCTCACGTTGTTATACATATTAAAATGTTACTTTCGTGTAAATGGTTATTTCTATTGTTAATAGTACAAGTATTAGGTGACGAACACACTCATATCGTAAGTTCAATTAGATTTTAATAGGAAGGTGAAGGAGAAATGTGTAATCACATTTATTTTTAGTATGAACGTGGTGAAGAAGTTGTATTATGGATGAATACAGTAGGGCCATATCACAATAGACAAGAGACTTATGCTTACTATTCACTACCATTTTGCATTGGGAGCAAGGAATCCATCAATCATTATCATGAAACATTAAGTGAAGCTTTGCAGGGAGTGGAATTGGAATTCAGTGGATTAGACATTTCATTTCAAGGTATACATTCAAATGAATAACTTTCACATAGTCAATATTAAAGGATTACTGTTTTAGAAAATGTCAAGAAAACACTTTATTGTGGCGTTAAATTGGATGAAGAGAAATACAAGGCATTCGTCTATGCTGTTAAAAACCACTATTGGTATCAAATGTATATAGATGATTTGCCTATCTGGGGAGTGGTTGGAGATGTTAGCGAATCTAATTATTACATTTGGACCCATAAAAGGTTTGAAATTGGTTACAATGACAAACAAATTGTTGATGTTAATATTACATCAGAAGAGAAAGTACTTCTGACACCAACTAAAAAGCTGGACTTCACATATGAAGTAATTTGGAGGAAGTCTGATGTCAAATTTGAAGATAGGTTCGATAAATATTTGGATCCAAACTTTTTCCAACATAGAGTAAGCTCTTTCTCAATTTAGTATTGTGTACTTATTCCACCCTGCCTTAGATACATTGGTTCAGCATATTCAACAGCTTCATGATGGTCATATTCTTGGTTGGATTGGTATCCATGATATTGATGAGGACATTGAGGAAGGATTATGCTAGATATAGTAAAGATGAAGATATTGATGATATGGTAAAATAGCATGCTTTAAACTGTTCTGTGTATATTAATATTTTTCTTATTTAGGAAAGAGACTTGGGCGATGAATATGGTTGGAAGCAGGTACATGGTGATGTCTTTAGACCTGCATCACATTCCCTATTATTTTCCGCATTGATTGGAGCTGGCCATCAGTTAATAACTGTTGTATTCAGCGTAATAGTTTTTGCTATTTTAGGCGAATTATATACTGAGTAAGTTATTTTAAATTACCTTATTTGATTAAATATTACTCGAACGCTTGTAGACGCGGGTCTCTCTTATCGACGACTATATTCGTGTATGCCGCTACGTCCCCAATAAATGGATACTTTGGCGGTTCACTTTATGCTAGAATGGGCGGAAAAGTATGGATCAGGCAAATGGTAGTCTCGGCTTTTATGTTACCCGCATTTGTGTGCGGTACAGCATTTTGTATTAACTTCATTTCCATATATTATCACGCGTCAAGGGCTATTCCGTTTGGTACAATGGTCAGTTGTTCTTAATTAATTAACTAAGTTTCCATTAGATTGATAATCGTTTTTAGGTGGCTGTAACGTGCATATGTCTGTTTGTAATCTTGCCACTGACACTGGTCGGTACCGTGTTGGGTAGAAATTTGGCAGGTCAACCGGATTATCCGTGCCGCATAAATGCAGTTCCAAGACCGATACCAGAAAAGAAATGGTTCATGGAACCTGGCGTAATTATATTATTGGGAGGTGTTCTACCATTTGCCAGCATATTCATTGAAATGTATGCATGAACTATGTCGATTAAGACAAATTTATTAAGTTGGATTAATTTCAGGTACTTTATATTTACATCATTTTGGGCATACAAAATCTATTATGTTTATGGATTCATGCTGTTAGTTTTCTTGATATTGATGGTAGTCACTGTATGTGTCACAATTGTATGCACCTATTTCCTTTTAAATGCCGAAGATTATCGCTGGCAATGGACATCATTTTTGGCAGCGGCTTCGACCTCAGCTTACGTTTACCTATATTCTTGCTATTATTTCTTCTTTAAAACAAAGTAAGTTTTCCATCGTTGAAGCCCATTCTGAATAGTTAATTTTTATTTTCTCTCAAATAGGATGTACGGTTTATTTCAAACGGCGTTTTATTTCGGTTATATGGCCCTATTTAGTGCAGCCTTGGGTATAATGTGCGGAACAATGGGATACATTGGAACAAGCTTGTTTGTACGGAAAATTTATTCTACAGTGAAAATTGATTAATAAATAATTGTAAACGACTCTAAAGACTGATTATTTATATTATTTATGATTCAGTTTTCATAAATAAATAAATCGAGACAAGTGTTAGCTGTGCATTGTGTATGTAGGATTTACTTTCGGACGGAAATTATTGTCACATTTTCCATATTATATGGTTTATACTAATTTGTTGTACATCATATGTGCATGTGTACATGCATATTATTAATACTACATTTTTTATGTTGTACATATGTAGGTAAATATACTATTATTAAATAGGATCAGATTTATATTAAATTAACGATGAGGCGTACTATCAATAATAAGATTTACAATTCAAATGCAAAAGGAATATTAATACATAGTACAATTACATTCTTAAAAAATATTTAATTAATGTACATAAATTTGATATACAATTTAAGTTTCCTGAATGTAACAAATCAATTTACTAATTTTCACTTTGAAATTAAAAGTAATGTTTTGTTATGCTCTAACAAATGACTTTTATTTAAATATTCCTACTCTTATTGCCACCAGAAGTTGACCGAAAAACTTTTTTCCAAAGAAACAACATGATGCCACCACTTTGGTGGAATGTATAACATTTCACCTGATTCTAATATAGCATTATACATTGTGGCTTTAGAAAAGTTTGGAAATTTATCCATATCCGGATTCAGTGGATCCAATTGGGACGTGTTTGATAACAGTTTTCCTTCGTGCGGATATAAATATTCAGTATCCTCTGGAGAGAACAATAACACTTGTTTGCTTCCAAATACCTGAAAGACCTTATTCAATTAATATACCATTAGGAATTTGATTCAATTACATATACTTGAGCTAATAAATTATCCTTGGGGTCATAATGCAGCGATGATATCGTTTTAGTTGGTCCAAACCAAGCGTTTATTTCTGGTTCGCTTGCTTCTTCAGTTGCGTTGCGCGTTAAACAACAATAGTCCGGTATACATATATCATCTCTAAGTTCCGGTATCTACAAATTGTTAATTTTAACATTAGTCTCAAAATTAAAATAACTTTAATTTAATTACTTGATATAGCAAATCGTGTTGAGCTAAATACCCAACATCTCCCTTTGTTTCTTGTAAATAATAATCTCTTATGAAGTCTTTTAAAGTCATAAGTTTTTGGGACCAATTCTCATCTGTGTATTGAGAGCCAATTTCAATAGGTACTGTTCTATTTCCAGCTATGTCTAATAAGTAATTTACATCCATCCATTTCTTACATGCTGGCCAGTGCGATATTGAATCTAGCTAGAAAATTAATAATCTTTTACTGATGTAAAAGTTAAATAGTACATGTACTTACCTGTAATAATAACAGGCATTTGTGGTAACATATAGTGTGTGTAAAATTCTTCTACTGAAGGCAGGGAAATCTTTTTTAATAGTCTTCCATTTACTTTAGCCAATACTTGCATCTGATGTTTTCTTTTTAAATCCTGATTACCTGCTACTACTGCTTGAGTTTTACATTTCTCTTTGGCTTTATTATGAATAAACTTTGTAACAATACTAGCACATTTAGTGAGTAAATTATTCTTATCCTTCACTGGTGCTCCTAATAATAATCCCATATCTAAGGTTTTTAAAATAGTTTCATATGATCCAACATTTTTCTGCTCATTGATTAGCTTTAACTCAATTATACTCTGAAAACATATTAAGTGTACTTCTTGCTACATTTATCTGCTTATATACCTTTACAAAGCTGCAACAGCTGTAACTTTCACGAATGTGTAATGGAACATCACTCCAATATCCTGTATTCAGTATTTCATTTACATAGTCCAATATAGAATCTATTTTTGTCTTGTCGTTTTCATCTACGATCGCATTATTTGCAAATGCCTTTTCACAACAATCTTTATAAGTAATTTCTAAGTAAGTGTTTATTTCATTTACACCATGCAATATTTTCTCTTTTGATTCGACCTCGTCTAATAATTCTTGTACAATGTCCATTATTCTACAAAATAATCAACGATTAATGTTGCTATTTGTTTTTAATAACTAATTATTACTTACTTTGAATAATATTCATATAACATTCAAAAATTATGGTTAGAAATGTTAAAATACTTTGAAAATGCTCACCTGTTGGAAAAAACTGGAAGTTTAAAATAAAGCTACTCAACACCAGTGTTAATATATTTGGTAGAATGTTCGAAACCAGAAATGAAATTTTTTAATCAAAATTGGTGAGTTTTATTTATAATCAACTACAAACTAATGATATGAGCAAAATGATAAACATAATTGATACTAGAACTAATATGGAGGTATTTATGTAAAAATGATGAAATTAAATCAGTGCGAAATACGATTTCGAAACATTTGTTATCGTTAATTAGGTTTCTGTTTTCGATCTATTTTATCAATTAATATATCGTCAATCGTATCAGTTATCAAATAGATAATGTTTTAAACATTTATTGTTAATGATTGCTCGCATTAGATGATAACACCCAGCTTTACAATAATTGATTTCATTACAAGTACCCAAAATATGCGACAGAACGGTGCAATTGTGATCGCAATCCGTTTCACATTAATATCATTACAGGTAAGCAGGAATTAGCTACAATCAAATAAGATAATAACAAAATTGAAGATTAATGTCCGTAAATTTTAACGGTAAAATTGATACCGCGTCCGGGCGACTTCGAGTACAATTGCAAACTGACGTGCCTATAATTGATGCCGCCGCTAATTACATTACAATAACCACCTTTGCCGTCGTAATAATTATCGTACACCCTCACACCGGAAATGATCGGCGGCAAGACGCCGGGTTGTTGCGGTCCCGGAAAATCGACGATCTTCTTTCTGGCCGCCCAGAATCGCGGCGGTTTGATGAATTGCTGAGAAACGATCGCATTGATTGTTTGTTATTCAACTGATTCCGATTTCATCTTACCTGCACGAACAGCAATTTATCCGTTCGTTTCACGCAGCCCAAGAACATGTGATGCGATAAGGTCGTGTTGATCGCATTCGATTTGCAACCGTTCGGATCGAAAGGTTCCGTATTATTTTGGGTGTTATTTAGGAAGACGACGAAACCGTACGGTGGCGGTTGCGGATTATACGGAACCGTAGCCACCGGCACTTGAACTAGACACCAGCAATTCGCGATCAGAGCGAGGAGAACGACACATTTTAACCAGGTCGCCATCGTTGCAACTGTTCGTTTAAGTTACGTCTTACCTGACTTTATATACCATCCATCATCTTTAATTTATTATATTTATTGCCTAAAGCAAACAAGATATGCTTTTCGCGTTAAATCATAATAAAAATTACGTTCTTATTGTTAAAAGGGTAAATATACGGTTTCGAAGAAGAAAGACGATAATAATCGTTCTGGAAGGTGCGATGGAAAGGAGAGCGTCATTAAGGACAGATAGCAATCTTTCATTAATAACGATAACAATGTTTGGCAAATAGTTTCCAGTCTGATTAAATATTGTTGCCGACGTGATTAATTATTCATTGTTGAATATCAATGATTAGCCACCGTGAAGAATCAATCGTTCTCCAGCCAATTGACACACAAAATGATAAGCATGTCACATACACTGAAAACCGGAACCGTCAAATTCAACTGCAAACAAATAATAATTATTTAATCGTAAATTCGTACCTTTTCCCTTCAGATATAGATGAGGCCCAATCGTTCGTCCGGCGTCGTGGGATAAATGGAAAAACCAACGGGAAACGGGACGCCGTCTAAGAGTGGCAACACGAAGAGTGTGATCGACAACGTGTTCGATGCGTTCATGACCGCGAACAGGTTGGGCGATATTCTGAAGTATTACGTCCGTCTGTGCCAATTGTTAGACCTGAAAGCTGACAAATTTTGCACGTTCTACAACAAGTTAAAATCGAGCATAAAGACTTGGAGGGCGGCAGCTCTGTGGAAGAAGATCGATCAGCGAGCGAGATGCGTTTCGTACGGCGATAACACGATATGTTCGAAAACGAACGTGTTAATTATCGGTGCCGGTCCGTGCGGTTTGCGCACGGCCATCGAGGCGCAATTGCTGGGCGCAAAAGTTGTAAGTTGTCATTGTTTGCGATAATTATTCGATAACGCAGAAAGCGAATGCTCAAGGTGGTCGTAGAGAAACGCGATCGATTTTCGCGGAACAACGTTCTGCACTTGTGGCCGTTCGTCATTGAGGATCTGAAGAAATTGGGCGTGAAGAAGTTGCTGGGGACATTCTGTGCGGGTTCCATCAATCACATAAGCATCCGGCAATTGCAATGCGTGCTGGTGAAGATTTGTTTGGTGCTCGGCGTCGAATTGCACGTGAACACCGCGTTTGAAAAATTAATTACTCCCACGTCGCAATCTGGTAATCCACGTAGCAAAAACGAAATTATTATGCGTAAACAAACGAAATTCTGATGGTAGGATGGCGAGCGCAATTCAAGCAAGACGACCATCGGTTAAGCAACTACGAATTCGACGTGGTCGTCGGCGGTTTCGGCAAGAAACCGGACGTGCTACCCGGTTTCAAAAGGACCGAGTTCCGCGGCAAGTTGGCGATAGCGATCACGGCGAACTTCGAGAACCGGCACACCGAAGCGGAGAACGTCGTCGGCGAAATCAGCGGCGTCTCCCGCATTTACAAGCCGAAGTTCTTCGACAACTTGAACGCCTGCACCGGCATCGATTTGGAGAACATCGTCTATTACAAGGACGACACGCACTATTTCATAATGACCGCGAAGAAGTCGAGTCTGTTAAAGAAGGGCGTCATTAAACGAGTGGGTCTTTACGGAAATTAACGAAATCCTTTTATGTTCCTTGTATGTTCGTAGGATTTGCAAGGCGTTCAGCAGTTATTATCGTCAAATAATGTCGACAACGAGGCGTTATTAAGTTATGCGAGGGAGGCGGCCGGTTTCAGTACGAATTACGCGTTTGAGAATTTGCCATTTGCATTGAACCACCGCAACGAACCGGACGTCGCTCTGTTCGATTTCACGTGCATGCATCAGGCGGAAAGCGCGTCAAGGATCATAACGAGGAACGGTTGCAAATTACTGTGCATGCTAGTCGGCGACAGTTTATTGGAGGTAAACCAAAGAAGCACATTATTAAAACATTATTTCTCATTCTTATTCGTATCATTAAGCCGTTTTGGCCGACTGGTTCCGGCTGCGCAAAAGGTTTCCTATCCTCGTTAGACACGGCGTGGACGATAAGAGAATGGTCGACGAACAAACTGTCCGTGTTCGAAGTGCTGATCGAAAGGGAATCGATCTATCATCTCTTGCCCGCATCGACGGCGGCCAATTTGCACAAGGATCTCAAATCGTACACGATCGATCCGCGAACGCGTTACATTAATCTCAAGAAGAACGCGTTAACGACGGCACAAGTACGGCACTTGTACGATAGCGACGAGGACATTTACGCGAGGCGCGAACCGCAAAACGTAGAGACGAGCGAATCGAATGCGATGCGTGGCGATCTCTTGGCGAAATGTCAATTGCTGGCGGAATGGATTAGCGAGGTTTTGGGCGAAGATTTTGACGTCAGTTCGCTCGACGAGAGTAAAATAATGTGCGCGATATTGCACAGATTCCGGCCGGATCTAGTCGATTATAACTCGACGAAAATCTTCGACGCCGAAAGCAGCACGATAAATTATATGCTTCTCCAGCAACAATTAGGTAAAGTAATGTCTTTGGCCCGACACAATTTTAAATCATTCAATTGTAGGTTTTTTGCCGCCCACTGCGGAGGAGGTTTCGTGCTTCGACAGCAACTTGAACCTGCTGCTTCTGTACAAGATGTACCAACAATACAAGGATTATAATCCGACAAAGGTAAATCTAATTCATCCGCATTTTATCAATCGATTAAACCGTCTTCACCGCAATAGGGTAAACTGTTTGCAATGCGAAAGTCCCCCGTGTCACTAAAGCGAATACGCAGCGGTTACGTTTGTAGACGATCCTTCGTCGATTTGAATTCGCGAAGAAGCAACTTCTTCCGGACGTTCGTTAAATCGCTCGCAGTGGTCGAGCCATCGCAATTGCGCGAGAGCGCGGCAAATTTTGCACCGAGGGCGAACGAACTGAACAAAACGAATTCGAGTAGAAAACGTTTCAAGCGAATGAACAATAAAATGCAGTACGTTGTTAAGAGCAACGGCGATGGCTGCGACTGCAAGAAGTCAACGTGTTATGTACATCAGCATTTGGAAAAATTGCAAGTGCTTAGGACTCTGATGAGGAAAGTTTACGGGGCGAAAGCGAAATTCGCGAAGAATCAGATAATCCAGACCACCAATTCCGCCATATCGAACACGCCAATCGATATTAGCAATAATAATCCGGGTAAATGCGAATCCACGAAATCGTCGCATCCCATCTCGGGAAATCCCACGGAGGCGACGAACTCTTTAAAAAAAGTGAACGTCCTCTACGAGAACGATTTCAATTTGTTCAATATCAGCAGTAGCAAAGTGATCGAATCGGAAATTGGCGACAAGTCCGACGAAAAGCTCGAAATTGACTGTTTCAATGAGCAGGCGAAACCTACTAGCGCATCTGTGGTCGAGAACGAATCTAACTTGGATAAAGTGCAAGAACGGGATTCGGAAGCGAAATCATTGCGTAACACGTGGAAGGAAGCACGTAAATGGATTAAAACGCAATCGCAAAGCGGCACTGTAACGTCCCATTTGACGATAAGCGCGAGGGGAAGAAAGAATGGTGAAAATCGATCGAATCATCGACCGTCCCGTCTATTGATACGATCGATCGAACGCATCGAACCGATCGGCGGTACGTGTTTGACCGAAATCGAGTACAACGAGTCGACCGATCGCGTAACCATATCGCGGCCGATAATGAATAGCGACGATTATTTATCGAAATTAGATCTAGATCGACGGTCGAAAATAATCAATTGCCGATACAATGATAGATGTCATTCACCGTTTGAGGATTCGAATAAATTAGAAGTCTCGCCGTTGTGCATAATGAGCCAAACGAAGGTCGTGACGCCGGAGCGCGTATACGACCGCGTAAATTCGTGGTTGACGCATTCCGATTTTCTCAATTACGCGGCCGAATGCAGCGTGGTGACGAACGAGAGACCGAACGATGGCCAAGTGGAGACGAATTTAGTAGACAAATTAACGGATATCACGTCGATAACGAAGATGATGGAACGGAAGTCGAGCGATAACCCGAAGACGAATTGCGCGAAATGCAATGTTACGAAGCAACAGAGCCACACCGAATCGTCGGAGAGTTTGAAGACGTTCAAGAAGAACGTAAATATGCAAGTGGCGTGCAAGAACAAAAAGCACCTTCAATTGTCGCCGTGGAACATTTATTACGGTCGGAAGAAGGCGCGGTCGGAGCCTTCGGCCCCTTTCACAACAATTGTGGAGACCGATGAGATTGTGAAAGCGGTCCCCCCGGCAAAAGTTCAATTGACATTGGCAAGACGAAGAAATTAAGATATTTACTACTCTTTCGATGTTTTAGGATAAACTGGGAGGATCGACGCCAAAGGCAATCGTGAACGGTCACGTTCCGAACGGAGCGGGCGATCAACCGAAATCCATTCTAGTCCGATGTCACAAGAAGCGTCACGTGTGCATATGCAAGAAACGCAAAGAACAGACTAAACTGTTCGATTTGCGACCAGTAAGTGTAGAATTAAATTTAATCCAGCTTAAAACTGTTTATGTTATAATCTTCTTTTTAATATTTATTTTTTATTACAACATGCTCTGGCTGTTCCTTTTAATTTTTTTATGTTGGAAGATTTTGACTGCTTAATCTACTTTGATATAAATATACATTTTTGTTTGTCTTATTGTTAGTTGGAACTTCTTGGCCTGTTATAAGAATTCCTGCCTTTTTCAAATCGTTTTCTTGCAGATATGTTCCGATATGTTTAACATAATGAAGGAAACTGTTGTAACTGCATTTATCCTATTCGCGATGGATTTCATTTGTAATGCCGAACAGTATGGCTTTAATAATGTATTCAACATATTCGTCACCTAAACATGGTACATGCATAAAAATAAAATCCATTTGCATATTCATTAATACTCAATTTAATACAAAATTGAATTGTTTGATTACATAAAAAATGTTAGTAAATTATAAATTAGAAAAGTACATTAATTAAATTCTTCACTGTGCTTGTATCGATTACAATTTCGATCATGTAGCATTCACTTCTTCAATGGTAAGATGCGCAATGAACCTAAGCCGTAGTTGTAATGCCGGCCTCAATCTCCTAACAACCGCCTCCAAATCTTTCTTCATGCTGTCGCCAACAAACATATACTTGATGTGATAGAGAAGGTCGCATATGGGATCCATATATTTCAAGTCTTGTTGCGCGTGGTCGACTTGTGCCAACAATTCGTATAACGCGGCCGTTAATTCGACCAATGCCAAATTAAATCGTTGCAAAAACGGTCCGACCAAGTGGCAAATATACAGAAACTGCGGCTCGGATCGTACTATAGACGGTAACCGTTCCTTAACCCACTTCGGCACGCTCGCTATTTGTCCCGGTCCTGCATGATGCCATACCGAATGTGCAACGGCTAGCATATAACTGAATTGATTGTGCAAGAAACCGTTATGCGTCTCCTCGAAGTTGAACAAACGGAATGGGCTGCATGACCACGTCCATTGTTCTAATTCCGTTAACGTGTCCACTAAACGATCGTGTAAAATGCTCCAGTAACTTGTCGGCAATGCGGCCATTATTAAACCAATCGCATTGATCCAACGGTGCATAGCATTCGGCGGTATTGCGGTATAACCACGTAGAATAACGTCGATCAATCCGTTGGCCACCGCTTTCGGTCCCGCGGACAAAGCCATCAATTCCACGCAAGTGGTGTATAGAATATGAGCGCCAGAATTTGGGAACTCGTTAAAACGCCAATCGGTGTAAGAATTCAGCGTAGTTCCCGATAGAGTATCGACAACTCGTCGTACCAGTTTCACATAGTAATCCAATTCTGGCGTCCATACTTCTTCCGGTATCTTATTCAAGTACATCTGATACGGTTCCGATAATGTTTCTTTCAAATTGGCCAATACGGCCGCAACAAGTCTGCGTTTCAACGGCGGCCTATCTCTCAATCGACTCTCGTAATAATGTAACGTGTTGTACAAGTACGTAACCGGTCGATCGTGAAACTTGTACAAACAACCCAAGTGTTCTAGTAGTATTTCTAAACTTTTAGTTACTTGTGGTATTTCCAAGAATCGATGCACCACAATATCGAAAACGGGCAGAAATCTTAAACAAACGTTTCCAAAATATGGATTATATCCACTGCTTTGTTCCTCGGGTGCAAACTTTTCAGGATATTTCCGATGGAATTCCAAATGCTTCTCGTGCCAGTTGGTCTGATTCCAGTGATCTGGTGAATTGTCTTTGACGAAATCTTGTACTCTATTCCTAAATTCCGTAGCTTTCAATAATACTAGTTGAATAATGAAAGAGCACACTTGAGCTTCGCTACCTTCTTGTGTTCTCAACGCCAAACAAAGGACCAATCGATCGATCGTCACGATGTTATATTTCCATATCATGTCGTTAATAGTGTCGACGCATTTATTAACGTGCGGCCCGCCGTGTGAATTGCTAAATTCGAAGACGAGACAATCGCAGAATTTACGCAAATGCGCTGATAACGCTCTGGCACCGATTCTTTCTAATATCTTATACGCAATCGGACTAATATGATCGGTTTCCAATAACATCTTCCACAATAAGCAGAGGAAGAGCGGTGGTGCACCGGCAACACCGAAATGCGCCATTATGTCATTTTCGTTGTTCATCAATGCCCATTTTCTGTACTCCTCTTCGACGGCTTTCTTCAATTGTTGCTTATTCTCCTTTGGCACTGAATGCTGAGTGAAGAAATCAGCCAAGGCTCGTGGGAAACATTCTAAGGTGTGAGGTGCCCACGCGTGCGGCGTGCTTTGTGATATCGTTGCCAATAATTCGTTGCACCACGAGCCGTCCGCTCCTGTTACGTGCGTGGCTCTAGCGAGTGTTAAAACTAGTGCTCTGTTCAATTCTTCCGATTCTGCAGACACCAACGTTTTCGGTTCTTGAAGGAATCGCGATAATTCGGGTTGCACTTCGGGACTTCCAAGCCCGGTTATCAATCTTAACGCCGTTGACTCCACGCACAAGTGCAGTTGCGTTTGATTTGCTTGTGGAACTGCAGCCAGAGAATGTAAATGACTTAACAATTGCACTCTGTAATGCGGATGAATGTGATGCATTCTGTAACTGAACATTTCTAAAAGTGTGTACAATGTCGCCCATGCGTGCGACTTATAAACAGTTGGAAGTAGTTGACTGATGAATCCTTTGATACCAAGCGATTCGATTTCGGTGTAAACGAGCAATCTGCTGTACGTCTCTACCAGGGCCGGGGCTAGCGGTAGACCCGATTTCGCTTGTGCCAATTTAATCACGTGCGTTACGATGCTATGTATTAGACTCATCTTCGAATGCACCGTTAACGAGTCCAAAACCGACATGCTCAATGGCGCAGTGGGAGGTGCGGTCGATTTAGCGCTTCCTTGTATTGTCTCCACAAGAGCCGCCATCGGCTTACTGAAATAATCCTGATTTGTCGAATATGCATTACATAATAGAGTTATCCTATAATCGCCGCCCATGGCGAGTGGCGCGTTTGTTGGCGGTACCAGTTGATGCAAAAATTCGTGGTGTGCCCTCAATTTCGCAGGCACGTTCCATTGCAGAGTGGTTTGCTCTGATTGTGCCTTTTTCGTCAAATGTATCCAAATGCAGGTCATTGCCATTTGACGCGTGCTTTGTGGTTGATTGAAATCGGGCACTGGTAACGGAGGTTCTTGTTCCGGGAACAGTAATTCATATAATTTTAAAACTGGCAAGAAATTAGATAACGGATTCCTCTGAATAGAACCGGATATGAATTGTAACAGCACCCACATCAGTTGATCGCGGCCTCTTTTTAAATCGCGTCCTTGTAGTCTGTTGTGTAGTGCCATCACAATATTCGGAAAACTGGCAAACTGGAATAACACAAAGTAGATGAGCTGCGATGATAAGTGTAACCACAAGCCCTGGGTTGCATTTTCGTCAGTTTCTGCTTCACTTCTTTCCAGTGCCAGTACTACTAATTCCACCAGTTGTTCCTCTAATGCAGCACAATGTTGTTTATGTTGCTTTTGTAAACCTAACATGCCACAAACCATATCCCTACTATAGGGTTGTTCCAATACATATCTTAGTAAACCAGTTTGCTTTTCTAATAATTCAGAAGCATAAGGTAAAGTTCCTTTTAAGCCAAACCTTAATGTTGTAGGATCTAATCTCCATGGGTTTACTAAGTGTTCTGGGCAGCCACTGTGTTCCACAACTGGTCTCATTTCAGCGTGCCCAACAATTGAAACCATTTGAGCACAAGCTCTAAAACTATCAACATAATTATCAAAAAGGGAAGATAATAACCAATGAGGAGAATCAGGATAAGCTTTCTGTAATTCATTAACTAGTAGATATCCTGGCAAAAGACAAGCATTTCTGTCCATTATATGTTCTGCAATGCCAATTAGGGCCTGTACTTGTGGTTTTATACCAATTGGCATTTGAACTGGCAAGGTCTTTGCTTTTTCACAGCAACCCTACAAAATTAATTGAATACTTTAGAATTAAACCAACAATTTAATATATTTGCTTGCCTTCATAATTTCACGAACACCTTTATATTCAACTAAATCTATTAGCTTTCTTAACAGTTTCAAAGATTCCAACCAAAAATCTTCATTCTGATATTGTAGCTTGTCAAAAGTGATGATTGTCTCACAGAGCAATCTGGGTGCTATTGTCCCAGCTCTAGATAATTTCTCCAAAAGGCTCATTAACAATTGTAAGTTGCTATATGAGACTGTGGATGCAATAGTTAAATATTGACACAGAGCTGCCTCCATTTGTTCAGAATTGAGATTTGTAAATGCATTAGTTAATTCATGTTGCCAATGCACTTGCCTATCTTGTTCAGCTGATGGTCGATGAACTATAAAGCATACGAAAGCTTCTTCTATTCCTTCAGTCTTAAGGATATCATTTAATATGTTTGTAATTACTTCTGACATTTTTCTTTAAATATTTGCCTTATCTCAATCAACTATCAATCAATAAATCATAAATTGGAATATTTAACAAGATTTAACTGAACTAACTAATAACTAACCATTCATGTTCATATTAAACCAACTCTGCAAATAAGAAAATTTAACCACCATTAATTCAAAAATTTGATAAATTATGAAGTTTTTATATCTGAATTGACAACATTTTTGACAATAATGTTTAAAAAGCTGTCAATAGATGGCAATAAATGGATCCTTTCAAAATAAAACTAAAATTAGTTAAATTAAGGAATTTATTATATTAATTCGATCAATTACTAAATATAATCCACTTGTATTAAGTATAGACTAGTTAAATTTTAATAAATATGTACTATAACTAAAATTCATCCTGTGATCCTCTTAAATCGTAAAACAGTTTATACTGCAATTTCTTCTCTCACCGAAATAGGTATGGAAGTTTCTCACATTAAATCAACAGAATGTGATAGGCAGATTCCAATGATGCACCTGGAATTATAAATACATGAATGTTGAATTAAATAATGAACGTTAAAATATGAAGAAAAAAGGGCAAATTTAATTGCTTATGCAACCCACTTGACGGCAAGGCCCATTTCTAATATTGACTTAGAAAAACATAAATACTACCAGATTATATAGCTGAAGCGAAATCAAACTTTTTTCACCACATTTTTAAAAATTTCTCAATCATGAAAGCGTAACTCAAAGAAAACGGCTGTGACAGCCCCGTAACATTTCACTTATGAACAATTTGAGTCATTATTTTAAAGGATTCAGTCTGAAATGAAGGGAGAATCCTGCCCCAAAGCTTTTAATGGTTTCTTATGGAAGATTCCTAGTGTATTCCTGGTTGCATTTTCGGTGTATAGGACTCTGAATAACTGTTACTTCTGGTTTTGATGTTTTGGAATTTACACTTATTTTAATAGATGGCGATAAGTGTATCGATTTGAAAATTTCATTTACAAGTTCTGACATTAACCTAAAATATTATTTAAATTGATAATATTGAAAACCAAAGAGAATATATTCCTTTGTTACTTATTATTAGTGGGTGCTTACAAAATGGAGTGTTTGGTTTCAAATGCAGATAATATTACATTTGATATAGAAATAGCCTTGGATGAACAGTATGGGGCTTTGCCATTACCATTCCCAGGAATGGATAGTAAGTTTATCCAAGAATCATAAACTAATCCTTAAAACCATTATTTTGTAGAATCAATTGCGGCTGTATGTCAATTTTATAGTGCAGGAAATTGCCAAAAAGGAGGATTATGTCCATTCAGACATGTCCGAGGTGATAGGACCATAGTTTGCAAACATTGGTTGAGAGGACTGTGTAAAAAGGGTGACCAATGCGAATTTTTACATGAATATGACATGACCAAAATGCCTGAGTGCTATTTTTATTCACGGTTCAATGCATGTCATAACAAAGAGTGCCCATTCTTACACATAGATCCAGAGAGTAAGATAAAAGACTGTCCATGGTATGACAGAGGCTTTTGTAGACATGGCCCTCATTGTAGACATAGACATGTGAGAAGAGTATTGTGTACCAATTACATAGCTGGGTTTTGTCCAGATGGTCCAAATTGCAAATACATGCATCCAAGATTTGAATTGCCTGCACCACCAGATCAAAACATGAAGGATCCCAAGAAGATGCCAGTCATAATTTGCCATTTCTGTGGTGAACATGGTCATAAGGCAATACATTGTAACAAGATTAATGCAGAAAATAGGGAACATATGTTTCATAACAATCATGATGATAAATCAAGGAACATCTTACATGAAAATCATGAGAATGCAAATTCAAATCAAACATTTACCAGGCCTTTACCTAAGAAACTAGAAGATGTTACATGTTATAAGTGTGGTACAAAAGGACACTATGCAAATAGGTGCCCTAAAGGACATTTAGCATTCTTATCACAACAAGCTAAAATGCATGAAACAATACAAAATGATAAGAATTCTTAAAGTAAATGGCAAAATGTAAATAAATAAAGTATGTATATATTTTGTATTGTTGCAAATAATGTTAAGTTTAATATTCTGCCATATAACTATGTATTTGGTAATAATTTGTTAAATAAAATGATTATAAAAGTTTTAATCATTAACTGAAGTTTTGGGAAGTTTGTTGGTTGCATACATTTCCTAGATTTCCTTTATTAAATAAGTACATTTCGTTCCATTTTTGAAAGAAATCAATTAAATTACGACAATAGAATTGAATTTATTGCATGTGCTACAATATTCATTTGAAAAATATGCAACTTTCAAATAAGCATAAATTATATTTAATATAAGTTGAACGTAATTCGGAATTGTATAGAAACTTTTCCTTTACCACACTAAATAAATTGATTTTCATTCGATTTATTGCTGGTAAGATTATTGTAAACGTTTTCCGCACGATTCTTTCACATAAATTTCAATATAACACTCGGAAAAGATAACAAATAAATTTTCTCCTTTTATTCCGGCTCCTTTTTTATTAAAATAAAATTAAATTATTCGACGGGTAAAAACTTATTTTAATGCATTTTAAAAAGTAGGAATGAAGAAAGAAAAACAAGAAGAAAATGGAGATAGAAAAGGGAACGAATTAGTCGAAGTGCTTCCCTTGTAAAACAGCATTCGGTTCTTCGCAGAGTGTCGCGATGGTTTGCGAAAGTAGGACGAGTTAATTAACTATTTGTGGCAAATCTACAACTTTTTACAATTTGACTTGGAATTTATGCAAAAACTTATTTCAAACGTCTTCGCCATTCTTTTTCTCGCACCGTTATTATTATTAATTGAATTCTCCTCGAGGTTCCTTAATAAAGGATTTTAGTTTATTTACATAATAACGATTTGTTAATTTACTTTCGAGTTATGAACTGAATTGTCCTCTTTTTATTTTAGTTATTTTTCGCAAGTTTTCGAAGATTTGGAAGGAAGATACAGATTGTTCTTGTTCTAATTCACTTTAAGGAGAAATTCTCGTCGAATTGATAATTTTCAGCTGGAACTTTAGCTGGCAGTTTTCTTCTTTTGAATTATTGGTCCAATTAGGAGGATTAATAAATTATACAATTTTGCTTTCTTTCAATTATCGCTTTAATTAGAAAAAAATGATCGTTAACCAGTTTCATCATCATGCTTTATTACAAAATACTAGATAAACTACAATAGAAACGAGTTTTTTTATATTTGCTTAATCATTTTCTTTCATTCATCCACTTTCCCACGTTCATCGTCATCATTATTCTTATGTGCATCGTTTGATTGACATCTCTCAATTTGAGCAATTAATTTAATCAGATAGACATAATTAAAAAGTCTAGAACCTAACGTCAATGATATGTTTTTCATTTATTTATAATTATATTTACACAATTACATTTCCTTATAATCTTCAATCCATATCATCAGCATCTTCTTCGGGCAGAAAGGACAACAATACTTAACATAAACAAGGATTCGGATTTGTATTCCAATCATTTTCGCACAGACATTACATCGAAGTGACGAATTGCCCAGAAAAAGAACGTCCTCCGTCGTTTTGATTAATTCGATTCGCGTACTATCGTCATTACCACATTCTCATAAATTCTCAATTATCATCGTTTTTGTTCTCGAATAAAAAAATAAAAGTCTCATTTGATCGTTTATCTGTTACCATTATTTATTATTAGTATTTAATAAAACGAATTAATCGCAAACTCAACGATGAACGTAATCGAATAACACCAACGAAACGTATATAACGAACATCGTCATCACAGGTCGTTTATTCGAATTCGATGCCGTACTTAAAGCACTAGCATGACAGCTTAAGTCTTCTGGCGGCAGTTGAACGATGGGTATGCGAACGCCGGACACGATGTCCGTACAGGTGGCCTCTTTGACGATCTCGTTCATTTGCATCGCGGACTCGACGGGTGCATTGTGCGATTGCATGCTCTCCCTCATCCATCTTCTTAGCCAGTGCCCCAGGCCCGATAAATGACAGCCGCATCTGAACGGATTATCGGATATTTTCAGTCCTCCTATGGAAAAGAAGGAACGAAAGAAAAAATCAATCAGCAGATTACGTTCACGTAATAAATTGTATTTCACTCTCACTTCTCAATTTTTTTCTTTTTTTGGGTGGCAGAGTGCAAATACCGCGTTTTGCAAATGTATTATTTTCTCTTTTTTTTTCTTTACCTGTTATGAGCGTGGTCCCGACCGTTTTCCACGTCGAAACGTTGCCATAAAATATTTCCGGATTTAAAAACGTCAACATATTTTTGCTTAAATCAATATTCAAATATGATATTTTATACATGTTGGAGAAGATTCCGGCCGGTAATTCCTCGACCTCCGTGCCGGTTATCTTCAATATTAGATCCGGGTTTTTCGTGAATTTATTAAACGCGTCCCTATCGATTACCTTCAAGTGTCTTCCGGTTATTTCCAATTGCCTTATCTTACGATTCGCGATACACGACAATTGATCGTCGAGCACCGTCTCCTCTATCGTCAATTTCAATATGCGCAATTGATTCAGGTTCGCGAATAGGGAGCACAATTGCATTTTGAAATTCTCCACTTTCGGCCACGTTTGCATCGTTAGCGAATTTAATATCTTTATTTGCGCAACGGCCTTATAGTCGAACTTTTCCAATTTACTCAGTCCGAGTATTTTTAAGTTTTGCAAATTCCTTAATCCTTGGAAATTGTCCGCCGCTAGTACCTGGAAAATGATGAGAATAAGTGAAACGCGGATGGAAATTAGCATAGCAATAAGGGCGGCGAGGAGGAGGAGGAGGAGGAGGAGAAAAAAGTTGAAAATAAAAGGCGAAAACGGTGAAGTGAGGGTGAGAAAATGAAAACGAAAAGAATCTAAATAAACGCGAAAGGCGAGCGCGAGCGAAAAGAGATTGAAATGTGTATTACCTTAATTGGATTATACGATAGGTCCAAAGTTTTTAATAACGGCAAATGTATCCATAAATGATTCGGTACGCTGATGATGTGATTGTGGCTCAAGTCGAAATATTTCAGTCTGTACAAATCCTGCACGGTGTTCCTGTTGATTATTTCGATGTTGTTGTGGGACAAGTTCAGAAAGATCAAATTCGGCAACGGCAAACTCGGCGTCGACGTAATACTGGAGTTCGCCAAGTTCAGTTCTTTCAGGCTTTGAGCGTAGTGAAACAACTCTTTGAAATTGGCACGTAACGGATTGGTGCTAATGTCTAATTTTTGCAGTAGGCCCAAACTAGTGAACGCGTTATCCGGCAGGATCGTCAGTTTGTTCGTACTCAAGTCTAAATTCTGCAAATACGGCATGTCCGGAAACGTCGTGCTGTCAATGTGCTCGATGTTGTTCGATCGTATCGTCAAGCGTCGCAGCGTCAGGCCGACGTCCGATAGACTTAAGCTCGGCACGACCGAGAACGAGTTATAACTCAAGTCCAGCATCTCGAGCACGGTATTGCTGAAAATGTCTTTTGGCAGATAATTGATATTGTTACCGTTCAGTTTTAAGATACGCAACTTTGGCATGTTCGAGAACTGATTCACGTGCAATTGCGTCAACAAGTTCTTCGACAGATCGAGGAATTGCAAGTTTTGCAAACCGAAGAACGCCCTACGGTTCACGTTCAACACGTTATTTTGCTGGAGCGTCAGCTCCTCCAGCGACGTCAGATGCATGAACGTATTTTGCTCCAGATTCGAGATGATGTTGAAGTCCAAGTGCAGACGCGTCAACAGCGACGTGTTCTCCAAGCACTTCGGTATGTTGGCGATATTGTTGTACCGCAAGTCCAATATCTCGATGTTCAATATTTTCTGATCGGCGTTACACGCGGAAATCTCGTTTCTGCTCAAGTTCAAGCGCAACGGTATCGACACGTTCGCGAAGTAGCTGAACGAGAAGTCGCGCAGTAGATTATTCTGCAAGTCGACCTTGCACAGATTCGGCAGATTCGCGAACGATTGCGCGCTCACGTGCTTCAACATGTTATCCGACAGTATGATCGTTCGCAGATTGGGCAAATCCACGAAGCTGTACTTCTGAATGCTCTTTATGTGATTCGTCGACAGGACGATCGTCTCCAAATTCGGCAGGCCGTCGAACGTGCCCGTCCTGATCGCGAATATTTCGTTGTTCGTGAACCGGACGTCTTTCAGTTTCGCGTGCAGGCCGCTCTTGAACATGTTCGTCGGTATCGAGTCGATGTTGTTCGACTCGAGATTCAAATATTTCAACGACGGCAAATAGTCGAGCGTGTAGTCGTAGAGCACGTTGAAATTGTTGTTGTCGGCCGATAGCCATTGCAAGTTCGTCGTCGGTTTGAACAAATCGTGCGGCAAATCGTCGCGGTCCAACACGAACGAGATCTCCAAACTCTCCAGATTCTCCAAACCGGCGAACGCGTCGCGATCGACGTACCGCAGCGAGTTGAAGCTCAGGCTCAGCTCGCGCAACTCGGCCAGATCGGCGAATATTTGCGCCCTCAAGTTGCTGATGCGATTGTTCGCCAGGATGAGGCTCCTCACGTTGACGCCCCAATCGGCGAAGTCGCTGCCGTCGACGTCGTATATCTCGTTGTAGCCGACGTTGAAGTGCGAGATTCGCGTGCAGTTCTGCAACGCGTCCGCGGGGATTCGCGTCAGATGGTTGCCGCTGAAACTGATCGCTTTCAGCACGTGGCAGAAGCTGTCGAACGCGCCGTCCGGCATCTCCGTCAGCGCGTTCGACGACAGGTAGAGGTATTTGAGGGACTTGAGTTGAGTGATGGCGTAGGGCAGGTGGACGAAGTTGTTATGGTCCAAGTCCAAGTACTCGAGGTGGTCCTGGATGCCGTGGAACGCGCGCCCCTCGACCGTCTCCAATTGATTGTACGACACGATGATGCGGCCGCATTGTAACCCGGCGAAGCTCTCGTCCGTCAACGTTTTCATATCGTTAAACGCCAAATTTAAGTCCCTTACGTAAACGGAATTGTTGAACGGCGAACGGGGCAAACCGTGCAAATAGTTCTCGCCCAGGTCGATCTTCTCCAGCCACAGCTTCTTGGCGAACGTGTGCTCGGGCAACGCGCGGATGTGATTGCCGCGCAGGTAGAGCCACTGCAGGCGCGGCAACGTGGAGACGATCTCGACCGGGAACGTCTCGATCAGATTGTGCGACACGCTGACCGTTTGCAAACTCGACGGCAGCGAGTGCTTGTGTATCTTCGTCAGTCGATTGCCGTCCATGTTCAACCATATCAGCGACTTGAATTGACGCAATCCGTGATGCGTCTTCGACGTGCCGTAGTCGAAAGCGCCGTTGCCGTTCGTCTCCAGCGGCACCTCCGTGATGTCGTTCTCGCCGATGAACAGGTTCACCAGCGTGTTTCGCAAGTGCGACCAGTCGCCGTTCAGTGCTTGGATCTGGTTCCTGCAAAGAGTTTTATGTTTTAAAACCACGAGTTGTATGGGTATTAATTTATTTGTAAACGAGGGTTCAATTTTTGTTCGGCTATCATTCGTTGGACTTCCTTCGTCTTCAGATGGACGCCCTTCGACTATATGAGATAATCTATTAATATGGTCGCGTACATGCAGATTTTTAACGATCAATAAGTCACAATCTCCACGTACGTTTTGTTCTTTTTCGCAAACGGTATACGTGCGTCATTATAATATTCCAGGTAAGCCGTATGTTATTTTCATTCCATACGTGTTTAGACAACTGCGAAATATATTTACTCGAGATTTATGCGCTCACCGTTTGGAAAATTCTTATATTTATATGTGTGTATGGAGAGAATGGCTGGGACCGTTCTTCTCGAGAACATAATGGGCGAAAGACCCGCATACGGCAGATGCACGTTCCACGACTATTATTATTATTAGGTATAAAATTCAATAATGTGCAAGCTTTATTTACATAACACACAAAACATTTATTATATACGCAAATGTATCGTACACGTACACACGTACATCTGTATGCATATTACTTTGGAGGAGGAAGTAAATTTGCGTTTTCATTTCCCTTTTTTAAAGGTTCTGTTGGATGGTTTCTTTATAAAGGCACCACACACACGCCCATTCGTATTCATTGTTATTTTAGTTTTCTTTCACTCCATATTACTGCGTCGCAGATAAATTTCCATCTTATTTACTTGCTGTATTTCGTTTAGCGTCGTCTTTCAGGTTTTACATCAACAAATTACATGCACCAAGAAATTGGATTGGTCTAAGATAAATAGAAAAGAAAATACGGCTCACGGCGTGTTTAATTAACGATTTGCCGATTAAAAAAGAAACGCGCTTGTGGTTGCAGTTCGTCAAAGACGTAATAATACGTAGTTTAAATCCCGTTCGTTTCAATTGGATTGAACTCGGTACTAAAACGTACGCCGAAATAAAACCTCCTCCCACGTAATATTATTATCAAGAGTACAGTAGAATATAAATGTACACGGACAACAACAAACTAACTTGGTTTAATTGCATTCCTGTTATTTAATGTCAAGTTTTATGGCGAGTAAATTGGCCAAGAACATGGATTAAAAATAAAGCGAGCGAGAAGCGGTCGATGGAAGAGCAGATTAAAACGGTTCGGCTTTCCTTTTTTGTTTTTCCGGTTGTTGTAATATCGCTTTATTAATTCGTTTATTCAAATTCTCGACGCAAAAAAAGGAAAAATATTTCAATTAAAAGCAAAGAGGAATAATTAAGGGGGACGAGTGGCGTGTGTTTGGAAGAGAGAAAGAATTGGGAAAAGAGGATTTCGTCGCGTCACCTCATTTCTATCCTTAATTCGATCCCATCGAAAGTGGCAAAGCGCCGAGGACCGGGGGAGGACGCGAAAAATAAGCGGAGAGAGAGAGAGAGAGGACGAGGGCGATGGCCGGCTGGGAACGTATTTAATCAAAGTTTCCGAAATGAAAATTAATTTTAATTTAAATAATAGCGTCGCAACCGTTCGGCTCGACTTAAATTATTGCAATGTGTTTTATTTAAAATGGGATTTTAATCAATGGATAGAATGGAGTTATTCAAATTCACAATTACGCACATACGTCACTATTAATACATATTCTCATTAAAATATTAAATTAAGCACAACTTACCCATGTAAATTAATCCATTGTAAATTACGTATCTCCTTCAGTGCCATAAACGGCACGGCGTCCAATTCATTATAGCTCATATCCAACGAAGTGAGTGTCCTATACATCGAGCTGAAACAATATAATGATTAAAAGTGAGCGAAAGTGGGTTTGATTCTCGTTTTAGTTTAATTCGTTTGTTGATGGGACATTGTGTTAAGACGAAAAACAATATCAATCACGGCGATTCCAAATATTTATTCGATACAATTTTATTAGTGTATAGCGGGTCGTCACTTTAATTAGAACCGAAACTTTTTCCGGCCTCTCGCAATGTTCCCTTTATGGCTAATTCCATATTTGAGCCAATTTTGCAATCCGTCGCTATACGTTTTTCAATGAAACGGCGAAACTTTATTCAAACAAGCACGTTTGTCGTATTGTCGTTATTATCATTCGACTAGCGTAATTTATATTCCGGAATATATTGTGCAATTTGAAGTCAACTAATTAGAGTGTCCTGCTATCGAATCGGTCTTTCCCTGTCTCCCATACACTTTTCCCTATTTTGTATGTTAGTTTTGTGTATAACCGATAGATTTGGATCAGGTACGTCTGTTTGTATGATTTGCAAGCGAGATACACAGATATTATAGTTATGTCTGAAATACGTAGAATTCGCATTTGCCAAAACCCAAATCCAGTTAGTTAGCAAATTTCAGCTGTTGCCATTGGTGATGCATTGAAATTGTTGCGGACTTATAGTTTTGCAAATCCGTGTACGTTTAAATAAAATAACGGTGCCATGTACCTGTTACTGTTACTAATACGACTCGAAGTAGAACTCGAATTGGCTGGTAGTTTGTTATTGTTGTTGTTGTTGCTGATTCACGAACGGGAGTAGCAAAAAGGGTTTGATACGTTACATTTGTATGGATAATGATCATTATTTTATTGTGGCTAATTACTAGAAACTTGTTAAATGCTAATTATTACTAAATACAAATACACGGACGCATTCGAATTTATGTTGTCAATTTATGGTTTCGTTTCGAGCACACGTACCATTTTATTATCATTAGTACGTACGATTTGCGATTACGGATTTCATCGAAATTGCAACAAAAAGGTGCACTTTTTGCCTTGTTTATTCAAATAATTACCAAATCGAAACGTAGATAACCCAATGTACATTTTTAATTAGCTGCAAACGTTCATTGTTTTTCGACTGACTTTACTTGTTAATGAATATGAATCTTGATTGATTACATTGCAATTTGGGGCCATGATTGGAAATATGGAGAAAAAGTTCTTCAATTACTCTTCTTCCTCTATAAATTATTAAACCGACAAGTTCATACGCCAAAAGTTCGTATTTTTGCATGAATCTTCGTTTAATTCGATTAATTATGGGAAAGAAACATTAAAGCTCAATTAATAAGTTGAAATGTGAGTTTTACATTGACATTGATTTACCTTTTGAGATTTTCTTTTCTTCAAATTTTGCACTTTTAGGGAAGAGGGGCCCTCTCTACTTTTGCATTTTAGCACAGATTGCAATAAACTCATTTTAGAACTCTTAAAGTGGTTAATTATGGAAATAAACATCAAAGATCGATTAATAAGATTTTAAATGTGAATTTTGCATTGATATGCATTCATGTTCTGAACTCTTAAAGTAATTAATTGTGTAAATAAACTTTAGGGATCGATTAATAAGTGTATAAATGTGAAACGAAATCAAAAAAGTTCTAATTCGAATACGATCGATACGATTTCAATTCGAATTGAAAGAAGTATCACTCTTTGCCCTTCGAGCATTACGAATGGTTTAGCAGTTATGTAATACGAGCACGTGATTATTGCAAAATTTATGGCGATTACTTGTCAGGTAGACCGTGGCGGACGAATTAGTTTAACAATCGTTTTACGTCTAGATTCATGTACGGAAATTGTTGTACATGTACACATACTCAAGCTGTAACCGATTGTAATGGTTGCATGGTGCATTACAATTATTACGACATACCTTGGCTATTATCATAAGCAAAACGGTTTATTGTATTAATTAATCCGTAATATAATATTTCCTACAAATATTGATATTCATGCGACAATCCGACACAATATTGTTATCGTTCGATTACGATTCAGGTTGTTTAAAATACACTTTGATCGATTGCGTTCTCTTTTTTCAAATCAATTTCTATGATGTCTTTGAGAGTTTAATAGAATCGATGTGGAGCCAAAGAGAATGTCAGCGAAAGAAAATTGCAATGGAAGTGCTTCCTTTCCATTGTACGTACATTAAACTGAAAACTTTTATTACTTTGACGATGGAAGTTGAAAGAAACGATGGGACAAAAATAATAACGAACGATATCGAGATTAAAGATATATTTATGATAAAGTCTCGGAGACGATACGTATTGATATTAAAATAATAATGTTAAGATTATGTGATGTCGCTTTTTCTCTTCCTCCTGCCAGAGAATAAAGGAATTTAATTAAAAGCGACTTAACAGTAGAACGGCAAGAGTAACTAAAACGAATGCCGGCTCCTTTCTGTACTTTTTTGCCTTTCTTCCCTGTTAAAATAATAATAAACATTAATTGTTCATTACGTTTAATTAGAAAATAAAGTTAAACGTTATATGAATGAACGCTCTTTCTATTCACGTCTTCATTCAAACTAATTATATTCGGTCTTTATTTAATCGAGGTAATTCGCGATTCTGCCGGTAGAAAGGGGAACGGAATAGTAGTTGATGATGATATGATGGACGATTTTGCGTTAAAGTCTTTTATCGGATTGCTGTTGTTGTTGTCTCACCTTTCACTATTGTTACACAAACATTTTAATAAATTCAATTTCACGAGAGGATTTTAATTAATTTTATCTTAATGATGCTCGAAATGTAGGTTGTCTCTTTGAATTGAGTTGAGGTATTTATAAACTTAGTTAATCATTCGCTGAAAAGGATCATCCATAAAATATATACAGAGGATTTCGGAGGAAGGGTCCCATTTTATGTGGCTGAAACGGTTACATTTTTTTACTGCATATGTTTAGATAGAGCCTGTTTATTTTATTTGTTTACGATAGTTTGCGCAGGGAGAAGGAAGCAAACTTTTAAACACTTTGACAAATCTTCAATTGAACGCTGTGTAGATGAGAGTGCGTATAGGCGCGTTAAACTGGGCGCATTATTAAATTTAATGCCAAATTAACTGTATTCCAAAACGGTTATTATTATTGTAGGTATTTGTACAATTACAATTAATTGTTGTCAACGCACAGTCAATCTTCGTCGGATATATACGTTGTGTACGCGTATAATAATATTAGACGTAAGGATTATTATTTGCTCTAATTAAACAATATTATGATACGTACGTGTGTAATATTAATTAAATAATTAATTACAATTCAAATTGATCATAAATATGCGTACGTATGCGGAGAAGCCCGCTTTGGAATTAGTTAATAGCCATTTATTTGCAGAACATTTTTCAGCCCGATGGAAACAAAATTAATTAAAGACATTCTCTTGGAATATGACAAAAATTTAATATACCGTAAAAGGTTTCAGTTTTTGCTTGGATACTTTTTAGTAAAATAGTAAATTCGTCTGCTGAACATTTTATTATAAAATAATCCACTAATTGAATTATAATGTAAAAATATTTTAATATAGTGCAGTGCACGGAGAAGGAAAAAAATAAAAGCGAAAATTATGCGGTTAGAGCGAGTCGGAGATGGAAACCGAATGACAACAGAACCGTTGAAATACCAGCATCAATATTTCGAACTAGTAGAGCCCCCGGATTAAGGACATTAATTATTTTTACTCCTATCCGCCGTTCAATTAGCATCTCGTTCATCATGAACAATATATTTATAGAACAATAAATGTAATATTCAATTATGTAAATAGGCCATTCATAGATTTTTTAAAGGTTTCTTTAAAGGTAGCACAGGTATTGGTCAGTAGTTAATAAATTACAGAGAAAGAGAGAGAAATGTTAGCTATTTTTATTATTGTAATTTTTTTGGGGCATTATTATATTTTTTTTTGATGCACAGTAAACAATAAGCTACCTTTGGGCAATGGTACGCAGAAAAAGTATTAATAGCGCCCGAAAAATGAACAATCCAAATCGGTTACAATAGAAATTGTCGTTGGAAAAAATGGAGCCTAAAAGGATATTCATTAATTTGAAACGATATCGATTTTTTATTTATTAATCTTTTTTGCGAACATGAATTTCATATAAATCAGAGTTTTCCATTTCTTTTCGGAAAATCATTACGGGATACGAGTGATATAAAACTTTTTGCTCTTTCCCCTTCAACTTTTTCTCAACATATATTAGTGTATCTATGAGAATTGCAAACGAGTCGAATGGAAAAAGTTTGCACGATCATCATGGTATAATAGTAATAAGAAATATTCGATTCACCTAAACGCTCGCTCGGCCACGTGTTGCAGTTTGTTGTTGGTCAACGTTAGCGTATAAATCTGGCACCCGGCCAAGCATTCCGCCTCCAAGCTCGATATCCTGGAGCCGGCAATCTCCAACTGCGTGATGTTACCTTCTGGCAAACCTATAACAAAGATTATATTAGAAAATCTCGAAATTAATGGCGCTTGCGATGGAGCCAAAAATTGAATTTGTCATTTCAATAATTTGTATTTAAATTATTTTAAAAGGCCTCGTAAGTGTGTCAAGCGGCGGTGGCAAAGCTCGAAGCTTTTGCATTAAACATTCTTTTTTATTGTTATTGCCGCGTGGACGATAAATAAAAATTAAATATGAAAAAAGAGCGGAGTGAATAAGTGTAGAATACATCCTTTTGGGGGGCGAACGGGTAATTTATAACTGGCACGCACGATAGCGTTGTTATTATTGCAGCAGTACAGCGGGAGAGAGTGTGGTGTGTAATAAACCAAAAATAATACCTTATTAAATATTTGTAGAATGAACAGGAATTACAGTGTTCCATAAGAATTATTATGTCCTACAACCAGAGCAAAAAAAGCTGTTCCCCCGCAAGTCGAAAAGAATTAAGATTCATTTCTTAAGTAATCCTTTAGTACAACGCAAACTGCAATAAAAGCTTCCGGAAGCTGAGAAGTTTAAAGGGAATCATCCTCGATGAAATACCTGGAAAATGGATTTTATTCCTGAAGAGGTATAAAATTAAAGTCATCGAAGATTTACGTTTGCGAAATATATATATTATCGTCGGTGATAAATCAGCTTGACCGGTGAAGCAACAAATAAAATCGAAGAGGACGAAAGGGCAAGTCGAAATGGGAAAGGTGTAATTTTCGTTTCCCCCTTTTCAATTCTTGTTTTCTTTTGCTTCGTCACCGAGAACTTTCTCTTCGCCGCCCCCCGACAACATTGTGTATCTTTGCCGTCCGAATTGGCGTAAATAAGAAAAACTGTCCGCTAAATCGCAATGGTACCACAACCGCCGACGAAGAAACTGGCGATAATAATAATAACAATAAATAGTAGTGGTTCTCCACCGAGGAAACGGAACAAGGAGGATTCTTAAAATTCTATCCGCTAGCAGATGCGCTAGAAAGAAACGTGGCGCTTTTCATCTCGTTCTCATAAGATATAAGCCATTACGTACGTACCATTTTCTTCTTTGTTATTTTAGTGGCCTCTTCCATCCTCTACTCGCACACACAGACGCAAATGCTATTTCCGGAAGCCGAAACTAAACCGCTTTTCTTTTGGACATCGATCTTTTTACTACTGCCACCGCAATTTCGACCACTCGATACAACAAAAGAGAAGTTTCTGTTGTTTAAACCTAGCAAAACCCGCTCATAATAATTGCTACTTATTGTTTGATCATTTTTTTGTTGCGAAACCTGTATCCAATATTATAATTCTTTAGCTAAGACGAAGGAAGTGATTGTAATTAAAAATCTGCAACTTTATGCGAGCGCGTATTGGCGATGGAACTTCTTGAACTTTACAACATGCCATTAAGGGGACAAGTGTACTGACAAGAAATTCCATCATAAAGAAGCGTATTTACGACGGTCGCGTTACCGTTAAAAGACTTAAACATTAACTTTTTGCTTTCTTATTAAAGTGTCATGCACGCTCTCTAATATCGAAAGCAGTTTATTATGACGTTAAAAAATAGTTGAGTTGCGAGGAAATTGCACGCAAAAGGAGAATCGACGCTTTTACTGTTTCGTCATTATTTTTTTGTTACCTCTTCAGCCACGGCGTCCCTCTTTTCTCTGCGACGACAACAGCTTCCTTTCAGTTGCCTCGCCTCTTTTATAAGCATTAAAATTTCAAGTGGAGCGTGTACAAAAGTGACATTGCAAAAGATAGGAACGGATGAAATATCGAGGGCACACGCGTAAGCACATATTTCGGCATTCCTACGTGTGTGTACACGTGCAATGGACACACATACGGACGTTTAACGTCTGGTTCGCCCTCGCTCCAACTCTTTGTGCGCGCTCTCGATACGACCGCCCGTGGGGAATCGGGAACTCTGTCCGATAAATGACTGTGGTGACGAATCCCGGCACTGACTAACACGGATAAACCACGTCCGAGGCAACTCCCGGGAATTCCGGATGACCCTTAACAAATGGTTTACATCTATTGGATAAAATATAAATGACATCTTCTTAAACATTCCATCTAACGATTTTCTATTTATATTATGTGAGAGCATTTTTCAGATCGGCCAACGACGTGGAAGATAATGGGGGAAGGGAACGGAGGACGAAGAGGGAGCGAGTTTTTCCGTTGTAGAAATGTATCGTTCGGCCAAAAATTCAATTTCGATCGGACGTAAATTAATTTTTGCGCCCGTTCGCTTAGGTATTTGCTGGGTTGTACGTGCAAACAAAACGGGGCGGTTATTGGTTTTGGCGAAGTAATCGAAACAATATTGTGAATTAGCAGAAGATTTGTACGTTTTAGTAATAAGTAAATAGTTACGGGTATGAGTTGGTACATATCGGTTTTGTGTGCAATTGCTTGCTGCTGTTGCTGTTGAACGGAGATTTCCGCGCATTAGTGACACAATATAGGTTTGTTTGCGGTCAGGACCAGAACAGTAGTTTCGAACCATTGACCCTTTAAGCTTTCAGATTAGTTACGAAATTACCCAAAACAACCGAACATTTTAACTTGTAAACTATCAAAGTCCTACGCTACAATCACCGCCGCCTCCACCATAAACTACCTTATTCCTTACCAATTCGAACACAAATACGCATTGTATTATTATGTAAAATATGATTATGCAGCTTGCACGAGACTTGCATAAAGTTCATTCGATAATCTCGTTTAATTAGGAACTGAATCGACAAACTTAAATTGCTCGCGAAATTAAATAAACGAAATTTATCGATACGCTTCGAATTAATCACGTTCGATCAAAATTTATTTATTGCCGGATTTAATAATGCCGTAAATTGTAGCGAGAAACTTAATTTTCTGGCCGGACGTTGACCGACAGCTTTACGATTAAAACATTTCGTTCCGCACGGTTATTAACTTTCGGTCAATGAAGCGTACTTGATTGGTCATTATTATATGTGTTACAAAATGTTATTTTGTATTTTGGCAATGAAAGAAATGCGATTTTCTTAGACCTAGTAAACGATCCTTTATATAAGTTTGTTGATGCGAAAAGAGGTTTGCGAATATTTGCCAAATATAAAGGAATAATAATAAAAAGGATGCTGCTGCTGCTGCTGATGATGATAATAATAACGTACGTCCGCATTCGAAATTACAAAATAAAAAACGACCTATAGTTAGTTATGTAAATACATATAACTCCAGTCCCAATGTTTGCATAACGAATTTAAACCATTGAAACGTTACATGATTTTCAGCGAATATAAAACTGTAGACAGGAAAAAAGCGAGGCAAACACACACGCACACAGGACGAGAGACAGAGAGAATGTTCAATAATAAAAGCAACAACAATAAAATAAAAGCGCGAAAAAAGTTATTATTTCATAGCACGGTGGGCATAATACACGTTTGTATTAGGATATATTTTAATTTGCAACTATTTTTATTTATTTATTATTTAACAATATGCACGTTTACGTGCAGGTACTCTCACCAACAGCGAATTTGTAATATGTAACTGGATTAAAATATTACTGAATATACATGTACACGAAGGCTGCTGGCGATACACAATGCGAATAAAATTGAAAATAAATCGTCCTTTTCTACACGAATTTTACCGTACGTGATGAATAGATTATTGTTCAGAATTGTTGAAAAGCAAATCTGACACACGCCCAGAAAGGGACGGGAAAAAAGGAAACGGAAACGAGGGAGCGAAGGACAATTCGAGAGGAAGTGTCAATTAAACTAGGTTCAAGAACCAAAAGAGGACTATTTTAATTTAATCATTCTGTAACAGATTGTTACTTTGCTTAAATGGTAACTCTTTTTAACGCAAATCATTGCGGCACTAATTGAGCAAAAAGTTATATCAATTGCCTGTTTAGTTTCTTCCACTTCTTAACCAATAATTTTCTACGATTCGTCACCCTCTTTCTTCCTCGATTCGTGCGAAGACTGTGTGTATTACCATCATTAGCGTTGTTCAGTATATGTGCTTAAACAGCAGTTCTTGCTAGATTCCGCAAAACACGACCCATAATAATATATTATTATTTCGCTTAAACGATTAAAAACGAGGCTAGATGTTATTATAATTCGATAAACATGGAACGTGCAATTTAATCTTTTCGCCCGATTGAACCCTCGACGAATAAGTTAAACTACTCCCGAACTATTATCATTATCATCCCGTTGTTACGATTACTTCCACAAGTATCGTTATTATGATCACATGTGCAGGACTGTTGCTTGTTAAAATCGATACTCATCGAACCGTTTGCTTTTAATGAAATAACATTACGATAATTTAACAGTAAACGAAGAATGACGTACAAAGAACGAAATGTCCTGTTGCAACTATCAAATGTTTATCCAACAATGAGCGTTCTTATTTATCACACGAACATCTCTATCTTAATTAGTTCGTGTGTTATTGCAAGTTGCCGTGCTCGACGTACAAAGCTTCAAACCGTTCAAGTTTGCTACATTCGCGCTGCTCCTTCTTCGGCGTCCTTATTTGCCTATCCGCGAGTTCTATTTGTTATCGTGGAAGCGATATTCGGTTATTTCGAGTTGTTTATCCCGTCACAGATATACACAACATTGTCTGCCACTAACTTAACATCCTTCGCCCAAAGACAACATCTTCTGTATAGTCGAGCGCGTTGTGCTTAACAGTTCTTGGTACACATCCGTACGCTTGCCGTTGTTTGTACGGCGCGATTATAAACGTTATTACATACGCGACTAATTTAAATGACAATTAACGTTTAACGCATATTTATCAATTAATATTTGATATGCACTGATAGAGATTAAATAAACTTCTTTAATGGTTTAATTAGGCATAATGCAATTCTCTCCCTCTCTCTTTCTCTCGCGGTTTGATACGTTTTCATTTAACGATTATCATCGCTCGAATTTAATCTAGAGCAAATTAAATTGTTTGTGGATCCGAAAGAAAAATCGCTTTGGACGGAATGCGAGGTATAAAGCTCTAAAATATATTTGTGAGCCATAGAAGCAATCTGATATCGATAATCTGTAAGAAACTTTCCTCTTCACCCGTTCACTTTTTCCGCTATCAGACAAATGTCTTACAAATAGTTTTAAACTATCTCGTTTTACATTAAGAGCCAGCCAACATAATTTTCACTTAAATCTTGCTCTAGCCATTAGATTATTATTATTGGCTCGAAATATAAGAGGGCGCAAGACGAGCTGGAATTAAGAAGGAAATATATGACTTAAAGAGAAGAATAACGTCAAAGGGAAATAACGAGGACTTTAATTGAAAGCTTTTAATACATTAATAAACAAAAAATTACTTAGTGCAAATAGCATCCGACTCGTAGATTAAAAAGGTAATGAATAAATGTGAAGAATATGGAAAGTATTGTCTCCCGAAAACAGTTGCTGAAGTAGTTATAAGGCATAATGTCGAAAATTTCCCTCTTATTAAGGGTGTAGTAAAAGTTGAAACGAACGAACGGAGAGTTCTTTAGCAAAAGTTCCATATAAACGACTGAATAATAGAACTCTGATTCTCTTATCTCGTACATCTACAATACAACTTTGTACTCTTTTGCTTTTCGTCTATTTCCATCCCGTTTCTTCGTCATCTTCTTCCTCTTTCTTCGTAATCTGTTCTCTTCCTCGCTTCCATTTAATATTCCTATGTTTTCTCATTAAATAATCGCGGATTAAACGGATTACGAGAGATAAAAATATGAAATGTAGAAGAAGGATTAGGCGAGGATTTTTTTATTGCGCACAAAAAAGTTGAAGCAGCAGAAGATTATAGCGTGGAAAAACCGAAAGTGGGAGGAATAAAAAGGGAAGACGTCGAAATAGAAGAGAGAAAAATGATTCGAATGGGAATAATGTTAGTCACGCATTTGACACGTGGTATAAATATACAGGGCGAGGAAAACGACGATCTGATACTATTTGTTAATGGGTACAATAAGGCAAATTACTTTACTTTGCTTAGAACATCTTTTCGTTTTCGTTTCGTCTGCAAAAATTGTTGATCCTTGCATTCGATTATGAATAAGGATAATTTTGATCCTTCTATACACATAAAATCAGTTGCTAATAAAATAGTATTTCATAGAAGGAAGCTACAGAAGAGCGATGAATGATGTTGCGAGAGTTTCCTAAGGAAGAAAAAAAAAGGGTGTCGCAGGGAGGAAATAAAGATGTGGTAGAGGCGTCATTTTGAAAAATTAACACTCACCCTCTGCACTCATACACTCGAGAAGAAGCGGACTTGGAAGCGAAGGAAGTAAATCACTTTCACTCTTGCCAATATGAAAATCGTTTCGATTCAACATTAATAACATAGACGATATTATTATTACGTGTCCTTTTACGGGTTTCTGGGTGAGAGTTGATAAATCCGGCTTATTCTCCCGAAATTTTGACTTATTAAGTCACATGCTTTTAGGTAAACTACAGTCTTTACTTTCCGGGCGACACATCAATCTCTAAGAGACGAGAAGGAAGTCAGGTAAGGGAAAGGGATGAAAATGTGCCCGTAAAATATGTCTCTCAGCATCTGTGTGTATATGTGCGTGTGCATCTTGGCATTTTGACTATGTATTATTTATGTATTTATCTATATTTCACTTCCAGTCATTCGTTTCCTTTTCTTATTTTATTTTGTTTCTGGTTTTTCTGCACGGTACGGTTCGTATCTGCCACATTTCTTTAAATTTTACTTTAAAATTTTCGGTACCGAGTCAATGCTCCTAAAGCGATTTACTGAAGGCAACCGAAGGAAAAAAGAATAGACAAAAGGGAAGGAAGGAATGCAAAGAAACGAAAATGAGGGGACTCCTTGAATAATACATAATACGTATCCGGGAAAAAGGAAGATGAAACAGTCCTTTCCTTTTTCAAAACTCTTCTTTTCTTCCCCATCAATTACCTTACCACGAACATTATTCATTCTGCTCTTTGTTTTTTTTTCTTTTTCATGTTGACTGCCGATAACGAAATTGATTCTAATCATGCACGAAAAAATGATAGTTCAAACAACGTAAATTGAGATCGAATGCGATTATTTAATTTATTTATAATTATTTAACGTTACTATTATTAATTTGTTAGTACTTGATGGAATTTACATACTTGGCAGCTTGTAGAACGGCACGGAAACGCAGCTGACATCCGATATTGTCCTGGCATATGGATCGTGTTGATCAGACGAGCAGTAACACATTGAATTGAAACTGCAACTATTTGTTTGTGTGCTCGTCGTGTAGCCAGCCAAGTGTACCATTATTAGAATTAATCCACTCCAGAACACTAACATTTTATCTGCAAAGAAAAAGTATTTAATGGTAGAGAGAGTTTCAATTTAAATAATTTGCTTTCATTTTGTAAATTTTCGCTTTCTTTCTTCATCTATCAAATAACACCTTTTCTTTTAGTGCTAAAACATGGCAATAAACTTCGTTGTCGAGGGAAAAAATAATAATAAAAGAATTAGGGAGCGAAAGAAAAAATTTATTGCGTGTTAGACAACATAGAGAAAAATATAAAAAAGGAGACGGTTAATGGAACGGGGAACCGCAAAGGAAAGGATTATATACCAATTTCAATTTCGTACGGCGAAGAAGGAAGATCAGAAAAAAAAGTGATGGAAAATTTTTCCATTAACCATTTGACATTTTATAAAATTAAATGCAGGGAAGAGAGACAGAAATGCGAGCGGCAAGCAAAAAAGCGTCTCTTCAAAAATAAATGTTTTCAAACAAAATAAAATAATGTAAGGGTATTTTTATTAATACGTAAACGTAAAACGTGTTCGTTTAAATAAATTCCAGCAAAAAAATAATAAACAAACTGAACAACGTATATTTATATTTGGTTAATTCTTGTTTGCAATATTGCGAGCTGAAATCTATGTAAAAGCACGAGCGAAATTGTTCATTCAGGTTTAAAATATTTCGGTAACTCATCGGGTTTTGCGTTATTTCTTTTTGCTATTATTATTTCATTTGTAAAACAATTTAAATTGTAATGCAATGTGTCGGACAGTATTGCGAATAAAGTAATAATAACGTTATTGAAGTGGTTATGAAATTCGAATTGAATTGAAATGACAAAGCTTGCGTATTTATTGCACTGTACGATTTTTAAAATGAAAATTCTTTGATGTAGTGGAAATATTCGATTAATCAATAAATACAAAGTGACATCTAACAAATGTAACGCGCTTTGGCTAATTAATATTTGCAAATAGTCCCCGAATTGTTACGATAATCCGAACCTTTCTGAAGAAATGTAAGCGTTCAAAAAGAAAATCAAGAGCAAAAAAAAACGTAAAAAAATTAAAGCCCTCCAGTTTAATGTTACTCGTTCGGACGTCGTTATTGTTACCCACAAAATTCCATTCACGCGCGTATAAAAAGTGGCAAATAATTTATTTATCTGTTGTTGTCGAAACAACAGGGGCGGTCGAATTAATGAGAGCTCGAATAAAAAATAACGTCAATACTATCTTTTTTGTTTACCGGGTACTTCTTGTTATTGTTGTTGTTGCCATTGTTGGCTGCTGGTTGTTGTTGTCATCTTTTATTGCATTTAAACCGCATCATTACTGTTCGCAGGTACGTAAAAAAAAACAGAAAGAAGAGAACCGACGGCAGCAATCAATTTATTTGCCAAATGTGAGCAAATAGTTAGGGCCCCATTGTACCTCGTTCGATACGAAAATGGCAAAAATAACGCAAACAAAAAAGGTAAATGGTTATAAATTCGCAACAGCGTTCGTTTTGATGATTTTCTCTTCAGCACTCGTTTTTTTTTTTTTGGTGGAGCATAATTTTTAATTGTTCGCATCTCGCATCTCCCCTGATAAATTCTACTAACAATGATAATCATAATTTGCAAAAAAGTGATGAAATTTAATTTAATGATTTAAATCCGCTACAATAAATTTTGTTTAATTATTTGCGATATTTTGTTTTAAACGAGATATTGTATTTCTGACATAAATTTTGCAATTTGATTTAATGACAGTATGAGCGTTCATTTTCAGTAATTTTGATATTGAAACGCGTATCAAGTTTTGATTTATCACGTAGGTGCAAACGGTGTTAATAAATTGCGAATTTCAAAATTTATTCAATCACAAATATTTTCCAATTAATTGTTTTTTAATATTGATTAGTGTGCATCATTAATAGGCACGATAACGTGACTGGCGGCGATACATTTCAGGATGATTCCGCGAAAGCGTCTCACTTGGCATTCAACAGGATAATTCGTAAAATTAAACTAAGCTCTCCGCATTAGATCGGAAATCCTACCGCAAGAAAAAGCGAAATAACCAAGAGATAGGAATAAGATTATAAATAAAACACCCACATCTCTCATTCTGTTTTGCGCTCGTCGCATTCGGAAATGGAAATAAACTGAACGACGTCGGCGGTTGAAAATCCATTAAATTTTTTCAGGAATTGAACACGCAAAGGCGTTTACGTTTGCGTGAAGGCAAAAAGATGAGGGCTTAGAATTTTAAAAGGATATAAGAATCCTACACGTAGCAAACGATTAAAAATGCGTTAACATTTACAACAATTTCCTCGACCGAAATACGACAAAAAAGGGTAGGAAATCTTTTTATTGTTGTTGTTGTTGCAATCTGTCAGTTTCTCAGTTGAAATATTTTGTTGTCGGTTTTCACTTAAAACATTTTTCTCTTATCCTTTAACATCCCTTTTTGCGCCTTCTCCCTGCTACTTTTATAAATATACATTTGAAATGCTTAAGTCTGACAAATGTGTGACGAAATATGCACGTACGTATTTGTTGCATGTGTGTGCGAGTATCAGCGAAAATAGCGAACGAAAGAGTGGGCGGTTGAAGGAATACGAGGCGACTTCCTTCCCTTATCTCTGCGTGAAAGAACCCACGGTGACGTGTTGTAAATTAAAAAGTGAGAAAGCCTCTTTTGCTTCGTTTTCGAAAAAGAAAAACGCGACGAAAGAGGAAAAAGAAAAAGGAGAAAGATCCGTCGTGAATAAAAGATCTCTCCACTGCAGGCGACACTTCTCGTCTGAAGAGATACTCGGGCGTAGAGCAGACGTTCCTTCTTACTACAACTATACGTACCACAACCACGAAACTTCTTCTCCTTTATCTTTATATCCACTTATTATTATCCTTCGTATTATTGTACCCATCGATTTTTGTCAAAGGTATATCGCCATCTACTCGTATGGTATGGTTCGTGGATCGAATTCTAAAGTACCATATTGTCAGTGATCAATATATAAGGATATTTTATTACGGCGATCTCTTCTATTCGTTTTAATAACATCAGGAATAATACGGATGCACTTGTTACATCGAGATCGCAACGCTCTTTATTTCTGCTGCGAGAACCACTTCACTTTCCCACTCGACTATGAGACACTTCTTGTAATGTAACGATAATAACAGGTTGAGGATGTCGATGCCGATCCTCTGCATCGTTCAGTTTCGCCCCGGCGTCGACCCTCCTCCTTGGTCGCTGTTATTGATGATTGATCAATGATGTGCAGGCAAGAAAGGACGGATCATCTCTGTTATTTACGATGGACCACGTGTAAATTGCAAAACGCACACGTGCCCCCACAAAACTACGTAAAGCAACATAACAATGTTTGTCATTTATCATCTTTTCCAGTTAGAAATCCGATAGGAGCGAAGTTTTTAGGAAAGTTTTGACTTATAAAACCACTCAACTTAAAAGTTTCCCGTAGTTGAAGGTACGCGAAAAAGGGAGGAGAATCGGGTGAACCGTATAGTGGAGTAGTGGTACACGGAAAGTAAAGAAATATGTTGTAAAATATTTCACTTAACTATCAAAAGATACTAGTTTGTAACAGAACTCTTGGTATAAAGTAATCCTGACACGAGCCTTCTCTCGCCCACCCTTTATGCCACTTTATTAGAATTCTTCCATTTGGACTTGTTACACTCTCGTACGTACTCGAAAAGTTTCTCGGGAAATTGTTACACATTTTCGCGTACGCCATCGTCGAATTCGTTCGATTTAATTTGGTATCGTTATTTCGCTGGCTACAAATCGAGCTCGTCCCTCAAAACACAAGTTTAAATATACGCTTCTCTTTGCTTTGACGGCGACGTAGACGTTTTCCTTTATTTTGTTTGCGAATAGAAAGATAATGGCACGGATAGAGAGAAGACGTACGACTGAAATCTAGAACTACATTAAGGTAAGAGGTGTTACATAAAAATGAAAATAATAATAATCGTCGTCACCTATTTCTTTTATTATCAAATATTTTTCACTTTAATGCCGCATCCAGGCAAAGTGTCTCGGAACACAGTGTGTGACCACTTCTCTTCCGGCGTCTCGCGGTTTAAAGCCGGCGAAGCGAGTGGAAGTGGGAATGGGAAGATGTGCAGGTGAGTGGCGAGAAAGCTTAAGAATGGTTTATTTCGACAATATTTCTAACAAAGTGCCTCGCAGCATCGCGTTTAATAGGTTCATATCAATCAGCAAAGCTCGCATTTTGCTCCATTTATTTGCTAAATTAACAAAAAGGAAGGATAATTGAATGGCATTCAATTAAATATTTTGTATGTAAAGGATACGATGGAAATGGTTGCGCGAAGAAGTGAAATAAAGCAATACTTTTTTAATTAGTTTCTATTTGAAGATAATTGGTTATATTCAGAAAGAAAAATGTACAACGAGGGACACAAGTGTGTCGAGAATTGGACAAAGTCCCTTGGGAGGCATTAGTTGATGGTAGGAACATGGATACTTTAGACGAATTATATTGCCTCGTTCTTTTCCATCTTGTTCTTTTTTTCCGTTCCATTCCATCTCTCTCGTCAACATTTTTTTCATTACTATCACAATATATTTATCGTTTCACATTTCGGTACTGCTTAAATCCCGTACGTTTCTTTCGTTGGATCTTTTTTTATAATGTAATTTACATTAATTTGTCAAAACTTTTTGTTGCAGAGAAAACGAAAATTAAATTAAAACTTTATTTTTAAACACCGTATCATTTCATTTAATTAATCTCCTTTCGTTTTTATTCATTTGGCCGAAAACAACAATACGAAATGGGAATGGGAATTGACGAAGAGCGAATTATTTGTACCGACTTTTAGCAACAAATAATTCGGTTCAGTTTATAACAAACAAACGGTGGATTAAAACAATCGTAATTTCAGTTATGCGGCCGGAATTACAATAAGGGAGGAGCCCTTAATTAGAAAATTTAATTTAAACATTGAATTGTAGGTTACTAATATGTACGTACCGTCATCATCATCATCACCATCATCATCGCCGCCGCCGCAACTACTACCTACTACTACTATCTAGTTTTTGGTAACTACCCTACCGCTGTTCAAGAATTATTATCGTTTACGCGAACATTTGCAACGTATTCCACATAGTTTTAACGTTATGCCAGAATAATGACGATTCAAATTATTGCTTTTGCAAAAAAAAATCGATTTCATCAAAGGAATGTTTACTTTCCAGCTAGCTTTTGATTTGGAAATGTAATTAAATATTTTTCAAATAGTTTCTCCAATGTTAAATTTCGTTTAGTTGCTGCTTCATTTCGCTAAAAATTGACGATCAATCGTCGAACGATCGAATTCTGCGAGTTAAGGTGTAATGCAAAATAGTTGTTCCACAATAAGACGTTATTTAATATTTAAGCGGGATAAAGTGGCAAAACGAAACTCCTTCCATACACTTCACGTGGATCTGTAAGCTCCTCTCGCCTCGTGCCATTTCAATCGATTTTCACATCGCCGAATGCAACTTGTTTCGAGGTGATGGTTTACATACACATTACCAGTTGTTACGCGAAAGAGTTATGGCGAACGATGGATTACGAATTGCAAAGAGCGCAAATAAAAGAAGCGAAGAGACGGAGAAAGAACCAACGCCGGATAATAATTCAAGCGCAATATCCCGCCGGGCCTTTACGTTCCGGCCGGCTACGGCCTCTTCCTCCTCATAGATTTGCGCTCCGGAACACAGGATTCGGCAAACTTACACTTTATTAATATACTGGGAATAGCCGAAGGCTACGCTTCTCAGTTATTGTTGTATTATGCACCGTATAATCTCTATCACTATTATTACTACCGCCTCCACTATAACCGCCGACCATCGCAATGTTCCGTACCTACCATCAACTATAACATCCACACACACGCTCTCTCTCTCTCTCTCTCTCTCGCTCTCTTGTATACATTATTTCATAAAAGGGGGTTAATTCACCTGCATACGTTTAAACATACACTATCGGGCGCCATTTGAATATATGAATTATATTATATGGTAATAATGTTGACGTTGAACTAATGGGGAACGTACCGTGATGCTAGCGAATTGGTCGCTTTCATTTCGCTCCCCTTTCCTTCTAGCTGATCTTCGCGTACAATTTGCTAATACTCGTTCTGCGACCCGAAGAAAACGCAATAAATTCGTCACGTGCGGGGATTTATGCGCAAAAATAAATCCGCGTTTAAAATACGTTTATAATATATTCATTTATTTCTAGCGTTTAATAATATGTAATAATAGATTTCGTTTAATCAGAACGGCAACCGCCCGCATAAAGTGTTCGATGTCCGTACGGTTCATAAAGGGGGTAGACCAAAGTAAGCAAGTTAAACGGTATAAAGTGTGTAATGTAAAATAATACGAGTAGAAATGTACAGGGCAACGCCGTGGCGTTCGTGATAAAACACAATTAGTTCCATATAACTGAGAGACATGCCTGCAAACATAATTTGTTTCAGCGGCAAGGAATGAGAATTATGGAAAAAATAGCTACGCTTACTCTCTTTCGCATTCTATAATAAAAAAGACGTATTATTTTATTTGCAACGTATACGTGAAACTAATTGCAACTGGATTTCTTCCATGTGGCAACTTTATTATTTTTAATTTATTTAATTAATTATTTCTTACGGCGATAAGGTGGAAGTTAATTTTTCGCTAATTAAAAATGTTTCACCGCATATAAGCTTTTGCGATGGGAATAATTACAGAACCATTCTTTGGCAATAATTTAATTTAATACTCAATTCAATTAGGTTTCTATTCAAGCAATAGAAATCTAATGCTAAATGTGCTTTTCCTTTACATATAACAACGTGCAGGATGTTGTAATTTCCTTTTTGTTTAAAGCAATTCCATCTATATTTATAGTACCATCATCATTCTTTTCGCTCTTCCTCGATTCGTTCCTTGATTGACAGAATCTAATATTTACACCCCTGTTGGCGTCATAATATAGCAAAAACAAAGAAAATGAAGAAAGAACGAAAGATTTATCCCCAGTTACTTTTCTAATGACAAAGAGATGAAAGTTATTTCCAAAACGTGACTGTTCTCTTTTTAGTCTTTCACGCAATCTTGAACTGTCAACGTGATGTGTTAGAATCCACGTTTTCTTCGTCTTTTTTTTTGTAACTCGATAGTATGAATCTCTCCTTTTCATTTTCTTCCTCGTTTCCTTTTTTGCTTCCTTCCAACGAAACGATTATAAAGAAATGGCAACCGCAAGGTGAACTAAATTATTTTTTTGGTTCTTCCGATTTCTTACTTGAACATAAATAAATTAATAATAATTTTGCCGAAATGCACACAAATATGTTATGAAATGTTAGGAAGTAAGCGTACGTATTCCATCTGAGGCATGTCAGGAAAGATTGCCTTTAGATTCTTCAGTAGTCGTCCTCATTTTTTTCTTTGCTTGTTGTTGTCGTCTATAAACGTACATAAACGTTTGCATACGTCTTCATATCAAGAGAAATTCGTATAAAAATAGGAATTGAGGGAAGTAGTGGAAATATGCCACCACATTTATGTACGAAGAAGGAAAAATAATAACACGTATATAGAAGAGATGGATGATGATAACTTTTCCATACGCACTTGCAGAAATATTTATAAAGGACGTTTGAATGCGAGTGAACCCCCATTTTCTGTGCTTCGGCGTAAAAAAGGAAATAGCAGGAATAACGGCTCCAGTGTGCGGTATTATTTATTTATTTCTACATTTCCTTCAAAACGGAGAACGCAAGAAACGGCTCGGTTGAAGAAAATAGGTTTCAATTAGCGGCGATGGAATTTTGGGCGGAAAATCTCTTTCTAAATGGGCTTCCGGATTTATTTCGAAGAGAAAGTCACCGTGATTAATATGATACGTAAATTGAGATTGATTTACGGTGCGTTGGTATATTTATTTTCATTATCCAACGTAATGTATTCCTTTATAATTTAATTCTTATCAAAGTACGTTTATACAGGAAATAAATTGCACGTTTCGCAAACATTTTGAAACAGCTTCCTGTTTATATTGCTGATGACCAGCACTTCACAGCTAAACCTCTTTTATAATTAGTTATAATGTGCGATTAAAACTTGACGTAATCACGGAATAACGCTAATAATTTTAAAGTGTTATGTGTAGTATTCTGGGCTATGGAGTATGTAAGAAGAAAATCTCCGACTATACAACGATATGAGGAGTATAAGGATGAAGCCGTAGGAACCTTCAGGTTGTGGTGCTGGAATAGAGAAAGATAATGGTGAGGGAGTGAGTAGGGAAGTGTAAGGAGGGTGTTTTGGGGGATTACTACTATCAAACAAAGCTCTTAGCGTTCCTAACCCAACATCATTTGTCACTCTTGTAGGCGCATCTATCGCGATGTGCTCTAGGCATTGATAAAATATGAAACATTACCATCGCACTTGTCTAATGTTACGTCTAAAAAATGTACCATCTTCTAGTACTTACCCCATGGTATTAGTAGGTAAGTAGTAGGTACCACTATTACTTTAACGTTATCTCTTATCGTACACGTGTGCTTTCAACGGTGATGATGCCGTTCACACAATGGCTCAACAACACAAAGAATGGCAGGGAACGAGGAGAACAAGAAGATGGAAAAGTAAGTTCGAAAGCAACAGCTTTTTATCGATCTTCCTCATTTTTTTCCTTCGCCTTGAACGAGATTATCTTGGGAGCGTACGAAACTATTGCCGATTCTACACGAAACGATTAGCGTTTCATTTGCAATTGTAAGTGACCAAATTCGAAATTGTTTAGAAAAGTTTGAAAGGAAAGAAGAAATTGAGAAACGACGAGACTAATTTCAATAACACTTAAACGTATTCCACTCAATTTTTTGCTTAGGCTGAATATTTTTTCGTCTCGTTAAATTTTTCCCTCAATAAATTTTTCATTAAAATTCAATCTCAGACACTGGGCGTCGAAGGGAGGAAACGTTATTAAAACGCTGCCCCATAAGATTCATATCACTTTCAGAATTTTTTACTGATAATGTTTTATTCATTTAGGAAACGATAATTAAAATCGATTTTATTATTAACATTGGAGCAGACAGAAACGTTGCGATTAGATCAATTTTTATTGTCCACGAGTTGGGGTCGACACATTTCGATTAATATAAATTTTTAAATCGGTGCGATTGCAAAAGAATTAAGTAAATCACAAATGAAGGACTGCCAAAAATGTTGTTCCTGTTAATTAATTCGAACTTCCGTTCCTCAGGCGGTAACATATTTTATTATTAACAAGTTTCATTTCGTTCAATCTAATAAATAATTAATTCACATTTAAATTTCACATCGTTTTATGCATAGAAAATAATTTTAGGAACATTATTATCATTATTATTAAACATGACAACAATAGGTTAGCAAGTTTATTGCGTGACTTTCATACTACACGTACTAGCGCACAATGCCCTTAAAATTAATTTCTCATTGAGAATACTTTGCTAATAATAATAATACACAGAATATAATGATGCGAAAGAAAGAGAAAATATGCAAGATAATTATATGAAGGCTGAAATAGACCCGATATAATAGGTAAAGAAATTAAAAAAAGAGGAGAGAAAAGAACAGCAATACATAATAAAGTAAGAGCATATGCGGGAAGGGCGAATGGTGTAATGAAACTTAAACAGGCAGCGAAATAAAATGCCATAATAATGATCAAAATAAGGACGATGATAAAGTAGGAAATTGCAAATAAAACGGAAGGGAAGCGAGTAATTTCTACAGAGACGTACCGCACAATGATTTCTTGAACGAATAAATGAATGAAATTCGCAATAATGATAATAATATTATTCTTACTACAAACTACTCAGTTACATTATGTGCATAATGGAGATGGCGAATATTAAATTACTGCATAAATTTGAATACGTTTATGAGCAAAGTACGAATTGCAAAAAGAAATTATTAGAAACTTGCAAAGTCGGAATGAGAGTTACTATTATTAGTACATTATTATCGTCGCTGCACATCTGATGGCAGTATAAATTTAAGGCGAGTTTATTAATTGCCAGCCCGGCGCATCCACCAAATTCGCCCCGTTTTTGTTGGTAACGTTATTGTTTTTGCTTTCTCGTCAACCGTTAATCTAACGTAAAATTTTATATTGCAGAAGTAGGGTTTACGATTATATTGCAATTTATATGCTAATAACCAAAAACTAGAACGCACAAACATGTATTTAAAAAAAGGAAAAATAAAATGGCATTTTTTTTGCTCCAGCAAAATATAAACATGTAGTAAATTTATCTATCTAACGCGCATCATAAAACCTTGTGTTTTATATTTTATTCGATTAAAAATAAAATTGTGATGCGAGTTATATATAAATTTGGAAAAAAGAACAGTTTTTAATTTATTTGCACTTGGAATTTTTGCTTTCAATCGACTTTTGGCCAACCAAGAAAATCCTATTAATCATAAATGAATCAGATTTAAAGTCCTTTATAATTAAAATCAATACCAACGGCTTATAAGTGCGCTTTGTTTATGAACGACTGCTAGCATTGTATGAAGAGTTTCGTATCCCATCGATACGTTCGAGTTACTTTTTCCGAGGTTATTTAGAAAGTGGTTAATCCATTATTTAATGGAACACTTTTTGTTGTTGTTCCTCTCACGGAAAGCAAATTTAATTTAACCAAGAATAAAAGTTCGATTTTGGATTGAATTAAAAAGTGCGTAACCAAATATTCCATTCTTCAGGAACTTTGTTGGACTTTCTTCTGGGGAAAACATGAAGGAAAGTTTTGCCTTTTTGAATATTTTAAAATGCTCGGTTTTCACGCGTCCTACGTTACATAAATTTGGATATCAATTCTATATTCTGTCAAATAGAGTGAAGGTTGTATTTAATTGATGGGCATTCATGTAATTGGTATTCATGTACTCGTACATCCAATCGATTGTAAGGATTATCAATAAAGCTGATAATCATCGAAACAATTAAGCCCTAATGAAAACGATTTCCATATATTTTCTTTTAATCAAATAGCTAATAATAGCGTTGAGAGGGTCATTTCGATTTTAATATTTACATTAGAACATAATGATATGCGCAGTTAATATTTTATTGTTAGGATGATAACGGACGTTAGATAATGATAATAATGACCGTACTTAAAATGATTAATTCAGCATTAATCTACGCAAGCTTATGTTTATAAAAGAAATAATTGATTTCATTATGGTTCATATTGCGATAGGTGTAAAGGGAGAAGGCTGCTACCAAACGCAATAATTATTTTATGAAGATGTCCGTTTATTAATCGTCAAACATCGAATTATATAATATGCAATGATATTATAAATACGCAAACATATATTTAATTAAAAGAGGTAAACATGATTTTGCAATAACGTATTAAGTAACAAAAATATTTTTAATTGTAATTAATTGCGGATATCCTGATTGGAACAACGTAATAATTAAGTTACATCAAATATTTACATTTAATTATTGAAGTTCGAAAGCAATTAGTAAAAGATCGTGTGTCCAAACCAATTTTCTCAATTTTCTTTTCCCCTTTTTCATGCTTCGCGTAACAATGAAGACAACCGAGCCAAAAATCGCCCGCTAAGACCATCAATCGATTTATTAGTTTTTAGTTTGCCACAATTTACTCTTTCGTTCTTCTAACAAACGATCTTCCTATCGTCATTCCACTTTCATCTTGTGCATGAGACGTATGTATATTTTTATTTCGTTTTATTTTTTCATGATTTCGTTTTTTGAAAAGTTGAAAGAATCCCAATAAAGCTTTTACTGCTGCCGCGCCATCACCACCACCGCTGTTGTTGCTGCCTTTACCACTGCGTTAGCGTTTATTTCTTTTTCATTTTCTCGTGTCTATCATTTTTCCATATACTTCCCTTTCCTTTTGCACTCTAGAGTTATCTCAACAGCGTGGTGAGACGTAGATATAAAAAGAAAAAGAAAAAAGTGGAAACGAATTGAATTGAAATATATACGAAACGATCGATGTCTTATTTCTTTTCTCTTCTTCTTCGTTTCTTCGATTCCGCATTTAAAAAGACAAGCAAAACGACCTTTTGTAAGTAAGTAAGTTGTTCTCGACATTCGCCATCATTTCCCTTTTAAGTCGTTTCACTACTGTAACGATACCATTCAGAAGAGAGCATCAAAAAATTTGCTAACTGATACCTTATTGCACTTGAATAGTTCGCCAGCAAGAAATTAAATTTGCAAGCATTTCCATTTGAAATTTTTACGTCTGAAGAACGATTTTTCCATCTACATTATGCGGAGGAATAATTAAAGCGACAAAATGGAGACGCCGTCTGTGTGTCCATTTAAATGTTGTCGTTGTTAAATGTTTACAAGCGAATTAATTAAATTTGATGCGAGTTTAGTAACAATAACAGCGAACAGCTTCCATTTAGTCATTAGTAATTCATTAGCAATTTTCACGATTCAGTCCTGCGATTTCGCTTGTGTACCATCCGCTTCGTGTCTCTGCGTTGCGTTAAGATTCTTATTTATGAGACGACTGAAGTTAAAAACTACCTTGTAATTCTTACCTGTTTACATTTTAAACGTGCCTTTTACTTATTAATTAATCAACTTAAATCGCTCCCAATGATTTATACGTTTGTCTCTTTAGTCACGCTAAATGTGCTTTTTGCCGTTATCTAAACTTTAGATTTTTGTACAGTTTGAAACTATTTTACGTTCGCTATGACTCCAAGTTGCTCGCTTATTAAAATTGTTTGTGGGCGAGCAGTCGCTTTAAATTATAAACATGATACTAATTTATTATAATAAGATAGTTTTGCAAAACAACTTTGTAATCAGATTTAATTCGTAATTAGTTTTTGCGTATCGTAAGCGTTTCGACTGGTGTATATTTGTGTGTGTGTGTGTGTGGAGAAAGGCAAAGCTGAAAGAGTCTAGAAAGTTTAGTTGGTAACGCTTCTGATCTTATCTACGCAGATAATGATGGATTGAATTGTTAATTATTAAGTGATGTTATAATATTATAATTGGAGAGTATAGTTTTGAGAGAGACAGACGTGTAGACGATCATATCAAAAGGCTAGAGACTTCAAAACAAACTAGAATTAAAGTTTCAGTAAAGGCGTATGTGAATTAATTTTTGATTCTGAATTTTGTTTAGTCTGGATTCTTGAGCCACCAGTGGCTTTTCAGTCGCTATAACGTTTTCTAATAAGCATGGAAAATGCTTTCTTATTTTCGATCTTGTATCCGTTACTGCAGATTATGATTAAATTAATGGCTGCATTTTGGTGTATCATCAAATTGTCATAAAACGTTGAAAATTGCGTAATAAAAGAAGGAAGAGACGAGGGGAAAACGTAAAAGACAATAACATCCTGTAAACCGGTATGAAGGCAACTTCGGTTGATGATTATTATTATTGAATTAGTAAACAGGAAAATGGGAGTATCGCGGCAAAACATGTTATTATTATGGCCTACAGGTTTTGCGAACGCGAGAGGGAAGAGGACACGTTGCGAACAAATAGACTTCAATGCGACATTAAACTGTCAGGAGCTTGATACGTGATTATAATGGCAATAGTTTTTGGCGGATGGCACATACGTACAGCTTATATCAACTGACTGATTCTGGCTCACTCTTACTTGTTACGTTTCACCATTTATAACCCTTATTCGATTACACAGAGCCCTATCCCTTTTTATCGGCTGCGTACGAAATGACAAATACTAAAATGATTAATATTCATCTGATATCATTGAATTAAATACGGCCCGAAAGATAAATATTGAAAGTTTGGTTAAACGTAGTATACGTGTATTTTTCATTATTATTAACGTTGTTATTATAATCGAATATACAATTTAAAAAATAGATGTAATGTAAATACTAATTATTTCGTTCGCATTATCATTATGCAATATTAATTAGGAGACATGGTAAATACAAAATTGGTGTAACGATGAATTTTAAAATCGAAATTATTTCATATTTTTTTATATTAAATTTAATTTCGAACCTCTCCTGCTCGTGAATAATTTATTTGCACGTCAAATCATGCGAAAAATAAATGTCCAGCACTCGCTCCTCTCCTCCACTTTTTTTTCATAAATAAATAAATTTGTAATAAATTTCTGCCATCAATTTTTTTTAAATACAACATCAATCTCATCCAATCTTATCTAATATATACGAGGATGATGAGATACACCACCAGCAATTCTGTCCATACATTATTATTATTACAATGTTATGCCCTTTTCGTATGCGTGTGTGTGTGTGTTAGTGTTTTTGAGCACGTAATTTGTCTCACTCCAATTATGGACATGACTTAATCCTATTCGTCGATCCTTCACATGGAGCAATATAGAAGAGAGAGCAAACTTCAACGAAGATTGATCATTTCGCATCAGAACCGTGGGGACTGACTATACGCATTATTTTATACGCCGCAATGTTCGCTCGTGCAGATAAACAAACCGTTTTTTAATTTAAAGTTCATTTAATTTTCCAAACAAAAATTCACATTTTTACCCCTTAATAACCCACTCAAGTTTTTTTCTCCTGTGGAAAATGGAGCAAATATTTTCCTTTTTCGCCGCGTATGTCACAATCTGTTTGTTATAGCGTGGAAAAAATATCGAACGAGATTAATTGATTTTATTTCGCGTGGGCGTTGATTGTTTTTGGTTAATTATTGCGTGGATTTTTGCGAATAATATCTGCGACTCTCATCAAAAATTAATGAAATAATGTATGGAAATAGGATTCTCTGATTGTTTCGTTTACACACACACACAGAGAGAGAGAGAGAGAGAGATGATGATGATGATGAAATGAATAGTTGATAATATCAAAATTATATCAACAACAGTTGCTTTTTTGCCAACAAATTGCTCGTAAAAGCGTTCAAAAAGAGAGGAGGAACTTGATTATGTTCAAATGAAAACAATGGCAATATGCTGGCAAAAATTTAATTCTGTGAAAAGTTTCAATAAATTAGCAGCTTCATATAATTTTTTTTATGAAAGCAATAAACGCATATTGAATTTTAACTGTTTGCTCTCCTCATTTGCAATTGTATCCCTTCATCATTCTTTTGATCTACCATTTTATGTGATATTTATCGAAAAGAAGATAGAGGTTTGGCTATTTTTGTAGATTTCATTTTATTTCAAGGCAAATCTTCCCGCAAAAGAAGGGAAAGTGCTTCTATTCGCCCATTTTGTCGTTGCCCGTTTTTTAATTCTCTTTTGGGATTAGAAGGACCTTAAACAGATTTTCACGATGTAATCTTTCTGTTCGATATCTTCCAAAACACGAAACTTACCCATTTTTTCCTCTCGCCTTTTCTTTTCTATTGCCGGTTTTATTTTAAATCGAACGAAAAGAAACGAAAAGGAAAAAAAAAGGAAACGGAGGATATTTAATGAGCGTGTTCCTGTGGGTGAAACCTTTTCATACAAACGATAGGGCAAAAGGAAGGGGTTTTGTAATTATACAAGAAAAAAGAAAAAGGGAGCGAGTAGATCACGGGAAAGAAAAGTATCCCAGTGTTTAGGAAAAGAGAAATAAGTGAAAGTGATTAATGTTAAGATCACATTGTTCGAAGTTTATCGATCATCGCGCTGAATTGTTTCCTAAATGGTGAAAGGACGAAGAGGATGAAAAATGGAGCGGGAATTAAAGACATCAGCATTTATTATGTGACCCATCTTGAATTTGCAGATTAGCCTCGGCACGGTCTTAATGGGCATGGAAGCCATATTAATCGCTAAATCTCCTTTAATTGCAAGTAAAGTATTCTCAAATATCATATAGATAACGATCCTTTAAAGTTTACGTGCCAACTGCTCGATGAAAACGACTGAGGATGTGTTGTGGAAGCATTCTGGCGAATGGAGCGAACGTTAATCTACTATTACTACTGCAGCTACCATCATTACCATTTAACTGGACTTTGCTCGTGAACGAACTTTTTCTATGAGCAGCATAAAAGATTAATTATTAACTTGTCGCCAATGCCGGTCCCAAATTTTTTCTTCGTCCCTTCTTTCTCATTAAATATCTGCAATTGATTTATTAGAACTACTTAACGATAATCGCCAATTAATTTAAGGAATTCTATTAGAATTTTGATGACTGCACGTGAATCATATTTTGCGGGTAGAATAGCTAAAAAGGCGATTGGAAAGTTTTCGTATAAACTTAATATATTGGCAATAACTTATCGGATCATTTTAAAAACTACTGCGCCCATGTTTCATTTCAATTTGTATGATTGTGTTGTTTCGTTATATTTTTATTTTAAAACTAACCAAACCCCACAGCAGAAAGTTTCGTGATAGACTGCAATTTACGTCCAACTTTCATTCTCTCTTTTATAATATATATCCTTTTTCTATTCACATCTATTCCATTCGTTTCCTCCCTTGGTATCTATTAATTTTATTTTTGATGCGCGAATAAAGACATCCGAAACCACCTACTTTAATTAAATTAGAATTTGTTATTAATAAAATAAGGAACATTATTCGACATTCTGTGCAAGAAAATAATGGAATTTTTTAATTGAGAATTATTGCTGCATTAAAAGACAATTAAACAGTAATTAGTTTAAGTCCTTATCGCACCGAAATCGGATGTCACGATAAAACGAACGAAAGGAAGGGATTATTAAGTCCACTCTTTCACTCTATATTTTACGGAGTTTATGAAACAACATCGAGTTCACATTAAGAAGAACGGTCTTTTAACTTTGCCGTCAACATTGATTTCTTTAGTTCAGGTAGATATTAAACTAATTAATTCTAGTTCTCCTTTCATAATTTTACTCGTGGTGTGTTTCAATGTTTTCCAATGAATTAACATCAAATGTCGTTATTTTAAATTAACTTTAGGTTATTTTCCTGTATGTAAGTAATTGAAAAAAATTGCTAAAATAAAGAAGCTTCCCCCTATATTAAATCCGGGAAATGAAAGTGGGTGTATACGTATTATGGCTTGAATTAAGCTATTTCCCTCTTGAAAAGTTTTTTTAACAATTTTACAAGAGAAGTGATTAAATATTTGTTGTGGAGAACCATTAGAGTAATGTTAAAAAGAAGAAGCTTGTTGCTGATGATTATGATTAAAACGTCTGTAGTAGTAATACTTTCTTAACAATTTAAACGCGGTATTAATAACTGCGAGGGTGAGAGAATGGGGGAGGCGGAAGAAGAACAATTTCAATTATGCGAAAATAATCGTAATTTCTTTTTTATTTCTCGTTTGATCGTGGGTACAAAACCTAATAACAAAAGGAACAACAATAAACGATATCGTTCCATCTTTTTTATTATTTTCCCATCTTTTTCATTTTCTTCTTTCTTTCGTGTACACATTTTCAAATATATAAAGCTTTTAAAGCATATTCAAAACTAATTTAAGCTCGGATATTAAGTTAAGTGTGTACCTTTAAGTAAAACAAATAATATTAAAAGTTAGTATTTCGGCATTAAGGCTATTTAAAATTCAAATCGAGCAGTTGGAAAAGTTAATTTTCTCATGCTTTTATATTCGCTCTATTCGAATTTGATCGTTCTCTTTTCTTTTTTCATCCCTTTTGTATTCCTTTATCTTCGCATTTTGCGTTATTATCCTTTTATTTTTATACTTCCGAAAAAAAATAGCAGTACAATATTTTTTTAAATTATGTTAGAAATGAAACGAGAGATTGAGTCAATGACGATATAATTCTAACAAGTTATTTGTGTATTGCGGGAAATAATGTAAATTAAAAACAAACGCAATACTTAAAATGTATTTAATTGGTAATGAAATGTTGGCTAGTATTTGCAAAACAAATATTTATATTAAATATAAATATTTGTTGTCAGGAAAAAATTATTAAAATTAATAATTAATTTTTAATTTAACTGGAGAATTCTGTTACAAAATTATTTCAGTAGAGTTTTGTTTTGATTAAAAGCAAAGTGATGAAAACTATTTGTTTTAGTTTGGGGTCAACACATTTATATGCAAAACATTTCGTTGTGTGTTCCATAAAATAAATCGCAGGAAGTTGCTTAAACATTCATTTCGCAAGTGAAAATGCAACGACTTATGTAACCAAATGCATGTACTATTATTTGCACTGGATTTAATCAATTTCTAATATCGAGGGCGATGTAGTCAAAACAAGAAGTGAAAATAATATATTATGTTCGTTTCAAAAGTTCATGAGCGTCATCATCATAAATATATTTTTCACGTGTACCATAAATAATATATTTAAAATAAAGAAGAATCATGACTTTTCTGTATTTGAGTTCACATTATTTGTTACCTTTTTCCTTCCTTTTATAATAACACAATAAAAGTATAATAAAAACTGGAAGCAGATGGACAATGATAAAAGGCAATGTGACATTAAATGGAGGTAGAGTTGTAAATGTCAAATGTGTCCACTTTGTGATATAGAATAATTTCTCGTGGAAAACAATTCAGGGAGGTAGAATAAAGGCAATTTTAATTTGATGATAATAACGTTAATAAAGGACAAGTGATAAAAAGAAAATCGATTTCCTCCTTTGTATAATTAAGTTTCGTAGCAAGTTTTTAATGGGACGTAGAAAATAGATATAAAGCCATTTCCAAATTTAAGTCAAAACAAATATAAGAGAAATAAAATAAGAGAGAAAAAAAGGGAAAGGCAAACAAACTTAAAATATTATCCATTAAACGTGCAATAAACTGGACAGAGAAATAAACGATCGACGAGGATAAGGGAATTCGAAAGTTGAACCAGAACATGTAAAGGTCGTCTTGGGAATGTGAGGAAGCTTCGTAATATACTCGACGTACTTATTGGATACGTCCATCTCGCTCCAAGTCCCTAACTCACTCTTTTGCCTGTCCCTCTTTTTTTGTAAAGGATTGCCGAAAAATCTTGTACAAAAATTGGATAACTCGAATAAAACGTTATATTAAAGTTAATTTGAAATAAAAAAAAGAAAGACGTATTTTCGAAACTCTCTCTTTCTACCTCGCTGCTAACATATCTCCTTCGACAAACATAATACGAAAAGTTCCAGCGAAAATTACCTTTAATTAATCAAGATTTAAAGGAACGGTCCCAACGCAAAAAAGACGAGATGGAATTATCAAATTTATTAAATTGATGCCCGAAGAGAGGACGTTTAAGGGCGTTTAACTAATTAAGAACATCTTATCTTAAATACTTATAGACAGACGGTTGATTCGTTAAACTTAAATTGATCGAATAATTTAGATTAGAAAAAGAAGGAAACCTTTGGCGAAAAGAAAATGGGAAAGTCGAAGTTGCACGAGAAATTGCGTTAAGTAACATTTTCCCTGGCTTAATTTAGCTGCGACACGAGCACGTGTGAGTGTTAAAATGGAAAATCTATATACCCATATAGATATTAGTTAAATAGGACGCCGTTTTCGTGATTAAGTTTGATAAAAGGAAACGTCTTATATGGGGGCCGATGTAGTCGATGTTCATTGAAATGTTTATACAATTTACGTGCCAATTTGCCAATCTCTTAAGTTTCTCTCTCTCTCTCTCTCCTTCTTCTCTATTGCTTACTACACATTAATAGGCAAAATATTATTCGTAATAGTGGCACGTAATAAATTTTGCTCTCTAAGATGAATGCGACCTTCCGCTCAAAATGAATGAACGTATGAATGAATGCAATTTCATTATGGAAATTGTAAAGTGCAATTTTGCATAATCGTAGTAGTAATTAAAAGAGATGTGCAATAAACATTAATTTCGATTTGCAAAACAAAATGCAACCTTGCACTCATTAAACGAACGGTCGTAAATGAAAAATAGAAAAGTTGATTAATTTGTGTCGTTTAGGAAAAATTAAGCCCACTTGCCTCTTATCCAACGATGATATTACTCGATGCGAATTGAATTGCGAGAAGAAAGAAAAGAAATTAGGCCCGTACGAATCTTTTTTCCTCGGCTCGCCTATGAATGAATCTCAATAACGAATAATAAATCCGCCTTTTATCATTATACTTTCTATCCGACTGAAAAGGATTTTACAGTATATCGAGCTAAAGTTAATGGAAATCTTTACTTTGGATAATAAACCAAACCTCTCTTGTAATTCCCTTTCTTCCTACGCTCCTTTTTACTTTCCAAACTGAAAGTAATCTAAGTGCAACACAACGTTCTCGTCTGCCCGAAATAAAATAACCAGTCGACGTTAATGTTAAATGAAGGAATAAAGGAGAATGAGAGAAGTGAGTTAAGAGAACGAAAATAAAACGAGTACGAAAAGTTGGGAAAAGAGGAAGTAATTGTGGGTTATAATTACTTTAAAAGAGAAAGCGAAAATTTTCTCGAAAGAATAAGACAAAAAGTATAAAAGATTTAACAATGAATCTTTTAAATAATGCGATTATTAAATGAAATAAAAATTCTAAAATATGCATTTATTTCGACAACGTTTAAATAAGGAATGTATGTATTTTCATTAAGCCTAATGATTCGCAAAAGGAATATCATCAAAATGATACATGCGTAAGTTTATTTGTTAAAGATGTATTGTTTAAACTAAGGGGGAAAATAATGGGGAGCGTGTTTATTTAATTTTATAAAGTTAAATTAAATGAAAGTAAATCGTGTAAATAATGGAATGAACGCATGGAAAGTGGAGGGCAACAAGAAAAAAGAATTGAAGGGGAAAAACTGTACAACCTTCCGAAAAGAAGTGGATGAATTTATTTTTATTTTCCTTTAAAAGATCGGTATTGTAAATAATTGTTAGATACAAGTGGCAAGGGAACGGAAGAAGGAAAGGAAAGTGGAATACGAGATAGAAAATGTGAAGTGTGAGGCAGGAAAAGAAGCATTAAATTACTCGAATTCACGAGAACGATAAAAATTCCTTTTCCCTATCCTATTTATTTCGTTTCGTATCGAGTACATCAACCTGTTTTAAGAATTAGCTACTAATTTATCCAATAATAAAAAAAGGTAAGCGATTCATTATTTTCTATTTGCTATTTTAGTTTTTTTTTTGAACAGATAACAAAGGGCAACATTCGATCGATCTTAATTTAGGTTACTTCATTTAAAAGAAGATGCTAAGAATTGCAATAGGATTAATAACTATTATGGTAAACGATTTTAAAGATAGAGAAAAATCGGCCATAAAAATTCCTTCTATTTCTTCGTAAAAGCAAGCACTAATCGCTGTTTAAAAACTTTATGATATCGAACGATGGTAGAAGAAAGAAGAAAATTCTTTAAACTATTTTCCCTTAATAAAAATGTCCTTATATATATAAAAGTCATTTTTAGTGAGACTAATCTTTTCTCCTTAATAGTAGAGCAACATTTTAAGTGGTAGTAGTAGAGGAAAAAAGTATAAGGAAGTATGGTGCAAAAGAAAGTTAAAGCAAACACTTGGAAAGTTCGGAAAATCTTTAAGTATGTTTTGAAACAACCCTAGTAAGGCAATAACCAAAATTCATCTCTTCAGAAATGCTACGTAAGAATGGACGAGAATTTAGGACAACTGGCAGAACAAAGAATATTGCTAATTATTCAACTTGCTACAATACAAAATTGTTCAGTTCTAAGCATTGTAATAAGTTAAGTGTGATTTTAAACCGGACGGAAGTAAGAGATCCTGTTTCAGTACCGGTTTTTTATTATAATAAAGATAAACCCATGTTAAATATAATAATAATAAACATTTTTATGTGGCGCTATTTTATCTGTTTACATAATAAACATATTTATGACTTTGCACCATTCACTGGTAATAGATAAGATTTACAATGTTACAAATGCAATATCTACTGTATAAAAATAATAACAACAAAGGGAACATTACTTTAGAAAAATCGTGATTATGGCAAGCAATAAATTAATCGCAATCAACAAAAAATAATTGAAATTGAACCGCGTTCATATAGGCGTAAACAATTTATACGATTTTAATTGAAAATATCATTTTAATTAAATTAAATTAATTTGGAACAATTTAAAAGCACAGCAAAAATTTAACGAATATTAATATTCTTTGAAAGTGGATTCGATTCGGTATAAAAAGTAGTGAATGCCATTTAGAATATTTAATATTAGATTGAAAAATAAAATATTTGTAAATAATTGCTGGGCAATTCCTTTTATTCCTACATGTGCGTGCTTAATCGCTTTTTCTTTCTCTACAACCATCAAAATGTTCATTCTCCGACAATTTTTCTCCTGCCTCTCGTAAATTATAAATAAATAATTGATAGCAATATGGAAAATTATTAATTAGACAGAATTGCCAGCTGTACGTTTGATAAATAATCCCGATAAAACCGATTAAATTTAAATTTTTAATTATTAATAAATAAAGAGATGTGGTAAAGGGACAAAGTTTCATGAAAAGTAATTAAGTCCTGTTTGTTTTCAAACTTTTCATAAATTCCGAAAAATTGAAATTAAAACGACTAAAATCGTGTAAAAAGGGGTTTCAGATAAAGGCTGAGTAAAACGAGGGGGAGGAATAATCGAGGAAATATTAAGTAAAAACCCATTCGCTTTATTGTATTTTCGTTTTAAATCATACAAACAAGCACAACGGCAATAGAACAACAACGGTAACGAAATATATAGTGGTAGTAATAATAATAAAACGGCTTAAATGATGTTATTAGAAACTTTATTTTACATTGAAATTTTCACTTTGCGGCTTCAATTCGAAACTAATTAAAAGGAAGGCTAAAATAAGAACAAAAATAAATAATAAATTTCGTTATTCAATAGCTTTGGAATGTCTGCCGAAAATATTTTAATTTAAATAATTTTTGATTAAAGTACACTTTTATATTTAGCAGCCGCAACGTGCAGATAAGAGAAACGAGACGAGCAAAGAATTTCAAAGGGTTAAAAATCTAAGTGCCTCTATACAAATTATTTCTCCATTGACATTTCGTAATTATTATGGTTCTAATGCGTTTTACATTAACGTCCCTCTCTGGTGCGTTTTCTTATTTTCATGGAAAGTAAAAGTGAAAAAGTCTTTAGGGAAAGTCGAAAAAGTTGCGAAAAGGTAGTTATAGGGATGGAATAAAACCATACTCTTTCTCTCGTCTTCTATAAAAGAAGTTAACACTCATGACGCGATAGAGCAAATGTCGACAACAATTACATTCCATTTTTTTGCCATCAAAGAAGATAAGCAAAAGAAAGAGTAATGAAAAAAAGGAAATTGTAGGATGGAATAAACTAAAATAAAAGGAAAAGAAATAAACCGAGTGGATATGGAAAAGTAAACGCAGAAGAAGGAGACGAGGAAAGAAATGATTACCTATCTTTTTATGTGCGTGTGTTACACAAAATGTGTTACATGTACCCTCTTTCCCTCTTTCACTTACCTTCTCTTCGAAATTCCTTTTTTGTTTCCGTCGTTTTATTTTCATACTCTGCCTCCGCATCATTTTCTTCTTCTACCTTGTAAAACATTACTAACATCATTTTCTCCTCTTCATCATCGTTTCCTTTTTCTTCGTTCATTTTCATGCGGAACTTCCTAAATATGTCCATTCGAAATTGTACTACTACGCAATGGATGTACTAATTATTGCAATAATCGTAATGTAATTGGATAGTATGGGAATAATTATACATGCAATGAAATATAATTTAATTTTAAGTCCTTTATTGGATACTATTTGATTAGCAAACAATATTACGTGCGCATTGCATCGATGATTCTAAAATTTGGCCATCGAGAGAATGAGACTTAGCAGCAAGTTTTTTAAGGGCGTTAGGATTCTAATATTGTTTTTATTTGTTCACCAAATTTTGTGGAATTTCTAATTTTGCGTCAATAGGGCTTGTAGAATTTTATTTAAAATGTTTGGAATCACTGCCGAAAATCTATTCAGAATGGGTTCGTATAATTCGAACGAATTAACTATGATGCACCGTTTCACTAATTAAACCACAAAGCACTCGTTGAATGCTAATAAAATTTCAATTTATTTTCGCATTGTTAGTGCATAAACATAATAACATACAACTGTAAAGTTTAATAACTATCTCGAATTGTTGAACATTATCCGCTGCTCAATTTGGATTTATTATTTATTAAACGCTCGCAACAATAGGCCATAGACGTTTTATAAGAATCGAATTTGAAATATTATTTTGCAATATGTATTTATAACAAAATTAATGTACGAATAAATTTATAGTGTTCTGGTTTAAATTTATTGTTACGCTCGTTCTTTGGTAACCAAAGAGAGGGTTATTGTTGGGTTTAATATAATAATTTTCCTCGAACTTGCTTTCTTTCCGTATGTGTAAAATGTGAATTTTATTACAAATTTCGTGCGGCAATAAATAAATCAAAAGCTAGTTAAAGTTTCCTCTTTTTGCTTCTCTACCCTTCCTTTTGTTAAATTACCTCAAGTTTATTTTGTGCTCACAATTTAATACGAGCGTGAAAGAATGGAAATGATATTTGCTTAATTGTAATTAGGTCACAGAATTTTATTGTACGTTATAAAAACGTGAATAGGAAATGGTGGAGAGTATAAAGTATGGAAGAGCGGTGCAGTTAAGAGCACGCGGTTAAATAATTGCATCCATTCACTTTTTCTATCATTCACATTTCGTCGGACGCTATGGAAATATCGAAACGAAAGTTTCATTCAGTTACAACACTAACTTGTGACAGTAATTAAGTTGGAAAGCGAGACAAAAAATAGCATTTGTTAGGGAGATTCATTAAGCAACAGCATCTAATTATTATAGTACTAATAAAACACACGGGGTCGTGTCTGGTACACGAAACCTTTCCGGTGTCTTTCTGTTTTCAAAAAATTTGCTTCTTCTCGAGTCTCGCGTTCACGAAAAAGTTAGAACCTTCGCAGAAAACAGAATCGAAAACCGTCCAACCCAAGAAGCGATTATCTGAGTTCCAAAATGAGTTTATTGCAATTTCTGAATAAAAAAATGCAGAAGCAGAGAGGGGTCCCCCCTTTTCTAAATGATTATGTTAATTTTGACGGTTATTAATAAGAAACGCGAGTTAGACAAAGAAATATAACAATAAAAACTTATATGAGGTAAAGTTACGCAGCCATAAACCACTTTCTCAAACTGTTTAAATTTTTTATTAAAGCGCCATGTAAGAGGAGAATTGCAAAGTAGTCGTTTAGCCGGAATAAATAAAACACGAGCATGACAAAACTCTGAATTGCGAGGGCGAAACGCCCTCAAACGCTACTTTAATTAATAGTCTTACTTGTTTTTTTTAAGATAGTATCTAAAGAGTAACACGTTCAAGGTTAATGATTTTCGAACCTTGATGGCACGAAGTGGAAGAGGAAGAGACGAAAGAGCAGCATGAATGCTGGAAAACGATGACATTCACATTAAGGCGAGATATATTAAAATTTGCAACGAGTACCTCGGTATATATGTGAAAAGTAAAGGGGTATACATGTATAACTCATATTAATCTCTTCCTACATAGTCGTCTCCTTCCATCCTTGTTTGATGCACGAGCTCAAAAATGGTCGGGAGCACATCGTCACATTGGCAAAACTCTACCTCTATCTACTTACCTTCACAAATACGCATATATACTTTAACGCCAAGATTAAAGTAGATCAACTCGGGTCCTCTAATGCAACCGTTACTTTAAGTTTGCTAATTTTCAGCCACTCGCCTTTAATACCGTTCAGCTTCCGTCGTATATATCCTCCCATCTAGTTTGATGGGACCTTAGAAAATTCACGATCCACTAACTTTTTCTTATAAATCTCTCTATCCGTCCTTTTATTCTTGTCGCTTATTTTTCTTACTCACTTCGTCGCCTCGTTTTATTCCTCGATCGGAAAGTGGATTCGTCAACTACCTGCATTATAAAAGCAAAAAGTTTATAATTTGAATATTAATGCGGCATGACCGTATAACGAAACGAGTTTCAATTTTCCGGATGGCACAATTGATGGTTATCCAATCATTATTATGTGCGTAAATGATGGGGATAAAGGCCAGAAGAACGAATTGCGAACAAACGTTTTAATTAAACGCTCCTATTTAAATTTCCGTTATTGTTTTGGTGCACGATATAAACAATACCGGTTGAACTAATGCAAAATTATTCGCACTAAACGTTTTCGGACATAATTTATATCATTTTGATAACGTCCAAAAATTGTACCGGACAGGATAAGACCCCGAATGAACTTTTGCAAATATTAAAATACGGATCTCCCTTCAACTGGCAGCAATATTTGCCCTGGTAATAGTAATAATAATAATAGTTTGCGTTGTAGTAATACATAAATTTAAAACGTATTTCCATTTAAAGTGGGGTTTACTTAGGTTAAAGGCTATTTAAAATGTACATATTACTACCATTACTAGCAATAGCGAGCGAGAGTCGTTTATAGGACGACAGGCGATACGTTCATCTTCATTTTCACTTCACACATCGTACTCTCTCTCGTCGCGTAATTCAAAATATAACAACCATGTGTGAAAGAACTGAACAGAGCGAGATACGAGACGAGACGAAGGATAAGGAGCGAGAGAGATCGTTGTCAGCTCTAAATTGCAGTTTCGTTCAATTAAACGTAAACGTCTTTTATTATTATACGTAAAATATTAATGTAATATACATTTTGAAATTAGCAAACTTAAAAGACACATCTCTACTTAGTGCAACCACAATAAACTTATTTTGTAATGGGGATTAGTTATATTCGTTATTATTATACGCTATGGAAGAGAAGAGGGTAAACTTGTCAAGAACACTGTATATATATACAGTGCTATATTATAGTTTTGGTCGTAACTGAGCAGTAAATAGAAACCTCTTATTATGTCACTGCTACTTGCAACAACCACACATACACTCTACCATACACATTTGTGCCAGAGTTAGGGGGGACGTTGTTGCGAAATTACTTTCGCCATCCTCCCCATCCGAATAGTTTCGTTTCGATAATTTAAACAACACTAATTTACTTGGGCATTACTCAACGGCCACGAAACGGAAAGTATCAAAACCATTAGAAGTGTGTAGGAATTAAATCCTATTTAATGAAACTCCACCTCGTCTTCTCTACAATCGAAAATATTCAGTAATTCGAATAAGCAGCAGCAGCAATTTTATTACTCTAATCGATTTTATTCGCGGAGTAACAGTTAACGGTTCATAAAGTGGGTTTAAAGGGATCATACCCGGCGCATCCACCAAAAACCTAAATATTTATTAAAATTGCTATTTGCTCTAATCGACGAGGCATCGATTTGAATTCTCGCCAGAAATCGTACGTTTATTGACCCAGGAAGTATTTGCAATCGACATTTAGCAAATTGTTTTTCTATTGTGCAATATAACAAAAAAACGTTTTTGCTTTACTATTATCTGAATATAAGAAGATGAAACGCAAGTCGATGTCGTTCTTTATGTATTTTAGGTGGGATCTTAGGGAAGCCAACAAAAACAAGATTAAAGAAGGTGATTTCATCCATTCAAAAAGAAAACAACTTTTATATAAATAACGATAGTAATAATAATAGCGATTTTCTACCTTATTTTTACCTACGTAAAATAAATCGCAACTTCATAAGTCAAAAGATTTATCTTTTTGAATAATAATAATAAAAAAATGTAATAAATCGCTTTTCCAGCAGCAGGAATAGCAAAAGCAGAAAAAAATGTGATGGGATGAGGCTGAATAGCAAAGAATTTACTTTAAGCGTGCAGATATTGCTAGGACGATAATGATGATACTTTGTTGTTGTTGTTGCTGCACACAAGAGAAGAGCACAGAAGAATCATTTCCTGCGTAACTTAACTTTAAACGTAATAACATCATCTGCTGAAAGTACCAGCGAAAAGTAGAAAGTTTTGTTATTGTTTGGCATTTATTCGCAAAAATAAAGTTGCAATTTGCTAACCGTAGACGGAGAAGAGGCCAAATTTTAATCTACGCATAATTTATTATCATTAAACTGGTGGTGGTATCTTTCGCAATCAATTTCATTATTAATAATGACACCAAAATTTCGCTCGTGATTGTTATTATAAAGATAGATGAGGATGTGGTAAATAATTATGATATTATTAATAAATTAGTTTCATATTACCTAGTTCCTACCGACATCCATCCGCAGTAGTAACAATAATAAGTGATAGTAAAATTCTATTATTTATTCCGTTATTATTATAAATGTATAACAATTACGTATTATTATCATCATCAATGGAACAATATTATACTTGCTACACGAACATTGAATAATTCACACTAAATCCAATTAATCATTTAGATACATTACACAGGTACTGGTTGCCGTTACACGTTAAGTTTCATTATTTACGAGAACGGTAGGAAAAATTAAAACGGATTTAAAATAATGGCCAATTTCACCAACAGCACCCGCGGTATGATAATTTAATAATAATCGCAACGAATTGATTAAAATGTTATTAATCAGGCGTAGATAATTCGCCAGATTTATCAATTAAAATTGCTTTGTTCGAGACGAAATTAATTGCTAATTGCTGCGGAGCTAATAGAATTTTTACTCGTTCCTTTAGCGACATTATCGATCGTATTAATAACCGATCGTTATTATCAGTCATCTCTCCAACATGTAACATTGATAAACGCTAACAAAATTTCTCTCCTTAAACACGATCGTAAACACTATCTAAAATTTAATTCCGGCATTAAACATATTCCGGCATAACACTGTTACACATGTGTGTATATTTGGTATAGATCAATCATCTAATACATTGTATGTAACAATATGTGTCAAACTTATGGGCTGCGGTGAAATTTAACGTTCTATTACATATATAATATTATTACAGATTATTATTATTACTCCAGAACGATACGGTTCCCTTGTCATTATCATTAAATTAAATATAAAATTTGATTTTAGCAGCGGTGAGATTATACAATATTTATTTGTAATGATCGTGCGACTACACGATTCGCGAATGTAAAGAAATTTATTAGCGACGAAGAAGAAACCGTACAAACTCCGTTGGGATATTTATGGAAGTTAACGTGTGAAAATACGTGGAAAAAGTTCGATTTCGAAGAAAGACCATTATAAACCCTAATCGATATCCATATATCTTCATCAATGTGGTGTACACACCACCTACACGTACTTGTATTAACAATTTCGTTGTTGTTCTAATTAAATGAAAATGATATTGTCGTTAGAAAGAGTGAGTTTGGGTTTTTCCTCGTTTTTAACACAAGTGGTATTAACATGAAGCTGAATGAAATAGTTTTTCGAGGAAAGGAAGACAAAAAATCGTGGTAAACACAAATAGAAACTTTTCTAATTATTCCATGCTTTTAATAATTCAATAGCACACAACCGACAAAGAAGTTGTAGATTTAATTAGCTTCAATAATTGTATAGTCATAGCGTATATTAGTTTTTGGAAAAAGAAATCCTTTTCAGTAATGGTCACACGTATTTCTGTAGTATCGAGAAATTACCAATAACGCCAGCACTAACAATTACGAAGAGATTTTTTAAAGCGGCGAGTGCAAAACTAACTGGAATTCTCGGGTTCTTGTTATTAAAAATGTTTTCTCCGAATCCGGGCCGGAAAATGAGGTCAGCACATCTGCATCATTACCCCTGAAAAGGAAACCCTATTCATTAATGTCTGAAAGAATGCAAAATTGGTCGAGTACGCAAAAATGCTAAAAGAATAAATAAGTTTTATTATTATTGATGATAGATTGAATTAATTTTTATTCCACGAAATTCGGTCGATTAAGATAAATATTTGCTTTACGAATAAAACCTGCGATGTATTTTATTAATATTAATTATTTTTTATTATTACTTGGCAATTAACGGTGATCCAATCTATGTGAAATGAGAAATTTGCTTCCATTCAAATTGTGTGTACGCTCATAATTTATTGGACAAGTGCGATTAGTTAAATAAATTATAATTTAATAATGTAATCAATCAATAAATATACGGCCGCAATAATAATGACGATGATCGGCGAGAAAAATTATTTGATGAATGGCGAGCAAACGGTTGAACGAATTCACTGTTGGTGTATGATGATGATTTATCGGAATAAAGCGCATAATGAATTCATCCCTCAGAATTCCCACCGATTTCTTCTGCAAAAAATTATACGAATAGTTCTTATTCGCCTACACTTTTCTTAAATAAAAATCTAATTAAAACCAAAGAGTCATTTCTACGTATCGTGTTCGAAACGATCTAGTTAAGAACATTCGTTAATGGTTTCATTTAAATAATTATATTTATATTCGCTATTTGATTCTATTAATGGTGTGTGAAGAAAGAACGAAGGGAAAAGGAGAAAATTAAAAAAAGGGAAATAAAACTTTCCTATTACTCCCTCTCTATTCCTTTATTGTTATTAAGGAAATAATATTTCTCTACTTAATTATTTTAATCATATTTTTACACTCGTTCTGTACGGAAATAACAGCGATTTAAATGGAAAAGGAAAACACGCACCTTAATAAACGCTAATAACGTGACTAGTTTCAGTTTTGTTAGAAATAGCGTCAATTTTTTCGCTCGTTTTTTCATTTTAGCATTTGGTTTCGAATGAAATGAATTGAACGGAAGCAAAGAATCGAATGTGATTCAAATAATCTAATTTGTATTGAGCATCCTATCTTCGAAATAAGTTACATTTATGACAACTTCGTAATTGAAATTAATTATTTTTTAAATGACGTTTTATAATCAAATTTTCGCTCTTTGCTTTAATAGGCCATTATTGTTGCGTTATGATTATCAAGAGTGGTTTTATATGGCGTTATAATTAACAAGTTTCAAATTTTATGCAAAGAGGTTTAATCAAAACAATCCAAAATAACCGAAAAATTAATTTATCATTTCCATACATAATAATGTTTTATGATAATGCAAAATGGAATGAAACTCGCTTTTATGTTGCAAAAAAACGCAATATGTCTAAGTATAATTTGCAATTGCGAGTTTGATGATATAATAATAATATACATGAAGATGAAGAAGAAAAAAAGGGGAACTGAATCTAATATGCGAAATTTGGATATAACTACCCATCGGATATAAAACAGGCTAAAGTAATAAAACTGACACATTATACCCTTTTCTGCATGGCAGTAAAAACAGCGAGAAATCTGCAGAATCATAAAACAAGTCAATGAAGGAGAATGGGTGGCGTCAAAAAACGATGAACCCGAAGTGTGTCAAAGTTATGGTAGGACGATGATGGCAATGGTGATGAATATAAGAAGCGAACAATGGGAAGGGGGATAAGGATACAAGATTTACATTCGTTCGCTTTCGATGCTACACGTAACGAAATTAATTCGGCGAGAAGTTATTCGATTCAATTCGATCGAGTTCTATTGTAATTTCGCAAGTTTACTTTGCACGAAAATTCATGATTTCAATAATACCTGAAACAATCAGAAAAAAAGCAGTCCTCGACCCGAAATGAATGTGTGCCATTCGTGCATTTGCGGAATGAATAAAATTTAATAATTTTTCAGGTGGAGGTACTTTTTAAATTAGAATTGACTTGGAATAAGAAACGTAAAGAACAGAAGGGAAAGAGCATTACCTATTATGTTATTGGATTTAGATTGAATAGATCGATACGACGCACATTTAAACCACATATTAGTTGATAGCCACTCAATTTTTCCCCATAAATTTAATTTACTATTTCTCGCAAAATTACCTTATTTGTACTATATCTAATAAAGTTGCTTATTAAAATTAGCAGTGTGTCAGAAACGGAATTGTTTCTTTTTGTAGTTCATGTAGAGATACGTGGAAAAATAGAAACCAGTAATTATGAAAAGCAAGTCGGTACTGTCTTTGCCATCTCATTGTGTTAAATACTGTAATTAATCATTTGCCTGGTCATTGTTGTTATTAATACATTGTTTATTCGCAAACAATAGATTAGTAATCATTCTTTTCGAAATGAAACAACAGGAGCCGAAGAAATAGGTTAATTACATTGTACATAGGAACAATAATTTCAGCAAGTGTTTGAATTTGACGATTCGTTAAAATAAGCATTATTATTATTTGTTTAGTTTCTGTAAAATGCTTCGGAGTAATTATTTTTTCTAATTTAAAATGATAAAACTTTTAACTTTACTTCAAACATATCAAAAGTTTGGACGACAAGTTGAAATGCATTACATTATTCGATCTAAAGACTCCACTTAGAAAAGCAAAAGTACTTAACAACTGTAAGAATAAAATAAAAAACAGTTTCATTTGACTGAACGAAATAAATTGGTAAGAATGTTTAAAAATCAATTTAGTTTACTCTTCAGAATTTTTGAAAGATTTTTCTCGTCGTCCCGTGCAAAAGAAAAATCAATTCAAAGAAGTCTTTTGCAGATGCGTTCTTATCAACGAGCATAAGAGGTTTATCTTTTCTATAATTTTCTTTCGCTTTAAATTGATTTAGCAAACGCCAGGGCATTCGGTTTTTTCTATTATAATAAGTTAATTAAAAAGAAACGTATTTTAATTGGTAAATTAATTATGCTTGTCCAAGATTAAAAATTCATTTCAATTAACGTCGTGCATAGACGTTGTTAGACGATTGTTAATTTCTTTTGAAATAGCTGAAACCTAAACGAGATTTAATGTAACATTATTCATTTAACGCTAAATGTAGAATCATTTGAGGTGTAGAACCTATTAAGAATTAATTTTAAACGCTTTCATTTATTTACGCCCCCATTAATTTTCCCTTCTCGCTCTTGTAAATAATAAAATTTAATGGAAAACTTTTATTTTCTTTCTGAACTAATTCCGAAAAAGAAATAGGTACGTCGTCATTGTGCTAAATCTTCCATTCCCGAGCCCTTCAACCCTTTGATATTTAACATGAAAAGTTTCCCAAAGTCCCAAATATCAAATTCTCAACTTTAATTATCTGCACAGAACTAACATTCCTCTCTTCATTCTTCTTCGTATTTCCGATTCCCCGCTCTTTTTCCGCTTTCTCCACACACACACACACACATACACATGCAATCCGGGCATACGTTTCTTAGACCCACATCAAAAGGGATTCCGGCCAATTCATTTGTACTACATTAACGTCCAATTTTCTGCTTCACCTAATAGAATTGATCATCATACGTACGGATTCACAAGTCTTAAGTATTTTAACTTAAAGTTTTATCGTGGGATCCGGATATCGTGCGTGAAGAAGAAAAAAGGAAGGAAAGCGTGGAAGACGAGAGCGAAGTTTTAGTGTTTCGCGTTGGAAACGGGAAATTTTCTTCTCAATTTGATAATTAATACAAATATCTTTGCACCAAAACGACGAAGACGATTCCTGTAAGTTATTTTTCCTCAAACTGAACGTTACGAACGAAGTGCGTCACATGCTCTTAACCAGCTGCATTTCTTCCTGACACGAAACTCCACTTAGTGCTTCACTCAACAACTTGCTTAATTAGTAATTTCTCTTAATTATCTGTTATTAATACGATATTCTCGGAGAATAGATTTGAACACGAACTTTGGGCGAAATAAAAAATTAAAGCATATTAACGAAAACTATTTTATGTTAAAAATTCTTTTGAAAATCGAAGCTACAACAATACGAAGTCGATGCGGAACGTTTACAAGAGACAAAAAAGGAAAGAAATAAATTCTCTTCAGGCTTCAACGGCTTTAAAATTTATGACATTAACTTATGTATGCGAATGTATGTAGGAAAGAGATGAAATCGTTTATTCCTTTTTTTCCCTGGTACATATCCCTTAATGCCGTCCCATATAAACAGGATACGTGTATGTATATGTAGCCCATGTTCATATTTAATCCGCACAGTTCTCTCTTTCACTCATTTTCTCTTCGGTTTTTCCTTTTGGCCTGTAAAGGGTTTGTAACTTATGACATATTAAAGCTGGTCGCTTTATTTTATTCTACTTTTTTGCCATAAAGCTTCATCTCCTTTTTCTTTTGATATTATATATAAAGTGTGTGGCTCATGTCATATTTAATGAGTGAAATACTGAACAAAGAGAGAGGGAGAGAGAGAATAAAAAATGTTTGTCAAGCGGTTAAAAAAATGAGTAAATTCTTTTTGCGTACATTTAACATATTTACATTTTCAAAACTAATTAATCAATCATGTACGGCGGTACTTAACCATGTCAGAATGTATGGGATGATTAAATTAATTAAAAAGATTTAAGAGTTTTTTTTTAATTTTAACTGAAAGATTTGCAATTAAACCCAAAGTAATGTCAAGCTCTTTACTTTTTCATTTAATTTGGCGACAAATATTGGAGAGGACATAAAAATTAGTATCTTCTTAATTCTTTTTCGCCAAACTCCCTTCGGACGCTTTGCAATATATTATCGTCCTTCTAATTCGCTTCTTATAAAGTTCTTTTCCTCTCTCGCGAAGAGATTTCAAGTTATATATTTACCTTATTATACTTGAAAATAATGTCAGATAAAAACGGACGGAGAGAGAGAGAGAGAGATACGAAAAGAAAAAGTCAAAGAGGAAAAAGCGTCGCTTTTTCTTAACGAAGTTTTTTCTCCCTTCACTCTCAAGGTAAAGAATATATGTCTCCCCCGAGGGTTTGTTATATCGTTTGATTGTTTAACTTGGTATAATGACGTTGCCATAACGTAACCTACGACTTATCTCCGAAACGAACGCGAATATTCCGTTATATTTGCTAATAATTAATTTATATAAAATTCGAATCTGGGTCGTTATTAGTATTCCGTACGGTTGGCTTCGGGGATGTACGTTGAGCCACGTTCGAAGGACGTCGACGCTTTTCCTCGTCTTATTTCGTTACCATTCTTCATCTACCCACTATTCGTTTTGCAATTTGCGGAAAACTACTTTTTCTAGTCGCATAAAATGTTTTAATTGATAGAAATTAGATTTTTAAGATTCTAATTTGATCAAGGCGACGATGATGGATATTAATGGGTGAATGTTCTAATATGAAGATTAAGCGATGATAATTTCAAAGTCTATTTACTCATTTCGTTTCGCCTCATTTCATAAGATCACTCCTAGTTTGCAGATATTGTAAGAGTTTCGTCATAAGTGGCAATTGCCGAATTTTGGTTTTTACCTTTCATTGTTAGTGCCTTGTGCAGATTTTTGGGTTTTACTTTTTTTGACATACCATCGTTAAATAAAATTTATATTCAAAGGTAAATTTGTATTCGACGGTAGCTTTAATATTTTATAAAGGAGGAAAAGGTTATATGGAGTCGTCCTCTTACTCCCTTTTTAGTCGATAGTTAATTTTGTATTCCAAGAATATACCATGCAAAACAGCTTTTATAACCACGATATTATCAAAAAGAGGTTTGTCTGTGTATATACGTTGTATGAGGATATAAAAGGTATGTATGCAAAAAGGGACTTTAAATGAAAAACACTTAATCTTGCTACTACTTATTTTGTGTGATTTTCGCGAGAGATAATCATCTATCTCCGCTTTAACTGCCATTACTACAACTTCTAATGTTACTGTTACTTCCTCGTATCAGGATTATTATTATCCTTTCCATCGTAGCAGAAGTAGAAGAAAAAGAAGCGATATGGACTGTATGACGATGATATTGCCGGAAAGTTACCTTTAGAATAACAATAACAACAAACAGCAAACGGATTGAGTAACGTAGCTGGAAAGCGAGCGAACAATTTTCAAACGTTCAACATCTGTTTCCTGTCGAACGAAAGGGAAAAAATTCGTAATTCCCTTAAATAGATTTGTTAGTTTGTTTGTGTTAGAAAGTTACTGAAACCCGGAAATAGGATGAATAACATCAGGGTAGTTTTAATGTGGGACTCATCCTGGCGCTTCCACCACTTTTACGTTCCACATAATTGTACGCTTAATATTCAAAAGCCCGTAGAATATACATCGTTCCGTCCTCCACATTCGCGTTCCTCCCTCTTCGTGCACCTTTATCACGTACACATAATATGCATGCATATAAGGTTTAAAGTTATAGGGCACCGAGATTTTACTCGTTTTAATTGTTAATAGAAAATAAAATCTACCTTCGTATCTGGTTCGTTCCATCTTTTATGTTGTGTTTTGTTCTCATCTCTCCGTCTCTCTCGTTCTCTGCGCTACTCGCACTTTCTCTCATCCCTTCAAAGCGACTTTCTGTCTCTCTCCCTTTGTGCGAGCATTTAAACTAACTAACAAAATGTACAGGTAGAGATGATACCTAAAACAACTGGGAACTTATAACGTATACACGTGATCGTACATTTCTTTTTATTATGCCGCGTTATCACACTTCCATTAACTCTTTCTCTCTAATCCTCGTCTCTCTGTCTCAGTTCTTTCCGTACAGCACCATCCGCAATCTAGTAAAAAGTGGCGTAGTAGCGAAAAAGGAGTTTGTTAAAATTTTCACCATACATTTACGTGATAGTAAATTTAAATCTCATATTTAACTTAACCGGGAACAAAAAAAAAATACTGAAAGAGGAGCAAGAAACGAAATTAAAAATAGAACGCGGGATTCGTACGTACCGAACTATTTTTTAACAGGGAATTTCATAACCGTAAAAGAATTCAAATCGCGTGAAACATGGAAGAGAATGGAAATGAAGGAAGCCATTCGAGAGAAAAGGAAAACTTTCCCAATGAATTTTATTTGGTTTTATTTGATTTTATTTCTTCTCGCTGCGTCTCCCTTCTATTGTGATGTTTAATAATGCGTCTCCCTCGTTCTTGCGTCCATTTCATCCGTTTCACATTTTTTTGCTCCCGCTCGCTTTTTTATTTCTACGAAGAAGTTAATTAAGTTTTTTAATTTGAAAATCTCCGAAGTAATTTCATGAGTATAATTAGGTCGATCCTTAAAAATGTCCGAATTGAAATCATTTTCTATAACGGCAAAGACGAGTGCAAGCGAACGAAGGATGGGATAAAAAACGACAGCGAGACGGAAACGTATAAATCCCATTGTTTCCGTTTCGTCTTTCGCCCTCGTTTTATTATTTCTTTGCGCTTCTTTTTATTTGCACTACATTCTTCCTCTTTCTTCTTCGCGCATAAGAATGCCGGAAATTTAAATTATTTAACACATTGTTGCTCGGACGCGAGCTAGCACATATATGTATGTTTTATAACGGCTCGACGCTCTTGGGATGTAATTTCCAGAAGAAGAGCTTAAAAAATTTAAACGTTAAGCATTTCGACTGTATCTCTAGAGGTTACTATATGTATGGCAAGTGAAAGAAGGAACAAGGATAACAAGAGAAACACACAGAAGCATAAAAGTAAAATTTTATCAAATAAATTCCGATCCCTTCTGTTTCATCTTATTTCTTAAGAAGTAGAGAGAACTTTGTAATGATCAATGATATTCATTAGCGAACGTCCTTCAGCAACTAGACATTATTTATTTGCGCGCAAAAATTGATATATTGCCCGGAGGACAATTTTTGCATTTAAGACACGGGAAATATTATAAAGGAAAACGTATAATGATGGGAAAACGATATGCGCCCGCACAAAAAGTATTGCTCATTATAGTTAAAATCCCTCTTATTTTTTTTTTGCAAAATAAATTCTTGTTTCAAACGAAACTCATATTTATTTTGCACGTTGTTTTCGAATTTTCTTCTTCATCTTACGTTCGTTTGTCCGTTGTATTTATTTATTTTTCTTCTTCTTCTAATATAAACTTTTTTTACGGAGGGTAAAAAGAGGATTTAAATACGATACGAAGTTGAGCAATTGGAAGGAGCGAAGGAAACTGATCCAAATTAAAGCGAACACCTGCCATAAAAGAATTTAGTTTACGGAAAAGAGATGGTGCAATAAAGGACGTCGAGGGAAGGCGAGTGCGGAAATGCTGGAAAATAACCTCGTCATCGTTTCCTATCTTTTCTTTTCATAAACAGACAACAAATATTTTTAAAGCAGCTTAACATTTAAGCTGATTATTTAAGTATTATTATTATTATGATGGAGAGAAGCATCCTCTAGCGTTCGTGTAAAATTTACCATCTATAATTTTAGATGGAAATAGAAACAAAAGGAGTTTTCTCGACGTTAGCCAGCGGAACAAGAAGAAAATGAGAATGGCAGTTAGATGAAGAAGAAGATTTTTACAAGAGAAAGGCTAGTAGAAGAAGAAGAAACGTTGAAGTGATACGATAAGTTTCTTCTTCTTTATGCTACTAGAGAAACGTTGCTTTTACATTAGAGCAAAATTTTGTAAATGGATGAACTAAGGCTGCTGATGATGATGCTGGCGGTGGTGGATTTTAGTCTACAAGAACATTTTAAGTTACTTCATTTTTTTTTGCTCACTTACTTTCCTTCTCTCTTCTAAGATGTTAAGGTGGTTGTTGGTCTTTTGCACTAGCACACGAACACGTGAACTGTAAACGACAGAAGGCAAAAAGGAACGAACACAAACTTTCTTCTCTCTGTCTTTCATCATCACTCTTCTTCGAACACATCCGCTTCTTCTTATTCAATTCGTTTTTCTTGCACCCCCTCGATTTGCGGCCTTTTATTGAGTTGTTCGTCTTGATCGACTTTCAACTTGAATAACGTACTTATAAAAAACCCTCGTATTTACCAGATATTGAAAGATAATAACGCGAGGAAAAATAACAAATTGAGCGAGTTTTCATTTCGAAATTTTTTACTGTATTTTTAAAAGCCTCGCGAATATTAGCCAAAATTTTTATATTATTTTTCCTCTTCTTCATTTATATTCTATTGCTTTTATTACTGTTGTTTTAATATTAAATCAAACGCGAAAGTAAATAGAAAGAAAATGGAAGCTTTCTTTCTTTACGGTGGTATTTTCGTAAATAGTTCCTTTCACGAAGACGAAAGGCCAATTACGAGGATATAAAATAAAGGCAATCAATCCTAAATAAATAAATATTGGTATGAAAAAGTGCATTTCAGTGTTACGTAACTCCACGTACTAAAAGGTATTTATCTGTTCCTTCATTTCCTTTCCCTGCCTTTTCTCTTATTTTTATAGCAATTTGTTCCCCCTTATTTTTATAACCTTCTATATTTTCTAATAGAAACCATTCCATTTGATTATCTGCTTTTTCTAGCTTTCGTTTAGTTCAAACCTTACAGTTGATATCAATTTATTCACCTTTATCACCTTTTATCCTTTTGCAGGCTTCATCTTTTAACATTATCAACGTCATTATTATTTCCTTTTCCCGCAGCCATTCATCGAAATGAATGTCTGACGTTTTTAATCATCTTTAAGTAGGTATTCTTTAATCTACCTTCTTAAATATGCCTTCAAAACCGACGCTCTTTAATTTTCCTTTTATTTAAATTAATAAAACCTCTTCGGATTTGAAATTTTGTTTATTAATATATCATCTCCATTTAGCTACGGTTCCTTTTTACCGATTCAAAGAGACGGGTCCTTCTTACCTTTTATGAGAAACGGAACAAAAGGCTTTAATTAATATAAGTATAAAATATGTATTTGTAAATATAGATCAAATGGATTCTCTAATATTAAATTTTTTCAATAATAAAGGTCAATATAGTGTATTGGGTGGATATAACATTTTATATAGCCTTTAGATAAAAAGAATCAATATTACCACGAACTATGAATTAATATTCCTACACAAGAAAATATAATACTGGCAAAAAGTTTAAATGTAATAACTACGTATATTAAATTTGCAACCGGCACTGTTACAATCCCGTTAAAAGTGTGATAAAAGGTTAAAGGCTGGGAAATATTATTGACTTAATTTGAAAGATACTTTGGGCTATTTCATTAATTAATTATTCGATTCTAATATCGAAACAGCTTCTAGAACGCTCACATATTAATTTGTAAAACGATTTTCTTTGTGTGTTAAATAATACCAATTCAAAAAATTAACGCTAATTTATCTCATGCATATGTTCGCTTAGAAGAAAGACTAAAAAAGTGAAGGAAATCCTCCCCTGCAAATTGTCTTATTTGTAAAATATATATTTATGTGATTGTACGAGCAGTGTGTAGGGGTAGTTTGGAGAAAATTGGAGTGTTATCGAATAACCATTTCTACTCTCCCGCATACGTATAGTTTCAGTTTTAAAATTAGATATTGGAATTGATTCTCTATCTATTTTCTAGATTGTATAACTACGATATGAGCATGACTTTGCGGGCGTATTATCGTAAAAACTGCGACCCCCACATTCTCCTATACATTTTGGACAGAGCGTATGGATATAACTTAAAATTTTCGGTTATACTTAAAGCTGGGAAACGGAAAAGTAGAGAACTAAATTGAGCACACAAGAAGCGAACGCAATCTCTTTCGTTCTTGTAGTTTGCTTCTTCCTTCGATGGGTATTATCTAATATCAGACATTGATTACGATGATATATTGAAACGGAAACCTGTACAGGTCTAACGTATCTTCGATTCTCGTATTGGCGACCGCAATATATATTATTGCTGGTAATAGATAGTAGACGTTTGATTTTGGTACGTACATTCGTATGGTTTACTGGAACTACTCATGTAATAAGGACGAAAGAGGTTACCATTACTGGGGTAGTTGCGGTACTTGGTAGACGAAGTCGAGCAATATCCAGCGAGGCTTTACGTATATCAATGGTAGAGTTTCTAAACGTCAGCATTTAATAATATAACTTTTACTTTAAGATGTCAATGGCAAAGTCAGCATTTATTTCTTTATGAAAAGACGTGTAAAGAGAAACGGGACGATGATTGAGATGGCTGGAGAAGGAAAAATGGCGAGGAGTGTGGGAGGTAAAATGGAAAACGGGAAGTCGCCCTAATCTAAATTGTCATTTAGTTAGTTTTACCAATAAATGTAATCTTTGGACCGTAAATAATGATTTCTGATCACGTTTCACGTCGCTTTAAAACCGTCAAGTATTCGCGCATTCCACTTCTCTCTCGCCTCTGCCACTTCTTCGTCGTCGTCATCATCATCAGCATCTTATTCCAATTTCGTTTCGTTTTTTTTTTCGGCTTGCTTTTTTCTTCCTTTCAATTCATCATAATCATTCGTCGAGTTCATTTGGACTAAAATACAGACTGTGTTACGCTATATTATTCCGGCCCTGTATTTTATTTGCCTTAAGAAATTGATAAAGATACCATGAATGAATGAGATGAGAGTGGGAGAGGCCCACCATCGAATTTGCTATTTAAGAAGCAAATCCGATGGAGTCACTTCATAAAAGTGACTAGTGCCTTAATGAGTGGAGGTGTGTGTGTGTGTGTGTGTGAGTGCTTGTGTGTGCCCAAGCGTCTCGGCGTGGAGCGGCGTCACTTTCTGGGGCAAGGTAGGTGGCAAGCTTTGCACTAACAATAATTACGTGTCCCTTCGTTTTCCGGGTTTTCTATATGATATAATGATCAATCAGAAGGCTGTCGATGGTGGAGGGTGATTAGGGGCACCTGATAACCACCATGCCAGGCGATCGGTTAGCACGATCCCCATTTGTTGTTTTGTTAGGCTAACCAGATCGTAAGTCCTGGTCCTGTTTGGGGATACATCTCCTTCAGGAGCATCCTGTAGAACGTTGTCGACGAGGGAAGGTGCATAGACACCCCATAACCCTCGTGCCAGGCTTTTGTCCTGGTTCAGCTGGGGGAAGCTCCGAGTACTCCAGCTGAAGCAACGGAAGGAACGTCGGCGAGGGCTGGCGACCCTCGCGGCAGATGCGTCTGTTCATGTAGGATCAAATGAGGATCCTTACAGGAGCGTTCCTTACGCGCCCGTGGTAGTATAAGAAAATTAGGCATACTAACAAAGAACCTACTTAGTCGGGAAACCGACTAATTCGTGCTTTTATTCTTTTACAGGTGTAAATCGAGGAGACCGCTAGAGATACAATCGAGCCCGAAAAAAAAAGACACTATAGATATATATAAAGAAATTGTCTATTATGTTAACCTTTGTTGTTGTTAAAAAAAAATAATAAAGGTAAAAATTTAACTTCGTAACAAATTATCAGAAGTGGGATCAAGAACAATGCGTCGCTGTTTACGAAAGGCGCGCATACGCAAATTAAAAACAATAGTAAATTAAAATCTTTTTGGAGTTATGAAAAGATTAGCTCATTGATCTCTGGGTTCTTATCGATTTACACTGAGAGGAAACGATTTAAATTTGCTACAGCAGGTGACGATTCACGCTCGGGACGATAAAGCTTATTTATTTCAGGCACACTTGTATGAATGTATTAAAAGAGTCCTTGTAATTATATATGCAAATCAGCTGGATAAGGCCCGACTCAAAATAGTACTTTAGAGAAATACGAATAACACAAGAGAACATTGATAAGGAGCCGGTGGTAAGATTGTTAAAAGAAAGACACACCATATGATAGAAATGAACGGACTTAAGCTCTTATCGCTAGACATTAATGAAACCCACACGTGCATTGAAATGAATGATGTTGTATAACCAATGTTAATAGTAAGCAAATCGCTCTATTATAACAGTTGGTTGAAAGAATATATTTAATTTCTTTCATTTGTTCTTATATCATTCGGAAATCGCCAATTCATAATTGTAAATAAGTCTTTAACAATTATAGTTATTGCCGTTCGAGCGGGTTCTGGCATTATGTGTAATATTGATTGTCCAAATTGGTGTATTTCATAAACCATCGTGATAAGCTTGCTAACTTAGGCTCTTATCGCTCACCATTAATATAATGAAACACGTGTCTTGCAATGAATGATCTTGTTGAACTTTTGTTAACAGTCAATAAAACGTTCTAGTATAACCGTTGATTGAAAGAATATATTTAATTTCTTTCATTTGGAAATTGCCATTTAATAAAATTGATAATAGTTCTTTAACAATTATAGTCATTGCCGTTGGAGCGTGTTCTTCAATTGTATAAAAAAAAATTGATTGTCCTAATTGGTGTTTTTTTTTAATAATCGCGAAAATATTTAAATTCTTTCATTTGTTTTGATATCCTTCCGGGATTGCCGATTAAGATAATTGTTAATTAATATTTAACAATAATAGTTATTGCTCTTGTAAACTATTACTTTTTCTAAGAGTCGAGCCTTATTTAAATCAGCATAGCCCTGTCGAATTCAATTTCTTCTTTTGATAAAACTTTTCAACGTACATCTAAAAATGATAGTGAAGTCTCGCAAGTGGCGATTACAGAAATCTTTGATGCTAATGAAAAATAGTATTGCACGAAAAATCAAAGTTTCCTTGAATAAGTGTTGTTACACCACCATAAAATGTTATGGACGTAGTGGGGTACAGTTAATAGGAAGTACTGACCCTGTATCTCTAGAAAGATAGGCGAATGTACCGCTGTTTTGTCATTTGTTGGTGTACCCAACGAAATATAAGAAATTGAACACCCGTTCATGGAACTTCCCATCTACTAGTAATTATGGTTGACGAAAGATTAAACTTTCTTTATACGGAAAAAAGGGTCAACTTTAAGTCTAAGGAAACGACAAATCGTTCCTTCAAAATTACGACGCCTATATACCGTGCGAGACGGAGACAATTGGTGACTTATATAAAACCTTGTATACGACCTAAAGAGGGCAAAGAGTGCATCATACCGCGAGGCGTATTGAGAATTGAGGAAAAAGAGAAATGCAAAATCCCCATAATAAATGTGTCAGCCAGCGATATAATCATCGAGAAAGACAATTTAGTCGCTCGTGGCGAACATTGCAACGAAGAAAACGTCGAAGACAGAAAGACCGAAAGAAAGGTTGTTACAGGAGAGCCATTTAAAGAAATGGATATACACTTAAGCAGCGAGCTGTCACCAAGTGAGCAGTCACGCGTAATGGCCTTAATAAATGAATTTCGAGATTGTTTTGCTGCCATTCTGCAGGAAATGGGATGCGCCACTGGACCTGAGATGGACTTAAAATTAAACTCCGATAAGCCTATTTCTTATAGACCGTACCGATTAGCGTATTCCGAAAGAGAAATAGTGAAGAGAATGGTGAACGATTTAAAGAAGGCAGATATCATTCAAGATTCGTCATCTGAATACGCCTCACCGATGATTCTAATCAATAAGCCTAACGGCGAAAAGCGGTTGTGTGTGGATTACCGAAAATTAAACGCTATAACGCACAAAGATCGACATCCACTGCCAATAATAGAAGATCAAATTGATCGATTAAGAGGTTATCGATTTTTTACGACGTTGGACTTATTTTCGGGGTACTATCAGGTAAAAATGTCGACGGACTCGATAGCGAAAACATCGTTCGTCACACCAGATGGCCAATATGAATTTAAAAGAATGCCGTTTGGTCTAGCTAATGCCCCAAGCGTTTTCCAACGGATCATCAATCAGATGTTGACGCCCCTTAATAATACAACAGCCATAGCGTATTTAGACGACATATTAATTCCCTCCACGACTTTTGACGAAGGTCTTAAAAGCCTGACGAAAATATTCCAAACACTGAGATTGAATATGTTAACGCTAAATCCGCAGAAATGTAATTTTTTTATGAAGAATATAACTTACTTAGGGTATGAAATTACAGCTGAAGGAATCAAACCAGGCGAAAAGAAAATTCGAGCCGTGGTAGAATTTCCAACGCCAAAGAACATACATCAAGTACGACAATTCTTAGGTTTGACCGGTTTCTTTAGAAAATTTATACCACAAAATGCCATTATCTCAAAACCACTGACAAAATTGTTGCATAAAAATGTAAGTTGGGAATGGACTATTGCACAAGAACAAGCTTTTCAAGAATTAAAGGACAAACTTCAAGGGAGACCATTATTGACAATCTACAATCCCAATGCCATCACGGAAGTACATACTGATGCGTCTCAAATAGGAATCGCAGGAATTTTATTTCAAGTTGGTCAAAAAGAAGAATTGAAACCAATACAATATTATAGTAGACAATTAACCGCCGCTGAGAGTAAATGGCATTCACATGAATTGGAAACGCTCGCGGTGTTAGAAACTTTAAAACGGTTCCGAATTTATTTAATTGGAAAACCTTTTAAAGTAGTAACAGATTGTCAATCTTTAAAGATGGCCAGTGAAAAGAAGGATTTAGTCCCTAGAATCGCTCGGTGGTGGCTTCAATTGCAAGAATTTGATTTTGTTGTGGAACATAGAGCGGGAATCAAGATGAAACATGTAGATGCGTTAAGTAGGAACCCTTCAGCAGAATCATTTGTGCCCGAAGAGCATTTTGTGCTGCACATAATACCTGATGATTGGGTAATAGCGGCTCAAATGACCGATGGTAAAATACAAGCGATTAAAAATTTACTTGAGAAACCAGTAACGGACAAATACTCGCGTGATATTCATAATGAATATAAATTGGAAAACAACAGAGTGTACAAGAGATTCGGGCACCAATTTAGGTGGCTTGTACCAAAAGGAATGAGAAGAGAAGTGGTTCGATGCAATCATGATGAATTTGGTCATTTTGGATTGGATAAAACTCTCGATAAACTAAAGGAAGCGTATTGGTTCCCAAACATGCGAGTTTATGTACAGAACTACATAAATACGTGCTTGAAGTGCCTCATTAATAAACCTAAAGCGGGAAGAAAAGAGGGTACCTTACATCCTATTGAGAAAGTGAATATTCCTTTTCATACAATACATGCAGATCATGTGGGCCCATTTAAACCATCAGGTGGAAAGAAACACATCTTGGTATTAATAGACGCGTTTACAAAATTTGTAATGCTATACGCAGTTCGTACCACAAATACCGGCGCCGTCGTAAAATCTCTAGAAGAAATGATTAAAACATTTGGCGTACCCAATCGATTAATAACAGACCGAGGTACTGCATTTACGTCAAAACCATTCGAAGATTTTTGTCGACAAAATGGCATAAAGCACATCTTAACGGCAGTGGCTACACCTCGCGCTAATGGTCAAGTAGAACGGTATAACGCTACAATAATTAACTCCTTGTCTAGTAGCGTCGAAGAAGGAAAACAATGGGACCAATGTTTATCAAAAATACAATTTGCCATGAACAATACTAGAAACACCAATACGGAGATGACCCCAAGTGAACTCTTGTTGGGATATAAACCCAGAGCATCCGCCGATGCGGCTTTAACGATGGAAATACAACCCGAACGACCAGTAGCACATAATTTGGTTGACAAGCGGAACAAAGCAAAGGAGAACATAACGAGAAAGCAAGTTAAACAAAAGGAACAGTTCGATCAAAAAAGATTACGTCCAAGAAGTTACCGAGAAGGCGATTTGGTGGTGATTTCCAGGAATCCTGTCGGAGAAGGCAGCCGAAAATTACAACCTAAGTTTAAGGGACCCTATTCAATTACAAAAATTCTTCCCCACGAACGTTACATAGTTACTGAGGAGAGGAGTTCGAAGCGAACCAGATGCAGGCCACATGTTAGCGTTGAATCAGCTGAACATCTAAAGAAATGGTGGCCTTCAGCAACATTAACATCTTCCGATGAAGAAAAAAAAAAAAATCGGGGTAATTAATTTGTTTTTTTTTTTTTACCCTTATTTTGGAAAACGAGGACGTTTTAAGATGCAGGATGGCCGACTGTTACGCTATATTATTCCGGCCCTGTATTTTATTTGCCTTAAGAAATTGATAAAGATACCATGAATGAATGAGATGAGAGTGGGAGAGGCCCACCATCGAATTTGCTATTTAAGAAGCAAATCCGATGGAGTCACTTCATAAAAGTGACTAGTGCCTTAATGAGTGGAGGTGTGTGTGTGTGTGTGTGTGAGTGCTTGTGTGTGCCCAAGCGTCTCGGCGTGGAGCGGCGTCACTTTCTGGGGCAAGGTAGGTGGCAAGCTTTGCACTAACAATAATTACGTGTCCCTTCGTTTTCCGGGTTTTCTATATGATATAATGATCAATCAGAAGGCTGTCGATGGTGGAGGGTGATTAGGGGCACCTGATAACCACCATGCCAGGCGATCGGTTAGCACGATCCCCATTTGTTGTTTTGTTAGGCTAACCAGATCGTAAGTCCTGGTCCTGTTTGGGGATACATCTCCTTCAGGAGCATCCTGTAGAACGTTGTCGACGAGGGAAGGTGCATAGACACCCCATAACCCTCGTGCCAGGCTTTTGTCCTGGTTCAGCTGGGGGAAGCTCCGAGTACTCCAGCTGAAGCAACGGAAGGAACGTCGGCGAGGGCTGGCGACCCTCGCGGCAGATGCGTCTGTTCATGTAGGATCAAATGAGGATCCTTACAGGAGCGTTCCTTACGCGCCCGTGGTAGTATAAGAAAATTAGGCATACTAACAAAGAACCTACTTAGTCGGGAAACCGACTAATTCGTGCTTTTATTCTTTTACAGGTGTAAATCGAGGAGACCGCTAGAGATACAATCGAGCCCGAAAAAAAAAGACACTATAGATATATATAAAGAAATTGTCTATTATGTTAACCTTTGTTGTTGTTAAAAAAAAATAATAAAGGTAAAAATTTAACTTCGTAACAACTGGAAGTCGTTTAAATAAATACCATTAATTTGATAAGGCATCGTTAAGAATTAATTTATTTGTTCAAAAACGGAGGAGAATGCTGAAAAACAATTCATTTGCTTGCAACGACGGACTGTAATAACGAAATGAACGTGATATAATTTCTTTTTTACGTAATAAAAATGTTACATTAATGTGTATAAAAACCGAGTTGTATGTTACACAACTTTATATTTTAGACAATTTTAATTATCCTTCCAAAGTTTTGTTGGTGTTGTAGTTGTTGTTCCTGTCGCTCTTACAAATGTATAATGTTCGAGGGTGGTTTGATAAATAACTCGTTTTGATATGCATTATATGGCAGCGAACAATTTTGGTTTTAACGACTATTTAATTTTTCAACTTGGTCCTTTCGAAGTCCAAATCACTTGTGCCGGCGTTCCTCAAGCTTTCTGATTCTTTTGCAGAAATTAACTTTAACCGCCCTCATATTAAATCCATGTTTATTCACATAAGCAGAAATTTAAAATTATTATAACTATGAAAAATTGGAGCAGTTAATAAAGTTTATAAAGTTCAAACTAAAAAAGAAAAAAGCGTATATAAAGAGATGAGATATTTCATATGGAGCAAAAACAAAACGCGGAATTGGAGTTGTAAATATGGACATGGGGAAAGGAAGAGAGCAAATCGAAATAAATAATCTACCAAATTATTTTTGAAGAGTTGTAAATGGAAAATTACTTTTGCTTCGTACACACGCGTACGTAAAACGGCGCTCTTTTCCGCGTTTCATCATAAACCGTCTGCATTTAGCATGATAACTGGCAGTTTGCCTACTATTATTATTATTATTTACTATGTTTTATGTTTCCCTTCTTTTTCAATTTGTTACGATATTTTATAAAACTGAAACGTTTTGATTTGAATAACACGTGTGCTGTACGGATAGACGTACGTGTATTGGTATGTTACCTTTTATACTGTAAAATTCTAAATGGTAATCAAAGCTCAATTCAAATACGAAACTTCCAATTACAATCTACAATGCGCATTTATTTGTTAGAAATGCAAGTGTATTAATTAAAGGATTTTCCATTCTGCTACAATTGTTTGTTGCCGTTTGAATTTAACAATTATAAATAGCGGAAAAAAAATTCATTGCAAAATTATGGTGGATGCGCCGGGTGATGAGCTTCCGCTGAATTTTTGACATTTGAAAGTATCATTAATGCCTGAAACATTCTTTCAGCTCGAGTTTCCATTATATTATTCGCCATAAACAACAGAAGGTTTTTCTTTAGAGCTTTGTAAATAGAACGCTTAATAATACAACGATTACTATTCAAATATTAATTTAACGAACGTTGCTGTGGTGTATACAATAATAATAGCTTAACGTGATGGTGAACGCCTTTTTGCAATACCAAAAGAGCGGAGAAAGAAACAACAACGTCGAACCCTATCGACGCAAATTTCGGCGGTACACGGCAATAAGAAACGCTGTTCGATTAAGTGATATTCTATGTTCATTGCCTCTTGTGCGTTACATATTAATGTTTGTCCCTTTCATCGATAATAAAGACGAAAAAAATCAATTCATTAATGCTTTTTGCTACACACTATGTTCATTAACATTAATTAACAACTTAAGAACGGCTATTTCCGTATCAAAGCGTCGGGAAATAATGTTGTTTCGTTCGTAGTTGGGATTTTCTTTGTCCTTCAAGAACTGCAAACAAAAACGTATTTTACTTTTAAAAACAACTCTCGGTATTAAGTTACAAGTAAATACACTTTAACGAGCGGATATGGAATTGTTGTCGGTTAGATAATGGCGTGTTTTAGAATTTAATAACAGGATTTGGGTTATCTGCGTATAAAATTTAGTTTTAGTGGTCTTTCTAATTAACGAGCAAATCTTTTAGTCCTTTTGCAACGGCGCCAGCAGTGGACGGGGTAATGCATGTGTACTTTTGAAATTGTCTTTCTAAAATGACAAAAACTCGACTAATCCGTCTAAGTGTCTCACATTGTGTGACATTTTAAATTGTTTTCATCATTTTCTTATCACATTCTTAAGTTTTCATTAGTCAGCCAGAAGGACGAAGGAAAAACTTAATTCGTCAACTATTTATGGGTTTCTCTTATTATTATTTTCGCATTTATTAATGCTGTTTTGTTATTACGTTGAACAATAAGGGAAGCAAGCAGCAAATGTAACAACAATATCCTTGACATATTACGTTTCCTTCTCATCTTAACTTTCGCTATTTTTATTTATTCCTCGCATTATTTTTACTGATATTTGTTTTTCAATTTGTTTGATCTTGTACTACAAACAAGTTCCATTATTCAAGTGAAGAAATAAATTGGAAAAGTCGGAATTAAAGTTTGTGTATATGTGGAGTATGCCTTTACTTCCACTTTTCGCCCGTTTTTGTGTATATATATTTTATATATAATCCATCGCCGTTAAATTTTTCCTTTCTTCCCATCCTCGTTCTCTTTATTTCTCCAAAGAGAGTTAACAAAAAAATTAAAAAAAACATTACCTATGGAATACGCAAATAACTGCAGTAATTCCTTATCGAAGAATCAGGAGTAAAGGCGAAGAATAAAAAGGAAACCACGAACGACGAAGAAGAGGAAGAAGAAACTCGTTTAAAGTTAAAGTTGGTCGTTGGTGGTGTGGTTGTTGTATGTGTTTAAAGAATCTACCCTTCTTTTTGCAATTCCCTTTGAATCAAGAGACATATTTTGAGAAGGAAAAACCGAATAAAGAATAAAATAAAACCGAATGGTAGAACGAATAAAGTGGAGTTCGTCTTTTGCATTGCCAATTTATTTAAAACTTGCCAAATATTTAACGAGTACCACACCGTGGGCCCCTCCGTTACATAGGTAGGCAAGTAGATAGGTAATTTCTTATTTATGAACGTTTTCCTTTTCATAAATTGCGGCTTATCTAACATACAAATGAAACTCTTTCGTGACGTTATCTATATTTGCATCTTAAGTTCTACTCGAATAAGCTCTTTTTCTTATTGGTCGCTCTTTCTGTTCGTATGTACGTAAGGAATATTTGTCTAAGTGCTTAAGGATTATGCTAGAATATTCACGTCTGAAGAGGAAGACGAGTCGGGAAGAGGAGAAGAAAAACTTTTGATTTCTCAATATTTTACTTTGAAGCCAGTGCAAATAACTTTTCGCAGACGCTTCTAATTTAAATACTATCCCTTCCTCGAAAGTAATAAGTTCGAATTCGTCGAGAAGCGACGACTACTTGCAGAATTCTCTTTCGCGCAGATATTTAACGGTGGCGAATCAATTCGCGACGACACAACAATAGCAGCCACATTATTTGCGATAATGTGATGAAAATGTACGTAGCTACAATAGATACGTAAGTGTATGAATGTATAAACGGGCTGGCACTATTCCTGTTATTCCACGAATTCCATTTCTCTTCCTCACACGAACGAAACGAAATGAATTTTCCCTGTTTGCTACACACTTCTTCCTTTTTCCTCCACGCCGTCCGATCGTTCGATCTCACTCACGTGTACTTGCAATAGAAAAGAACACGTCGAAGCATTTACTTTGGTAAAAGTAACTCTTGAAACGAATTTAATTTTCGTGTTCGCTCATCCATTGGTATTTATTCGTTTAGAAAGCGGTAAAATCAAAGTAAAACTGTACGAAACGTATGGCGCGTGTTTGTGTCGGGCTTTCGGCGCCCTTTCTTCCTTCTTCCTAGCTTTTGCCCGTTCACTTCTCGCCCACACATTGCTTACAATTTCTTTTATCCGCGTGCGAATTCTTATGGGGTTTTCGGTTTGTATTTAACATCCGACAACTCGTACGTTTTCAACACGTTTTACTGAACATTCGCGTTATTGCTCTCTACAATATTGCAACAAGCAACCGAACGTTTTAATTGCGAACTGTTTGACACGTTGCAATAAGCCCTTTTGTATTTAAGGAATGTCCACAATTAAAAACCAGGACGAGAAGTATCAAATTTCGAAAAGGAAATTGTAACACTAATTCCATTAATTTATCGGCTCAATCAACATCACATTACAATATACTCAAACTCATTTGTCTAATCGATAATGTACAAACCAATTTGATATTCTCGGCGTACGTGCCAAATCAAATCGTAGTCGTATTGCTTTTATATTGACACCAACACCAAGTCTAATTTAATATTTACTATCAGTGTAATGTTTTGGCGTTTAGTACGATGTAACACATAACAAAACAAATCTTAAATACTTGATAATGTAAAATTAGCAAGTACATCGGGGAAATACTTCAGCTGAGAAAACATTTACGTGTTATTAGTTTCATATAATACAGTTTAATCTTTTTAAACGGGTTAAACCTGGCACATAACCATAGAAATCCCTCTTAATTAATAAAAGTACCATGCGTGTAATTTAAACCTTTTTAATAAAACCGGGAATTACGGTGATTTGCCGTTTTTTTACAAACTTTATCCTTCATATTAACGTAAACAGTGTCCTGATTAAAAAATAACATTAAAACCGTATTGTCATTAACTGAGAGAAAAAGTGTAGAACAAGAATGAGAGAGAATTGGAAAAGCAAATTTAATGTTTCTGTATATTTAGCGTGCAACTTGTATTAATCTTCCTGTACTGTGCCTACGTTTTTTTCTTCTTGCACTGTGCTAGCTAGTTAAACATGAATACGATTTATTATGACGGTCTATTTTTAATTCTCTTTTATTCTTATGCAAATCCTCTCTCTATATTTATTTATACGGATGGTAGCGAAACGTTATTATTTGCGTACGTATCTAGAAGCTTAAAAAAAGAGATAATAGATGTTTGCAAGCAGACAACAAAGCAATATTCATGTTTCTGCAATAGTTAATCGAATGAACTTAATAAGATGCATAGAAATAAAATTGCAAATTTCTAGTTATAACAATCTGCGTATATGTGCAACAAAATAATTAATCCGTTCCGTGCTTATTGTTAAAACTAGTAATCCCTCTTTGTAGTCTCTTCTTATACACACATGAATACGTTGTTATAATCGAAATTAATTCACCACGCGATTTCAATAATTACAAACATGTACCATAAAAGCAAAGTTTTTCCTACTTCGACGGCGTTTAATTAATTCTTAAGAAAGCAACTTATTTAGTTGTACGAGAAAACTCTACTCAACTGTGCAGCGACAAAAAGAAATCGAAAAAAATTAATTAAGTTTAAATTAAAAATTAAATGCACAACAACAGTAAATAAATTGCAGTAAAGAACGAGGTAAACTAGTGACTGGCATAATAATTTTTTCCTCTTATATCTCGAGACGTATCTCCAGGAGACATGGAAGAAAACGGATAGAAAAGAAACGATGAAAAGAAATTAAGTAAGTAGCGACTTTGAAGTTAATAAATGAAATTGCAACTTCTTTATTTTAAATTTAATATTTTTTCTTCTCGCTTCGTTTCTTAGGATAAGCATAAGTTCTTGCTTTCCGATGTCCTAAAGTTCCTTTCTTTTGATGTTAAATATAATTTAATTTGACACTCACTACATTATATTTATATTAACGCAGAAAAAAATCTTACTCGCAAAGCAAACATTTTGCTTTACATCTCTTAGTAAACAAGTTTTCTACGATAAATTCGCTTACTGAAAAAGGAATCATTAATTTCTGCGAGGCTTTATTTGCAAAGGGAAATTAAATTACAACCTGATTATGAAGACGTTTAATTGCAAAGCAGAAAAGAAAACTGTTTCCGTTCTTTCTTAAAGGAACGAGAACATTTTTAATAAGTAAATGATAAAGCATCCGCCAAGAAAATTACTAATAATAATGTATCAGAATTCCTGCGAGAAGGCGGTTTCACATTTCTTAAGATAGCAATTATATATTCATATATGTGTGGTAATGCATTTAAAGGAGGCAAGATAAAATTACGTTTGATATTAGAATTCGTTTCAGACACTACTTTTAAATTTAATTTATTTCCACTCTGATTCAAAGAGGCCCCTTTTTTACAATTTGGCTTTTTCAAGCAAAAAATCGCTTTTCATATCCGTACGAATATGTTAAGAAATTGAGATGATTTTTTCATAATAAATTAGTTACAAAGTACTTTTATATTAAATTTATTCCAGTGGAAGTATCGTGGATCGATAAATGTTCCCACTAAACTAAACTAAAGTAGTATCTCATCTTTTTTGGCTTCCAAAGATGATTACTTCGTAAGGTACTTAAGGATTTAACTGTTATTAATTTAACGCAACCACTACTACTACTACGTCATCATTTGATGGAATTGCAATTTTATTAATATCATAACGGAAGATCCGGCGAATTTTGAAACGGACGTAAAAGAGAAACAAATTGCCCAGTAGGATAAATTCGCCGACTAAATTCTCGACCTTCGTTGCGTTCCTTTTCTCTTGATTATCCGGTAGGTAAACGCCAAAAAAAGAACCTTTGAGGACACGTGAAATAAAATAATCTGCCACAGGCAACATGTAAATGTAAATTACTTTGCAATTTGCACGGAAACGAACTCGAAGTTAAACAATTTAATCAAGCAAATGACATTCTCAACGTTAACGAACATGATGAATTCATGTTCGTGAAGGCACACACAAATGTACGTACATCTTTGAAAGCGTTGCATACGTACCGGCAGTTGTGGCAATAATAATTGTATGTACCTAGGCCCTATAGACCCTAACCTTGTCGCTAATTGAATTTATAATGCTATACGAGAAATATGGGAATAACAAGAATCATCTTTGTGCACGTAAGTCTATGCGGACAGTCTTCCCAACGTAAGGTAATAATAAACCAACCAGGTGATACTTTTGCCATTGTTTCACTCAATTTAATTACTGATTATTAATATGAGTCTGATGAGGAAAGTTCGACAAATTCAATTAGGGCAATTGCATTTCGTCAGATGCAAATAATTGAATTATTGCACATGTTGTAGTTACAAAGTAGGATGTTCTTTAAATGGGAATCAACATAAACAATACACGAAGCATGAATTATGTGAAGGAGTCCACGTGTTCTACGGGGTATAAAATAATGTTTAGGAATTAGCGGAGTCGGGCTACACGATATCTCCCAAGATCAACTTGATTGGAGTTTATCGAAAAATTGTGTAACATTTCCCTATTGGGAATTGTTTCGTTTCTTATGCGATGGCAATATTAAATTGAATCAATTTCTTTTACAAAAACTCCAGAAATACGTAGGATACTTGGAAATAATCAAAGAACTTTTCAATTTTCTTAATAAACAGTTATTTCCCTCTTCTTTACTTACATTTTTGCCTGTGTTTTACTAAAATAATTTAATTTTAAACAGGAAAAGTTTACTCTGATATTCGTTATGAAGTAAAAGGAAGCAAAATAAGATGGACGGAAATTGAATCGAAACTTTGTAATTTCTTAATATTTTTCCTTTTCGAAATGCTCAAAGAGAAGTAACGAGTTTAGTAGAAATGAGAATTAATTAATCACTACATTACACGTTATTTTTTAATTATTTCGTTCTGTATCAAACAGTACTTTCTTCATCTTGCTTAAAATTACGAAAAGGCTTTCCTTTTACGATCGGAATTGAGACGATATGTGAATGATGTAACAGTTTCCCATTTTGGTAATAAACGCGTCTGTTTCAGTTGGACAGCGAATCAGTTTTTTATCGCTTCATTTCGTTCAGAACAGAATTTAATTTTCCCATATATAAAATATATTCGAGAGCATTCATAACTGTTAAAAACTTCAATTTCATTTTATTTTTTTATTACTATCGTTTATTCCGTCCATTCAGCCGGAATCGAAACGTATGGAATTGAAATATTCGAAGACTTGTGATCTCTCACATTATTATAGACATTATGGAGAGGAAGGGAATTAGTGAAAATAAAATTTGTCCGGGATTTTTTTAAATGCATCTCGTTCCCCATTATTATGGGGGAATATAATAAAACGAAGAGGGAAATGAAAGAACCCGAGGAACTTCTTTAATGTTAATAAGATAGAGAAGATCAAAAGAAGTTTAAACCCAACGTGCCTTATGTATACCGTATACTAAATACTTAACATTACTTTCGTAACCTACCCTCGAGCTAAATGACATTATAAGGACTTTAGAGATTCCCTCGCCTTACATTCTTTTCTTTCTATCTTTCTCCATTCTATTCCTGCACTTTCTTTTTTCTGCGGCCGATCCTCTTACCAGATACCACTTGCTTCATACACGCATTACTTTATAGCGGAGCAAAGGAGCGATGGAGCGTTTCAGATTTAGGTTTAAAAAAGTTAAATTAGTGCCATTACCAATTGTTATTAAGTCGTCTAATTAATATTAATGAGCGATTCGAAAGGCGTTGTCGGCTGCGATTCTAATCGTACGCGATATGTGACGTGACGTCCATTCAATAGTGATCGCTCCTCACACTCATCATCATCATCAGCAGCATTTCACTTATAGTATTATCACTATCATCGTCATCATCAACATATACGGCAATTTAGATTATATGTGATCTGTTAAGCGTACAAAACGTTTAATAACGAGCCATTAAAGTAACATTATACGACATTAATACACAATTTGAGTGAATCCACCTTCGCAGCATCCAATTGTTTCCTTTCGTAGTCTTCGTTTGCTAGCCTCGCTCCTCTATCTATACATTTCTATCTCCCCTTTTCTTCTATTACAACCCCCGCACACATATAAATTCTTGTTAAGCCAACCGTGGCGGAATAATCCAGCCTCCACTAGTTCCTCCGCTCGCACGTAATAAGTGCGAGCATCTTAACGTTAAAATTACCAACCAGACTAACAAACCAACCGTTACCAAATGTAACACACACGTGTACAGCAAATAAGGCGGCAGTACACACAGGTACAAGTTGTTACGTGTCAGTTTAGGATTGTGCGCTTCCTTCTAAGTAATCATTAATAAAACTATTTGATATGTCAGAGAGTGAGACGAACGTATTCGAGCATTCAGACACGCGTTCGCGTATTGATAGAAAACGTGTCTGTGTGTATTGGAAATATTGCAATTCAAAGCTACTGGAGCCATCAATTTCAATCTCGAGATATCTACCAGCTATGTACAATTTATTAAGAAGTGTCATCTGTAACGAGGCGACTGAGAAATGATGTTGCTTCGCATACAAGAAGAGAAAGAGAGAGAGAGAGAGAGAGAAGAGTTGTACATTGCTCGTTAATTACTAATCTGGTATTTACTGTTACGTTCGCTAATTTAATTTGCACAATAATGGAAATGTTAATTCAACCCTCTTCTCCCTCGTAAGCGTTCAATCGTTACCATTATTAGTATTAAATTCAAATTAAATAAAACATTTTTGTTTTGTAAATTGTACGTCATTTATGTTTTTTCCTTTTGCAAATTAGCTCATTAAGCTCCACTCTCTCTCTCTTTCTCTCTCTCTCTCTCTCACTCTCTCATCCCATTTTCGAAATCAGTAACCAGCAACAATGTTCGCTGGTTATTATCATTATTATTGCTACATATTATATTTAATAAGTGTGCAAAGTTACGACCCTCTCTGCCATTCAAAATTTAAAGGACTACAATACTACACACGTGTGTGTGTGTTAAGCAATTATTTAGAAACGACCGTAGAAATTAATTATTAAAATTATTAATTAGTCAGTAAATTAGATACACGACATTTAATATGACAAAATTTCGTATCTCTCTTTCTACCCTGGATTATTTTTTAAACTCTCTTCAGTTATGAGCAGGAATAAAGTTTATTTAATAAGTCGTTAATTAATGAAAACAGAGCGCGAAACAAATAAAACGAGGTTAATTAGTTTAATTAATTAGGATGATGGAAGTAAGTATTGTTTTTATATTTCGCGACGAACAAAAAAAATCAATTTTATTTTCAATAATTAAATTGGATTCCTCCGAAAAAGTCATGATTTTTTCAACAACCAATTAATTAATGTAATTGCTGGCAATTCTTTCCGAAAGGATTACATTCGTAAAGCCGTACATGCTTTTGGAAAAATATCTCATTGAAAACATTAATTAATTGAATATAGAAAGGCATCTGAGAATTTAAGCTCAAACTGGAGCGATGAAACATTTCCCTGCTTTTAACAATTAAAAATAAAATCATGTGAAAGTCAAGCAGATTCCATATTGAGAAGCATATTCACAAGTGGTTGTGTTTGTTGTTGTTATCGCGGTAACAACTCATAATTCCCATCGTGCTAGTCATTCTTCTTCTACATTTTGCGCTCTTGTACCTCCCTGTTGTTTATACTTACTCGATTTTATTCTATTCTATTCCCGTAGTAATATACCTGGATACGTGTAAGTGTTCCTGTTATAAAAAAGTAAGCGCGAATGAAAAAGGAGTCGACTTCAAAACATTTATTTCTGCCTTTTCTTCAATGGTATGGGAGCCTTTAGAAAATGTTTATAATGGCATTAAAATGTTATCGTTATCATCATCATTATCATATTTTAAAATAAAACGGATTTGATTATAGCAACAATAATAATTATAATTCTTTTTATTTATCAACGTTTAAACAATTCGCAAATATCATTATAACGTGCCAGCGCATTTATTAATATTTACTATAATTGTTTTCAGCGCATAAAACGTCGAATATCTCTGGCAATTTAAACACAATGGTCAAATGATGTACAGATAATCTTTAAAAAATTCTATAACAACGCATCAAGCATTGCAATACAATAAAAGAAAGCGTAATGCAAATTAAACATAAATCCACGTTTTGGTGGATGCGCCGGGCGACATGACATCCTTTTAAAGGGTTACAAAAACGGCAATTACTCAAAGCGAGTCCCTATAAAAACTATTCGTTATACGTGATTTTTTTATTAATAGGAACAACGTTACATGAAATTTGAAGTGATAATATCACACGAACAATAACAACAATGTCCATAACAAAGTCCACCGGAAAAAGAATCTATTTTTGTGCCTAAAAAAAAAGGCACGGTACAAAATTTAACAAAGGGGACCAATTCATACTGCTGGCCGCAATTGTGAGTGACACTTTTACTCCCTAACTAGCTAACTGAAAAAGAGGTACGTAGCAAACAATAGAGATGGATGGTACAGCGAGGAAAAAATTATAAATTAAACCATCGACGTTCTGGTCGTGACATTGGCATAAATAATTCTGTGTTGTAATTTATTAAAACGAATGTTATTGATAAATTAGAATTTTTCCTGCATTAATTATGTTATTGATGTCTCGTATTGGGTAGATTTTTGTCTATACTGCTATAGTAAGCGGTAAGGTAATAAAGAAGTAAATAAATATTTTGGAAATATCATTATATTTCTACCAAATATGTTCCGATAAAATGGTAAACTACCCTCAAGCTCGTGAACACGTGCAAGCAAACATGTTTATTTTTGTTTGCTTAAATATTATTTCTGTACGCTGGTTATTTGGTTAATAAATAAATATAATGCGGTAGGAGAAATATGAAAATAAAATTTATGATATTGATCAAATTAAAGAAAAAATACCTGAGTAGGAAAAGAAGATGAACGATATGAACGAATAAAAAACATGTAATGTTTAATCCTCTTATTTTAATACGTATATAATACACACACGTAAAAGGATTTGTAATGAATTATATTTATTTAATGTTACTTATTCCTTTCTACATTGAAATAATACGAGATATATAGTAAAGATAAGAACAAATGGAGGTCTACTGTACACAGAATGTTCAGTGGTCGGAGGATATTTATAAAAAGCCAAGACAAACAAAGACGCTTATTTCTTCTACTTTCTGCAATGTACCAACGATAATGCTGGAGGGCAATCGATGCCAATGCAATTGCACTCTATGGATGTTCCAAGATTCTTGCACAAATGACAAATTTTTATATTTTCAATACGATCTACGAATCTACTTCCGATAATAATAAGATTGTTTTCTTTAACTATTGTTGGATTTAGTAAAAGAGTAATTTATTTTTTAATGCTTATCGAAACGGGTTTAAAAGTCAAAGAGATAGAAGATACTTCGCTAAAATAGTTTATTAAATATATTAAGAAAACGAAAGCGAACGCCGAAATGAAGAGACTAAATAAAAAGTCGAAACAGGAGTGAGAAGGAAATACATAACAAATTTCTATCCTGACGTTAGGTGTAAGGAAAACGAATTACCATTTGCCGAATGGATATGTGCCTCGTTGTATTATGCGAAGAAAAGAGCTACGTTTGTATAGATTTGTATTTTGCATTTAAATATTTCCATTTCTTCAATTCGAAAGTGTCGAACAATTTTTCATTCGAAATTAGACCCGTTACAATCAATTTAAAAATGCATTCGCTTTTCTTCCCGTCTATTCTCTCCCTCTTCTTACGTCATTCCATTGAAATTTCCCCAATATTACTCTACATACATATAAAGCAGAAAGAATGGACCAAAAAGCCGAGGAGGGTACGTTTCATTTGCAGCACTTCCAAATTCAATTACATGCCGATTTAAAAACGAAGTAATTTCGTTCTTTTTTTCTCGTTCTAAGTTATACCCTAGCCTATTGTTAAATTTCCATAAATCTTCAATTCGTAAAATTTATTGATTTAGAGCTTATGCTAATAAGAAATTCATAAGATATTTTCACAATGAAAGTTTGCAAAAGGAAAATGGCAAAGTTAAATGCAAATTTTTGTTTATGGAAAGCATCAAAAAGATCCTATTCTCTCTATAACCCTGCCGCAGTAGAAAAGAAAAAGGGAAATGAATCGTTTGGAATGGAAGAAAAAGTACATGGAAGTGTCTTATTAATACTTTATTAAACCTCAAAGGGTGCCCGTTAAGATTTTATGAACTTCAATGAATACTTCAAAGTTTTATATAAATAAACACACATAGAAAAAGGAACGGAAAGAAAGTGGGAGAGCCGGAAAAGCAGCATTACCTTTTAAATGGTTATACTTTGCATATTTACTGCTGCGATTAAAAATTGAACGTGAAATTTATGAAAGGCAAATATCCTTCATTCCTGAAGTAACAAAACGAGCAAAATACACCTTCAAAACACTTTTCATATCATCGAATGAAAGGAAACGAGGAAAGACGGTTTGACAGGTAAAATGCTTTAAGCGATCGATATTTGATTAAAAAATTATAATCACGAAAAGGTATTATTTAAATTGAAATCGTTCAGAGAAAATTACTCGGTATTTTTTTAATTCGGGTTTTGATTTGTTTCCTGTTGACAAACGATAATTTTCAATTTATTCGGAAAACTGTAACTAAATAGATGCTCGTAAATGTTGCATCAATGCGTAGTTAACATTTCCAATTAACAAAACATGCGACACACTACACAATAATAACGATAAAGTTTAAATTAAAAACACTTGTTAGCAAGTTTGATTCAAAATGGATTTTATATTTTCTATTTAGATAGATAACGAACAGGGAGAAAAATAGAGCTTCGCAAAAAAAATATTGTCAGCAGTATTTGCAACCAGTTTAATTAATATTTTATACATTTCGTCCGTTGGAAATTACATTTAGATTCATACAAAAGGAGTAGCACAGGCACCTTTAAAGATAACATTTTACCTCAGCAGAGTTGTTACACGAATAAAATGGACTCACCTGTAACAAAAATAAAATGAACAGTTAAGTTACTTTATATTCGGAAATCTTTAAGTTAAGAAACCATTCAGTGGTTTCGGAGAGTTTAAATGGCAAACTTTTACCATATTTATTCTAAAGGAACCGTAATGGGCGTACTTTAGATAATATCGAACGCAATTGCTGAAAATAATTTCATTTAAATCTAATTTCTTTAATCACTACGATCGCCGATTATTGTCTAGGATATCGATTGGGAGTTTGGAATCGAACAATTTGATTATGTTTTAAATAAATGCTCTTGCCACAACAATACGTTTAGGAGTTTTAAAACATTTTCAAGAAAGTAGAAAATAAGAGAGAAACTATATCACTTTTAATGGCATATAAAAGTTATAAAATACGAGACCGAGTAAATAGGAGGAAAAGAAACGGGCGAATTGTGAATGAATACGTAAAAATGTTACCCAACACACTATATCACTCCTTTAAATATTTCATTTTATTGTGGTTTAACCTAGTGGTAAGATAAAAACAAATATAAATTCAGTGATTTATTTAAGGGGGCACAATAAAATAAACATAAGAACCTTACACACGCATCAAATATTTGAAAGGTACGGAGCCAGGAAGAGGAAGAAATGGAAGAAAACGGCGTGAGAAGCACGAGATAAACTGTATAAAGTTGCAATGTATCCGTGTGTGTTTTATCGAACACGCTTCTCTTTGCTGCTTGTTCCTCTTCGTCTAGCTACTCGCACTTGGTTATCCGGATAAAATCAATGAACCAAGTGGGTCAAACAATTGAACGGAAGTTGACCTTATTTTCTTCTTATGACATGTCAGAGAATCTTTATTTCACGAAGTAATATAATTGCACTGCATCCAATTGTTTGATTTCATCAACAAGAATTTTGCCCACACACAAGGTTCAGAGGCGTCATCGTCTTTTCCAGTTCGATGATACAAAATGAAGAGGACGAAATGTGCACGGGTCATAAAGAATTTACATAACTTTGGCCAGTATTTCGTGAGTCTTATACAGTTATCTGCTTAGAATTACCAGCTGCGAAAGCGTCCCATTCTGCTTGCTTTTCCCCATTTCTATGTCTACTTTATAGGCATTACAGCCTCGTGGAACTTTATAAATACGGTAATAACGTCTATAATATCATTATGGCTCACTCCACTCCCTTTGTGTTTTCGTTGTTTTATTCATTCCTTTTATTTCTTAACAGTTATAAAAGCTTGTAAATGGTCCATTTAATTCCATCTCATTTGATGACAATTTCTTTTTCTTTTATTACGATTTTTGTCGTTTTTACATTTGAATTTTCACAATAGGGTGAAGTTGGGGAAAGAAGTGAGCGAAACCAAAGGAAACGTATTAGAACTGATTAAATGTGTTGTTTTTCGCAGCAAGAGGACGGACGAAGGAGGAAAAATTAATTTACTGATAAGTTTACGACCTCTTTAATTTCTTTTCGTGATAATAAGTGAAAAATTATTCCTAACATAGACAAGAATAATTTAAATGGCAAGAGGAGACCAAAAGGAATAAGAATAATAGCGGATAGATAGAGAGAAAGTGTGGGAGAGTGAGCGAGAGATGGAATATTTCTTAATGCGGTATAATAATTCACTGCTCCGGTCCGACGACCAACTTGAAACTAAAATTAGGCGATGTAAATATTCTTTTACGTTCCTCCTTCTTTTTATTTTATTTTGCCTTCTTTCGTTCCCGTTCGTTTCTTATTTTTATCTTATTTTCTTCGCCCCCAAAACAATTCGTTCTCCCTTCTTTGCTTTTCTTTTATTTCAAGATTTATCGCAATCTCTTGGATAGTACGCGCCACTTGTACATTAATTCAGATTAAATTTGTCTATTAAAGTAATTCTTTTACTTTATTTCTCGTCTAGATTTTAACTTGAGAGTAAAAATTTTGCTTCTGAAAACATGTTGGGAAGAGCTCGAAGCAAATGTAAGCAAACTGAATCTCCACGAACAATAAGTGAATCGAACAATTCTTTTATTAGATAGTAGAATTGAAAACACAGGTCACGTTAACACTCGTTCTACCATTTAGTAAATACAAGAGATTATCATTTAAACAGACTCATTGTCTACCTTTTTTCATTAGCTTTTCTCTCATTAGTTTGCGCTCTGTTAATTTTTAAATAATCCAGATGTGAGCCAATTAAAAGTTATTCAGCAACGATTTTATTTTCGAATCGAATTCAAATACAAATAAAAATGCAAAAATGTTTTAAGCCGGATGAAGAGAGAATGCGAAGCGAAAGGAGAAAATAATTTGTATCGTTTATTAAAAATCACGTCCTTCTTAACGGCGTAACGTTAAATATTCACCAACTATCATAAAACTCTAAAACTTTTTCCTCGCATTTCTCAAGATTTGTGCTTAAATCTTAATCAAGCTTATGAAGAGTTATTGTTCAAGCACAATTTTTGCTTATTTTAATCTCCTCGCTTAGAAAATATTCGCTTCGTCAAATGAAATTGTTTAACCATAATAAAAAGTTACAACTTGAAGAGTCATTAAACACAAAAATGGAGGAGAATTTATAAAATTGCTGGCCAACAAGAAATGATTTTGTAGCAAGAAAGAGCAGCTGCATTCAATTAAGCTTTATTAGCTAGGAAACCGCAATAAAATGTAAAATGGTAGCAGAAGAAAAAGCAAGTTTAAATAAATCACGACCCATTTTCTACCACGATTCTATCATAACAATTTTAAAATACGTCAATTTATTCATATAAGAAACCTTCAATAAACATAAAAATTGCTATTAATATACATCGTAGAATATTTAAGAACATGAATAATGCTTTGTATGATAACGAATCACTTAAATAACAAGACGACGACGAAGAGGAGCGCAGGAAAATGGTGCAGACCGTTTAGTTGGTAGACGATTTCTCTTTGGCAATTTCGAATTTTTCCAACTTTAAAACTCCACAAGGAAAAAAGAATTGCATTTATACACCAAAATTGACAGAAAAAAAAACGCGACAACAACGTCGGTCTCTACTACCATGAAAGTAAAATAAAAATCGATTTTACTTTACACATGGAAAATATAGAGAGAGGAAAATATCGTTGCATAAAATAAGTACCTAGCCGTAGTAATATGTACATTTTCAGTTGAAAAATTTCAACATTTTCCACATGTACACAGAGAGCGAATCGTCGAAAAGAGAGTGTATGTTCAAAGATAACAAGAATCTATTGTACGGAACGACTCTAGGTACACTAAACATTCGACTAGAGATTCGTTCTAATAAACAAATCAATATATATCCATCCATTGGTGCTTACATTTTATCTATACAAAATAAAAATAAGAGATGAAACGAAAATAATACACCACAGAAAAGGAAGAAGGAAAAAGGTTAGTGAAGAGTAGCATTTGGTAAGAATAAAGCCACTTTTGAGCTGCAATACATTTCATTCCATTCGATTCCCGGCGCAATATTTCCTTTGAAATTTATTTAAACGTCCTTCCAGTTTTATTTAAGAAAATGTACGGAAACTGAAACGTTGGCAGCAACTCTTCAGCTTATTTATCTTCCTTTTGCTGCTCTTGCTCCTCCATCATAAGCCTTAGTTTTCAATTTAACAGTTTATCGTTTTTTGTTGTCATAAAGTGACATATAAACGTGAAAAAGGAAAGCATTAAAAACTGCGTTCTCCAACGATTTATAACTAAACATAAACATGTTATGGGGGGCAGCTAAAAAATCGGAAAATATAATCAAACATCGAGAGTGATCCTCGAATAGTGGTGGTTATACATTCGAAATAAAATAAAAAGCCGGTTGCGATTAAGATCGAATTGAAAAGCACTGAAAGGTAGAAAAAGAATGAAAGGCAAGATGTCTTTACCTTCTTTTTATTGCGGATATCCAATAAGAAGTTAATTGCTCGAAGATCCGCAACGTTTTTTTTTTGCGTTCTTGCTTGCTTTTTTTGTGGTTAGTATTATTTCTGCCCTCAATTTCGTGATTGGTTTTTGTAACGATTTCACTATTCGAACACTTAAATTTAACGATTAGATCTAAACAGGAATAAAAATAAAATTATTATGATTTTTTATTTTCACTTCCATCGGAGGAAAAAACAATTTTAAATGGGGACGTGACAGGGAGAGGTTCGGGAACGTGAGGGCATCAAATTAAATTTTTGCCACCATCCACCTACTTCCATCAGAACAAAAACAAATTGTATATGTATGGAGGAAAGAAAGGAAAAAATAAACAGGAACGTATATAAACCATCACCGTATAACGTATATGAGGAATATAATATTGGCAAAAGGTTTTCCATTCGGTCCCATGGGCCATATAGACAAATACATGTTATATGCTATAATAATTTCCTTTTTTCTTCGTTATTTTCTTATACGCGCTTCAACGATCCAGAATATTTCCCAATGCCGATTCGTTTCGGCACTGACGACGATGTGGCCCTATTTAAAATTCCTTTATTTCAGAAAAACGGAATGGCAGGAAGAGACATTAAGAGGAATTAATTTTTGGGCTGCGCTTGTAGCATTAAGCAAATTAGTTTCAAAGGCATCCTCCTCTTCTTCATCTTGGAAACCCGCCTACATCTTATTTATGCTCTTTTCGTCTTTCCATCCTCACTAAACGACAACAATTAATTTTGGGGTGTAATTATTTCTGAAAAACAAAGCAGAAATGGAAGAAGATGAGGCGAACGACAATTTGTGTTTACTAAATGGCAAAAAATGCGAGAGGATAATTTCTCTTCTCGTCATTTATGTTTTGGTGTTCTTGCTTTGTTTAAGCAAATAAATAAATATTTGGTAAAAGGTCAAAATAATAATAATATTATAACAACCCTTGTAAATCCTTTTCGAAATTTATATGAAATAATTATCTATGAAAAGAAAAGCACTGAAACGCGGTATTATTACGTGACCTGAAGGGAAAACATTAGTTCTAATTTAAAGCTTCCGGTTTTACGGAAATTGACTTTGTTTTTGGGCAAGGTACGAAGAAGAATTATCCTCCGTCTCTTTCAACGCCGTACTTCAAACAGCTTATTATCCCCCTTTTTAATTCCAGCATTTCATTTATTTCTTCCTTCTTGTTACTTTTCTCATCTTCATTCGGCTGTTGTTGTTCTCGTTCGTTCTGCTGTTGTTGTTAACAGTTTCTCCTTTTTGTTTCGTAGCAAATTGCGCAAACGTAGTTTCTGTGTGCGGTTAGTGCGTTTTACTTTCTTTTATATTCGCCCTTTCTCGTTCTGTTCTTATTTCATCGTGGCCCGATCCTTTTTCCGGCTACACTTTTCTTTTCGTTACCTGTTTCATCATTATCCAAAACTTCTTTAACGGACGAGTTAAAAGTTTATTTACAATCTCATTAACCATTTCAATCCTTCGCTTCATTATCATTTTGATCCATTTCATTCTTTTTTGCTCTTGGTGGATTTCTTTTTATAAAACGGATAAAATGCTAAGTTTTTTTCAGTAGCACGTCTCTGTGTACATAAACCAAACGCATATTCTGCTATTTGTTAACAAAAGCAAATAAAACCAATTAACTAAAAGGATTCTCCGATGCCAGATTTTTCCTTTTATTGCAAATTAAATCCCGGCTTTAATATCCATTCGGATTACATAATAATACGTATCCACTCTCTATCTTAAAACTTCACATCACTTGTTCCACTTGTTCGATAAATTTTTAAATTTCAATTTGCTGACTACTTACTTACACATACATATTGAATGGAAAGGTAAGGTAAAGTAATATTATATTACGTTAATTTGATTTCGGCGCGAATAGAATCATCCCTTGACACACATACTATAAATTTAAATTGAATTAATTAGATTAGATTTGTACGTTTGCAAAATTTATGATCCGTTTCCATTTTTCCATTGTTTCTCGTCGGCAGAAGAAAACGCGAGAGTGGGTTTATTTAATGCAGATAAGATAAAATGGCATATTTATATTTTAGAAAAACGCCCATGAAACCCACTTAATTTCGATTTATGCATAATGCATAAAATAGAGGAGTTAGAAATAGCGAAAAGATAAAGTTTTAAGCTGCTTTCTGGTCCACCGTCACAAAGCCCCGTGCAGAATAAGTGATGATAAACATTTTTCTGCTCGTTTTTTTTGTAGCAATGATTCCGTACGTCATAAAGCTAAGTAGGAGGCAGAAATTATTTGCAACAATGGCATTAAAATAATGAAACTAACAAAACAAAAAAAGGCAAAGGACATTAATTTGCAGCAGTAACTAACGCGAGTAAAGGCACCACGTATACGAATGTGGGCATAGGTAGAGCCAAACAAAAATAAAAAAGGAGAAAGCAACAGAAAGAAGCGACGTGTCATAAAAATTCTGTAATAATAATGCAATGGAAATAAAGTAGCTTTTAGTATATTATATACTGTTTGTTTTGCGTACGAATTTTCAGTTCTACGCTCGCATTGTGTTGGTTGGAGTGATGCTACCGTTTAAACTCGTCTAGCATTTTTCCGAATCGTTCGCATCGGTTCCAGGTTTTTCTCTTTCGCTCTTTATGCTCGCATCATTTTCCAGCGGCCGCAAAACGAAACCGACCGACTTTATTCCTGTTTTATTATTGTTTCGTCTCTTTTACTTTCCACGGTTTTCCTTTTTTTCCGCACTTTTCCTTCCCCTCTGCAACCCATTACGTTTATTTCTTTTATTATCTTTGATGTTCCTTTCCTCCGTCTCTTGTCCCCTCGTTCATTTTTAAACACCTCTTTAATGTTACCACGTTAATTTGATGGGCGACGATAATAAAAAAATGCCTCAAATTAACGAAAATATAATTCTCATGCTCGATAATCTTGTTCTCGTCAGTTTTAATTTCGATTTTAATATAATTACAAACGATGAAGTTCCTGATCGTAACAATAAATTTATATGTAACACATCTGGTGAAGGAAATTGTTCCATTCTTCCGTTTTTTTTTTCGCCCGATTGTCACCGCACAAGATAGTGGAATTTAAATTTTAAATCCGTCTGTCGACGGGGTATCATTTTGTCTTCAATTTGAATTCGTGTTTATATCCTTCTTAAGGCGTGAGTGTGTGTGAAAGACGTTCAGAGAAGAAGAGCGAAGCAAGAATCGAATCAGCGAATAGAAGACGACGATTTCCTTTACGCTTTTTCCAAAACGAACGGAAATGTTTTAAATGCAATTCGCTGTCCTCTGGTTTTATCTTTAAATAATTTATATTTGTTTAAAGCTATCTGTCTTTCAATCTATTGATGAACGTTCATTATGGATAGTATATAGAGAAATAAACGAAAACGTGTGTACAGAGTGGAATTGTAGTGAAATTGTTCGAGTATGACTACACATTGAAATTGCTGTAAAGAGAGAATCGTGGAAACGTAAGCGAGAATGAGAGAGATAGACCGAGAAAGGACACGATCAATTGTACTTTTTATTTTTTTTTAAATTGAAATTGGAATGTTTTCAATCAATAATTCACAATAAATTTACGTACCCTACTACTACCATCCGATCGTGTTATAGGAGCAATAGTGATTCTGACGGTTCAGGAAATTGTTGCCATACACTTTTTATTTTCATTCGCAGCTCGATACTATTGCTTTTTTCTCGTGCTCTGCCATTCAATATTATGTTGAAGCCAGATAAAAATCGAAATGCTCTCTCATTATTTTTCACGCGAGAATACTGAGATAAGAACGGTTTCAATGTTTCATTTTAAAATAGAAATACTTAATTTTTCAACGTAACAAAAATGATATGCAGGTCAACGAGAATTCCACGTTATTATGCTGAGCATCTCAAATTGAATTCCATAGATTCGAGCCAATCTTGTACATGTATCTTCGCAAATGAACGGAATTCTCCTTAATGAAGGTATACGAGAAGCGTAATTTAATTTAAGTGGGTTTTCGGCTTTTAAACTTCCTCAAGGTAGGTTCGCTTCCATTAAAATTTCACCTTCGCCTTACATTTCTTTTGATAAGCATGAAGCTAGCAGATTGTCATTTCTGGCAATCTGAATTTTAAATAATTAATTTCCTAATAAACTGAATCGATTATAAGTCATTTTCTTTGTGTTTTGATGCTTTTGAGTTTTGAGCGATGTAGCAGATGGGAAGGAAAAGTAATGCAAATCCATTTCTGCCATGGTTTCATCATAATACGCCGGTTATGTTTATTTCTTAGTCATTCCGTCTGTTTGTCAGCTTCGTTTCCACAAGAACAATAAACATATCTCTTTATTATTACCTCGTTCGCGTTTCTGCGGTTGTTATTGTTATTACACTACGAAGGCTTATTGTTTTCCATCTCTTCATATGAATTAATAATGGTTAAATGGAAAGACGAACGCCCAAGAGACCGCAGAGGAATAAGGATGGAAATGAAATTATAGATGTTTTTAAAGATATGAAAAGTGGGTTATAAATATTATTAAGGTGGGTAGAAGGAATAAAATAAAGGCAGAAAGCGAAACAATTATCTTTTTCTTCGCTCTTTCCTATTATTTTCAATTATATCCATTCCTATTTTTATCCCATCATCTTCCATTATAGCGGATTCATAAAACCTATCATTTAATAATAGAGTCGGAATGGTATAGGAAGTCTCTTTTATTACTATCATTTTCTTATTCTCGAAGAATATAATTACGGCGTGAAAATATTGCTTTTAACGGTTCGTTATGCGGGCGGTTTTGCGATTAAGACACAAACAAAATTTCTACCGTTTCGTCCTGGTAAATTATACATTTTCATTTAAACTGTTTTCATTTTAATTAAAAATTAATTGTTTTTAGTTTTAATAAGTTTTTTACAATTTCGGAAAAAGATTTATGATCTGAAACGAACGATCGTCATTCAAACTCGACATATAAGATGACGATGATAGGAACGGACCTATTAGAAGATCTAATTACTCATCGTTCTAAATATGAAAGATCGTAAATCTGAAGCAACTAATTTACGTTTATTGTTCCTAAAAGTGGTGCTCGTTCTGCTTCTGCTTAGAGTTTTGTATTTTTTATAGCTTTATTTTATATTTTCGAGCAACAGCAAAAGTAAAGAAAGGGGAATAAAAGCAAGGATAATCGCAGGAAATAAAAAATAACAATAATTATTCTCTTTGAAAGCATTAAGTATGTGGACATGAAGAAGATTTTAATTCATACGTTTTGTAATAATACGTATTATTATGTCCTTCAGTTCCTATTCTCGAGTGCTCGTGCTCATTTTGATATAATAAAAATTATTAAATATTTTTTCGCAACAGTCTACTGTCGTGGAAAGGATTAAATTATTATGTGTTTTTCGTATTTTAATTTGCGGAAAAAAAGTTAATATCACTAGCGCAGAAACTAGTTTAAAAAGTTCCTCGGGCTAGAAAATCCTGATGCAGAATTTATGTTGAAAATATATTCTTGAGGGCTCTAACGGCATAAATTTCATACCATTTATTGTATTCGCTCTTTGACGCAAACTTGATGACGCTTCGTTATTCCTATTCTACGATCCATTGTTTGTGTGGCGAGTGCTTTCGAATTTCAAATTTTAAAGAGCATGTTCCAAAGCAGATTGAATGAATGCACTCGTCGTGTATTACGAAATCAATTTCCATAAACGTTCATAAATAATAATGGGAATTGTTTGAATGTGCACTATTACGTATGAAGATTAGAGAAATTAGATAGAAAACTCTATTAAGCTTTCATTTACGTTTTGTACACATAAAAGCATGGCAGTTTACTAGCACATGCAAATATATTAGCAAATATCTTCATTTGCATAACAGTAATAATTCTTTATCTGCTTCACCACTCATCATTGAATTATTTCCTGATTAATTATCAACAAATTAAAATAAAATAAATAAATAAATTGGTTTTAGAGAACGTTGTAGGGCAATTCTTTCCCTTTGGGCGTTCCCCATTGTTAAATAATTTATAATTGGATGATTGATGGGTTTCCAACAACGGTGACAACAATGTATGGGACACGTTGTGAAAACGATTATAACCATACTAATAATGATGATGCTGATGATAATAACGATTCCAGTTTTTTTTGTACCTCTCACTAACACCAGCAGATAATTTAAATCTGTTTACATTGAAATGCTTTTAACCAATCTAAGGAATCATTATTAATGGGTCATTTGTTATACGAAAGCAAAGAGGAGCGAACGCGGTTTATGAGAGAGAAGAATGCGTTTATAAATTATTGTTTACTATTATTAAATCAATAAGTTTATTAAATGGATTTGCTTTCAGCAGGAAAGGCGAAGGAAACGAAAAAGGGAAAGCGAGGGAAAGGAATGCAACGCGGTAAATAAAACTCGGGCCGATGTTATCGATCAACAAAGTAAGATTCAATTAAAGCAATTTTCTCGTCTTACATTTTTCAATTAATTTCCTTCCAGTGGTTGTACGTAATTAATTACCCCCCGATTTTGACGTAGCCACTTTCTCTTCCACTAAAAATATTTCGCATTTTTTAACGGTCGTCGTACTAATTAAAATTATCCGCGCTATTCGTGTGCGTTCAAATTGAAAACGTATTAATACACCGCAGATAATTGGTAAATAATTTTCAAATAGCACTCTTTGTTGTTGTTTTTGGGATACAAAAGCATTTAACTTTTTTCCTCTTCAATTAACTCGTATTCCTCCATTTACCAATGTTTTTTGATATTACCTGTTCGTAAAAACATGTACGCTATAAAGGTGAAACGATACAAATGACAATGGAAGTAAAGCCCTTTATAATTTTAAACATATACACGTGTACTCTAAATGGCAGCATCAACCCTTTCCACTTGCGGGCACACGTGTATGTTGTACAATACGTGCGTCAGGATATTTGCAAAACGGTTTTAGCTATCTTTTATACGTGCAAATTGACAAACGATCACCAGGTAATAATAGTTTAAAACGGGTAAATTTGCATTTAAACAACGATTTGTACGCCAAAGTCAATTCTTCCCGTTGAAAGTACGGCAGCGTTTCCCCTTTTATTTTTTCGCTTTTTGACATGCCAATTTATTGCAGTTCGTGTAAATTTATCGATTTTCCAAAGTCAATCTATTTAGGATCGATGAATTAATTATTTCTTCCTTTTGCGCCAAAGCAACGCAAATTGATTTCATGCTCGGCAGTTGCACGAATTGGGTCAGGAAAGATGTTAATTAGTCTTCACGAATTGAATGCAAGTGGCACAGTATCGAGCGATAATTCAAAATATCTCTAGCGTTTTTCCTGCGGTTTCTTTAATTTCTTTTTAATTAACATTATCAAGGGTATTGCTCCTTTGGTCTCGGCCGATAGACGTCAACGTGTCTCATGTCAAGCTCACGCCTTACGAAATGTAAGAGAAGGACAATAAAACCCATCGAATGAATGAAATATTAAATAAAAAGAAAACGGCAGAAGTAATGATAGTAATCTGATTTATTTATGCGTATATCGCATGATTAAGAGCAATAAGGGTTATTGAACTGCAATTTTTCAACAGAAAAACACTTGTAGCAAAAGTAAAAAGTTAAAATAAATAAATGAAGCGAATAAGAAAGGAAGTATCCGTCCGTTTTCCGCAATGAAAATTTGATTAAACAACGAATCGTTTTTAATTACCTATTATTCCATAAATGACTAATACCCATAAGTTAGAAGGGGAAAAACAAGATTGGAATTAAATGTTGTTTTAGAATTTTAGAATATCTAATAAACATCTATTTGCAAAATTGAGCTTGTGTAATGTTATATCGTGTAAACGGCGGCGGTATTTAAGTTAACGATGCAAGTTTATTTCCTAATTGCTATAAGAGCGAACGTGAATCGATTGTTTAATATTCGGCTACGAAAAGATCAATATTTTATGTTTATGTTGCGGACTGCAATGCAATCCGTAGACGTTTGAAAGTGTAAAATTTGTGCATTGTGCGCTCGACGGTTTCAATTTAATTCGAAAATAAACAATATAAATCACAGAACGTACGTACATTATTAATCTCGCTTATATTGCACAATAATTATTGTAATCTAAACTAAATATTTGTTTACTTATATATTTGAAACTAATATCAGCGTGCTCGCAGATTAGCAATGCAATTAAAACGTTTGATTATCTATTTACTAGTTCAATTCATACTTCAACGGAAGAAACAGGATTTGATGTGTGCATATGAAATCAGTTTTTGACGTTGGACATGCTATTTCAATTAAATTTTTAAAAAAGGACAATTAACAAAATTTACCCGGCGCATCCACCAAATTTAAATTTGTTGCCCGCTTGTTTTTCACGTGCTAGCGTATTTTAATTATTTCGCAATAATATTGTAATTACTAATGAAGCAGCGCTTAACAATATCGTTTGCAGATTGTAAATTCTGTATTAAGAAATATAACCAAAGTGGAAACCAATTGTAAAGTTTTACGATGGGCCATTAAATCCGGCGAAGAAAATGTACGTGGTAAACATTGTAAGGAAATGGCCACATCTATCGAAATATTGCGGGAAATTACACGGCATTAAGTAGATCATTCGAAATAATTTTCGTACGTTTAAGATTAGGCAATTCTTTACGAGTTCGTAATTTATATGTGCGATTTGGAATCGCAATAAATGCTCCTACATACTTTCGCCCCTTTTATTTCTGCAGCGGACGTTTAATGTTTTATTGAATAATTTCTAGTTTAATGTAGCGTTATGGCGAAATGAAAACATTTTACAATAATAATTGACGTATTGAATGGCAAACGGAAGTGAAATATTGCAGCGTTATTACTGTTATTATTATCATTGTTGTCTATCGCTTTCGAAAAGGGCAACGAATTCACAATTTTGTTTTTTTATTAATTCGCCTGAATATTTCAATGCACGTATAACCATTATTTCGCCCTCAACATAAAACTGATTTCAAAGATTCGACCTTCCATCGATACGATCTTCCTTTTTGACCGGAAGAGCAAACGGTTAAATATAATCAAAACATTTGGTTTCGGTCAAAGTTACCGTTAGATTAAAGAGAAGAAAAAGATCTTAAACGGCGAATCGAACTTTCGTGATGGCTGCCTTTGATAGAATTTTCCACTTGCTCTCTCGCACACACACACACAAAAGAGGGGAACTCCTTTTTATTTTTATTTTCGTTCTATCTTTCCGTAGGACGAATTTCCCTTTTCCTTTTCTCATTTCTCCGATTACGGAGAAAAAGTTTAAATGAGACGCGAGATAAAACGTTTGGCACGGAAATTATTTAAGTTTTAATCATTTGTTACGTTTAACGCAAAAGGAGGTAGGATAAGAAGAAAGCGAAGCAGGAGAAAAAGGAAATTTTGCGTAAATAAAGTAAGAGAGACAAATAAGTCTGTCCGTAGGTAAAGTACGTATAAAATATTAGTTACGTTTCATTCTGTGATTTCCCTCTCCGTCTCTGTGCCCACTTTCTCGCTGTTTATTTTCGCTTATTTTTTCCCGTCTTCTCGTATTCGTTTTCGGAAATTTATGAACGTCTTATAACAATAACTCCTTTTCGGTAACGTTTGCGTGTTTCGTGCTATTTAGACATGTCAACTTTACGTCTCTCTCCGCCTTCCCAAACAACTGTGCTGCACTGTACGGATTCTCATGTTTTCTATAAACTAGTTGGTCTTTTCTAACGTTTACTCCTTATTATTACTCTCGGCCGTAAATTACATATCCATTAGTCATAAGGTTTTAAATCGGACGTTTTTATGTCGCTCAGTATCCATCAAAAACTATTACTCGATATTATTTGAAGCTTTTACTAGCCAAACAATTATAATCTTCTTCATTTTTCAATAAAATGCGTGGAATCAAAATTTAATTCGTAGCAATAAATTAGAGATAGGGTCTGTCGTATTTTAAGACCTTAAAATTCCCCCTTGGGGGAAATTATCGACAAGGATAATAATAATATTGTGGAGTAAAGGAAGTGGAAAAGGAATTGAATTGGTGGAGAAGAAAGAGGATAACGTAACATGATAAAGGATCATAATTCTTGCCGATATCGAATATTACGTAAAGAAGAAAAACGAAATAATAATGATTATTTATTTTCTCAATAATAATCAGAAAAAAGAACAAATTGATACTTTAACGATCAATAAATTATGTTGGTATAGCAGTAATATGCCAAGTACAAATAAGAAAAATCTCCATAATTCCAACAATCGATAACCATGAAATCAAAACACTAAAGAAAGAGATATGCGATACATCTACAGAAACAAATAGAGCTTCTAATCTGAATAAAATGTAAAACGATAATAGTTGCAAAGAAAAGGAGAGAAGGATCGGAGATGGAGCAATAAGAGGAAAAGCTGCGAATAGCCGGAGTAAAACGGGTCGCGAAGAATATCGCGAAATTATAGAAATCGGGCCATAAATCCGATGAGTACGATCCATTCGTATATCTCCCTATGGTAAGTGCGCAATCCAGACAAATGACTAGGTATCATAGGGCCATTCATCAAGTCGTGTGTGTGTGTGTGTAGTCGGTCGGCGTTCTTTGAAAACAAGAGCAGTCGACTTCGACAATGGCACAGACGCACAGAAATCTATAGGATCGTAACCGGCGTCGAATCATATTCCACTTATATCAAGATCGACGACCGCTGAATAGGAATTTTTATCCTATCACCTATATAGACGTAAAAAAAGAGGGAAACGTTAAAAAAGAAAGGAGCATTTAAATGACTCCGACATATCATTGAAAGCGACTATCGCTTCAGATACGTATGTAATGTAAAAGTTAAAAGGGAAGCTTCCCATTGGAATATTAAATAAACGTACAATATGAATTTCGAATATTATACATATAATTTCCTCTTTCCGGCATTTATTGAAGCTGGAAACCTTTGTAGCCGATATTCAATAACACCGTAGCTCAAAGACACATTTACACTCCGCTTTATTACATTACATTATACCCGGCATTGCACTCGTTTTTTTTTCTCGCCATTCTTTTTGCCTTACAGCACAAAGTGTTATATTACGAGTTTAATATGTATTATTAGATAGGGAGATTGGGATGAAATCGAATTTAGGCCCTTTTCACCGACTCGACAAGAGAAAAAGAGAAGCTGGAGACTTCGAATGATAAAGGAAAAAAAAATGGCAACTCGTATTTTTGTCCTTTCACTTTATGCGTACGTGTGCGTTGACAACAAGAATTGAATTTTAACTATTTGAGAGCGAGGGCAGCGAAAGAAAAAACTTTTCCAACAGCATTCGGAATCTTACAATACTAGGCACTACTGACACGTTGTTTATAATATTTAATACGAAAAGGAAGAAGGAATGGTAAAAAACGGGAAGAAACTTTCTTTCGCTTTTCACGATTTCTTTATGTTGTTCCTTTTTTGCTTATTTATCGTTGACAGGGACTTTCTTAAAGGAACTACGAAGAAAATTTAATGATGAAATTGATAAAAAGGCGAACAAAATGAGAAGAAGAAAAAAACGAATTTAATCCACTTGAAATCAATGCAAAGACAAAAACTGAGATAAGATGTGCGAACCAGAATTCCGTTTTCTTCGTTACGGTCTATATAAATTTTTTATTTACACTTTGCCCCCACAAGATTCATTTAATTGGAATTTCTAATTACTTTCAAGTGCCTCGATAACATTTTAGCTAAACTATCATTATCCGCCCAATAGTTATACTAACAGGTTAACGGTTTTAATTAATTAACTTCCACTTCATTAACAAACCAAACGAAAGCGAGCAAAAAAAGCAAGAGGCAGGGAATTGATACTCTAACTGGTACTTACTTAACGTTAAACGTATCTACGAAAAAAGAAATGGGAAAAGGAAGTAGTAAGTAAGGAATAATTTGCATTTCCTTGGAATAGCAAAAGATCGTTACGTTTTCTTTCGTCCCTTGTTCTCCTTCATTTGCTCCATTTACAGCGGTGCTACATGCAATTACTCTAATTAACATTCGCGTTTTTCTCGCACTTAGAACATCGATTGCAAATAAGCAAAATGGAACATATTCCAATAGAATTGCAGCCGGTTTCGCAGGATGGGACAATAATAATTCCGCCCGGACAATTAATACTGATTAAACGTCAAAGAGGTGAAAATGTAGATGCTGAATTAAGATCAATTTGCTTCGCTATTTTTTTGTGACTTTTAGAACGACTCTGATATCTTTATTCGGTCGTGAGTAATTTGCTAAAAGCAGTGAATCGATTCGTACTCGAGAAAAATGAATAATAACTCAAGTGGAGGGTTCTGAAATAGCATTTAACTTATATAGCGGCGAGAAAAAAAATCTTCGACGCTTTTTCGTCGTCTCGCTGCCTTCTTTCTCTTATTTTTTTTTTAATTCCAAAACGATAGGACATATTTCTCGTGGAAGAAACGTTTCGTTCATAAAATATGTGGAACCATCAATTTCGATATTCTTACTTCGGTCGTTAGAAACGTTTTGCATAAGAGTTTCCCTCTTGCATTTTCCATACGTTTGAAGAATCGTTATTGCGCTCTACATAAAAGAGCGTGCCATCGTTATTGAAAATAACTGTAACAATCGATGATAAATCGTTATTAATTAGAACCAATAATTAACGACTTATTATTTTATGCGTTGCATTAAAGGATATTTATTTTTCGATTATCGCAAATAATAATAAAAATCTCGGCGGTAAAGAGGCATTAATAAAAAGTTTTACGTCAACAAACATCTTTTATTCATCATTAATCAATCACTCGCGTCTGCAATCTTTGCGGTAATAGCTGGGAAAAAAGGGGTTGTCAATTTAACGCATGCATGTTGTACGTTATGTACGCTAAAATAATGAACGAGCGATAGGAAAATCGATTCGACGCAAATAAATTGATTTTTTTTTTTTCACGTTCAGTTATCTGCATGCGGCGATACGTCGTTTCCCGTCATCATCATCATCATCGTCAAATTGAAAACCATTTCTACTGACCTACGCAATTTCAATATTAAAAGGCAAACAGAAACTTATCAGACAAAAGTTTAAGGGAAGTCCTATCGTTCGTTTAAATTCTTAAATGGTAGCAATACCATTGAAAATTGTTAAAACAGATGTAAAGACGGATTACAAACGACGCACAAATTACGGTCTAACATCTTTATGAAGCCTTAATCTCCCAAGGAAATCTAATTACAACTTTTTCCTCTTTCATTTTGTGATGTGTTATTAATACTCTTTTAAGGGTTTCGTTAAAAAAAACGAATAAAAGAGGGAAATCCTGTCGGAAATAAAATCGAGTTAAAAATGACGATCCTCAAATTTTTGAAATCATTATTTTTATCGAGAAAATTATATTGTGAGAGTCCCTCATTCTGTGAATTTGATTAAGTTCCGTTAAATTTTTGACTAATTAATCCGAAATTCGTTAATTACTTTTTCCGAGAGGGAGAAAAACATTTTAATATCCATTAAGGTTAAAATGTAACTAATCGTTAAAATTTATATTTTGTGAGGGACAAGAGAAAGAGGGCGAGGAAAAAAGCAAGAGCAAAGTGTCCCCTCATCAAATATATAATACGTGTATAATAAATTAGCAATTATCTACAGGATTTTAGTTTCTGGATTAATTAATTATTAAATTATTGCAGTAGTTAAGGGTTGGTTAGTTTTAACATAAACTTTCTATTATAATATTCCAGGTTTCGTGAAAAACTTTTATCTATTAAAACGTGTAATAAACTACATAACGATATTAATTAATTAAGGAACGTCTATTTTCGCACAAAAATCATTTGCATAGATCGAAAGTTTTTTACCTTACAAAACTTAATCGCTTTCTTTTATTTCCATCCGGTTTTCTTGTTAATATTTGCAAATAAATGTTAATGTAACCGTTTGTAATTTCCTTTCGGTTTTATTACATATTCGTTCAATGTTTATTAAATAGTTGACCCTTTCATAATAGCGATATACACTCATATAGAAGTGATGTAATATTTACAAAATATTTTAAATTTTCATTTGATGTTCGTATTTACTTTAATTTTAATCAAAAGTATCCCTCGTGAAATTACTTTTGACTCCATTACCTTTTTTGCTTCAGAAACTTCTTCATTTGATTCAAATTTCATATATTTTTTTTTCTCGGAATTAGCAAAGAGAAGACGCAAAAGGACTCAAAGTTTCTTGTTTTAATTTGGCAAGTGTTTCTCCTTTAACAAACTTTTCAATAACATATCTGGTCGATAATGGTAGAACCAATAAAGTTTTTTATATCGGTAATAAAATTGTAATAAATATAAAAGGAAAAGAAGGAAACGGACGTGAATGAAACCAAAGGAAAAATAAAATAAAAATTAAGTTATATAAGAATATAAGTAAAGTAGGGAATTGGACGAAATTGGTAAAGTTGTTTGTTATGTGTATGTTTGTTGTTCCTGTACTTGTTATTTGGTTTGGAGACTACGTATATCCAAACACACGTATGTAGATATATATGTGCAGCATACAGTGCAAAATCAGAAATTACAACTTGCATTCGACTGTAATACGGCACCATTAAGTTTCCTTTATGAAACGACAAATGTGATTTCATATAAAAAACCATTTTGTAATATATTTTAATACCTATTCACAAAATAAAATATAAACATTAAAATAAAAACATTTATACTTTTATCTCGTTCAATTTTGTTAACTTAATCAAGGTTTGGCTCTTTCCCTAACTTTTTTGGCCCGGTTATTGTTGTTGCTGTTTGGTTACATGTATTTCATAATGAAACGCTATGAAATTCGTAAAATGTTTTAAATTATGAGCAACAAAGCTTTTAGTACAAAAATACTTAATTAGATTGTTTTAAAAGCCTCTAATACTCTTTATCAGTGCGATTTGGGACAAATTCTGTCCACACTCGACTTTTTAATACAGAAAATACCTATCGTTAATTAATATACAATTCGTATCATGTGTCACATTTATTCGTGATTTGTTTTCATTAACATTATAAAAGTACGGAATTCTAGTTGGATCCAATTTGATCTAATTTGACGTTTGTAGAATATAATGTATGTTAAAATGGGTGAGAGGTTTTAATTTACTTATTTCGTAATACGATAAAACGTTACGGAACTGTCTAAACGCCCTGACACAATCACATTTTAACAAGACATTTAACAGTCCCTCTTTAAAATTTATACATATGTACATAAATTTCGAGTAAAATCCATTCCTTTGCATTAGGATCCGATTAAAAAATGACGCAAATTAATGGTAATTTGAAACAAAATAAACACTTTGTCGATTCTATTCGAATAATCTAATTATATAGTTTGATTATTTGGCGAAAGAATTGAAAACGGTTCTCTTTTATTATCGGTTTTATATCTAGTGAATGGCCCGTAGTTGTTCTTTAGAATTGAACTGAAAACAGTGAAGATAAATTGTTTGCCACGCTCATAAAGTTTCGTTTTTGGCTTTTTTTGTTTAAAGCATAATAAAGCTATAAAAGTTAAACTACAATACGTCTTGTATACACCAGGTAAAGAAGAAGAATAACAACAAACAACAACAACAACAGCACAATGTAAATCAGTTTCGAAAGTTTACGTTGTACATACTTATACTTCAATCTAAATGCGGTTTAAGAAGGAAGACGTATTTAAATAAGCTAGAACCGTCGAAGGATTTCAAGTGGTATAAGACAAAAATCCTCACTGGGAAATAATTTGCGCTGTAATATTGACGGCAAGGGTTTTAATTGATTTGTATAGTATTAAGAACATGGGTCAAAAATTTCCCTATCCAGGTCCAAACCGCCCCAATCCCCTCCTTATATACTTCAATACACATTATGTCAAGGGACGTAATTCACTCTCTTCATACATACTCGAAGAGGAAAAGCGTAACGTGTCCAAAATGAAAATGGTCACCAGATGCCGTTGTCAGCGTACATTTCCTCCGGATTTTCCACCTAACGTTGATTTATGAGATAACGTCGAAAAGCGAGCGAGAAACTGAGAGATGGGACGGAGGAACGGGCAGATGGACGAAGACAAAAAAAGGCACCAATTAAATCTGTTTAATTACTCTTGCATTGATTTAATGTAGGGGACAAATTAATTACTGGATACTCGTCCTTTTTGATCCATCCTCCATCAGAGAAAATTCGCTCGCAGATACTGGCTGAACGGATCGTTTACGTTAATAACGTTAATAGTTTTGCCACTTTGCTAAATTGGACCGAAATTTTGCCATATAGATTACGGTTAGATATAAAACATTTGTGCGTATTTAAACGATTCGAATCCTGAAATGAATCCATTCGGGCGAAATTAAGCGTTCGATTTTCGCAAGAATTGATTTGCGGCGCTTGTGCATACAACTTAAACGTTCGCTTGTATGCAACAATTGCTAGGGTGCATAAAATAGGTCATTTGTGCAAAACGTGCAAAATTCAACTGGAAATGCAATTTTAAACGGAAACCTCCACTTTTTGCCATTTCCAAACGTTTGAAAAATTTGGAATTGTTCGAGTCACTCGAAAGTGTTATTTACATTTGATCGATATCACAAACAGAAAAAAAATTGGAGCAAGTAGGAAAGACGACCGCAAAATAATTAGTTTCATTCATCATCGGCCTGAAACATTTTCCCCCCGGCAACTTCCTTTTTCTTTATTCTTTTCCACGCGGACAATAAGTTAATGCACCGTCATTAAAATATCATTTGTTGCTGTTCCTTTTAGTTTCCTTTAAACTTCCCCATGACACTTTTTTCGCAATTTAATTGTAAATAATCCCAGATTAGGTTAATTCCATAAAGTCTGCAATTGCTAATAAGTTCCTTATCTCGCAGGAAAACTACTTCCTGTGTCCGGATCTCTGCAATAATAATAATGGTGTGTATTCGATGTGTAAAGCGTGTGCGTTAAAGAGGAGTAAACTCTGCGACAATGTAGTTAAAATTGGGCATTATTTACGGTAGAAAAGTTTTACGGTTTAAAACTATTAATCCCCATCAAATCGATTCCATTTAAACCGATCCGTGTTAAATGTGCAGGGACGCTCCAGCGTGGAGAGTTCACGAGTGTTTTCCTTTTAATATTAAAATAATTCCACTCGTTAACAAAACGCTAATTACGATCATTATCGTTTCGAGACTCTTTGACGAAAAATAAAACGATGTAAGGCAAGACCTTTGTTTTTCATCTTCTTATGTATTTTAATCTACTTAATCCAATTAAAATTTGAACGTCCTCCATCTAGTCCTCTTTTCTTCTTCTTTTTCTCGCTCTCTTTTTGCTGTATGTCTCCCCAACTAATATTTATTTTTAATTTCGTCTTAAAGTATTATTAATTAAATTAAAATTCTTTATATTATGATTATATTCATTTATCTTCGTCAAGATTAATTCGTATAAAATAAGACGAAGTGGACGAAGAATGAGAAATAGACGGAGAACAAGATGGGGGCGGAGAAATGAAAAACTTTTAAATTAATGTTATTATATAAACATGACTGAAGATGGGTTTCCGTTTTGGTGTATTTCACTAAGCGCTAGTCGATTTCTTTTGATTTCTTTTCCTTTTAACGGTCATATCTTCTTGTGTAATAAAGTTAATTAACTAACCTCTATTAAGACAACTATTTGTAAAATAAACAAAATAACAACAAATATTTTGATTTAAATGCGAATGTTTCGGAAGAACATTTTAGGCGGGACGATACGAATAATAGTGACGACAACAAACGGTTTGATCATCAATTTTGTAAACGGTTGAGTTGGAATATAATATTTGGTTAGGATGTGGCCAACTTTCTTGTTATTACAAGATATTATTCTCCTTTACCACCTTAGGGCCTTCTTAATAATGATTATACCTCAATTGTACGAGAAATGAATTGGGGCAAAAACCGTTCCATTTCCCAAACGGCTTTTCTTTTTTGTTTACCCAAAGATTAATTAATTAATAATGTGACTGCTCGGGAAACTAAAAATAATAGCAAAATACTTGCGGTTTAGGTATATATGAAAAATGAATTGTCGAAGAGTGTTGTGTACGATATTTAATTAATTTTCTCTCTTGGTGTAAGTCATTTATTTTAGTCACGACCCCGTTGAAGACCGAACAGAAAATGATATTATATAGCATGAGACGATGGGAAAAAGTAAGAAAGGAATCAGAAGGGTGATGTGTGTAATAGTTTTGTTGTTGATGATGGTGATTCCAGAAAGAAACTACAAAAACTTGTATAACGGATGCAGAAAAGTAATTATTTCTTGCTGAAAGTTCACGATGCCCTTCGAATTTGGTATCGATCGCGAAAGTAGGAGATTGGGCAAATTCGCTGGTAATGAAAATTCTACCAATTTCGCTCTACAGATAATTTTACCTTGAACTAACCCGAATTCCATCAGCAGCGCTTGTTGTAAATAATTCGAACATTCCGCAAGAAAGACCTACGTCTCAATGTCCTCGCTTGCACATTCCCATTATATTATTATTATTACTATCATAAAACATATTAAAAATTTATTACAATCTCTGCTTCAAGAAGAAATGAAAAAGAAACGAGCCGAGCACGAAATGAATTGCAAGGCATCCGAACCAGGCGGTTGAATAAATAAGTAAAGAAATTAACTCGAAGAAATTTCCGCAGCTCGAGCATCGTCCATATGATTTTCTGATGAATGTTAATTTTTCATGGCAAAGTACTGTGCGAATGAAACGGAGATGAAAAAGATTTTTTTTTAATCTCATAAATGACTTGTTCCTTTTGTTTTTACGTTTTCCTCATTAAGGTATTATCTTGCAGAATAATAAAAAATGTGATAAACAGGGAGACGAAGACGCAGAAGAAGAAGCGGTAATTCATCGTGCTGAAAAAAGTATTAGAGCCGCTTTTTTCTTTTCTTTTCTCCATCTCTTATTCTCATTTTCCTTTCATTCTGTGGCGAAATACAACAACAAGGAGCCTTTTGTTTGTTAGTTTTCGTGGCGTTATTATTGTTAATAGAAAACTCTTACCGGTTCTAGATGATGCCGTTCTCTTCATCCTGCAGATTTTGTAATTTTCCCAACCGCAATTTGTATAAAGACCATTGTAGATGATGAGTATCTCTGAACTGGAACAATAATGATAAAATAAATACCGAAATGGAACTATGTAGCGGGACAAAATTTTAGAAAATGGCATCCAATTTTATTTACATAATAATTTACAACTTTTACTCAAGAAAACGTATTAAGATAGTTAGGCAAACTTTTATTTATTACCAGCGAATGAATAATTAATTCTGGTGGCGAAATTACTAAGAATAGTTTATCTCGAGATTTTCCGCATTCATTTACAACTTTTTTCCATTATTGTTAAATAGTTTTAACGCATCCGCATACAAACACATTCTTTTAAACGTCAATCAACAAGACGAAACTTCTAAACTACAGAGAGATATTTTAAATCGCCCTGTACATTAGATAATGGTTCGGTCCATCACAATCTACAATTTTTTTGCATTAAATTATTATTTAAACCGCAAAAAAGTACAGAAAATTAAAACAAGAAACGTAAAAAATTTAACCCCCAAAGCTAAAGTGAATTATTACGAATTCTCGACTCATTTACTTTAACGTTTTCTACCCACTTCTCTCCAATTATTTTTATTTCCCTTATAACAAACCATATTTTTTGGTCTCCGCTTCTTTCTTTTAATTCCTAAGTTTCATTGCGAAATAAATTTAATTTGTTATTTAGTTGGTTTATTTATGATTCTTGATGCTTTTTTTTTGGAGAACTACTCGTTAATGAACTAAATGGATTTGAAAAGTTCTCTCTTTGTTAAGCGTTAGAAAAAAGCACACTAGCACAAAATTTGAATATTTTCTCAATTTAATAAATTATTCTTTGTTAGTCAGCGACGAAATTTGCAATTCATGTGCCACGCCTGCATCAAAGGTGCTAAAAACTGTTTTAGAATATAATAATAATGATGGCGATGGTGCTGATGAAGATCAAAAATCGTATAATAACTAATATGAGGATGCGGAATGGTAATAATGCTTTCTAAATTATTACACTTTGACATTGCTTTGCTTTTGCGTTAAATGAATTTTAATACATGAATTTATTATTGACGATCGAGGAAAGGAGTTTAACCTTTGCTTCAAGCTTTCGATAATATCTTCCCGTTGAATTATAACAAGCCCTATCGAATGATAATAATTCATTCTTGTATTCAATGACATATTTTTTCTATTCCTTTTATCTCTTAATCTCGTATCATAATGTTACCGCCCTGAAAGAGGTATCGTCGTCCCCATTCATGCTTTTTTTGTATAGCTGTGTATATATAATTTATACGTTAAAGTGAGTACCCTTGCAAAGGAATAATAAATTATGAGATAAGCCAAACAGTAAAAGGTCCATATCTTCGAGTTTATTAATAAGAGAAATGGATACTGGCAAAAGAAATTAATCTGTTTTAAAATGAAATTAGAATATTCTCAGGTATAAAATAATTCTTTTAATATATTGGATGGATAATAGGAACAAAACGTAAAGGGAAAAAACTGGAAAAATTATTAATTGGCTATTATAAAAGTGATTTACGGTTTAAAGGGAAAACAGTTGGAAAATAACTTGCGAATAATAAACGCTGAACTGTCAGATTTTCGTTCTATGCCCGTAATCGTTGTTGTATGCCGTACAATTCTTTTACCTTCCCTTCAGGAAAAAAAAACTGGTTTAGCATAGAGAGGAAACAAGACCGCTCTGTCGGTCGTTGGAAACTGAGTATTGTGTCCTGCGCCTCCACCACAACATTCCGTTTCTTTTTTTCATTACAACAAAATTTATTTATGGCCTTATGGTTGATGGTTTACGTACGTAGTTTATTATTGCACACAAGCCGAAATGGCACGTAACTAATATGTCATTTATATTGCACCTCGTGCTTTTATTATTACTCCCTCCCTCATTTTTTTAGCCCTTTTTATCCTTGAAGTCCTTGAGATTTGAACAGTTGCAAAAATTTAATATGCCACACACACATACGTAAATATGAGTGCACGTGTAATAAAACGTAAAGAAAATTTAATTGAAATGGAAAAAAAAGAACAGAAGGAAATGAATATGTATGTTCGAAACCAGAAAGAACATTTAGTTTCCACTTTTTAATGTGCGATTTTGTTCTATACGTAATATAAATAGCTAACAAGTTGATTTGTTTTAATCGCTTCTTTTATTTGCATATCAGACTGACTGAAAATATTTGCTTGCGATTTTTCAAACCAAACGAATGTGAACATGGCTGTTTGCGAACCGACCCAGACAGAATCCAATGTTAACTGCATTCATACTTGTTAATTAATTAAAATAAATTATTTTAATTGCTTGTAATTAATAGTAGATGCGGTTTTTTGATAATTCAACGATCGAAATTAGCTCTCGTTTGAAAATATATTTACAATCAATAACATGGAGCTGCAAAATAATTATATTTGATTAACAATCTACTTTAAAATTAATTTTACGTCAGTTTATTTATATAAAATTTATTTGGACACACATTATTATGTATGTAATTTAAAGCATATTATTAAATTCATTTACAGTGTGAATAGATCGGAAGCCATGCAAGTTTTATAGGCATCATCATTAATTATTCTTATGATCCAAATGGGAAACACCACCAAACAATAGAACCAAATGCCAGATGATGAACATAAATGTGCCGAAATGCGCCACTGGATTCCTATTATTGAACATGTATTGTAATTATTTTATTCGGATTATGAAGACTTTCATAATCACTGTTAAGTTTCTTTGCCAAAAATTATACCCATCTATTTGCATTCACATGTACTTCTTCGATGTATTGACGTTCAATAAAGCAAGTTAACGTACATTAACTGTACAAATACGCCGCACCTGGTACATTCAAGTTGAATATAATTTTCCCTTGTTCTTGCTATTTGTTCATGCCGTACTTAAAGGACACACTATTAATCAAATTGTTTTATTAAGCGACGTCCAGCGTTATTTGTTGAACAATTTCAGTAATAACCATCCATTTCCACAACCGAATTTGTTCAATAAAAATGTTATTCAAATAAAGCCAATAAATAGTGAAAATCTATTCAAATCAATTCGAATCAATTTTACGCATGCTAAAACACCGATCGAATGTAACGCAGTGCGAAAGGGAATAATTTACGTTTGCGGTTAATAAAATAGGGTTAAGATTGCGGTCGGAAAAATCACGGTACGCTCGCTTTTTTAGCTATTTATTATTATGGTCAGTCGACCTGTTCCATTCGGGGTATCCCCAAAAGGCGGGCACGAGATCGCTGACGAGATTCAGGGGGAAAATGCCCTTTAGAAAATCCGTTTTGTTAATGTTAAGGCTTCCGCAATACCCTCGTGTAATGTTGTCGTTCTTGTTCCACAATTCCGGCTGTAAAACCTAAATTATCCACTTACCGGAAGAAATGAGGCAGAAGTTCGAAAAGCTGACCAAAGACGATGTGTAACCAATTAAGATAAGTTTATTGCAAGTTGCAAATTTTTGACTGAAGCAAATCATTCTTCAGTTAAACAGGTCGTTGTCCTTCTTTCGCAGTGTACGAGCCCATTTGGGTGGCAATTATTCCTAACGCGCCTGCCTTTATTTCGTCTAATATAAAATTTTCAAAGACTTTTACGTTTCATTTTTCCTTAATTTATCTAAATACAAAGAGGCAAAAAATTAAATGTTAAGATCATTAAAATTTTACAGCAAACTAAACTCCAAACGAATCGCGAAAATGAAGTTCGCAACAAAGACCTCGTTTGTAATTGATGCACGAATTTTAATGTGATAAAAAAGTGTTTTCTTTTCAGAAATAAAAAAATGCGAACAGAATTATAATTGGCATTTATTACAATTTATTTATTTCAAGCCCTTATTTTTTCTTCGCAATGAATGAAATTATCAACAATTTTAAAGAAAACAATTTTGCGAAAATAAAATCAAACTTTTTATAAGACAAGATTTCTTTTCATTTAACAAGCTTTTTTTGAGAATAATAAAAAAAAACGTTCCTCTAAGGAAATCCTTCGATCGTTTAGGACTAATTTCTGATGAGATTTTTTTATTAATGCCCAGTTTATGGGCAAAATTACGCAACGTTTTTCAATCGCGTGCGTACCTTCACATTCCTTCAGCCCTTTCCCTTGTTATCATCTTTCTTTTTCTCGTTTCACCAACAAAACAACATTCGGCGAATGTTTAAAAAGCACGCGAACAACAACAACAAGAAAACAATATTTTCTTCTTGCCCGGAATCTCTCGAGATCTCGGTAAGAATAAGGAATAAGAAGCGGGGAAAGAAGAGATCTAACAAGGAAACGTTACGGACAGAAGAAAAAAATAAATAAAACAGAGGAAGATTCCGCACAAAAAACCGAAGACGAAAAAATAATAATTCTTCCTAAACAAACAGTTTTGAAAGTAATACATCTAGAAGAAAGAAATGAAAGCACCAAATGACGGGGGCGTAAGGAGGAAGAAGGAAAAAAGGATGGAAAGACACGCAGGTAGATGGGATATTCGTGGTGGAAGTAGCAGATTGATGAAAATTTTCATTCGTTTTCATTCTTTTATAAGACTATATAATATATCGTTTTATTTCGAAATGTATCTGTATTTTTATTTCATTTCCTTGCCTACTCCATTCATACGTTTCCTTCTCGTGTTACATCCTTCTCTGTCCCAATTTCATTTTTCATACGTGTTATTTATTAATAATATATAAAAACGTTTCTCCGGTTGCCGTTACATTCAACCACGACCCGTAACGTGAAAATTAAATTTCCTTTGACATCCGATAAATATGGGGGACCGAAGAAAAAAATAGGGCGAGGGTGACGTTTTATTCGCATGGTCGAATGATTGCAATTAAATCGTACGTTAATTGCATGAAATATGTACTTAATTTAAAAGGCAAAAATGAATCGCGGTAGAATAATTAAGTACAATACGACGGTGAATTATGAGCAAATGGGCTCAATTGTAATAATGGTAATAAATGGTGAGACCCATTCGTTTATTAAGAGATAAAAAAGTATTACTTGCAATTTGCAAAAAAAGTACTGGAAAGGTGGACGTTTCATTAAAAATAGATTAACATTATCTAGTAATAAATAATTCATTAACACTATCGAAAAAGGGAAAACTTTTTTATCGTTCGACATTAATTACAATTTAAAATCAATATTTGGGAATTAATTAGCGAACGTGTTAATGAAATGCAATCTCATCGGCGTCGTAATAATAATCGATACATACATTTTGAGCTTGGCAACTATCGAGTGCTTTTCGAACAAGGATAACTTAAAGAAGGCTCTCAGCGTCCGGAAATTTTCGCGTTCAGCGATGAGCTTGTTATAAGGTACGTTCGATAAAACGAAAACTGTTCTAACAAGGATTGTTCGCTATCGAAATTCGCCTAAAAGGAAAACGAAATCACCCATCATAACGTACGAACATCTCTCCGAATGTTATTACGGATAACGACTCTCTAATATGGCAGCTTAATTGATTTGGCTGTAAATGAAAATTAATACGTTAATGCTGGATTTAGTACATACGCACTCGTTGTTCTTGGCGCAATTAAAACCTTTATAACCGTTTAGCAAAATCCGTTGATTATTAAACGAGGAATTGTAAAATTGTAAACCAAAGCAATTAATGCGTAATATTTCTGCATAACCACTCGCTACTGCGTTGTCTATTAGTCGAATTGGCTAAATCAAACATTTAATTACATTAGCGTTCAATACGTGAGTAATAATTGATCAAAAGGTTTAAAAATTAAATTGCGACGAGAACGTAGGCAGAGAAAAGTGAAATAACGTAATGGAGACATGTTCTGCGAATTGCTTTAACATTAAAAAAAGGACTAAAGTACACACACATCTACGGAATCGAATGAATTTTTAACGTGAACGACTGATTATTATTTTCTTTCAATCCATACGTTCTGCTGCTGGTATTTACTTCAGGCGACCGGTATCGGGTGTAGGAGACAAAAGATAAAGGAAAACCTATAAATAACTAATTGAATGGAATGGATTTCCTATCTATCCCTTTGAAGTCTCCTTCTTACCATTTTCTTGCTTTTCTCTCCCCTTTCTCGGATGCTTCCATTTTTAAAGAATAATACGTAAACAGGATGCCAGGGAAAGAGGAACGGTGGCAAACGAGTCGTTCAATTATGTATTTGAAGAAAGGAAACGAAAAGAAATCGAAGAAAGTTTCGTCAATGAAAATAAATATCAAATAGACGTAAAGCAATGAAGGTAACTGAAAAAGAGGTAAGAATTGATTCGCATTCGCAAAATTCCTTCGATTCATTATTCTCATTATATTTACTCCTCGTAAATACGGACACGAGTTTTTTCGTCGTATTATTTTGGCGTCTTCAACCGCATAAATAATACTCGTATTCGATCAAGCATTAACAGAAAGGAACGGGTCTCCTTTTGTATTATAAAAGGAAATTGAAATGGATGATCACGTAAACGAGACCAATTTCATTATTTTAAAGAAACGTATTTCATGCTGTATTTTTTAAAAAAGCAAGGAATTTCTATATTGCTGCTGCAAACGGATTCGTAAAACTGAAAAAAAAAATCCAAATTATCCTTCACATATAAATAAGAATTAGTTCCGCTCGACGTGGCACGTAACTATCGTTAAGTTCAGGAATTTTTCATGTATAGGGACAAAGTTTACGCGTTTCAAAGGAATAACTTTACAATGGATATTGTCAATTTCGTTTAACGAGATTTCCTTTACTAAACACATCGATTTATTTATTTTTGCACGAAGTCAAACATATAAATCTCAATTTATTATCGTCAATTGTTCGCGGTATATATTCCGTTAATAATAAATTAGAGGCAACAATAAAACGTCCTGTTCGCCCGGCTTAACTAATTACATTTCACGCAATTCTATACCGATCGATTTAAAACTGACTCCATTCTTACATCTTCACTACTGCGAATAATATCTATCTGTATCTATTAGTTCGTTATAGCGATCGGAATGTGTATGTGTGTGATAGGTAACAAGGGTTTCGATTTTGATAAAACTTAATTGGTATTGGAATAGATCACATGGTCCATTGTAACGGGGATCTCCATACGTTAAAATAATACGCATAGATTGTATCGTTGGCCGGCACAGACATATACAGGGAATTATCGCAAAACGGTCGTAGATTGTTCTATAGAAAGTCATAAATTATTTGTTACAGTGGATAACTGCCAGAAATGAATATCTATTGCGTTCGCGATACATTAAACTTAATCTCCTTCCCCCATGTATTACATACAATAAACACCGAATGGTAGGGACCTGTTTTAATTGTGCTTAATCAATTCGTCATGAATGCTTTGCGTTTTTTTAATTTTTGTTACATTTAAACGAATGAAAAGATGGTTTTAATTCGCTGATGATTTTAATCCCAACATAACAAAATGCTAATGATGGGCACGCGAATTATGGTTTATCATCATTACATCGAAATACTGCTGCGAATTAATAATTATCGTTGAAAATTAGCGGTTATTATTTATCAAACCATCTGTATGTTACATACGTGCGTTAACAAATAATCATTAATACCTCGGAGACTTTGCTCTACTCAACGCGGGCATTAATTTATTGACCAAATATGGCAATTTCCAAGGGATGAAATATTAACAAAAGGTTTTAAGAGTACGGCGCCGGTAACAAATTTATTATTTATCGTTTCGAATTATCGCCGGCCAAATAGAAATTCAAATGGTAATAATTCGGCCGCACACACACACACACCTACACGTGTTTAGCACGAATAATAATTCTTTATGCTCGAAAGGAATATCGATTTACCGCTAAAACAACAGTAATTACTATTTTAATTAATATTCAAATATTAATATAATTCTCTTTTAGTTTCCAGACTGGGCAAGTGAAACCCGATGGGAAAGTTTTTCGAGCATTCTCTGTTTTATTAATATTGGAAGATTTAAGAGTTAAATTATATCATTGTACTCACTTTAGTCTCCGGCATAATTAAACGAGTGGAATTTTCATAAAATAATCTTTAACGTTGTAATAAAAACCCTATCTTAATATTCGAATGGATATGCCTCATTTCAGAAATAAGCACTGCATAATAACAGGAAATAAGATTCTCCTCCACCATAAAATAATATGTATGAAAGATAATAAAGAAAGTTTAAAGATATTGCGGCACATAATAAAAAATAAATTACTTAAAAATGGATATTTTACGAGGATATGATGTGGGGATGGTAAATAAAAAAAATTTGAAAGTCTTAAGTCTTTATACACGAGTTTCCTTCTTCTGTTGCTGCTGTTGCTCTTCTCTTTCGGTTTGGTTAAACTTTTATTAAAATTACGTTTCTTAAAATAATAATAAAGTTGTGCACGGATAAGAGATATTACTCGGCATATTCATGTTCTTCTAAAGAAAACTCCTTAATTGAGAAAGACCAAATTCCCCATAATGCTAAACACGCGGGCACCCGAGGAAATTCTATTAATTAAATAACAAATTACTAACAAATTAATACTTCATCACTTACTTATCTTTTTCATTGGTAATAATAGAAGGAGGCGGAGGTGGCCAAATAGGAAGATCCCGTTATTAGATTTTAATGAATTTCATTAATTTTTCTTATTTGAGCTTTCACGTTTCGTTTACTTACGAACAACGATAAATGGAGAGAAATGCGAACGGAAACAATTCAATTAATTGTTGATTTGATGGTAGCAAATTGTTGGTTGTACGAATGTGTGTTATTGATGGAAACGAAAATTCTATATCTTTATAGCTTTCTTATCGGGTTTGATCTCGTTACGGCGAAATACTGAGAACAAATGCTTCGATTTTCCACGTGAGAGATTAGATGTAATCGAAAGGTATCAACTTTGTTACGAACCCTTTAAATTAATTATTAAAATCATTTTCCCCTTAACACTAAAATTTCATATAGAATAAATTATGTTTAATAGAAGGTATCAGCGTAATTAGTGCTTAATACATAATACATCAAATGAAAGAACTAACAATTAATTCCTCGTGCAAGATTTTAAACATTAAAAAAGGAAGAACTATAATATGTTAACGCATTGGGTGTTGGTTATTAGCGATAATGCCGAATGGTAAATTGGAATGTCAAAAGAAGTGGTCCATCAAATTAATTAGCGTACACGCTTCAATGCGTTCTCTGCTAGTTCGACTAATGAATAATTGGCACAACTAGTCGTCATTTAATTATAAATGATCAGCTGATGCGACCGTTTAATGGCACTCGAAAAAAAAATGTGTACGTAGATGAGGAATAGAAAATCAATACAAAAAGAACTTAGCGTAATGTAATTGCGAATCGAGGAAAAGTGACTTTGATAACGAACCGAATAAATTTATTGTACCTGCCGTAACGGCATTGCGGTTTATAACACGTTCATGGTTTATCATAAAAGTATTTCTCTCACGACTTTTACGAGGCGCTCCATAAGAGCGTCGTCGCCGGAGTTTCTCGACAAGGATTATTAGATTTTTGTACATAATTTCGTGTTGTAACAACGAGCGTAAATTTAATTAATTTCGATAGTTAATATTGTCAATCGATGTTAATGCGACAAAGGAAATGATAAAAAAGTATATTATTCCTCCATTCGTACGACTTGCACATCCACCACGATTCACATTTTTATAGTTTTATATACCTGTCATAAATTATCAGGAATATACTACATATTACACATATCTCTTCCGCTACTTTTTTATTAGTAATTCCTCCGGCAAATTTATTACTTAATTTGGCATTTTATAACCAAATTAATAACGTAACAAGAATTCGATAGGAGTGGAATCTCTAATAAGTTCAACAGCGAAAAAGCAAATAGTTTTCGTTATCGATCAATTATATGAAGCATTAATTTAATAAAAGTATGTTAATAACATAATATATCTTCAGGGGTATCTCGTAATTTACATATTGCCTCATTAGTACAGGGTTTAGGGAAATAGTATTGAGTTACTTGCAGTCCTTTTCGTAATTTATCTATGAAAAATTTAATTTATCATCATCGTTTTTGCCATTATCGTATTAAATTCTTATAATTTGCACTATTGCTTTTATTTAAATTTCAAACGATAATGAATGAAATTGGGTGTAGGAGTTAATAATCAGGAAATATAATGGTTAATCCCGTATTAATGGGAATAATCCATATCAAACTGCCAGGCTTTAGTTATAACATTATAACGCGTCAATCAATTTTTCAATATTTCTCATTCCATTCCATTGTACGTATTTAAATGATGTTTTATCAAAAAACCTTTTAGTACAATTATACGGCTTTATATACTAATTAAAAAAATAATTAAATAAACCTAAAAATAAATAAATGAAACGCAGGAGGGTGGATATACAAAATTCCGTTATATTACAAATCAATTGAAAATATCTACCATGAACCAAAAAAATATCCTCCTACACGAATTCGATTCTGAATTTTTGCACTGATTTTATTATAAAACCAACGCAATGAAGTTTAGTTCGAAACGTAAAAAAGGAAACTGATTCGTTAGGATATAAAATAAGATACCTTTCCAAATAAAATTCCGTACGTTTAATGAATACGTTTGGGTTCGAATTCAAATTCGCATCAGTACGCTTATAATAATCTATTTTCTTTTACCGTAAGATCATTTATTCGATATACGATACATAGGTGCATAAAATAAACTTATACACAATCCATTTATTTCGTCTCTATCTTGCTGCAAGCCAGAATACACACACGAGCAATCTAATGCACATCATTAATATTCATGCCGAACATATTCCGTGCACACTGATTTAAATTTCATCAATTTTTTCTTTAATATTATTTCGTGCACTCGCTCCTCTAATGCAAGCGATTGCAGTAGATTGAATGAAACGCAAATAATGAAACTTTATGCTGCTTATGGAACATCTTCAGTTACGTAAAATATTAGAGTGAAGATATTTACTTGTTGCTAATGGAATGTTTTCAGTTTTAATATTAATTAATAGTTTATCACATGAGATACACTTAACTAGGTAAGACAATTGGATAATGGATCATCAGCAACATTGCAACATTAAAGTTTAAATGAAATTTGTCAGTCTAAATTCGAATTCATATTGTTATCTAAGTTAAATTTCAATATTAATATTAATTTAACAATATTCATAGGTATCATTTGATTAAGTGATTTGATGGCAAGAGGAAAAATTAAACTCTCGTTTTTTTTTTGGTATTGATTTTCCGCTAAATACCTCTGAAATATAATGGCCATGAAGATGAACCTAAGCGAGACATTTTCTGACGATTGAATTATATTTCCGAATCCATTCTATCAGAGGTAATTACTTCAAACAGAATTAATTTAAAATTTATTAGGAAATTTAATACCGATCGATATTGTTGTGTAAAATGAAGATTCCCCCCGTCTCGGTAAATATTTAAAAAGAATTGTCAAATTATTTCAGCCTCTTTTCCATTCAGTTTCTATGAAAATTAATGGTTTTCGATTTGAAACGTCGACGAAAAAAAATGAAAAGCGCAAGCACTAGTTTTAGTAAATCGGGATTCGCTGAAACCATAACCCGAACGGAAGAAAAAAATTATTACATGTATAAATTATGATGGATAAATCAATCAATCAAAATTGGATGGTGGTTTTGTAATAAAATAACTGGAACGAAAATGGATGTTACTATATCATACACACGAAGGTATGTGATGTATGCAATTTTCAACTACAATTGAATGACATTTTTCATTGACTCTGCCTGAATTCATGGAACAAATTTTACACGTAAAAAGAGAACGTAGTATTAAAAATTTTCCCTGCAAAATTTCCGCTCATTTTTTGCAACTATCAAATAAAATACACCTTCAAATATTACTATTTTTCGAGGAGAAATGAAACCGCCACGTCGTTCGAGAGAAAATATCATTTTTCGACGTTTTACGTCAGGAGACCGTATTAAATTGGTTAAAACCTGTTATTATGCAAACCTATTAATGCTACTTTAATAATGAAATGTGTTTCTGAACGATAAACTTGAAATAAATTCACGTACGTGTCCCGCGAGATTCCTAGTTAAAACTTGTTATGTAAAATAATTATTATTTTAATGAGAAACTAAATAAGTAAAACGGCAGCGTGGAATGAGGTGCAGTACGGCACGTATTCGAAACGGGGGCCTTCCATCCGTTCCCATACCACATCACGGATGGCAACGTGTGTAAACTAGAGCACGAGTGCATTCACGAAAGCATCAACATAACATAACATCTATGGAGATAATAATGTAACAGGCAATGTTTTATGTTGCGGAATTCGCTAGTTCATTAAATACGCGGTTTCTCGTTGTGGTCCGTTTGACCTAGACAACACAACGCCATAAAGGTTAAGTGTTAAGCTCGAAACATTTACCCTACACGTGTTATAGTTTCGGTGCATTTCGAATTTACGTAGAATTAAACGTGGGCAATCTATTTTAACGAATAAAATGTATCGATTGAATCGAGACGATGGGATGAGGGGTCTGTTTTGAGTCCGAAACATTGAGATTCCTCGCAAGTATACGACGTACCTTTTAGTTGTGTCGGGCAACAAAAGTAAAGTAAATCTTCTACTAGACAAGAGAAAAGGCAATGATAAAAGTTAAAGATGTTATAAAACGTTTATTTCTTATAGGATCCTCGATAAGATTGAACCGAGACCGAGTACACAAGAGTAAATGTGTTAACACTTTTTTTAATAAAGCTCCTTTCAATTGAACTGATACACTTCCGACTGTTTCCATCTATCCGTATTATATGTAGAGTACTAAAAATTTCAGCTGAGAATAAAATTTATTATTAAATAAAAAGACTCTCGAATCGTCGCCGTCGCGAAGAACAATAACTAGGAGACGAATGGCAAGACGAGGAGGATAGCAAAGAATGGTAGGGAATAAATAAAGAAATATGCACTTTTGATCTATAAAGTAACGCACTTATACGTTGTAATTCGAAAGCAGTCGAAAGAGGATATAAAGATCTTAAGAATAATAAAACAAACGCCGTGGAGGAAAGAGAACAAAAACAGAAAGAGAGAGAGAGAGAGAGAGAGAGAATGAAAGATAAAGACACACGTCGAGGGGTAGAAGTTGTTGTAAAACTTTTTGCTTTATTTTATAACATTATCCTTACTTTTTTACTGTTTGCAAATCTGCTGAAAAGTTATATTTGCTAGTCTATATTGTACTTACTTAGTGTTTCAGTTGCAGTACGAAGAAGAACGTACATGAAAAGAAAAACGAGATCTGCACGTGTTTGTTTGCGAAAAAAAAATTTTTTAAGGGGCCATTCAATTTCGAATTTTTTTTTCGTCCAAGTCCAACAGACGATTTTATACGTTTGCGTGAATGTAGAAGCAAAGGATTTCAATAAAATGTTAAATTCCAAGCTTTTAGTAAAGGAACTTCATATCAGAATGCCATTTTCACGAATGATATTATGGAATCTAATTAGAAAAAAAGGTAATTCATATCTGTTTCATGAAACTTGTGGAAATAATGCAAAAAGGTCACACGCCAATTATATTTATAATAATAGAAAATCTAGGGCATAACGTAATTGTAAATACGTGAAAGAGTTGTATAAGGTTAGATGGTGAAATAATATATTTTCATACAGCCGACGCTATCGATTTTAATGTCTTCATAATATTTAACATTTATAGTGAGTGTATTCATTTACATTTATTAGTGAATGATAAAATATTTACTATCATTACAGGAAAATGAATGTACGATCATTAGAAATCAATTTATTTCACCAGTGGCTACAATAATAATTTATTAAATAAGTAATTATTTGAGAGTTCCATTTACGTGTATATTGAAAATACAAATAGTTTTTAAATTAATAAACTGAAAGCCATTATGCGTATTCGATTCGTCCGTATTGCTTTTGTCCTCGTGTAATAATTACACGAGTAAATAAATTAGCAGATTAATTAATTAATAGCGATTTAATATAATAATCTTAAAATATATTCCACTTGGTTCGAAGTTTTAAGGAGAAGACTTTCTGCTTTCGGAAATATATTATAATAGGATGCACTATAATAATGACCGTCATATTATTTTACGTAAAACTACGAGTAATAGAAGGGTTGTTGTTGTTGTTGATGTAGAAGTTCTTCGGTGGTGTTTGTTGTTAAAGGATTTTCTTTCTCTCTCCATTTTATACATCACTACCACCAACAAAAGCACGAAACAACATCACGGCGGAACATGCACACACAAAAGGGGGCAAATCTTATCTTGTACGGTGAGAAACATAGCAGAAAATTAGTTAAGGATTATCTGAAAGATTTACTGGTTGGTAGGTTCCACTTTTTCTCCTATTTTTTTGTTTCTTCCCACATACTATACACACGTACAATATAACGACGAATAAAAACAAATAAAGAGGGCAAGGTTGAATGAGAAGGCGCAAAAAATATAGCCGGATATTTATAATGAAAAGGAATCGTTTCTCTTTTCTTTGCAAAAATTATTACACTAATTAACTTTTTTCTTCTTGCGCTCGCATTTGCTCGCTTCTTGTTTCGAGATGATTATTATTATTTAGAAGAAGTATACAAAGGAGATTATTGCGCTTAATAATAATTTTCCTTTGTTAATTAATACTAGTTTTCTCCGTGTACTTGAAAGTTGGTGTAACGTGCATTAAACTTTTAAAAAGACATTCTCTAAGGACGGAAATGAACACTTTTTAAAAACATAAAAAAATCATTTACTTAATGCCAAGCAAAGTTTTCTTCGTGAGCAGTAAAACTATGAAGAATAATCAACAAGTACATTCGAAAAATTTGTTTAAAATTTAGCGTCCGCTATTTATATTTCAACTTGCACAGACTATTTCATTGCTAAAGTGTGTTCGTTCATCTCCTTCGATTAAACACTCCGACACTTCTGCAAACTTCGCCGAGAGTGAAACAGATTCGTCACATTTAAACTTAATAGTTTTGATGTTTGGAAGTATGGCGGCAGAAATAAATAAATCTTATCTTAGATTTCCGCCTTTAAAATAGCAATTATCCTACCCTCGGGCATTTATACCACTCGAATCCATAATGACGGCATTAAATCTCGTTTCAATTACACTAGAAAATGTTAATCATTTACAATGGCATGCTACCGACTAAATAACTCCGAATACGAATCGCTCCATTTAACAATTAACTTGAAATTCTTTTTACAAGCGAAACATTTAATTGCGTGTAAAATATTAAAATGCGTACGTGTATAAATAATAATAATAAATCTTATTTAATAATTTAATAAGTACAAAATTAAATATGTATATACACCGTTCAGGAGTTATAAATTACAGTCGTGCAACAGCACTGGGGGCTGTGTTGTCGCCGTTGTTGCTAATATTAAATATCATATCGTTATATTATATTTTAAGTAGCTTATCAGTATCAGTTACTTCACAACAACCAGCACCAGCAGCAACAACAACAATAACAGCAGTATCAAACAGCGAGCGGAAAATTGTATGGGGATGCGTGATAATAATAATGATATCAGAATGAAATGTATGGTGGATTGCTGAAACGAGTTAAGTAACTAAAATCGTGTAAAAACTTTTAAATATCAATTTACTACCAAGTTATTACTGTTACTTACTACTCCGTCTGTTGTTTATGGTGATATTTTAACTTAATAATAATAACTAATTTCGCAGCGAGATAATAAACTTTCGTTTGTTCCATTTAATAATTGTACCGCAAAATAATTAAGCACCGTCTCGTACGCTTCGAGTGCAAAAGATGGGGAATCTTTCAATGAGGAATTTAATTAAAATTTATTGTGCTTCATTCTTCAAGCCGATTCGTTATGATAATAGCGAGAGGAAATGTAATAAGGGCTCTAGGACGAATGTAGTCTTCTATATGTTTTCTTATATTTCTTTTTGTTTGCTCTCTGGATAAATATGACATTTTATTGTAGCAAATAAATGTAAAAAATGCGATACCATCTTTATAGGCTTTCTTCCTTCTCAACGTTCTTTCTCCCCTATTTTCCTTATTTTATTTTTGGTTCTCGCTTTGTTATTCGTCTTCTTCCTTCAAATTGGTCCTGAAATAATATATACGATTTACGGAAATTGTCTATCTTTTATTTTCCCCCCGCAAGTTCTTTCCGCGTTCTTTTCTCTCTTCTTCTCGATTATTGTTGTTGTTATTGTGCAATACAATTTGCTTTCTATTTCGTTAAGAGTCATTCTACACGTTTGCAAGTCTATTTTTTGCTGATGCTATCGCTCGAAATTTAGATGATCTCTCTAATTCGTCGACGGCATGAATTAAATTTAATGCCAAACAATTAGTAGGGGCATCAGAAAAAGATTACAATGAAATAATAATTTGACGTGCTTAACCCCGATGCAATTAAGGCCATTATCCCCCCTTTACATATAGATTAATTAAGCTGTGCTGTTATATTACAGCATCTCTGAAACTGTGTTATATATAATTAGAGTCATAATTGAGTAGAAATTTAGATCGATTTGTTAAGTTTCTGGTGCCATTACGAAAATGAAAGGGCGCCGCAGAAATGTTAACGTCAGCAGATATTATCTAATTACGACGATTAAAAAATAAAACGAATTGCTAATTAATGGTGCAGTTTAATTAATAGAAAGAATGTAGTCGCCCTCCTCGCTTTTTCCGCCATTGTAAGCAAATACGCTTTTTAATAAAGTTCGAAATCGATTGGAAAGTTATTTAAAGCTTGTAGAATTTTTAATTTTTTCCTCGCTTTTTTTCCTATGCTTCGTTTAATCCCGTCCAATTGCCAGATATCGATAGGGAGAGCTGCATAACTATAGATAGAACACTATTACAAACCGTATTTTTTTTGATAATCCTCGCGTTATTAACTGAGTACAATGATCGCTTTTTTGTTTCTGTATCAGGATTTTCGAATTTTCGCTGTTGACTTTTCGGCGTTTTAAATTTTGATTATTTTCTAGACAAATCCGAAATAATTAAAAATTCTCTGCTGCCATAGTTCAAGCGCCCGGGGAGGAAAATCAATGCGGATAAAGAAATTGAGTAATCTTTTTCGCGGATGGCGGCACGTAGAAAATAAAATCGTTTATTGTCGGCGATAAAATGCGAGGATAAATGTACCGGCTATACTTTTGGTATTCTAAAAGCAAAAATCGATTGATTTAAAATGGATTTGTTTTAATAAAAATGAATAAAACACGTTTGACGTGCTCTCTGCCGCTTTATGTGTGTACACACGTGTACATTTTTTATCGTGTTTTGTGATAAAAGCAACGTCGAAATATCCTCCACATATCCCCCAAACGTTATTATATGATTGATTCTAACGTTAACGCATTCGATACGTGTGTGTACCTACATATATTTACCTAAACACCGCATGTTTTACATGAATAAACGTACATTTTGTCATGTTCCCATTTCCTGAATCGATATTAATATTGTGCGATGGAAAAAGGAATCGTGCCAAAATAAGGCGAAAACAAAGCTTTGGGCGAAACAACAATGAAAATAGAAAAGAACTTCGCTCGTTTTTATCGAATTTTCTTGTAATTGAACGTCGGAAGAAAATAATAAATTTTATAGACTAATTATATGTAATTAAAAGCACAAAGTCTTCGATATAATCCCAGAATAACACGAATCGTTACCATAACCGAAGAAAATTTAATTGCCGCTATTCTAATCAAAATCCAAGCGCCACGTAAACAATTATTTGATCAAAAAATTTTGCACGACAGCTTTCGTGGTCTAATAAAAAACGGAAACTTTATCGCGGTTTTCCAATTTTCCACGCGGTCGTGTTATTTCATTTTCGTGTTGCCTGCATTCAGAAATTATAATCTCGAATGATACATCATTCGTTTCGGGTCGACATTCGTAACAAGGTGAAATGCTCATCGCTCATCAAGTTGATTATTTTGATGCGAAGAGAACGTAAAAAAGAACTTATGTCAGAATTCAGCTAAATACTTGCGCTAAAATAGCGCTGCTTGTAAAAAATGTTGGCAATTTCGTGCGCCATTATTGCGACTATTTCTCATTTTGAAACCGTTTCGTTTTTTTATAGTTTAGATAATAAACGTCCATATATTTTATCATCATCATCAAGATAAATTTAAGCGCAGGTGTTGCATTTGTCCATCATAAAATAAAAGGAGAAACAGTACAAAACCGTGCAATTTTTTATACGTGTTTCGAGATTGTTGTTATCGTTTTTCGAAAGCGAAATACGAAAATTTTGCACCGCAACCAAAAGGAAATCCATCCGTTTAATCGTCTCCCACGTTAGACGCGAACAATCTGCAAAGGATTTATGCGAAAAGAGTTTCCTCTACCACATTATTCAATTATAATTGCTTTATTATACAAATCTGTAGTAACGAAATTAAGCTCAAAAGAAGAATGGAATACGAGCTTTAGAGCCTCCACATTTGTTTAGTACGAACACATAGAGAGAAAAAATTAATTTAAGTTGTTTTAACCGACGAGGAGTACGAAAGAGAGAGAGAGAGAGAGAGAGAGAAAGTGAGTGAGAAAGAACAATCGAGGAACGAAAGGAATATAAACTTTGTCAATTTCGTTTGCGTTACACTCCACTTCTCCAATGGTAACATTTTCATCTTATTTAGCACAGATAGAAAAGAACAGACGCAAGAGACGTTCGCCCGCTCTCCCTCGTTCTGACTTGTCTTTCTGCGGTAACTTTTTATGTTACGGTACATTTTCGTCGAATACGAAATAAAATGTGAAATTATGAAACAAAGATATAACGAAAATATGTGAAAGAATAAACGAGCTTTTCGAAGTAATAACACGTCCAATATGTCAAAAAAGTAGAGGACCGGAATGAGGTGAGGGAGAGGAATAAGATGGAGAAAGGCAACAATATGCTGCGACTACCTCGCTTTAAGGCCTCTTCTTAACACTCATACATCCATCTGTATCTTACGTGTATGTATATGTTCCTTAGACATCTTTGTGTGTTTGTGTGTGTGTGTGCGTGTGTTTGTAATTTAATATCGAACTTATAAAACAAAAAGAGAATAGGATAGGAGAAGGAAAATCAAGGTTTTATGGTGATAATAATAATAATAATATTGGTTCTCTTTCGTGTTTCATATTACCTGAAAAGAGGAGCGTTTAAATTTTTTTTATCCATCCCCTCGTCTCCTTTTATATGTGTAACATCTTATTATTATTATAGCGAGTGAATAATACAATATATCAGATATTCGTTCTTGCTCATGCACCAAGAGCGCCGTCGGTGTTTTAAGTCGTTCAGGATTTTGTACTTTTGTGCACATATCTTTCCTACGACACCCTTTCAGCATAATTTTATATTAGGTATATTTCAGGGATGGCGAAATGTGGAATGAAAGGAGGAATACGAAAATTCTACATTTCATCTAAACCCCTTGTACCTTTCAAATTTAAAAACGAAGAGCAAGAAAAAGCAAACGGAATTGGATCTTTCATATTTACGATTTTATCGCAAAAAAGCTGTATCGCATATATAAAAAGAAGCGAGAAAGTTTCAAAAAATATTCAAATTAAGTTCCACTGACCTGAATCTTTTCGATCGCTTCTTCTAATTACGGCGCAACGCTTAATTACGACGTGTTAGCAGAAAGTCAATCAAAATGTTCGACACACTAGAAAGTATTAGTTAGTGTCAATTAGGATTTAAAACTAATTAAGGAAATGTTCAGCACTGTGCGGGAGGTTCGAAAGTTTACAAACACAAAACACAAAAATAAACTAAAATTAAAAAAATAAAACACTTGCGACTGCAAAATTCGTAACAACGATCGGTCTATTAAGAGTAACTATTCCTTTCTGTCCTTACTGTTTCTTATAGCGTTTGTCGTGTATTTGGTGAATGGGAAACCGCGCGATTTCGTCGCCGATTCGCTCGATATAGTGGGAGCTTTCGGGGGAGCTTACGCGTCCACGTTAAACGAAAGCGCACTGCCGAATCTCGCAACTACTACCACTAGCGTCGGTCCGTTGACGTCTCGACGGTGTCGGCGGGACACACGAGGGACAGGTGTGCAACATAAAAGGGGGGACGCATGCGTTTTTTGCCGGTCTCCCCCCAAAAAAATAGGAGTATAAAAAAATAATATTCGAGGAATTGTGAAAGACAAAATGAAACGAAACGAATTCATGCCGAAAGCTCGAGGACTCCTTTAACAGTACCCACAATAGTACGGAACAATGAAATATTATAATAATTTACCATTCTCGAAATACTTTTCCTTTGTAAATAAATCGCCAGGAAGTTTCCCCGAAATTCCTTTAACAAAAATCTGGAAAAACTCAAGCGAAATTCAAATTCCTCGAGCAATCACGATTTTTCATGATCTTTACAGTTTCGTTGTTTAATAGCATTCCGAGCGAGTAAAGAAAATTAGCGTGCCATTAGACCAGAAAAAAACTTTTCAGCTTATCTTATAAAGAAATTTACACGCACGCAAATTAATTAAAAGCTCGAACGAATTGTGTTATTTGCGAGCGGTTTCGACTTCAAAGGTATTCGGGCGAAGAGCAAATTAGTTAAAATGAAGAGCAAAAAAAATTAAATTACTGTTTACAGCAAACAATTACAATGAGGAATAATCGAATCAGTCAAAAAGTAAGGTGAAACCTATCCAAATACTACATATCCATCCATACGGTTGCACAAATACGCCGTTCGAGATTATCGTAATTGAATGCGGTTTAATTCGATTACAAAGAATATCAAATCGTTTAATGAATTTAATTTACTTTAAATCGATTAATTCTTCGGCCGTAAATACACAATAACGGATTTAATTACAAAACTGAAACAATGTCAGTGTTTGATTGATTTATTCACGTTAGAGGTTCTTTCCTTTCGAAAACCAACTCTTTTTAAATTGAAACTACAAATAAAACTATAAACTAAAAAGTGATAATCGATCTATATTAAATTTAAAATGATAGTATGGATTATCGGTTAATGTAAGTGGAGGAAATAGTCACTGCAGCAGTGGGTTAACTACAAGCTTAATTATACCGAACAACCCCCTGAACTACTTCTACCCTTTCACCCAGAGATTTTAATAAGCCGCGTTGCGCCTGCAGGTAGAAAACGGGCCCTTTGCCTTCGTGAAAGTATCCTCGTTGATAAGAGCAAAATTTTCAAATATTTCACATGAGAATTACCTTCTTATTTTAATTATTCTACGCAACGAGACTTTGTTATAATAAAACGCTAATGGATAGGAAAAAATAAGTCCTAAAATTTAATCGAAATACATTTACCTGTCTGTCCAAATATGTGCACACATCGTACTGAAGCCCATCGTTTCATCAACAATTTCAGTCGACTATCGCTATTAATTATTAATTAATAATCTGAAAGACCCTTCGTTTTCGTTAACCATGGCATCATTCGTAACCCTCGTTTTTCCTATTAATTAAATATCGATGGGAGGAAAAATATTTATCCAAAGGAGAAACAATGACAGTTAATTAAAGGCTAAAACGATAATATAAATGCTACAATAAATAAAAACCTTTCATTCTCATCCGTTATATTTATTTCCAAATGTTAGTTTAAAATGTTGATGTGCGTCATATCAGGAAATTACTTTTATTTGTATTTATTTGAGGGTATAAATTTTATAAATTTTTATTATTTCCGGGGCACAAACGGGCAAAATTCCTTAAGGATCCTCCATTCTGCCGTAAATAAATGTTTTATTATTTAAATTATACCCAAACAATCATCCACGAGAACAGAGTAACGTAAATATTTTGCCTTAAAATAATAATGGCTCGTAAGAGACAAACATGTTCGGCATTATTAATAAATTTCCGGATGTTGTTGCTCAATTTTTATTTTATTTCCCACTTTTTTCTTTCGTTTTGCTCGTCGAGCCACAAAATACATTTTGTATAACGAGAGAAGTAAAATTAGTAAGTGATTTTCACGTATATAAATGTATCGATACACGGATATAAAGCTAAGGTAAGGCAATAAGGATAAAAGAATTGTTTTCGTTAAAAGGAAACGCTTGTGTGTCGAAGGCACTGTAGAAAAGAAAAGTGTATATATATTTGAAAGGAAATAGATTTTAGATTGAAACGTATCATTATTTTCTCTATACGTATTATTGGGACAAGTGGGAAAACTTTTATTATCTCGGTATAAAAAAAAGAGAGTAAGAAGTGTGCGTGCGACAAAAAAAATATATATAAAAAAGCCAGTGAAAGGAAAGAGAAGAAGCGAATATTCCCAAAGCACTAGGAAAACGGAAACGCGTAGAAAACCCCACCGCAAGCTTCAATAAAATTTATCACCATTTAATAACGTCGAAATAAAACGGAGACAAATTCTCGTTACTGTTTATGTTTCGCTTTGTCTTTCTCCGTCTTTGTCTCCCGCCATTTTATAAGCACACAATCCTCCTTTTATTTTCAGGTTGTATTGAATTCTTTCAGCACATCATCAACATCATTGTTTCATATTTCGCATATACGAATCTGCTACGTTATCTGCATATGTTTTGATATTGCAAAACATTCCACGTCTTCTATTCGCTTTATTAGATTTGTATATGCTCTTTCCTGAAACTTATTTTTTCCTACATAACTTACGCGAGTTCGACCATAATAGTACACGTTTCTTTTTTCAGCGTGGCTGTTACCGCAAATATAAAATATTTGCAGTCACGTTGTGAAAAGATGAACAGAGCGAGAACGAAAAAAGGCATTTCCTTGCAAAAATCTTAATACCCAATTCACATACCAAACGTACTTCTGCTTATTGACCCACAAAACCGTATTAAATCAACTTACTATTGAGCTATTTAAGATTTCTTTTTTATGGTATTTATTTTCAATAGATTGGAAGATATATAAATGAAATTGTGTGTGCGAGAGAAAAGGACAGGAAGGGAAGAGAGGAAAATCTATGTTGCGGTTGCGAATCGTGGTAGCACATATTAATGGAACTCGGTTCCCTCACAGCAAGTTTTTCATCAATCCAAAAAGAGAAAGGATGCGAGCGAGACGAAAAGAGAAAGAACGATGGAAAATTCGTTCAGTTTCATGTGAAAAATTTCGTTCTTCTTAATTTCTCCTTTTGGTGCTTAATCCATTTATCATATTGTATTGGAAACACGTAATACGATACGATATTAATCTTAGGAGCATGATTGCAATTTTGGGCTTAATCAACATGATGCTCTAACTTAAACGATACACTGTTGAAATTGAATTTTGCCAATTGATCCAATCTAGCAGAAATTGTCCTCTAATAAATCCCAATTAATCGCTTTGCATTGTTTAATATTTTGCTTATCTAATTGAATAAATTAAACTTTTATTTAAATTTTATTGCTGTAGCTTTTATAAAAAGTTTTATTTTCTTGCCTCCAGTTGCTTATATGGGAATTAATTTTTCAAGATGCTCAATGCCACGCTAATATTTAATGTTTACATACGCCCTACACAACATTTAATTTATCATAAATATTGGAATTATGAACATATTTTCTAATGTTAGAATTAAGATCAACTTTATTCAATTTTTTTCTTGCAGATACCTTAAAAATATATCGTAAACGCTGAAGAACGTTACAAAAGCCAACAAAGAACAATTTTTGTTGTCCAACAGAAACTTGCGTAGTAAAAACCTTTTGTAACATCTCCTTGATATTTTGCTCAAGAGTATCTGCTTAATTTTAATGTATACATTTACTTAAAATAGCACAAAGAACAACAGCGTTCTCCGCGTTTTATTATTATTGTTTCGTGTTTATGAAGTACACGTTCCTCTAATTTTACATGTGTGGCATTTTTCTCGTGCCAACCTACACGCGTGTCTTCCTTTTTCCATTCCTCGTGCCTTTATAAATATTTAATAATAATTCTAACAAAATACATATCAAACAAACGTTAGAATAGCGTTGAAGAACGTAATAATAATAATTGTGTTCCTTTAGTGCCTTTGTAAGCAAATTCGTATAGCGGAAAACTTGAAATTCTCACTACACGTGAAATATTATAGTCTTGTTCCTTCGTCTCGGCGCCTTCCTACAAAAACGCTTATAGTGTAAGACATAAATAATTTTAACATTAAAGTATGTGCATTCGTTAAACTGACGTATAAAAGATAATAAAAGGCGATACGATGATGAGACGAAAGTAATGAAACCGCCTAAAAAATGAAAAGTAATCAACGAAAATGAAAATTCATAATTTACAGGTTAACTTTATTATAATCATTATTTGTTAATGATGATGATAATCAAAGTTAAATTATTCATAAACGTGATGGATAATTCTAATATTATATATTAAAAGTGAGCGAGAGGGTGAGATTGAACTGAATTTCATACAACAAATATTTTGTTGGCATGTTAGTTGTTGAAGTTAATTTCTATAAGAGAAAATACGTTGTCTTACTCTTTGTTTCCTCCGCCTCTCTTCTTCTTCTTGGCGGAGCTATGAATAAAATAACGTTATTTGAATATAAAGCTCTCGACGCTTAATTTATGCCAATACATTAATTTCGCAATACAGCAGGTCTGAACTTAATTGTCACGTTAAAAGAAGAAATTCGTTTTGCAATTATTAAGAACATCTTTATTAATGCCTTACACTTACTTTCGGTGATGAGGAATAAACAAGGGGGAAAAGAAGATCGCACGACTTCCTAACAATCACGATCAATAAATAAATGTAATAACGTTTTGCATTAATTTACGAAATTTATTAACACTTATCGTTAATAAATTGAACGTTATCAATGAAATATTAATTTAAAAGGGCGAATCGGGGGACAAACGCATTATATTATTATTATTACTAACTGATTATATTTCATCCCCTATAATATAGGTTACCAACGGAATCGATGATTTATTATTTATTCGCCACACCCAAACAGATATTAACGAATTCAATTAAAACTTATTAAAACTTACAAAGAAATGTACAAGTTCAACAGGAACGATCATAATAACAATTCGTTTCCCTACAAAATAAAACTAAGAAAGAAAACTGTTAACTGGTAGTTAATAGATTTCATTTGATTGGAGAGCGACATAAAGCTCATGTCTCTATATGACTGCAATGGAACGTCAAATAAAAGGCAAAGAAATGCCATTGAAGTATACAAATGTAAAGCGATGTAACGAAAGAGAGAAAAGCCCAGAGCGACAACAAACGTGACGGACATGAGAATTATATTCCGTTAATTACATATGTACTTACGCTTTAATAAAATATTTTTATGATAAAAAATGTCGTCGCAAACGCTTAGGAACAGCAAAAGAAAGAAAGCACGAGCATGTGAAAAGTTATAAAAATTTTGGGATTTAGAGATCTCTTATCATTGATATCGTGCAATAATTAAGTTTCGTTTAATATATTATTAACATAACAATTGGTTTGTAAACTATAACGTATATATACAATAATACATTTGAATTTAATTCCTATTCATTCTCTTGTGTGCATGTGTTCATTGTATTCGTACTAAAGAAGAAATAATGCTTGGAAAATTATTTTAATTCCAAGTTCAGGTTAAGGTGTTGCTGTTATTGTTACAAGTGCCACACAAATTTGATAAATTACTTATTTTTTGCTCGTTACTTTGATAACTCGGTTTGTTTGTCGAGCGATATAAACGAAGTGATAAGGTGAAAGAGAAACGCTTACATTCCGTCCAAATTGAGTTAGCGCTCAACTTTCTTCGCTACATTCATTTCTTTTATTATTACTCCTTCGGCATTAATTTTATAAAGTAATTATCGAACACGCCGCAATCTTTTTTATTCGCGTGCAGTCAATTAAACATTTTAATTCAATTACATGTAATTTAAGCAAACACTGAACAAGAAACATAAGGAACTCTTTCGCACTTTAAAACGTTTCTATCCTTACCTAATTTCGCACCACGTCCACTATATTAATCGTCGCGGTATTCGAGAAAATCCGTTCCTCGAATAGAATAATTTATCATGATAGCGTTAGTCTTTCGAGAACGTGGCTGATTAAAGCGGGCAACGTGGGTGTGGGCGAATTTAAAAGATCTGCATGGGCTCGAGGTTCGCGCAAGGGATGTGATGGGCGACGATCGAGACGAAAAAGAAGAAGCAATCGGTCGTGGGTAGGAGACTTCGATGGCATTTCCCTCGGCGTATTTACAATTGGAGCTGTCATGTCATGCTATTATTATCGTCATCATCATCATTATTATCATTACCATTGCCAAGTGGTAGGCGCTAATGAAATAGGGACGCGTAAATGCGGTTGCACCAATTCTACGTGAATCTCTTGTACCCCGGTGACTACTTGAGTAATAGTAGTGGTAATAGTGGTTGCGATAGTAATGATGATGATACCGAATGGCAAAAGGGGATTGCTCAAACTCGTTCGTTTCTCATTTAGAAATTTTCGCCATTGTTGTTGTTGCTCGTGCTGCTGCTGCTGGTTTCTCCACTCTTGTTATGATTATCGGAATTAAAGTGGCTTAACATGACACGTCATTCGTATAAATGAGACGAGGATGCCATCCAACGGTTGATCCATTAAATTTAATTAATGACTTAATTTATTATTATTCGTCATCGTCAGCGCGTCTTCGTGCTCTTCGCCATTACATTTCCTCGCGACTGATCTCATTCTTATGTACCTCTAACCGCCGAACCGACGGTTGGTGTTCGTTTACGTAAACGGGGCTAAAGAAGTTTATTAGGTTTAATTATTGTGCTTAAGGCAATTAGAATAATTTCGTTTTTGGCGAATGCACTTTTGAAAATGGCACACACGAAAGTAAATTAACTTACATGCAACAACGTTTATAATAATGGTAAACCGAAAAGAAGGAAAAGTGGAGGGTAGCGTTTTTGCAATTTTCACGTTTTAAAATATGGTAGATGACATCGATCGCAAAAGGAAATTCTTCTGTACATCATGTTACGGTGCACGCGCTCTTTCATTCCAGTCTCTTGTGCGAAACGGTGTTAATTGATAGAAATGTACGCACACAAAAGGAAGCCCATTGGAAATTTATACTTGAACGTAATGATAATAACGACGATGTTGATTATGATTATAATGATGACCATTCAATAATTAAAAGTTTAATTGAATGCCATTGCGAGCGAACGACTTCAAAGGCTTGCGAGGTATAAAGGATTCCCACATATTTAATCATATTCGCAATATTAATAATATGCTGGTACACAGTCATTCATTAGTCAATAAATTGTTTGCAATAATTAATCGGTCGTATTAATCCGCATACAACGATAATCTAAGTAAATTATTTTCTATGAAAAAACAATCAAATAAATTAAATTATAACCGTGTAACGTACAAACGAATTGTGGCAGACAGAAATTTAGAATAAATTAGGAACAAAGTTGAAATTATAGCAGAGTATTTCTCTAATGGAAATTTGAACTTTTACAATGAGGCTCTTCGTTACTACCGGCACAACAACAGGAGCAACAAAATGAAATGAAAAAAAGGGAAAAGAAAACGGTTTCAATGTTTTCATGAATAGAATTGTATATATACGTTTTTGTGCAGAGGGTTAGTTCGGCGAGGCACGAGAAGAGCAAAAAAAAATTGTAGACGAAGAAAAAGAATGAATACCAAAAAAAAGGGACAAAAGAATAAGACGAAGAAGAGGAACGTTGGCCTATATAGATTCCCTCTCGAGTAGCTACTAAAACCAAGTTCTTTCGAGCATGCAAAACACTTTACTTTCATATTTTCTATAACGCGGGGGAACGAAAATAGAAAGAGAAGACGGAGGAATATGCGTGCAGGAGGAGGACGAAGACCAAATTGGAATGAAAAGAGAAAGGAATCTATTCTCTTTTAAGTTTAATTGAACGGGATATTTTCTTTTTTGCCTTATAAATTTGAAAGGAAACTCTTTTTGCTTCGCTCTCTCTCTTTACTTCTAGCCTTCCTTCTTGCCAATATAGTAATATTAGTATATACCGGGCGTTATTAGTGTATTACAAACCGTTCATTGTGTTTAATAAGAATAGGGAAACCACCTTCCTTATAGACAGCATTGAACTTGATTGCTTCAGCAATGGAAATTGACTTTGCTTCGTTAAAATAGCTGCAAAAATGTTGTTAAGGACTCGGCTTGGAAATAAAATTGAATTTCGGTATAAGGAATTTATTTCTGCTTGTTTAAAGATTGATTTCCTCTATCCATTTTCTCCCCATTTCCATTTTGTTGCAAAGAAAGAAGCAACGCGATGGAAAATGCGTTCACGCAAATTATATTTTTATTAAATTCGGAAAAAGAGTTTAGAATAAATCGTAGGAGGAAACCAAAGGTGAAATGGGCCTTAATGTAGGACGAAGTATCCCGCTTAATGGTATAATCGATTTCATTAGAATCAAAATTCCGCCTATTTAGCGAGGCATTAAGTTCGAATGAGATACATTTTATTATTACGAAGCGTTTCTGTATTACATTACGTTTAGGCGAGGAGCAAAAAGATAGACGGAGGACGTGGCAGAGACCGAGGGCGACCTGACTGAAAATTAACCGTTATATAATTCCATTTAGCTGTGGGAAATCTGAAACATGACGTAATCCCCAGTTTTAACTAACAACTTCTACCTTCACCGTTCTTTTTTAAGTATTCCGCCATCTCGCTCTACCTCTTTGCATTTCTCATCAGTTCCTCCACCTCGGCGTTCTCCTCCGCTGCATTCGTCCCAACATTCACTCTATTAACATTTATATTAAAGCTTTATAAAATCTTAGTTAAATAAAACTAAACAAAGCAACGAAGACAAAACGAAGATAGCGCAGGAGGAAATAAAACGTGAAAGTGTTTGCCCAGTGCCTTTATTATTCTATTTTTGCTTTTTCTTCCTTTTTTGCAGATGGTCCTCGTTCCTCATCAACTCGTGAATATTTACAATTAGATTTATTTCGCTTCGAGCATGAGTTAACGCCGTTTCTTTCCCATTGTTTGCTTTTCTTCTTCGCCAAATCGTCCCGCTTCTCGCCCACTATTTGCAGCATTATTAGCACTTGCCACTTTTCCTATTACGTCGCATTTTTTCCCTACTTTTCATTCTAATGGCACAACTTTCCCCATGAACGTAATTCAATTCATTTCCCCATAGACATGTAATATTCCTATCAGCTATATGAAACGCTAACCCATCTTCCGCCGTATAGGTATTAACATGCGTCATATACAGCCGTAATTCGAAGCGAGGGGTGGTTTTAATTGTGTAACGTGCCAATCCAACAGACACGCGATCATACATTAAGATACACGCTTTTAATCTCGTTTTGATGCCAACTTTCCACTCCAAATTCATGCCACTACGTTCAAAACGGTTCCCCATTTTATTTTGCTCTAATAAAATTACGTCGAATTGATTATGGGCTTTGCGAGTAAATGCAATCGTACCAGCCGTAATAAGATTTAAGGAAAAGTTTAGTGTAGCGACGAGGAAAAAAACGAGTACGGAGAATAATAAATTCGAGGGGCAAACTAAAAAGTACCTAGCCACAAATCAGAAATAAGTCTGTCCCACTAGAGGTTGGTCTGCGAATTTCCCTTCGATTTTCCACGACGAATAATAACGGGACGAAAGCGAAAGAGGAAGAAGGTAATCCAAGTGTCGTCGTTGCGTTTGTTTTCGGATAGTTTTGCGGTAAGGAAAATGTGATTTTCCCTACCGAAGAGTTGCAGAACAGGAAGAAAACAACTAGACGAAATGTAGGTACGCTACGGTAACGGTTCAAGAGTAGGTTTGCAAGAGTTGGAATAACAACGAACGATGGAAGGTTCCTGATCAAATTTCTGCAGGATTCGCATGTAAATAAATATAATGAGTTGGAATCGGGAAAGAAATGCTTGGGAAGTTTGACATTCTATAACGAATCGTAAATTGTTATCATTGTTAGAAGCATAAAAAGCAGCCTCAATTAGCTATTCGACGGATCTGCTCTTCTCGTCTAAACTAGAGGACCAAAACTATTTTCGCTTTATGCTCGTATATGTGTAATAAAATGCAAAAATATTCAATTAAGCTCACTTTAATGGATATACCAACAATACGTTCCGTACGGTATAAAAGTTAGTGGGTAGGTAGTAGCTTTTACTTAGCTTTTTGTCCGGATTTTACGACATTAACTCTCCATCATCTCATCCCACCTACCATAGCATTATAACGTATTCCTGTCCATTTATCTCTTCTTTTTGCTCACCCGTGTTTGTTTTGCTACGTTGAAAATCAAAATAATAAAATATTTTGAAAAGGGTTCAACCTTTACAAAGGGACACACGCCGCTACTTAGTTTTTTAATCGTCTATTTTATTATTATAATACATTGTCGTAATACACTTCTTTTGCATAACAATACCGGTTGAAAGTAGTTTAAATTTTTTTTATTGAAATTGAAAAGACGTTTTTCAGTCGCTCGTTAACGTGGCGTATAAAGTAAGTTTATTGACTTTTTGAAATTACGTTCGTCCAATGGATGGAATTGAACGTGTGAATGAGATTGAAATTGGAATTAACGTCGAGGCCAAAGTTTGTTCTTCGGGGCATGTTTCGTTTTACGAAACGTTTCCATTCTTCTAAAGGATTCCTGAAAATGACCGCAACAGGGACGTACCATATTTTAATCATTTCAAAATGTTTTGCCTCTAATATTTGTCCCACGCATATATTTGATATTTTCTGTAATACTGGACAGTTGTACTGGTTATTTAGCAAAATCTAATACGTGCACAAATATTGTTGAATGTTATAATACGGAATATTCCGAAATTAACAAGATATTTGCAATTCCCCGAACATTTGAAATGTACATTGCTCTACACTGATACATAAATAAATAGTAAAGTCACATTGAAATGCTGAAATATCATAAAACGTACTTGACAAACAATTATTTATGAAATACAAGGACAATTTGTTAAAACGATTTTAAAAAAGCGACGTGAAAAAAATTGTAATTAAGTAGAGCAAATATTTCTGCAAATACTAAATCAAAAGCAGGACGAAGCAGAACTTATTACCTGACAACGGTTTTTATGTTGTACAATATAAACGGATGACATCAAAATTATGTCAACGAACAGTATAAAAAAGCCGCTACAAAACGCGTCGAAATAAAACGGGAACAGCCCCAATTGATGCTAAATAAAATTTTCAATATTTCCCATATCACATTATCAATTAATTATATTTCCATTTGCTTTTTACCCAACCTTCTAGTTAATTAAAAAGGATCAATCACTTTTAGATTTATATTTCCATTAAACAGTACATATAATACTTTTTACCTGTCTGCGAAAAAAGGACATGAAAAAATTAATTCTGATTGCGTTGTTTCCAGAGAGTGGCAAAATCAAAAATGCTCGAAAAATTACCGAAAATACAGACGGCATAGCGTGGCTAATCTTTCCAAAATTAACTAATCTTTTGATGAATGTCTGAAATAATAAAATTGCGAATATCTTGAGCAATGCGTTGTACAATAATGTGTCTATTAATAACAAAGTTGGAATTTGTTAAGATGTTAAAATAAAGGAAAACAACCAACAATGAATTGCTTATACAGATTATTCGTCGACGAGAATAGTAAATCGATTCCACTTAATTGTTTAGTTTTATTGAAGCATTTATATACTTATTCACTTGAACTTTACTTTATTCTAATTGTTCGCGAACAATCCATAATAAATCCATTATATTCACATCGCGCAATGATAATCGAAACACGCCCACGCATTTGTTTTGCGTTAACTTAAATGCGGCGTAATTAAATAATCGTCGGCAACCTTTAAGCTCAGATTTAATATTTTAGGTAAACTTCCAAGTTTCGAACGAGCGATACAGACGAATCGCATTGTTTCGCGCGTATATAGTTGTAATTGATATGATGTAATATTTAAGAGATAATTATTATTTAAAGGTCTAAAGCCCATTTGTTTCAATGTATAAACATTTACGATAACAAAAGGTAATTTGGCAATGATAATAATAACAGTAATAGTGTGGTAGTTTAGTAATAATAATAATGGCGTATACGTTATTAGATCCACGAAAGGACTTATTTATACTAGAGGCGATGTTATTACAAAATGATAAGTAACAATTTTAAACCCTTTAACGTACTAATACTTATCTAACATTAATTGGTAATGATTAATAGTAATAATAAGGAATTTTGTATTAGCAAACTGGAATACACGTACCTACTACACTATCTTAAACGGACAAGATTAATCCCATCGATACGTCGTCCTTTAAATCTCCTCCCTCACACCCCCGGCGTCACCCTCCTCGTCTTCTACCTTCCCTATACATATGTATTTTATTTAAAAGTTATCAAGTGAGCACGTACTTCCTTCCTTCCTTATACACAACAACAACGTTATACAGAATCAAGTATTATGTATAACCAGCCCATCGTGAATGCACACGTCTCTAATAGTTTGCTGGTAGTATAAGGTGCCGTACCTTACCGTAGAAAGATAGCAAGTGTCCTGTTTCCTATACAATTCTGCTACGGCAAACACGGGCAAAGCAAAGGCATTATTCCTCCTTCTCCGTTCTACGAAGATGAGAGAGATAGTTAAATTACAAATGCAGATTCCTTAGTCTAATAGTTTCACTACCACCGTTACCAGTACTTAGGTAGCTGCCAGTGTAGCAATAGTAACGTTTCCTCTGCTTTAGCGTATTTGCATTCAATTAGTCTATCTGTTTGCCATTGTTAAAATTAAACGAGTTTTATTGATAAAACATGTATGTGAGACGAATATTCGCATTGATTATTAATTATTTGACACACACACACACACACACGACAACTTTTTCGGTCCGCAGTTACTTCAGTGCAAACACGAAGACAAAAATCAGATCCTAAACGATTTAATAATTTATTGCAGATTGTTTTTCGCTGCGGATATCCATTAGATCCTCTTCAAACATTGTGCGTTGTTTGAAGTGGCTCGATAATATAGGTGAACGTGAACGAATCGTTCAGTTTAATAGGCATATTGGCGAATGTTATATAATAGAATAGCACGAATTTACAAAGTTTCATAGTCGAATTATCAATTACTTCTTGCATTGCACATGGCATTTGATTGGCAGCTCAGTATAGATATCCAAAAATTGGCGATTTTAAGCAACGTAAACGCGAAATACATTAACAATTTGCAAAAATATTTGTTCTTTTATTAACGTATAATCTGCAAATAGAATGGATAAAAACAGAGCTTTACTCGAATAACAATCGCTCCTTTTATTGTGGAGCAGACACATTAAACCCACGGCACGAATAAATATTGGATTGGTGGGGTGTCAATTATTGATGTTCAAGAAACGAGTGTCCACGTTTTAGCGGCAAAGGGGAGCTTTAAGGATGGGCGAGCCTTGAATTTAATTTTATATAAAGATCAACCTATGAGCTTCGAAAGAATGGACATGTTGCCGAAACGCATAGAAATTGCTGTTGGATGAAGGCGATAACGATATCTCGTGTTAAATCTCTAGTAAATTAAGTAATTTTTATTTAATAACACGTCTTAATACGGAGAAGGTTTTATAACGCCAGACGTTATCTTATACGAGGTATACTGTCTTTGGAAAATGTAATGAAAAATTCATGAATGCAGTGTCGGGGAAAAAGGAAGAGAAGCGTTCGAATAGAAGAGATGGAGATGCCTCTATATTATATAGTATTGTACATTTTAAGCACATCTGATTTAGATAGATCTCATACATACATGGAATCTCAAATATTTACGATTTCAAGTAACATTCGTACCTACATAGCAATACCGCATGTACACCAAAATGCAGGAAATAACTTCTTCTTCCTTCTAAAGCAGAATGGTGCTTTATACTTATTCTATTGATTCTCTCTTGCTTTTATTTTCAACTAAACTTTTATATGGAATTTCGAGCATTTTCTTCTGAAGAATAACATTCTGTCGTTTCCTATTTCCCTGTTTCTGTGCTAAAAAATAAATATTAAATATTAGTCCTATTTACAATATGAAATATCTTCGTGCTTTTCTTTGCGATTAATATATCCATGAACAAATAATGAAATTGTGAAAACTCATGGATGTAACGACTAGAAGACTAAGTCGAATAAAATATGAAAGAATTAGATAAAGTTAAATTGAAATTATACATAACTTTTCCAGAAGATGTGAGAATAAGAAAAATGAAATAAAATGATAGAAACGATCGTGATGATGATGATGAAATCCTTACACAAGTTACGCAACTGTAGTAATAACTACGAAACAGAAAGAGAACGGAAAGAGAAAAGAAACAGAGTGAAAAACTCATTATTCCACTTAATTATTCATTGTAATTCAAGTCGCTCGCATTTTTTTTCACTGCAATTCCTTCGTTCCTTTTTCCTGCCTTTTATTTGGCTGTTTTGTTGTATCGTTATAAAGAGAATTCGTGGCATAAAAACGAAACAAATTCAAAGTTCTTTTTTCTTTATTTAAATTCGAATCAGCTTTCAATTCGAGTTAAGGTAGAAAGTAAAGTCCGTCCCTAAATCCAATAAAATCCAGCGACTGGACTTTAATCAATTAATTGTATGAGCTGTTGGAATTATAATAATGCACGGCTTATATACGGATTTCGCGTTCGAACGACATCGTCGGAAAATCGAGTGCTATACCGTCGGAATAAATGGGATCCCATTTGTTCGAATCGATAAATCAACTCGTCAATTTAGACGACAATCATGGGGTGTTGTTAAATGATTTGCATTATTCAATTTCCCCAATAATACTGTTCCACATATCTAGTAGAATTCCTTCGAATGGCAAAAAGTCTTCTACGAAATTAACTATAAATGGAACGAAATCTAACGGAACTGCAGCCACTTTTTGCTGCTGCTGAAAAAATCGCAGAAACATAAAACGGAAGCCAGTTGATAGTGATTATAATTACAAACGGTGTGAATAAAAGTGAAACACTTTACGAAACACCTACATGCAGACAAACGCCGTCGAGATTGGAGAAGAGAGCGAGCATGACTTCATGTTTTATTAAATTCGCTGCCTTTTCATACGTATTTCGTCCCCCATATTCACTTAGTTTACTTACCCCTTTCTCGACATTTTAATCATTTTATATCTTATTTTCTCGCTTTAACTCACCTTTCATTGCGCTCGCACGTCTTTGAACGAATACGAGGACGACGGAGAGGAAGGAAGTCGCGACACCGACGAGCTATCTACGGAATTAGATGATGATAGATAAGGCTTTTGTTTTAAAGTAGCTGACATTAATATGTTTCTTAAAGTGGCTTAAAATCCTCAACGTCATCAAAGACGCGAAGAGGATTAATTATTAATTAAGACTATCACTACTACCACCATCAACAACTACTATTGCTTATTACAACTAGTTGTGTACGTTGAAGCATGGCAAGAAGTATGCAGATGACTGATTTGCATACATATACACACTAAGTAAGGAAGTATATTTTAGCCGGAGGCCCCTTTCGAGTAGCAAATCGTTAGACTTATCTCGTTTAAGGTGTTTATATATATTAAAACTAGTTATATTGTTATTTATACCAAATATTATAATAATATGATGCTAATTTGCATGGTTGAGCGAAAATATTGGTTCATCGATTAAAATGCGTAATGCCAGCAACATGATTGCTTATAACGGGTAGACGAAAATTGCGAGATCATTAAAGTTTAAATCTAAATTAAAACGCGTGTAAGTTAGTTAGATACGGGATAAATCCGATGGCTGCATGCAAATGGTTACCACGCGCACGTCTAACGTTATTGTTCCCAGTAGGAGGATATTTAAGGAGAAACTTTCCTCTTACACTTGTTGACAACAATTTCGCTTTGAATTAATTTGTAGGAGAGTACATTTTATAATTTATTTTCCATCCCATTTTCGTATATTATTATTGTAAACTCGAGGAGAGAGATTGAGACGTGACGCGTTATAATAAATTGATGAAGGTATTTTCATTTGTTTAAACAGAATGCGAAAAGGAAAAACAAGACGTGGAATAAATTGGAATTGTAGAAGGAAAACGACAGTGAGAATGTTTGTGCAGACTGTGATGGCAAAAAACGAAATAATTAGAGCCTTGAACAATTCTTTCCTTCGTCGTTGTTTCTCTTATTATTTGTAGATTTGTACTTTAGTTTATTATTGTTATTTTTATCATGAAAGTGTAAACAGCAAACTATTGTTAAGTAAACGCCTTATAATAGAAAGAGTAAACAAAAACATCCATCATCGTTCCTTCTTTTCTTTAGTTTTCATTTTCATTTTCACAAAGCTTACACGCAAAATAGAGAAAAACGTAAAAAGAGAAAATAAATTTGTATACCGCACTGTTAAAAACACTGCAGGCTAGAATAATTAAACGAAACGGCAGGAAGGAAAAAAAGAATACGTACACAGGAGTACGATTAAAGAAAGGGCGATTATGAAACGTAAACACAAGCATTTTTGAATAAAATCGATAGTAACGAGGAAAAAAATTCGATGCGTTAGTGTTCGAAAACCCGGCGCATCCACCATAAATATAATGGCGCGCTGAATATTGCTATTTTACTTTTCTTCCTTACGTCTAATAAACTATAATGCATTATAAATTTCTTCGTTTCGTAAATATCTAGACGTAAATTAGGTACCATTAGCCCATTGATGTTCCGGAAGTTAAAGAATAATTAAATTCCCCGAGGGAAGCAATCGAATTAAACTTAATTTGGAGAAGTTGATAAATTTGTATACAGAAACGAAATAACTTTCGGTTAATTTATTCGTTTATTTATCCAAACAATAACTACGGCGTGCATATTTACCTGGATTAATTAATAAACTAATTAATTTATTCGGAATAATTGAATCAGTCTACTCGAAACGGATTTTAAATGATCGGTTTCCGTTCGAACTTTACGATTGTTCGAACGTTATCATCACGGTGCAAGTTGCAACAAAGTTTGCAAATAGAATTTTATATTATTAGGTTGTAACAAAAGAGGCAGATTATTACGTTTGTAATAATAAACCTTATATTATTATTCCTCGAGTTTTAGGTACCTTTATATTTTAAGGAAGAAGGAAATATAATAAACCCCATTCAAATATTTAATTAATTTAAATTCGTTCATCCTTGTTGATTAAGTCTCCCTCTAGTTACGTCTCGAATCCTTACAGATTTCGCTCTACCTTTCCGTCTCTCGCACGCTCGCCCTCTTGCTCCTTCCACTCGTTTATGCATTATAGAAACGTATCACGTCCTATTTGCCATCTCGTTTAGTCTTCAGGAGTCCTTTCGCCTCTGAAATGGGAAAATCTTTTCGTCTCTCTAGCCACTGTTATTGTAATATCTATCCCTTTGCCAGAGGTACACGAATGACGACGCAGGTAGAGTTAGGAGATTTTTCTACAAAAGTACGAAATTGCTCCAAGGCCAAAGAATATATTTTTATATTGTACGTACATACGTGTTGTTTATTTTTTTCAGCCGATTGATTTAAAGTAATTTTCCTCCTCTTTCATCTTTTCCGTTTCTATTTCTCTTTTCGCTTAATGTTTTCTTTAAATTATCCCTCGTTTCTTTTTTATAACGTCTCGAACGACAACTGAAATCGTTCTTCTTTTAATGAACGACGATCGTTTCTTAAGAAACCATCTCCTTTCTAATCTCCATTTAAAGCGGTTCTCGTGACGCTCTTTGTCATTTTTCAAAATTGCATCATCATTATGTAGCATAAGAATTGTACGGCAATGGTAAACGAGAACATTTTTATGTCTTCATCGACGCATTCTCGTGCTTTCGCCATTATTATCACCTGCTTTTATTATCAAGAATTTACGGCTATTCATTACCTTAATTAAAGAAAAACGTATAACCTTCTTTTATATATTCATTAAGTTAGTCATCGTCGTTTAAATTGCACGTGTCGTTAAGTGCCATCGCGTCTCCTTCCGGATGGCAGTTTTAAAAATTTGCAACAATCTATACGATCTCTCTCGCAATATGTACAATTTAATATGCATTTCCTTTATCCACACTACTTTGCGTTTTTTGTTGCTTTTGTGCAAAAGATTGAAGAGGAAAGAATGGTTTCGTGAAATGTTCCCGGATTCGTTTGTCCTTTAGAATCACGTCGGATTGATATCGTACTGCGTTATAACCAACAAAGCTCGCGTAATTATAGATAAGAGATAAAGAAACCGACAAAATAATGCGAAGGAAGCAAGCCACAGGCACAAACAACGGCAAAAACTGGAGGAACAGCTAAGTAAAACGTACAATGAAAAGGATCTTGTTATGTTGTGTGGTTGGCAAAGAAAACAAATCACGAGATAAATATCTCGTGAATGGGATAGGAAAATGTACGAATATTTCAACGACAACAGCGAATAAGAAGTAGTAGTGGCAACCACGAAAAAGAAGAGACACAGAAATGAAACAGGGAGCGAAAGAAACAAGTGAGTAAGCGTAACGTAGACGTATGCGAATATGCTCTTGGAAAATTAGTAAGGAAAATCTGAATAGATGGATAAATAAAAGAATGATCTGGCTGACTGGAAAATGGAAAATGCCAAATGGAAAAATTTCGCAAATCACATAATACGGAGGCGGAGAGCGAGCTCGTGTGAATTTTGCGGCGTGCTCGTAGCGTGCAAACGCGAAATATTATTGTACGTACGTAGTTCGGCACGCGAGCTTTTGGCAAATTTGCGCCACAGTTTGGGTTCAACATTCATCATGCTACGACACGACAGTGGCTCATCGGTGCTGCCTATAAAAATGAATGATGAACTTTTATTTTCACCAGCGAAAGTAACATCCTCAACGCCACTGGGGTATCAAGATGGTGATTCGAGAAATTTGTTAATGCCCGAAAAACAAGCATAATTTGAATTTGCAAATATTTGCTAAAAGCAGAAAATAAAACTTGCAAAAACAGTTACAAAAATAACATTTGCCGAAACTAAGGAGAATATTCCATAACGGCGAATTAATTGACATATTGATGGATCATCATTTAACTTTCTTACTTTTATTTTCTCTTAATGATATTAATGATGATGATCATTTTGATAATGTAATGTGTCAATGATTTAATAAATGTAGATGTCTACAAACACTCGCCATAATTTTGGAATCATTTGTGCAACCGACATTCGATGTAAAACGATCGAATCGTCTGTTGACACGTTAAAATAAAGTCAACCCTTCGGTATGTTTCTTTAAGAAATGCCGGAGGCGAAACAGTTTTATTCGTAAATTATCCTATCGCAAATTGCCTAACATTTCCTCCTTCTTTCTTCGCAACAGTGTTTATTTTCGTACAATAAAGTTTTAGGTGCCTCTTAAAAGCAAACAAACAGAAAATCTATGGCCGTTAAAAACCAAAGAGCTTTATTTTCAAATTACTCGAATCATTTTACTTTATGATAATTACCAAATAATTTAAGTTTCGATGGGCACGAAAACAACAAAATTTAAATTAAAAATTAATTTTAATTAAATTCCGGGGCCCCTTTTATCTTAAAGTAACATAATAACGATCGTTAAATGTCGTTGCCAATTACGTAGATAATCGTAATAAAAGAAAATCTCTCAAACGTGCCCCCCCTTTTAATATAAAATTCATATTGCGTTATTATGATAAAATTTATGAATTTCCTTTCTTAAGCCGAATGAATGAGATGCGTTGTACGAGGCTAAAAACAAGAAGTTAAATGTAGTCACGTACACTTCCGAATTGACTAAAATTCGTAAAGATAACGTTGAAATAGCTGAAATACATGGCAGAGGTAAAAACAGCAAAGAGAGAGAGAGAGAGAGAGAGCGAGCGAGCGAAAGAGAAAGTGAGCATGAGATATGCGTATAGTACATTCGGAAAAGAAGGAGACCATTAAAGTAAATTGTCTGTAATTGCCTAAACGGTAACACGTTCCTCGTGATTCCTGCCTTCTCCATTGACCTATCATCTCACGCCGTTTCGCCCTTTCATACTGCGAAAAATTGTGCCCCCTTCGCAGTTTTCTCGTGATTTTCTTCATTTCCATTCGCCTCCGACCCTTTCCAAAGTATAAATCTTATTCACTCTCATGATAATTCGAGAACTTGACAACTTTTGAATTTACAAATGACCCAAATTAAGAAGTTTCTGGTTCCTTCTACATTCTTTCTTCCGTTCGCATTAAGATGAAATTAATTGAGAACAATACGAGAATAAAAAAAGCGTGGAAAAGAAGGGAGAAAAGTGGTTGATTAACTGGACCAAATGCGCTGATACCATATAAAGGAAAGAGCAACGTAAAAAGAAAAACAAAAATTTAAACAATAGATTGAAAATGAAAGAGTGGCAAGAGAAAGTGGGATGAAAGGGGAAGCTTTTTAAGCTCCAATTGATGGTTTAACTTTTGACGAGATAAAATTGAACAAAGGGACTTACCCCGTTGAAGAAAATCAATGTACAGAGAGTTGGCAAAAATTAAATCACACAAAGGACACGATTTAAACTAGATAATGCCCAGATAATTCTAATCAAACGTTGCTTTTTTGCCTTTCGTTGGTAAACTTGCAACAAAATTAATACCGATTTATACGTTTGGAAGAAAAGTTAACCGATTCGCGTGCGTTAATGAGTTTGTTAATTTGCCACTAATATATAACACAAATCGTTGTCTGGCGAATTGATTCAGAGTCTAGGGAGAGACCCAAAAATAAATGGAAAGTGTAAAAGTAAAAGACCAATGATAGACGTCCGGACGGATTGGGAATTCATCGATTGAACTGAACGGGTCATCAATATTTTCTGCCTCTCACTGAGTTGATATTATTAAACTAAACTAGTTGAGGTGGCAAAAAAATCGGATTTTTAGATGAATAATAGTCGCGTGTTCAATCTCATTCATAAGCATTTATTTGGTGAATTTTGAGAAATAATGCATTTTGTACGCTCTTCTACTTTTCTCTACTTTTACATTTTCGCACTAATTGCAATAAACTCCTTTAGCAACTCTTAAAGTGATTAATTATGGAAATAAACGTTAACGATCGATTAATAAGTGTTTGAATGTGACTTTTACATTGCGATTCATTCATTTATGAGTCACTGTTAGTTACTTTTGCAATTATGAACTAATACGTCTTGCAGTCACACTCGACGATCAATTGACGACGAGCAAAAGAAAACAAATAGTGACTTTTGCCATTGGATCGTACTAGAAGAAAGGTAAAAGAGATTGTGAGTTGCTACCATTCAAATTAATATCTATGTTAATTAATTTCAAGTTCGGACTTATGCTCGATACGTTTTTAATGGATGTTGCTATCGTATAAATTGCGAACGAGGCCAAGATAGAAATTAATTAATTCCGCGGCTTTTAGAGATTTAATTAATTTGCGGCCCCATTTCTTTCGAATTGATACAATAAGAATAATAATAACAGGATTTCATTTAACCGAACCGAGGCAATAGCTTTTAGCCTACCCGCATATTATTATCGACGAACAACAATAGGTGTGCGAAATGCGAAAATGAAAAGTATTCCTTTCATTGGGATCCTTGTCTTCTTCGTTTTTTTTTTCACATATGTAGTACATTTCTTTCATTTGCCATAATAAAGAGAGAAAAATCTCGTCGCTCTTCGCACATTTTCAATCTCTTTCAAGTCGTATTACGTATACGTTTACATTTACGAGTGCACTTCTTCATCACTTTTGATGTTGCTTTACATTTCCTTTTGCCCACCGTTGCTTTTATTTCTTCCTCATCCCGATTCCTTTTGATACTAATTATCATTTATATAACAAAAGCTAAGCCACCTGCATGTATTATGATATTACTGATGCAAAATGCCCAGTAATTTTTTTAATTTTATTTTGATGATTATTTCTCTGCTGTGCATGTGTGTGATACGATATCATGTAATCAAAATATGATGGAATTAAATTATAAAAAAGAAATTCTACGTACTGATACACGCGAGAATAAAATTGTTGAAAACCAGAAGAGAACCAGAAAAAAGTTGCTTTTTATTAAAATATAAAAATTCCTTATGTTCGTTAAATAATATATAAATCAAATGTAATACGTGTTAGAAAGGAAAATGTATATTTTCCGGCGATGTTTTCTTTTAATATTTATAGTCATCATTACGTGGAAATATTATATGAATATTTAATAAACGACGTGTGAAAAACTTGCCAAATATCATCTCCTTCGGGCGTTACTCTAAGAAATAAATGATAATAGTGTGCCACCTCTTTTATCCTTATGAAGAGTGCACAAGATACACGTGTTCCTCTTACGCTCCAACTAATTTTAAATCGCTCACTTCCATTCGCTTTTCTTCTTCGCGAATTTGTCTTCATATTTCACACGCATTTTATTGTGTTAATATAAAAATCTGCCAATTCGTCGATGTAACGTACATCTATAAATTACATTTATCATGTAAAATGAAAATGAAATGGCTTTTAATTGAAATGGAATTTGGAAAGTTCTACTGCTAATAAATGCCATTGGAATTATAAATGTGATTTCAAGTAGGTAAGCGTGTAGTAAAGATTAATTAAATTAAATCGCGTAAGATAAGATATAAATTAATTCTTATTAAATTTTAGAGAGTAGTGCAATTACGTTTTGAATAGATTTTATTTTACGTGTGAATATGAGATGGCAGCATTTAGTAAATTCTATTACGAAGACGCGCGTCACGTTTTAATGTACCTTTATGACTGTGATTATCTTAATAATTGTTAATTAAATAATTACGCCAAGGCGAACGTGAAAACTGACGCGAAACTACGAGAATTTCCACGTTCTTCCGAAAAATCAAATTCTACAAATTTTTCAATCTCATCGAATCGCATTTTCCTTTCTAATCTACTTGAAGAATGTACATGACAAAAGATAAAATCTCAATACAAGAATGCAACATAACGCATTATTGCAGAAATTCCCGGCAAAATATTGTCACCTCGTTCGATTGATTGTATTCATACGCGAATTTTTGCAAATTCTTGTGATTGAAGAAAAAAAAGCTAACAGCAATTCACATTTTGTTACAATTGTAAATATTTTTAATAAAAGGACGTTTTGGCTTCAAGAATCATTCGAAACGGCGACTTGCCAAGAATTTATCTTTAATTAAAGACAAATGGAAGACGAGAAAGGTTTATGATAATAAAATATTTCAACTATTTTTCTTACATAAATTTAATACCAACGCAAATATTACAATTTTTCTCTTATTTCGGTCTAATTTCAATTTTCTGCTCGCTCCTTTATTTTTCATAATTCATTATATAAGTTTCCATCTTCGATAAAAAGTTTAATTAAAAATTCCTATTTATTCATATATAGATATAAATTATCTAAGATGAGGATGATAATGGCGAAGAACAAGGAGAATAAGAAAACGGCGAAATTTACTTAAAGTTATGTTAACTTTAATATTTAACAAAATTTTAATATTCAAAGTTAAACATCTCATAATATTTTCTCTGGTAAGAACGGTGGAAAAAGAATTTATAATACTTACAAGCAAGAATAGGTTACTTCCTTAACATGCTATCAGTGGTGTTGTAGGCGGTGTTATTTAAAAGATTTGGATTATTAATAAGTGCGCCGAAATAAAGGCTAATCGAGTATTTATAATTCGAACGGAATGAGATGGAATAAAGTTCTTTCGATAAATAATTTATTGGCTGCCGCATAAGAAATCCGACGAAGAAAATGATTTGCAGACGAAAGAGAAACGCGAAGGTTGAAAAGGCGATATAAATGTTGCATATTGGAATAAAGTCATCGATAATATTTTGTATGCAACATTTTCGTATTCTCTTTTATATGATAATCTTCACTATAAGAAATTTAACAAGGAAAAACGATGTCAAAAGAAATGTTTCCTTTTGTGAAGCGGAAGCAAACCTCCCTTCCCTTTCTTCTGTTTCTCTCAATATGTAAAATTCATTGCCTTGCCATTTTTTATTATATTTTTTAGAACGCAGAAATAAATTTCGAACATCCACTCCAACGATTAAAAAAATGTTGTTAAGTTCTTACCTTGCCAATATATCTTTTAAACTTCCTGATGCTAATTAGACTATGATCAATTGCTTTCTGTCCTACATATATCCCGATGCATCCACCCAATTTTGCTACCGTCGTAAGTAACTTTAATGAATCATTATTATTAATAACTTGCACCGAAGAAGTTTGTGCCACGTTATTATTATCAAAGAGAAACGTCTACGTGTCCAATAAAGCTCGAATTTCATCAAATTTAAATTAATTAATAAACAAACTTGTAAATTATTAATCTATTTAAAAAATTCTTTATTTTTGCGACGTTAATTAGCATAAATTGCGCATTGTTTATCAGTAAATACAGCAAATATGAAATAACATGCAGTATTGTTATTGTTCATTCCAAAAGGGATTTATTTAATAACAAATAATTTCTGTTGATTAAACAAAATACATTTTGCCATTTTCAATGTATGCATTGTGTTTTTATACGAAATTTTATTTGCAAAAATAGAAGTTTTATTTAATGGTTATTAAAAACAAAAGTTATATTAATTTTAATTGCCAGATGAAATCATTGATGATTTATAATTAAAGCGATTTTCACGTGGACTATTTTACGTTCCACCTTTATCATACTTCACATTCTTAAACCGTTTTAATTTGTTTGTGTCCGTAGAAAACATTGTCATTTTGTGCAAATTTTCTAGCGTAAAATTTTAATTAAGATTTTATATCTGTTTTACGTACGCTTCTGTGCAATTTGTCGTGATTAAAACATTTTAATTTTAAAATCGTTAATTAGTTAAAATTTATATCTGGCACCATCAGACACAAACAGAAATAAACAGTGAGCGTTTTGTGTACGAAACATAAAACGAGGGATGGCAACAATCTGCAAAGAAAGCATAATACTGCAGAAGATGTGAAATTTTATTTATAACCATTTTGATCGTTTGAATAGAAATTATTATTAATAAACCTATTTGAAATTAAACGTATTCAACTCTAGTGAACTTTATATCATTAAAATGTGACGATTAAATAGATTTTATTCCGCAAAAGAATTGCTTCCAATGCAACTGTCTCTGATAGTAACTAACATAATGCACGTTTTACAAATAAACATATAACGCCAATTTGAAATTATTTCACTTCCATTTTTTTTGCCAACGGACAAACAACAACACATGAACCCATTGTTAACAAATTAAATGTTATTGGCACTCGTATGATTTGTGTGAATTTGTCAGTTGCAATTAATTATTTTCAACTCATCCAATTTATTTTATAAAATTATTATAAAAAAGAACTGGGATAGGAATTAAATAAATAAAACAATTGTTATGACATGATCAGTGCATTTAATTTGCCGACGATAATCCGTGGCTAATCCACTCAGCAACTGCCCATAGTTTAATACGATTAATTCTTCGGTTGTTAAAATGTTATTATTACAATTGGTATTCAAACTGTTGGCATCATCGTGTATAAAACTAAAATAAGACGCATTTCCGTTGTCTATTTCTACCGCCATAATAATGCTATTTGAAAATTGAGCTTACATGTACATTGCATAAAGTTGATAAGAAGAAATTCACCATGCGTTTGTACAGGATGAATCTTTCCTTCAAGGATTTGCCGAATCTCCAGTTCGAATATAAAGCTAAAAATTGCATCCTTTCTCTGCACATTCAAATGAATGCCGCCTAATATTCGCATCTCCAATTGAACGAGCTCCGCCAGTTTAATAGAATAACGAAATATTTATCCTCGCTCTGTATATTTGCGTCATATTCGTTCAGCACTCTTCTTAACACTCGTGCATTCATACACAAGTGCCACTTGTTTTATTTATTACATTTCAAACAATAAAAACCGGTAAAAATGAGGTACCGTATTCCATGCACGTATTATTTTAACATTTTACCACTATCAACAAACCAGAATAAGAGACAAATAAAATGATACGACGGAAAAAGGAGGAAGCGAGAAAGATGGTGATACCTTATTTATAAGTTTTACTCTACAGTAAGCGCGAGAAAAATCTATTCGAAAATTTTCACCTCCTCTTTAATCGGCCTATAGACGATAATTCGATTGCGAATTCGATTTTGCCGTCTCGTTATTTTGCCTCCTTTTTTTACTGGGCGACTGAAATTCGCGAAAGCTTCTGTTTTTCGAGTGACTTAATAAAACGTTCTAATTTTAAACTGTTTAAACTCGGAATAATGAAGAGATTCACTTTCGTTTCCCATTTCACAGTGCAAACACTTTATTTTATAATTCCGCGTTATTCCCGGTAACTTGTTAAAAAGCAATAAAAGTCCCAAAAGGAAACGGAAACCTGGCGTAGTAGTTAGTGGCGTCTAAAAGGAAAAAAGAGGGCAATGAAAACACGTGAAAAAAAAAACCGGAGAGGTTTTTAACTTTTTCTTATTTAATGGTACAGATTAAATAAATGCAAAAAATTGAAAAGGCGACCAAGCGAAACAAATGGAGCGCGAGTTTCTTAGCCACGTCCATTTCTTTCGTTTCACTGTATTCCCTCTTTTTCGCATATTATTCCACAACCGGCGAATTTCCTCCTCCCCGAGAATCTTCCACATTTTGTCGTACTTTATTCTTATTACCATAAGTTTCATTTAATTTTATCATATTTACTTACTCTTCATACATGCCCGCATACAATTTCCAACTTAAATTCTCGCTGGTTAAATTCACGTTTTGTACGAAATTCGTCAGTTTATTTAATTCTTTTTTTGATTAACACAGAGAATCCAAATTACAACAGACCGATATTAATAACTAATTTACTACCATGTTTAAACTATCTTATAGTTTCCTGTTAGCGACAAAACTAAATTTGATTACTTGCAAAAGGCGGCCTTTTTCTTCTCTGTTGCAGTCACCAAATTACTCGTATTCTCGTGACCTGTAAATAGATCGATCACTAATTTATTCAAATAAAACCGTTTAATATTAAATACGCATTTAAAAAAAATGGGACCCCTTTAATACCTCGGTCCTCTTTCTCTTTTCTGCGTTGCTTCGATTGGAAATGATACGGGAAGAGCAAAAAAGAGGCGCCCCGGATAGCAAGGGTATTGAATAATAATGGGTAGGTCGGATTTCAAATAAAAGTCAGTAACGACGAAGATGGAAGTGAAAGAGAGACGCACCGATGGGGGAATCGCGCGAGAGACGGGCACAATAAAATAAAATAAAAAATTATATTGACATTGTTGGATTGTAAGAGATTATTTGGGTATGTTTTACGCATTTGAATACAAATGAAACGGAGCGGCAGAAGGAGATGGAAGGAGGCTGAGAGGGAGAGAACGAGAAAAACGGAATTAAATGTGTTTCTTTATTTCTCTCTCTTCGTATTCTTCGGCTGCGCTCCTCTATTTTTTATCGTTTTTAATTCTCCTACTTATTTTGCCTTCTAGTTTCCCTTCAATCTCGCTCGCCCCATTCTGCGCCCTTCGTACATTGAGCAAATATTGACTTGGCCGTACACAATGTTGGAACGAACGCCAACTTTTACACGGCTTCACGTTTTCTCCTCTTTTTTTTTTCACCGTTTTATTTTACAACAACTTGAGTTTTGTTGAAATGGCGTGATCCGGCAAATTATAGTTTTCCTGAGCGTGCAGTGCCGACGCCTTGTCTACCAGCCAGTCTTCTCCGCCGCCGCACGATCATCATCATCGTCAGCCGCTGTTACCGCTGCTGGTTACCGTAGATTGATTAAAAAGATTACTTTCCTGCACACACACACACACGTATAGATAAGTATATGTATAACTAACGGCGGTTGAAGATAACGTAATAAATTAATTTCTGATTTTCCTCTTTCAACTCCATTTATCTCGCACACTTTCACGCGATTTTTGTTTTCCTTTCCTCCTCCTATTCGCTGGCTCTTCTTTTTTTTGCTTGTTTTCATGCACGATCTAATGGCGAGGATATTAACGTAACGGCGCACACAATAAACCGACGAGCAAACGTGCATTTGAAGGAGAGATTGTTAGTGCTTGTTAGTCGGGATTTACTTTTCAATTATTCTCACATGAAAATTGATATTCCCATCCGAAGAATGTAATTAATTTTCGCATTCGTTCGTTCATTAAACTTTCATGTTCTAATCAATTAAATTGCGTCCGTTCCGTCGTGCATGGAATGTACCGAGAGACAGAGAGAGAGAATGAACCGGAAATGCGTTTACATAGTGTTTTACAAAAAAAAACACGTTTCAATGCTACCACGACCGTAATCCATCTTAATTACTGCAAATTAGTATAGGAAAACACGTAAATTAACAATTTGCATTATTTCGCTTTTTCTTTTAATTAATGGTCATCGATAATCTCAACTTAAACGAACACTTTTCAGTCGCACGATTTGTAAATGTGTCTTCCTAATTGGGGTAATCGCATAGGAAAACCATCTCGGTCTTATCCCGATGAATCTCGACTAAAAGTTCATATTAAATTCGATTTTGTTTCGTACGCATCGAATTGCATATAAATGTTTTGAGGTAAATACTTTTGTAATTGCAAAACAATTTCGCTATAAATCATTATGTTTCCGTTTTCATTTAAAACTGAAGCATCGATAACGAGTTCCCATTTTCGTTGCGTTAAAATTAACGTCAAACTAGCGAATAAATGTAATAATGAACGCGTGGTTTTATTAAAAGCAGTAGAACTATATACAAAGGAGACTGTTTTCGAACAACAACTATTTAATTTAAAAGCAAAAACGTAATTTATAGTCCATTATCAACGCAGTAAGTAATGGAAAAGGACTGGTTTTCATTATTTCCAAAATGGCCATCCTTCTCTTTCACTTGCTGCGAATGAAGACTAAAGAGCAGAATCACTTTGTCTGTTCACTCATTTTGGATAATCGATAGTTGGCAACTTGTAAACTTTAATGGTGCCACCAGTTCTAATCGAAGATGTTGTCAAAATTCTCGTAATGAACGACGACGAAAACTTTATTATTTGACCCACATCCTAGCGGTGCCTCGCCAAGAACATCGAATTGAGTGGTAATTAATGAAACTCTTCGTTGCGTCTTCACAATAAAATATTCGCTACTTTTATTTCAAATGATATTAATTCGTGAATTTGCAACGCAACTGATGTGTGTGAACAATTACGTTCTTTAAATTTATAACAATACGATAACGTTTTAGCAGATACGTGCTACACACGTCGGTCTTATTATTTATAATCATAAACGTATATAATATTGCTCTCGTGTAAAATTCTAATGAGAATAATTCTGTTACACGTTTCGCATGCGGAAACTGTGAAATTTTCAACTTCGAGTTTTCCAGCCTTTTGATACACTCCAACACACACACACGTATTACACGTATTTAGTGAGGCGAAACGTTTTGTGTCTGCGAACCGCAGTAATAATTGCGAATAGTTTTACTGAAATTTCTCCACGTAATTTAACCCGTACTCTACAACTACGATGGAATTATTTCCCTCGTTACACATTCATACGATGATAACGAATTATCGTTGTTTTTTCCCCAATGAAAAATTTTGCAGAATTTAATGAATTGTTGCAAATAATTGTAATAAAATTCTCCACCGGCGTATATTACCATAACTCCAATCGTATTAATCAAAAATTTGTTTTGCAATAGTTTCGCCAACCGCAAAAATCTCAGTCCTCTAGTCGTTTTATCAATAAATGACAAATTGTCAGCGCGAATAGTTTGCATTTTGTGAAAAATTATCGCAATCAAGTTCAATGTCAAAATTCATATTGCGTACAAATAAAAAGAAATCGCAAAATTCCTGTAAAATTTGCGGGAAAAAGAGAGCGATCGACAGCGAGCACTGCGATAGCTGTAAATTGAAGCATTACCTATCGGGAATCGCGGAATTGAAAACGATGCAATCGCTTAGTTCATATTCGCTTATCACCGACGAAAGCAACAAACCGATCATACCGGACGAGTTGAAACACTTGCAGGAATTGCACAAGAAAATCGTGATGTCACAGTACGTGTCAATTAATTAAAAACCCACGGCAATTTGTCGATTTCCTTCTAGCAACACGTCGTCGTCGTCCGCGCCCGATGATGGCACGCCCGACAAGAACGTTTACGTGAACATGAAGAGGATCAACAAATATCGCGGCACGTTCACGAAATTGCAAAGAAAGATGCGTAACATCGAAAAGTTCTATCCGGAAATCTACAACGACAAGCAGGACATAATCAGCATGTGGTCTTCCTACCAATTGCAGGACACTTTGGATTTGAACAAGCTGGAGTTTTGCCACGAGAACTTCTTGTGGTATTAATAATTTGTTCTGTTTTCTTTTTTAATCTTACGTGGAATAGCAACTGTGTTAAAGGCACGTAGGAAACCTTATTAAAGTTTCGCTATCTGAAGAAACTGCAATTAACAAATAAAAGAATTGAATAAGCTGCTCGTTGGCTGACTCGCAATATGAGTATATAGAACTGCTAGCATTGGATGTGATATTGATTAATTAATTGCAATCAATAATAATTGTGCGCATTCTTAATCATGTCCGCTCCCTTCTCGGCGATCATAATCGTCGCGGCCATCGTGTTCGCACTGACGATCGTCGGCATTATCGACGCATCGATCACCCTCAACCTCTTCACGCCGTGCACGTGCAACGTCGGACTGACGACGCTCGTCGCGTCGCATTTCGTGCCCATTTTGCAGGTACCGCACAGATCGCCGCCGGAATAGCCGAGATGCCGTATGGCGCATTCCCAATGGGCGGTCGTCGGGAACGCGGCGTCCTCGCAGCCGGGTATCGGCACGTTCAGAACGTCGACGACGTAATCGGCGAACGCCGCCGTCTTCGTCAGATTCAGCGCGTACTCGTGCGCCTTGACCAGCAGCCGCAAATCGGCCGGCTCCTTCAAATGATTCGCCCATATCTGCGGCCTGATCGCCGCGTTGTCGCTCTGCAGTAGGACGCGACCGCGCGACCGCGGCTTCAACAGCGACGGCACGATGTTCAACGTGAAGTGCGTGCGGAGGGCGTCCGTTAAATAGTCGCTGACCTCGTGCACGTAATCGCTGTTGTTCATGTAACGCCCGAAGATCGGCGTGTTGTTCAGCCCGTGGAAGAAGTGCAGCACCTCGATGTCGTACGGCAAGTCGTCGGAGTCGTTCATTTTGAGGAAACCGACGAAGCTGTACGCGTTGTTGTGGGACAGCGGGCCCTTGCGGTTCCAGAAGTAGTCGTAGACGGAGTTCTCGCCCGGCGGCCCGGCCACCTTCGGTTTGAGGCGGATCGTCGAGGCGGCCGCCAAGAAGTGATCTTGCAAGTTCTCGCCGACCGGCAGATCGACGATCACCTTCTTGCCGAACTTCTCGAGATTCGCCTTCGGACCGATGCCGGAATTCATGAGGATGTGCGGCGAACCGACGGCGCCGGCCGACAAGATCACCTCTCTCCTAGCCCTAAGCGTCACGAATTTACCGCCGACGAAGACGTTCACCGCGTACGCCGCTTTATTCGCGTCGACGAGCACCTTGCGAACGGTCGAATTGTACGCGACGAACAGATTCGGGCGATTCGTTTTCGATATGTAGCCGTCGGCCGTGCTCACGCGTTCGCCGCCGTGTACGTTCATGAAGCCGTCGAAATAGCCGACGTTCGGCTCGTACTTGTTCAAGTGGTAGCCCAACTCGCGCGAGCTGTTGAGCAGCACGTCTCTCATCGGGCCCCGGAACGCGCTATTGGTCAACTTAATCGGGCCGTTAGTGCCGTAAACGCCGCGATAATTGGCGTCGGTCATATTTTCCGCTTTGCGAAAGTAAGCCTCGACGTTCGCCCAGCCCCAGCCGATGTTCCCGTTCCGTTCCCATTCGTCGTAATCGTTCGGATGGCCGCGAAAGTACGCCATCGCGTTGATGCCGCTCGTGCCGCCCAACATTTTGCCCGCCGTTAACAGACACGATTTCTGGTTCGTGCCGAGACACGCGTAACCGGTCGGCTCCGATCTAAATCGCCAGTCCTCCGCCGTGTCCGTTATGCTAATGCGAAATCCGGGTACCTCGAAACATTCGTTACTAACTTTTAACGTCGCCAGAGACGTAAATCGTAATTTACCTTAGTGGCGGCCGATGGTACGAGGCCGGATTCCAATAGTAACACCTTGAACTGTTCAATCTCGGCCAATCTGCTCGCCACCACCGAGCCGGCCGTGCCGCCGCCGACGACGATGAAATCGAATCGATCGGCGTCCGTTAGCGAAGGGCCGTAATCCTGCGGATACTTGTCCGTTTGATTGAGGGCGCATTGCGTTGCCATGAACGTGTTGACGAAGCTCATGAAAATGGTGTTGGTTTGGCCAGGTAAATTACCGGGACACGAATTAAACACTTCCATGTCGAACGGTCTATTATCACTGATCGCTGCGGATTCATTTTCTTCGTGTTTATATAGGTGAACGTGGCTCCGTTAATTGTACACTTGATTCGTATGTCACTTGAATTGATAAGATATCCGAGTACCTGTTTCAACTAGCAAGACATTGTTGGTCGAAATAAAGTTATTTTAAAGCATTACATAAACATCCTAAAACGTTTGAAGGTTAATTGAATGCAAAAATTTGAAGCACTTTCAAGATTGGCAAAGCTTTATTGCCAAAATAACACGAAAAGAATGCTAGATAAAACCGTTAAAAATCGTTTGGTTTTTTTTTGTAAACATTAAAATCGATTAGAAGCGAACTTTGAAATTATTCGAAATTCACTCATAAATTATATTTTATTATAAAAATTAATGTTAATTTCGTAGTATTCCTACAAATTCTTATTCAAACCTGCAATTACGCTTTGTACGGCTTCTAAAACGTATAACGTACGTAATTAGTTTCTAATCAGCATTATATTATTGCTTGGCATTAAGTTGTTATGATTAGGCCATCGTCGGCGCGCGGACTTAACGTTTGGCTTAAACCTTTAGTAAGTCGCGATTATTGGCCACTTATTGTTAAATTAAAGTTCTTCAACTTTTGGCGGATTACACAACTTTAAGGGGAAAAGGATACGCTACAAGTCACTTCAAAAGACTGCCAGTTTAACATGTTCGTACTATAAAACGGTAATAATTCTTTCTCCAACTTCGCTTCCTTAACTCCTTTGATGTTCTTAAGGTGCACCCTTTATTTCCTATTCCGAACATTTTTCTTCCACGGAAACGAAAAAGGATTGCAATTATTCTTCGGGCGCGATTTGTCTTCATTTGTTGGACTTAATAAAATTAACGCACGTAAATGGCGGAGATGAAGTTGATTGTAAGATGCTGAGAATGAAGAATCCTCGCAACAATAACAACGAAATATCTTTTAGCATAAATGATGAGTAACTGCATTCAAATAAATTAATTCAAACATACTGACTAAAATCTTTCTATCTATCTGTCAATTTATTTGCTGATTGTTAAACTTTTATTTCTTCTTCATGGAAAATTTTACAATTCGAAATGCACTTCATCTACATACGTGGACAGAACGAATAGAATAAATTAATTACAATTCGCTAATAATAGGTTCATAGATAGAGTGAAACTCCTACACAGAACTATAGTCCCGTTACTTTTTAATGGCGTATAAAAGGATCCAAAAATGCAGTATCGTTGACGAATGGGTCATTAATTTTGTGCAACCGGTTTAAATTTAGCTCGAAAACAATTTGTTATTTAAATTTCTTTTAGTAAATATATCACTTTATCATCGGGTCCTTAACGTTTGTTTAAAAGTTGGTTTGCGATGAGAAATAACAGCGAATTATATCATAGAGAAGGAAAATCATCCAAAGCGAGCAATACGACTTTAAATCGAATACTCTTGTTTCTGTTTTACACCCAGTAATTCTTTGAACAAACACGTGTATTTTGAAATCAAATATGAGAAGAGAATATGGTTGAAGAGATAGAACATGCATATAATATTTGATACGTGTTATTCCAAGTGTGCCTGCAGAGGAACGAAATTTATTATTACTAACTTAATGTTTCCCCTCAAATTTGCCAATCCAAAAGGGAATTTACCTCGTTATACCAACATAATATCCAGACAGGAAGTTGTTACTGATTTAGATGTCTGTCTCGTAGCTAGTTTATACGCAGCATTATCGTATTTCCGCTCCTTATACCATCCGCATGTATTTATGATTTAACGCTTTCCAAAGTTTCTTTTTAGGCTTCGAACACAAAATATTTTATTAGGGCTTTAACGTAGGTGATCGCATGCAAATTTGGACAAAGCAATTAACGTCTGTCCTACGCAAACAAATAATCACAACCATCATTATTGTTAAACAAACATAATCGATTTTATTTGCTTTGATTAATTCGTCTCTCTATCTCTGTTTTTTTAATGTTGCCCTAATAGTTAAAAAATTCGTTCGCACGTTACAATTTGCAATTACCCGATAATTTTCCCGTATTAATTTACATATTTTATTGCACATCAACAGACTAAACGGCCTACAATTTATAACAACTCCGCATGTACCACGGAGATAGATGCATCGGTTTAGAATGTCCAGTTTGGGCACTCACACAGAAATTAGAACAAATTGTTTGTGCATAAATTACATACACACAGAATACAATATAATTTTCCAACCAAGTTGCATTCATATTCAATTACATTTCGTTAAAGACACGCGAAAATAAAGGATAATGAATATCAAAAAGAGGAACAAAGATTGTGAGTTCAACTTACAGAAGAAGTAGAAAAATCTTGAATAAATTCATTTCCTTAATTTACTTCGCGTAATAACAATTTTTAATAATTGAGGAACCTTAAAATTTTAAATGATTAGCTGCAAGCTTTATTGCAAGTTATTTGGTGCTTGTACTTTAACATAAAATCTGCAACTCTCCAAGCCATTGATAATTATTTTCAACTACCAATATTTAATTCTAATATCTTTAAAAAATAATTTTTTGAGATCAATCAGATAATAATCAATCAAGTGCAACACTTCTAACGGATTTATCGAACAATAAAGCAAATAATCATGAATATAAACGAACACTTGTAAAACATCTTCATTCTAAAGATGAATATATGCGCATCAATATTTAGCATTAGATTACATATGTAATTCCTCAATGTGCTACGAAATGGAAGATATCGCAGCACAAGCGAAATCATTAGCCAAGTCATTAAGCGCAAAATTTAACATGGACAATTTAATTTTACATCATTTCCCTACAGAAACCCGAAACAATTATTTCAAATGCATTACTCTTTTCGAGTAATTTAAACCCTAACGTGTATAGCGGCAGCGACTGTATATATAGGTGGCTAACAATTCAATTCAATCCGGATAACAATAAAGTAAAATTTCGTTTAATATTACAGCAATATAATATTACGAGGGCGTATGAAAAGTTAATCGAGCAAAACCAATGGTTCAAGAACATACGTTGAAATCATCTCATTGACTTTAATTAGTTGGTATTCTTCATATGGTAAATAACGTGCACATGCAGCAGCTTACAATGCGTTTTCTATATCGCAAGATTTTCGCGAAATACTATGAACGATTAATGTTTCAAAATGCCTCGTGCATGAAGAGCCATTCAATAACTAATGAATTAAATATATTCATATTGTTACTATTTCTACTACATCCAACAATAATTATTGCTTTATTTATGTTTAATATTATTAATAAATTTTGAAAAGATTAATTTAAAGGTTTGAAAGTTTGGCAAAAGTCTACAGCCAACGCCTCTGTCTTTGTGAATGCTGTACTCAAGGTTTAGAAGATTTTTCGTAAAACCTAAAAGAAATAGGTTTTAGAATGTAATTTTAATCACATAGCCGCAACTAATGATATTGTGTGTGCAATTAATTAGTTAATTCCTTTAAGAGTCCTTTACACCGAAGATGCAACCAGGAACACACTATGAATCTTCCATCAGAAACCATTGAAAGCTTTGGGGCAAGATTTTTCCTTCATTTCAGACTGAATCCTTTAAAATAATGAATCAAATTGTTCATAAGTGAAATCTAACGGGGCTGTCACAGCGCTTTTTTTGAGTTTCGCTTTCATAATTGAGAAATTAAAAAAAGAACGGTGTTTTTAACTTGCTCGAATCGATCCTAATTCAATTCCGCTCGATTTAGAAAAAGTCGATTTTTGCCGTTTTTTTGTAATAAAAAGCAAGGCTAACCCCTTTGGATTTTTGTGATTTTTCTCATTTTCCTTCATCTCCCCAAAATTACAAGTATTATCATTATCTGTGAGATTGGTTGCATAAGCAGTGTTTGAAAATATTCTTCTGTTTACTTAACCTCATTGCAGTATATCTAAAACCACTAAATGCAAGTATTTTAATTTTATTATATTTCTGAATTAAATCATGGAGTGTTTAGTGTCGAACGTTGAAAATCTTAACTTTGACATCGAATTAGCTTTAGATGAACAATATGGAGCTTTACCATTACCATTTTCCGGAATGGACAGTAAGTTTTCCCATCATTTCAAGAATTCTTCTAAATTTACATTTGTTGTAGAATCAATTGCCGCAGTTTGTCAATTCTATACATCTGGTGTGTGCCAAAAGGGAGGATTATGTCCATTCAGACATGTGCGAGGTGATAGGACCATAGTTTGTAAGCACTGGCTCAGAGGATTGTGTAAAAAGGGAGATCAATGTGAATTTTTACATGAGTATGACATGACCAAAATGCCGGAGTGTTACTTTTATTCAAGATTCAATGCATGCCACAACAAAGAGTGCCCATTTTTGCACATAGATCCAGAAAGCAAAATAAAAGACTGTCCATGGTATGACAGAGGGTTCTGCAGACATGGCCCTCATTGTAGACATAGACATGTGAGAAGAGTGTTGTGTACCAATTACATAGCTGGCTTTTGTCCAGATGGTTCAAGTTGCAAATACATGCATCCAAGATTTGAACTGCCAGCACCGCCAGATCAAAATATGAAGGATCCCAAGAAGATGCCAGTCATAATTTGCCATTTCTGTGGTGAACATGGACATAAGGCAATACACTGTAATAAAATGAATGCTGAAAGCAGGGAACAGTTACACAGCAATAATGATGATAAATTGAGGAACAACTCAAATGAAAATCTTGAAAATGGAAATCCAAATTCAAACCACATGTTTAATAGACCTTTACCTAAGAAACTGGAAGATGTTACATGTTATAAGTGTGGGACAAAAGGACATTATGCCAATAGATGTCCTAAAGGACATTTAGCTTTCTTATCACAGCAAGCTAAAATACAAGAATCTTCGCAGAACAGTAATTCTTCTTAATATTAGGAGTGATTAGAGAAAGAAAAAGTGATTGTAAATAATTATTTTATTGAGCTAGGTAATTATTTATGTGTATCTATATAGCATAGGTATAAATTAATGGATTTTTTTGTAAAGAAAACCATGTAACTTTTTTCAATATATTTTATTATTCATCCAGCATTTACATTCATTTACATCACATTTATTGATTATTGATTTGTTAAAAAATACTCATCGATTTTTATGATCTCTGAACGAATCGTATATGAAAATTAATAGTTTATACGCATTTTGAACAAGATTTAAAAATGGGATTGCTCTTATGACTAGAGCAAAGTAGAAATATACGAAATAGTAAATTTAAATGAAATTTAAAATTAAATCACAATTCTATTTAATATATCAGTTAACATCACATGAACAGATTGTCACTAGCTAAATGTTAATATATTTGCTTCATTAAATTTTACTTCTCATTTTGTATGGGATATGTTCACGAATAATGTAGATATTCCTTAATTTTCTTAATCAACATTTATAAACGATTACCGTCCATATACTTTTTATTATTATTATTAGTCATTATCATATAATATATAAGTATATAATAAGTGGATTGTCGCAATTTCAATGTTAGGCCATTGAGTATTTAGAACAAGCTATAGAAATAATAATTTCGAACGTTTGCCCTTTTTTTAAATATTAAATAAACTATTTAATTTTCGTCACTTTAATTTCCTTCTTGTACCAAGTATCAAAATTCAAAAATGGTTCTCTCTTTATTTCCATCACTTAAACAACTTTGAATGTTTTAACAGAATTACAACGAAAATGAAATATGTGTTGCTTATAGAAAAGTTTTTCTTCGTAGACCTAAAATGCAAGACCTAGCATCGCATTTATTTTTATATTTATTTACACATTAAATTTATCTCTTAGGTGTAATTAAAATTTCGCATTACGAAGTGATTGTATCGTAAAACGGGCAAAATGAACACGAACGAAGAAGAGGAAGATTGTAAACAATACGAGAGCTAGTAACATTCTGTTTGGGTCACTTTTAATACAAAACTAAAGAAAATGCAAATAATGTTATATCAGACGATCATCCTGTTTTAATTAGTTCATTTAAGTCTTCCCAAATTCTTGTTTATCGCAAAACTTAAATATTGCTAACCGTTGCTTTTGGAATCGTTGAATTGCAATATAATAGGAAATTCATTTAGTTAATGAGTATTCAATTTAGCAATCATGTTTACAAATTTCCTCAAAATGAACCATATGAACATTTTTAAAAGAAAATTTAAGTTCCCTATTGTAGTTTTCTCGTCTCTAATTAGGAGAACATTATTGTTAATTGCAATCAGATTTTTAGCAGATTGTGTTCTAGGCAAAGTCATCAATGACTTTTTAGTACTTAATCATCATTAATGTTTCAATATAGTAAGTTCCAGGCCATTAGATTGTCTGTACCAAATCCATTCTGTATTTATTACGTAATTAAACGTTTTATTTGTTCTAATTAATTCTATTTCTTTATATTCATTGTAACGAACTGGTTATAAGAAGATGAAGACTCGGAAAGTATTTGTCTCTTGTTATTATTAATAAACCTATTTTACAATTATTAATTATTTATTTATGTAATATATATCTCTTTTTCTGTTATAATTCTATTTACATTGGTGTGTTCATGACATAAAATACTTTCTTTATTATTATTACATTCAATATGTTTTATTTTATTTTATTCTCCTTCTTCTCATGCCTATAATAAACCTTTTCGGGTTCCATTCGCATTGATACAACAGCAATATATTGCGCTATATTTTAGAATAATACTTAAATTATTTCATACCCATTTCCTTTTACTTTTCCATTCGATTAATTTTTATTACCCTTGCGCTACGACTTTAGTAATATATTATGTTTCTGTGCAATTAGGTATCGTTTTATGTATGGAAGCACTCATCTGTTGCTTATAATTATTATTGGTATTTTATGGATTGATCTAACATTTGAACGTTGTTTTCGTGTGGAGCTAGCTTTAAAAATTGCTATTCGTTTCGGTACTTCTTCAGTTTTCTCCTCTTTACCATTGTTCGTTTTATTTTTTCATCAATAATCTATGTAGGTACGTAGTACGTATATAAAAATGATTGTAAAACGAATTGAATTCATATTATAAAAATATTTGGTCCTTAACATTATTACAAAATTAATAAATCTAATAATTAATTAATTTAGAGATATGAAGTGATGCAGTTGATAGTAAAATATCATTAATCATAATCACTAACCTTTGTTAATTAAATGAATTAAAAATTGTACGAATTTTTTTAATGTAAATTTAATTTGATAGTCAAATGGAATGTATGCGTATGATATGTTTTTGGCGTTTACGTTAGAACGTTACGAACGCAATCAAAAGGTTTAAATAAAATAAATTTGCAAAAAGGACGAGTAATTAATTTCAATTTAATCCCGTCCATTAATTAATTGAACGTAAACGATAACCGATGCTGCCGTGTCACCGCATAGAAAAAGAAAACATTTGCAAATGATGTCACTAAACCACGATTTACCCATAAGCGGATTTTATTCCAATTCAAGATCTAATAATCTGGCTTAACGATTTTACTGGCACCAAAAAAATACTGAAACTAAATTAACACCGCACTTTCAGTACATGCGATATCTTTGTTGGGAGGATTTTGAAATTAATTTTAACTTAATTTATAGAAAGTTTTGCTAAAAGCAATTCTGATTTTATAATAAAAATCCATCGATCATTCAGAAATATTTTTGCATAAACTCTGGTGTTCGTTAGTCCCAAAATGACGCGTGTAAGTTAATGGGTGATTTGATAATTTCAGGAATTTTACATGAGGACATTTTCTAGTGCTCGAAAATTTCTGTTGAATATTTAGTCCATTCGAACGTGTTTTCATAATTCGATTTGTTTGTACAACATTTTTACGTATAGAGTTCACAGTTTACGACGGTTATATGCAAAAATATTCTGATTCTAGTAAAATTTCGTTGAAAATGATTTGGTTCGCTCATTCGACAAACAAAAATCATTCTATTAACCTAACGACCATAATCAAAAGTGGTAGCGAATATTTACAACAAATCCGAATACAAGAACCAAAAAGCGACAATCATTCGAACGGATTAAGGTGAATCGTTCGAATCCGATCCTAACGAATGTATGGGGAACAACGGATACCATCCGACCGTCGTCTGCGTCAACGACAACGAATCGAGAGCGATCTCCGCACCGCCCAGCCCTTGATTATGCTCGAAGCCGCCTTGTCGCTCCCACAGCATGATGACCAAACTACGGCCGAGCACGTCGCACGCCTGGTACTTCAACGTTTGGCGAAAGTGCGGCTCGTTCGAGTGCCGCACCACCCGCGTTTTCTTCTTTTGCAGCCAGCGATCGCCGTCGCGCAGATAGCATTTCACGTAGGTGTCCGGCGGCGTTTCGCGGGGCGCTATGTGCCTCGCGCACAACACTTCCACCTCGAGTTGCCCCTTGGTCATGAACAGGCCCAATTTCAATTCGACCGGTCTGGTGCTGGACAAACGGAAACCGCGCGGTTTTATCTGGCCCGGGCCCAAGCTAGGCGGCGACGTGCGATCGGGACTCGATGGCGGACTCTCCTTCGTCGGTTCCGTCACCTCGATCACGCTCTCTTTCCTGCTCGACGTTCCGCTAGCTCCTGCCGATCAATAAGGATTGAGTTAGAATTGACTTCGATCGATTGGATACGAGTTAAACAGCGAGAAAATAAAAATTAGATAATATTTCTCTATGCTATTGCCCTCAACGATTCTGAAGCTAATTTATTTCTTGTTTGTCTATTTCGAAACTAATTACGTACTAAAGGTATTTGGTTAACGTGCGATAGAAGGCAATTAGTAATTGTGTTTGGGTAAAAAGTATGAGAGAGTTCGAGGTGAAACGTACAGCTGCTTAAAGAAGGATTAATCTAATTCCTGCTGCGTATTCCCCTGTTTGATTCCAATCGATACGGTTGTATGCGAGAGCCGGTACTGATACAGTTTTAATGATCAAGATTAATTGGAATTAGATGGTAATTGAAGATGGCAATAAGAAACGCAGCGACTCTTTCTCGATATCTATAATTACTTTCTTATTACTTTTAAAACACATTTCATCAAAGTTTGTTGCAAACAAAGTTCCCAACTCAAAAAAAGGGGAACCTACAACTTTGGTCTAAAATATTTTCGCTCTCCCTAGTAATTCTACTTATCCAACATCTAACGTATTACATTTAATAAAACTACTTAAGCACATTGAAAGGCAATTTAAAGTAGACCGTGAACTTCTTTATCCCCATTAACTATTACTAAATGTTCGATATTCGATTCTACGAGCGTATCAATTTCTTTCCTCTTAAATCGAAGCAACAAATGCGTGCTAAAAATGAAACTCTTACCAGAAGAAGAACGTGCGGCTAATGATCCGCTTAAGTGTTTAAAGTTTTTCAAAAAAAAAGAGAGAAGAAGAAAAAGTTGTATTATTAGCGTATCCAATAAAGTGGGTGGAGTAAGAGAAATGTTTTGAACAGAATGAAAATGAACGCAAACATAAGCTTAATAAATAGATTCGAATAATAGTGCAGCGAGAGAAGGAGAGATGAATAAGCAGGTAAAGATTTGCAACAAACAACTGCATCGCCATTCAGCGTCAATCGCAATCCGACGATTGCCAGCGATTGAACGGCGATGACGGCGTTTTCGTCGCGGAATCATATCAAATCGATCATACGTACTCCTGTGCCGTTTCTCGCCGGACAGGCTCATCGTGCGTCCGAGCTCGCCTTTGACCGCCTTCAGCGACTTCAGTATCTCGTCCGGATCGCGCAACATGCGCGTGCAACTGCTGCGACGCCGGTCGCGGCCGTAACTGGCCGGCGGCGGTACCGCCGGCGCGTCCTGTTCCGCCTGCTCTTGCGCCGATTGGAACGACGATCGCCGCGAGCCGGGCAACGATCGACTGAAGTCCTTGCCCAATTGATACACCTCGACCTCCAGCTGCTCCGACTGCGACGAACCGCGGCGCGAGCCCCACGCGTGGTCCGGATGCAACAGACTGCCGCACTCGCCGATCGAGTCGACGTCGTCGGACACGCTACGCTGCACGCCGAACTCGCCGCGGCGCCCGGTTATCGAGCTCCGCGGCGACGTGTGCGGCGACCTGCCGCGCATCTGACGCGGATCCTCCAGCCGGCACCAAACGGCGCGATCGTCGAGGAACGCCTTCTGCAGGTCGACGCTGCACTCGCCCAAAAAAGCGTGCTCGTTGTGCGGTATGAGGTCCCACAGCGTCACGTCGAGCACGCGATCCATCAGCTCCTCGCCGGGCACGCCGGGGAAGCTCAAGTTCGCGTTCCATATGGGATTCTGACTCGCCGGCGCCACCTCCGTTTGCACGCAGTGCTGTTCGGTCCTGGGGAAGTCGCGGAGAGTGAATTATCGACGAAGGTTTACGGCGGTTGCGATCGAGATTCTTACATTAATGGCATTAGGCAAATTCTTGCGTAAGCTTCTGGCAACGAGCCGAAACCGAGAGTTTCGTCGCGTGGCGACAAATCGTCGGCTGCGAGTACGGCGACGACGAGCTCTTTCCTCTCGTCGTGATACCACACTTGGATTTGCACCCTGCCGGAGACCGTGCGCTCCCTTGCCAATTGTTCCTGCAAAAGTTTTCTAATGAACACGCCTTCGCAATTGCTAATAACTCATTTATATTCAATGAGTATATTCAAAATATGAAATAACGAAAGAAAGTGTTATTTTAGTTAAAGCCATACAGAAAAGGAAAAAAGTACATAATTATCATTTGCTCTGGGAAAGATGCTCTTCCGACAGTTTTCTCTCTCTTTTCACGTCTTTTTTGTGTCATGTTTGCGCATTATTTTGTGTTTTCGTTAGCTTATTAATCGAAAATTGTATGTAATTTATTTTTAGCAGGCAATTAATAGAAGCACATGCTAGGAATGAAAGTGGATTACATGAAAATTATTGAAACTAAACACATTTGCACATTCTTCATCGTCACCATCATCATAATAATAGAGTAGTATAGTACGATGAACAAACAGAACGAATTAATGCAATCATAATTTTAATTTGGGTGCTTTATATACATATTGATTATTAATTAAGTTCCGTTTGTTTTAGAATAACGAACGAATATCAGCGATAGAGAGAAAATGATTGAATGCGTTAGTAATTATAAAACGTATTTAATTTTATTTGGATAATGATACGATTAAATTTTTTTCTTGCACATAGAAGAGACAGTTTCGAGAAAGGAATGAAAGAAATGTTAATGAACGAAATAATGATAAACATAAAGGCAATAGCAACAACGTTACAACAAGAGTACAAGACAAATAAACGTGCCAGTTGGGACAGAATGCGGGTAAACGCGTACCTAAAATTGTTTAGTTTAATCCCCCGTAGTAGTTTTCGGCTCTGCACAAAATAGCAAAAAACGACCGAACCAAAAAATTAACGAAGTAACGAAAAAGAAAAGTATGTGTTACTAGAGAAAAAAAAATCGTTATGGATTATTATAAAAAAAAAATATCAAAAGATGTAATCATTAATTAAATAAAGTAAGGATTCGTATTATTGAAAGTAAATGTTAACGAAATAAAAGAATCGTCTCTGTTTTCTTTTTTCACATAAATTTCAGTTATTATTTCTGTTACGTTCTTTTTTAAATCATTGAAATCATTTAAATTCCTTTAACTTTGGTTACTAATAAATTACATATAAGTTGTTCTGTCTCTCTCGCTCTTTTGCTCTTTTTAGCTTCTCGCTCCTAAATTCATGTAGAGCGTCAATTAATTAAACACACCACTCTACTAACTACAAATGATACTATTGAAATGTGAGATTGCAATAAGAGAAATTCGAAAATCAATGAGATAACAGAAAAAAAAACAAACTCAAAGGACATCCTGTCCCATCTGACACTGAGGTAGTATAATAAATAACATCGACACAACTAACGAATTCTCATCATCAACACAACACAAACGCTTAATGGACAAATCCAATAACAACAACATATAGACAACAGGTAAAAAGACAAGGAGGATTTTTTCTCTGTCGTATCATCAACATAATTTTTTCCCTTTCGGTTCTTAAACATTTTACTTCACAACATCAGATATATGTATATTAATCCTTTAATTTATTTCTTGTTTCGATAATACCCTGTCTTAAGTGTGATTATTTTATTATATTCGAAAACGTGTTGTGACTTCATTAATTCACTGACTTTGCCTCATTTAAAATACAATAAACGCAATTGCAATTATTAATTTATCGTGATAGTGATTTTGCAATATCATAAAAGCACTATCGTTAATTTCGATAATGAAACCTCAATTAGCAAAATCCATTGCATAATTGGTAATTAATGTTTTCACGTTGCTGACGTGATTTTCATCAGCAAAAAATTAATACACGTTCAATAACGAGCGAAACGATTGCGTACAACTCGATTTAATATTCATCATCATCATCATTATTATTATTTGTACAACGATGAGACGTTTCCATTTTCAACCATCCATCTTTGTGGCTTCTTTTCATTTTACTTACGAATCGTTTGATATGATGATTTTGAGTAGTAATGAAAAGCTTTCCATTTGAAATGATATTTTATACTTATGCTAATTTGCTAGAAATCGTGTCACAATTAAATTCCTGAAAAATATCCATTGCGCACGAAACATTCGTTTCATACAATTAAAACTTTACTTCTTTTTATCCTGGATATCTAATCCTCACAAAAATGACACTGATGTGTCGCTTATATGGCCAGGCAACAATTCAATTTGAAGTTTTATCATAAAGGGAAATTAATATTAATTACATGTGTTTATAGGATAAAATTTGAATTTTTCAGGAATTTGTTATCGTATTATTTCAGTCCTGTTTCTTGCTTCGCGTACAATTTTGTTATCTATAAATGTGCACGTTTACTCTTTCTCGTTTCAATTAAACTCTAACGAATAATATTTTATGGTCCCAATAACTTTTCATTTTGCGTAAAATGTACAAGACACACATAGAAATTGATTATGTTAGAAGAACATTAAGCGTTTGTCGACGTGTTGACGACGGTAATGAACATAAACAAAAATTGGAAATAAATTAACAATCGTTTGCTTTAACAATATTGTCCAATCTTTTTCTTCAATCAAATCATATGGATCTCTTAGATTTTACGATTGATATTTAATAATCAACATATTATCATAAAGTTGCGATCAAAAGATACAATGGAATTAAATTGAACGATACGAATTGAATCGAGTGGATTTTCAATGTACCAACTTTGCTTTGAGGATTAGAGATCGTTCATTTCTTTATTTCTTTATCAGCGCACTGAAATGCGAACCATTAATCAATGTGAGAGTGTCACCGATACATAACGTAGGCAACAATTTCGCTTTATTGAATTATCCCAATAATCGCTCCTATCAAAACAATGTAAGCCGTTCAATTTTGTGGTGGATGCGCCAGGATAATGCGTTATAACAGATTGAAGTGAATATATTCGTAAAGCGAATGTTAATATCACGGGCGTATCGTTTAATTCAGTTTATAGAATACGTTGATTATTAAATGGAATTATTTATTACTCCAAAAATAATTATTCTATTATTAATTATGTCGGCTTTTATCTCTTTTACTGCCTTTTTTATGTCTATTAATCTCAATTTGATTGTCCTATCCATTTTTTCTCTAAATTTAATTTTAAATTTTACTATTCATGAAATTAATTCATTCTAATCAAGAAAAGTTAAACAATTTAAGAATCTTAAATTAAAATGTCGTTATAATTAGAAACATCTAAGTTAAACTACATATGAACATGGAGTCTGCTTTATTTTACATCTTAATTAACTAAATCGATATCCTTAATATGATTCATTGTGGATTAACCATTAGGTAACTCTTTGTCCTTTTATAATTGTTATGTTTTGAAATCTTTATTAAGGATTCTTCGAGTAGCTCTAATAGGTTCTATTATTTATCTTATTCATAGAATTTTCTAATTATAGATGTTTTACTATTTTCTAATTCAATGTATAAAGATACGTTCTGTGAAGCTCTTCTTAAACGTAATTACGGAAGTAGAAAAGAAGTAATCGTATTCAGTATAGTGGCGTTAATCAGAAATTCTGCAACGATTTCGAATAATATAATATTGTCAAAGAGACGATAATGCGCGAAATTACAATTATCTGCACAATATTAAAGCTAAATGCCATGTTTGTTGTTTTGAACCAAAGGGCACGAATGGTAAATATTTCACATTTATCTTTCCGTTAAATGACGCAATAATAACCGTTATCTTCTACGTGCAATTAAAATTAATGCAGATATTTCAAATTTGAAACGTAAATAAAAGGTAAAGCATTCGTCTGGTTACATTTATCTACGCCAGTTGTTTAGCTTCCGAGTAATTAAAATGCTAATAAAATATTTTGCCAAACAGTGACTCCATTTTCACATTTCACATCAAAAAATACATTTACACTTATATTTTCTATTTACTTTGGTTATCCATTTGATGTGTCGTTTTTTATCGTGGTTATAAGCAACATTTATAAACTATATCAAACTTCTTTTTTTTTTTGGGTTTTACCTATTTCAATTTTCTGGTTTTACGTTTCGGTTATCATTACATGATGTACACAACAATGTTACAAAATTTAACATATGTAAAACATAAATCTAACAATTTCTCTACTTAGTATTATCATTGTTATTAGACTAGTTACTTATGTCATCTATGATTAATTAATCTGTATATTTTCACTTGCTATTTTGGTACGCACGATGATTGCCACTACAACTTTTGACTTCTGTTCCCGTTCCAAACGAACATTAAAAGCATCCCTATTCAACTTTATTTCGACCAACAGTTAATATATGAATAATAATTCAGAAACGTCCTTATGTAACCAAAATGTTTTACTTGATTCAAAGACACTCCAAGTCAACGCGAGTACCTGAATTGTGAGAGTGAGATCTGAATGAGGTCATTTAGTTTCTAATTAACCTCATTAAATTTTAATATACTCTTCGCCCTTAACCATTGCTTGTGTCCAAAAAGAAATTTGCAAACGCAAATCATTGTCATTTAATTTGCAATAGGAGTTACTAATTTGTCCAAAAACTGAAATTAGATTAAGGTAAATTTACATAGCGAAGATAATTAAAATTGCGAATCGAACAAAGAGTCGGTGTAATGAAATAGTTCGCCGCACGTTGAAGGTAAACGTTATTAAAATCGAATTACAGGGGAGCTCGAGGGGGCAACACAGAAAGCAAAAGGAAAATTGATCTCGTCGTTGAACGAGTTTGAGATACATTTACTAAGTGTCTGATTTATTTATAGAAATCAACATTTAAATAACCGGATCAAATTAATAGTGTTTCTCTCTCTTACAATTTGTACTTATTACCTGTAAATTTCGTTTTTCTCTAATTTATTATCATTATGCTATTCTTTGAGATTTGTAATTTAAAATTGGAGAAGCGTTTACTTGTAACAGAAGAAATGAATTAGTTACTTTCCGCTTTTAAAATTTTCGTCATTATTTTCAGTTTATCAGTAGAATTACTTAACGTGAAGTATCACAGAAATATAGGTAGATATCATTTTTGAAAATGCGTCTTTATTTTTTCTATCTTTTAATTTAATTATCCAATGATTAATGCATTTTATTCATTTCTTTAAAGATTTATAGAGCCAATTCGCTAAAAAATTCCATCTAGTATCAAAAATTAAAACGAACTTAATAAATTCTTCAAGTGTCGCTAACATGTATATCCTTTGCTTAAAAAATATTCTCCTTTATGAAACTTGTTCCATATATCGATATTATTTACCGTGAAGATATGCATTAAATTTCGTTTATATTCATTTGCCTGCTCGATATCGACTGTTTTCAATCGCTTCCCGCCAAAGACTCCCCTTTCTCAACTCTCGCTTTCATTAATCTTCGTCAAAATTAAAAACCGAAACAAGTCGTAATCTCGTAAATAATTATATTAACAATTAGTTTATACCGGCGTTTTAGGCAACTTCCTTCGTGTCGGCGACGACGGTCCTTTGTCAGTGTCCGGATCTGTATTGAAAATAACAACAACCTCTCATTATCTGTCCGTTTCGATTATCAAACTTAACGAATAAATGAACAAGGACAAAGAATTCAACGAACTCTCGAATGCAACACATCGACTCACCGACATGCAATGCAGCCACGCCGGCATCCGACGGCTTCCTATTGACGTTCGCCGGCGGTAACGGATCGTCCAAGAGGTCGCACATACGCAGATCGGTCGCGTGTTCCACTTGCAATTCGACGACGTCCCCCGTTCGGTCCATGATGGAGCAAACTTCTTCGAAACTGCGATCGATAAGCGATACGCCGCCCCATTCCAACACTTTGTCCCCCTGCTGTAAGCCACCTTTTTCCGCCGGTCCACCAGGTACCGTCCAGACGATATACGCAAATAATCGACCATCTGCGCCCGTCTTGCCGCCCACCACTCTCATGCCGAAGCCGCGTGCTTTAAAAGGGACGCGAAGAGAAAAATTGACGTTATTGTTATTATCATGTTGGGGAATTTAATTTCTTTCTCGCGGCACGCCGAATCGAGGGATTAACGGATTAACGTCAGACCTCCTTCATACGCAAAACCGTTCGCCCTCATTACATTAGGCGATGGATGAAGAGGTCAAGATGAGGCATGACGGTTTCCGGAATTTATTACATAATCTTCGAGTGGAGAATGAAGTCTCGACCGATAACGTGCGGAGTAAACGATCATTAAAAGTTAGTGAATGTAGGTGGCGAAAGCCACCATGGATGAGGATTCGAATCGCTTCTCATATAGCACCACCATCATCAAATGATTTGATTTAATTATGTTCAATTGTAGGTTTCGAGGAAATTGAAATTGTTGCGCCACCGCCACGTTTTTTATTGCCTCGCTTCGTAATTAGCATAAACCACAAGGTGACGTTCTCGAATCAAAGCGAAATCTTTCGATAACAGTGGTAGTCGAAATTAGTAAATAGTCCGTGTTCACTCAACAGGTTTTGAAAGGGGGCCACACGTCGACTAGCTAAATAATGTGTCTTCGCATCGCAACAGGTCAATTGTAGTGGTAGTGCTGGCGGTGTGTAGTAATAATGATAAATTCTCGGTTCATAAATTATACCAGGATCAATAATCTAGAGTTTCCCGGTTTCGGCATTGCCGTCTAACGTGCACGTTTTCGCGCGATGCGCAAACTAATTCGCTGGACGATTGCTGAATGTCGCACGAGAAAAAGTCGGTTTTTATGTAACGTAGAATTCGCGAAAAAAATGGACATTTGTTTTTAATCATTTCGATGTCCCTGCAGAAACTTTACCAATCGCAAAAACGTACGCGATTTTATTGTTTTCTGTTTTAGGAAAATACCGAGATCGTCTCTCTATTAAATTGAAATCGTGAATAGTATTAACGATTATTCTCTCGCCGATTCCACGCTTCTCCTTTTGCCTTCGGGATAGAATTTGAATGTTGAATGAAATCATCATTTTCGCATAGAACGAGCGTATAATAAAAATCGCTGCGCCAAAACGAAAGCGCAAACAATTGTTATTAGGAAATCCTCTAGCGTAATAGATCGAACGGACTTTCGTTTTATTCGATTTTAACGTTTTTATCGATCGTACGGTGTATGACGGAAGCATTACGCGAAAGCGAGTTTGCTTCTAGAATTACATTTTGCATTTATCCACTGTTTTCCTATCGGCAATCAACTCGCGAATATTTCCTCGCCTTTCAAAACATTTTTTTGAACGCGTATGTCCCTAGCATTTTGATTATAAAGAAAATATTGATCGCTATCTGTCTACGTATTGTCAATTAAATAAAATATGCGTAGAAGTGAATTTCACCGACAGCGCGAGCGAGTGAGCTTTTAACGAAATTACTGTGTGGGTAAAAGAGGCGAAGTAGAAGAAGAGGAATAAATGGCAGCGGTAAAAGCAAGAAAAAGCAGAGGCTTAAGAAATGTGGTTGGGTGCGAGCGAGTGGAGAGAAAAAATTGGGGCGAAATTATATTAAGCTCCACTGTCATATTTCTTATTCTCGATTTGATTAGATCTTCTTCCACTCCTGACACGTTTTCAACCGAGCAACTATCTTCCCGTTCTTTTTCTCATTACGTTTTGTCACATTTACTTAATAACATATATAAGCTTAAATCGGCGAAAGAGGCGTAGAGAGCAACGGGAAAAACGAGGCGCAAAAGAAGCCTTCAAATTAGATTTGTGCGAGTGATTATTTATAAGAGGTCATAACCATTTGGCCGACAGTTTATACAGCGGAAATTCGGACTAAAAGACTTTTATTATTACAAAGTACACTTGTCTAATAATAATTCGGAGAGCTTTCTAAAACTTTTATACGTCTAATTGATATTTATTTTTATCGCTGTTGTAAAATGAACAGCGGTCACGGTTGCTGACGCAGGCATTAAACAGGAACGCCAGTGGACAAAATGTGTTCAATGCCACTTGTAAAGGAATAGAATCAATTCCAATACATTTAAAGCCCTTTTGCACTTTTTCGCATTCATTTAAGCGAACGTTAAAACGCGATTCGTTAATTTCATTAAGTGGCGACCCGGCGAAACTCCCATTCGAATCCACAGTGTTTTATTATAAAACTTAAAATTAATAGAACGAATGAGATTTAATTGAAATCCAATTGAATCTAATCGAGTTTCGCACAAAACAATTATTAGCCTCTTGAACGAGTTTCTGCTGCTCGTGCAGCAGCAAAGTTTCATTTTAATGAAATAAAAGCCTGCTCTTTTTCCAAAAAAAAAACAGAAATATTATTTGATTGATCATGATCCATTTCCCAAATCTTCTTTCTCTTTTTTGCGACAGTTTACATCAAAATTTACTCATGGAGTTTACGGAAGAAAAAAACGATTCGAAGAGAAAGGAAGAAAGAACGTTCTGGATCACGCGAAATTGATGAAAATTGAAAGTGACGCTAATAATTCTGGGGCGAACCGTCATTCATACGAAGAATGACGTTCGTCTTTTATTTGCACGAATAAAACAAATTGTATCCATACTTTTCGCGTAAATACGTTCGATTTACCAAAACGATTGAGCCAAATTCTCCGTCTCATCGAAATGCAAAATATTCTGCGAATGTTCGATATTATTCAAAGCGCACGTCGAAAATTCCCAATTGATTCGTACAAAAGTTTCGGAATATTATCACCGGAGGTTTTCTCTTAAATCGATTTTCCTCGATCTGAACATTTGCCAGCGGAAAAGGAACAAAACGCAGTCTTTGACTTACTTCGATGTGCCTTATCGGATGGATCGCGTCGCAGGATGACGCGTTTTTGCGAGGCGGACGCCGGACCTGAGTCGACGTCGTGTATGACTATTCGAATGGCCTCCGCGTCCACCGAACCTTGTCGCCTCGGCGCGGCCTCTAAATCTTCTAAAGCCGGCGTCGGTCTCGGCGTTTGTATCGTCCTCAATCCGGCGATGTCGGGCCTGGAAAAATTGAAAAGAAAATGCTCTCACTCTGAAATTATGTTATCGATAAGTCCGTAATCCACCCAACTTTATCCTGTTTTTTTTTGCTTGCGTTCTCGTTGGTCTCGATTACGAACGAAACCTGACGTTTATCCGTGTGGGAGTTCGGCGGATCGTCATTTCGATCGTTGGCGCTGCCGGTGGTCGATAAATAATTTATAAAACAAAGGTTCGCCAAAAAGAGGAAGGATCAACGTTTCTAATTGGCGGTGACGATAATTGGCATTGAAAATTCGTCTCGTTTAAAAAATGCAAAAAGTTGGGAAAATCGATCAAGCGAAAAGGAGCAACAGCGAGAAGGATCTTATCCTTTATTTTACTACAGGGTACTTGTAGCGTTCTTTTCGCATAATCCTATGACGCGTTCCTATCGATCGGTTAAGAGACTGCTACCACCGCCACCATCGCCAGCAAACACCAACACCATTACATGGGGTTTCGTATATCTACGTGCACATTTACGTGTACATCTATATTTTACGACCCACGTTGATGTTTTCGGACGTCTTTTCAGTTTACTCTCGCGCACCTGTACGCCTCTTCTTCTTCTTCATCGTCATCCGCTCGGCAGGTTATGTGGCGGCGATGGTAGAAAAAGAAAATAACGAAGAAGAGGATAGATAATGTACACACATATACATTTTGCCGTATGTATGTCTGTGTGTAGGTGGAACTTTTGGTTAAATTCGATCTTTTCTACCTGTTTCCATCGGGGTCGCCCCCGTCTCTTTTCAATTTTTCTTCTTCATAAAATATATACATATTTAGTATATGTAATTGCATTATTCATTGTTTTAAAATAACGTTTTTCCTCAGAAATCTGCGTTTGCAATTATTTGAATTCTTCTATTTAAACATTTTCGATAATAAATTTCAATTAAATTCCCTTTGCATATCGTTTGCATATTATCATTATTATTCCCGTTATTATAATGAAAATTCCGTTTATAAATTGCGGCATGCAAAATATTTGGCCACTAGTACATTAAAAAAAAAAACAAAGTATCTACCCACATTTAAAAAAATCAAAACTACAATTTTGTAAAAGTTAGCGTATTTAAGATTTAAGTTTAAAAAGGAATTGGAGTTGAGGACGAGATTCCAGCACATTCTCTCTCTCTCTCTCTCTCTCTTTCTCCTATTTAATTTAATGGGAAGTATGAAGAATATGAGGTCGTTTGTATCCTCGCAGGAGCCGTTCTCTTTTGTAAACAAAGCGAAGGTCTGATAAAGTTAGAGCATACATGAAATTGCGTGCAAAAATATATATGCATACACATAATTTTGCATAAATTCCGGCGCTTTTTCCGTTTATCACACGCAGCAAACGATTTAAACAGAGACGAAAAACGCAATGCGTTAATGACATCTAATTAACCAACGTTTTGAGCGAACGGATATCGTGGATTAACTCAATGAGGAACAATATTTGTTTTGCGGATTTTATTCTTAGGATTAGACCTTTCCTTTTTATGATAACGTCTTATATAATACGGCCTCGACATTAAGAAAGGCTTAAGAAGAACTGAAAAGTAAATCCGTACAACGTTTTAATTGACTCAATTTTGCACGCACAATTGTTTGAAACGGTTTTAATTAAATTAAAAAGACCAACGTGCAATTTCGCGTATCAAATTGAAAGAAGACGAGGTTTAAACACCGTCATTTTCTGCCTATAACACGATTTTGCGTAGTTTACAATTTAAATTTATGTTACAGACAGCGTGCAGAAAAAAAAACAACGCGGAAAAACATTCGTAAAAAGCTTTAAGCTTTTTTAACTAAAAGCTCCGCGCGAGGGAGATTATAGAGTTGAATGAAAACAGTGTTTCGAAAGTCTTTCATCATGCTGTTCGTCTTTTTTAGCGATTTGAAATGGTTAATGACAGCGTCGCACGTGTCAATAAAGGTCAATTTATTATTCCGCTCTTCTTCGAGCGTTCTCCAAGACATAAATTCCATCCAATCGACGCCGAGTAGCATTTATTATTCGGCGAGACAGTCAATATACATACATATATTCCAGTCGGGTTGTCTATTTTATAGCGAAAAGAGAAAATGCTTTTTTTCGAAAAAGCGAAAAAGTACGAAAGTTTATAATGGATTTTAATTGAAGAAACGTGAGGCACGTCCTAATTTAAATATAAATTAAACAAGATAATTGAATTGAATGAATTTGTTTAATAATTTTCAGTAAGTTGCCGGTTATTATTCGGTAAAATTGAATTTCCTCCCTGAAACGTTTTCCCTCGCTCGTTCTTTTCCATTCGTTTCATTCGAATTCAATTCCAATCGGAATTTCAAAAAAAAAAGAGGGAAAGGTGATAAAAATAAGCAATACGTTTTAATAGCTTTAAATAACACGAAAGTAAATTTGTGAAGGTGTTAAATTAAATAAGAAGAAATCTTCGAAGACGCTTACAATACTCATCTCGATTAATTGCTACTCTTATTTCTCCTCCAACTCCATCTCAATATAAAACTCAAATATAAACTCTTATTAATCGATATTTAATGCTTATTTCAACAATTAATTACTCTAAGAGTTCCAAAATGAGTTTATTGCAATTTGTGCAAAAATTCGTAGAGTTATAAAACGAGGTTAAACACAAAACAAAAATTCATCCAAAAATGCGAATTTTTGGCTTTTGAACTAGTGGATCTATAATAGTAAATGATTGAGAAAACAGTTTCATTTGCTAGCGGTTTCGTTTCGGTTTCGTACGATCAAGATTCCGGCATTCGTCGGAGCATTAAGGATTTATAAGGGAACGTACTGCCAATTCATAAACATTATATGGTGTACAATAAAAATCCCGTTTAGGGAAACGTTATTGGAGTGTTCCTATTTTCATTTCCATTTTCCGCTCGGCGAAGAGCTCCATAATACTTTAAATAGGGAAACGATGGATCTCGTGATTTGTGTGCAAAAATCTACTTCCATTTTCATTTCCATGCAATCATTTCCATTTCAAAATAATTACCGATTTGGTTAAATGGAAACGACATGAATGATATTTGTCTTCTTTTCATTTTAATGAATGCTATCACACTCTTTTCCTGATATTATTTCGACGTGTGTAATAAAATTGCGAGGCGTCGCATTTTGAATAAAAATGCAAACATATGAATGTAGCCCACGAAAGCTTAGATCTTACAAGTTATACTAAGATTCGTGCGTTAATAGTACGAATTAGCATGAAATTGCAACTTAATTACACGCATTGTGATTTATTATAATCTATCCAAACTTTCGTCGCTAAAGATATTTGAAGGGCTTAATATGAAATTTGCTTATAATAATATTATTCTATATGACTTTTATCTCGTCTCATACGGCGGAAATCTTTAATCTCTTTGTTTACATGTTAAGAACAAAAGGATCCAATATCCTCTTTCTTCTCTCCTAATACCTAAGAAGTTATATAAACGAGCCGCTGTCATTGATTCATCGCTCGTGTACAAGGAAACGACGCCTGCTTCATCTTACTCTAATCCTTTCCGCTTCTTCTCCCATTTTTTGCCAAGGACAATTTCTGCTCTTTGCCATTTTTCTTTCATTTCGCTCTCTTATTCTTGATCCTCACGGACGAAAAGTATGTTTCTTCTTTTCGTCCTTTACTCCACTTCGCCTTGTGTGTGTGTCGCAGTGAAAAATTATGTTTTTACCCAATTTAACAGCGAATAACTTTCTTGCAACTTTTGCGAAATTAATTTGCAGAAAGCGAACGGGGAAAAATAGAAATAAAGTTAATAACGATGCCGATGGCTCGTTGGGAATACACATATTTAGAAAAGAAAGTTTCCTTTTGCGAATATTGTTTCGTAATATAAAAGCAACTCATAACTTTTGCTATTGATTCATTTATTTCTTCTCTCGCTGCGAAACCAAACTCTTCCATTCCGTTTTGTTCACCTACAAAATTGAATATGTCAAAAGCAGCAAAGCGAATCGATAGGAAGGAGGCATGCTAAAATAAAGGATGGTGGACAAAAGATGAAGAAGAAGAAGAATTGGTTGTTGTAATGAAATGAAATATTTAAATGTACTTGATCGTAAATTGGTAGAGAATGAAAAGAAAAGAGAGCAGGGACAAGATGCGAGCGAAAACGAACGGAGAGAATGCGATGAAAGGAAACGTTTGAAGAATCGTTCCAGAATTATTATCTCCATCGTTCTCTCTTTTGCCTTACGTTTTTTTTTTCGTGCTACCCCACGCACCAATCTCGAAATCAATTTAGCACAACGAGCGAAAACCGTCTCCAGTCGTACAATAGAGAAGAATTAAACGATCCACCGAACGGAGTTGACTAAAGAGTTAATTATTAGCGGTTCCGCGGCAAAAAGAAAATAATTCCGGCAATTTTTGTAAGGTAACTCCAGTTCGATTGTCCCCGTGCATATCGCATATCAATGAAGAAGTTTTAAATTACTTTAGAGCCAAGAGAGATACGAACGATCGCACGTTAAACTGTTCAATCGTAAGTTATGGCGCAATAATGAAGTTAACTAGTTATCGTGATAACAACTTCAATTTCCTGCTGGATTCATTAAGAATAAATAAAAAAAGAAAAATCACTCACAGTTGCGATCCCCTTCGTCTGGTGCGTCGATCGTCGTCCGGTATAATCAATGCCGGTCCGGTGTCCGGACTCGGTGGACTGGCCGGTTCCGGCGGCGGCGCCCGGAAGGAGGCGCGTCGGCCGACGCTCGGCGTGACCGTGCTCAATGCGGGCACGGAGAAAACGTCGTAAGCGGAGGCGCGACGCGGCATCGGCGCCGGCAAACCGAGGCCGCTCTCGGTGGCCGCGGCCGCCGCCGCCGTCGCCTTCACCTCGTCGTCGTAACTGTGCTGCCGCGTGACGCGCGACGCCCGACGCGACCGCGGCGCCACCGGCGTCTCCCTCGGCGGACTGTTCTGTCGACTGTTCGCCGTGCTACGACCGCCGCGACCGCGACCCCAATCCGGATCGCCGCTCTTCTGACCGGAACCCTTCAACTGCATTGAATTAATTTGGATTAATGAAGCGAACAAGAAGCTTGTCGTCATTTACCTTTTCGAGTTCTTTGAGCGATGCCGGCGACACGTCGGAATGACGGCGCAATTCCGGACTCCGTGGCGGCGCCAAGCCGACGCCGAGGCCCGGACTCAATCCGCCGCCGGTGCCGAGCCGCGCCTCCGAGTGCCGCCGCTGTAGCTCTTGTATCGGCACGTCCAAGAGGCTCTCGGACGAGTCCTGCTGTAACGCGGCGCGCGATTGCAGTTTCCGCCTGCAGACGCTGCATTTCCAATCGGCCGGATCCTCGTCCTCCGCCTGTTTGCTGTAACTGGCGCAGTCCTCGCAGACGCGTTGCGTGCACTCCGCGCACGTCCTGCTGAAGTCGTCCGGTTTGAACGCTTTCAGGCAGACGCGACACGCGCCCGCTCTGCTTGGCGGTTTGCCCGGTTCCGGTTTCTGCACGACGGCCGGCGGCGTCACTTGCGGCTTCTCTTCGACCGGCGGCGGCGGCGGCGCCGATTCTATGTCCGGTATGAGGGAAGGCCTTGGCGACATTTTCGTTACTGAAATCGCGGGGAGAAGAGTGTATGAGAATAAGAGAGAATAAATAAGGGTTGCGGATGCGAAGGATGAAAAGTAGAGGAAACGGATATCTCTATAGATCGCTCTGTGAATGTTGGAGTGAGATGGTTTTTTTGTAGAGTGAAGGGGAGATGGAGATAGATTCTCTTATAGTATGTACGTCCCATCTCTTATTATTATCGTTACATATTTCAAGCTCGAGGAAATCTCTTTGAGAAATGGAATGAGAACGATATGGGTCCATATACACAATATAGCAATTCGGATCTAATATATGCAAGGAATCCTTCCTGCGCCCTCACTCACTCGCTGCGGCGTTCATTTCGTAAACATGACTTTATCTTCTCAAAGCAAATATTAGGTTCCGGGCCTAAAATCTGTTTACGTTTGGTACATGGAAGTAAGGGAAAGGAAGGAAGATTGGATTTTTTTTTAAGATGCCAAGCTCTTTTGTCACGGATTAAATACCGTCTGATAATTATCATTTTTTTAATTTAATGCCCTCACAAATGGCTTAATTTTAATACGGAATTGTTATGTTTAGCCTCACATGTTATTAACATTTCTCTTACTTAATTTAACTAAATAAATTTCATTATCAATTGCGTAAAGCGAAATTTTCGTTTCCTCCATTAGAAAATTTAATTATTTAAAAATAAAGGCAATTCCGGTTTAAAAAGAAAACCGGTGGAACGAAAGAGAAAATATTAACGCCTGGAAGAAATTGTTAACTAATCAAATAGTAATCGGTAAAGGTTATTTCATTTTTAAATAAAAACTGCTGATGGCTGTTAAAGGACGGGGAAACGAATGTATAAATCGTGTGACGATTCAATGCAAACGGTTCAGTTTGTACAAGCATTTTATTTTTCCTCCATGTCATGTTACGGTACCTTGAATCCGTACCCCTGTTGCATGCTTGAGTAATATCGATTAGGAGCAACAATAATAAATACGAAAATCGTACTACGCTCATTGAACCGCTTCACATGTAGACAAGAGCGAGGGAAAACAATAACACGAAGACAACGTTTGTAAAACTGACATTTTGGGGACGACATCCGCCTCCCTTCAGTTATCTGTATCTATACAGCAGATACAATAATATACATCTATGTGTGTTTTTGTCTTTTTTTTTGTGAACCAGTTTTATCTATCCTGCCGCTATTATTACTAGCCAATACATGAACTACCTGTAAATGTAACATCAGACGAGGAAAATTGTATTTTCTATACGAGATATACAACAAGAAAATGGATAAAAAGAAGTGAGTGAAAACGATGAAAGAAAAACCTAATTTTCTTCCTTCGTTCTTTCTCTGGTCGTACAGTTTCGCAAAATTCGTTATTATTTTCCTCGTCATTTTCCTTCTTCCTTTTTATAATACAATCCGCCTTTCCGAAATTAATATCTTCATTTCTCTTCGTTTTTTAAATACATCAATATCTTCCAGTGGCAGCAATAAAAATGTTAAAAGTCTTCGTAATTTTTTCGCATTAATTTCAGCAGACGCTTATAAATCAAAGTTCAATATTTTTCTTCCTTTCCATTCGAAATAAATTTTGATTTGGCAAGATTCGAAAAATGAAAAATACGCAAGGTAATAAATTTTGTCCAACTTAATAATAATGTTGAGAAAGTTCGAATGTAACACACTTTTAAAGCTCGAGCGATTTCACAATAAATATACCCCCATCAATTCTTACTGCCTTTAACACAAATTTGCACAGTTTTAATGCCGTTAATTGACTAGAAAAAAATGTACCGTTTCATTTTGCAATTCGCGCATTTTATCAAACGTTCAATTGCTTTTAGCTTTATCTTCGAAAATGTAGAGCACAAATTGTGGTTTTAGGGAAAGTGAGAGCGAAAGGGGCCCTCTTAAAAATTTCAATATCGACGTTTCGAAAATTTACGGGTTTTCCTTCGCTTCCTTCAACCACATTGGCCGCTATAGTTCTGAATTATTTTTATTTATCTTCCTCTTGAATAATAAATATGATGAATGTTAAAATAAGCTAAAAGGGCCGTTTTCTTTAACGGATACTCTCTTTACGTGTTTATCATCGTCAATTTCCAGCAAAAGAAAATTAAAGGCGCTTATTCAATATTGATAAATCGCTGCTTTATTAATTAACTCGTTTTTCTTCCCTTGAATAAACCCTTGAATTTCTGTTTTGGGGAACGTTGGCAATGGCTTATATAAAGATAATTTTAGATCTCTTAAAAATGCAGAAAATAAGAAGATAAGGGAAATTATTTGCTCCATTGCAACTTCCTCAAAGGCAACAAACAGAAATTGCAAAGACAACTTCTTCAGCATGAACTATCAATAGCACTATCAAACAAAGTGGCATGGGAATATATCCAAAACGCTTCATTATGTTAATCTAGAATCGATTCGAGATCCCTTTCATCCGTAACCAATTTTATTAAACAACTTAAAAGTTAGTCTCTCTTCAATATCATCGAAATAGGTTACCTTTGTCTTGTGCCGTTAGAAGGGAAGACGAAAGTGTCTGTTTCAATTTCCCAAACGTCGTACCGCCGTCCGTCGTATCGGCAGTCGTGTTGCCAACTCCTGGTTCCGGTGCGACCATCTATAAGGAAATAAATACCATTTGATTAAGATGAATAAGGCAGAGAACAAAACTAAACGAATAATGAAATAAAATTACGATTTCCATCCGCGTTATCCATCTAACAAATGAAGTTAAATCAACGCTTAAATCGAATGTAGGATTTACTGTTTCGAACTATCTCCAACGATAATAATCTCGATTTTAATTGAATCCTAGTACGATATCATTATGAGGCAGAAGAGTGAAAAAACACGATCGGATATGGAAAGAGGAAATTGCAGTGAGAGAAGTAATGAGAGAAGGATTCGTATCTGCACGATTCGTCGTTGTAATCCTCCCACGCAAAATAAGTGATCAGATTAAAAACCAAGTCAGCAAATTTTGAGGAAATGTTAAACTTAATCTTAGAATAATATTTAAGCGAGACCCCTTAACGTGAAGGTCTTTTGGGTAAGTGTAGCAAAAAGAACGGGGCGGAAAGAAGGGGCGAAGGGATCCGAAGTTGCCGGTAAAATTGTAAAACGTGACGTGCAATCACTTTGAAGGTGGGACATATTTTATGACGAGGAAAAGGAGGAAATTTATATATATTATTTTGGCTGCTGTTGGAATAGCAAGAAACCTTACATCAAGTATAAACGGATTATACGTTTTTAATGCGACAAAATATCTTTTTTATTACACCTTCGAAAAAGAGAAATAACGAAGGGTGTTTGGTATCGAGGGAGGACCGACATCCAGATGGAAATGTTAATTATTACGATCAATCTCCGGGGCCTCGCGAGTTGCTACTAATGAGGAGGGAAACTAATTTCGTTTCGAGGGCAAGGGAAAAAGGCGGAGGGCATATTTAAAATGAAAATTATTATTACACGAATATGTATATCGAATGGAATTTAAGCCGACTTGAATAACTTTCGTCGTACCTGGAATTCGTTTCTTAATTAAATTAAATTCTTTCGACCTAATAATGATAATAATAACGAATGTACAATAGCAGCAGAAGGAAGAAAGAAGAGCGCGTGGAAATTCATTATTAAACGTGATTCTAACTGAAAGAGCACGAACGAATTTTTAATAAATCGCCTCCTTAATCAAGCTTTGATAATAATGATAAACGGGGCATTATTGATTTTTGCCTCCCTAAGATGCAATTTGGAATTAAAATTATTAAAGGACGGCGCGGGGTTAGTGGAAAATGGGTTAACAAGTGACCGAGAGAGATGGCTTTCGTGCCACACGTGAACGTCCCATACGTGGCAGAGAGAAATAGACCGAGTTGGTTGGTAATGCGGATGATCGGGCGTCGTGTGTTATTAACCGGATGGAGGAAGCAATAAGCATGATATTGAGGTTCGTATATATAATACATGTAAACTATTAAAGTTGTAGGTGCGGTTAATCAATTTGGCACTTTTTGAGAACATCATCTGCCAGAATGAAATAGGTAACAAGGGAAATGTTAATAAAAGAAACCAGATTGATAACCGGTTTTTGTTTTCTTGCTTGAAATCAACGACGAAATAGTTAACGACTGGTTCTTTGATGGGCGAAACTTGGCGAAACGATTACGTTCACATTAAACAGAAGCGTGTGTGTAAAGAGATGTTCTTTTGCATACACAAAACTTGGGAAAACTCTCAACCAGCAAACAATTCCATTTGAACAAACTTTCGACGTAACAAAACGCGGCACACACAAAAGTTTCACGTTACACTATCACGTCTACAACGTCTACGCTTTTGATGGCGTTCCTTTACTTTTAAGTTCAGCATAATCTTCCATCTTAACTGGCCTTACATTCTAGAAAACATTTAATTAACGTCCATCTTCGCCTCCTTTGCCAGTCATAATAAACTGGAGTCTATCATTCTGCGATTTACGTCCAATAAATGTCAATGGGGAACAAAAAGGCAAAAAAGGGGAAAAATCGGGTTGAAAGATGCTGATTGATTGATATAGCATAAACTCAGTTTGCGTGCACAATCGTAAAGTGGCACATTTTATTTAGCTACGAAAAGAACGGAAAGGAAAGTGTGCGGGAGGGAGGCCACCGATTATAGATAACTTATATTTTGAAAACAAATTTGAGCACTTTATCCCTCTTTTATTGTCCCCCGAAAGAGAACGCAACAAAATGATACTATAGAAGTGGGCCCCCTTTTCGTCGCAAACAATAAAATAAAATATAAACTTTAAATGGATTTTAACCTTATTTATAGGTCGTAAATAAAGTTGCATTTTATGACAAAACGAAATCAAATAAAGCGAAGAACGCGAAATAAATAAAAGGTGAATATATCGAAAGAAAGCGCTTGATTAAGCAATTAAAAACCGTCCGCCTGTTTTTTCATTCAATTCAGCTAGGAGAATAGAAAGAGATGAAAATCTATTACAATATACGGAGATTTAATTATTATTATTTTTATTTGGTTTTACGACTTCTAAAAGGTAAGTTACTCAACCGAGTAGGAAGGAATGTTAAGAGTCAGCACGAAAATTTCATTTTAATTCTTAAGAGCAATAATAAAATTGCAAGAATGTAGCGAAAAATCCTGCTTATGATTATACTTGATGGTAAGCATCTTTCTCCCTTAATTAAAGTTAAAATTTAATCAAATATTCACGACGGAATGCCCTACCATTGTTTTTAAATAGACTAATTACAGTTTCGGAATTTAATCAATCTTTTAAAAAAAATTATTAATAGTTATGAACACAATAATTAGATTTTGGCGGTTTTTACATTTTGGTGGATGCGCCGGGGAAATGTATTTTATAATCAAACTTTTTGTCAGCTTGAATATTTCTTTTTCGTAGTAACAAGGGCTTCTAAAAAGGACTAAAGTAAACAGGAAGGATATTTATAAATGAAAATATGTATTTTGTTTATAAAGAAAAACTTTTCTTTTCCGGGCCTTCATCCGCCTTATTTGAAATTTTTATTCATACTTCTCGCACTAATCTTCTTCATACAACTTTTCCCCATTTGAATATTTTAAATAAGTTGGTAGACGATGGGAGGAACAATTTTTTGTTTAACATTTTAATATGATTATGCATTTTATATAATAAATACTCCCACAAGGGAGTCGCCTTTCGTTCCATTCGTTTTAAATAAACAAATTCCAAAATAAAAAATAAACCATAGACGAGAACAACAGAAAATAATCTAATTGTCGTAAACTTTTACAAACGGTAAGAACGAACATTTTTGCTTGATTAAATACGAACTTAAAAACACTTCCGAGTATTTTTAACTAGCACAATCCAGGTTTCCCCAACTTAATACCCAGCGTTCCCTTGGAGCTACAGTTAAGTAGGGAATTTAAAGTAGGAAACGTATAAAGTCTGAATACCTGTAGGAAGAATTGTTAGTTGCATTCAATTGAAATAAAACCGATTTGCAATTGCAAACTACAAACATGGAACAAGAGTTATTTATTTGTGCGAAAAGTTTGTGCCATCAAACACATTTTCCGCTGACTTCCAACAAACTACTAGATACATTATTTATAATAATGATGATGATAAAAGGTATGTCGCAAGGAGACAGCTTTTCCCTTTCAAGAACTTATCAAAATGTTGCATCTGTTAGAATATCACTTTTAAGACTTATAATAAAACGGTAGTATTGTGCTTCGTTATGAGAATTTTACGATGACGAGATGCGAGCGCAAAAGAAGAGGAACAAGTTGTAAGTGGATGTAAGTAACATTACGGAGGACAGGGAAATACAATGTTTGGAAATAGCAGAAACGACAAGAAAGGGATGACAATAAGAAAAGGTATTGTAAGTAAACGCCTGTTGAATGAACGTGGGAGTAAGAAACGACAGGCAAAAAGATTATAAAAACCCGAACGAAATGAATGAGGAGATGAATGAGAAATTTTCTTTTCTCTTATTAAAAAGAAAAATGCAACAGGAAAAAGCCCCTTTACATTTCTCTCCTCACTCCACTCAGAAAGTTTGTTCGACAAGCAAACGACCAATTTCGTTCGCTATTCTAATTTTTAAATTAAATAAAATTAAATGAATGAAACAGAAATGTGTTTCTACAAGGGAAAACACAAAAAAAAGCGTAGTAATGATAATAATGACGAGTAGGAATTTAATGAAACCTTACAGTTGATAATAATGTTTTATGAATTTTCTTCTCTGTCTGTCTCGTTTTTTCTGTTATTAAACAAATATTACGTTAATTGTAAAGAATTTTAATTAATTTACGTGACATTTATTCATATATTGTCGCCAGTTAAACAATAACGTGTTCAACTCGCGGCGATGATGGAATTACGCTCTGAAATAATTTACAAGCAGCAAAAGTTGTGTGTTTCACACATAACAATGGCTTAATTAAATTTCATCGGGCACATGTATACATGACCTCAAAAAGTATTAATAAAAAGGAACAAAAAAAAACAAAGACGAGGTAAGCTCGAAAACACGGGATTAACGTCAAGGAATAATAATAATATCAAAAATCTTAAAGTATCACCAAAGAAACACGACACCTATGAAACGTTTTCATCCTTAAACCCAATCTAAAATTTCAGACTTAATAAAGGATTTCCTCTTGGCATCTAAAAATCGTTTGACGGACACGCTTTAATCCAATATTTCATATCGCACCTATAGCTTCAGGATGGGAAAAGTCGTCTAAAACACCACATGGCCATTTACCGTAAAATTTCAGTTTTAATATGTACTCTTGTAAACGTAAAGGATATGTACAAGGATAATACGAACTTGGCAGTCGTCCAAATGGGATTAAATTAAATTAAATGCAAAGTCGAAAATAATTCTTAGATGAAAGATAAAGGAGAATTGATGATATGGAATTCGCGACCGTAATTTATAGCCTAAAGTATATTCTTTCATAAAGCAGTGGCTTTAATGCAGATTTCGAAAGGCAAAAGAGAAAGGATACTCGACGAAATCCGGATATGCGGCTTTACAGTTCAGTTCCTCTACATTTTTTGTTGGTATTCTTATGTGGTATTCAGTGTGCTGATGCCTCTTATATCTTTAAATATTTATGCGATGGGGTTTAGGTACATGTAGAGCAAGAAGTAGGACTTTATGCTATTTCATATTCGGAATGAAAGAAAAGAGAGAGCCGAGTTTTATTCGAATCTAAATTTTACACATTCAAAAACCGTCAGGATTATTATTGACGATTTACATTAAAGTACAATGATTTGTTTATCAAAGTGTAATAAGATGTAATAGGCATGAGAGTAAGAACAAAAAGAGCAGACGCAAGATGAAAGAACGCAAAAGAGACTTAATTTTATAATAAATTATTATTATTTGTAACAGATGTTCCATTCGACAAGATTATCGTGAACTTTATATTCTTTCTTTAAGTTTAAACTTTGCCGGAACATAAAGTGGCGAATTTTATTGGACTTCTCAACTATTTGATTACCATAAAGCTGTAAAACTTGAATGAGGATACATACGTATTATGTACGCGTGGTGTTCAGCGAAGAAGAACAAAAAAAATCGTTACGTAACAAGTTTCAGGATTATAAAATTACATTTGCCAAAAAGAAACAGGCGAATTTCTTCCTTCATACCGTCCAGAAATCTAACGTGACAATACTGATAATCGTCGTTGAAAGGAAGGAAAATTAAATGAAAACCTGCAGGAGATTTTTTTTAATAAAATACCTCCTTTTGTAGGAAATGAGCGAAAGCTTTCGGTTTATTTTTCAAATTGTACACGAGAACTTCTCATTTTCTTCCTCCTCGTGATATAAATTTTAAAATAGTCATCTTTCCATTACATATTGCTTTATAATCAAGTAAATTATAAAAACTAACTCAAGCAGATGGCAAAGCAAATAAAATCTCTCATTTAAATAACAATGTAACGTGCGACAGAAACTGTCCCCGAAAGAATGGCAAAGAATCAATTAATTCAAGAGTAACAAGACTTGCGGTGGTGGCAGGTCTCCGTGTTTTATGATACGAATAGTTTGCACTAACGATTCCAAATGAATCGATCCGTAGCAACAACCAGCAGTAAGTGCATTATTTGCGTTCGGGAATTTAACGAATTCACTTAGCATGTAATTGAGTTAGGAATTTGGGTTATTTAAGATGTTTGCTAATTAATTAGAAGCATTCGACGATTGCACGAGATTTCTTCGCGTCGACGGTCGTGCACTAATTTGATTATCATCAAATAACGTCTAAGAGCACGTTGCAGATTGATGGATTGCACGGACAGAATTAAGTGTGAAACGTTTTTAACGTGCGGAGAAACTTTAGCTCATAAATCTATCTAAATATGAAATATGCTGAAATTGTGAAAACTAACTCGAAAAACTTCTTCGTGCAAAAACTATACTCAAAAAGAAAATCAAATTGATGATGGTGTAGGAGTGTACTGGAAAGTTCTACGTTTCCCAAAATTAATATTAATAAAATTTCATTTTGGATGCGACGAGAGACCTTTTCCTAATTAGTAAACTTCTGTTTAAAGAAACAAAGAAATAAATTTCAATCAAAACGAAATGGAAAAGGAAAATGCAACGTGCGCACATTTTCTATTACAATCTTGTTACTTTAACAGCACCAACAACAAAAAGAAGGTGTAATTATTATCGTAACGTAATTTATATTTGCAACAAACAGACTGTAATAATAATAATAATTTGCAATATACACACCGACCAAGGCTGGCGAGTCTCATTTAAAATGCATAAATTTCCTTTTTCCTTTATTATTATTATTTTACTCTAGTGGCAAAATGTACTCAAGAATGCATGCCTGTACATAAATTTCACTTTTCTTCCACCATTTTTATTCTGATGATGAAGGAGAAAATTTTCACGCTATATTACACAATGCTGCTGAAAAATATCCAATTGTATGATGGGCACGTCTTCTCATTTTTATTTAATAAATTAAGATAACGAAATACGTTAACCGAATTAATCAGCTTAAATTATTTTTCTCTTTATTTTGATTTAAATAACCCTCAATCGTTTTCTGTTTAATTGTTTGTGCGCTGTCAAGCCGTTAATTAACGATTCCTTATTAAGATTGGAAAATAATAATAACTCCAATCAATCGGTAATTCCCATGAATTTTTGCATTTTTTGTTAACTAAAGTTATTGAGCGACCCAATTCGTTCCTCTTCTTCCTATTGTTGCCATTTTCATCGCTTTTATTCTTTCGAAATATATGCATATTGATAACATTTGCGTGATAAATGTAACGGGAAACTGACGATGTGCTTATTTGTGCGACTTAAATTTCTTTTCTTTTTATCATGGAACGAGTTGGATAAACAACAATGCAAACAGGCCTTCATATCATATTACCCTTCTGATAAGATAAAAAGGGTAAAACGTAGCGGTAACAATATCTTCTAATTAATGACCATTAATTAGTCTCACTTCGAATGAGAAATTCAAATAAAACACGCATTCGCAACAGAATCTATTGTATTAAATTCTTTTACCAGATCATTTAATCTTTAGTCCGTTAAGAGAATTGAATATTGTAAGTGAAGCATTTGATATAATTGTTCGAAGAAATTCCTAGGAAATCCGCTCGAAAGGTAAGGTCCTCTAATTGTTAAGAAGACGCTTTATAATTAGTTGAAATTTGCAAGTTGCAAATGCTTTTCGCACAAGAATTAAATATTATAATTTGAGTGCTCCGTTGGCAGGAATTAATTAGCCTTTGTGCTGCGAAGAAAGTAATAATAATTTTCTTTAAAACTACATTTTCTTGCTTGACTGGCATTAAATGTAATTGAACCTAATTGCAGAAGCATTATTATTAAGCATAACAAGTGACAAACACCATAACTGTTACATGTTCCCGTGAGCGTGTGTATGCGTGTAATTTCACACTTGAAATCTTATTGTAAACATTGTCTAGAGCAATTTCGCCATCAATTATGCGCTTCCCAATTAAAGCGCGTTCATTATTTCCTAGTTTACAATCAATAAATTACGTTGCATATTAAATAATTGTTAGCGTGATTATTGTGATGTTTCACGTGGTTCGTGATGGAAAAGTTTTGTACGTAAGCCTGAAGTTTTCCAAATAACAAAAAAAAAACGGAAAGCTAAACTTTACATCAATAATTCATTGAATATGCTAGCAGTAGTAATAACACTGATCGACGTCGACGAGGGAAACTAGATGCGAAGCAGTAATAAAAGTAAGGTCAAAGTGGAAAACCAAAGAAGAAATCTCATTTTCTTATTCTTCCATCGCCGATTACATAATTAACGGACAAATGAAATCTTTTAGTGGAACTAATCGTAAATAATGAAACAAAATAGTTTATTATTGATATCGAAAGTCGTTATATTTCTGATGCATTATTTTCCCTTTAAGTACATCTCGGACCATTACGTCTGACACATAACCTGAGGGTGTCATATTTCGTTTTATTGCAATCCTTTTCCCTTTTCTTTTACTATATTTGCCCCGTTAGAAATATTAACACTGCCACGGTATTTTTCTTTCGTTTTATCGATTATTTATAACTCGTTCAAAAAATAAGAAATTCTTCACCTTTTCCCTCGCCTTTTTATGGCGTTTCGTTGCCACCCGCTACCCTTAATATGCCATCGAACCTATAAAGCGAATAATTGAAAGTTTCTCGGAACTGTTGGTAGTCGAGTTTATGGGAAGAAATTAATTGAAATGGAACAATAAATAATGCGAATGAAGTGGCTTTTGAAATGAAATGGTGAACAGCAAAATCGTAATTGTTTATACAGAAGGAGCGATTCCGTTCGTTAATGAGGTCGTTCTTTAAATGTGATACAGGTAACAGGTTATGCCGTTGAATTTTGTTAGTATTTCTCTTCCCTTTGAATAATTGACGCGAGATGGAAAAAAATCGTAATAGGTATAACCGAAGGTTTTGCATGTTGTTGCAAATTGTTAAATTGTAGTTTAAAGAAAAGACAAATTGTAAGCAATGACGTGTGTTTAAAATGGTGCAACAATTTGTTTGATAGCGTAAAACTTTTTTGCGAATATAATTTTTTATTATTCATAATCGTCGTCATTATTATGGCAATTAAACGCGTGGGAACGCGCAAAAAAACGTGCTTCCGAATCTAGGTCATGCCATGGTTGTCTTTTATTCCTTTTTCATCGAATTTAAACAACAATGTACCATCAAAAATGATTAGGGTCGATCGTTTCGTCCGTACTTTTTATTTCTCGCCCTCTCGAGCATAATAAATTCAGTAATTATCAAATAACTTGCAGCTATTCCCAAAACTTTCAGAGTCAAGTGGCAATTTCTTTTTAAACTTAGAAAAAGTAAGAGTCGTTATTAGCCGAGCTTGAAATATGCGCGTTAAAGTTTGCCGAAGAATAAAAACCAACCATTCGGAGCCCTAATAATTATTCGTCGCGAACGAAAACGGTTTTGTTCCGGACAATTAATCGGCCATCCGCAAATGTTCGAACAGAGGCCAAACACACACAGAATCGATGTAAATAATTAACGTTTTTCAGTAGGAACGCTCCATGCGTACAATAATGGAAAACCGAACGAGCAAATCATTTTAATTAACCATCTAATTTATATCAATTTCAGTTGGAAATTAATGATTGGCTATTTGTTTAGCAACCAGTTACTGCAGCTGCTTTCAATCTCAAACTAGAACCATTCTTGTTTTCGAGCTTCTCCATTAGACAACTCTGCCCACACAATTTTTCATCGTCTTACGTTATCCACTGCGTATATTTGAGCCTAAGCGTAGGGATTGTTATTACAACAACAACAACAAAAATTAAATTGCAGATAAAACTAATTTTGATCTACGCGAACGTCATTAACTGCGTGCCTATTGCATAGTACATAAACGCCTACGGTCGGGTTTTATTTTTTTAAGCAAACATAATTAAAAGTAATTTTAATTGAATACCTTTCAAAAAATTATGCTCGTATAACACGTTTTTATGGCAAAATAAGTATTCCCACGCACTTTTTTCAGGTGCCAAACGTGAAAACACGTTATAAAAAACCCATTGAATGGAAATCGGATGGATTTAAGTCCAAACTGCAAAGTATTAGCAAAGATTGCCGGAAAGAAAATGGAGAATAGATGCGAGAAAGTTTACTACGAAATCAATCACAATTCTCCGCGTGTTATCATTTTTGAACGGCGGAAAAGTTCCTCGTTTCGCGCATTTCATACATCAACATTTTAATAAACGTGCAATAATTCAAGCGGTTAACGAATTTAAAAGGCTTACCGCCCGGATTAATTAGAAACAATTCGAACGCAAATATTGGCGGTTAAGCGTTCGTTTAAAGCGATTTGAATTCCAATTAGTAGCAAACTTCGCGAAAGTTTCCCAATGTAAGTGTAAAACAACAAATGGACATTTTGTGTGTTTTGCTTATAAACCTTCAGTAGGAAGCTGTTGCTGTTTTTTTTGCCAATCAAAATGTAGGAGAAGCAGAGAATGCGATTCAATTGTAGCCATTTAATCGCTAAAAAGTTCGGCTTTGCTTATTCTTGCCTTTCACTTCCATCCACTGACTTTTGTACAACTGGAGACTGTTCGTTTCCTTTTTTATTTCTGTCATTTTATGCATTTATCAGTAGGAATCTGTTATAGGTATCATTATTTAAACAATCATTACGTAAACTCTGACTTAATAGGAACTTTCAATCAAGAACAATAGCTCGTAGTAAATTCTTAATCAAGAACAATAGTTTAGTGTAACAATCGATTGGGTGTAGATTGAAATCGGAATCATAAATGTAATGATAAAGATAGTATCCCATAAAATCATCGTTCCATTTGTAATAAGTAACATATGCTCTTTCGTTGAACAACAGCAATGAACATTGAAATTAAAAACGCGTGGTGAGAGAGATAGTTAGCGATTATTATTATGTGATATGTAGCAGCCAGTGACACTATTCTTTCGCCTCTATTGTCCGATACAATCGATACTAATGCTACCATTCTGGGACACATATTATCATCAGACGTGAAACGAGGTTATCCAAATTTCAATTACACATATACATGCATCGCTTGTATCGATCACGGTCCCTTTATACGTACCTACTATCAAATGTAAATTTTCATTTGTTAATTGCAATTTAATCAAAAATTATTTAACAGCTTGAAAATGTTCAAGACCGCTGCACGTTATAATTTTCGATTAATATAATTTGATTTTCTTTTCGATTCTCTCATTTAAAGTCGTAGCTGAAGAAGGTCTACAAATTTGCTCCATTTGTTGTATTAGAGGTTTATGCGACTTTAAACATATTTTTAGCCTCTTCGACTGTTTTCATTTTCACGTGAATTCCGTGATCCCCCGCATTATTATTTCTGATTTTATTGCCCCTGCATAAAATTAATAACAATAATGCCATCAAAATTCGCCTACATTCGGGCGTAAACATAACAATAATATCTGCGAAACACGTACTAAGTAATAATATCAACAATTAACTAAAGGTCAAAGGTGTACCGGCTTCCACAATTTGCAAATTAAGGTCCTTCTTTCTTCTTTTCACTTTCATTGGCAGTTTGTCCTAATTATTATTGGGCAAACGGTTCTCGGTTTGTGCCTCGTTTAAACCGAATTCCCTAATCCATTCGCGTCTTGTTGTTCAGGATTTTTTAAAAGACATTCACGCTTTTATCGGTTTCTTTGTGCAAATGCGACGTAATTAGGCTAATTTGTTATGTAGATCTTGATAAATGCGAGGCGTTTTAGGGAGCTGTTTGGATAATTAGTTGGGGCGTTCCTAATTATTTATTTAAGATATACCAAAGCGATATTTTGTTTTGTTTAATTAGTGGCAGCTTTAATTATTATGATTACGTTAATTGTAACACGCTAATTAAAAATGTATTCGAATGCGATTTTCAATACGATTTCGAAATGAAACATGGGCGATTTTGATTAAAACTCATGCGGGAAAATCAACATTCCAAAATAATCCCTCATAGTTTGCACGTGATGGATATACGTGTGTATGTTTGTGGGTGTGCGTATAGTTGATTTTTCATTTTTATCCTTTCCTATTTGTTGTACGCTTTTCCGTTATCCTTTATATTTGGGCATCCAATATTATACGACCACGCTTTGAGAGATATTACTTTCCCATCGTTATTGTTACGTGTGATTTTGGAAAAATAAACAATTTTCCAAGTTGATATACACAGAATTTTTGTTATTACCATCATCATTATTTATTATTCCGAAAACCGAAAATAACAAATAATCAGAAAAAGGTCGACAATGGATTATGTTGTTATTGCTGAATCCACAAATCTCCTGGTTTATTATCGTGCCTGTCCCCTAATATTTTAACCTTCTTCCACATTCCTCGCCCTCTATTCCTAGTTTTCATTCATTGGAAAAATGTCTTATTGTAATTAATCATGCGTTAACGTATATAAACCGGCGTTGAAGTTTGTTACCTTTAATTGATTGCATTTTATCTTCCCTCTCGCTCTCTCTTCCCTCATTCGGCATTCACGGTTTATAGTGTCAGAAGTTTGCGGACGCAAATCTTTGCCATGATTTACATTCGTTTCCAAACCAGAAAAAGAAGGGAAGAATATAAGTGGAATAAATTGCAACGTTTCACAATTTAAATTCCTTTATAAAATAAAAATACATATTTCGCTCTTTAATCAAGATTTATACCGCCACCGAAATCGTTTATTTTAAAATGCGGCGGACGCTTTCTGGCCTCACGTTCTGTATTTTTAGCCTGATACTTGTTCGATTCACCTCGAGTGAATTCTATCATTTGGCTTACACTTGTTACTAAAATCATTCACATTCTCCTAGATTTTCCAGATCTTAAGTTTACGACCGTCGTTTTAGCATGTACCAATTAGACAAACTCCGAAAATTTGAAACATGGTCCGGTCTCTTTCGCTTCTTCTCTATCGTAATTTACATAAATTGCTGCTGTTAGCGCAGGGAGTCACATTGCAAATTATCCCCTTCTATAAACTAACAGAACTTAATAATAATAGACCGTGTGGTTTAAGTTAATTTGAAATTGGAGACGTTCCATTGAGAGTCGAAATTTGAAGTCATTTCGACGAAGAAATTTCCACGAAGGATTCATATTATAAGTATGTTTTAAAAGAAGCGAAAACCCCAAACTGAAGGGTAAAAAAGGAATTTCTTTTGTGGAACATCATCTTGTAGCAGCGAGCAAACAAAAAGGGGGAATGGAAAAAGGTGAAAATGCATGAAAGTTATATTTCGCATACACGTAAACATACATTTTGTATTATCCATTTCACTGGTTGTTGTTGTTGCTGCTTCTTGCCAACGTATTTATTATTTCGTTTTTACTTATCCTCGACGGGTTCGAATGGCTTTCATTATTACACGCTATCTATGGAGATAAACATTTATATTAAATCTATGAACGAAGATGAAAGAGTAAATCGTCCTAAAATAAACAATGAAGTTAAAATTAGTGAATTAATCATTAATAAAGAAGGTAGAATGCTCGCAGAAACGAGAATCGAAAAAGGTCCAGCACAAGAGCGCGTGAAAGCACCTTCTATAGAAATGCAGAAATTGAAGAAAATTAAATTCGTCAAAAAATGCGAATTTTTCTTTCTATAATTAGTAAAAAAAATATAGTTCTTTTGTATGAATTTATTAGCTACCTCTCACAAATCACTAAAATGCATTATTCACAAATCGCTGCCACATCGATTATTAAACAAACTTCACATCTAATTATCGTGTGAATAGTAAACTGAATTAATTAATTAACATTCAATGCTGTTCGATAAGTTAATCAATGGGATTAGTTCTATTTAACCTTTCTACAATATAATATTTGATTTCACGTCTAGAATAAAGAAAGCTCTTCGTTTAGTCAATTCAAGGATAAAAGTATCCGGCGGCCTCGGAAGGAATAAACATTTTCCTAAATGGTCTTAAATCAATTAAGAATCAATTTATACAAAGAAAGAAGAAAAGAAAAGTAACGAAATGGCAACAGTATTAAAGTTAATCCCTTTTATGTGCACCCTAAATAAAGAACAATTTTATATTATTAACCTTGATAGGTTTCTTTTTTGCAAATAATAGAAGAAAAAAGTTCGCTTAAAGCGTCGCGTATAAATTACATTATTTAACTACCTGCAATTTGTGTTCGTTTCTCTCGTTCCGAAACATCAAATTAATAATAATAATACGTTGGCAGAAAGAAATGGTAATAACAAACATCCATCAACGGTAATTACATTTTGCATAATGAGGTCTCCATTTTCTCTCGCAGTCAATAAATTGATTTATTTTCACTCGCAAAATCGCACAGTTTCAATAATAGAGCGAAAACGTTTTACCGAGAGAAACAACCGTTAGTTTTCCTATTACACACCGAAGAAAGTCCTAGTTGCTTTTTTCTTTAAAGAAACGCCCCCTCGAAAGCACAGGGCCGCAAGAAAAAATAAGATTGCTTTCTCATAATGGGATTGTGGAAAATGCGAGAATAAAAATTTCGCCTCCTGAATATAAACGATTTGTTTTAGACCGTGTGTGAAAACTCTTAAGAATAGATTTTCTCGCTCTCTCCTTTGCCTATTTCTTCGTGCCACGGTCAAAGTGTAATACGTGCGAGTTTCTTTTATGTTTGTCCGGACGACATTTAAACATTTTCTCTATTTTCTTTAACGTAATCTAACATCGCAATTAAATTAATTGAAGAAAGAGGAGATAATGTGATTTGTCTGCATTACTATAACGTTATTTATATTGTCGTGTCGATAAATAATCTATTGGAGAAACTTTCAAAAAACGTATATTCTTATGCAAATTAGTTGAAGATTATACGAGTAAACATGTCTTCATATCCTTGGCTTTATTGATTTTCCACGCATAAGTGTGGAAAAGTTGAAATTGAAATATTTTCCAAAGAAAAATACAATCGTCTATCTAATAAATGTTTAATAGAGGTTCATTACAAAATCCGTGCAGAACGGAAATTCATTAACACTTAATTTATTATACACATATGCGAAAATGAACATGCTATGACGGGATATTAATAAACGCGAAGAAACTTTTTACAACCCTCAACATTCAACTAAATTCAAACTGATTATTACTATTTGATTGAGAGTAAAACTTACTTAATTAAGCCCCATTTCGTTTTACAATTTATAAACGTGTATCAAACTGTGCGTTCATTAAACATTTCAATTAATAAAGCATTAAATACTACTTATTAATAAATTCGGACAATGAATGAATGGCTAACGATAATCCATTCATTGAATAAAACTTTACGTTCGTGCAAATCCAATTTAATTAAATTATTCGATTGAATTTACATACAATTATTGTTAATAACCAAAAAATGAACATTTGACCACAGCGTTACTCCTCAATCATGCATAGTTGCAATTAAAATGATAGCAAGGAACTTTATTGTTTCGTCTTCATGCTAAAGTTAAATAAAATTGGTCTACGAACAAAAAGCACAATCTCTTTCCCAAGAGCACGTGCCATTTTACTTAAGAAATGTAACGGCGCACGAGATTCCCTCGTTTCGACGTCAATCTCATTTTTAATGTACCCGGAGAACAAAAGGAAGCGACATCGCAAACACTTTATTCCAATACCGAAAAACAAGACGGTTTTCACTTTATGGACATTCACTTTGATACAAAAGCAAAACTTCGCTCGACTAGCGATGATTTGCGTCAATCTTGAAAGTTTCCCGACGTTAAGTCATAAACGCAGCTGCTACCAACGGTAAATTAACGACACAAAAGTTGTCTCTTCGGCCGAAATTGTTCGCAAATTATAGCGAAGAGAGATTGAAAAATGTGCCAAAATAAGTGCAAACAAACAAGAATAACAACGGCCAATATAAAATCTCCTTTTTTATAAAAGGCGTCAGAAGAAATATAACCAACATCTACGGTACATGACAGTAGCAAATTGATAGAGGAATACAGGAAATAAGAAGTTAATGTAAAAAAAAGGAGAAAGCAGCAGTGAACGTGTGCATCGATGAAAAACAGGATATGGAATTGGAGTATGGCACTAACATACATCACGCTGTAGCAGAAATGTATGAGTGTTGGAAATAATTCTAGACACGCTACTAAAGAGGAAATGACACGAGAAAAACAGGTCATAAATATTGATGATAAAAGTCTGCATTAAATGGCCAAACTTTGCGCGAAAACGATGATATTTGTGACGACAGTTCCTTTCGATTTGCAAATGAAATTTATTAATTTCGTTAAGGAATCGATTGTTATGGAGCGGAAAACGTGCAGTTTAGGGATTTGCCATTAACAACCATAAAATAATAATGAATGGAACGAAGGAAATAACTAAAAATAACTTATGGTTTTTAAATGCATCGAAACTCGCAAACAAAAAACGAATTCGTATCGTGCAATTTGCGAAATGACACAATACGAATCAATGCAGCAACGAGGATAATGGGAAAAAGTACGAGCAGAAAAAGAGCTGCAGTATATAGAGATACGGGCGTTATAGAACGAACCTATGAAATAAACTGGTGGATTTTATTATACGTATTTCTAAAAATTAAATTGGCGCAAAATGGAGGACTATTGTTGGAATTGAAACAATAAAAACTAAATAATAATCATAAGCAAAAAAGTAGAAAACAGGCGTTAACTTGAAAAAGACGTCCGCCATGTATACATACAAGCCATTAATCAACATTTGCTACATCTGAGTTTCGAATTGGGAAAAAGGGAACAAAGAGCAAATAGGAATAAAGGAAAATGAGTGTAAAGTCTACTAAATAATGAAGAATTGTTGATTTTCGCTCGCTTTTTTCGTCCTTTTTACGAGTGAAAAAACCCCGTTCCTCTGCTAAGGTTCAAGTTCAAACGACTCGTTTCCTTTTACTTTTCGATATCAAAGGATAGCGTCACCGTTTAGACATTAGCGCGAATTTCGTTAATTAAAACGTTATTCATCGTCGCGCCATTTACGTGACAATGGCGCAATGCGAGAAAGGAAACACTTCTTGTGTCTTGACAGTCGCCTAGTAACGTCGAAGCGCTATCGAACGGTTTTGCAAATAAGGCAAAGATATTTCGCTAGCGCTTTTCCAAATCCGTTCAATCGCTAAATATTTGTTTTCGTTTCTTTCGTACGCAGGCAATCTCTTAACAATTCGCGAAGACAAAGGCGGCATCTCGTGCTTTTCATCTTTTGCATTGTAGCTTTTGAAAACGAAATTTATAAGCCTCACTTATAAAGCTGCACTTTTTTAGACTGTTTGCAATTTTAACATTTTTACTTTGCAACAGCGGCACTTTAGTCTTTTTTGTTTCATCGAAAAAGTTGCATTTTAAAAATAAATGTGATTAATGTCGCATGATTGTTTAGAAAGTCTTTGGCCCTTTAGAGTTTTATTTGAATTAAACTCCAAAGTAAATTATTATACAGCACATCGTATAAATTTCACTTAAATACAAATGCCCAATCCATACATACGTATGGGGTCGTATAGTTTATGTTCTTGTGTGGGCTTTGCAGCAGCATGAATATGTATGGATATCACGAGATTTTAGTTGTCTAGTTTGCTGAAAGTAACCATAAACCTGTACACACAACTTTACCCCCGGGTTGGTTTATGCAATATTTAATGAATTTATTATTATTTAAGGGCTGACCATAATTTAAATATACAAAGTGTTTAAGTGAGTACCTTTTAAGAAACGGATCGATTGCTGATGCCAAGAGAAAAAAGACATTAAACCTAAATTCCATTTGAGAATAATGTACAAGTTCACTTTAATTTGACGTCGAATATGAACGAAGTAATAATGTAGCAAATTTAATTCATTAAATTTCGTGGGCAGCAGACTAATGGTGGATTGTTAAAGTAAAAAGAAATTTAATGGAATATAATAATAATAATTGTAAACTGATGAATATTAAATTGTGCCCTAATGCAAAATCAATGGGAGAACAATAACAGCGTTATTACTCTTAGTCTAATATTTTACCAATATTTGGCGTATGATGTAAGCGTAATTGATTTTCTAAAAAAGTTGTGGAAAATCATAGAATATTTAGGTTTACATTTAAAAGTATCTAACGATAATTCGTGTTTACCTGCCGGAAATGTAAATGTTTGATATTAATTTATTAATCTACAAAACAAATCAAACTCGTACCTACAACATTTGATATGGACAAACATAAAGTTAAGGGAATATATGAATGAACGAAAAGCTTTTATAGATTTTCAATTAAATAAATGATTCGAATTTCACATAATTGGGGATTTGAATCGAGTCAATTAATTTATTTAAAACGTGCATTTTAAAAAATTAAAGGAAATGAGCTCATCCTGCAAAATAGCAACAGTTTCTTCAATTTGCGTTTCCTTCTTCTTTCAATAAAAAAAGTCATTTCTGCTTTGACTGCATATTATTTTTCATGGAAAATCACATTTATTTTATGGTGGAGGCGCCGCGTATGAAATTCATGCCTCAATTTGGATGTGTTTGAAGTATGAAATGTCGAAAAAATTCACTCGAACTTAAATTTAATTTATAATTAGGCATTAATTAGTGTTAAACGAGTCAAAGAAACGAGAAAAGAAGGTGTTGATATATAAAACGAACGGATGTAGAACAACTGCTTCTTTGAATTCCTCTCTTTCTTGTAATTACGTTAATGAATATAAATTAACAAGCTTGTTGTGCAATAACGAGATTAGCAATGTTTTTACACCCAGTTGCATTATATGCTTTCAAACATATAATTACAGCTACGACTGGCATTAATAGTAGTAATATCAAAGTACGTGGGCACGATATTACCCCGAATACACAATATCTTCATCTTCCCGTTATTCTCTACTTTGTCTTATTCGCAATTTATGCTAAATTAATAACGTTACCAAGCAAGTTCATTTGCTACTGCTTAATTAGTAAAGTTAACGTACGGCCTTTACTTTTATCAATACAGGCTGCAAGCAATTCTATACATGTTTTTTCACATTTTACTTCATCGAAATCTAAGTTTGAAATAATAATCCTGTAAAATATTCAGGATGGAAAAGAAACAAGCAAAAAGTGAATCCAATTAAAAAGAAGTATGGAGGAAATTTGTGCAGCTGGAAAATCATCGAACGATGAGGTTTCATTGTACAGCATGTAGTAGAGAATGTATTGTGGTTTAATATAGATATTCGTAGAAATGTGATGGGATGTAGGACAATAAAATAAAACTATTTTGTTAGGCACGTATAAAGCAGCAACACAACAGCAACAGCCGGAACGTAGTAGCACACGTAAGTCGACGTTGAAATCGATAACTGTACAGTAAATGAATTCGAGTACAATATTCGGCATATTAAAACTGAAAGCATTCCTTCCTATCTGCTATCGGCTTCTATATGTCGTGCCTTCTGTTCCAGATGGATATTCAATCTTACGTCATACATATCTAGCATTTAAATAAGAAACAAAGTGAATTCGAAATTCAATAAAACGGTTAAAGAAATAAGTCTATTAAAATTAGCAAGTTAAACAGCTACCATTAGAAAGCGTGGAAAAAGAAGCTAAAAGAGGATTCTTTGATGTCATGTTTCCATCAAGCATTTAGGAAGAATTTGCATGAACGAGGTCGATCTGTTTGAATATTTTAAATTATTTAATCTATGATTCTCTGGGTCTTCGAGCGTCATTTATGCCACAATTCGAGCCTCACGAATTCCGCTCAATAAACATAAAAGGAAGTGATAATTGATGCAGCAATTTTCTGGATGTTATAAAAAAGCCAACTGCAAAAAGCTCCTAAATATTTATTTTAAATTAAATTTTGACAATATTCTCCATCGCAAAGATCGTATTCGCGATATTAATTAACACTATTCCAATTTTTAAAATCATTTTCGAATGAAAAAATATGTGCTACTGATGATGATTAATTAATGTTTTTTTCTAACTTTCAATAGAGGGACCTTTAGCGATTTCAGCGAAGGATAACGGTATTTATATCTGAAATCAATCGATAAGTGATGAAAAGTTTAAATGTATTCCAGCCGTATCAATTTTCTTTTTGCCGTTCTTCCATTTAATTTGATTAAATTTTCCTGCGAACCGTTTTAAATAACTGAAATATTGTTGTGTTTATTTTTGAATTAACTTAAAATAATGAAACACAAATAATGAAGAACTAATTGAAAATATCGTCGTAATATGCGGAATAAAAAAATGGTTGCGGCTAATCGTTTTCATTGCATTATTATAAGCGTTGTTGGCTACAAAACTAGCTTAATTGCGAATATTACGAGAATTACAACCGAAAATTTGTGTTGATATTCGTTTTAATGGAATTCTAAAAAGTTGTAAATATTACAGCTGCGAGTAATAATAATCGTATTATTAGTTGAATTTATATAATGGTTACGAGGCAGAACTGCTAAAACGAAGTTACTGCGACTATTTTCTTTTGCTAATTGCTGGAATTAGTGGAGATCATTATAAAGACTTTTCTATGATAAATTCATTACATGGAATGAGTGAAATTAAATGAGTTTGCTAACGGAAAACTAAAACTTTTCCACACATTTTCAATCCATCCTCTTTAATTAAATGTACGTTTCAATAACGTACTGAAACGAAATAGTAATGGGGATGCCATGGAAAACGTTTTTTATAAAACATTATGCATTTTTCATGAACTGCAATATATTTTATTCATTTGGCTTACGCTGCAAAAACAAAGCATATTGGGAGAATAAAAAATTGACACGATTCAATAAAATCTAACGATTTAATTTAAACAATTAAAACTGTTTTAAATAAATCTACGAAAGGATGTAAGCGATAGAGAAAATACTTTATCGCCCATAATTATTCCACGTATGAAACGGTTATTGTAAAATTCATGCCACGTTTAAAAGGAAGCAAAGGAAAAAGAAGAGAAATGGAAAATCTTTAGGGAGAAACGATCCATAAAGAAGGATTCGTGTCTATATATATTGCAAGTTACATATGATTTTGATAACTCAAGAGTGTTCGAGAAAGTTTTTTCGGCTCCTTGCGACTTCTTTTCTATCGACCACAAGAACTCGCGCGAAATCAACAACAACAAGAAATCTCTCCTTCATTTTTTTTTGTTGAATTACCAAAAGTTTGCAATAATAATAATAATAATTGCAACAAGTTTATCATAATATAATATTTGATATGTTGTTATAGAATGTCAGAGACATCCGAACATTTATTTTTCGGCGCTTATTTTCGGTACGTGACTAGAATAGATTTCAAATTACAGCTTCCAACGATAAATAACGATAATAACATCGATTGCATTCTATCTATTTTCACTGGGACATGGTAATTGTAATGATGTGCACACGAACACATCTGTCAGCAGGAGTTATTTAAATAAAAATCGAAAAAATGTCGTTGCACACAATGATGAAAACCAGAAATAATTAACTAGGATTTTTTTAACAGTCCTTATTAAATTTATAGCGAATGATAATTAAAATAATCCGAACGACGGTGAATCGTGATGTTAAAAAAGAAAATCCATTTATCTCAAAGTATCGCGCAATCCACTCTTTAATCGAATAATCTCTATGTCCCTTTTTGTTGCCATTGCTCTACGTATAGCGGGTGGATTTTGCTGAAATTTCAATTGTAGGTGCGTTACGTTTTAAATGAAATTAATTCGGGACATATGATGCTTATAGTCTTAACTCCAAACCGCTGCTGCTTTATGCAATCACTAATTAAAAGAAAGGCAACAATAATTCGTAAATAGATGAGACTAATTGAAATTTCCCGTGCACGTGTGGCGAAATTTCCATTAAAATGCAAACGATGCAATCAGATAATTTTGGAACAATATCTGAACTGTTTTTCATAACTGTTGGCTAAATTAGCGTCTATCGAAAATTTCTACAAGAGAAGTTAACTCCAGGTAAGTAATAGCTTAATTGAACGTTGATCCTACAGCATTCGAGCTTATTTATTTAGAACACCCTTTGTGTGCTCGTGCGTTGTAATTCGAAATAATAATTATACTCTACAAGCTAATCAGCAAATTTACTGTTATCGAACTAATTAGGTATTTTGACGTGCTTGTCTATGAAATTTATGGGGATTCGATTCGAATTCGGATTCGAAATGAGGTTTAAAATATGGTCGTAATGAACTAAGTCCAACGTTATGTTGAAGATGTAAATGAAAGGAATCGGCTGGCATCGTCGTCGTCGCATATCTTCAGTATTAAGGACCTATTCTAATTAAGAACAAACTTTTCCATTGAGACCGGTTCGACAAAGTTTTAGGGTAAGACCAACACGTTGTTTGAATTTACATACTATTAAATTTTCGAGTTAATAATAATGATGATTTTCCCTCCTTATAACGTTGTTATTTGGAAATGTTCAGATGACATTGTCGTGCAAGTTTGGCGTAGACTTCATTTTAATGATGACGCTATGGAACAGTTAGAATGATTGTTAAAGACTTACCTTCTTCATAAACGACATAACGTTCGTTGGAATCATTTTGCCTCTCGGTTTGTGCGTGCGTTGAACAATTAATCGATCGATGGATCGATGCGATTCGTTTACGATTTTCTGCGTTTAAATCGCCAACTCCTGCTCGAATTGTTGTCGCAAATTTATTTACAAACGTTCACTCACGTTTTGCGCTTTGTTTGTTAAAGTTTAATTTTTTAATCGTTCACATCTTTTTCACGTCGATCGCTTCTTTAACTCACACGGTATTGCTAACCTGGAATCAAAAGAGAAAAGTCGTGCTTTAATTCGCGTAAATTAGTTAATAATTTATATTAATTTGCGTGTGCGTTCGGTAACTAAGTTTCGGGGTAGCTGAAAGCTAGAAATTATTGCGGATTCGAACGTTAATGTTTGTGTCATGTTCAGAAATTATTGCCAAAACTTTCGATACAATTCGTTTGCAAAAGCTTGAAATCTCTTGAAATAAATAAATTGATTTACGCCGTCGGTTATAAATGAAGACGATTTCACTTAACGAAAACTAGCAATTGCAAATTTATGCGCCAGTTTTTTTTTTTTTTAAGTAGCAAACGTTATTTGCATAAAATCAATTAAAATTCAAAGTGGACGAATGGAGTTTATCAGGGTTTTAATTAGTATTTAAAAGTTAAGCGTTCAATAAATAAATCATAATTTTCGCCATCAAATAATTATTATTATATAGCGAATTTCGCTTTTTTCGCACATCTCGCTTGAAAGTCATGTCGTCGCTCGGCGTCGTTTTACGTTAAGCGGCACATCGAACATCATTCGCATTGCAATAAAATTCCCCGTATATCTGTATAAGGTGTGCGTGAGGATTCTATGAATTTCTAATGAAATTACATCGAAGCTTAAAGGAACCAATAGAGTAATTTCGTCGCCATAGTCCCCTCATCGACATGCCTGTCTGCATTTTGCAGCTGACGATATTAAAAATCCTCGAGACCATCTACTACTTCGTCATCCTCATTTTATTGACGCGCACTGAATAAGAAAATTCTTATTACAACCTAAATCGTCTTTAGTTCCCATTCTCTTTCATAAAAACTTAACCATCCTTTGTTGTCCCTCTCGTATAGAAATTATCTCATAAAAGCTTGTGTCCTTTATTCTCTCTTTTTTTTATATCGGAATTGCATTTAAATTCGAAAATGGAGCAATTACGTTACGTTGTCCCCTTTTTTTCCTTTTCCAAATGACAATTTGCATATGAACGCATGTGAATTATTACCCTTAATACTATCATTAGTCATTGTTTAATAAATGGACGTATTGGTCAATTATAGAACAATACAATGTTTTACATTTAGAAATTGATCGTACGTTTGATTAGTAAAAAATTAAACTCAAACAAAAATCCAAAGAGTCGAGACGGGCTTTTATATTAATTTATTATTAATTTTAACGCGAATTTTACTTCTTGCTGCAAAGTATTTCGCATATTTCAGCTTGTTTGTTTTTGGAGTCGACTACACGTATCCCTTTTTGTAGCATAACGAATTTTTAATTAGCCTCATAACTAACATACAAAAAAACCTGTAATACAAATCCGCCTTTACTTTTACAAAGTTCACATTCAAATGTAATGAGCGTAAAATTCAAGTACATTTTTTATATTAGTTTTCATGCCGGATTAATTAATAGAATTTTCCCGGGGAGTTAAAATGGAAACTTTAGAATTCTGAAGTGAAGTAGTTCGAAAACGATTGAAAGACTTAAATGGAAATAGTAAAGTACGAGGCAATTTCGATGAGAGAGAAAGAAAGAGAATTATTTCATATTTACTGAGTGGAGAAAAATTGTCGGAAATAAAAATAAAATTCCTAACACTTTCCATCGAGCACAATGCAAAAAAAAGAACCTTTTCCTTTCCAATAGCGAATGTTAATTTTTTCTCTCTCTTTCTCTCTCTCTCCATCTCTCTTTGATAAATTGCCATTATGCCGTACAATATGTACAATAAAAAGAGAGAAAGTGGAAGTTGGACGCTTTTTGTGTAGAAATTTCCATCGATTTCCGTGATAAATTGTCGAAAATTCAAAACTCGTATTTATTGAAATAGATTGGATAGGGAATAAATTACATCGCGAAAATATCTATCATATTTCCCCGTGCGTTTTACGAACGATTGCCGTACTCGTAGTAGTGGCGTTGATGCTATTTAGAAATTTAATGAAATAGTTTTGTACTTTCGCCTAAGAACGCCGAACGTGCATACCATTTATCCCGTTCCAATTTGCCCTTTACTAAATTCATTCCTCTTTATATTCGCTTTCAAATTAAAAACCATTCAATTTCAACTCGTTAATTACAATTTTATTAATCAACGTTCCGCTTAAAATAACACACAACCATTAGAAAACGGAATTGTCGAAATTCCTCCCCCACACACGCACACATGCGGTTTAACTTTGCAGACACTGAACGAACCGCATTCGTGAACGTTGTAAGTAACAACGAAATGAAGATGACTAATTTCACAATGCGGTGTAAAACGGCGAGCATTTGAGTTTGTGAACAATTTCAACCATGAAGCTAACAACGTTCGAGGACACTTTGTAACTGATTAAGTCGCCAACGATGAAAGCTTTAGAACGATTCTTGCAAATGTGTCAAGAAAAAGAAACAAGAAAAGAGGCAAAATTACCAAGGAGGACACTCTCCTCGTCGCTTCTTTTTTATTATCCATACATAATCATACCGTTATTATCACTCAACTTTACGAGCCTCTACTACACATAACAACCGCCACTGCCATCATCAAGAAGTGCCCAGCTTCTTTTTTGCTTGCTTGCTCTTCTCGCAAATGAATGGCTGAGAAGGAGCGACGAGTAGGAGTTGCAATTTTAATAATGTAAGAAAAATCGTCTCGCTAAACGTACCCTTAAGCATGTCGCTTTATTATTTATTAAATTCGGTTTTACATGAACGTTTGCCGGATAAGTGAGCAGGTGTTCTCGTTTTAGCCCGCAACGATGCGACCAGGAATTTTATGGATTCGTCCGATAATTGCAGTCGATATCAATTGTGTGCATGCGAATGTATTGTCTGTTAGCCAAACAATCAATTATGCGGAACTGTTTGCGTATGAACGACTTATTAAACGGTGGAAAGCTAAATAAATGTAAAAGGAGCAATTGAAGGGAATATAAAGAAATCCATTTGCTTGTAACTAAAGTAGATGGAAGAAAAAGAAACGGAAAGTTTTGCGCGTACGAAATAAATTTCCAATTTACTAGAAAAGATAAAATAAATAAATCGATAAATCTCTTAACGTATGCCTAAAAGATTTCGTACGTGTATTGATGAGAGAGCGGAGACTTCTTTCATAAATATGTTAAAGTTCCTTCTAGAAAAAAGGTCGTGAATGGCACGATTGTGATGGCGTTGGTTGGTGGCCGTACGATTTCAGCTTAAAAGGATTTACTGAATAATGTATTATTGCGTCAATTGTAATAATGTTCCTGAAAGATATTTCTACGCGCCAGAATGAAAGCTCCACGATTTTAAAAATAGAAACCAAATAATTTGATGTATCTATACGCTCTCCGAGGTTTCTTTACTTTTTTCTTATACAGAAAACGGAGAGCACATTTTCCCCATCATTTTCTCGTCCCTTAATGGTTTTTCATTTCGCAAGGAATGCTCGTCAATTTGGTTTTAAGTGGAGAGCTGTTAGAGAAATAGGACGCGATTCGCAAATTATGTTTCATAACGTCATAAAGTAGAAAGCTGTAAAAGTTTAACCCTTCTTCCACGTTCATTTCGTTTTTGCGAGGAGCAAACAAATATTATTATATTTTCCTCTCGAAAGGAACGTACACGATAAATTTTTGTCATTCGAGAAGCGTTTCAAAGCAAAGGACACTCCGCGAACGCCAGGAATAAATGAAATTGTATACGTTTGCTGGGAAAATTAAAAGAAGATTAAAGTTCCGTGAAGGAAATATGAAATGGTCGTGTGAAATAAATAGCTTGTGCTTTACTTTGTCACTGACGACAACGAAGGTGCAAATTTTAAAATGGATTATAGAAGAAGAAAATTGCAATTTCAGTCGAAGATTATTGTTACACACTAATTTCGGAAATATTAAATTAATCATTTTATTTGTACGAGACCATTACATTTTATTCTAAACTAAAAGTGTTAAAGGCCGTTTCGCATCAGTTTTGCAGACATCGTTAACGTCTTTGATTAACCTTATAGTTTTATCGGTTTCGTCTCAGAATTTTAATTAGCTTTCATAAAATATTCAATGAAAACGAGGATTTCGAGATCGAACTCTGGACGATTCATAAAATCAAATTTTTCTTTGAGGTAGATCATCGCAATTAAAATGAATAATCTTATTAAAAGTAATTAATTGAATGTTGTGTGCTTAGCAGAAAAATGGGCAAAAAATAACTGTTTGTTGCTGATTAAAAAAGCGTTTTAAACGTATTGAATTCGCATTAACCGATTTCCGCTTATGAACAAATGATAATTTTCATTCATACAATGAAAATGGGAAAAACGTGAAAGCAAAATTAATCCATTACTGTTAAAAACACATCGTTATCCGATTTTCTCCACATACCACCGTAATGTATGCATGTGCGGATTAAACGTAGGGAGGTCTATTAATGCAATGTCCCACTTTACTTCGAAGACTAAAAGATCCGTTTTAATCCGGTGTTAGCTAATAAGTGAACGTATAAAGAAGATAAATGAAGGTGCGATTCTCTCTAGCGAATACCAGTTAGCGGTTTGATCAACCGTCGTCGAATAAATTGCTGGCTAAATGTTAAAATGACGCCGGTATTAATTGCGTTAACAAATTAGCTTAATTTTTAGCATGTATTTCGACGACTTTATAAGTTTGGGCTGATATTCTTTTTCGTTCTAACGCAACCGTGAAATTGGGAATGGATGATACATGGATCGATTATGATATCAAATTTCCATTTTCTAATTGCACCATTAAATCATAATAACGACGGTAATAGTAGTAATAATCAACTGCCATTGGTTTGCGATTAAATCGATTTAAAACGTAGTTAATTCACGAAAATGTATCGTTCGGATGTAGCACAATGGGAAACGACGAAAAAAAGAAGTGAATAAATCGAATGGCAGAAGAAAGAAATAACAGTTTGTCTAACAATTAATAACGATTCACCACAATCCCGTTTATTTATTTTTTAATATTTATTTTCGTTTACTTTCTTCTTCCTGTATTTTCACTTATGTGACACTTGTTAGCTTCCGTCGTAGACGTAGCGTTCACAGATTGGAGGCGAATAAAAACGCGGCCGGAGGATACCGTTCCGGAGTAGGAAGAACGTTAGATGGTTATTAAAAGTGTACTAAACTTAATTAAAACCAAGTAGCACATATATCACCTACCTGAGGAATCCATAACATTCTACAATATATATATATAATGATAATACGTGCAACAAGTTGCGGCACGGTCAGCTGCAGTAATAGTTTAATTCACAATAATACGTCGTAATCACGCACATATCACAACGAACGAACTCGCAAAAAAATATTCAATACAAATTGCGTTTGTTGTATGAGAAGAATGGAAATAAGAGGCGAAAAATAAAGGCGAACGAGATTTAAAATCGAACGTTAGGTCCCGGAATCTCTCTCTCTGTGTCTCTGTGTGTTATATATAGACATATAGATATAATGAACCGCCGTCGACGGCCCGGAGCAGGCAAGACTCCGGTGTAACAAGTAGATGGAAATCGTCCGGGCAAAATTGCGTGCGCATCAACCTAGATACATCGAACGGCCGCCAGTAGTTGTCGTCGACCGAGAGTCGTCGTCTTAAACCGGGGATGGGGATTTGTTTGCCCGTAGTCCTCGATGGTGCAAGGAAGAGAATAATTTTTGGATTATGTAATGTCCGTTGTAAAGCCCACACTGATCGCAAATGCTTTACGTCGTTCTTTCGATCACTAAAATATTATTAATTGGAATAATTCGATTTTAAGAGACTATCCCTAAGAACTTGTATCAATAATTAATTAACCAGGCAATTGTAACCAAATGAAAGCATTGAATATAAAAAATAACTTCAATTAGATTTCTCCAATCTTTCCTCAAGTACCACGCGCTTCCATAACTTCTCTAATTGAACAACTTCTTATTGGGACGTTTTTAATTCGCACGATTATATTTAGTCCATTGTATAAATAATTCCTTTTCCCAAGTATTCGTCGGTTTATTAACAACATCATAATGAACCAACATTCACAATTACAACCAATTATTAGAATGGAATAATTAGTAAGAATTGGTTTCCTTTAAGCTAAAAAGAATATCACCTTAATGTGTAGGCCTTGCACAGAATTGTATGACGCCAAAATTTCCCGACGAAAGCCAGTTCCTTTCGATTTCTTCCGTCCTCTCGGCGACGCCTGGTGCCAAACCGCAAACGATGTCCGCTTTCAGTGTTCTCAACGTGCAAACGTTTGTCGGATGGAAACCTTGTAATGCTTTTTCGACGGGCGTCACGGGGTTCCAATGAATCTCCCCGAAAAGTTTCCTATAGTTCAAATCGCCTTTAAATATTGCCAATTTCGATTCGCCCAACTTTTTATATAAATTGTTATCCTTCTGCCTCATCATCTTAAAATCAAACGGTAACGTCCAAAAATTGTGCTCTTCAATAGTCCATAAATTGTCGTCGAAATATTTTTGCCATTTACAAGCCAATTCCCTTAACACTTCATTCTTATTATTTGATAGTTGACTTAAAAACCATTTTATGTCTTTTGTCATTGCATCAGATATAAACCATGGAATTACTTTAACGTAAAATCGAATTTTTTCACAATAACCCATCGATAAGATATAATCGGCAAGACACATATCGGTAAAGAGCTCGTAACCGGAATTGTCCAAAATTATATCTAAAAATTATAATTAGCTTAATCATATTAACTAGTCTAATTTGTGTGTGTATTACCAATAATCTGTGATTGTTGATTAATGTCATTTACAATGTTCCAAATGTCCTCAGAATGATTACACAAGATCTTTGAATCTAAGTCCTTTATAGTAGAGATATTTTGTGCTACATTGCTCACTTTTCCAAGTGACAGTGACAAGTCACATTTGTTGCCCCACAGATTCATCTACAATTCCAGAATGAATTGCAAATTATGAACAAATATAAATAACACGTATACCTTCAGTAATTGAAGGAAATTATCCTTAGGAGTCTGCTTGTCCCCTAATAGATCTAGGAGATATCTGCCTAAATCTCCCATCAGATCAACAGATTGTTGAAAAGCATCGTGCTTAAAGAATTGAAATGGATCCAGCTCTTTTAAACTATCACTATAACATTAAATGATACTCTTACATGCCAAAAAACTGATAAAACACATTTACATACGTCTGTTCTATAATTTCTCTAATCCTACGATACATGTAACACTCTGCAAAGAGCCATTTTGCACCAAAGTAATTAACACAACCATCAACTGCATTTTCATGATCAATATACTCATTATATATTTTTGCATCATCTGCTGCTGATTTAATGTAATTAAATGGCTTGTTAGTTTGGATTTCATATTTTAATTTTGACAATTCTCCAATAATAATCTTTAATTCATCTGCAGCTGCCTAAAACATCATGAATATTACATAATTAGCAACACTCTGATACAAGTAATTCTTAAGACTTACACCACCATAATCTTCTATTATTGCTTCCTTATTTCTGACTAGAGTGTCTAATATTTGCGTAATTATTATTGGCATACGTTCCTTAACTGTATAATATGCAAAACTCCTAAAATCAATGCAAATATTTATTTAATATTTCTCAAATAAAACATTTCTACCTTCTATAGAAAGCACGTAAGTCCACATTATATGGTGTCCTTATATCTATATTATTCCTGATGTCTTCACTTGACATTTTTAAATTAAGATTCTAGAAATATCTTAGCCTACAATATTCATAATTCTGGATATCAGTCCATTATTTGTATTGTGCTCTTTTAATTATAATAGTCTGCCATCTTTAGATCAGCTGTGAAATTACAACACAATAAAAAACGTTACCTGTTTAAACTGCCAGACTTGTTCATTCTGAAATTTTTTGAAAAGTTCTGTTTATTATCAAATAAGTAAAAATAATTTTATATTTAAGTAACATGGATAATGGAAGTAACGAGTATGAGGAAATAAAAAAGCAAAATTTAAAAGAGTTGGAAGAGTTTGTAAGTAAATATTATCATTAATAGTAATGATCACACTTGGAAATTTATTAATATTCTATTTATTTTAGTTAGCTGATACTTTGGATGATGAAGACTATCGAAATATTATAAAACAGCAAGAACAACAAAAAAATGTGAAGCCAAAAAGACCCATTAACAGGAATAAGAATATTGACAAAACTTATGTTCCATTTGTAAATTATTCACCTTCAGAAAGAAGATCATCAGCACGTTTGTTAAAAAAACCTGCAGAATATAAATATAATGATTTAAAAGATGAGGTACTTATAATAAGTTGATTATTTATTTCTTAATGTCAAGTCTCTTATTTTCAGGATTCAGATGAACGTTCAGCAACTGATATTGACAATTTGGAAGATGTTATATTACCCAGAAAGAAACTACAAGCTACAAGGAAAATTACAGAGCCATTTGTAATAGTACCTGTTGAGAGTATCACTCAATCATATCTAGCTAACATAGCAAAACGGGCTACTAACAAAAAATATTCCCAGAATGGAACATCATGTCATCAATGTAGACAGAAAACATTAGATAGCAAGACTTATTGCAGGAATACAACATGTGTGGGTGTTAGAGGACAGTTCTGTGGACCATGTCTGGCAAACAGATATGGTGAAGATGCTGCTGTTGCATTAAAAGATCCTAATTGGAAATGTCCACCTTGCAAGGGCATATGTAATTGTTCAATATGCCGCACAAGAGAAGGCAAAAGGCCAACAGGAATATTGGCACCTTTAGCTTTTAAACATGGTCATAACAGTGTGAAAGATTTTTTGCAGTCTTTAAATGGTAAAGGCGATTTGCAGGAGAAAGAGGAAGAGATAATTTATTCTGATGATGATGGTGATTTGTTAGGATTTACTAAGGATATGGAAGCAGTATTGTTGAAAGAATGAATTAATTTAATTGACTTTAAGAATACATGTATTCGTTCGTTAAAATGTTAAGTTTAATAGTTATAATTATATTAGAAGACTGAAATTGCTGGATCACTTGCATTAAAATTAAACGAATTTATTTTTGAAATTAGAATAATTTTGTAAACCCCTGTAGTTTTGACAGCACAAAATGCAATCGAATTGAAATGAAGTTTCCACATGCAAGATATTCATTGCATTGTAGGTGACGTTTGACGTCGCTATTCTTTGATTACAAAAAAAACATAAATGAAACTAATTAAGGTAATTGGAGAAATTAAAGCCTTATTATTGATTATTAAAATAGTTGATAATTGCAGGTAGAATTTTGATATCATCGAAATCCACAAATATACAATTCTGGAGCCATTGTACAAAATAACTACCATGGAGTACATATCTTTAACATTTTCTGGTAGAAAGATGTGTTCTTTTTAAAAATGCCAGAATTATTAACAGAACTAAATGATAAGATTTACGTTCATCGATTACCACCATAAGAATTAGCCAATTGATATATCAAAAATACTAAAATGGAATACGAATATACATCATTCAGAAAAGAAGTAGACTTTCACAATAAATGTTGTGGTGGAATGTTTTGGTGTATAAGAGATATATGTGGTATAATATGTGCTATTTTAACGTGGTTTTTGATTTTATATGCTGAATTTGTTGTGATGAGAGTGATACTGTTGCCTAGTCCATATACATTTTATAGTATCTTTAACATGGGTTTGTTTCAAATATTAGCTTTCTTAGCTTGTGCTTCACACTTAAGAACAATGTTTACTGATCCTGTAAGTACTCATTGCAAAACTTATACATTACAAACTCATTTCATATTCCAACATTTTCAGGGTGCTGTACCTAAAGGTAATGCTACCAAGGAGATGATAAAACAAATGGGTTTTAAAGAAGGACAGGTGATATTTAAGTGCCCCAAATGTTGTAGCATTAAACCTGAAAGAGCACATCATTGTTCAGTGTGTCAAAGGTAAAGTATCATTCATAAATCATTTGCAAAGGTTCATTTATATATCATTTTCCATCTATTTTCAGATGTATTCGAAAGATGGACCATCACTGTCCATGGGTAAATAATTGTGTTGGAGAAAACAATCAAAAGTATTTTGTATTGTTCACAGTAATTTACTTATACTTATATGCTATAAGATGTTTTGCTAAATTGATCTTTTTCAGTTTTATATTGCTGCATTATCTTTGCACTCACTCCTTTTGTCCATAAATCAATTTCTAATGTGTATAAGGCATGAATGGAAGGAATGTTCAGCGTATTCACCCCCAGCAACAGTAGTTTTATTGTTGTTTTTATGTTTTGAAGCATTATTATTTGCAATATTTACGGCGGTAATGTTGGGTACGCAAGTGCAAGCTATATGGAATGATGAAACTGGTATAGAGCAATTGAAAAAGGAAGAAGCTAGATGGGTGAAGAAATCGAGATGGAAAAGTATACAAGCTGTATTTGGTAGATTTTCAATTGCATGGTTTTCACCATTTGCTGGACCAACAACTAAAACTAAATATGAGAGCTATTTATACTCAGTTTGATTAGTTTAATTACTAATATTTAATTATCATGTTCATTTACACAAACATATCCTTTTTATGCTACATATGAACGCGATATATAAATAATACAATTTTACATTCCTTAATATGAATAAATGTTTTCTACTTACCTCAGTAATTGTACGGTTGAAAAATTGCCTTGTATGGTTTAGGTGAAGATGTTATTCCTGGTAATGGTGCTAAGCACAATTTCTCTGTACCTTCTGCTGCTACTATCTTAAAATTTCGCAGTATGCCCGCAAAAAGCATGAATAAGCACGAACGCGCTAAGACTTCTCCCAAACATCTACGTTTACCTTAAAGAAAATTTAATGGACAACGTTAAACATTCATTGTTCTTCATAAAAGTTACCTAGACCAAAAGGAAGCAAATGTTCATGATATATTAACTTGCCCTCTTCATTTAAGAAGCGCTCCGGTCGGAACACTTCCGGATCGCCCCATATTTCTGGATCCATGAAAACCGAATGCATACTAATTAATATTGTACTATCTTTTGGTATGTGATATTTGCCAAATGTGATATCTTTCATTGCATTTCTAGGACCTTGTATCGGTACTGAAGGACGGTACCGTTCCACTTCCATGATGACTGCTTCTACATAAGGAAGCCTAAAATTACAATCGATGTAATGAATGTTAATCCCCTAAGAATCCAACATATAGATACTTCATTCTATCCATATAACATAATTCGGCTGTTTTATCCAAATTCGCATAAATTTCGTGTCTGGCTTTCTCTTGTATATCGGGATTTAAAATCATTAATAAAATGGCAAAAGCCAATGTATTACTTGTAGTTTCGGAACCGGCGAGAAACAAGTCTAAGCAAACCATTGTTAATTGATCATCTAGAAGTTAAACGTGATCAATAGAGAACCGAATGTGATGAAAACCGTACAATTGAACGACGAATGAGGATCTTCACTCTTCATTTCAGTTATATAAGAATATATTAGATCGTCTTCCCTGCCCGGATACCAACTCTTAAGATGATCCTCGATTGCGGTCGTGAACAATTTCTTCAGTTGCGTGTTAATGTCAGTCAATAAATTGTAACCGGAGAGTTCTGGCGCGACGAAACGTATCGACGGGAAGAGATTCAATAGGCCGCCGGACATGTCGAACGCTTTCGATCGTTTATTGAACAGCGTCAATATTTTACTCAATTGCGGATCGTCTCTGGACAGACGATTGCCAGAGACCAGCGCCCATAAAACGTTTAGAACGCTCGGCGCCAAAAATCTGCCCACATTCGTCGCCCGATTACCATCCTTTGTCAATATATCGATAACGTCGTGTAACTCGTCCCTAATCATGTAATCCATTCTGGCTTTGCCGAAGCCCAATTCGCGCAAATGCTTTGTAACGAAACCTCTTTGTACGGTCCACGTCTCGCCATCGGTGCACGTAACGCCTGAAGAAAAAGGAATAAGGTAAAATGAAAATCGCTAGCAATAATCGATTCTCTTTTCGTACCTCTTTTAGCGCCCATACATCTTAATCGTATGAAGAAACTGTTAGGACGGGCTTGTAAATCTTCGTTCGTTAAAAAAGCCTTTACCATCGATGGTCCGAACCCTACTACCACATTCGTAGTGCCCAATTTTAAACCAATAATGTCGCTATTATATTCTTTCGCTAGATGCAAGAAAGCTAAATGCTGGCCACCGTATTTGCGTGCTAACTTCTTCACCAACAGCAGATTACCTACTATCGGCAATCCGATCGGACCTGATTTAAATAATTGGTATAAATGTATAAAACCGCTTTTATTGTTAAACTCACCAGGCGGAAACCTTCGGGGTCGCTGAATCGCATCGAACAGGTAAAAGCAGCAAAGGAACAGAAATATTGCTAATAATGCAAGCATCTTCGTCGAAATCCACTTAGCAAGTTACTAACGTTTTTCTTATTAAAGAGCCACTACTTTAAACATAGTTTTCAATAAAAAAATAATGAATATTCAATTATAATCGATCTAAAAATGACGAGGCGCACAAATGAGACACACGTGTTCAAACTGGAGATAGGTTGCACTGAAAATCTGCTACTGCTGCTGGTATTTAGTTCCACAGCTAACAAGCGTTAATTAGATGATTCTGTGCTCTTAAAAATAAAATCGATTCGAATATATGCTGGTACGTTGTTTCTAATCTGAGAGATGATTATATGACAGGTATACGTTTATCGTAATAAGAAATTGAAACCACTTAATAATTGCTTTTTTGATTGTGCAAAAAATCAACTTTGGCACACTGCCGTTTAATGATCTTGACACGGAGAGAATAATGAAACTAAAACGGCTTACATTTATCGTCCAATATTTTATTACGCTTGTGTTATGTAGCAAGATATAATGTACCGAAATAATAAAATTAATTATGTAATTTGAATAAGCTAGATAAATGATTTTTTTTCAAGTTGCAGATAAACTATTTCACGAATCAAAAATATAAACAAAAAGCGGGATTTATCGACGCAATTATTTAATTATGCAAATAGTTCTGAGGTTAACGATTGTTTGACTTTATCACATTTACCTTTATAATTAATTAATTAGTGAAAAATATTGCGTAATTATAATAATAAAAATTAATTATAAGCATTTCACATGTTGATCAGACGGCAAATGTATTAAAGAAGCAACAAGACTCCGTGGCGCAACGGTAGCGCGTCTGACTCCAGATCAGAAGGTTGCGTGTTCAAATCACGTCGGGGTCAACTTCAACTTTTGCTTTTATTCTTCAGCACATTAATTGATTAATAAACTTAAGAGCGCTATTGTTGTATTTTGCTCCTAGGAATCATCATTACATGAAATGGTTTAGGCGAAAGCGTAAGTCCGTCGACGAATTCTAGCGAATAATCGTCCTCTTCCTTCGCCGGCTTCAAATGGAAATTGTGCAGTATTGCGGTGAAGAAGAGAAACAAATTTGTCTTTGCCAACATTTCTCCAATACACCTCCGTTTCCCTATAACAAATATTTTGCAATATTTTCCAATTGAAATCACGTAATAAACTGACCGTAACCAAAAGGCAAATAATGCTTCTCGTGCAAATTGATTTTTCCATTTTCATCGATGAACCGTTCCGGTATAAATTCTTTAGGCGACTCCCAATAATCCTCGTCCATGTGTAGCGCATACAAATTGGTAAGGATTATCGTCCCTTTCGGTATCGTCCTGCCGGATAACGTGGTCGTTTTAACGGCACGATGGGCAATACCCAACGGAGGAACGTTCGATATTCGAATCACTTCCATTAAAACGGCTTCCGTATAAATTAATCTACAACGATTTCACATTAACAACGCGATACGTCGCTGTTAATCGCAAGAATTACCTCGGTCTGTCATCCAATCCCGGCCACTTGTTTCTTCCAACGATCTCGTCAAGTTCGTCTTGCACTCGGCGCTGAACGTCTTGATATTTCATTAGGAAGAACATGGAAAAAGTTAAACTGTTCGTCGTGGTATCGGAACCGGCCATAAAAAGATCCACGCAAATCGAGACCAATTGTTCGTGGGTGAACGAGGGATCGTTCACTTTCATCTTCTCCAAGAACGAATCGATGAAATCCCTTGCTTCCGACGTCACCGTTTTCTTGTGCGTGTGTATCGCGTTCTGAAAATAAATGCATTCGACGTCAAATGATGCGGCAAACGCAAAATCCTTCGGCGCTTACTTCAATGAATCCGTTCAAATTGTCGGTCGTCGTTTTGAAGTAGCGGTAGCCCGTCAAACTGGGCGCCACGTATCGCAATAGAGGCAATTGATTCAACATGCTGCCGGAAATGTCGAACGATCGAAACGATTTGTCGATCATCCTCAGCAGCTCCTTCAATCTATTGTCGTCGTGCGAGAATCGTTCGCCTGCGACGATGGCCCACAGCACGTTTATCACGCCGACGCCGAACAAATCGTTCACGTAGATCGGTTCGTTGCAGCGGCCCATCAACGAATCGATCAATATCTTCGTCTCCTCCTCGATGTACATCGCCATGGCTCGACCGCCGAGGCCGAAATTCTTCAAGTGTTGCATGGAGAATTTGCGTTGTCGCTGCCAGAATTCGCCTTCCGCGAAAACGAGACCTGTATCATTGAAGGTACAGCGTAAGGTGGACGGGTCAAGTTATTTTTTATCGAGATAGGTCAGGTTGTTTTTTGGGGTAGCTCTCTCCCGTGTAAACTGGTTTAATTCGAGAGAACCGGTTTACGCGCAGGACCTATTTCACCTTCACGCGCTTTTCGTATTGTCCCGAGTAATTAACGCGAAACTTACCCAATTTCTGGCCGAACGTACGCATCTGGAACAGGAAACCTTCCGGTCTGCCTTCGAAATCGCTACGCGTGAACACTTTCATGATCGATTCCGAATTCGAAACGGTGCATATCAATTGTTTGCCCACTTTTATGCCGACAATGTTGCCGTAAGTCTTTCGCAAGTCCTCCCACACCAAGTGCCGGTACTTCAATTGCGAATGTTTCCTGGTGAAGTACGTCATGTTCCCGATCAATGGCAACCACGCTGGACCTTAAACGATGCGATCGTGTTTTAGTCGATCATTATTTAAATTGAAGCCTAATTACCCGGTGGAAAATTGTGCGGTTTTCGTACGTCTACCAATAAAATCCACGTGATAAGAAGAATCACCAACGTCAGGACACTGATTAGTAAGTACATGGCGAAGCGATTGAAACAATCTCGAAAAAAGTATCACTTTTTAAAGAGCAATCTCTTTAAACTGGACAGCCCGTGGCCGTGCCTTAAATGCCCCGAAAGTGACTCCTTTCTTTCTGTCCTATTTCGTTTGGTAGCCGTCACCTCCTCCAGGGGAAGAGATGCGTTTTATGTGAAATTTCTCTTTTCTCCTTATAGAGATGAACTTTTCTTCAAGGGCAAATGAATTTAAAAAAAAACCCGATGATAATAGTGGCTTTCAGTTAAGACGATGATAAATTTTAAATTGGAGTTTGTATCAATCACGGAACAAAAATTGATAAACTAAACGCGACAATACGGAAGTCGACGCTTTTATAATAAGACTTAAGGAATATTTTATAGATTTGAGTTAAAATATAGCAATGGACTTCTAAATAAAGAATTGACGTCTATGACCTCTTCCTTTTTTAACGTTCAAGTTGATTTCAATGAAAATGGTAAAAACTATTTGAAGTCGTTTCAAACAAGAGACGATGGCTCGAAATATAAAGAATAAATTATCTTATTTTTATGCTGCGAAAAATTAACAATTGGCTGAGATCATATGGATCAACTGGATAGATCATCAACAGATATAGTTGTTTGCAAAATTATACGCGAATGTTCAGGTACAATTAAACCTTCTTATGGAAAAACAATGATATCAAATAACTGTTGAAATAAAAACTGCTTGTTAAGTTTATGGAAAACTGGTTTCATTGTAAAGAAACAAATTATGTCAACGTTTCTTAGCATAATTTATACACGTGCCAAATTTTTAGCTAATTAACTTTCGATTCGTAAAATTGGGGAAGGGTCACAATTGGCAACTAAAAAAAAACACAATTTGCATTGAGAAAATACTTTATTTTTCATTAAAAATAAAAAGAAAAACTAATCGCTTTCCATCGAAGTCGTACTTTCGTTTTCATATTAGGAAGATTGATAATAACATTAATAATAAGAGTTGTGATGTAAACGTGATGTTTTTAAAATAAATTCACATATTATTTATTCACGTACGTTTTAATTACAATTTAACAAAATATATAATAATTTAGACAAAAATATACATTCACTTTCATTTATTTGCAATTTAATTGCCTTCAATCATCGTTCTCATGAAAATAATAATTATCTCTGTTTAATATTAATAATCAGTTTGGAACAAACTATTCGGTTTTATTTCTTACGCTTTGTCTCTTTATTTATATAAATATATACACTTGGATTTATAAGCCTCGACTATTTTATATAAAATAATATTTATTTCTTCGCATAGGATTTGAATTTCATTTTTTCCTTCGTTTCAATCAAACAATTTGAGAGAATCAGAGAATAGTAAATCAGCAACGAGTATTTTGCGCGTGAACTTGTGATTCTCTACTTTTTAATGAACTGTAAATGGTCTCTAGTTTTCTTCCCATCGTCATCGATTCCGTACATTTATTTTAGTTAAAGTATCTTTGTCGAAAAAATAATTACAATAATTTTAAATACTTTTTTTCATTTATTAACAATTCTCTTTTAAATACATCGCATGTGATCTAACAATTTGCTTTAATTTTTATTTATAAAGAAAATGAATGAACCGGAATATTTCAATTTTGCATTTAACAATCTATAGTAATAATTTACAACAGAATTGCGTAGCTTATTACGAGCAAGTACTTATATCAAGTCATAATAATTTCAAAAAAACATTGATTTGTATTCGATAAATTTTGGACATTCGATATTTATTGTCTGATTTGAATAAACGCGAAAAATTTAATATGTAATTCTTTTTGCATTGTTGCTTTCCAATTGCAGCCATCACCAAACAATATCACATTCGATAATAAAAATTATTTATATATCACTTTCGATTTTAGCCGCATTTTATAATTGAATACATACAAAAATATATATTATTATTATTTATAATAAAATTTACAACCCTCGTAAATGGAAAGCAACAATTTCGTATAATATACATTAATTATTATAAAATATTTCGATGTATTGCATTTTGTTCACAAATGTTTCCCTTGCAAAATTATATGAATAAGTATTGGCTCGTCATAAGTAACATTATTAACACGTTAATTTTAGTATTTTCGTTAAGACGAAAGGTATTTTTTTGATTAATTCTTTTCTCGTCCTATTTAAATTGAAATAGTAATAATAATTAACAAGAACAAATTCGTCATTATTCATTCATTTAAAGCAAAAAAACGTAGTTTAAATTATCCATTTTTGAACGGTGAATTTATTCTTTATTCCTACAAATAAATCACTTTTATATTCATTTTTTTTTCTTCTTAAATCCATATAATTTAATTAATAATTAGTACAATATTTACAATAATCATCAAAATCTCTCGCTCTTTCTCTCTTAATTAATCTCGCAATTACTGCTTCTTGTACGTATTACATTATAATTCATTTTCTCTTTCCTCCTTTATGTATATAAATATATTCATTTCGTTATAATAGTAATATGATTTATAATTATACATATACATTTATATATATATATATATATATATATAAGCTCTGGGGCCAAAATAGCGCGTGTGTGTCTTAAAAAGGGCAAGATACTCTAAATAGTTAAAAAATATAAATTTCTCTCTTTGTTTCGCATTATTATATTACTTTTCTTGTGTAGTGTGAGTGAGTGAGGGAGGTCTCGACTAACCAGCGTTTAAACACATACTGCACAGCAGCAGTGATTTATACGAGGAGACTTTTCATTTCTTGTGATTCTTTTCTCTTTAGAGGTAGCTTGCACAACACGTTAATGAACAATTACTATTTTAGTTTTATTACTCATCATCATTCCGGTTAGAACCGTTAATGTTTAATAACAAATAAGACGATTAGACCACAGTACCTTGCTCTTCTCGAAGAAAATAATAATATTAGGATTAACATTTTCATAATATATAATAAAAATAAACATAACTATGTCATATAATATATAATAATAATAATAATAAAATTAAATTCTTAAAAATTATCTAATAATATTATTTTAATAATAGCGATAATTGTAAAAATTAAAAACTAATTTACATAATATTACAATTGTTAGTCCGTCACCACAGTTAAGCTAAAGAAATGATCCCGTTTTCGTTTCGTTTACGATTGCCTCTTAATTTTCTAATCATCAAAAAAAAGAAAGAAAGAAAGACGTCGATTTAAACATTAAACCGAACATGAACACGGGATGACATCCCCCAACGCGCACTACTACCATTTAACAATTAACTCCTGGGTGCAAGTGCATTACTATAACTGTTACTTTTTCACGTTAATTTCGAATCGTGTAGTTTCCTCGATAAAAAGAAATCTCTTAAAATTTTCATTACGTTCCTTCTCTCCCCGACTTTTCACCGAAATTCGTTAACAAGATTTTTACTCAATTTAATCAATCGCACAAGCTACTCTTAACTTTTAATATACAATAATTAACTAGCGATGCCCTTGAATCCCTCCAGAGCAGTCTGGAATGTGTATCTGTTAAACGAAAAATACAAAGAAAAAATCCAAATGATAACAATAATTAAGTTAACGAAAAGGAAACGACGATTCCTCTTTTCATTGTTCATTAATTATCGTTACGCGTGGTAAAGAAATCGTACTCGTAACGAGCATGGTCTGTGGCCGTGCGAGAGCTGCCAGAGCGCACCAGCTTAAGAAATAATAACTCTTATTTTATAAATCTAATCTCGTGCAAGAGAAGTGTGTACTTTAGGTTTGTCGTTATTATCCTTTTTCACATTTTCGTCGCTCTCACTTCCCAATTAATTACATGCACATTACACTTTAACATTACATTTATTTGTGATTTTTCTTTCTCAAAAATAAACTCTCTCTCTCTCTCGTTTCACATGTATAAAAAAATAAGTTGCGGTGACACGAGCTCCCCGCCCTGGCTCTTTTGTACTTCAATGAAGGCATCTTTATAAAATTCCAAAAAATAAAGAAAACAACGAAGAAGAAAGAAAAACTAAGAGATTTTCTTTTCCAAAAAAGAAATAAAACGAACGAACAAAGAATAGTTAAAGAATTAAAAGACCTATGTAATTTATATACATAATATGTGTTAAGCCTGTATTGCACACGGATATGGTAACAATAGTGGAGGATGGACGGCCGTTATTTCCGTTTGGCATGCAGCATCTCCATCAGTAACGTTTGCGTCGGAGCACTACCCGTACAATGTTTATGGTAGAGATGTTCTTCGCCCCTTGTCGCCAACGAATGGATCTCCGGTAGCACCTGAAGTAACTTGTTGAACTTATCCTAAAAAAGAAACAGACAATTATTAACTTTTATTAAAAGCAACGCCTATCAACTTATGCTTTCATCCGAGTCAAACCGAAAAATCGGTTGCATAAATGCTCGAAAAGCAAATCCTCGTCGAGGATTATGTAAACGAAATTTAATCAACATAAAATATTCATTAATTCGAAAGAGGAAAACGCTTGATTTACACTACCTTTTGCTTTGAAGAATTTATCGTTCTTTCTTAAACTCACCTGAATATGAGGGTAACCTGACACCGTATAATCGAGTAGAGCTTGCTGAACCTGTTCGTATCCTTCTTCGACGTGCTTCCTGTTCGCGATGCCTCTAACTTCTGAAAGCAAAGAAAGAAGAAATAGATTGTAGCGATCGATCAATGGGCCTTTCCCAATAAAATACGTTAAGCACGTGACGTTTATCCGTTTCGTGGGTTGCACATGCAGCAAATGCGATGCTTTGAACCCGTGCACAATTTATGGCAATAGATGGCAATTTGATTTGATGAATGCATCGTTAGCAAGTTTCTTTTATTGAAATTGTTGTTGACCGTACCTGGATTTAATAATAAAAGAAACTTAATACAAATGTAATCGCCAACGTCGAATTTGAGTTCTTGCAATTTGGTCGTGATGTCGTTGAAGTGATCGACGAGCGAATGCACGCCGAGCAGACCGAGGCTGAGCAAATCGAACTTTTGCCCGTTGTGGAGCGTCGTCTCGTCCGGCAAATTATTGTGCATACGCTGATGGATGTGATCCAGTACGAGCATATCCGACCACGAGTGCTGGAGCAGTTTCATTTGGTCATCAACCTAAAAAGAAAATAGGAAAGCAATAAGAAAAAGAAGTTAAAAGAGAATTATATGTAATCAACAAATTAGAATTTCTGCATAATGTGTTACGCTTAATTCCCTATCGTGTGACGCGTGCAACAAGTGCTTTTAACACCTCTTCTTCAACAGGTGACTTGTAAGCGGATTCCATTTTGCTTATTAGTGGAAAATCTGCTTTTTTGCCAGCAAAAAACCATTTTGATGGTCCGACCTGGGAAAATTTCAAGCGTGACGCACGGATCTTTAGCCTTTTATAAAATAATCTCCAAATATGTTGTTGCACTATTTTCACCCATTCTCTTGAAATCCAACTAGAAGATTGCTCACCTTTTTCGATCGTCTCATTCGGTACGTTTAAATTCAACATTTAATAGTACGAAGAGAAAGAGGTGGACACAATGTGCGAGCGAGAGAGAAGGATGAATCGAAGGCATTTGAAAAAGAAGTGGCGGTGATGAAATAACGTCGGATTGACCTTTTCTCGATAATTTACAACGAAACTGACTAACACATTGTTACGAAAATCGAAGCGAGGATCGATGCCGCTGCTTTTTGAATTGTAATTTTGCTAATGGTAAATACATTTAAAAAAAAGAGGAACTAGAAGAAGAAATGCCTTCTATTACTATTAGTACGGCGTGTATACTTTTCCTTTTGTTCTGTGGATTTATAACCGATTCCCTATTAGACTTACAAGACTTCTTTCTTCTGCGCTTACATACTGATGATGTAAATGAGTAAAATATGCATATTCATATACACTCACAGGTAGATAGAAAGTGAATAATAATAATAAAACGTTACGTTAATAATAGTAAACTAATAATCTTAATGTTAATTTATTAGTATGAAGAAACGTATCTCCGTTAAACTGGTTATCGAACGTAATGCTCGTGCAAGAGAACTATGGGACATTTAGAAAATTGATGCCACTTTGTGATGACGGTTTCAATTTCAAAACAAGTATTGGCATCGTTAGAGACACAAAGCATATTTGCGATTACAAAATTCTCTTCTTGCGAATTGGTAAATAATTCTAATTGCGGCGATGATGGTATTGTACATAAAGATGAAATAATCGCTTCAAATCTGCATCTGGCCAATGCCTTAAATTCGTTGTGTGCGGTGAGCAACGTCCTTATTGTTGTTAAATAAAAATGAGATTTCGTAAATTAATCGACACACAAACACGAACTTGACCCACTTAATGTGTAGATATCTAAGCACAAAAAAGCAGAGCTCAAGAAATTAGATCGGTTTTAAATTATTATATTATATATTAAATTCATGGTGCGTCTTATAAGGGAAAAATTTGTCGATGGATTAAGTCGCTTTTCGTTGACTTTTTAAGAAAACCATGCTAATTGTTGCTCTTATAAAGAACAAGGAAATCTACATTCTATTGATGGATATTATTCCTAAATAAATTTAGAAAAACTTAAACCAATAATTGGTGGAAATAAACTTTCAATTTCTGTGTCTGCGTTTTGTCTGCCTCGCATAGGATTCCTATTGAAATTTATGTACAATTCAAATTACTTAACCTGACCAGCAATAAATTGGTTGCATTCGTTTATTAACACTGGGCCACTTATCGCAGCTGAAGAAAGGGCAAAAATCGATGCGAGAATTTTTAATCGAGTTCTTTTCGTCCGCTCCTTTTCTCGTCTCTCGCTCGCTCGTTTTCTCTCGCGAATATAATGTATGTATTTGGGTTGTTTGCTCATAATTACTTTTCTCCTCGTCTCCTTCTATTTCTTTAAAAAGCAATTAATTATATTTGCTAGAAGATTTTTAACCTTGTAATAGTTAAAATGTATACCATCATATCTATCAATACGAACGTGTGTGTGTGCTTATAAAATATTCAATACAGTTTTCATAATATTAAATTTGCATCGATTTATTTCATAAATAATTTGCCTCCACCATTCGTTTATTTCATTTTTTTTGCATTTACCTAGTTTATTAATCTTATTAAATATTTTGCAAAACAAACTGCCAACGTCCATACTTATGATGATTTTTTTTAATTAGTCGTTAATATTCTAACAATGCAGCAACATTTTCCTATCTACCTCTACGTTTCAAACTTAATCTTTAATCGGGTTTTAAAGAATTTCATTTCGGTATGCGTGTCTAGCAAATAATATTACGTCTTATACAGGGGGATAATGAATTGATTTTTGCAGAAATCGTCAGGTAATGGCGATTTAAAGTAAATAACATAAGCATTTCCTGTTATTAAAATAATCCAGAGGAAGACAGAGAAAGAGAGACAAACGAAAAGAAAACACAATATTAGCATTTAAATTCAATATCTAGAAATAGATGGAGCATCTTCAAAAAGTTAAAAAAATGCAAGCTTTCGATGCTAATTTCTCTCGCTACTATTACTACGATTCTTATTTTTAATTCAACGTCCTCGAGTGGAAGATGCTAAACATAGCACCGGAAAAATGAGCGTTATGTGCACGCTCTTCAAGGATCTTATCCGATGTTATTAACCGCATAACTTTTCCAATTCGCATTAATTATTGAACTCGTCACCGTTTAATCCAATGCAATCGATCCGATTTCGTATCAAATTAAACTGCACGTATTAACGAAAGAGATTTTTGCACCAACATCTATTCCGTCCATCCAAAGATTCTGCAGGTATTGAAGCATTTGTAATCATTATTTTTCCATTCGTTCTTCATTATAAAAGCACGAAACAAGTCGTTTATTAAGTCGTTGAAGTCTCTGGATATAGAAATACGATCAAACTTTATCCAAAAGATTTGGAAGGATTTGGGTGAGAAAATAATGCGTTGAAGAGTAATGCAGAGTGAAAGAAGAATCGATAGAACGGAAAGAGCATCTCGAATTTTTTTTAGACAACGGCGAGGTTTTGCGAGCCAGCCGTTCCTTCTTGTTTGAAATGGGGCCCATTATGGGTGCAACGAAGAAATAAAATTATCTTATAATTGTGGTATTATAAACGTATTCTCACATCGAACCGGCATGAAATCGTCCCGCTAAAAGAACTCGCAGAAGGATAGCGATCGGTAAAAACGTAAGAGAAAAGTGTCGGAAGGCTCTCTGTCTAATCGCGATCGATTGCTAATAAATCGCGTTTTAGAATCGCAGGAAACGCGCATTCGATTTTCGTTCTAAACGTTGCGATACGTCGATGGGCAAACGAACGTAGCACGAAGGGTTTTATCGGCAGGGCAAAAGTGCTTGGGGATGAATGTCGATGGACGATATTGCTTCTGCTGCACGTAAATTGCGAACCAGCAGGCAATTTGATGGAACGCGAGGAAAGCAAAAAGAATACAACGAGCCAAGGTCATCGAAAATAATAGTCGTTCATTATAATACAACATTGCTTGTTCTTGTTGTTGTTGCACGGAACAACAGCATCAATTTTATGTAGCAACAAATAACACAAAATGTTTCTCTCGTTTGTGGCGGATTAAAGGGAAATTAAATTTATTCGCCAACAAAAACGCGAACAATTTTAATAGGAAATGACTGAAACGAGGTGCGTTATCCTTATAAAGGATGCAATTTACTGAATTTCGAAAATTATAATCGAACAACGATCGCTTTTCCAGTTTAATTCAACGAATTCGCAGCGAACAACTGCGAGAAACGTTCTTCTTTCTTCATAATGAAATCGAGAGTCCACTATTGCCATTAGGAATAGAAGAAGCGATTTAATTTAAACTTTCCATTTTTATTACAGAATCTACTTTTCCACCGCTAAAGAAAAAAGAAACGGTGTCGTAATCGTCTTAAGTATTATTACATTGCAGCAGTGCGAGAATAGAATTGTGTGTGTTGTAAATACTTGACCCACTGGCATTGGCCTAGTTTATAAAAAAAATGTTTAGCCACAACTTTTTCGCCGTCGTAGGAGGAAGAGATGTACGTCATCGTTACTTTCTTCATCAACGGCGATTATGACGATTTCCGTTTACCATTAATCGGGGGATTCCAATTAATCGAAGAAATACCTGGCGAAAAAGAAGTCTTCATTGCATGAAGAGATCTGCGAATTATGTCGAAGAAGAGCCGCAAGAAGCCCTACGAAGATATTCGATTCCAAAACGAAAATAGAACTTTAAATTCGGATTTCTTTTTTATTATTTCCTTTGCGCAACTTGCAGAAACTCACTTTTATGAGGGTATTACCAAATTTCTTTTATTTATTTGAGAGTCTATTTCAAAATTATCCGTTTCATTTTGAAAGTCAATTACACAAGGAAATAATGTGCAATTTAAAAATAAAAGTATATCAACTGCCTCCACCGTTTCTATCCACTATTAAATCTTTCTTTTTTCGATTATTTCGTTGCAGTGGCATTTTTATGTTAAAAATTCAAATTAATCAATTAATAGGAACTAAATTAATCTTTCAAGAAAAAAAAATGCTGACCTAACAATTGGATGAATGTTACGAAGTGTATTTAATATTTATGCGTTGGAGTTGTAATACTCGTTTTAGTTAAAAAAATATCAATTACGCGTTTATATAAATAAATAAGTCATTAATTGTTAATTAAAATGAAAATATTAATTTAATGCAATGCAGACAATTTTAATTGAGCAATCTTTTTTTCTTTCCCTCCGCATTGACGATTGGAAACGTGAACGGCGAAAGATATCATTTGATACTGTGCACATGGTGCGTAATGTTTATTTAAAATCGAAATTAGACTTAGAAATAAACGAGTGCATTACGAATTAAAGCAATGAATTGTTATTGTAACGCATTTAATAGTCTTTGTGTGTGCAAATTGAAAAGGTCTCATTTTTTTGCGAAATATTAAACGAACAGTTGTTTACGTTATAAATTCCATCCAGATATTATAAGCGAAATGAAGAAAAGAACGTTTCATTCTTGCGAACAAAGAGCATAATTAATTTCGGGCATCCGGTAGAGCAGCAACTTAATGGCATCAAATGGGATCCGCATGAGTTATGATCGTACGAACAAAAATCGAGGGAATCGTCGCGTTAATAACGTTATTGCGAATTTTCGCAATCGGACAAAGAAAATATCTGCTGCCAACTGTAAATTATCGATAAAATGTGCGGCTATGTCGTAAATTTTCCACGCCAAAAGAAATTATTGCGGACGAAACGACAACGGTTCTACCCTCGTCGTTTTGCTAACGAACGGAAATAATGAATGCGAGCATTCAGAAGTTATCTTCGAAAAAGTTCAAAGGTCCATCACCATCATCCGTCAACTAAACTTTTGCTGCTTTCGTTGATAGGAATTTCATGATATCTATCTCCTCTTCTTTTCGCCTTTTAATACCGAGTAGAGAAAAACGATCTGCGGCTTCGTTGGAAAAAAAAGGCAAAAACAATTATCCTGATATGTCGCAATGTCGCCATTGTATTAAATAATGTACAATGATACAGCGACCAGAACACGAAAAAAAAAGCGCGTAATTTAGTTCCTAATGATTTTTTAATGTGCACGTATCGCGAGCTTTCGATCTACAAAAAAACACGCGGACGTAAATTACGTTAAATTCTTTCTTTCCTACGCTTTCAGTCGCGGGGAAACGTCGTTGTGCCGCGCTTTGTCGCTTCGTACAACCATCATCACAGCGCATTTTCGTTTAGATCCGCATCATAAAAATAAAACGATTCGTTAACACGCGCCCGTCCCTCGGTCTTACCTTGAGATCCTTGAAAAATATCGAATTGCGCGCCCAATCCACTTGCGAGAACAAATTCTGATCGAGCACCTTGCACATAAGTTCGAACAGATCGACTTCGCACTGATTGTACGTCTGGCTTTGCAGCAAGCCGTAAAGTGAGTTCTGCCACTCGCGGTCGTCGATCGCCTGCACGAAGTCTCTGATCAACGGCGACACCTTCGTCGACGGCGTCGCACTGCCGCCCGGCACGACCGTCTCGAATTGAAACGCCTTCGGACTGAGCGAGTGCGGCGACGTCGTCGTCGAGTTCGCCGCCGTGCCCCACAGTTTATTGCTGTCCGTCGCCATGATCATCGACGTCGGCGTCGCGCTCGGCACGCCGACGATCTGCAACGCCGGCTGCTGACTGTTGACGGACGACGCCGTCTGCGGCAACGCGCCGCCGCCGCCGCTCTGGTTCACCTGGCCCAGCGCGACCGCGATCGGGCTCGGCGACGAGTCCGGCGACGACGTCAACGACGACACCTGCGGTATCTGGATCTCCTGCTTGATGTGAATGTTCGCGAACGGCGACGTCCCCGGCTGGTTGCTGTACATCGACGCCGCGTCGCCGATCGAGCCGCGCAACGTTTGCGCCGCCAATTGCCGCTGGCGCATTATTTGCAATTTCCGCGCGCGATCTCGCTTATACATCGGGCCGAACTTGTTTCGGCCGCCTCGCATCCGATCTGCCCGCACGGCTAAAACAGAAAGAGAGAGTAGGACGGGGATTAGTAAACGTTTGATTAAACAAATTTCAATGGTATTAATCGTACGGTGAAACTTCGAAAGCGCGTTTTAAAGACTAGAAGAAATTTAGTGATATTCTATTGCCACACTTTTAAGATGCTCCAGATCTATTTAACGAACATCGTAAGCGCAAAGATTGAGAATTATTTTCCAGGTGCGGTCTGGATTCGTGACGCGCAATACATCTGCCCAAATATGCGAGAAACCCACGCTCTTGCAGTAGTTATCGTAATAGTAGTAGTAATAAACATCGTCGAGTGGCGCCTACAATTAAATTGGCGCTTATGGTCAAAACTTGATGCTCTTCGTCCTCTTGTACGTCGAAAGGAACATCGAAAAAAAAGGACAATTTTCCTGCATCATACACCTGCGAATTTGTTCATCTAAACGAAACTTAAGAAATTCGTTGGTTAACTTGTCTCGTTAATTTTAACAACGAGCACGATCGTAATAAAGAAGCAATTCGCAGTGAGAAGCGAATAAACTTCGGCGCGGACCTTGAGCGTACGCGCGCAAAAAAAAAGATTATTTGTTTTCCACGGCTTTTCGTCCATAATTAGCGCGAGATTGTGGCGGTCATTGAGGAAGGAGGCTAACGATAATTTCGGAGGGCCTAATTTAAAATCGATTAAATTTCTATTTGGGAAACATTCGGCTTTCGCCGTACGAACGTGAAATTGTTAACGATTTCAATGATACTACACAACGACTCCATGCTACTATTATTAAACTACATAACTATTAAAATGCAACTACTTTCTCTGCCCTTGAAACCGTTGCATAACGCGTTATCGGCACACAAAAGAAGTCCAGAAGCATAATTCTATTAATAGATACACGGCAGACTTAGCGTGCAAGATATATTATGTGCGCTTGTTTGCGTGGCGAATAACGTATCCTTCCTCTTCGTCACTTCTTCGGCCGCTCGTTGGTAATTATGCCGTCGTTGATGCTGATTATGTTGCCCATGGTGCTGTATGGTTATTATGATGACGCCAATAATTGGTCCGAATAAATGTGCGTATCTCCTTTACTGTTTTAATGCTGGATTATAAACAACGATTTCAAAGCGAGATTTTCCGATTTGCAATTTTCATCTCTCTCTCTCTCTCTTTGTACAATCTTCTACTTGGACTAAATCCAGCAATTTTTTCGCAAGCTGATGCTGCGTGTATTCGATTCGATGGTGTGCACGTAGTAAATATCCTCATCTCAAGGGCAACGAGCAGCAACTTCGCAAGTTACACGGTGATGCCTACTGCATTCGGACTTTTCTTGGCTGCTGCTGATGTTGCTTCGTACTTTAGTTGCGAGAGAGAGAGAGAGCAAACTCAACAATCGCGCTGCAGTATTATTATTACGTACACAAACACCAATTTAATCGGCATTGGCGCGTAAAGCTCTCCTTGAAATATTTTCGGTACCTTCCTTTATTATTTATTTATATTATCCTACACTACATTTCATTCAATCGCTTTCTTTCTCTCATTTGATGTTTGCATTTAGGTCGAAGATTCGGTTAATTCAGCACACATTCTTATCAATAATCGATGGCAACAGACAATTTGATGACGATAAGATGGCATTCAACGCACCAAAGCGACCGGAAGTAACGAGGGAAATGGGATCGATGTCCGGCAGTTTCGTTATTGATTTTCCTAAAATATCCCCGGCCGTTTGTTAGGGAACTTGCATGAATCTCTCGTCTCGATTTATTAACGAAGAAATTTTCATGAATCATGCGTCAATATTTCAGCGCCTCGCGAATTATTCACGACTCGTTTTATAATTTAATGGGCGAAATTTCGATTTTTTTGTGATAAACAAAATTTGTGTAACATATAATTAAGCCAGCTAATTTGGGTTAATTAGTGCAAGTGGCCCGAAAAAAGAGTGTGTTTTATGGATCGAACGTTTTGCAACCGTTCGATTTCGATTTTTTCGTTTCTTTCATTGTGAAACTTCAATTAAGCATTATCCTACGCGAATTAAATTTTTGTATGAATCGACGACAATTAAAAAAAAATTCTTCTGTTCTACAATTTAAATTAATTAATAATTTAATTAATTAATAATTTGTCATTAAGATGCAGACTTGTGTTTGCTTATCGGGCGTGGTCTTTGCCGGAGTCGTTAGTGCCACCGTTCTTTTTTCCTTTTTTAAACTTATCGTGAATACATTTACGATTCAAAATCGAATTACATAATTTTCTTTTTGTATCGAAATAAAAAAAACGGACAACCCAAGCAAACCATAATAGCGGTCCCACCAAAATTAGCGCATACATTTTTTGGCTACCAAATCCGCCACAAAAATAAATATCGAGTATAAATAAGTAATTAATTGCTGATTATATAACCGCGTATACATATAGCGTAAGATTTACTAGGATCGCGGGCATTCTTTCACGGTCTCTCCCCTAATTTTCTTTCCCTTTTATTCTTGTGAAGGCAAGCGGAAGAAGAGGAAACGGAATAATGAAGTGAATGCCCTTAACTGGAACGCACCTTCCACAATAAGGGATTTTATGTAATATTTAATACGAATTTAGAGCGGATTTTAACGAGTTTTTCTACTGGATTTTGATAAATCAACGTATATGGTATTATTTTCTGTTGCAAATAAATGGTCTGTCTATCTTTTCGAAACGAAAACCTTTAATAATCCTGCATGTAACGTGGTTAAACGATACGAAAAATCGTCTGAAAACACATTGTCATGCATTCTTTATTCTAGAGTCAATCAATCATTTATTAAATTATTATTTGTAACCTAACATTTACTTCTCGTATACTTCGTTTTTTTTTTCTTTCTTTTTAACGCTGTTATTATAATAATACTTTAATATTCAATTTTTGCATTACGTAACAATAATGTTAATAGTAATAACAACAACACGTTTATAATTGCAAATTTTGTCTCTCTGTTAATGTCAACGCCGTTAAAGAGATATTATTATTATTACATGGAAAGCAATTACACACCGTGCACACGTTTAAAATGTGGGTCTTTCTTTCGTTCAATAAATCTTTGCAAAAAAAATCTATTAATTAGAACAACCTTGAAATTTAAATCTAATTTAGATATTCTTTTCTACCTCGTTCTGGCTTCTTTTTGTCACAGTTGGATACGCGATTTTTCATTAATAATTTGACGAGGAAATATTCAAATACTATTTGGAACGATTTTCTTTATAATATTGTTAGCAATGTTAAAAGAAACCGGAATATCACCGAAAATTTCAAAATTCTCTTGGCTTTTACTTTGTGATTTCAAAATGAAAAAGAAAGGTGAAAGAATAGCAACAGCAACAAAAAAAAAGTTTATAAAGGTGTATATGTTACGCTTTTGTGGTAAAAGATCACGGTCGAAGAATTTCCGGAGGTACTTCACTCCTTTTGATTTTAATTCAATTCGTTCCGTCTTTCAGTCTTCTTATAATTTTCCTTCTTTCGTATTTCGTTGGTTTGGTTTTAATACTAATTAAGCGTTTGGTAAAATGATAATTAAATTTTCGTATTACATTCTACGGGTTTATTAACGTAGTTTTATACGGCGATGAGGTTCTTGATGAAGTTGATATATGGAGGGGAATGCGAAAGAAAAGAAAACGATGAGTTATTTTTTTTATAATAAATTCGTATTTAACACGCTGCAGTGATTATGTGGGACGTTGCGTTTTCAAAACGAAAATAAAGTAATAATGATGATGATGATGAATAAAAAAAAGTGTATAATCCTACGGAAATTGCCATCCATTTAATGTTATTACAAAAGAGTTTTTTTAGCTTCTTTTATTGTTGCTGTTACTGCTATTTGTAAAACTTTTAATATTTTTACGTTGACGAATTTCATTTTATATTTTGTTTGTGTGTAGGAATTTCTTTTCTCATTATTAAAATAATCTTGCAATAATGAAAATGATTCAAAACACAAATTTGCTGGGATTTCGTGCGATATTTCTACTAGCAAACGTAAGTAACGTTCGAAGGAAATTCATGTTGACAAATCGCCATTCGTTGAATAAAAAAATGACACAAATTGCAAAATTTTACATAAAATTATAAGATTGGTCAATTATTATTATTTCGATAGAACTCGAATGAAAAAAGGAATTGCATAATTGACTTCAAAATTAGCCCTCAGTAATATTTTCGTCTTGGACAAACCGGTTGATAAAATCAAAGATTCGTTAAGAGCTTTCCTAAAATTGAAAAATTTGAAGAAATAAAAAGTCTCATGAAATTATTGAATCACAATGTAAAATTCACATTTAAACCCTTATTAATCGATCTAAAATGATTATTTCCTTAATTAATGAGTTTAAGAGCTCCAAAATGATATTGATCAATCTTTAAAGTTTTTTTTCCATAATTAATCACACTAAGAGTTTCAAAATGAGCTTATTGCAATTTGCGAAAAAAATGCAGAAGTTAAAGAAAAACAAGTCTCAATTTCAATAAACCAATTTTTACAACAGTTTAAACTGCGTAATGGCATATAAATTTCAAGCAGATGTCTGCCGTGGAATCTGAGAACTTGTCGATATTTTATGTGGCAAAAAAGTCATTTATAGAGCAGCAAATTTCTGCACAGTGTCACAATAATTCTTTCTTTTCGTATCCATATGCTTAAAATCACATGTACTATGTCATTGAATTTAGGTCACTTGTAATTATGGAAAGAAAACCTAAATAACATAACTTTTAACTTCGGATGCAGTTCAGATTAATGGATCGATTATTAAATACGCAAACATTATTACATCTTCGTTTATAATAAGCCCGTTATTATAACATCGCACGTGTTTCGATTTAATACGAGCGAAACTGAAAAAAGTGGGTCAGTGCGTGAGATACTATTACACATTAACAACAAATATTATTATTAATGATAATAAAGAAAATTAGAAAAAATTTAAAACCACCTACTGGTCAACAACAAAGAAAAAATTCTGCATATGAAAAACAATCTGGCAAACTGAAACTAATTTTGTTCTATGCAGCAAAATGAAGGGAGTCACTGGTAAGTGACGGGGGAAAAGAGCGTTTCTGATTTTGCAAGTTCTTCGCAGTCTTAAGCAATTTTTCTCTCTTTCGTTTCGCTGCTAAAAGAACAACAGTCTCTTGCGCATTTAACGGGAGGCGATGAGGAGGCGGGAGGAACAAATGGCGGTGGTATCATTATTTATTATTATTATTATAATAAAAACAAATATTCTCACGCAGTGCGTGCCTCGTAAGTATGAGTTATTTTTTCCTTCTAATACAAATAGCATTCATTGTCCAGTCCCCACCAAACTAACGAACAAACATTTGCCAATGTTGCAAAATGCTCCTCCACTTCTTTGCGACTTGTGCAATTTCGAACGTTTTCTGCGGGAGATTTACTGAAAAAATGCAATTACTATCTCGATGCTTTTGCTGAATTAAATGTTGCAATACCGATAATCTATTTATTAAGACGAAATTGAAATAATTGATCAATATTCCAATAACCATAATTTAGATTCAATTTCTTCTCTCGTCTGCGGATATTTAATTATTTACAATGCGAGATGGCTATTATTAAGGCGAGGAGAAGTATTAAGTGCAGTCGGTAATAGAAGTTTCTTTCTTTTTTATAATGAAAAGAGAAAACGAAGCCGCTCTCGCTGCCTTTATGTAATACGTAATGATCGTGTAATACTTACAGCAACTAGAATAATAATAATACCGTATAATAGGTATTTTACTTCTAGGAAAATGGGTCATTGTCAAGGTAAGAAGAGAGCTATGATTACGTCGTTATTACGGAGAGAGTGGAGATAGTTTCTTTCTTCTTCTCTCTATTATTGATGCAGTGAAAGGTTCCACCGACAGCAGCAACCGAGAGCAACAAACATTCAATCGCACAACTCGAAGACTTCATAGCCAACGAACAGATGCACTCTTTCTCTCGCATACCAATTTTACATCATCATCATCATCATCAACCCTTTTTCTTTTCCTTTGCGCTCATTTCCGCCAACAGAAATTGTTATTTAAACGATAGATCTGTATGTCTCCTGCACTTAGAACTGGTTTTACACGTATTTCTTCGTTTATTATCGAACTCTTTTCTTGTTCGGTTAATTCTATAAAATCTTAAACGTAACAATAACATTACAGCGCGAGGTATTTTTAATGGTCATTCCGTATGACCTCCAACAGATAAATATAAGTCTTATACTTCTTGTAATTGGTTTCGATCATGTTAAATGCACACCAAGCCATTCGCATTAACAGTTCTCTGGTACCACGACAACCAGTAGCTGCACCAAGCAATATCAAGGATATAATCGCAATAATAATTATTTAAGAGAGCAAAGCAAAAAATACATAAATCGAGATAGAAAACTGGGTCGTTTATTACATCGAAATTTATGCGGTACCAACTTAAACAGTAATAACAACGCAACGGAAGTTGGATAATCGAGAAATAAAGCCGCTTTCCTGTTCAACGTTTAATAATTCAAATCTAAACAGAATCGGCTTCTATTTAATACAAAAAAAATGTTGGTTTAATAAAAATTCATTTCGAGCGAAGAGCGATTTCAAATGTTGTTCGGATGGGAAAGATGGGGAAACCTGTATCGAAACGGTCGGGCGTTATAAATTTTAACCGGAATTTTGGCATAATTATTGCAACCTTTTTTCGGTTTTTGGATGGACGAATTTCTAAGAAGAATAACCAAAAAACATTCATTTATTAAAACTCCTTTGGGCCATTATTAAAGTTGGAGTGGCAACGTTACGAAAGCGTTCCCATTTTGACCGAATAAAAATGCAATTTCTATAGGCCTTATTTTGCGCACAGACTATCTAAAAGGCTACGTACATGCAAATATTATTATGCGCCTATAATAATAACAGATTTTAGCGAACGATATTCGCCATAAATAGGCAACTCAATAAATGTCACGTTTTCCAAGTGATATTACACGTTTCGCTCGCTATCGTCCAATTGTTCAAACGTTACCCACAGCAAACAGCAATAAGCGAGGGGTTTTAATTAATAATTAATGAAAAATAAGCAAGAATTACAACCCGAATCATTACAATAGTAGGCAATAAATAACACTCTTCGAATTCTCTCTGCATATAAAAAATATATTTTCTTTGTAATAATACAACAACGATTCTCGACCTGCCAACCTACATGACCAAGATCGTCTCTTGCATCACCATCTGATTTCTCGCTCTTTCTTTTTCGCCTCTTTTTCATTCCTCTCGTTTCCATTCCGTTTCGTCATACTACCGCTTAAAACAGCGCGAGCAGTTTAAATATTGCAAACGAACGAGCGGACAGACACACTTTCGGTTTCGTTTTTAAAGTGAAATTGAACAAATTAAAGAAACTCACATGGGCGACATACCGACATGAGAAAAAACAAAACGGACAAATTAAGTAAACGCGAGAAAATTGAATGGATCAAAGGCGTTTTCCGTTTCGTGCAAATAAAATAAAGAGCGAGGGAGAGAACGAAGAAAAGAATTTCTCTTAAATAAATAATTTTTTGCATTTCTACATTATTTGCTTTTGGTAAATTAAAATTTAAACAAAGATCGTTGCAATAATAATAATATCATTGGTTCGGAATCAATAATAAATAAATTTAAACTTGTTGCATAACAAACACAAGCATGACCTAGTTGTTCAGAACAAAAGTAGGATTGCTGCGTAACACAGCTTATGGTTTTTTTTTTATATTTTATATGTGTTCGTATATACGTGAGTATATATGTATATTACGATATCATTCACGAGTCAGAGGGGGCAAGCCACTTGCATGCATTCACTAAACGATTTTTCTTTCTTTTTTGATATTTCAAATGCTGCTTTTCGCGAAGAAAACCCATAAGCAAAACGCTTTTGAAACTCGTACCCTCGTCAATAAATTAATACGACTTGCGATGGGAATGAATAAAGGCCATTGGGAATTAAGGGGAAATCGCTGTCACAAAAATACGGGCTATTTAATGGCATTTAATAACATTTCTTGGGGCGAAGAAGAGGCCGAAACTGTCTTACATCGCCAAGCTTTTGGGGATCTCTCATTCCGATTTCCCTTCGCACCCATTATCTTCGGCAACTATTATATATTGTTTTATAGAAAAAAAAAACGTTACGAGTGTAATTTATAATTCAGGTAAACAGGTAAGCTCCGTTGCCACGTCAGTTAGGATATTACAATATTGTTGTTATACAATGACCTCGTCCCACTTCACGGAACTTGAAGCCGTGATCGCGCTGTAAAAATGCCTACAATTTGATCTATCTGGTTTCCGATCTTTGTTTTTAATGTTATCATTATCATTATACGAAGCCGTTGGTTAACCGGAACAAGACGAGGTATAATGCGTTTTGGAACGAACGTCTTGGGAAAATTTGGTGTGTGTGCAGCCAGCTTCAGAAGATGTTTGGTTTGTTGTAGGTTCGTATTACAATCTTTAAAGTGTTTCCAATTTGAGCACGTGGCACGTATAGACGCATCAATCGTTTAATAACGATACTTTTTCTTTCGGTTGCATCGCCGTTTTTATTTCAATAGTGCAACTGTGGCCATGCTCGCTGTTGTTCTTGCCTCGGTTGTAGTTCTTGTTGTTCGATCGTCAACCAAGCGCAACTAGTGAGGCTGGAGCATGCAATCGAGTCAGTCGCTCGTATTGCGAACGAACAACGAAATGTGGCCTATCCCGAGAACATTCCGATTAAATGTGCAAAATTACATTTCCTCGCCTTTTCGTTAAATATTGTTACTCTTTTTCTGTTCTCTTTTTGGACAATAAATCGTTTAATTTTTGCACGAATTGCAACTCCTTTTGTCGAACTCCCTTTTATTTATTAACACCCACACGTACGAGAATCAATTAGAAAAACAACACGTTACTTATTTTCGTTAAACAACAATCCCATGTTGGCATTATTGCGTGAAGAAGATGGTGAAGAAATTGGAAAGAAATGGTCAATTTAATACGCCGCACTAATTAGTAATTAATCAGCAAGAATGGCGTATTTAATGGGACGTTCGTCAAACTATTTTCGTCTCGAATTACAAATATAGCGGCAACCTACGACCGGTGAAATTTTTCCGCAATTTTTACATATAATAAAGCACGAAGAAGACGTTGGAGAAGATGAAGGAATGAAGATTGTGCAATAATAAATGAATAAAAAAGCGCCAATTAAACAACGTTAAATGTTATCTGCAAAAAGAAATAATCTCTTTACGTAAGAGAGTGCCCGACCGGTGGGACGCTGAAGAGAATTCTTTACGTTTATTCCGTTAATTAGAAAATAAAGTTTCTATTCGCGTATGCACGCTTCAAAGCAGACGATTTAAAGAGTAATCAGATTTATGGAGGCGACCATTGCCAAATAATTTGCTTTTTTCTTCGTCTTCGTCGTTTCCTATTTTCTTGCCAATTAATTTGCGTGCGTGTCTCCGATACTTATTTAAAGGACGACAACTTCAGTCCGTTTCGAATCCACATGCGAAAACTTAAGCAGCGATTAGAAAATGAAGATGAAGTATTATAAGAACCGAATGGTTATAAATAGTTGATTATTTTTGTAAAATGAAGAGGATTTTTGGAATGATTCATTTGGCGAGATGATTCGATAGAGAACGTTAATTGCATCCATTCGCGATACGATACGCAATAATTCAAAGGTGTTTTACTCGCGAACAATTTTTGGTCGTCCGTACAATTAAGATGATAAGATAAGCGCCAATGGTTGTACGTAAAGGACTTTTAATTCAATTCGCTGGCGCCTCTTCATATCCTGCAACTAAATTGGCGCGACAATAATTTATTATCGTGCAAATAATAAGGTGAGCCAGTTATTATTATGCATTCGTATGACTCAAATGGACGTTGCAAAGGTGGAATAATGAGACCATTTCTTTGGGTTGCAAAAAGAAAGCGATTGCGAAAAGAAAACAATTAAGAAGCAAAAAAGAAATATCGATTAAATATATCGTGTTAGATCAATAAGAAGTTTATTCGCAATGAATTCCGTTTCTCTCGGCATTTCTCCGATTCGTTTGGCATATTTCGTTATATGCCAAAAGTGAATTTCATCAATTCGCAACCGAATTATTGCCAATACATGCATATATTTGGTACTTGAAACACATTAGACGTATGTTAATTATACGAAATGTTCGATTACGTCACTTTTCGAAGCTCAACCAACGAAATAGTAACATTAAATAATTGCAAAATAACTAGACTAACCAAATTAAATGTAACTGTATTCATCAAATTAAAACGTACAGTATACATGAACAAATTAAAAAGGGAAAAAAACTAATTTATTATATTTATTACACATTATAATAATAATGTGTACATGTGTTTGGGCTCGTTTTAACGCACATGTTCGTTATTAATGCAAAAAACAAGTCGATACGTTCACGCATATTACTTACACGCAATTATTAGTTTTAATTGGGATAGGGCGAAGAATACTGAAATTAAATAATGGCAAGAAAATTTGGATTTTTCCCAAAGCAACAAAATTCGAAGTAAACAATTTGTCGTTAACCGTAAAATGGAAAATTGTTGGGATGTAAGCGATTATTAATGAATAAATTTACTTTCTAGTTTAACTATTATTATTACTATTTTGCATATTTATTTGAGTTGATAAACATTTTTTTTGTTTCGCACAAAGTATGAGTAATAAATTACACGATCACATAGTGTTAAATAATTTGCACACTTTGTACCCAATATGATATTGAATCACAGACTAATTGTGCTACATTTTTATTGTTCCACAAAATAAAATAAAAAAAGGAATTTGCTTTTATTATTAACAAAATCGAAAGAGAAATGATTATCTGAAATTATTGCAACAAATATCGCAAAAAAAGGTCCTGCACGCGGATACACGTGTAACAGAAATGGTTATGGACAATAATGGCAACAATATCTAAAGTAAAAATAAAAACGAATTCATTCATTATTATTTTTTGTTACAGTTAATTACAGGAAATTAAGGATAATTTAAAAAAATGTTATTAATAAATTTCACAAAAAAGAATGAAATTTTTATTCGCGTGGCAAAAAAAACCGCTTTCATAATACGAATATTAAATTCCTAAATGCATTTGCAAAATTTTGTGTACATATGAAAAACAAAATTGCTACAAAAAGCGAATTCGTTCCATTAAAGTCGCCTTTAATATTGTTGCTTTTCCAATCGTTAATTAACAATTTCCAGTAATTAAACGTCATTTGCCAGTTAATTAATCGCCGGGTAGTTTGAAAGCAACTGATAATTATTTTATTAAATGTTTAAAAATAAATAAAGGAATTTATTAGCGATGGCAGTAGCGGAGTCGAACGAACCAAGAGGAAATCATAAATTTAGTTTATTCCATTTAAGATTATTGAATTGTGTTTTGCGAATTTAGGCCACACTTAAATGCTTAAATCGTTCAATAAAGCCAAAGTGCGAAATACGAAGACAATTTGCAAACGGCCACATCTAAACAATTAAACGACCTTCGTGAGGCGAAGAAAGTGGTGGATTTCTTGTAATCATCCACTGTCTGCATAACAATTTGATTCAACAATTTCTTATTTATACAATCAACAACAATAACGAAGAAATGAATCGATTCCGAAATCAATTCGGTGAAGTGCATGTGCATTTTACCAATTTATAATTGATGAAGAAACTTATGGATTACTGGGTACAGATGTTAAACAAATACTGGGAGATTTTTGCAATGAAGAGAGACCCAACAAAAATGGCACCACATCTGTATTGCCAGATGTAAGACTTGTTAAAGGAAGAAAAAAGTACCCTCTTGTTCATAATTCATTTTATTACTCTTTTACGGAAGTAAGGAGAAACTTGTTTTTACTGCAACTTCCACCAAAACAAATTCCCTTATTCTTTCCGTTTTGTTACGGCGAACCCTTCGTCTCGCTGTTCTCACTTTTGGTCGTTGGAAACGGACTATATTTATTATTTGCGCCCCTGAAGAAAAATGTGTTTGCACCAAAAAAATAAATAAATAAACCGCAGATAAAGAAACCAACTAAATTTTTGGTTACGGTTAAAAGGCACAGAATTTTGGAAGCGTTAAACAAAATTCCTTTACGACAATCAAAATTAATAAACAACAACATCGTAAGACAATAAATTATTCAACGAATTAATCAAATTATTTCAATTTTTTGTTCGTCTCCCCTATTTCAACTCACTTCAAGACTCGCTTCGTCTCTTACAGTCTGAAACTGTAGTGTTTAGTATATGCACTTTAAATGAAGAATTGCGCAACGTACACTTCATGGAAATGCAATTCAATTTCGAAAAGGACTCACCTTCTCCAAGTGAACCTTTCATTTCGTATTGCAAAAGTGGAGAAAATAATAACGGCCAAATTGGACTATCATTTCAATACTAATTGTGATGGAAAATAGGGTCGAATGTGGCAGAATCGAAAATGATTAAGCCAACGAAATTCTTGCGACCCGATTAAAATCTTGCCATTATGATGTATTGTCGTTCCAAATATTGTCGATTTGCGTAGGATGGTGGGCTAAAAAAATGGTTTTTGTTTAATTGAAACGTTATTTGACCATTCTTCTTATTCGCAACGTATATTGTCATTATTTGAGTAAGAAACGATTCTTCATCGCGTTGTATTTACATAAATTAGCTAATAGCGTGTTTAATAGGTAGATAGATAGCAAGGAAGAAGAAGAAGGTGAAGAAGTTGAAGTCGTGAGGGGGTGTAAGTGAAAATTTATATACGTACATTAAAATAAATTCAAAACAGGCGACAATTAGAGTGTGGGCGTCCCATTTCCACATAGTTTCTCATTGTTGTTGCCATTGTATAATAATCGTGAGGAATGGAGAAAACGGTAGAAAAATGTTTTGTTTGCTGTTCTCTCTTTGATTTTTTTCATTTAGTTGCTCTTTTTAAATTTTACCATTATTATTATTATTATTTTCAAGCGTTTTAATGATATTACAAAATGTAATCTAAAACTACACAAATGTCAAAACGAATTGTACGCGATTTCGACAAATAGATAAAACACTTTGTATATGTACGTGTTGTATATATACCTAAATATTAAATAACACTTCAATAATAGTAATAATAATGTCAGAATAAAGAGAATTCGTATTTACCTTTTACTTAAAAAACATTGTTAAATATTAAAACGGTTACATAAGTTTTTTTCTTCTCTGCTTCTCGTTCGTTCTCCAAGTAACTTATTCCATTTTGAAATTACTTCAGAGAGACTGCAGTCTCTTTGTGGAATGGATTAGAAAATAATAATAGTAATGGAAAGAAAGGTGTGAATTTATATTGTTGTCGAGGCACGAGAGGAAGGATGGAAATGAAATTGTTGCTCGCGCAAATTAATTACCGAGGTATTATTGCTTTTTAATCGATTCCCAATGCATCACATCAAATTAATTACTTATTAATATTCAATGATTAATTAGCTTTTTTCCTTATCGCAATCAGTGAAAAGGAAACATTTTGATCCCTTCTAAAATGACGATAAGCGTTGGGGAAAAAAAGCATTTAATTAACGTTGCATCGAAGCAATTCGAAATCATCTGTCTGTTATAAGAACATGAGATCGTGAATTACACAATATTGATGATGATGATTGCCATTTAAATTCTAAATAATTAAAATGTGCAATTATTTGGCATTAAAATACATACGTTTAATAATAATAAATACATTCATATGCCAACGTGTAATGTATTCGTTTCGTAAAGTTTAAAACTATAAATGGATCTCTAGCGATACAATTTAAGGTGGATTATTATAATTTCATTTTTCTTTTCGGTTTTTGAATTGAGTGGAGGTAGACAATAATTTGATTGTCATCTTCTAAATCTGATTGTTAGACCGAAAATTAACGCGAAGAATTATAAGAAGGATTACGTTTGAAAATAGGTTTAACTTTTCGTACTACAATCTCCTTTCACTTAATATATAAATGCATTTCGTTTCTCTTTTAAGCAAAAAGCAAAAGAATCAGTTTGAAAGAGAAGAAAAAAAAATCACTTAAAATATACACCGCACAATTTAGAGGCAAAGCGGCAAATATTCCGACGAGATTAGAGTGCTGCTTTATATGGACGAATTACGTTTCGAATCCTTCTTTTTTCTCTTGATCAATTCGTTGCCTTATTTGCAAGTTTTCGCATTTTTCTCGATTCGCAAAAACGATTTTTCACCATTGTTATTCTCGCACGCATTCGATTCCCATTTATCGGTTCGATTATTAATTATTTAACGTATTAATTAGCAAAGGAATTATTTGCATATACATACACACACGTGTTTCATGTCTCTCTCTCTATCCATGTGTCTTTGCACACACGTATATTGGTTAGAGTATTTAGTCCGTGACACATTCTTTTTATGTGATATAATAATACTTTAAGATCTATAGAGCAAACAAAAAACAAATTTGCACTTGTGTTTTATGCAAGATACATATATAAATAAAATTCGAAACGAGAGAGATATATGGAACAACAACGAGCCGTAATGGCAAGCGAGCAAGAAAAAGCAAACGGCCAAACGAAACGAAAATGACTATTTATGCTTAATGGACAACCTGCTTTAACCGTAACAACAATAATGCACATTTACAAAACGGATAGAATTGGAGAAGCAGAGAAATAAGAAAAAAAAAATGCGATTTAATACTGGAACGCATTTGAGAGACTTAATTAACATAAGAAACTATTTCCACATACACATGCATATTATTGGTATAAATAAACTTTATGCGTAATTGGTTTGGAAATATTTCCAGATAACTTTAATTAATCCTTTAAGAAAAGAAAAGGAGAGTACAAACGCCATTACTTCGAGTTATAAATAGCCCATTTCTGGTGTTGTATACGCGCTTTTCTTTTCAGCAATTTTAATTAGCGCAACGGCAAATACAATTAAATCCCAATTAAAAATAGTCGTTGAGAGCCGGCGACCAAAAAATCTTTATCTCTCCACCATTATAATAATAAAAATAAAAATGCTGTTTGGTATTTTTAGTGTGTTGTATTTAATGATATTAAGTAATAAGTTGCGAGTAGTTAGTTAAGTGAGTGAAAGCCTTATTTATTTTATTTTTTCATAACTCTAGAGTAAGTTGTAATATTGGCAAATGTGTGTTAAAATTTTCGGTAAAATTAGGTCGTGAAATTCTTTTTCATAACAACAATTTTGATGATATTATTTCAACAACGTGCAGAAAAAATTAAACATTTAATTAGTAGCTAATTGATAACAATGAGAGACAATGTATTATTTAACCAATCGATAACAGCTAACTTTACGTGGATTAATAATTATTACAATAGGAAACGATTGACACGTGCCGACACAATTTAATATCAGAGCAAGAAGCGAATCCGATCGATAGTCACCGTACAAGACAGAGAAGCGATTACTGAAGAAGACTCGCTGCAAGTCTAATCTAACATCAAGCAAATCACTGGACAATGTTAAGAAATTACCTGCAACGCAACAAAAATGCTTCGTTTACCAGTAGCCACCGTCAGAGAGGCAGATGAAGCAATAGAAATTATGAAAATCGTTCGTAATTAATTTTTGTTTGCGAAAGTGAACACTTAAGAAACACGAACATCTTACTTCTTCTTTTTGTGCGGCCATATTTCTTCTCGCCGCCGAAGGTGCATAATTAAATTCATTAGGGAGCGATAATCAGTTTTCTTTTTGTTAATAATAAAGTCGTCTCCCTAGTCAAACTCAATTCGCATGTAATCGTACGTACCTAATAAATCAAACTGATCAATTGTGCAACGATCACGTTACGCTTCTCTTCGCTCTTTTAGCAATTTTAATCAATTTAAATGGCAAACACGAAATTAATTTTCGTTATTTCGTAAAAATGTGAAATTAATTTCTATTTCTCACTCACCATCGTCGATTTTTTGTTTCCAAGAATAATTTAGAAAATGTGCTTAATATGAACAACAATTTGTTCTTGCTAATTGAATTAAATCCTTCACGTAAAAGTTTTCGTTTTCTTACTCCTCTTCGAGTGTTATCGCTTACCGAAAGATTTGACAATTAATCATAAATGAACGACGATGACGATTTCGAAAACGAACGATCGATTCGATGTTATGCAAATAAAAGTGAGATCGTTATTGATGATGATGATGGCGTTGATTATGAGCACGATTCGTTCTTAAAGATCAACCGTATAGCGGATAAGTTTTGTTTTCTTTCTCGCAACAAATGTATATTGTGGCATCGTGTAACAGCAATCGCAATCGAACTTTGAAGGAACTTCTGCATCTGATTCAGAAAAAAATCCGATTCTTCTCCGTCTACGAGACATTTCATGCGATCGTCGAGTAAGGTGTATTTTCTCTTTGCGAAATATTAAAATACCTGAACGTCGTGTGCACTTCTACTGCCTTTATTCCATTATTATTTCACGCTTGTACTATTATTATTATTATCATCGTCGGTGTGTATGTAATGGAAAAACGAGAGTTTCGTTTAACATTTCGCGAATGGAGACGGGTTTTTAAACAATTTTAATTTAATGCGAATGTATGCGAGTGTGTTAATAAAAAGCGAAATAGAAGGAGAAACAGTTTAAATGTTATGAAATAAGCATCGGCTACCACCAAAAAGTGACCTAGTTCTTTGCTCATTATTATTATTAATTCTTTTCAGTTTATTTGGAGCGCCACGAAAGTGAACTCTTTTCCTTTTTGCTTCGCCGTCGCCGTTGTTCCTTGCTCCTCTTTCTTCTTCACATGTTACGCATTGTACACGGATCTGTGTTCTTTCCTCTTTCTTTTTTTTCGGTATTAAATCTATTGATGCAACAACGCACGTTAATTAGGCTTAATTAAATTGCGAAATAATCTCTTTATGTTGCGTTTTCGCTGTTGTTGAAACGAATAATTTGTAAATACATACAACTGAACTTTTTTTCTCGTATTGTTCTCAACGGATATTATTATAGGAAATTGAGCAATTACAAGAGGAATTAGATTTTGAATGTTTTGCCACCGCTGTCACTCGCTCTAATCTGTGCCATTCGGGAAAGAAGCAATTTATCACTTTTATGTTATGGAAATTCAATTCGTTATTTGTTATTGATCTGATGAAGAAAATTGTGTTTTAGGGAATAGATTTTTATTTCTAAAGCTAAAGTTTCGAGGGAGATTTTTATCGCCAAAAGTTGCCGCATAAAAAATTTTTTATCATAACTAACCAGTGTACGTTATTAAAGTTGCTCCGATAGCCTAAACCGATCCGTTTCATAGCTAAGTAATGAAGGTCCCTTAATCAAAAATTAATTAACAATTAATTGGCCCTTAATAACAAACGAGAGATCGAAATTAATCGTCCAAACTGGTCGGAATATTTAGAATCAACCAAGAAGGATGACGTTCAGAAAGTTATCGATGATATCCTTAACGAATATCCAGTTGATTTTTAATTTCAGCTTATCTGTTACTTTAATATTATTATTAGGCATATTGTGGAGGGTCTTTATCAATTATAAACAAGACGACGCGACATAATCGTGGTTATTTATTGATACCGTTCAGAGAGATGTAGTTTTGAATCCATATTTTTTTCCCTTAAAAACTCCTGATAAACCAAACAAACATTCTATTAGTTATAGGAAGCTACAGTTATGAATTTTTATTATAAAAATGAAACTGAGGCCAAATGGATTACGAGAAGCAAACGATGTTTATCAATCCATCGAGATTGATAGATGGAATTTGGTTTTGAAATGTTTGCGATTTGGTTTAGCTATACATTTGGTAATGATTAGTTTTCAAACTAAACACATTTCTTGTTTATTGTTTTTTCTTTCTTTTTGCAATAAACATGTGATTTATTTTCGAAATATTCAAACAATTTTGCATAAACGGAACAATTGTGATATTCGTTTTGAATGCATGTTCAGTTGCGTTGTATTTGTATTATTATATTAGCAATAATAATATTATGTGCTAACCATTAAACACTACCATACTATTCATAATAACTATTAGGAAAAAAATAAATAAATAATAAGAGAGAAGAGGGAAATAGTACACACACACACTCATTTATATTGGCTTGCAATAACAACGAATGTAGCCGTTATTGGGTATAGTAAGCGAGTTTATTGGGCAATTTAGAAACTGCGAATGTTTACAAATCTCTTTCAAAAATAAAATAAAAAGAGCGATTTGCAAGAAGTTTCGTTCGCAAACGTGTCTCCATATGCTTGCAACGAAATGAATTGAAACGTTTTGTTTTCATTTTCTAATTAAACAATTCTGCAAATTAGTTTGTCGAGTGTTCAATCAAATAGTTGAACGTAATTCAAATTGATCTGATTGCAGCTAATAAATCAAGCTGGATGCTGGCGAATTAAACATAAAATTTTGCATTGGAATTTGATTAGAATCGAGCATCTTTCGCCAATTAATTAATGGGCGCGTTTCGCATTGTTTTCGTTCCTACTCTGTTCTCCCATTTCGGCCTTACTGCCAAATTGCGAAAATGGCGATTTCTGCGTTAAGTGTGTTACTGCATAAAATAAGATTTTATTATTATTACCACTATTATTTGCTGAAATATAACACATTACGCAAGTTTTTTTTTTCAATTCCTACAATATATATGTAGAACAGTTTGCTTAAATAAAAAAAGGAAAAAAGCAACATACAAACACACTCAAGCAAAAACACCTACGCTACCACCATTTTCTATGCGGTGTACAATATAAAACAGTTAAAGGCTTTTACGAATTCAGTTAGAATTACAACAACTACAACATTGCAGAAAGAAATAATAAGAATGGATTGTAATTAGGTTTTTTTTTCTTTATTGCCGCTATTGTTGTCGTTCCTGGCTTTTATGCATTAGAAATCTTTTATACCATTCGTAAACTAACGAGCTGGTGGCTCGGTAATTCGGTGGCAATTCTTGGCGATTGACGTGATTTCATTTAAATTTGCGAGGATAGTTAACGAGACGCGTGCGAATTTTCCGTTTATTTCCAAACGCGCAAACTGTCACTGTAACCGCGATTCACGTGCATAAATAATAAATAAAACGTCTATTAAGCGCGTATTTGTGTTGTTATTATTACTACTACTATTTCGCATATCAAACGAGCTGGCAAGGTCGAATTTGGCTGAAAAAAAAAACGTTGCTAATGCGAAAATTTGATAATGGCCATATTAAGGAGGCATTGAACTCGCGACCACGTCTTTACGTTGCATAAACGACCATTTTCGAATCGAGAGCATCAAGAGGAAAGCGCACAAACGTAAAATGAATTAGATGGACAGACTCACCTTCCAGTTTCATGCCGACCTCCAAGCACTTTTGGAACCGGCAGTACGGGCACCGCTTCCGCTGCGTCTTGTCGATATGACAACTTCGCTCCGCCACACACGTATACACCTTCTTGTTTTGCACGGTCCGCTTGAAGAAACCCTTGCATGATTCACACGTGAGCAAACCGTAGTGATAACCGGACACTTTGTCTCCGCACACTGGGCACAACTCTTCGATACCGTCCTTCGTATCCGGTATATCGACGGCCGTTAAGGACGTCGTCGGACCCGTTAGCTGATAACCGGTACCCATGTCGATACCGGATATCGAGCTACCACCTGGAGAAAATAAATAAGATGTATCCAAGTTACTCATACCGTGGTTCATCAGCATGTTTTGTTGCTGCTGCTGCTGTTGTTGATGCTGCTGTTGTTGATGTTGTTGTTGCATGCTAATATTTTGCTGACAACTGTTATTGTAACCGCCGTTACCGGCGCCTCCGATCGGAGGCGAACCGTATTGGGGCGGCATCGGACTAGACGACTGATTGCCGGATCCTACCGGGGAATCGGCAGAATTCGTATTGAACGGGGACATGTTAAGCGATAACAACGTCGAATTGTTCTCCATGTCTAACAGTAACATTTCACGCTGGCCCCCGCAAATGAATGTCGAAGAAGAGAGCAATCTTCTTGTCCACGAGCTAAACCTTTCTTTCGTTTGTTCTATCCAGTTACGATTCTACTGTTAAACGGCACGAGTATTTTACGGGCGTACTTAAGCGTCATCTTTGCCCAAGTTATCAATTAACGCATCAATTATTAATTACACAGAAACCGGGCACGTGATGTTATTTCGAACGAACAGAACAGTAAATTTATCCTATTAATGCAGTCGACGATGGCAGTGGTTGTTGTTGTAATCCAATTAGGGGTTCGTCTACATTTTCCTTTATCTTAATCACACATACGCAAATATCGGTAATAAGAATTGGCGGAACACAAGAATTAACGGGAACCACTTAACAGTATTATTATTAGATAATAAATTAACGAATACGAATCCAACGCAGAGAGTGAATATATGCGGTGGTAGTAGTAACAAACAGGTTGTTAATAACAATGTAGAGTATTTACAAGCACAACTGACAACACGAAGACGTCGAGACAGACTGACCGCTGGTGGGTAAAAACTTTGGAACAAGTCGAACGTAGCGAGCGAGCCCCCTTCCGAATATTATTGAAATAATATATATACGTAGAAAATAATAAATGGAAACGCGTGTAGACTGCACAGGGGTACGATGGAAAATGATTAGGAGTCCATGTAATAAGTGAAAGTGACTCAGGACTGGTGACCCACTTTCTCATGAACCAGGTCTATGTTAGTGCTGTTGTGAAGTCATACAAAATACACAAACACACTGACAGAGAACGAGAGAGAGAGAGAGAGAGAGAGCGAAAGAGAGAGAGAGAGAGCCAAAGACAGAGAGAGAGAGAGAGAGCGAAAGAGAGAGAGAGGGAGGCACACGTACAACAAAACGAATTAAACACAAACCGAGAGAGAGAGAGAGAGAGAGTTTACAAATACAGAGGCATGGTAGAGAATTATAATACACACAATACACAAAGCACAAGACCTACTCTATCTGGGCAGGCCGTCACTGGCATAGGAATAAAAGAGCAGAAAGAGCGAGCGAGCGAGAAGAAGTGGCGAGAGAGCGCTCTACGAAGTAGGGGCCTCGGTGGGGATGGCCTACTAACCTACTTCGGATAGCGCATCCTACGGAGGAGGATACGAGAGACGCCCGACGACGTTGCCAGGATAAAGGACGACGAGGACGACGACGAGTGCCCGTTTCGTTGTCGGCCGAGCAAAGGCGAAACGAACAAGAAATATTGAGAGTCCTTTACCTGCCGCAAGAATCCTTGCGTGAGCTCCTGAAAAGTTGCTCTTTTCAGGCGTTATGCGTTATCATCGCATTCTCGCTCGGTGTGTCGGCGTTTTTCTGCATTTTTTGTTGTTGTTGTTACGAACAAATACAACCGTATCTGACCCAAATATGAACAATTTCGTACAGAAAAGAAGCCGAGGTCGATTAAAAAAAAAACGTAATTCGTCTCTAATTCGTTATTTCCATGTTGCTGATAATCTTTTTACGTTACTTAACAAGTTTATCGCATCTGCAGAGATTTTAATGAAAAATTAATTACGAGATTTATAATGGGAAGCTCGAGACAAAAGAAGGAAAAATCCCTGAAGTGTCCCACTTTCAATTTCGTGTAAGCTGCTAAACGCCGTAAAGAAGAAATCTTAGGGCCCATTTTGAAAATACGAGGATTGGACAAACGATTTTTTGCCAACCTGTACAAACAAACATTGTTTTCCGCATTGCGATTTAGGCTTTTCGCGAGACAGAATACAAATATTTACAAGATATATTGGCAATAACCGTAATAAATGTAATAAGAAGTGGTGGAGAGTAAACGAAAAGGACGCAATCTTGGGATCTTGTTCGAGCGAGATAGAAATTAGGTCGACCGTTTTGTATCGAATTAGGTGGTGACCTATTTTCCCGATCCACCCACGCCGGACGAATGAAATTGTTAAGGAAAAATTCTACTGGGAATGAAAAGGATGCTCCGAGATGGAAACCGAATTACTCGAAATTTTCTCGCTGAAATGGTGGGCGTTTATGTAAAAGGCAACAAGAGAAACCATCATCGTCAGATACTCAACATCATCCTCTTCTTTACCTATTATTGCACCCCATTGTTATTCTTCTAATAATAGTGACGTAACGATTCGTCTGATTATTATTAATTGCTCATTGTTTGCGAGAGTTATTTTTTTCAAAGCGTCTTATTACAAAATTTCCAGCGAAATTTCTTCAAAGCGAATTTAATGGAAATCATGATCGATCAAGACGATTCGAGGACTAGCAACCGGCGAGACTTGGTAATTGCTGTGACATAATTTGAAATTCACTTTCGGACTTTAATTGAAAGTCTCTCAGCCGCGCGATTTAGATAAAAGTGGCACGTTATTTAACATACTCAACCGCGAACGAAGCGAATCGTAAGAATCAGCGAACAAGATTCACTTTCGTAGCGTAGAAAGTATTCCATAAAAATGTCTTTATCGTGCCACTTACACACATACGCTCGCTGTCTTACCGGCCAACGTAACATGATTATTATTTGAGCGAAATTTCATGAATGAAATTGCAGTCGACAATAAACAAACGAAGTTTTCGCTTTCCTTCGATCACCTACTTTTCGCCATCGTTTTCTTTCCGCTATTAAAATTCACGGCAGACAGATTATTTAACAAGTAAAAGTACGTTTAGCAACTTTCTTCGGCCATTCATTTTAACTCGGACAAATCCTTTGCTCGGCCACTATAAACTTATAAGCGGGATAAAAAAGCGACGAAACGTATTCAACAAATATAACTTGGCACATTCTTTCCTACTAGGCCTTTATTTTCATAATAATATTATTTCAACCGAAGGCTGCGGTATGTGACCTACTTTTAGCGCTTATTTATAACTTATTATTTATCGTATTTAATATTATTATTATTAATAATACCACTTATCACACGAATTCGATAATAATAATGCTGTAAAAATAACGGGCAAGTACGACGGCGGCGGCGACGATGAGGCTTTCGATTTTTATTCGAAAAGAACCAGTTTAATAATGATAAATTCGATTTGTAAATAAGAACGAAATCTAACTTTTTGCATTCCATTTGCTTGCGACGAGGTCTCTTGTGGGCATACAATCGGATGATGATGTATAATTATACCGTGCAATAAATTTATTTAATGCCTGATAAGTTGCGAATAAACTAGAGCGTTCGAATTGGAAACGAGCGAAAAGAATCTAATAAAAGGCGGAGGAGAGAGCGATTGGCTCGATTTGCTAAATAGTGCTCGCTGCTAGTATTTTATTTAGCTGCCGTTTGTTGTTTCTAAATGCGAGATAGTAGTAGTGAAATAGTATTTTGTTGGGTAGAGAGCGCGAGGAGGCTTCTCTCTGCGCAGTTCTATTAACGAACGCAACATTATAATAATAGAGAAATAGTTAACGTTATAGTCCGTGGCGTAGTAGTAATAGTAAAATATGAAATAAGCTCAAGTGCACTAGGTTTCTAGGACAATATAATATATTATAAACGATGAGGATCATTTGGAAGAAGCGGGAAAAAGAAGTAGCAAATTAACTGACGATCGTTTATCGCATATAATTTTATTCTGTTTACCGATGTTTGCATCTTGTAAATATAATCGAGATTAAGCAAGGATCATTGCGAAAAAAAAGAGCGCGTAGGATTTAATTTGCATTTTTATCGCCCATTCGTCCTTTCCGTTTTAATACGGACTGAAACATTCCTCGATTAATCGAAAAGAACGCCAAGATGCGTCACATGACTTTATTCCTTGATACTTAAAGATGAAACGTTTCGAAGGATCGATTCAGAGTTCGCCGTCTTATGAATAAATCGTATCAATTTTGTCTGGGCAATAAATTTGGGAAGGATTTAAATCGAGGCAAACGCTCCCTCGCTAAATCATTTTGTTCGCAAATTGTCAAGTTATCAATCAACGTTCCTCCTCATTAATTTAATCAATTAAACTCGCACCAACAAAATGTGCGTAGATGTTAATTATAAGTTAGATGGAAATACCTGGGGGTGCCTCATTTCAACGGAACAAAGAAGGACAACAGCGATAATAATAACGTGCTTTTCAAAAAGTCAATGTTACACGACGCTTATTATTTGCAATAATTAATTAAAATCGACGTGAGAAATAGAACGAGACGATTTGAACGGTTTTTGTTCCAAGTTTTTCATCGCGAAAAAAAAAATAACACCAAGCGCAGGATAAGAAAATAAGAATAAAGAAAAGGATTAATAAACCAGAAACACACCTTTCTTTACAATTGCAGTCGAGAAAAATGTGCAGTATAAAATATTTTCGCGTAGGCAAAATGCATCATTAAACCCGCATTATTATTACCAATAATATTCATTTTTTCGCGTTATTGATTATTGCCCCTTTTTATTGTTATTATCTCATTGCAAAACAGCGGCGAAAGATAAAAATGCAAAAAACGAGACGAATTTATTGCACTTCTCGTTAGGAGACTTCAACGACCCAACGGTAGAGGTTTAATTTCAGCCGAGAGGTTGTGCGTACTATTATTTGAGCAAATTCATTAAATCACTATTACGGTGCTTGCTCAATGTTCACGAATTTTTTTCTCTTTCATGAAAAAAATTAAATAAAAATAACAAACAAATTACAAGGAACCTTGACACAAATTCTGAATAAAATAGTAGTAGCTACCAAAGCAAACACACGTACAGTATCTGTCCATCCACATCAGATGCGAAGAATACTAATTTCACAATTAACTGAAACGACAGAGAAGAATAGAATGGAAACGACAACAGAACCAAGCAAAAAAGATTACAGGAACACGTCCATTCATTACGCATAAATCTTTGTTAAATTACAGCGATTACACGTCTTGGGAATTGGCATCCTTTTTTCTTCGTTTCGGGTCGATTACAAAACTTTAGTTTAATTATAACAAATCGACAAATTCTCAAATCTCTCTACAAGTACGTTTCAGTAACGAAAAAACACTTGTTAATTCAATTTTAATGAAGTCTTGCGTTTCTTTAATAGCGACTTATTAAAATGTAAATTGCTCGTTGCTAATTTTACTTTTTGCGCTCCTTCGCTGATTATGATAGGACAAAACACCTCTTATCTGTTAAGTGTTCCATATTCGCGTGGAGCGAGCAGTTATGTAAGAAACACAAAAAAAAACTACAAACGTTTATCTACTATTAAAAATATTGTTTGTATCGTTATTAAAGCTTCAACTAATTAAACTATGGACTTATATAAAAACTATTAGCAGGAAAAGAAAGAACCAACTAATGGTACAAGAAAAATGGGAGGAAAAGGAACAAGAAAAACGTGACGAAGAAATTGTGTTTAAATTCGTGACGTACGTACAACTTTGATCGGATAAACTCACCCCAACGTTGACCTACTAAACTTAAACTGGTTCCATCGAGGGATAAATAAACGTACAAGAATTTTTGTTGTTATTTAATAACAATGAAACGAAACCAACGCAAATTATTTATTATCAATATTGCAACTTCTTAGAGATGAATTCATAACTTGATTTATCCCTTGATGGCGTTGCTTTTTGCAAACTAACGAGCGATTAAACTTGAATCAATACAAAAGAATATGTTCATTCTTAAGAAAGTTTTATTTTCCCAATCGACGATCAGAACTAGTTATACATTATCGTCGAACAACACGCTTGTTAAATAATAATTTTCCCTTTCGTTCGAAAAAATGTGCGCTTTGATTAGAAAGTCCCTTAGAGAAATTCCAATTTCACTTTTGGAACTAATCGACGGAAATTGGAAAGAAAACGTCCAACAGCGACGATTTACGTTAAGTCTAATCGATAATAATGAGTCGAATTCATTATGTTTCAATATTTCCTTTTTCATTTTGAACAAATTTATTGCCAGAGTTTAACTAAACTTAACTGAAGTTAAGTAATTGTGTTAAACAATGAAACTGTTGAGAAAAATACATGTAAAGCGTTTATGTTGAAGAAAATCGAGACAGGTAGGTTTAATTTTGAGAATAAAGAGTGATAATAAGATATTTATGTTAGGGAATTGTTGAAATTACTTAAAGCGAAAAGTGCTGAACGTTTCCACACAGCGGGCGATACGAAGTTTCTATTCGAAAGCAATTCGTTTTGTTCGGAAAATTTAATGTTTACAGGTGTATTTATGAATAATAACGAACCAAATCAATGGAATGAATGAGCAGGTATTGTCGGAATACAATTAGCAAATTATTACGCCTTCCTTTGTTGCACGGAAACTAAACAAGCAGAGAATTCGTGTCGCGCAGTAAATGCTAAATGTAAGGTAGTTAACTTAATTTGTCGATTGACAATGTTTACAAAATAAAGGTGCAATTGAATTATTATGCTTTGACAATGTCCTATTTGTTATTGTTGGCGATGAAAGACGTGGCTGGCGAAGAACAAGAAGGAGATCGGCATTTTTAAGGGAGAAACTGGAAATAAAGAAGCGAATAATAAGAAGGAAACTTTCAAAAGTAAAAATGTGCTTAACGTTTCACGGGGACACGCTCATAAATCACTTTACTCGAAATGTTTGTAAACTTGTCTCCGTTCTATTTTCATTTCATTCCTTTCATTGCATCAACACGGGCCTGTCACAATATTTTAGCAATACAGTTTTTACTGAAGACAATTTCGTCCCTTTTTCTTGTCTTCTCTTTTAAAACTTGCATTAACAGTTGTATATCTAATTCGGAGTTTTTCTGGTAAAAGGCAACGAGGAATTGGAACCATATAAAAATCTCATTAAGCAAAACTTTCTGCTTTAGTGAACGGGTATAACATTTAAGAAGATTGCTTCTTTTCGTAAAAAAACGAAATATATAATTATATGGATTGCTTCATGAATGGTTACATTAAACATCATAAATTTTCAATAATGCACCAGTTATTGTGCAATTTAATCACCCGCCAGGAAAAAAATTGGGTTACTGAAATTAGGTAATTTATGGATTGTCTTAATTACATTGCGTTTATTTTTATTTCGGCGAACTATACGATAAAAATGGCTATTGAATGTTATGAGGAAAATGTTCCATTTTGAATTTCAAAAAAAAGCAAAGTTTAAAATCTACACAGCAAGGACAATCACAAACCGTAACCGATTACAATCATGACACAATTCTACGAATGAGAGAAAACTTTGTGTGTGAAAGAGTGCGATTGCAATAAATGAAAAATTATTCTTCCCATTAAATGAAATCCTTAAGCAAAAAAAAAAGAAAAGGATTGTTAGCACTTTTCTTGTTGGAAAGCAAGAACCATTGTAAAAGTATAATGAACGTAGACAACATTATTTGACCGATTGCCAGCACTTTTAGTAACAAACGTAGAATTGGAATAAAGGATATCAGGGCAATTGGGAGAATAAAAGTGTTAACGAAAATGGAGTAACTCTACACGACCTTCGAAGATCTTCAGCTCTAATGCGAAGACCCTAATTACCATTCGAAGAGCCAGAGTTTTTGCAATAAACGTGCCTTTCCTCGTCCATCGTCGCATTAATTTAAATTAGCATTAAAGGTGGCATTCGTTCGTATGAAATGCCTTTCGTAACGAAATCTTTTTATATACGATTACAAAACAATTTTCGTTTAAAGAAGGGTTCCAAATTGTACATTCTATCTAATATGTATGTGTGTGCATATAAATTAGGACAAGGAGCACGTGTATAAAAGGCGACACGTGTCGGGAACAATAAAAAAGAGGAGAGTTTAAAGCCATACAATAAAAAAATCCTCGAATTAAACTCGTACTTAGACGTTCGTTAACACTTGCGAAACTGCATGTCGTTAAATGTCTATTCAAATTTAGCAAAAAAATTAGCACACGTTTGAGGAAAATCTCGTTAGAAAAGTGGATTCGCGATTTTTCCAAAGCTGCGGAATTGTTAAAAAGTAAAACGCGTGACGCTTCGTCTATTCAAAAGCTAAAGTTGTTTTCCACGATTCAATTGAAATTGTATGCACGTCGTTTATGCAAAATGCGTTTTTGCAAATAATAAACCGTCCTAACGAATAAATAACATTCTCGCGGTCTGCACAACTTCCCTCTCCCACCTGACGATTTTCCACCTTCTTTTACCTTTAATATCGCACAATTACATAAGAACTATCTATTAAATCGTTTGTGGAAGATTAGCAGTAGAAGAAGAAGAAAGAGGCAACGACGTACTAATGGTTTTGATATTTTCATTTTCTCTTCGCCCCTCGCTCTTTCCAAGCAACAATAATAATGGATTACGTAATGAGTTTGCGAGGGAATAGAAAAGTAAAAAATAGGCAAAAGACAAAGAAGGCAAAAAGTTATTAAATTCTAAACAAATTCTTCGTGTACGTATAAACATAGTAAGAATAATGGTTTGTAATAATAATAATAAAGAAACGACTTGCACTTTTTCTTGCGTTCTTTTAACGAGTTTATCCAAGAGAGAGAAAAAATTAAATGACATAAATAGTTAATCAAGTAAATCGTGCTTTCTGAAGAATGCGACCAATCGTTGCATATTAATAAACGGGTCAGTTTCATATAGTTCTCGTATACAAACAACGGTTTATCCAAACAACCAAACGCAATTTCGAAGTGGTTCACTGAAAATATCCCAACTTGCTGAAAACGTGCGTACACATTTCAGTTTCGACAAAATTTCGTTTAGCAAGTTATTGCTTTCTAAAAGATGGAGGAAAACGATATTTGCGCACAAAATTTGGATCGTTACGAAGAATTACTGGTTGGGATCGTGACTACAGCAAAGTTTTTTATTTCTTTTAATGAATACTTGAGCGGTTTCCTCGCCCATTTTTAATGTAATTTTCATTCCTAAACGCACACCGACACACACACTTTTTCTCAATCAAAAAAAGTTTAGCAATAATAAAGAAAAAACTCCGCTGCCGATGTTGTTGAAAAAAAAATTTTTTTTTCGAAGAGCTAATTATTACCGAAGAGACGCAATGTCCTTGACACACTTGCCCAATAAGCAGTGAGAAAGAAATATAAAAAAAAAGTTATTTAATAAAATAGTAATAACAAAGAAGAAGAAAAAATGTTTCGCTAATTTAACATCTATCCATCTCCCTCTTTCGAGCAAATTAATTCCTAAGAAAGGTTCATTAATTAACACGTTCATTTCTATCCCAGTTATATTGAAAGTTATGATGTATCAATAAAAAGTGGTTCGACTTTTTTTTCTTAATTTGATTTAACTAATTATTCCCTATAGAAGAAAACGTATACATTCAACTCCTCACGATATCTTTCATTGTTATTAAATGGACTTTAACATTTATTTAGATTATCAAACGATTATAACGAGAGTCTATTTAAACGTCGTCATTAGAACGAGCACTTTTTTCATTCATCTTAATGAACGAGAGAAAGAGAGGCCCACAAAGAGATTCATTAAATAATAATTATCTTATACTTTTTTATATGTAATTATTTACTTGTGTAATATTTATTTGTTGTACTTTTCATTCATTCGAGCGATAAACAATAAGATAATGGCCCGAGAAAATGAGGAAAAAATGGGGAAAAAACTCTTTTTTATCATCTGCTAGCAAAATCTTTTTGGTTTCTGTTTCTTCTTGTTGCAGCCTGCATCAAATTTCATTAATATTCAATGCAGGTGTATTAATTCGATTGGACGGCAGTGAATATTAATTATTGCGATTATTGGGATTTTAAAATTTATGGTTCGGTCGATAAGAAAGATAACGATCGCAACAAGAAGCAAAATCTGAAAGCAAATAAATTAAATTATAAAAACAAAATTAATAACCGAGCGCAAATTATTATTGACGATGAACCGGAAACGGATACAACGTATCCGTTGGCAGTTACATATTTTGCAATGATATGCCTAAAAACATTATTTTTTTCGTAATGTAATCATCGATCATTATCTAAATTATTTTTATTTTGCAATAATAAAATCAGAGATTAAAAGTGAAAAGGGTAATTCATCGAAAACCATTAGTTTCTTATGGCATGCGGGATCAATTTTCCTGAAAACTTTGTGAAACGTCTGAAGGACCCCATGAACGTATTGTAGCTGCTGCAACGCTTTATAAAGCTCTGAAAGTCGTCATTTTGAAGTTCTTCGTGGAGAATATTAAGTTATTTATTTTTATTTCACAAATCATTGCAGTTAATTGCGTTTTGTATTGAAATAGCGTATGAATATGGTAAAAGAAAATGTATTGGAAAAAACCGACCTGAAAAGGAACTCGTCGTGACATCTACATTTATAAGCATCGACTAAAAAAACATTAATTCTTTTCTCAAATGGAAATTAACTCGCACATATACCGGGACGATTTCGTCGATTTGCAACAAAATTATTGCAGATTTTTGTATGATAAAAAGAAACGTTGCTGTCATCTTCAAACGCTTTTTAAGCTTCAAGCTCCGACAACTATTATAATCCCATTCGCAGCAGATTAAGGTTTATGTGAAATTTCGGTGTACCATCAGGTATTTGATGCATTATTATTGCATATGTAATTTTAGCGTTGATATTAATCAAATTAAACATTATTTCGCTCTCAGCGTACGTTTTTATACGATCGCAACACAATAAATTTTACGTAATCAACAAGTTATGATTGTTATTCTTTTTTAACGATTGTGTAATAAAATTTACGAAAAAAATAATTCTTTTTCTACTTAAATATAGTCAGAACGTTACGTTGTTCATTACTATTATTTCGATGAATTTATTTTAGGAAGTCTCGTACATTGCACGTCATGAATATATTATTGATGATGATAATAATTAATGTTAATTAGCAATATATTTTTGGTACCTGTTTGCTATTGCAACACTCTTTTTCTGCTTTAATCCACGCGCGTTGCACTAAAACGTTAATTAATTATTCTTATTAGATTCGTGCCGTTTAACGAATAACCATATTTTTCTCGAAAATACATTATTAATCGCTATTTCGAAACCGATCAATCGTACATTTCCATCGATTGAAACATATTCATTAATCTTAAAACTGCTAATAATAATCATATTTCTTACTCTCTTCTCGCGTGGCTATTTATAGAAATGAAGAAACGTACCTGAAACAAATAAGAAAGAACCATTATGTTGAGTGCGAGAGTAATTTTGTTGTTGTTGAAGTAATAAGGATTAAATTCATCTACAATAATTTTATTCATTATTTTTGCTCACACAGCTATAAAAAAATCCCAAATAACAGTAAATATTAAAGCAAGGTGATTTCAGCAGATTATAAAAAAGAGTATCCACAATTATCAATTATAAAATTACAATCGTAGTATGATTATCACCTTGAATTGTTTATGTTATTATTAATAATAATTTGATCGAGAGATGAAGGAACTTGCCACATAACAATAACAATTTTATTGCTCATTAACGTACAATGAACGCTTTTGTGCACGTCGATGGTTCGTAACATCTTCGAGATCCAAATTGTTTCGAGTAATTCGGTTATCATCGAATCGATGTTTCTCTCGTCGATGTTTCGAGAAGGCGTTAAGGTCGTCGCGTCCCAGATACCTAGTGCACCTGACCTAGAACGACCGATGGCTTCGATATTTATTAAAATCATTGGGCCAGGGCCGTTTCATTGCTAATGTGAAACTGCGATACATACACCTCTACAAGTCGTATTCGCACCTAGTTGAAACTAACAGCAAAATTGGATAAACCCAATTAAATCGATGATTCAACAATGGTTAATTTCCATTGATAATTAAGAGACGTCACTTCGTTCGCCACTTTGAATGAGCAAGAGGGAATTGCAAAAGCAGCAAATGTCTTATTGTTTCACAAATGTTTCCCTCTTTTTGTTAATGTAAGAATAGGCAATAATTTATTGTTTTCGCTTAGAGGTAAACTGTTTAAAAATCGACCTACATGCATGTTAAATGTATCGATAAAACGCTAATAATCACTTCCTAATGCGAAACGAAAATGCTTCTGACTTGCATCCATCTTCGTACTGGCGAATTGCATTTAAATATGCACATTTAAACTAATAATAATAATAACTTGGCAAATGGAATTAAAGATAAATCTAAATTTAAACTACTACGGTCATTCCCTCACATTATTTCGTACTATTCAAGGTCTAAATTGTTATTTTTCTGCGCTTATTTGTTTACTATTATTTTCGCAAGTAGATATTAATTCTCGTTGGAGATGAAATAAATTGCGAGCCTCAAATTAATTTTTAATTAACTTCTTAGAACGAGTATCAAGCAAAAAATTGTATAAAAAAACCTTTACGCACCTAATACATTTTGCACGTACCAGTTATTAATTATCAATTATCGCAAGTGAGCAGCGAGGAAAGAAAAAGAAAGAGGTGAACCATTTAAAATTATTAGGTCTAGTATAACGTGTTCATTCGTTATTATAGATCGCACTGACCTATTTTCTGCGACAATTTCTGTCCTTTGCGAAAAAAAAAGAGCAAAGTAATAATAAATTATTTATATAACAATATTAGTTGACGAGAGAAAAAGCAGCAACACGGAGAGAGGACGAATAGCGAGAAAAAATAGGTGCAATTATATTGAATTACTTGCATCTCGATCGCAATTTTTTTTTGCATCTTTGCTATTCGTCTCATTCTCTAATGAACGGTTACGTAAGAAGAAACTGTACGAGATGTATTTATTGTTGCCCTCAATTCGCGCTAAACGAAAAATGTAAATCAATAATATTAAACGTAAATCATATTGAAAATGTTAAATTCGTGCATTTCGATACGTTCCATTTCTTTCTTTCTAAAAAGCATTCCACTCTTCCATCCGATAACGAAAAGTCACTTGAGCACAAATGGCTCAAATATTAGCCAAACAAAAAAAAATGCAAAGTATTATATTTGAAAGAGAAATTAATGCAAATTGCGTTATTTGTGGAGGAGGCAGTCGATTCGAATGCTTCGTTCAGGTGCGGTCGTGGTAATTAAAAACTCTTGTACAACAATGCCAAATAGAAACGAATCGAACGCCTTCGTGCACACGAAACTTTTTGGCCAAAAAAGATGATTGATTTATTGATATTTTCTGCGATCATATCGTGAAATCGTTTCGAGTGATTCGCACTTTAAGAGCGATCATTTCGGCATGACACACTAACCTACTGACACTGGCCAGACCGAATTCGTACTTTTGCTTTCAATTTCTTTTTAAGGCCATTATTATTAAAGATTTCGCAATTGACGTGATATCATGCAAATGTCTCGAGTGGCGAAAGGAATTCTCCAAAAAAAAAAAAACGAAACAAAAATGAGGCGATACTGATTCTCCTTTTGGGCACCGCAATTACATGCCACTTCACGTAGCAATCGGAGATTCGCGATGGCTCAACAATTTATCAGGTACAACAATAAAGTGTTGTGGGTAAAATAAAGGAAAAGTAGGTGAAGTTGATAAGATAGCTAACATAGAAACGTGCGTGTCATAATTAATTCTTATCACGTGATAAACAAATAACAATTATTATTATTATTTCTACGTACTTTACTTTATTGCATAATCCTCGCGACCTTGGCACCATTGACTACTTACTACCAGTATAACAAGATTCACTCTTTTTCGACACACTAACCTACTGACAGTGACACCGATACTCTCACTTTTTATTTAAATAAATAATAATAATCTTACTGTAATGCCGCATTATTAACATAAATGAGTTTATAATACGTAATTTTACATATTATTAAATATTATAATTGTTTAATGAAAACGGCGGAGACAAACAATAATTCGATAAAAGAACGGAGGAGAACCTGTCCATAATAAGAAAGTCGAATTGGATTTATAATAATGGCATTCGTTTAAACGAAATGTTAACTATTTTTATATGTACTTATTAAAAAAAACAACAAAGCCGCAACACAATTTAATGAAATTTAGGTCAAATTATAAAATTGCATAAATATTTAAACAACGTTTTATACGTATAAACAATCAAGAAAAAAACCGAATAAAAAATTATAAAAGGAGAGAGAGAGGAAACAGGTATTATTTTGTTGCTAGAAAGATATCGGCAACACAATAATGTGTATTAGAATTTAATCTATTATATGCAAATTGCAGATTATACCCTCGATTAATTAATTTAAAAATCAAGCTTATTTCTTGCAAACTAAACACTACTCTACTCGTTCAAGTAATTTTTCGATGTGATTTAATTATAAGTTTACAAGTAATTAAATAAAAAGAAGTTGCAAAAACTTTGTTGACAAGTAAAACAAATATGCGGCGATTAGACGATGTTTTACAGTAAACATAAAAACATTGTTGAAATCTGCAGAATTTCTTTGGCTCAAAAAATCAAAAATTTACTTTAATCCCAAAGTAAAATTCAGAATTAAACATTTATTAATCGATCCTTAATGTTTATTTCCATAATTAATCACTTTTGGAGCCCCAAAATGAGAAATAGTGAAAATTGGTGCATATAATCATGCCGCGCTTCCGAATTGCAACATTTCTCAAAATTCACCAAAAAATGCGTATAATTGCAAAAAAAGTTGAACACAAAACAAATATTTATCCAAAAATGCTAATTTTTGGCATATGAACTGGTTGTTTCTGATAAAAAAATAGAAGCCCAAATTTTTCTTAACTAAATTGAGAGTCAAACGAAGGAAGTTATTTAGAACGCAGGAGAGTAAAAATGGCACTAATTTATTGCTGCTGTTAAGAACAACTATAACGAAACCTTGAAATACTTTATGGTTAATCTAATTGGTATCATTGTCATTAGGTTAGTGTGTCAACTGGTTAACAATAATAAACAATATTATTATTCATTATATAACTTAATTACAGAAGAAAAAAAGTTTAAAAGGCGACGCATTATCATCATCTTCGTACGAAGAAAACAACAATAGCCATTTATTTATAGTGCAAATCGAAAATGGAATTTTTATTTTGGAAAATCAAAATCTACCGCTGGAAAAAATGCGTGTCGATGCCGAACAATAATAATGCTTCTACGCACTATTCAATGGAATAAATATTGGAAGATTACCAAAAACAACAGATATGCGGCTTTCGTTTGGAGAGTAATTTAAAAATAGGAAACGGAAAACGTCGAAAATAATCCAAATTAAACTATAAACGTGCCGCAAAACATCCGACATTTTACGAAACCTAAACGATATTATTCCAATTTGGGTGCGAACTCTTCGTCCTCTCGAAGAAAATCTAAATTGACGCTAATCGATAGTTCTCGAAGATAATTTCAACGATCAATATTTCTCCTACGTCGTTTAAAACGCAAATGCGATGTTTGTTTAAACAATCACAGTAATGACGGTAAAACGATTTAATTGCGAGTCAATTAGGTATTCAAGGAACGTTATTGCTCTTTATTAATTTGCTGGATTTGAATTTATCTTGCCTCCTTACCTGCCTTTTTCTGTCTTATTATTACATATCGCGAAACGTTTATTATAATAATAAATGAAAATAAAAGTGAGGCCAATGTCAATGGGTAAGTGTGTCAGTAGGACAGCAGCAGCAGCAGAATAATACGCCAGCCGTGCGCAAATTATCGATCGGTCTTTCGGTTATTATCAGCGAAGAATAAATGAAAATGTAAAACGTACGGCACATCTGCGCCCATTGCTTGCCGTTTAAATAAATATAAATTAACCGGCCGAAGAGTAAGAAGGCAAAGAAGAAGAAAAAAACAATAAATTGTTCTAAGAGCCTCATAGGAATGGCACGCGAATTTGCAATTTATTTTGCACGACGCACACACTTAAGTTGAAGGTGGAAAGAATTATTGTTTAACGATACGCCGGCGGAGGGTTAAACAATGTGCAATGAGTTCTCTCATTTCTTCCTCCTGCTAATGCCTCTCTTCGGCTTATCTATTCACGATTTCACGTTGGTGCTTAAAAATAGTATATTGTGATCCGCGAGGCAGTAATATGCGGTCTTTGCGCCATCAGGTTCACTATTATTCGCTGTTAAGGAGGCAAGGTGCAAACTAATCGATTATTATCATTGTCCCACATACACGCAACAATTTTGTCGTGTGTTATTTAAAGGAGGCCATAAAGTAAGTCATGGATATTGTGTGCAAAAAATAAGAGGGATAAACTAATTTGGCACCTTTTGGATTGGATAATGAACGGTTTGAATTTCGATTTCAGCCCTCAACCGAATCCTCATCCATCTCGATTAATCGTTTATTACTGCCGATGACGCTAATTTTTTGCAATTTTTTTCTCGTACGTGTCTATATACGAGTGACCATTACACAAAATAGTAATAATAAAGTAGGTCAGTAAATATTGAAGGACGTTTTAAACGTGTTATTTACATAATAAAATATTATATCTGCGCCATACGTTATTATACGTATATGCATACATTTTTTAATTACCCGCAGATTTCCATCGGAGCTTTCTTGACCTATTAAAAACATGCCCAATATCTTTTTTGCAACAATAAACAAACTCTTTGTGTCCCACACATTAATGGTTCCATACAAACTCTTAATTATGCTAATTAAATTTTATGAAAATAATTCAAAGTGGCATCGCATCACGTTAATTTAATCAAATTAGCGGCTCGTACCTGTATATTATCGAGGATAACAATCATTACCGAATGCGAAAAAGTTATTTGTGGACGCAAAAAAAAAGGAAGAGGAAGAGACGCAGCATAAAACTAAATGAATTTCATCGAATGCACGTATGCGGGACGACCGTGTCGTATTTGCGTTAACAAGGTGCAATTTGATTTCGGATCATCGCAAAAAAAACACGATAATTCGAGGTTAAAAATGCATGATAATAATTAAGGTGCCAATTAGCCTGTGCCACCAATTAAAATTAAGAATAGCGAGAGCGAAATGGTATTAATTGCCGTCAATTATTTCGCGATCGAGCCGATAATTTTGCGCTCTCTCGATGGTGGTAATTTTGGAATTCGAGTCCTTATTAAGCAATCGATTTGCTCATTTTTTTTAAGCGAAAAAATTCGCAAATTGCAAATAAAAAACTAAATGCTCGAGACGTGTTCGTGACCATTTAGACTATTTGAAAATGAGATCTATTTTACATATTACCAAAAGCGGTTACCGTTTTTATTATTTATTCAAACGTTCGCTTATTGATTTCCCTTTTGTTGAACGATTCAGAATTTTAAAACGAAAAAAATCGACTGAAAACAGCACGAAATTGCACGTTCTGCTGTTATTACTTGTTAAGCAAATTTCGACATTTGTGCAAACCCTTTCTGCGTCCGTGACTATTTTGTCGTGAAAAAAAAACAGCAAGAAAAAAGGTGCGACACTACTTAGTTCACCTTCTTTGCGCATTTTTCGCAAATGCAATTTTCACTCGCACATGCAACAATGCTTATCGTACTTATGATTAACAACAAACATTCGGAATTATAAATTGCGAAACGAAATTGGTTACCTGATATGGGAAGCGATTAATTAATTTTTGCACACTCACGGCTGCTGCTGCCCCCTTTTTTTTTTTCGCTTTCAATTAATTAATTTCGACTTTCGATACTGTGTGCCTTTTAACTCACTCACTCGGTCGGTCGTTTATTTCTTGAGCGAAATCGGCGTTTCGTCGTATAAATAGCTGAAACCGTACTGAAAGCAGCGAGAAATGTCCAAATTGTCATTAATAACGCATAAAAAAGAAATGGTCAGAAGAAGAAGAAGAAATCCTCTTTTTGCTCCACGTTTTTCAGTTCGCTTTTCTTGCTCTCAGTGTTTTCTTTTTCGGGGTAAACGTACATGAGAGACGTACGTACATCTTAAAGTGATGGCACGTTTCGTTCGGGCCACGGTGTCTCATTTACTTTGTAAACTTTGATATACTTTAACTGTTATGCTTCGTTCCTTTCTGTTTTTGTCGTTGCAGTCTTCGTTTTGTGCGAATAGGAGACGAGGAAAAAGGCGATTATTTTTAGAATTCTGCACATATCGGTGTCTTACTTCTTCTGCACCATCGTCGTCATCGCGATTCTCTGGGCCAGGGCATTATTTCCGTTGGACTAGCGCAAGAGCGAGACGGAAAAGAGGGAATTAAATGAAAAATTTATATGCACTCGCTTTCCTGGTGATAAATGAACGCGCATTGTTAATAATATATTTCTCGTGTTAGCTTTTATTATTCTATTCATCAAAGCTTCCAAGCGGACGCGCGAAAATTATTGCTTTCTCTTCCATCCATAATTAGACGACGCGTGTGTCGTTCATCTTTTTTAAGAATAGAAGAAGATTCGTGTATAAAAGCCAAAATTTAAATTCCTTCGTCGTTTTATTATTGTTGTGTAAATTCGTACATTTGTGTTAAGGTTAAGCTGACAAAACGTTTAGACGCTCCTCTACAAATAGAAATGATGAAAAGCCAAAAGTATCGTGAACCGACGACTAATTAAGTCTCTCTCTCTCTCGTAAATTCCATGCTTTTCTGCTTTAAATTTCGGTCACAATAAACTAAATCGTTAAAGTTTGTAGCTTTTAAATTTACCACAAATCGCACTTTTTACAGCCTCGACTCTCAATTTAAACTCTGCAATTCTGCATAAAACTCGCCAAACTGTATTCCGTTATTTTACCGCTTCTAATTACCATGGACCAATGTACGAAATATATGGATGGTTCGGAATGATTTAAAGTTTTTACGTCGCAGTTCGGAAAAGAAATAGTATTTTTTAATTAAGTCCAACGTGTGCGTTCGTTAAATTTAACGATTCTATAAGTTGAAGATGGCCCGCGTGAAAAAGAAACGACGAGAAGAATTGGCGTGTAACACAGAAAAGTTAACACATGCATGAAAATTTGTAAAATTGCTCCATCTAAATTTATTCCTCTCTTGTTCGCAAGCGCTCCTCTTTTTCGGGCAATTATAATTTGAAAAGACGCATTCGAAATTCCATCTGCTAAAATAGCCGTTTTAAAAGTGCGAGAAGAAGAATGGAGTCGACGGAAAAGGAGACAAACAAAATCAGAAACCGTTGGCCGGTTTTCCAATTTAATGCGTGCACGTAGACGCGAGGAACGTGTGGAAATAATCAAATGAAATTATTAGTATTCCGTACAAAGTCGTCCGTTTCTTTCGAAATGTTTTGGGCAAAGAATGAACGTGGCGACCTCAAGAACGCGCCTCTCGGTGGAATACTGAAACCGTTCCTTTCCTTGAAGTGCAATTAATTGTTACTTTTCATACTGATTCACCACGTCCGAGGTCCTTTAAACGAAGAAAGAGGAAAAGCTTGGGACATCTTCGACGAAGGAAAATCCGATTTCCCCATTGCGCAATTTTACTGGGTCACGATCTCATTATTATTATCAGTTTTCCCGCGAGAAGGTCACTTCTAACGTCGCGACGTTTCTTGTCGATTTTTTTCCGGCCGCAAATTTAGGTCAGTAGGGCAGGCACCCCTCTCTTTTTTTTTGCAACGACCAAAATCGATTTAGCTAGAACGGAGTATCTTTTCACGGATCTAAAGAGGACGCGAAGGGTTCGCACTTTGCCATTATTCCTTACCACCATTTAATTATTTATTACCGCCCATGTACTAATTAGCAAAACAGTTGTAGTAAACGTGTAATTAAGGTTACAAATTATAATTGCGTTTAAATTTTTGTTTCGTTTTTGGAATCCAATCAATTACAATTAACAGGCCGCTTTTAATTCCATATCAAAATTTAATGCCGGACAGTTTAACGTGACGCGAGACCAACCAGCTGAGGGAATCATCTTTCTAACAAACGTTCTCCTTCGCATTATTTCTTTTTGCAGGTGTCTAAAAAAAGCTTTTTTACATCTGCCGATTTCTTTCTAAAAAAATTATTACTATGCGCAAATTACTAATTCTTTTTTGTCGTTGTTGTTGTTGTTGTTGAAATTTTATTATTTCTCCCTTGAAACAAATTAATTTAGACAGCCACACAGAAAGAGACTTGCTCCTTTGCTATTTACTTCACCTGCTTATAAAAAGCAAGGAGTAAAATGGTAATGATAGTCACACGTATGCATGGACGAAAAAAAGGCTTATTTTCAGCGCAAACGAAATAATAAATTTCGTTCTTCCTTTTTTGTTTCGATTTTGGTTTCTGCAACAGGATACATATATTTTTTTCACTTCTTCTGCACGGTGCACGCATTATTGGCAATATGCAGAGTGGAGTAGTCAAGGTGGTAACGTTTATAATTTAATCTTCGTCGGTCATTAATTAAAAGGCGGCCCTTTTTAACCAGATTTGGTAATCAATTTCCCCCTGGTTTTGCGCTTGGCCAAAAAGAATTAATGGCAACCATTTGGTTTTCCTTTTCGTTAATTGCTTCCACATAAATAAATTAAGTGGCTGTGCGAGGATGACTTTATAATTTATAAACGTATGAAATGTTGGTCACGAAATATATTAAAATGTTATTGATGAGATATTATTATCATCGCGGCTAATTTACATTTGCGTTATCAAAAACATATAAATATTCCATTAATTACAATGTAACATTCTGTATTTACATGTTGCATTACTCTAAATAATAACATCTGTCTATTACGTTTTGTATTTGCCAATAATAATGCAAAAAAATTATTATTATTACAACAAGGAAAACAATTATTACTTCTAATTGCAAACGGAGAAACGTTTGATGCAACAATTCTAACAAATTATACGTAAATGGATTTTTTAATAAATGCACACAGAAGTGGAATTATTCATTTGAATCCTTTCTTTGCAGAAACTCCGTTTTTCATTCAAAACGTAGAAAAAGACAGCCTCAAAACGCTTATTTACGTTTCGGCCTTGTTCATATAATGTCCACAAAATGTAAGCCAATGTCACAAAACGACCTACATTTTTTAGATTCATAATTTCTGATCTATATTTCACAATTACGTGCAAGAGAATGAACGAAACACGTTATAAAAATGCTGATACACGAGATTGGGCGGACAAATTGAGATTATCCAAGCTCTCAGCTTCTTGCAATCCTTTATATATTTCACAATTACGTGCAAGAGAATGAACGAAACACGTTATAAAAATGCTGATACACGAGATTGGGCGGACAAATTGAGATTATCCAAGCTCTCAGCTTCTTGCAATCCTTTATAAAATAACAAACTGCACATTTCAATTAAACGCCATGGTTTGCATTTGAAACGGTGATTTATAATGGAGTGGAAGGCCCTATTATAAATAAACAAGCAGTCTAATTCCCGCGTTGAAAAGGGGACTCGGGCAATAATAGAATCCAAATTTTACCTATGCGGATAAATAGAACTTAAGGGGACCTCGTGCTGATGATGAACCTGACCATTTGCACCTGTGCCATTAAACATCATCGGCAAGAAGTGGAATTGGGGTGACTTTGGCGTACAACAAGTGGCGAATAACAAACGAGGGGCTAAAACTAGGTAACAGGTTGCTCTACTACTAGTAGATGAATAACAACGATTAACATTATTGCCCTAACAATTGCGGCAATTCGATTCTTCTACATTATCCTCCCGTTTATTCGAGGGTTACGACGCCGGGCGATCGCGGTACGGTTTTGCTGCTGGCGGCCTCTCCTGCGAGCTGCGCTTTTGAGGTTAGTTTATAGGAGCTGGAGACAGAAACGGGCGTAACCTACGTCAAGTGGACCGTCGTCTGCGCTAGGCCATCGCGTATATACGTATAATAATAATACAACAACAACAAACCGCTGTTGCCGCGTCCTACTAACATCAATTTAATAAGAGCCCCGCGTGTGTATGTGTGTTTGAAAAACATGACCGGACGTAATCGAGACACACACACTAACGCACACATATATATTATTATAATATATACGAGCAGTAGAAGTTGTAATAGCGAAAAAGTTCCCATTTCCATTGCGTATACGTACAATGATTTTGTTTAATTCGTTTTCTACGCGAAAAGTGTTACGAACGAAATGGATTCACTTTCAAAATCACTTTCTTTCGCATCGTTTTTCTTTTTCCATTTCGTCGTTGTGAGCGAAATGATTTCGTTCATCATCATCGCCATTCCTTCTGTTCCTTTCTTCGTCGTTCTCTCTTTTTCTTTCATTCGGTAATTTCGCTTTTACGAAACTGGTTTCTTTGATTTCGTTTCTTTTTAATCGTCATCGCTGTCTCTCTATATCGAAAACGAAGGCGAATTATTCGTGAATTACGTGTACGGTTTTCGTCGAATAACTTGAAAGAAAATAAGGATTACGATCGTAGTTGTTGTTGTTGTACATTGTAATAGTTCTCACTCTGATGTATTTATAACCTGTACAATTAAGCAAGTACGTCACGGATATGCTGCTGCTGCTGCTTCTACTATTAAACCACCGAACAATACTTATCGTTTATTATGATATTTGGCCAGGGATGGCTGCCGTCTGTTTAATTGGAAAACATTATGATGCTGTGTAAAGAGGGATTGTTATCACAAGAGATTCAGATAGATTATCGATAGCTACATGTTGGTTGGTTTCTTATGTGTGTTTGTGTAATAAATTACCTCCGGAATTCGATGAGAAAGGCACTTCCAATTCGACGTTGTCATTATCGTTTGTCGTCTCCAAATCAACATCGACTGACACAATGGAAACGGTCGTCGCGGTTGTATTATTATTATTATTCGTGCCGTTTTGATTCTGGCTGCTCGTCGTCGTCGTCGATGCGGCAACAGTGCTAGGAACGCTTATGCTCGTCGCCTCTTCATGCATTGTTTAACAATTTATGCACTTATTTACCGGATAAATGATGACCGAAAATTTCGATGGTTTCGAGCTTTCCGAAGCTCCGACCTTCAAATACGCGCCAAGGTTTCACAATAATCTATTTCTTTGAGCGCCGTAAAAATCGAACGTTGTAGATAAATGTAGGTCTGTAGGCCACTTCTCTTACACTTTGCATTTTAGACAGACCATACGGGGAATACGGGTGAGTCAAATGAACTACTAAAATCATAATATCTTGCTGTCGTACCTCGTCGTACGGATGCGAGTCTTGTTCCTTCAAATATCGACGATCGTAGATCGATGGGAATTCATTCGATTTTTTTTTCGTTCACAACTACGTCCCCTTATTCATCGAATAGGAAATTAATCGTCCAAATCTCGAAATGATCTTTTTTTCCAGTCGATTTACTCAAAAATTAACGAATAATAAAATGCAACAGTTTCAACGTTCCACACATTAAAATAACTTTCACTATTTTAAGTAGGTCAAACGCAATAATTCGTTTCGTCGACGGTGCAACGGTTACATAACCGAAGATTAGTTTAAATTTTTCACCATTATTTAACGAGATTTCGACCGATTTACTTTGCGGTCCACGAAAACGAACAATTTTCGTAAATAATAATTGAACAATTCGGACATTGTATTGGTACAGTTTTCATCCCGAAACATTGCGCAACTCCATTAAGAAGTTTAAAAGGCAAGCGCCAAATTTCAAATATTAAGCAGTTGTGTATAGTATATACCCACAGACACGCGTTAATTCACTCTCTTTATGGAACTAAAGAAGTTAATTACTCGCTTTATTCTATTCTATGAATTGCATTAAACCGTTCTCTCAATTGCTTTGACGAATTCGTACACTTTCTATTGCAAACGATTCTACGTTTGAAACGCTTTACTCTTTCGAGGTTTCGTTTGGCTGTATTACCTACAATTAAAGATGAAAATTTGGCTAAACAAATTCCTATTTATCGCCTGGAAGAAGCTTTCACCTTGCAGCCCCCAAATATTGCGAATTCGGTATCATAACAATGTTTGTATTAATCTCTGCTGAATAAATTAAGACTCATTAATAAACGTATCAAATGCCAACAAGTTTATTTTAATTCAATCTTGTAAAAATTCATATAAATCGCCAGGAAAATCATTTGTATATCAAAAATATGGGCGCATCACGATATGCAGGCAATATATCGCTTAAATTCGCCATTATATACATATAAATTATTACATGTTTTTCATCAACTGCTTTCATCTTAGCCCATTTGCTTGTTCATCTCGACCATCTCCCTAGAAATGATCATACGCTGGATCTGAGACGTTCCCTCGTAAATCTGATAGATTTTCGCGTCGCGCATCAGTTTCTCCACCGGATAATCAGTGTTGAAACCGTTTCCGCCAAATATTTGCACGGCGTCCGTCGCGCATTTATTCGCAATATCGGCTGCATGACATTTGGCAATCGATGCGGCATAAGTGTTCCTCTTGCCGTTGTCCACTTCCCACGCGGATCTCATCCATGCCAAACGGGCCGTCTCGACGCCGATCGCCATATCGGCCAACATGAAGGCAACAGCTTGATGAGTGACGATCGGCTTACCGAACGTTTTACGTTCCATCGCATATTTGGACGCCTCGTCCATGCATCTGTGCGCCAAACCGGTTGCACCTGCAGCTACCTGTAAAACAACACGTATTAAACTTCGAATCGTTTGCTCAGAATTATTACGTTATACAGGTGGACGTGTCTTGTCGAACGTCATCATGGCGATTTTGAAGCCGGCACCTTCACTTATCAGCACATTCTCTTTCGGTATTCTCACGTCTTCGAAAGTGATTCCTCGTGTATCGGAAGCCCGTTGACCCATATTCTGTTCCTACAATTGGCGTGTGATAAGTAAATAAGCGCAAAATCGATTATTTGAGTCAAATTACTTTTCGTCCGGGCGTAACTCCCGGAAAATCACGTTCGACGATGAATCCCGTGAACGCTTTACTTGCCGGCGCTTTCGGATCCGGGTTCGTTCTCGCCAATACGAAATACCAATTGGCCACGCCACCGTTCGTGATCCACATCTTTTGACCGTTTAATATCCACTCGTCGCCCTTCTTCTCTGCCTTCGTTTTAACACCATTGACGTCGGAACCAGCTCCTGGTTCTGTTACAGCATATGCCTGTTTAGAATAAATTTTAGCAGCAATTCAATGATTTAATGGTGTAAGGCAACTCTTACAGCAACAAGTGGTTCTTCAATTAATCTACCCAGGTACTTTTTCTGTTGCTCTTTGTTTCCAGCCACCAACACTGGAGTTTGCTATGAATTAAATGAAAATGACTAACACTCTTGAATGTAGATTCTAAATACATACACCTAAGCCACTAGCCTCAATAGCTGTCATGATACCAGTGCAACCATAAGCTAATTCTTCAGCAATTAAACAGCCATCAAACACACCATTTTCCATACCACCTTAAAAAGCATGCATGGAAATTATAGAAGATATAAAAGTAGTTTGAGAACATTCTGTATTTACCACAATCAGCAGGTACATGGCCATTCATTAAGCCTAAGGACCAAGCCTTTTTAATTATGTCCCATGGGTATTTGCCACTCTTATCATGTTCTGCAGCTACTGGAATAATTTCCTCCCTGGCAAACTTGCGTGCAGTTTCTTGAAACTCCTTCTGGGTGTCATTCAACTCTAGAATGGATGAAAGAATTAATGAAGGACAAATGGTCTGTGGGATCTTTCCCCTTACGAAAGCTATAGCCGTTTGCTGGTGGTTCACTGGCGTACAAACATCTTCCGCTGGAGAAGGCCCTTGCATTCAACTTTAGAACGCTGTATGGTAACTAAAACATTATAATCAATTATAGTAATTAAAAGCTATAGCAACAAGCAACTTTATCAGAATTACCTGTTTTAAGCAAGCCATTATTGCAATGTTTTGCTTGTAGAACAGCAAACTGGGTACGATTTAATTACGCCAAGTGGACTATTGATCTTTGTATTTTGATCCCTAACCAACGGTATCGCACAGTGCATAATTATATCCCTTTTGGGTGTAAACTTGGATGTTGAGGGATATCTGGTAGAGGAAAAAAAAAGATGAAGAGGGCAGCGACCTCGGAGTGTCGGTAATTGTGTTTCAGTCTCGTGCAGCAGATGGCGATAGCCGGTCAAGAAATTGATGAATCAAAAGTGCGTCTTTCCAACGATTTAACGCGCATCGAGTGCACGCATCCGCGAGCTGTGGCTGGGCCGCGCTGGTCGCTCCATCTTGAGTAGAATATAGCTTGTGTTCGGTGAGTGTGTAAATTGTGTCACTAAATCCGATGTTTATAGATTAAAAAAGTGTAAAAAAAAATTTATTACAGAAATGTCTTCGAACAACCAGAAGCTGTCGACAACGGAACGTATGATACAAGGTCAGTTTTGCATCTCTCGTTATTATTAAATCGCAATTTAACCGTTAAAAAATTGATATAAATCGCGTACGGTGTTACAAAAGTCTCGCGCACTTCGTGTGTGCAGGATTGATTTTCTAGGGCGCCATGACTATCGATTCGCAGTATAACAATTTTCCCCGCATGAATTTTCCTTTATTAACGAATCGCGTTGACGATCGCGAAAATGATCGCATTTCGTTAATCGGTTCTGTACTGCGTTATATTTAGTTTTAGGTTATTCGCCAATCAATTTTCGTAAGGCCGATATATTTACGCCTTTGCACTCTCCTCTACTGCTGCAGCAGTTCCCACTACCACATTCGCATGCCTCGCAGGAGGAAAAAAATTCATATTCTTAGTTTCACCATTTTTCTGTTAAGAATTAATAATAACAGATTCGTTTGTTTGGCGAAAGGATCCTGCTTTGATTTCGGTCGACACCAGCTTGATTCCATTCGATATCGACTTAATTAGCTAATTAACGATGTTAATTATTGTTTATCAATAACTAATACGTAGGGGATTTCTTTGTTTGTTATTGTTTAATGATATAAAATCCAATTGGATCGAATAATTAGCCAAGCTCGCTTTGATCATCGCCTAATATTGTATACGTTCGCTATTTTCACCTATCGTTCCTGCTGTGCTGCTAAACTAGTTTTAATGGTGAGGAGGCTGGTTCCTGATTTGGCTCCGTGTCTATTTAAACGTATAAAACACCTCGTCCGTTCCCTAAATTTGTCAATGTTGAGATTAAAGCCATGTAACGAAGAGGAATGTTTTGCAAAAAGGAAAACCATTTCTTATCGTCTTTAAAACGTCTCTTTTTTGGCGAGACGGGTTACCATATTTTGAGATTTAGATTAAAGTTGCAATACATTTCTGCATATTATTTTGTCTTCTGCATTATGTTTACAATTGTTTTAACGTTATTTATTAGATTATTTAACAATTTCCGTCTCTCCTACAACGCGAAAATAATAAATTTTGATATTTGCTTTTATATCGTGTGTGTGTGTGTGTGTGCTTGTGCACAATTATTGTTTGCCAGTTTGCGAAAAAGAGAACGGGCGAATTCGCGATCCAATTTATTATGCCAAGTAAAAACACCTACACGAACACATGACTAAACTATTACGATTAAATTAGAATTATTTTGTATTTGCAAATATTAAAATATAATGTCAACGTTAGAAGGAGAATGGTTTTTTCTTCTCTTTTTTTTTTGCATTAACACAAAACAATCCATTCGGTTTAATAATAAAATGGAATAATGTTTATTATTGCCCCGGTTTTATTGCTATGCACGTGAGATATTCATTGTTCTTCGATTGTTTGGAAACGAATTGATGTTGAACAAATAAAAAGTGTTTTTTTTCCTTCGCTTCCTTTCGTTCGAATCGTAAAGATTAAACTAAAATCGAAAGGAAAATAATGAAGACGTGAAAAGTTGGAATGTTCTCGCGAAAAGTATCAAATTTTCCCCTTTAAAGGGTCGTCTTCTGTCGGAACCGAGCAATTTCTTTTTAGTTTTATATAAAAGAAATATTTTCCTTTCTTTCCTGCCATTCCGACGCGAATTGTTTAACGTTAAAATTTCACTTTTTGCTCTCCTCCACCGAATTTCCTCTCGTTCATCCATTTTCTTTCTCTTGGATGAAGGCTTTTTGCGTTTTATTAATGTGTTACCATTTTCTCCATAATTACTTTTCATAATATTCCCCGTTTGCCCTTTCTCTCGCCCATCTCTCGTTCGTGCCTTTATTTTATTAAAACGCTCAAGAGGGATGTTTTATTAATAATTTCAATCATTAAGATACCACTTTAGTTCGCCGGTTCGTTTGTTCATCGGTTAATAATGTGTTGAGCTTTTTTCCTCTCGCTTTCTCGCCCCCATTTTTGCTAAGAGGGTCGTTTGTTTCAGCAGGAAATTTTCATTCATTTTGCCTTTATCATCCTGTACCATTAACTTTGGTCGTGGAAATTGCCCTTTTATTTGCTATTCGCAATGGGGAAATGGAAGGAACGATAAAAAGCAAACTATTTTCAAGACGACGATTATCATCATTAATTTAATTGGATCCACTCTCGCTCTCCGAGTCGATACTACCAGATTTTATTTTCCGATGTGAGAAACAGTCGAACGCGAGTGTAAAATATATAATTACATTCGTTTAATGCGTTTATACTAATCAAAATGTTAATATTCGCCGGAATTTACCGGATTTACGTTCAACATCTGCATTTATATTGGTTTGATTAGCGTTTAATAACGGCATTTGGATTAAAAGGTATTTTCATAAATCAGCGTCCTACTACAAAACAAAATTGCAACGATCCATTTTTGTGCCAGTTTATTTGTTTTAAAGTTGCTTCCACGTTCGAAATTGTACGACTTCCGCAGAAAACGACCCAAAATCCAACAAGATCGAATCAATAAACTGGGACTAATTGTGACCCAATTTTTTTTTGCGTTAACGTTCCATTTGGCCCGACATAAACCTATTTAACGAATTTATTTGCAAAGTTCAAATCAAAAACTTCGTCTCTTACATGATAAACGACCGTGTGGGGAACGAGTCACGGTCGCAACGTGCGGCAATTTAAAGCAGTTTATCCCATAATGATGATAATAATCGTCATTGTGGTGCATGTTGCTTATAAAATATTCAATATGCCATTAAACTATATCGCTACGTTTCTTGCGAGGGGCAAATTATTTCGAACGCTACCTACCAAATTGCACGGGCTGCCTATTATATTCTAAAGTAAATAATACACCGCCTCTCTGTAATTGTTCGAACGCCGAGAAAAAATAAAGCTGTATAAAAGCGCGGAACTTTAGCAGAAACTTTCGGACAACTTTCATTTTGCATCTGAAATCTCTATTGTGCCGAAGGGTTTTATTATGAAAAAAGAGAAAAAGAAAACTAGGTTTTATTGTTAGAAAATGTCGGTTCAATGAATCCGTAACCGTATGTAAACGCGTCCCGAACTTTTATTCGCTCGCACAAACGTTTATTAAAAAGTTGGATTTAGTTCGGCAACTTTTTAGCTCGTTCACACCGCCTAAGGACAAAAAGCTGGTTGTCAGGATTCGATAAATCAATTTATTTTTAGTCGATAATTAACTGTACGCAGTTGCGGTAGCAATTGAAGTAGGTCAAGATAAATAATGAAAAAAAAAGAAGAAGAAAATAAAACGTTGCAGTTTTCATTAATCCTCCGCTTCTTGGATTGCATTCAACTGAAGTTGTTTTCGCAAACTTTCAGGCACCTGTTGTGTTAATCATTTAAGCTTGACGCGGAACAATGATTTGCCTAATTGAAATATTAACGCAACAATTAATTATTAGCGAAACATATTCAATTTCTTTACTTTGGTTAACTAATTTTATATTTATTAGCAAACTCGTGCCATCCCGGAGGGTGTTTTCCAATTAAATTCATTCGATCTAATCAAAAAGTTGTGCTAATGTTTTGTGGCAATAAAACCATCTTCAGACCAAAGATTATCGAACTGCAGAAGAACACGAGGAAACGGAGGATATCGGAGAGTGCCGAACGGAAAGAGTTGGTTAATTAAAATTTTCTTATTTTTCTTTCGTTTCGTTCAACCAATCGCTGGGAAATCCGTAATTTTCTTGTTTAATTTCCCACGAAACGATAGCGATTTCGGGCGGGACGCGGAAAGAAATCTGAAATTAAAAAGGAATTTCCCCCGATTAATTCGTTAATTAATGAACTTTTTCTCAAAAGTATGCGCCCTAATTTCGAACAAGAAAAAATTCAATTAAATCGTGCTAAATTAGAAGCAAGCTTAATCAAATCCCGTACCGATTATCATTAAGCAACGCTTTTTTTTTGCTTCATCAATTGCTATCAATTAAAGCTTATTATTCGTGGAATCGGATGATGGTATCGCAAAGCTCTCTCCAATATTAATACTAATAAATAACGATTAACTATTTATCGCTCCAGTATATGTGCATCAAAATAAGTGCAAAATTATTGCCACGGCTCCTAAGCGTTAATTCCGAACGGATATAAACGTTCGTATAATTATCGGTTCAATTGCTTTAATTAATTTCTAACGCCACTTGTTTGTGCGGAAGCAGTTTTGCAAGCTCGGCGTATGACAAACTGAAATTGAATTATTTCATGGATTGCGGCTTTCCATTGGAGTTTAAAACGGTTTTAAATCCGTTTCACATTTTTCTCTCGCATGTTAACGTAGATAAAAGTAAAATAGGACGAAGAGGGAAGATGTAAGTTCGCTTATATTCATACGAACCGGAATTAATAATAAAGATAGCTCCATATCGCTCGATCTATTAAAAGGACGATGATCAAATTTCTTGTGGGTTTATTGTTGTCGTTGGAGCGATCGTAAAATGAAATTGTAAAATTTAATGGATGCACAAATATTTGATCTCTTCGCCGTTTTCGTTTTACTCGTCTAGTACGAAATCAAATCGCGATTCGTTAATGATTTTAACCATCGAGACGTACACAAAAATGTAAATTGGTTGCGGTTAAATTGACTCGAAACTGGTAAATAGTATAATAAATCTGTTACAAATGTCTATGTGAGGAGGAGATGTAAAGATGAATAAAACTTATACGATAAATCATAAAAATGTAAGGGATATGTACGTAACAGGAAGGCGTTGTCAAAAATGGGAAACGTTGCCAAAAATGTTTGATTTTTTGCCCATAACATTCGGTTCAATCAACAGGTAATATAATTTTTTTTCAATTGGAAAATAGCTATTTTTTTAATCCTCAATTGTATTTAATAGGAATTTTATTGCAAGACGGTCTGAGGGTGGATAAACATGCTCCTCCACGTTTTGAATGCTTTTGCGAAATATTGTGGGAGGACGTATAAATTAGAACAAAAAATGTGCAAAATTTATTTGCGAATTTATCTTGACCTATAACAAGAAGCGTAATATTTAACGTCACGTGCAAAAAGCCGAGCAGGAATTGAAAATAAAGAGCGTGCGGACGGTTACGGGAAACGCCGTATGTCGTAGATTTATGAATTAAATAATTTATTATTTATAAGCCCCTTTTCCTTGATTTTTTTAAATCTTTGCATTTTTTTGCAAACTAATTGCTTCAGATGGTAATAATCTAAATAAAGCGAAAGATGAGATTTGCAATAAAAACAACGCGAAGCAAATCACCAGCAAACGATGATTAATTGCATCCATATAATAATAGTAATATACTGATAAAGTTAATTTCACTTCGTTAAAAGAATCCTAATTGAAAAAATGCTCTCTAATAAATCATCTTGTCGTTGCTTTTATTTCACCAATTGTTAGGATTTTGCAAATGTTGGTGCCTTCATTAATGCAACGAATTTAATCTCTTCTCGCATCACTCCTACTCGATAATTCTCATCGAATTTCGTTAAAAACTTGATGGATTTGCAGCGTATTCGAGAGGACACTCTCGCATTTCTAGTTGGATATTTGTCATTTTAAAATAGCCACCGTCTACATTTTTCTCTCACACACTATTACCCCGTTTTGCAAATGTGAAAGATATATAAAGCATGCTTTCGAATTTGCATAACAAATGGCAATATGAATAAATTTTTCCTCGTTCTTGTTGCTGAAGTTATAGTATGTTATTAGATTACATTTAATTTAATTGAATGAAATGTTAAGGACGTTTTTTCTCGCATACATTATTGTTGCAGTACTTTATTATTCGTATTAAACCTTTTTTGATTAATATCAACAAATGTTTAAAGAAAGGGGAATAATTTAACGTATCTGGCTTTGATTTATTTCCATTCTATATGATTCAACGTCTAATGGAGACATTTATGGACTTCCATTAGCGTTTTCTTCTAATTAATTTTTGCTACGATTACTAAAAATACTTCCAATGCCATAAATGTTCAACAAGAAGCTGTTGTTTTCCCTAATTTTCTATTTGTAACGACCTTTCGATGGCAATTAAAGCAATTAATTCCATGTATCTCAATAACATTTAGTAAGAGTCGTTAATTTTTATGCTCTTCGATGGCAAAAGGTACCAACTAATAACACTAAAAGAGAGTAACCTTATTCTTTATAGCTAAGAACTAGCATTACTTTTATTGGAAATTGTTAAGAGAAAAGGTACGATACAACAGTAATAGCGATAAAACTAAATTTGCTCTCTAATTAGAAAAGAATTTCCGCTTAAGAAAAAAACAATCGGTTATTAGTTTCTTTTGCGAATAATGATGAGAGCCTCAAAATTCGTCGTTATTCAAGGATCATCATCATTATTGACTTTTAGCAAATTGAATGAGCGATTAGAAAACCACAAAAATAATTTCAAGTTACTCCAGATATAATTATACTTTATCTGAAATACTAACGGTGAGTGAGAGGAGATTGGAAGAAGCTGTAGTATTGTTTCGTTAAAAATAAAATCTTGCGCGTACGTTTGCCAAATTATTTTGAATCATAAATTTTGCAAACTTAATTTACCATTAGCAACAAAAATTAGTATAACAACAGCAGGAAAAATAAAACGTGACTGTTGTTAGATTAAATTTTGTTGTATCCTCTTGTCATTTCTGTATTCGAAATTAGATCGCCCCAAAAAGTTGGGCAACTCCTTTCAATAAAGCAATTTATTGCAGCATATCATTAGTTTCGTATTTGTTTTATTTTCTCTTTTCCATTAAAGGTATCATCCTCAACATTGGTATAGAACTTTAATGATAGTTCAGGATATTTTCAACCTTCTTGTTTATACGCCGTAATGATAAAAATGGAAATAAAAACTTTTAAAATAACCGGAACCGCACATTAATATGGAAAACCTATAATTTATCTATTATTTCATTTCCCTTAAATTAATATTTGCTCAAGAGTTTGATTAACTATTTACATCTACGAATTAAACGAGAAACAGTTTGCCATTAGCTGCGCTTATTACGAAATAATATTTATGATACCACACTTTTTCCGTTTTTATTACCTTCAATAACAAACAATTACCTAAATTTTTATTGAATTCCTTCGAAATTGTATTAATACAACAAATACGGTTGTTAATTTAGCACCAAAGCGTTCGAGACTTTACGTTACACCTGTTGTCTTTAATTGGAATTCTTTGGACGATTAACTTTTTAATGTTAACATTTGCCCATTTATTATAAGCAAGACTAATCGTCTAGCCAAACGGAGTAATCGATAAATCAATAAGATGTGTTAATGTATGGTTTATCGTGAGATCTCAATTCGGTGGAGATCTTTTAGAATATTAATAAAAGGAGGAAATCATTTTCTTCTCCCAATACGACGCAAAGACAATCAAATTTAACGATTGATGATCACGTATTATTTTCCTCGACTCCAAAAGATTAAAATACGTTGTTATTCGTAGCAAAGATGGAGGGTCCATTGAAATTTACGATATTGCCAGTGTAGGTCCAAGTAGCCAAACTAGAGGGAAAGGCCTATAAAAGAATTTGCACTTCCTCAAACGTTTATTGGCGTTATCTTTGAAGAATCACGACCGACGCGTATAAATTTGATGTTGTTTACAAATGGATTGGACATAAAAGTAAGAAACAAGAAAAGATTGGCCGGTGAATATATGCGGGGGAAACCCATGGAATATGGAATCGTAAACGTTAAAAGCCATATGGTGTTACAATATTACAATCGTAAAACGAAATTGTTGAAATACAAAAGCACACAAAACACGAAATGCGCCGGTAGTAAAATATCGGAAAATCATGTTACACGTTACAATTATGAAATGGTTTTACACCGTTACAACCATCATTATCGCGACCGCTGTTTCAGCTAGTATGACCATCAGCGGGGACGATATTTATGATTAATTTTCCCATTGCCTAATTTAAATTGAATTTTCGAGGGTTTTGCCTAATTTTTTGCAAAAAGACGCATTCATCATAATCTAATAATTTCATTATTATTTCCACTACACCAACTAGTTTGTATTTGATAAAATTCGTTTTCGAAAGCAATTTACAACGCATAAAATTATCGTTTCTCATTCGAATCGTTATAACTAATGTAGGAATAATATTTCTTTTCGTTAATATTAATAACAATAATAATTTCGTTTGATGCCTGAAGCATTTCCCTTCGTATCTTGACATGGAAAGAATCCCGCTTTCGTGACGACTATTAATTTATTATTACACCACACACACACACGACTGCCACCCTTTATGCATGCTCGTATCGATTTCCTTCGGGTTTAATTTCACCACCATCGACAGCATTCACATGTTTACAGGTTTTTTCCTCTCTCTCCCCATTCGAAACAATTCTATTACAGAACGAATTACAACGTTCAGGATAATGTAACGTTTATTTTTTTTTCTCTTTTTTATTTTCATTCGGATCGTTGCTAATAAATGATGGCTGCAAGGGCAATAAGAAATGATCAATTATCCATTTACCATTTATTGCTTGCAGTAAATATTCTTAAAAGCACTGGGAAGAATAACGTGCAACAGCATTAAGGACGTCGGGGTTGCTGTTATATTAGCTCCATTAATTTTGGATAAATTCCAGGTCAAAGTTGATGATGATGAATAATTTTCCTATTTGGCACACGTTCAAACTCAATAAATTGAGAACGCTGCCTTTTTTTTTAATTCTCCCGTTCTCTATGTGGCTAATAATGTTAATTAACTAACGAAATGTTTCAATAACAACGTTACGAGGAGAGAAAAAATTATAATTGACATTAATTTGTGCAACAAAAAAATGTAATGGTAATAGATAATGGGCTGCGCGTACACCGAAATACAATTATGATAATTATATATTGCAATTAATTTTTTTAAAGCATAATTCGATTTTTTGCACAATGTTTTCAAAACAAGTAGCAGTTTGATTTTGATGGTGGAACATTCAACTTAAAATCCCTTCTTGCAGCAAAAGTTTTAAATGCCAGATTAGGCCATCTATATTTATGATTCGACTTTTTTCCTATGTGATTTTCCAGCAACAAGTGGAATACAAAGCAATAAACTGTATCATTTAATGGCGTTTCTTTAGTTGTCAAGGTTCTTTGTTGTAAAAGATCTCGAACGATTGTTTCGAACATGGAAAATATTTCATATTCATGAGCGTGCAATTAATTTTTAGGCACAACAACACGACGTTGGATAATTACAATGCATAAATTCCATTGTGTATACGCAATAATTTGTCAGTTATAATCGTTATAAATAAGTTATGTTAGTCATAAAATCTCTCGTTCGATCGACGACGTTTGTTTAGGGAACGTCTTCTTGGAGCAATTAAATTGCATCGTGCGAAATTCGAATGCGAAAACGCTAATCCATTCTACATGTTGCTAATATTTTTGAATAACATTGAACTGGCGATTAATTAATTTTTTTGATGGACAAAATGTGATTATTTACACTTATTAGAAGGATGTTTTTCGTTATAAACAGTTGGAATTAATAGAATTAAACATTCGAATCGTTTTATTATTAGTATTTATCTGCGGTTTTGTTATGTAACACGGTGTTTTATTATTTTTCGCGAAGCGAATTTATTAATTTACAAATGTTTTCAATTAATTTCGACAGTAATAATCCTACAATTAGTAATTTGAATCGATTATAAACCATAAACGGTATTAAATGTTTAATTACAAACTAATTAAAAGTATTTGCGGTGCACAAAAGTATCGAATGTTTGACTTCTCTATCAGCTAGCAAATATTGTAGGCTTGTATTATTATTAGTAGCCGTTATTTTACGTAATGTTTACGCTTTATTACTAGCTTATTCGGTACGCAAAGAAAAACTAACAATAACAATGGCAATGTTTAATTTGGATTTGTTTGTAGAGTGATAAGATTACACTTGATCTTTTGCGATATCAGGATTTTCTAAACAAATACACGTAGATGGAGATACGCGCTTATTTTCAAAGTAAAACTATTGTAGCTTCCTGATTTCAATTAAAGAAATCATCGTTATAATTCGCAAGAAGAATTATGAAGTTATAAGCCTCGAATGACAGTCACATTCCAGATACCTGGCAAGATGTTTTTTCTGTTATTGTTAAATTCGACTTGAACTAATCGAATTACTTTCTGCTTATTGTGCCCAGAAAAACGAAAAAATGCGATGGAATTCGAACCGGGGAATTAAATTAAGCTTTTTCTCATTTTCCGTCTACCTTTTTATTTTGATATACATCATTATAATTTAATTATGATAATCCTATTAAGGGCTTTATCCAACGACGTTTGCACACGTTTTACTCGCTTATTATCGTATTATTATATAATGAACTCAGTTATTTATTCTTCTCCGTTACAACTACCATTTTCTTCTGACTTTTATGCAAAAAATGGATCGTTTCTCGAGAAAATTAGTGGAAAATAATGTAAAATGAAGGAAAAAGGTCTATCCATACCTTCATAAACTTTTCGGAATACGTGTTACTTGTTCGATTGACGCAGAAGAAGGGTTCTCTTTCCTTTTCTGTGTATCTTACATTTGAGATGTTTTATTTATTCGGCTGTAAAACTCGTTTCCATTTTAATAAATATTAATGGTATTGCTGACTTGAAGAATATATCATACGGAAAATAGCAGAAGCAACAACAAATGTCAAAAAAGAGGGAAATGTTTGAAACTTTTTTCAAAAACTTTATTCCCTCTCGCACTCCTTCTTCCCCAGGTGTATTTCAATTTAATTAAATTATTATTATAATCAAATTTCGAACAGAGTCATAATTGCAAGTACTTTCTCCAAGTGTGTGTCAATATGTATTTAGATTCCTCGATTAGAAAATTTATATTCGAGTTGCACGGATTAGGAAATAAATTTAATTAAAACATTCTGTTTGCACAATTCCGCTGACGATTCCAACGCAAAATTCAATTAATTAAATTTACTAATATCTCTCTGTAGACCGAGGATGCAAGAACGGGTCAAAAATAAGAAAAGAAAATGAAACTAGAAGTGCAAAACATCTTGAGACTTGAAAGAAAAAAAAAAGGAAAAATAATTTTTGAGAGAATAAGTCGCAAAAAGTTGCAAACTAAGAAGGGAACAACTCTCTTTTTTTATTCTTAACTGGTAATTTAAATTCTGATCTTTCATAAAATGAATCATATATTATCTTGCGCTATTAAACGATTTGGAATAATGGTTAATTGCTTGGAAGATTGTTAAAAGGAAATCCTTTTTGCCTCACGAAGTAAAACTGTATCATATTACCATGAGAAACATAAAAGGCTTCTTGAATTTATTTTAACAGCTCTGCTTGGTAGCGCAGAGAACTTTTAATGTAATATGCAATAGAAGAAACGGGGCGACGTTTTTTGTCGAACAAGAAGCGTATCTTTCTAGTGTAACGTATGTCAAACACGTGTGATAAAGTTATTAAACTGACGGAGTTAGTTTAACACTTGTATGCATCCGTTTAATTTGCTTAAATACGCTGTATAACCAGATGAAATGATTTAATACCATCTGAAACTAACTCAAGCTTGATTCGGACTTTTTTAACGAATTTAAAATTCAGAGTAAAGAGAAAATTAATTTCCCCGTTTTCCTTTTGCCACTTCCGTTTACTCTTCCGGTTAGTGTCTAATTATGTTGAATAAGTTTCATTAAATAATTTCCAACACATGGTTTTTAGTGACAGCAACGCATGTATTTTGAAATTTAGACGAACTACTCTGGACTTTATTTAAATTTATATTATAATAATATAACCGTTTGCTGAATTATTAGCATAATTGTGCAATATTATTAACAGTCTCATTTGTGCTAGTATATTTTTCTCTAGACATAGTTGAATACAATACGAAAAGATCTCGTTTATATTTTTATTATTCTTCGCATTCTCAAATTGACTTTAGTCCAATCTTCAAACAAGAAAAGGAATTTTAATAATGCAAATTAAAATCCTTTAGAAGTTGTTCGCTAAAAAAATTGTATTAAGCTTTATTGCATGAAAATTGTTTTCTGTATTACTGTTATTCGCCTATTTTCACTTGCGAGCAGTTTAAAGCCGCACGCTAAAAAAATGTTACCAAGTTTCTTTTGTTGTTGCCATTCGTAACAATAAATTAATTATTTGTAATAAATTTGCATGCGTAACATCAAGAGATTTGCATCGGATAGAAATATAAAGTTTTCCATTCAAATTGTTGATTTGCATTATTAACGTTTGCAATAATGACGATTTTATGGCGATTGCAAATCGTTGATTCGATTTAAATGAGTGCTGGAAGGATTTAAATAGGCTTCGAGATGGAAGCTTAAAGCATCGAAGCAAAATCAAAGGCAATTTAATTTCTTCAGTGCCCCAAGAACAACGCATTGTTTCAATAGGTTTTGCCACAACATCAAACGATGCTCGAGCCTTTTTTATAACTTTCTACAAATTCTCAGAATCTTTCCATTTTGCGTTGCTTTAATGGAAACTGACATTATAATAATAGGTCTTTGCCATTTGGTTACTCATGTGCATGCGTTTTCTATTGTACCTTTTCAGTGTAAGGCCTTTTGTATTATTTTCTTTAATAGATGATATCGTTGGCGTTATTCTTTAAGCCGCGCATTGAAATCAGTCACATGTCCAACTAGGTAACAATGACCTCTATGCGAATTTGATACGTTTCTATCCGTTTCACTTGATGGCCTTTTCTTAATCCCTTGACGAATATTCATCATTCGAATTTTTCACCAGCCGATTTTATTTTATTTTAGAAAAGTTTTACCTTGGATTTGCTTTTTATATAATATAATTCACTCCAGTCCTAATTGGCGTGTTTTATAATTAATATTAAATTGTTATTTAATTACTTTCTTCCCTCCTCACTCTGTTTTTCTCTTTCGTTTCTTCTGTACTAATTAAATTTATTAATTTGAAACCTTCTGCTTCTTGCTTTACTCCTCGAATTTTATTACGCAAACCTTTAGGGAACACCTTTCAATAACTTTTATGCGAAACGAAGAGGAAGGTGAAAACGAATTTTGTGATAGAGGATCTCTACCTATCTCACAGCAAGAAAATGGCACGAAACAATTTGACAAAAAACGTGGCAAAGAATAAGGAGACCAGATAAAGAGATGCTTCGCAAATTTAAATTGTTTTGTCAGTTCTGTTGACGTTGATGTGCTCTAAAACATTAAAGTATTCGCATTTTGCCTTTTCTTTTCACGGTTCTTTTCCTCGCGCTATCTTCTGCGTCTTAAAAAAATTGCTTTTATTCCATTTTAATACTGCACCCCCATATCCCCCCGGCACCTGAACAAATTTTTATCGCGTTATTTACGCTTACTTTAATAAAATTTTACTTTAACTATTATTATTACTGTTACAATTCACTTGCACACAGTTTTCCAGCTCGCTGAACCGTCCAAGATGCGATTTATTATTATACGATTTGTAATATTTTATTTAGGTAGTTCATCCCTCATGGAACGGATAAATACGAATAGAATCGTTTTAAAATCGATCCGAACTATCAAAAGGCATTCAGAAATCTTTAACATGCTTCACATTCTTTGTCCGTTCGATTCCAGCACTAGTTATTCATTCTATTCGTGTTCAACTCGTTTGCTTTTTGCTCGTTTTTAAAGTACTAAATGCGAAAGTTTGCTCCTTTAAAAAGCAGCACATGTGTATAGTTTTGATAGGGTTACAATTCCCTGTAGGTCGTCCTACTAAAAAGCATCTTTGACTCCATCGGACGATTAAGTAATTCGATTCTCGTGCGCATCCCTCGATAGAAGATTAATTTACACTCTCAAGTGGTTCTAAACCGTGATTACACTTATTCCCTAGTATTTTGTAAATATATTTTTGTAAAGTTGTGGCATCAATTTTTGAGTTTAAATTAAGCTTAACATTTTGCTTAATGTTACCTGAAAATTTTATGGAACAGTATCGAATCTTCCATTTACAATGCAGAGAAGAGGGGAGCAAAGCAAATAGAAGATGTTTGCCAACATTAAGCTTTTTACAAGTTAAACTCCTGTATTATTACGTTATGTGGCGGCTCAATGCTGTATTTTCTTTTGGTGCGCATAAAACTATTTACCAATATACATCAAGAGCCTTTAAAGATAAAAGACAATATTTACATTAAAACGTAACATGAAAAGGATTAGCAAACGATATGATGAAGAATCTACGAGCGAGAGGAAGAATATAAAAAGGCAGCAAATAAACGATGAAGTTTAAGGATAAATTGAAACGGTTAATCCGTTCGTTAGACCTAAAATATTACGCGATTTCGTTTATAACGACTTTACGTTTTTTTTTTGTTGCGAAACCAAGAAAGCTCCATGTTTTATTTCCGCACAAACTCAATTGCGAAATTTCCCTGCATTATGGATGAAGCGAATCCATTTGATGACATTTCGAGTTAATTTTCTCAATTATTTTCCAGCTGTCCCGTTTCCGCCCAGTCGTAAGTTGAATGCAGCGGAAGTGTTCGATACAAGGACGGCGAAACCGCGACCAGACGTATTAAAACAGCACTTTATATTGGAAGGTCGTATCGATGAGGCGGCAGCATTGCGTATCATCAATGAAGGGGCGGCATTATTGAGAGCGGAAAAAACTATGATAGATATCGAAGCTCCAGTCACAGGTAAGATGTCGAAAAGTTTCGTTAATCTTCCCGCGTGCAACAATCAACAATCATTTGGACGTGGAAAATCGGGGAAACTTTTACTTTGTAAAAATATCTTGGCGACTTTTTTGTTGGAAAACAATTCCCATTAAAATGAATGGTGTTATTTCGCCCGAAAAAAATCGCGAGAAGAATGTTGGCAAAAAAAGTAAGGAGGAAAATTTCTTTTTGAACGAAAGCACACATTGTTATTGTCTGTGGGCGATAATTATATGGTAAATTTCCGTAAAGGCTTACGAAAAGAAATTACGCAAAAAAAATTAAAGATTTAAAGCGTTTTCCGCAAACCGGCTTTCTCTTTAAAAATTTTAAATAGTTTTTGTCGTTTTGCAAAAAACCGAATGTTATTTTCTAGTTCAAATCCCAATCCATTTTGTTTTCCGAACTATAATTTTACATCATTTTAGCGAGATGAGGTGTTTTTTTCTTTCTTTTTCGGGCAATAAAAGTTCTTCTACCAAACGGTTATTAGACTTATTGATCGAAAACTACTGTCTTTAGTTGAAATAGAAGTAAATTCGTTGTTTAATTTCCCATTATTTTAACCAATAATAATTCTTACTGAATTCAAATAATTGAGTTGGGATTCATAACTTTGAAGGAAGAGTGAAGTTTTATCGACGTTCGTTATGCGCCTTTTGGGTAACTTCAGATTAATTATTCGATGAATATTAATTTACGCTAGAATTGGTTGGTAAACGGTTCCATCCTAAACTCCGTACACGGATAATGTAATTATTAAAGGTCCCATGTTTTGGGTCAAAGAGACGCTAGTTAACAGAAGTAAGAGTCTTTTTTTAATCCTCCTCGTTTATTTATAAACTGTAATTCCGTGCGTTCGTTTATTATTATTTACCACCCATCGATAATGTAGAAGAATTTGTTTAATAATTAAATTTATACATCCATATGAATTGGTTGTGCAAATATGATTTTTAATTGTGTGTGGATATGTAAATAGATTTAGTCCTCTCTAAAATTAAATACCAAAACCAATTTTAGTAGTAATTAATTGAATTTCCCTGTAAAATCTGATACGTTTACAATTATTAATAAATTAGCAACTACTACGTATAAACAAATTACGCAAATGGTTTGAGTAAAAATATTGGTATCGTCATTTTATGGAATTTAATGTATAAATATTTAATGTGCACACATTAGCAACAGTAATGATGAAGTTGAATTTTCTGATTACAATAGGTTGAAAAGCGGATGCACTTTAGCGAAGAAAGCGAAAGAAACGTAATAAGTTCGCGCAAATTACAGTGAAGAATAATGTTAATGACAAAATGTTGGCATTTCCATAAAATTCTTTTACGGCAATAATTAATTGATTACGAAGAAGGAAATAGGGCCGGACTTGTTGTAAAAGTTATTATTATCTACAGGTGTTGTTGCCATTTGTGTTAATAGCTTATAAACAATTAAGAATAAGGTAATTATCCGTGTTGCACTATCAGGCGTTGTAATTAATGAGGCGACACTTTTTTCTTAACACTTGATACCTACTCTTTTATTTTTTCTTGTCGCAATTGACAACGTTCTAACGTAGAATTTTTTCCCGATTCAATTACCATCACAAAGTACAAAAGCAAACTTGTTTACGTCCAACTGATTTTCTATTATCGCTTTACAATTGCCATTTATGAATGTTTCACAAAGTACGAAAGAAAGGTTTTTTTATCCATAAGAAGCGCGAATATTTCCAAATTGTTTCAAAGGTAGCCGGTGCTAGACGAAATTGGCTCGATTTCAATTTAATCTGCCAAATTTTTTGCTCTACACACGTTAAAAATTGTTCAATTACTCTCGCCATTTCTCCTCTTTCCTATCGCCCATTTGTCACCATAAAAGACGACTACTTTTTCTTTCTTACTGTTATTTATCATTTTATATCTATCTGGACAATATCTTAATCCTCGCGTTGACAATTTTGCAGCCGTCATTTTTATTTAGAAGTCGGCACATTATTATCGTTTCATTTTAAAAATGTTTCCGCACTTCTTACCACTTAAGAGGTTTATTTGCAGCGCGAAGTGAACTTCGTTATTCAGCTAGTGACATAAATTATCAGGCATAATTTGTTGCCTGATTATTATAATTATCCCCAGGAATGGTCGGTTTTTTAATTATTATTATTTTTTTCGAAGTCGAGATTATAATTTGCATAATTTAAATAATTTTTGTTGTTTGTGACGCAAGTTTTACGTATATGTGTATTAAAGAGAAACTGTATCTATAATTAAGGAAAAACTTTAATTTCTTTTTCACTTTAAATATTTACGAAGCTCAAAGAAGGAGAACAAGTAGTAATGGCAGTGAGCTTAATTAAGCAGTATGCAAATTATTTGCCATTTCTCTCATGTTCAATTAATGCCAAATATTATTTTCTGTTTTTATTTTCAAACAATATTACTTACATTGAAAAGCTAGTTTGCTCTCTAATTTTCAACAATTTTCTATGCGAGAGCAGAGAACGAACGATATAAATTGAAATCGAGATTTACAATTAATCTCACGGATTCTGTTCGTCTACTGTTCGGAATGTTTAATTCATTTGAAAAGCGTTTTTATTAATGATGTTTCAAAGCGAAAGGTCAACAGCTTCATTTAAATAATAATACAATTGGCGTAGAACAGATTCTATCCACTACTACTAACGTCTTTACATTTTAATCAATTCGCACGGATTTTATTAAAACAATATCTGCAGTAATTATAAAACGAATGCAGTATTAAAACCTACTATATTAGTGACAATTTAAACACCGGTAGTTAATGGTTTTCGTTTGATATTGCATCAAACGCAATCGACTTTGGAACGAAATGATGATAAATATTAAGTGAAAAATGTTGAGCACCGAGGTGAGCACGATGTGCTTATTATTATTCTTTTGCTCCCACTCAACATCGAAATTATTGCAAATTTTCGCATCTAATTCCATAAAGTCACGTACCTGATGAAACTGCAATATATAATATTCGAAAACTATCACCGTTTATTATGCAATTTCTTATTAAAGTTCCTGCTGTATCTGCGTTCCCCTGTTTAGTTGCTCTTATGCGAAGGTAACACAATCGAACGAGGACAAATCGATAGTGAATTATTCTTAATACACGCTACTCACGTCTCTAGATATGCAAATATTGACGAAAAAAGATCTCAAAATACGAATAAATCTCGACGTATTACTCACAACTGAACTCTAATTAATCGATCTCTAATGTTTCTTTCTACATTTAGCGACTTTAAGAGCCCTAAAATACGCTTTATGCAATTTGAGGAAAAATGCAAAAGTAGGGAAGGGTCCCCCCTTCTATAGGAAGGCAAAATTGAAGAATAGAAAATTCTCTAAATACGAATAAATCTCGACGTATTACTCACAATTGAAGTCTAATTAATCGATCTCACATGTTTCTTTCAACATTTAGCGACTTTAAGAGCCCTAAAATACGCTTTATGCAATTTGAGGAAAAATGCAAAAGTAGGGAAGGGTCCCCCCTTCTATAGGAAGGCAAAAATTGAAGAATATAAAATTCTCTAAATACGAATAAATCTGGACGTATTACTCACAACTGAACTCTAATTAATCGATCTCTAATGTTTCTTTCTACATTTAGCGACTTTAAGAGCCCTAAAATACGTTTTTTTGCAATTTGAGGAAAAATGCAAAAGTAGGGAAGGGTCCCCCCTTCTATAGGAAGGCAAAAATTGAAGAATAGAAAATTCTCTAAATACGAATAAATCTCGACGTATTACTCACGACTGAACTCTAATTAATCGATCTCTAATGTCTCTTTTTACATTTAGCGACTTTAAGAGCCCTAAAATACGTTTTTTGCAATTTGAGGAAAAATGCAAAAGTAGGGAAGGGTCCCCCCTTCTATAGGAAGGCAAAAATTGAAGAACAGAAAATTCTCTAAATACGAATAAATCTCGACGTAATACTCACAATTGAAGTCTAATTAATCGATCTCACATGTTTCTTTCAACATTTAGCGACTTTAAGAGCCCTAAAATACGCTTTATGCAATTTGAGGAAAAATGCAAAAGTAGGGAAGGGTCCCCCCTTCTATAGGAAGGCAAAAATTGAAGAATATAAAATTCTCTAAATACGAATAAATCTGGACGTATTACTCACAACTGAACTCTAATTAATCGATCTCTAATGTTTCTTTCTACATTTAGCGACTTTAAGAGCCCTAAAATACGATTTTTTGCAATTTGAGGAAAAATGCAAAAGTAGGGAAGGGTCCCCCCTTCTATAGGAAGGCAAAAATTGAAGAATAGAAAATTCTCTAAATACGAATAAATCTCGACGTATTACTCACAACTGAACTCTAATTAATCGATCTCTAATGTTTCTTTCTACATTTAGCGACTTTAAGAGCCCTAAAATACGTTTTTTTGCAATTTGAGGAAAAATGCAAAAGTAGGGAAGGGTCCCCCCTTCTATAGGAAGGCAAAAATTGAAGAATAGAAAATTCTCTAAATACGAATAAATCTCGACGTATTACTCACGACTGAACTCTAATTAATCGATCTCTAATGTCTCTTTTTACATTTAGCGACTTTAAGAGCCCTAAAATACGTTTTTTGCAATTTGAGGAAAAATGCAAAAGTAGGGAAGGGTCCCCCCTTCTATAGGAAGGCAAAAATTGAAGAACAGAAAATTCTCTAAATACGAATAAATCTCGACGTAATACTCACAATTGAAGTCTAATTAATCGATCTCACATGTTTCTTTCAACATTTAGCGACTTTAAGAGCCCTAAAATACGCTTTATGCAATTTGAGGAAAAATGCAAAAGTAGGGAAGGGTCCCCCCTTCTATAGGAAGGCAAAAATTGAAGAATATAAAATTCTCTAAATACGAATAAATCTGGACGTATTACTCACAACTGAACTCTAATTAATCGATCTCTAATGTTTCTTTCTACATTTAGCGACTTTAAGAGCCCTAAAATACGATTTTTTGCAATTTGAGGAAAAATGCAAAAGTAGGGAAGGGTCCCCCCTTCTATAGGAAGGCAAAAATTGAAGAATAGAAAATTCTCTAAATACGAATAAATCTCGACGTATTACTCACAACTGAACTCTAATTAATCGATCTCTAATGTTTCTTTCTACATTTAGCGACTTTAAGAGCCCTAAAATACGCTTTATGCAATTTGAGGAAAAATGCAAAAGTAGGGAAGGGTCCCCCCTTTTATAGGAAGGCAAAACTTGAAGAACAGAGATTCTCAAAATGTGATTGAATCTCAATGTTAAACTCACATTAAAACTTTAATTATTCGATTTCTAATATTTCTTTCCATAGTTAACCAGTTGAAGAAGTCCAAAAAGAAAGTTTAATATTCCGAAACGTACAGAATAGCTTTTTAACTCGAACACATCTAACGTTTTCAATAATCTAAACTCTAAGAGAAGGTAATTTTTCTCGTAACTCGAAAATTGCTTTTTCGCATTTGTAACGTTATGCAAGACAACGAACGAACGGCAGCTTCTAACGACATTACGTACCGTTCAAACTTTAAGTCCCATAACTACATATTACATGCACGAACGTCTATAATAATCAAATTCGAGTCGTGTATCCAGCAACTATTTTCGTTTCGCATTCGAGACAGCGGCAAGTTCCTTTTGGTGCTTATGCAAAAGTTTCGAGTCGATAAGAAAGCAAATTTTCTGCTCTTTAATTTAACCAGTTACAAATTGTCTTGAACTTAATGAAAAAATTTATACAGTCGTTTCGCAAGAATAAGAGAACGATGATGGTTCGTATTTGCGGTAAACGCTTGAAGTGGTCCGTCGATAAGAGATTTTAATCGGGTTAAATGTATGCGGCCTCGTGAAAAGTTCAGTTCCGAGTGCCGATCTTTTAAAGCTCTTGCGCCGAGATAAATTCATTGCGATTATGAGTTATTTGTCGGTTTATGACGACGTCTTGCATCCTTCCACATCTCGCTCGTGTAATTGTTCTTTTACATTATCTCGATTTGAATGAGTCTGCGTTTTTTCTTTTTGGTTTCGTTGGAATAGATAGGGTTTAAGGTGTTTAAATTGGCATCTATAAAATCCTTGATTTCCTGTACCGCTTTTATCGATGCTTCTCGAATGCATTGTTGTTCAATCGATGGTTAAAAAGGGAAGACATAAATCGGACTTAAAATAGCATCATTTCGCGTAGCTTTCTGTTTTTATCCCTTACCTTATCCAACTTTTATAGTTGCTCAAAATGAACGATTACCCAACCACAACGCATACAGCAACATAAATAAATTTTTATTAACGATTTTCTCTCTTCGAATTTGCTATTAATTCCGTAATAATATTCCCGTTTGAAAACGAAAGAATCCACGAAAGTCATTTTCGTAAATTCTCTAAATTATCGAATTTCCAAAGTTTAATTTAATGGACTATTGGCCGAGTTTATTTATCGTACGGCAAAATATCAACGCAGTTAAATAATAATAATAATTTTTTTAAAAACAATAACAAACAATAATTATCATGCGAATCGTAATGACTTATGTGTATTGTAATCAATTTCTTTTTGTATTGAGCCTTAATTTATTTATCATTTTCGTATTTTATTATGACAAACATTTAATTGTTTTCGCTGATGATGCCGCTGAATTTATAATCTGCAGAATGAATTATTGAATCGTAATAACGAAATATGTTGAGATGTTGCTAAAAGATTAATTGCTTTTCATTGATAATTGCTTTATTGATCTCTCTTTTAATTTATGTCTGGCCTTCTAGAGAGTAGCCTTAATAATAAATCTTCAAACTTGAACATTTTTCTGCCACTCGAATCCTGCATACTTTGGTGTGTTAAGCCAAAGGCAAGTCCGTTATTTTTTGCTTTGATAATTTACAATTTCTTTCCATTAACATAATAACCATAAAATTTTCATTAGATTCGTTTAATTCGTGGGCGTAGGTTAGAATGAATTTTTTTCCACCAATTGCACGGTTATAATAATGTTACAAGCAGAAGTAAGTTTCTAGATCCAACACGAACAACTACAAGATAAAGGTGTACAATACCTTTTCGTCCTTATTTCGTTGCTGTAGCAAATACCGGGAAATAAAATTATTGTACGGTAATAATTTATAATTAATGTTAGATATGCAAAGAGAATGCCAAAACAAACACGATAACGTTTCTTTTTTTGCACAAAACGTTACGTACTGTATTTGGAAAATACGCCGTGGGTATTTGCTTTGCATTTTTACGTTTCCATAGTCCATTTCATTCCGTTGATTTACATGCCACCAATTTAATTATTAAAATTGTTATTGTCTGCGTACCTCTCTTTTATGACTTTTTGTTGTGACATTTTTTTGTGATTACTATTACCTTATAATTTGAGTGAGATTTATTTTCGTCGTGGCTCGTTTTTTGCTTCTGCATGTCTGATCCATTTCGTTATTAATCATTAATGTGGGAACGATGTTTTGAATAACGAGACCCATCCTCGAAAATGAACGAGTAATTTTAACAAGTAATTGACTGTCAATGATTGAAATCTTTGCTAAAACTATCAGTTTCGTTATTGTGCGCTCGAAATATCGAGGATCCTCAACTTATAAGCGATTCGCTGCTAAAATTAGCAATACGCTACTCTTTATATTATTCCCTCGTCTCCTATATACAGTACGTTGGAGAGTAAAGGTTAAATTAATTATAAAACTGATTTAGACGTTTCATACAATTTAATAATATTATTAGCGTAGATTATAAACGTATGCTCGTGTACGTTGGTTGTGCACGATATTGACTGATATTTAATATTCGCGTAACGTATTAGAATCGCAGATCAGTAGCGTTTTTCCCCGAAAAAAATCCAATTGCAGCGGCTTAAAGTCGAAAAGGTGAAGTAATTAATTTTAATTAAAAGTTTTCTCTCTTTTTAACGAGAAACATTGATATCGCGAATTTTTAGTGTACGATTAAAAGTTTCCTTATTAAGACGAGAAGTAGTTGTACAGAAGATTTTGTAAATTCTAATTTAAACGGATTACTGTGCACAAAATCATCGCCCGAAAAATTTGCATATAAATTCATTAGATCCGGCTTTAATACAGACTCGCAAAATTTGATTAATCCCCTCATCTCCATCGCGATATTAAATGTAATTTCTTCATTTTCCCGCTATTTGGCTGTTTCTTGTTCTTATCAATGTATCTAATTCGATAAAAATTATACCCATCTCGCATTATTATCATTGTTGTAGCAGTAGTCACTACACGGCATCTAATAACGTGCAATTAACCATCTTACTCCCTCGTATTATCCGGGCGTATAAAGGTTCGCTTTAGCGCAAGAAATGCAACGGTAAATTGCGGTTTGCATGCAAATTGGCCACGTTCAATCTCGCATAATGCCATCGTCATTCCTTATGTTGTCCTTATCTAATACGCTCTCTTCCTTTAAAAAGGCGAACGTTTTATTAAGGATCTCCCGACTCAAAATCTGAGCTTACGCGGAGGCAAAATGATGGTAACGATCCAGCAAAGAAAATTACCGCCAATTGAAACGCGAAAAACGAGCGGCAAGAGCAAACGTACGTCTAATAATAATATTTACGTCTATTCGAGCGTCGATATTTATTTATGCGTGTGCCGGAGCGAAGGTTTTCCGAATGTCAATGACTTCTACTACTAACGTTCGCCACAGAAATTCTCTTTGATGTTCATTTCCACCATCCCGCCACGATGCCTCACCAAGGTGACACAGATACGTGTACGACGCGTTACTTGTTATTCCGGATACCACCGTTATAATTTATTCCCACCGAAACGAAGAGGAAGAGAGCGAGAGAGGGCGATAGAAAAAGGAGGAAACAAATTTCCAAATATAATTCTTTTTTTTTTGCGGTTGATATCGATCGACAACATCATCATTCGCGCGTGCATTAAAACTAACGGACGCCCGACGTGCCACTACCCTCTTCACCCATTTCATTTTTTCCTCCTCGCGCCCGCCGCATCCGCCAATTTCGCCAGGCGAGCAAGCATTTTCTCTTCTTCGCCTTGGCCGGCAACCTGTTTGTATAGTCGTTCCGCGGCAGCAACGAGCGAACGAACGAACGCACCGACCGCAGACCCTCGCCGTTTTCATAAACGGATCGATGCCATCCACTGCTACCACCACCACATCGTCCCTCAGCGTGTTCGTATATTTTCTTCTCTTGCTACCCCGCCGTCGTCGTCGTCGACGTCGTTGCCGTTCGGCGCAAATACAAATGTACAAACGTTTGTAGGGAGTCTTGTAGGTGTTTTCAAAATACGTGCCAGTGGCCTTGATGCAAAAAGGACGACGAAGGGTGGCCTCGTTTGCGTGCACATTACCCCCTAAACGGTCACGGTCGCTTTCTGTCCCCCTTTTTTTTCCGCTATTTTGCACCATCGAAGTTGTTCCTTCACACCGCACTAATCGTCTTCCATTATATAAACTACATTTGCCGGTTTTTTTTGCCATCTTCAATTTCCCATTCAAGTCGCTTATTATTAACATCGCTTTCCAAAATTTAGCCCTTTTCCCTTACTCGGTTCTTTGTTTAAGGAGCGTTTTCAAGCGGTGCCCTCTACGTCTTATAATTGCTGATAATCAATAAATTGAAGTTATTTTAATGTTCTTCAATGCGAGTCGCATTCAGCAAGCGATTCAATTATAAAATGACGCAAAAAGAAAAGCGCTTTTAATTTGATATTTCTACATTGTTATTATTATGGATCGTCGGAATTGGAATCGCTTGTAAGCGTTCCAATTGTCTCGTCCTCTTTCCCTCTTCGTTCGGATCGTTAAGTAATCGCTCTTTTCGCTCTCATTAAAAACGAGGATGGAGCATTGGTTAGTTTACCTTGACATAACATTTATTTCGTTTCATATTTTTATCCCTTTTTTGTAATAAATGATGCACGATGCTGAGGGCGGTAGGAGAAAGGGGGTGGCGAGTGAGAATTAATTATATTAAATTAATAACGATTATTTTGACTCGGCGTTTTTTTCCCCTTTTTCTTCCCCGGTTTTGCGGTTCCAATTACAAGTCCGATGGTGCCATCCACTGATTTATTATTGCTGAAATATTGTTCTATTAATTAGCCACGTTTTCACGCCATTTTCCACAGCATCGTTATAAATCCACGATATGAAAGCTCGAGTAGTTTTAGTTACTTACCTCGGGTACTACACTAGAACAATAATAATAATTGCCGCTTGTAGTGGTAGAAGTGCTGCTAGGATTATTTATTTTGTCATTGATGGATTACTTTCCCCATTACACGACTTTCGTTATTGAAGTTCTGAAGATTAAGAATTAATGTAATGAATTATTTGAATTATTATTACCGGCGCCCATAAATTTCTATACATGAATAGTTGCGATCATCGTATAAAAATATTTCTTATTTTTGGTCAGTAAATAAGACGGCCCACTGTTTAGTAATGATTAAAGGCACTAGAATAAAATACGAATATAAGCTTCTTTTTTCGGCATTAAATTCGTGGAGATTTCTCTAATACCGTCGGTTAAGCATTTGACAATAATCGGATGTGTTTTGTTTATTTTCAAAGTGTGCATTCGTAAAAATAAATCTGATAATAATTTTATGCGGCAATGGGCGAAAGGAAAATTGCGAATGTAAGCGTTTAATGCTTGCAATTTCAGCAAGAACGATCCGAGTGCCAACAAAAATTAAACAGAAGTGTATTTCGCTTTAGATATTTATTTTCATTTAATTTCAAATGATTTTCTTGGCATTTTCCATCAAATATAGTTTAGAATGAACCAAAACGTATTTTTCTATTTCAACTAAATTGATTTCTTTCAAACGAGCTGTTGTAAATTGGATGGGAAGGAAGTGAAAATAATGACCATGTTCGTAGCTAAAAATAGATGAATTTTAACGATTTCGTCAACAACCCGCGTTTTATCAGATTTGTTATTAACCGACTGCTACGTGGCGCATCCACCATAAATTCAACTTGTAATATAACCATTTGGGCGGTTCCATTCACTTTCACGTCGTTATTAATGGTCTTTGCGCTCTTTTCGTGAGAACAGTTATTGGGTAATAATCGATCGTACGATAGAATTTCGAAAGAATAGTCCCAAATCCTAAATTGGTTTCGGTTGGCGTTCGATAGACTGGGGCTCTAATTAACTTGTTATTACGTTCCCGTGGGACTTTATTAGCCTAGTGGTTCTCCCTGGATAATTTTTCCACGGTTCAAGAAAATTTATGTAAATCCAATGCAAATGGTTCCAAAAATTCAAGATTTCATCACAATTTTATCACTTTTTTTGCTAAAAAATTGCAACTTGTCGATGCTTTTTAAATGATTACCACTGAAACAACTTAAACCTCTGTTGATGCTTATGGTACAAGAGTATTTTCGTCTCATATAAATCAATGAAAAATCTCAAGATGTTGAATTAGGTCAAGGGGGTTAATACACATATATTTGCAAAGGATAGGTCAGGGGATTAGCTGTTATTATACGACTTAAAATCAATCTCGCGAAGGTTATGCGAAATCATAGCAAATAGCATTTTTCCCCTACGCTTTTAATCTTTATTTCCTTTCGCGAATTTAATCTTTCTTTTCTATCGGTCTCAATTTTAAAACTACAACCAGGAACGAAATGGAGCTGCAAAAAATAAAAATTAACGTGCGATAATATATCAAGTTGCGTCAAGTATAATTTATTAATGTTATTATAAACTGAAGAAAAATAAAACGAGCACGCATTTCGCCAACGTTATACCACAATTTTGCCATTTTTCTAACAGGTAAATTGTGTATGTATTGTTTAGTTATTGACTATATTATTTCACACGAACGCCACACACACGAGGCTCGTTGGCGTGATCTGCACATCGACATCACGCGAACGAATAACACACAAGTTGTTGTCGAAGTGATAAATGTTCGTAAATGATCGTATGTGAAAGGGGAAATCTGAAGTAATTTCCTCCATTTTTGCGCCGAAGTAAATTTGAAATCAGTTTAAAACTTCGTCAGAATCTTGGCGAAGTTAAAAGACGCAAAGACGATATTTAATTCAATTGTAATATGCACCCGTTTAATTTAGTGAAACATAAAATTTGTGTTGGACATAAAGTAGTCTTTAAAACGTTTTGTTACTTAATAACGACAAGAATAGAGATACTCGACGGTAAAAAGGAAACGAAGGTTTTTTTTTTTGCGTTGTATAGTGGTTGTTGGCGGTGAAGTGGCTCCGGGATTTAAGATGAACACTTTTCCTTTAGTTTTTTCTTGTTTGCTCTCGCTCTTTCTCTCTTCCATTCGCATCTTTTTATTCTTTGTGTACTTTAGTTTTTTCCTCTTTCTCTGCCTCCTACGTTGTTGTCGGCTTACGATAAACTTTTTCTTTTATATTATATTGAAGAGTCGCAATCGATGAATGAACGGGATTGATTTTATTTCTGTTGTCGAAGAAATTGAATTTGATACGTAGAAGAATTTTTCCTTTCTTGCGAAATGGACGGTTTAAGGCGATAATCTCGATTTAGGTCTCGCGGATACTACTAGGTCATCATCTTGAAGTTTTGATTAATTGCGACGATAAAAAGGATTGACTGGATCAAGTTTTTCCTCACTACAAGCGAGACGTGATAGTTTGGAAGTATGAATAATGATCAATTCCCGTACATTAATAATGACAAAATTTCTCGCAAAAGAAGAACGCTGATAAGGCGTTATCAGCATCTTCTTGGGCTTAAATAGCTTTTCGTTTCGTAACCGTCGTTCGCCGCATTTATTGTAGTCACGTTTCGTTGTCGAAAGAATAAATAGAATTCGCTTTTTAAAGCTCTTACTTTTTGCATGTCAATTTTAATTTATAAGCACGAATAAGATTGTAGAATCAATTTTTTTTTGCATATCTAATATAAATTTGTTACGATAATTAACCGGGAGGGAGGAAATTGCAATGCTAATCACGTTCCTTTTAACGGTGCTCTTTTTACGTGAAAAGTTTGCTTAAGAAGTCGACTTAACATGTTTTAAGTTAATTAAGTTTATTATGTATAATGTTATCGAGATATGATGATGGCATGTCTGTGTGGTAAAATTTCTTTGGCACGAAAATCTATTTTCTAACGCCAAAAGATCATTGTAAAAGTAATTGCAAATTCCTTGAGCTTCGCTAACAAAAAGAAATTGCCGAACAATAACTGCTACAACCGCCATCGCTTTGCCCTGTTATTGAATTTGCATTTAGAATATAATTAAAAGTTTTATGGGCATATAATAATAATTAGAGCTTAGTAAATTTTGTCACGTATGCCCTATTTAAGAACAGTAATTTAATCCGACATTATAATATTAAACTAACGAACGCGAATTTATCAAATGGATTCTACTTGATGAGATTAAAAATTTTCGATGTTACTACGAGCCAAATCTTAGCACGTTCTTATTGAAACGGTTCCGTTGATAGCTGAAAGTTGAGGACCGGAGTTTCTTGCTTTTTCATGTGCGTAAACCAACTGGAAACTCTTGTTTAACTTGTAGATACTAAGAAACTTTTGAAAATCACGTTCATGTAATAATTTCCTTAATAACTCTAACCGTAATTGATACTTAAACGTTGCGATTTTTTCGCTTATAGACCGTGTTTGCGTTGATTAACTAAACTTAATAATTAACCAGCACGATGATTATTGATTTTCTATCGAACTTTGTTCTCTCGCCCTCTTTATTTATTCTCGCAAACTTTCGAAGTCGGCAAATTTTTTGGCTTCCATCTATTTAATTTGAAACTATTTTCAATTGAATAGCAATTTATTTTCCTCCCCATTCGTTTCGTTTTTCCCGGCTTTCCTCCCTTTGTTCTCAACTCTATTTAACTGGTTTGGAAATCGATGATGATGATGATGAATATTCGTTTTATATATTTGCGTATAAATTCAATGGAGCCATTTTTTTTCCTGTCCCTGGTTACCCGTTGTGGCTGTAACTTTTTTTTAAAGGAATCCTCGCGTTTGGTGCTTTTTTTTTCTGTTCTACGCCGGGATTATTTGTAAAGTCATAAAATACAGAAACAAAAAAAGGATATAGTCGAAGAGGGAAATAAGCATATTTGTTTTTTTTGCCTCTCGTTAAATGAGCCGGGAATATATGTACGCATTGCGACATCCGGTTCCTGATGATATTTATTATTATTTAGGGAAGAGTGAGAGATCCAAAGAGAAAAAATGGACAGGTTTATAACGCACGACGTATCCTCCCAATACGAGTTATAATGCATGTAAAACATCCAAAACGTTGTGACGTTTAATCAGAATCAAGAAAGAATAACAGAAATCCGCTCACTTTTTGGCGAGCTTTTTATCAGATTTTTACACACTTCGTTGTGGAGGGATTTACCATCTACAACCATAACCGAAGGAGAAAAAATGAATAACAAAACGGAATTGAAGTGCGAAACTTTCCTTTTTTGTTTACTGTTGCCTCTTATTTCTTTTATCGAACAAAGTTCTGAACCGTTCGGTTCAGTTATCACCCGTAAAGAAAAAAGCGTTTCAGTGTGGTTCTGATTTTTTTTAAGTACCACCCCAACACGATGTTCTCAATGAATAGATTGGGGCCAATCTTTCTTTTACTTCTTCGTGCCATTTTATTTCTTCTCTTCTTTTAACCCGCCTCCACACCTCATGTAGCATTTTTTCTCGCCGATAACGTATCGATTTTCAACGTTCCTTTTCATTCATTGCAACAAATCTTGGCTTCTCTTTTAAATTTTAATTCATCTTGCCCTTGGCGGTGGCGCATCCACCATATCCAGATGTAGTAGATTTTGCTTTAATTCAACTTCAATTTGATGCAAAAAGTGTGTGTAATTTTTCAAAAAATTAATTTCGTTTTTAATAACACCGTATGTAAAAAAAAAATCAGTTTCTGACAGCAGTCGATTGCGTTGGACTGTTTCAATTCTTCTCGCCGTCTAATCTAACTCCATAATGACTAATGATTTAATTTGAAACAGTTTGCTGTTAGATTAATGCCCTATCAACAGATTAAAATCTGCTTAAGTACAGGAACAACAACGGCAACGATTACACGGCATAAGAATAGGTTTAGAATTTAAATTCAATTTATCGTAACATTAACTGCACATGTAATACGTTACATTTAATTTAACTAACAACAATATGGGGAAACTTAATTAATCGTCTACTGCTGCGAAAGTAAATAATTAATTAATTGCGCTGAAAGTAATCTGTTTGCTGAAAAGTGAAGGAACGACCGGCGGGATTTCTTCATTTATGTATTTGTTTCGCTGAAATGGCCGAGAGATATTGTTATTAAAGGCACGCTGCGAATAAAATTGCGAACCAAAGGGAAATAATGTACGTGATTAGAATGTGGGCACATCCGACGGTTGTTTCTCATTCAGTTAAGTAGGGAATTGCAATAAATTGTTCCCGTTCCCAGAGAATATGCAAATTTTTTATCCTTTGCAATCTTTGCAATTTTTGGTATCTTTTATCTTGGTTTTACACAAACTGACATAGACTGAAATGGTAACAATTTGTATGTAGGTATTCTTTAACAACATCAAACAATTTCATGAAAAAAGGACCTTTGATGCCAACCGTTGTTTTCTCCAAACGTACAGGTAGAACAAAAAAAAACTTGTTAATAACATTTGAATAATGAATTCGATTTTTTATCAATGAATTGTCGCAACGGACAATAGTCCGCACAAAAGACACAAATAGCTTTTATAAATGGGAGAATTACCACAAAATCAATAGATTAACATTCCGTATTACGCCATCAAGGATACTATTTCCTTTCGAATAAGCGTTCTATTTATTTTGTATCTCCGAACGGTTTTGTTGATAGGAGGGCAATTATAGTGTAATTTTGGGTCGAAAATACTTACATTAGCGTACAAATAAAGAAGACCAAAAAACGAAAGCACATTTTCGATAATCCCATTGCGAATCGACCGCACTACATTAAATAAATACCAATTTATGTTCCTGAAAAGTAGCATGGAGATAAACAAGTTTAATTGCTCGGAATAACTGGCGAATCTAGGAAAGATGAGATTAACTAGGTTATGCTCAAAATTTTCCTAACATAAAGCGACCGCACACGAGCGAACCCATCCGCATCCCAAGACATATTGCCTTCAATTATCCAAGAAGAAGGATCGTTATTATCAGAAACTAATTGCCTCGAAGATAAACGTTCGGTGTATCTTTGATCTTCGAATAATCCAGTTGTAGATTAACTTTAAACGTAATCATCATCAACGTTATTATTTAGTTTCAATCAACTCGATATTCGCCAAAGTGCCTCGGGCCGTTTTAAAGATATTCTATTTTATGTTGAGGGAGGAGAAAAAGAGCTACAAGGCAGTTCGAGTCAGTATGCTCGCAATAATTTGCAACGTAACATGAAAAGTTCTTCGACTATTCTTGCATTCGAATTAAAAAGAAATTAATTACAAACCAACAGGATGAATTTAATTTCTAATTCCATTAAAAGGGCCGTAAATTATATTTGCTAAAAGCAGAGCTGAAAGATGGGGGGCAAATAAATGCAACGGATTAAAGGTAAAAGTTATTATTTTAAATGGTAAACTTCCGCCAGTTGTAAACGATTTTCCAAATGCTTATCCGTTCCGGTTATTATTTTTTGTGCCGTTTCGCCCCGAGGATGAAAGTGATAATGAACGGCAAAGAAGGGCTTCGTTTAAACATGCAGGAAACCATAAAAAGCAATTCTTCTTCATTTGATATTAACAAACAAAAAGCGAAGCAAACAATGGTAACATTTAAATATAATTAGTAATCGTTGGAAGAAATGGAACAAACCGTTGCCATTTTAAAAATTGCGAAGGAAGTACTTCTTTATAAACAGGAGAGGAAAAGAGAAAAATATAATTACTTCCGATCATGCCACGCAATCCTAATGATGATAAGGCGAAGAGAATAAAAGAAAAGATATTTTTGTGTAGGGTTTCCTTTACATTTGTAACGTCGCAAGAATAAATGCAGATTTATAATACCTTTGTCGATTCGTGATTAACTGGAGGCTATAGTCAGCAACGACAAGCGTACACAACTAAATTAATTAATTCTTAATGCGTATATTTAAAATACAGTATCAAATGAAAAAAGAAATCGTGAATATACTTCGGGAAAAATGAAAATTCACTTTTTTACTTTTCTGTCATCATCACTTGAAATTACACGATGATAACAAATACAATTCGTATTTATCATCTCTGTGATACTAATTTACGTTTCATGAATATAAATTTCACTTTCGGTTAATATCGTCACCCTGCCATGTTTAAATTTGCCTCTGAATAATATTATGGCTTTTTTGCCCCTTGACTGGCTTGTATATACTTATATATATATTTCGCGGACAGAATACCAATGAACCAACGCAAAATATATATAAGGAACGAACGTCTGGAAACGCAAAAGACGGTGTAGTCGATGATCCTCGATGTATTAACAAATCGACAAATTAGCGATACGTGTTTGATTGCCCGGCGCATCCACCAAAATACGCTGATATTCATAGCGAGCTAAATTCGATCGAATCATTAAGCTGTTGATAATTAAATAAGCCGTTTGGTAACGAGAACTTTTTTATGTAAATGTTTGTTTATAAAAGAGAGGAAAAAAATGTAAATAAAAATCGAAAAGAATTTGCAAATAATATTGCTCGTGACAAATCTGCATTGCAGCAGTTATGATGAAAAAAAAAGAACTGTTTTTTGGTATACTTCCAACTCGCAGTTGGCAGAAAATGTGAAAAATAAGCGAGAGCGTGGAGACAAAGATGAAAATGAAAAAGATGTTTTCGATTTTGAAATAATAATGTTTTTTTTGTTGCTAATAATGTTTTATCTTCTATTTTGCAGTATGTGGTGATATACATGGTCAGTTTTACGATCTTATGAAATTATTTGAAGTAGGAGGACCACCCTCTAGTACAAAATACCTTTTTCTCGGTGATTATGTTGATAGAGGATATTTTAGTATAGAGGTAAGTTTATTGAATAATTGACAATTACCGATTTCGTTTTAATAACATTTTAATTATATTTTCAGTGTGTACTATATCTATGGGCACTTAAATTATGTTATCCGACAACATTGTTCCTCCTTCGTGGTAACCACGAGTGCCGCCATCTAACAGAATACTTCACATTTAAACAAGAATGTAAGTAATAATTTCTCCTTTGAACTTTCATAATTAGACCGATACGCCCTACACAAAAATAGTAGCAATTGTTTCGTTAATTTGCGCTATTGTTATCAGATTTAAATTGCCGATTCTTCTAACACCCACCAGGTTTTCATTAGTTGAGATCATTGTTTTATTGTTATACCATTGAATGCATTTCCAGTCGAATGGATTGAGGAAGTTGTGGCGGAGCGAAAAGGCTTAATCAAAACTGACACGTATTACACTATTTAGGCTTAATTTTTTCCCATTTTTCCTTTTCGACAGTTTCACCTTTCTCTCGCCTATTCCATCCAATACCGAACTTTATTTTTAGACTTTGAGAAACTACTAATTTGTGGTTTTCCTCTCACTCCCCCGTTTCTACGTTTCTTTTTCCTTCCACACGCAAAATCCCAATTTATTTTTATTATATTTATCGTCAGTTTAATTTACTGATTTATATTTATTTGAGTGTCCGTCAACGATGAAAAAGAAATTGTTATAAAGAGAAAACAAGAGTTTCTCGACTCGGTTTTTTCTTTCTTATTTGTCAGAAATATCCAAACGGAAGTAGCAGATAATTGTAACGTTTGCTAATTCTTATAATTAGCTCGCGATGATTCTTTTCCTTGTTTTTTGTTTTCTGCAAAAATTCTAACTGAACCGCTTCCAAAATAAATAAATCTATTTCAACGTATTATTAATATACTTCGCTGCTCTATCTCTCTTCCGTTTATGAAGGATGATACCCCATCAATTCTCGAACGATTTCAAAGAGGCGAACACTTCTGAAATCGAATGCGTACACGTCGAATTAAGATCGTCCAAGCATACGATTCTTATTTTTCCCACATTTTCGATATTCTAGTTAAAACCACCTGTTGGTGGGTTTGTTGCTTGCTACATGTCGTTTGATCGCTTGGTTGGTTTGCTCAGTTTGAGTGCACCTACCCACCGCAAATTTATTGTCTATGACATTTATGTGCGAGCAAAATGTGTCAAATCGTAATATTGTACTAAAGGCCATTTCGTACCATCGCCTCTGCCGTCATTAACATCGTTATTATTGCTTCTTCACCCGTATAAATGATCTTCATTGAAAATTCCTATTAGGGCGTCGTATTATACGCTTTAATCAACTGAAATTACTTTTATCAATCAGCGCATAGATTCAAATTTGATTATTACATTGGGTCGAGCCTTCCCAATTAATCGATTAGAATTTTATTATAATACTACACAGATGCAATCTAATTAATCAATTTCCATTTTAATAGCAATACTTTAGCATTACGGTCGCGGTGACCCAGTTTAATTTAATCTTTCAGAATAATTGCACATCCAACGTATTACATCCTTGGACCAATCTTCATTTTCCACGATCACGTTTTATAAGGGGCTTTAATGCAGCCGCGAGCGTTCTGATTACCCTAATTTAATCCTTTTTTCCATCCTACAAATCCATCATAACATTTGCAGGGACGTATAAAAAATAAAAGCATCCTTTAAATAATTTAGTTCATCGTGCACGTGTAGTTTAATAGTTAATTACATTTTAAAATTGATTCGCACGGTAGTTGAACTTCAATTTGCAATTTTTAGCGATATACCTTAACGTTACTTTCCTAATTGCCATTATAAAACCGGTATTTTATTTCTCGAAACCGGTTTAAAACTATCTTTCATGACGCCGTATAACGAATGTTTCGGGATCAAAAATCGTAGACGTAAAGATTTCGGCGATTAAACGTCGCGCATCGATTAAAATTGCAAGCCGTTTAATTTAAGGCAAAAAAAATGAGCAAATTTATTGTTGTAACGAATTAAAATGTCTTTCTGCATCATATAATTGAGAGATGCAGAGGGCTGTTAATGTACGCATCATATAATCTGGCTCGATTCTAATGAATTTACGTTGGAACTGGTTGGTATCTGAATTAATCCTCGTCCAATGATAGTTCTTCTTCTGCCCCAACAATGTAACATTGTTATGATCCTGCATACCTCCCATAAATTTGTTCGTCCCCGTTTCTTTCGCTCGTTTTCCTCTATCCAGCCAGTTTTTTTAGGGTCTTCTCGCGATTTCCATGCGAAATGCGTTTGCGCCGTTTTTTTTTAGGCAGTTTATTGACCCCCTCGGAAAAATAGAAGCAAAAGAAAATCATTTGCAAAACGAGCACTAAAAAAAGAACTTTTTTTTTGCACGTTTTTACTATTCGTATGAAAATATTATTAACTACTACGCTATAGGTTTACAATTGTTAAATTAATTATTGCGTGCCATTATGTGATTATTACACGTTATATATTTTTTCGAATAATATTCTAGAAATATTATGTACACACAATATAATTATTCATTATCAACAATCCAAAACGATAAATTTCAAGTGTAAGGGAATGAAAAGAAATAAAGGATTTTCTTTTGTTGCTGTTGTGCTATAATTAAAAAATATTGTGAATTACTTCATTCCTTTCCTTCTTCTTTGTACTTGAGGTACCTTCTTTTTCAACGTCACACACGTACATCAAGCGGAAAAGAAAAGAGAAAACCCGACCTTTTTGAATTACATGCACGAAATATCACGTGCTTTTTGTATTGAAAAGGATTGCGAAGGATTGTTTCTACCTTTCTCTTGTACGTGTTATTGTGGTTGACAATCAAAAGATTTTGCACTTGGATAACGATATCGAAACCCTTTCTACTTTCAACTCATGAAACCACCTTGAAAAAGGTGTTAAAATAATTCTTTTTTGTAGTGTTTAAAGTACAGACTACGATCGCGAATTAAGAAAGAAAAATTAAAAGCAGACAAAAAAGTTTCTGCAATTATTTAAACCTCTCTCGTTGATTAAAACTTTGATATAACATTTCTTACTTACGCATCCAAAAAAATGGAAGGTATTCGAAAAATATTTGTGTCACAATCTCCTCTGTGGAATATTAAATTTGCAACACAGACAAATAATGCAAATGGAGAAGCTATTATTCTTGAAAATACATATATAAAATACATCATTCAAATGTAGTCTATTCCCTTAAAGATTATTTTCTTGTATTTTTTTTGCTTCTGCTGATGCTTTCGTGTTTTCGATGATGCTTAAAGAAATGGCGCAAAGAGACAAGATGATGTGTTTCTATTTCTAGCGAAATAATGGAAAGTAAGAACAAATGTAGGAAAAGCGAATTTGTTACTTGTTTTATCTCTTATGCTAGTCATAAAGAAGCAAGTAAAGGAGTCCTGACACTTTTTTATAATAATACCAATAAAGAATAATATTTATTTCGAATGTTTCTGTTTTCTTTGCCATTCTTACTCAAGAACATAATATTTGGTTTTATTTTTATTTTGTTTTTGAGAGAGAGAGAGATTGAGCATCTTTTCGCAAAAATAAACAAGAAAATTTGTTATTAAATCGTTTTCCAAATGGTAGTTTCTGTAATAAATAAACAAATGTTTTTGCTATTTGTGAAAATACAGAAGTTTTTGCAATGTTTGCATTCCTCACGGTACGTTGACGGTTCAATTGAAAAATGAAAAAATTAATTTATTTCATTTGCTAACAATAACGATAAAAGCAGAATGGCTGAAACTGTTGAAACAGTATAAATGTAATTAATTTGTCCAAATACGAGACGTAGCAATTAGTAACTGTTTTAATTACTATGTAAATTCATCAACGCGAATCTTGTTAGTTGCTTATAAGTGATAAAAATTTTGAAAAATTAAATTGCACTTTATGGTGGATGCGCCACGTATTTCTGTCCCTCTGCTATTACGCCTTGATATCTGAAGGTCCTTTTGTTTGGTAGAAGGTTAAACCGCTTCACAGCAAGAATTTGTCTGAAAGGTATTCAAAGGAACCAAATCATCGTAATGGAGGTAGACTAAAAAGTGTGCTATCCTTTGCGGAAAAGAAATATTCAAAAGGCCATTGAAAACTAATGGAATTTGCAAAAGGAATGGAAGAAGGAGTAGAAAACGATGCTTACCCTTAGAAGCGAGTTCTAGTGATTGTTATAAGGGTCAGAGAACAGTTCTCTGAGGGCTGGGTGAGAAATCTTAAAAGGATTATTCGCATATTTCGGAGGCCCTTGCGTAGTTTACACAACAGTTGGTTCCTTGCTTGGTATTTCTTGCTTGCGTTTTACATCCAATTTTTTATATTGTCTCACATCAACTTCCATTTGAATTGGTCGTAATCGAGAAATAATTTCCGTATAATGAATTTATTGCCATCCCTTATTGCCATATGATAACGTGATCTCCGCTTAGAACGAATTCGTATCATAATCATAAACGAAAAGCTCGGGTCCAAGCCCCAAAAAAGTAAATAATTTTCTTCCATATGCTACCTCTAAAAACTTTTCGTCTATTAAATCTCTTTAGGGGGTTTATGAAACATCGGACATAATTTCTAGTTAAAGTGGAGTTGGTGGAAGGAAGGAAGGATGGCAGGGAAAGAAGAAGTTTTTCTGTGCGTTCTGTGCGGAATACATATAAATAATCGTAAATTACATTATGAATAAGACAGAAAGTTCGTCTTGTTAGTTATTAAAGAGAGTGAAAGATGAAGTCGTGGCAGTTATGATGATAGAAGACGAAGGGAAATGCTTGTAAATGAAATTTAAAAAACTGCTGCAATCACAAAGTCCGAAGAATGACGTCTCTTTGCGGAGTTTAATTTATTTTTGTTGTTCTATCCTCATCGTTTATTTCGTGATAGAAGGAAAAAAACGACATTTATTTTGTACCTGCAAAAATTGCAAATAAATTTAAAGAAATTGATATATCTTTATTTATATAAGAGGAATTTCCCCAGAGGTATATTTTCTAGTTACTTCCATTTATTATTAATTTTTTGCTACGTCTACTTCTTTTCCTAGGCCAAAACGCTACCGGAAGTGTATTAAACGTAGTTGCTTCATCTCTCTTTTTGCCCTTCTTTACGTATGAAAGGTAGTCGTGTACCTTGCAGTATTTGCATGATTTTCCGTCCAAGTAATATCTAAATGCGAAAAATTTTATTATTGCATGATGACGTTCTTTCATTAAATACAAGTAGGAAATTTTCCGACGCGCCGAGGGAAATGGGACTATTTTTCCATTTTCGGATAAATGTACATTCAATAAATTCTTTCTCTTCGTATAAATACGCGCTTTATATGAAGATTAATGTGATGCCAAAGCTTTTCATTCGCATTTCGCATGCAAATTGTTCGATTTTTTTTTTACTTTGCCGCTTCCAAATGTATTTTATTTCCTATGTTTTATCATCCGTACATCCTATGAACAAATTGATTTCTTTTTCGCCGGAGATGTTTCATTAATACCATTTTAGGACGAGATAAAAGAATTTGTTGCAAAACGTTACGTTTTACGTTTAAACAAAATTCCTAACATTCCCTGGAGAACAGATAGAAATTATCATCCCATTTTTTTCCCTCTATCTTTTTTGGTTAATTTTTTCTTCTTGGTTTCGTTTTATTTCACCCGCGAGATAGCTTCGAAGGCAGTTGATCTGTTTACGAATCGTTCGTGTGTTTGATTCGGTTGGAAAGGGCGCTTCATTCTTATATTTCCAATTTCGCGAGTATCGTCTTTAATAAAAATCAAACGGTTTTCTCTATATCGATGCTCTGGCCGTTTTCGCGTTTTAAATTATTATCATAACGAATTTGAATTTAAATTAAAAGTTTTTGCATCAAAGAGATGTGGCATAAATGTCCTTAATAACATATTTTATTATCGAATAAAGGACGAGACATAATCGTGCATGCACGCCGTGATACATAAACAGTTTTCTCATTTAAACTGGTAACGATCTGCACAAGGGAAGACAATATATCCTTGTTATTATTAATATTAGGTGGCACATCAACTGGTTTCTTCGACATATTATATCTCTTCGCTAGTTGTCGTAGCATTTTTAGACGACGGAGTACATATACGTAAATGCTCTTTTATGACCACGGATACGCAATAAAAGTTGCATACAACAATATCCCACGTTCATTGTCGCTTTTGAGCATTAAGGTTCATTTTTTTTATAACCCGCACGTGTCAGATTGCAAGTAATTGGTTCGAAAGGAAGCGGCAAACTATAAAAAGCAAAAAAAAAGATGCGTGCAAAATGCTTTTCGTAAATTAGCAAGCGGGATATCCGAAAATGAGTAGTTGAAAGTGCGAAATCAACATTAACTAAATTACGTTTATTTCTTTTCCAACCACCTTTTCTTCTTTTCTAATTAATTTCGGTTTCTTCCGTGTGTCCCCATCCCTTGACTTTTTAATCTTTCTATTTGTTTGCTTCGCTCTGCCATCCTTCGTATGCGTCCAATTAAACGCCTAACCCTCTGCCTTCAATTTATTTAATTTGCTATGGAGAGTGTTTTCTGGCTTTTCTTCGGCAGACTCTTACTTTATTTGTTTCTCTCTCTCGCTCTATTCTTTTCTTTCCCTTTATTCCTTCTCGCTGGTTTTCTTATTCTTCCACGGTTGTTCCATCCTTTCTTTCCATCGTTTCGAATTGTTGAATTATCTTTAATCACTGTTCCTATAGTACTCCTTTATTCGACGCAACAACAAAAGAGATCGCGGCGCGTTTGATGTCGAAAACCTGTTATCTCCAAAATCCCATCTAAATCTTCCAAACACTTTATCCGTATTAATCGTATGCGGGATCCATCCATCCGAATGGATGTAGTTTTAAGTCCTTGCAAACTTGTAGCCGAACCGATAAACCATTAATAATCCATACATTCGCACATTACAATTCCGTTATTCCAGCTTACTTAAATGCAACCAGCCGCACTTAATAAACGCGCACACGCTACGATTGTATAAGTTTAATTACATTCGATTACGTGCTCGGAAATTAGATGGCAATCAGATTGCAATTTATTTATCGAAAATAGAGATATTAATTGATAACATTCCGAGCTTCCGAATCAATTTTTTACTTAACGAGAACCATTAATTTGCAGGTAAAATAAAATATTCAGAGCGAGTGTACGACGCGTGCATGGACGCCTTCGACTGCCTGCCTTTAGCCGCACTCATGAACCAACAGTTCCTCTGCGTGCACGGAGGACTATCGCCAGAGATTCACAATTTAGATGACATTCGAAAGGTAAGTTTCGCCGCAAGTTTCGTTATTCTCTTAGATAGAGCTAGCGATAGGAAGTAGATTGACGCTTTAATTAATTTCGAGCGGTGGTAACAAACTGTTTCGCTAAATTTCAAGATAGTTTATTTTGAGGTTTCCTCTGCAGATCAAAAGTCCGCGTCTTTCGAGTTTCTTTTACACGTTTATTGAATTACGAGATGCACAGAAAAATAATTTAATTAAGCGGAATTGCGGAATGTAGTTTGCGGAAGAAACGAAATTTTAACAACATTTTTCTTGTATTAAAATTACTTTCGCCACGCTCGCGTTTCATCTTCAGCAATTTCGCTGCTTATTGCGAATTTCTCTTCGAATAATGGACGGAATGTTTTCTGCAAGAAGCTTGAATTTGTCTGCGGATTCGCATTATGAAAGTAATTCTCTTTAATGTTAAAACTGTGTACAGAAACATGTAACGTTCAACGCGGGGAATATGAGTGAGTGAGGGGTTGGAAGGAAAAAAGAAGGGCACGTCAATGTTTTACGGTCTGTCACACGTTTTTATACATTAGAGCCGCACGAGTTTGTGTTACCGGAAGCTCTTCCGGTTCAACGCCTGCTGTGCAACTATCCTGCCATTGTTTGCGCCCATTCTATTTTTTCGTTTTGCCAGGAATCTAACGCAACGTCTCTCATTTCGCACCACGCGTTCCACGTACTCCGCTCTAATATAATAAACATAATTCAATTTCCATTCGATTGGTAAGAGACTTCCATAAATCATTTGCAGACAATCAATCGATTATCGTCTGCAAAAGGGTAAGGGAAATAGATCTCTGTTTCGTTCCAATTTGGGTAGGTGAAACGCATCCTTTTGATACATGTTAAATAATTCAGTCCATTTTCCACTTCTTTTTGAGTGAGCACATTATTTCGTGGCGGATTTATCTTTTATTGTATATGAATAATTCAGAGTTGGACATTAATAAACATCTCGAGGAGGAAGAAGCCGTTGACATACTGTAAATAAGACGAATGCTGCATACGTTTCGAATAATAATAAACCAATTGTAAAAGCGGTACAAAAGATAATTGATGCGAAGGAACGCCAAGATTGTCGTACCGTGTAAGATTTTCATCATTCGAATTGAACGTAAGATCGTTTTCGTTTATATCCTTCTTCTATCTTCTCCTATTATTCTTCATCGAATGAATTTAAATCTTTACGGTATTTATTGAAGTAGAAGACGAAAGAAAACCTTTTTTTCTGTCGCTTTGCGTTGACACGAATAGAAGCGGCGGGATAAGATAAAGGGAACGTCTGCGAAACGAGCTAAGAACTTGGTACGAAAGGTACAATTTATATTTTATAAGATGTTGTTGGATTCCTATCTCATTCGGCTCTCTGTGTACGTGTATCGTTACGGGGAAAATCTTGAAATATTCAGTAACTCTCTTCGTCCAAAAAAAAGGAAGAAAGCGTAGAAATAAAGAAACCCATATACAGAACGTATATATATTTCTCGAAATCGTTCTCTCCTATTTTCTGCTTGCCTTTTCTATTTATATTGTTGCTACTTTCCCCGCTAGAAATGATACAATTTTCATCTTTTGCCAGCAACAACAATTTTGTTTCGGCACTTTTCTCTCACTCTCCCTTTTTCTTCGTGCTGATTTTATTGCTGAAAATGTGAGTGACTTTTCTCGCGCCATCTCTTTTTCTATATGCGTTTATGTGCGGTTTATTCTGTTAGGAAATCGATATATTTAAATTTACAACAACTACTGCCATTATTTTATTTTCTACATTGTTTTCGTTTCTCTGTGATTCGAAATAGTGTGTGCACATACATACAACTGACTGTTGTGCGATGGTAATCATCATTGCAGTCGTTGGAAATGGAATGCTTTCACGTCGTTGTTGTAGATTTTCAAATTTTATAGTTTTACTCACTTTTTTGCTGCGGGCAAGAGGAATAAAGAAGATGGAAAATTCAGTAAATGTTAAAAAAAGAAACGAGTTGGAAAAAGTCAATTTACAAAAAGTACATTTACATTCCAAATGCTGCCATTAAATTATTCCACTTAATTTTTGTTGTTACTGTTATTAGGTACTTTATGAAACCATTTGTTATTGCTTTAGTAGGGGCATTAAAATTGTTGTTAGATTAAAAATTGGTTTTAGTAAAAGGAGAACCATTTGGTTTAATGTCTATTGGGTTAGTAACGTAAATTTATGTCAACTACGTGTATAAGACGGAGTTAAGGAAGTTTCTTAAATCCGCAAGAAAATTTAAAGAGAATGCAGACAAGTTTCTTACATAAACGCGGCAAAAGTCGAAGCAGTCTCTCTTTTTGCGACAGAGAAACTTGCGAGAGTAGGTACATAGTTTTGTGTAAATTGCTTTTCTCGAGCACGGAGGACAACAAAGAATATCATTTGCAACGTTATAAGCTCTCTTATGCAATTTCTATCGGCTTGGTTTCGAAGGGGAGAAATTACAATCGATCTCTTTGCCCAAAATGTAATCCAAGTGGATTGATGTGGAAGTCTTATTTTATAGAAAAAAGAAAGACTTTTTAATACAAAACCGAAAGTATAATTGAACTCTGAATTGAATTCTGAATCCCGTATCCAGTTTCTATAACGAATGAAAAGGAAACGATTTTTTTCCTCGACAATTGTGCGTGCCTTCGTTGAGAAGGAAATTTTGTATCAATACGATTTAAAAGAAGAGGTAAAGGAAAATGTGCGGTTTAATATAAAAATCTTCAAATTCCTTTTCGATATATACTTAGTTCTCTTTTCATGCGGCGAAAGAGAAGGAAAGCGAAAAGAACTGATTAAATTCCTTTGCCTTTGCTATCGAACAAGTTTGACTTATGCATATGAATAAGGGCCGCAATGAAACTCTAACATATGATGAATATTTAAGGGTCACGATAAGAAGTATTGCGTAAAATAGTTTATTGTGACTCTTTTGTGCAGAAACTAATAAACGAATCATAAATATTTATTATGATCCCCAAACTGATCAAGGGTAATGAAAAAAATGTAATAACATTAGTTTTTGTTTTAATTAGGAAACGATTGGTTCCAATTATCTTATCAAACAAGAAAAAATCGTTTCGCAAACTGTCACTACCAAAATTAGTTTTCTTCTTCATCTCATATCGATTCTGCGGAAGACTTTAATGAGTTATTCGCCTGTGAAATGACTAATTGATCGTTTCAAGATCGTTTCTATACTTCCCTCTTTTCTGAAAATAACCTATTCCAGCAACCGATCGAGGTGTGTTCTTTAAACGTCCTTCCCTTTAGATCGCCGTAAATCAGTTTAGATAGAAGATTTGCTAGATGCGATGGCTTATTTGAATAAATTTCAAGGTATCGGATAGCAATTTTCCTGGATACTTTCTACCGGATGACGTTTTATAGGCAGTAATTTATATCGTATTAAATGATGAACGATCTCCAATTCGGTGTACGTATTTTTTCCCCTTTTCTCTCTCCTTATCACATCATAATTGATTTGTTAAAATGGCAAACGATGATAATAATGCGCGTGGATTATTTATTATTCCGCACACAATGAAAGACAATAAAGTATGTGCAGAAAGTTATAAACTAGCTTTACACGTGTATTTGTTAACAAACAAGATCTGTTGCTTTCCCTAGTCACGTAATCCTTAACGGAGGAATATATATTTTTATATACACTACGACTAGGCTATCAACCACCATATGCGAATGAAAAATATACATACACACGCCGTGCCGAAAACTTATTCGACCTTCCTGATGATGATAAAAGGATCTTTGCGTATTAGAATGAAAACGGGTTCGTGTGTGTACGTGTACCGTTAGTCCGTGTACCCGGTGTTCGTCTAACGGAGATGAATAGCGAAAGAAAGAAAAGATGCAAAAGGAAAATCATACGCAGAGTATAGAAAAGGGATCCCTTTTATTCCTTTCAACGAAAGTCCTTGGAGAAGATCGATATTTGATACCTTGCGCGACCTCTACTCCTTCAAATGCTACTACTACAAGCTTTTTCTTACCTATAATAAAACGTTAAATCCTCAACATGTATAAATCTTTAGACGGAGTTTACCTTCGCAAGGGAAAAGGGAAAAAGGAAAAATTATGTGGGAATAAGCGTTTTTCACTGACGATTCGGAGGGACAACGAAATGGGAATTATAATCTTACAAAAGCAGCGAGATCGTTATAACATATTTAACAACGCAAACATTGTCCGTTGGAGTAGCTTTTTCCGTCCACGCAATTAATTAAACGCAAACGAACACGGTGTTCGTCTTGTGTATCTCGCTTGAAAAATTGCTTCGGATAGAATTTCTTGCGTTAAATTTATTTCACGTGCGAAAGATGGCAAAATGAAAAATAAAGAAAGAGAGAGAGAAGCGGCACCGAAAACAGGAAAAGCATTTAATATAGGAACCTAATGAAACTTGAGACAATCTAATATAAATAAGACGGAACGTTAATAATAATAACGTTAGGCAGGGTTGGTTGAAAATAAGAAGCAAAACTGCTCGAAGAAGAAAAAAATGTTTCGGCCGTACATTTATAAAGGAAGTTACATAGAAGGGCGGGAAAAAAGCGATCGTAAAATGGGAAAGGTAAGAGAACGTCACCTTAGTAATTTTTTCCCTCTCGCTTAAAGTTTCGGTGTGAGTTTTGAATGTGCCACGCCACATACAAGTTTTATAATAAAGTAAGGTAATATGAGAGAATGATTTACAGTCGACAAATTTCTTCGACGTAACTCAATCCTTATATTATTTCATTTTCCCGTTCTGGTCCTTTGCGAACGGGGAAAAAATAAAAAGAATCTAATCGAGATACAAAGCCCAGATAAGGATTTAATTTAACTTAGCGTTTTCCTCTTTTCCCATTCTTACCCTCTTCCTTCCTAATCGATTTTTATTTAATTTCGTTCCATATGAACCGACAAAGAGCATGCATGTAAGATTGTTAATTAAAGACCGTAGAGAGGCGAAGTTTTAGATTAACGAATGAGAACGTAAGGTAAAAGAACTAATTTTCTCCAAAAATGATAAATATTCGTAACTTTTTTATTCCTCACTCACTAACGACAAGCTGTTATTGATTAAAGCTTCAAGCGCTTGCCATTTGTGACCAGATAAAAATATATGTATAAGGCAATTACGAGTTTGTTTTAATAACGGCGAAGGATTACGAGACGTTTATTACATTTTCTTGTTGGCGCCGAAACATATTTCGAAGTCGTAATTTATTCGTCCGAATTCGTTCGTGAAACTTCCATGGAGCTTTTCGATTGATCTAAAAACTTTAATTAGCGAGATTGTCTGTAATTAATTATAATTTGAACGCGATGTTGCGTTCGTGTATAACGTAATCTGCAATTAAACAACCGTTTACCAAACAAAACTCTTGCGTTGCACAATTTTGTGCAGGTACAAGCAGTTCCCTTTGGTAGCGTTGTTATAAACCGCATCCCGTGTACGGGCGAAACGTATCCGGCACCATTACGAAATTTCAATCTATTCACGTTCAACATTATCTTGGATTATCTACTTAAACGTCTACGTATATCATTCATTACTATCATTGTTGCTGGTGCCGTTGTTGTCGTTGCTGCGAAGTTCCATTACGAATCCTTCATATTTTACAATTACAATAAACGTCTGCATTACCATCAACGCACATAAATTACGTTTAATAAAGAGGTTTAACACCGGGAGAGGATCAATATGGTACGAACCGCGTTGTTTTCCTTTTTTGCTCAAATAGATAGCCAGATAGGGCGCGATAGGGAGAGCGAGGGAAATGCGTCTTGTTTACTAGTTTACCTGTTTGTTTTGTTACAGTTAGACAGATTTAAGGAACCTCCGGCTTTCGGTCCAATGTGTGATTTACTATGGTCGGATCCATTAGAAGATTTTGGAAACGAAAGCAATGCCGAACATTTTTCACATAATTCTGTGAGAGGTTGCTCATATTTTTACAGGTAATATAATGCGCGGCGCGTTGCACGTTTATTAATTAATTCTGAAAAAGAAAATCTTTGTGTGGAAAACGATAAAGAAATTTAATTTTGTCCCTTCGTGATGATGTAGCTATGCAGCCTGCTGTGACTTCCTACAAAGTAATAGCCTTCTATCGATAATTAGAGCGCACGAAGCACAAGATGCCGGGTAAGTCGTATTTATCAATTTCTTTTTCCGTTCATCTTTTTACGGCTTTCTATTATTTCGTGTTGCTGATCGATTGCCATTAACGAATTAAAGTATTTTGAAGCGACTTACGTAGAAAAGTTATGCGTTAAAAGTGCATGTAAGTAGAGTAACAATGAACGAGAAACTTAGGCAATGTATCAAGGTGGCAATTTTCTTAGGTTTACGCTGTTACGTAATACATCTGTCTTTATAATGCCTTCGGGTACGGTTTGTTATCGTTTAATCACTCCGATGTTGTTGTACTTTTTTGGCGGTACGAACTAGGAAGGAGAGAGAAAAGAAAGGTGATAATGTTCGAAAAGTTATGGCGAATTAAAAACTAGGGGACGCATAAAGTTTTTCGCGAAAGACGTACGACTAAAAGAGACGCCGGGCAGAGAACACGTTTCCTTAAACCGAAACGATAAATTTTTAAGTTGTTTCTATTTTGCAAATGGCTTTTAACTAAACTAACCAAACCGCCATCTGCGCACATTTAAACGTTACTCCGAGAAAATTTACACTTTTGAAAGTTTTTCTGTCGAATTACATAACGATTGCGCAGAGAAAAATTAATTAGAATTTAATTAAATTTGAATCCTTTGTCCGTTTTCTTTTGTAAGTACATTACATTTTTCATAATGAAAACACGTACCTTTGCAATGATATAAAGGAAATTAGCAAGGCGAAAAGGGATTTTACGCTGAAACAACAATCGTTTGGAGGAACTGCCAACGCCAACAAAAAATTACCCTCCATAACGCGTGTTTTCGTATCGAACATTATGGTAATTTCAAAGGAACGAATAAAATAAAACGAGCCGAATGCAAATAATGTTTGTATTATTATCATCTTTATTAATAATAATAACAGCATAGCATATCAAAACAATAACTGAACGAGAGTTGGAAAAGTGGCGAGAACAACTTTTCTTTTGTACATATAACCGCCACTCGTAAAACTTTGGTAGTTTTCTTTTAACAAGACTGTGTCTTTTCACTCTTTAATTCTTTTCTTAGACAACTCCTTTTATGTTTTCTAATTGTTCTAACTGTCCGCGACATATCTTTATGTACGTCCTGAAAAAGTTAATAAGCTGAAAGAAGAGAAAAGACAAAACCAGATGGCAAAGGAAATAGATATTTCCCAACAGTTTTCGCGAAATTATTTGCTTATATTGGCGTTGAACGAATGTTTCATCGATGAAGATAAAAAATATAAAGACGAAAGTATTAGTTTTACCTGTGTCTCTACCTGTATTTCTTTTTCTATCTAAACAAATTCAAAATGAATTAATGGAAGGAGACGAAATATGCGAAAATGATTATTAATTGTAAACAGAACCGTATCAGAGAACCAATTAATATTTATAAGTTAAGTAAATCAGTTAATTAATATTAAAGCCCGGCAATGGTGTAAATTAATTTACAGTTTTTCCTTTGTAGCGAGCGTAATTTGCGAATAAATGGAGAGGATTCAATTAAAAGTGAACATGTTTTTCGTACATTTCGCAAATTGCGAAAATATGCCCAAAAGGATATTTTATTTCAAACGAAAATGATTATTCTCAATAGACTACTCTTACTCTCGGTTTTTTCTTCTTCTCTTTTTTAAATGTTTAATCCGCAGAATTATTAAAGTATTACACACCGCACTGTCGGTTCGGGTGCGTGTTTATATTTCATTCGGCCCTTTTACACACATTCATATGCTAATTTAGTACTTCTTACAGCCATTCACATGTACATGCTATATGGGAATTCATTCGCAAAACATTTATTATTGTTGTTCGTTTGAAGTGTATTCAGTTGCGAGAACCTTGTTTCGTTAACAATGATGATACCCAAAAATCTGTTTAAAGAAGATTCACGAATTAAAGACTGTTTGGTTAGGTGAATATAAACATTGTGCGTGTTTAATTAGATTTTACAATTTATTTACTCCCAATCATCAAAACGCCAAACTAATTACGGTAATTAAATTTATTTTAATCGCGAATAACACATTTTCATTAAGCACGTCCATCTCATACACCGTTAATTAATTACAACGATTATTGTTATTATATAAACAAATGGCTGTTTGTTTTTGTCAGTGTTCTTTGTGCCTGCCATTAATAATGGTCAACGAAAGGGAAATTATTAACGCTAATTCAATTTCAGTTATCGAATGTACAGAAAAAGCCAAACGACCGGCTTCCCCTCGTTAATCACCATTTTCTCCGCCCCTAATTATCTGGATGTTTATAATAATAAGGTAAGAATATTTGTAAACGTTAATTTTGAAATTTGATATTGGCAAAATTCGAGAATTTTTGCCCTCAACTTATTTGCTACCTATTCCCATTATTCCTATTAATCTGATACATAACTAATTGCCTATTAATATTACTGGAGAGAACTTCTCTTCGTTTTATATCAAAAACAATTTACAACATACGTATGAACCTTAATTAATTAATAATGTAGTAGTTGCAATAAAGTGGTAAATGTAATTTTTGAAATTTAGTTATTTATGAACACGTTCAGACAATTTCTGAAAGTTACTTAACGTCCTTCAAAACTTTTATGCAAGTTAGAACTGTTTCAACATGTTAAGTAAGTCAAAACTTCTCTTTTAAGCAGTTAATGAGAAACTAGTGTGCCACTACCGGAGGCCTGCTCATGTAATCCTTTAAGAAATGTACAGTTGCTTTCCATTATTATAAACTCTTTATTTTATGACTTCATTTTAGTATTCTTATCTCAAGTCCAATTAGAGCCTGAATTAATTTACTCTCGAATAAAATATTTGCATTGCACGCGAATTAAGTTAACGAGATAGAAAATAAGCTAATTTCGTGTTGGCGGATGCGCCGTGTCCAAGTTAATCCGACGCGAGAAAGTTTTTCTCGCGCTCTTCCTAATACTAATTTTGTTTATGAGCGAAGATAAAAGTATTTTTGATATGATGAAATTACTGCTTTAATTTTCTCCACATTAAATCTCGATTATTATTTTGGTTTTTTTTTTGCTTTGGCTTCATTATCCGACTGTAATGCACGAACTCATCCATTAAAATATTAAATGCATTTTAGGCATTAAGGGACGTTTTATTGTTTATTTAAACTCACTTTACTAAACTCGAGTTTAGTTTATTATTGCATAATACACGAAATAATGGGTACGGTAGTAACATAAAGCGGAGAAGAAAAAAGAGAGAAACGATTTAATTATGTTATTCGCAAAAGTTTTTATTTATTTTACCTTTCGTCCTCGCTCAACCCCCTTTCTCGTCCCATTTTCTTTTATCAGATTCATGCTGTTTTAAAGAGAAGGAAAAGTGTGAGATTACTTTACAACGATAACAAATTATTTCGGCCTTCACAGAAATTCGAAGAAAAGTTCAAAACGTAATTGTTTTTCTTTTTCGTACTTGGCAAATTTTTTAGATCTCTAGATTAAGCGAAGGTCGAACTGTTTGACTGAATAATTAATTAAAATTGCAAAAGGGATTTTAAAACGTTAGGCAATCATTATTGCTTATGATTTTGTTTTGTAGAAGACGGAATGTTTTGTAAAATAAATTATTTGTTCATGATTGGCTATTTTTGCTTCTTGTGGCTATTTCGTCGGCATTTAATTCGCCCAAATATCGATGCTTAACGTTGTAAAATACGAGTTTGTAATTAACATTTGGTGTAACTAAATTTCCAAACGTATTTTATCATTACTATTACTGAAATATCTTGTAACTGCACGTTTGTATTAATACACATAAAGACCGGCGTTTTCTTATTTGCGTCTGTACGTGTACGTGTGTATTCATTTCCATTTTCCATCCTGTTGTTTTAACCATCAAAATGGCTTTCGAGATAATTACAAACGTAGCAGAAATACATGTTTAATAAGGGGGGATCCATACATTTCTCCACGTATAAAATCTACCCGTATAACAGAAACTTCTCGCTCAATCTCTCCTTTACTATTGCGAACGCTAAAAGACGTTTTTGCATTAATTTGCTTGTCAGTTTTCATAAAATTACTGCACGCTCGTATCGATTCATTTGATTCAAACGATTATAAATGGACGAGAAAAGAATTCGACGCGAAGATGGAACTAAAAAAGTCGATTTTGACAGGGATTTTAGCATTTCCCTGCAATTTTCCTCGCATTACATTCGCAACTGCTTGGAACGTTAGAGAGTTCTCTTCGCTACCAGTTATGTCTCAATAACGCGTCCATAGTTTTTGGTCCGTTGCACGATATAGGATTATCCTCATTTCAGTTTCCCAGTACGTGACATCAATTCGTATGTGCTCTTTTAAACGCCATAATCGAAATCCTGTTCAAACAGTTTTCCTTATTTGCCTTTTTCTTCTTAGTCCGTCTCCTTCAAGATTCTCACCATTTTCTAACAGTCAACCGTTTAACATTGTACACAAATTGCTCTTCGGCGGCATTTAATTCCTTTCTATCGCTGTTTTAGGCGGCAGTACTGAAATACGAAAACAACGTTATGAACATAAGACAGTTTAATTGTTCGCCGCATCCGTACTGGTTACCGAACTTCATGGACGTGTTCACGTGGTCCCTTCCGTTCGTCGGCGAGAAAGTCACGGAGATGCTCGTGAACGTGTTAAATATTTGCTCCGACGACGAGCTAGTTTCTGACGGCGACGATGCGTTAGAAGAAGGTTCGTACTCATTTTTTTTACATCTTTATTTTCTATATAATTAATTAATATATCAACAAAATCAAATTTACGATTCGCGAAGGGGAAAAAACTTTACAACTTAATCGCAATTCAATGTTCGTTTATTCCATGTAAAAAGGAAATCGTCCAATTTCTTCATACATAAATATATCTGTTGCCCACTAGAAGAAAGCATCCAATCAATAATCGATGCTTCTACTCCAGTTAAGTAGAAAATTGAATCTAACTCTTACATTCTCAAAGTGGTCAATAAATACACGAGCGAAAAATGTACCTCGATACGTCTAAGAGCTCTTAATGCAAAAAAGCAGCGAATGCAAAATATACAAATCTCTCGATTCGTGTATACGATTGCTACTCTCGCAAGAATATGATACATAAGTAGTAATGTAGTACGAGAAAAAATAGAAAAAACATTTAACCCAGTTTAAATAAAAACGTTTCGAGACGCTGATTGAATTCAAACCGAAAGCAAAACGCAAATGGATCTTCGATCGGAACGAATCAATTTGATTTTGCTTCGGATTTATAGAGAGCCAATTAAATTGTACGTTTGTTGAAGAAGAAACGTAGCAAGATTTGTGATGAATCGTACAAAATGTCGAATCGACAAACCGGCCATTAGGATCAAGATTAGATTGCAAATCTTCAGAGTGTCGTTCACGCGGAAACCGTTCACGGGCAATCTGTTAAATGCCGCAATTACTGCTGCTTAACGCTAAATCGTTCGATAAACGAACATTGAAGCTGTTTATTTTTCCGTGTTTGCTTTCGAAGTTACCGAGGGGGTTCAATAAAATTATCGCAATTTTCTGTTCGGCATTACGATTTTCTGTTTTTGATCAATTTTTTTGTCAATTGATGAAAACTTGTATGTGTTTTGCCCCTCACGCAATGCTACTTGGACTGATGCAGATGGTAAGATTCATTTACTTTATTCCGATACGAATTTATTTTACGGACCATTTTCTTTTGCTTCGATATTATTATTGTAGTAATCGATTATTATTATAGTCTGCCTGATTACTAGTTTTCCGTTAACATTTATGTTCGTTTCCCTAATTTGTTCGTTCTGTTCAGTTACGTTTGTGTTTAGATTATTTTTGGCGTTAATTGGATCAATTTTTTTTAAATTACTTAATCGGGATTAATGATCCGGGGTGGTACTTTCTTGTACGACGATAATTAAGTCGCATTATCGCAAAGTCGCATAATGTTCGGTGGCAATGCGATGATGAGAGATTTGAAATATTAGAAATTAATATGACACCATTAAAAACTAGAATTAATATTAGAAGCATTTTTCTCTTAGTTGATTAAATAGTTCATAGCATTTATACTATCTTGTTTCCTCCCCCCGCCCCCCATCTATATGCTATAAGTTTGCGACAAAAATATTCTTATTAAACGAAAGAAATTAAGCATAGAATTTTGTTCTTATTTGATTGCCATTTAAGTGTTTTAATTGAATTTTTGTGACCCAAGTAGCATAACAGTTATTCATTTTCGTTTTTGTTCGTTTGATTTCACTGTGAACCCAAATCGATTTTTGTTACCTGATTATTGTTGCGTTCGATTAATTTTCTATTTAGTTCTATTCCAGTTATTTTACTTAATCTTTAACTTATTAACTATTGTTCTTGTATATTTATGATCGTTCTCTAAATTGATAATGGCACTGCAACCTTACTTCGGCACCTGTTTTTTTTTCTAAATTTCTCCAAAATTCAAGCAACTGTCTCTTTTATTAATATTATCAAATAACTCTTGTACAGTTTTGCTCGATACTTTCTTAACTACACATTCCATCCGAAAGAAAAGAAAAATCAATCATTTTTTAAATTATGATTATACTATTATAAATATTTATTATTATCTATATCTTTATATATATTACGTATTAAGTATATTTATTATTACTACTATATAAAAAATCCATGCACACGTATTTTGCTTATATTTTTTCTTCTATTCTGACACTTCTATTTTTCACTATTTGTCTATATTCGCCTTGGAATCGCGCCCCTACACAGCGAAACAGGCAAAAATAGTTATTAAAAAACCTGGTAAGTTTTCACAGAAAATATGCCGCTTTGGACAGACGAGTTTATATAATAATAACACTGCATTAATCAATCGATTGATTCATATTTTTTGAGCAAGAGAAAAACAAATTAATAATCAAAATAATCGATTAAAGTTTTAATTTTGCTAATCTTTAATGAAACACTAGCCTATTCAAAATCGCGGTCTATTTGAATTTGAACGTGATACTTGTTTTTTGTAATTATCCACCAAATTCGTTTGCCTTTATTAGATAGTTTCAGTTTGAAATTTTATTCGTACAGCATCCAAAACCAAATATAATATCTCATATATGACAGCGAAGTCAATAATTCAACGCAATTCTAAATGCTCTTATTTTCTTCTAAACCAACCCCAATAAACAGATTTCCTCTTAAGAAAGTTGTACGCTCCTCATAAATATTTATTTTGCCCATAAACTCTCAAATGAATAAATTTTCTGTTAGAAGAACAGTAACTGAATCTCTTCCTTCGAAAAATCATAAAACTTTTCATTGCGAATGATTCTGGATTATTCTTGAGAAATTCCTTTGACATTTCTATTCAGCTATTATTACGTAGGAAATAATGCTTAAATAAGTAACACGTTCAATAAACGGGCAATAATTGGTTAATTAATATAATTTATTTCATTCGATTTTGTTGTTGTAATTTGAGTTAATGTCTTTGTTTTTGTGCATTCGAAATAACGAGAAATAAACAAAATTAATATAAAACCATTGATTAAATTAACTACAAATATTATTGAATAATAATTTCGTTACAAAACGATAACTAGTACCGAAGCAAAATTTAATTAATTAATTTATCATTTATGAATAATTGAAGCAATTTCGAAAAAAAATTGAAGCAATAGAAAAAGCAAAAAGAAAATAGAAACGAATACACTAACCACCTTGGCAAATATACTTTATTTTAATAATTTACTTTTCCCTTTATTTCTTTATTATTCAACTTCATTTCTGTTTTAACTTTACTTTCGATCAATGCAAATTTCGTGTCTCCTTCTAGACAAAGCGACACTCTTTTTTAATTTATCCTTTTTCGTTTTACTTATTTAGATTCTTTTTGTTAACTTATTGAGTAGTTGGATGTTATTAGCAAAAACGAAAACCATCGTAGCATGCATTTAATTCAATTGAATATGTATTTGCAACTTAAGTAAAAAAGAAAATCAAATGCCAAGACAATCTTCTTTCATTTTCACTCGCTTTTGCCAAATCTCGCTCACTGACAGTAGAAGAACATTGTCTATGCATAATTAGGATAAATTACTATACTAAGATTCGAATAAAAGATAAAGCAAAAAGAAACCAGAGGTTTGTTGTTAACGAATTTTCCCAGATCGTTATACATTTCTCATTAAAACGAAAACATGGAAATTTTTCAGCACTTTACTTTCAAATCGAATTTCACGCGTTTAAATTTTCGCTTTTATGATTTCTTTTCCGTTTCCAAGAGAAAAGCTACGTTTTCTAATTTATAATCTGATTATCGAGTTTAATTGTGTGTGCTCTTTTTTTTTCATTGTACTTCATGCTGTTTGTTTCCTAACAAATTATTTTCGTTTTAATACATATAATTAGCTTCGAGTTTTTGATCTTGCTGATGATGTTTTATTATTGGCTTCTTGAATTAATTTCCTTACCTTTTATTTTGATTTTTGAGGTTTCTCTTTTTAGTTTTCGTTGAGTTAACGATTTACTTCACTTTACGTACAAACCGACGTCGGAGTCGATTTGAATAAATTTGCACAAGTTCAAACATCAAAGGCGATTTATTCCAATCGACCAATTAACGAGTTTACTTGTCGAATTCGAGAGCGTAATAAGATAACGAGCGGATTTTTCTATTATTTCCTCTTCGTTTTCTGTTTGTTTGTTTATTTTTTGGATTTAATTAATTAATCGTCCATGTGTTGATTTTATTTTTATCGATTGCCTCTCGTATATACCATATATATTTTCTGTAAGCACTGTTTGTTTTATTTTTTTGTGTTTCTTGTTTTCTATAAAATAAAAACTTCTACGCTCACTACTTTGCGCCACTGCCCATGTTTGCTGTCGATTCTCCAACGCTGCATCATTGGGGTTTTATAACATCGTTTGGTAAGTTAATATCGCTGTAATTATCAGTGGGACCTTTCATTATATCGTATACACATCGTCAAGTACAACATAATGTTTTTAAATGCGAAACGACGGAAGAAAACGCAACTTTATTGCAAAATTATGCGTCAATATTCATGGACAAATCATGTAATACGGAAGCCAAGTAAAAGAAGCTAAATTTGCTCACAAGTTAGATGGACATCATCCCATTCTTCACGTTATTAAATCCAAACTAGACCCTTCTATACGTGCGGCGGTTGGTATTACTTAATGTAATTAAATTGATAAGCCTCTACCCAGAGAAATGTATTCATTTTCCCTGAGCCTTCCCTCCAGACAATTCCGTAATCCTTCCGGTGTATACAGGTTGTTTTTCTCTTTCGACGGCGAATTTGTGCTTCCTTCCTTTCTAAGAAGATATAATTTATTTTTGGGGCGCGGCACCAGAAAAGAAATTGCGGAGATTTATTGCTCGAACGTAGACCTTTCAATACCATTGCTCGTTCACGAAAAGATACAAATTAAATTCGTCCTTCTTTGGAACGGAAATGGAATTTAATTAAAAATTATGTTGTCTTGAACGTGAAACGATATTATTGATGAGTTTCTCTAATTAATGTACTTGTTGTGCAATTCAGGCTGCGCAAATCTTTATCATGCACTATTTTGCTCTCTCATAAGCTTTGCATACGATAAATTCTCTTTTTGTTCGTTGTCCATCTTTCTATAACATTTTTTACATGTCCTATTTTCTTCGAAAATGAACCTATCCAAAGGGAGGAAGAAAATGGACGTGTAAACGATATATGTGAAGCAAGAAGACCGCAGATCAAATATTTACCTTGGAAATAAAATTCTTTATCCATGAAAGCGGCAACAACAACAAAAGAAATTTCGTATTACGTGCAAATTTTATTACATACCAGTTTTACGTTTTCATTTTCCTCCTCTGCCAAACCATTTCGCCTTTTATTTATCGTTGGTATTTTATTAAATTATTTATTATCTTAAAGAAGTTTCCTTGCTACCAAAACGAGATAGATTAGAATCTACGTCTTTAACGTGACTCCACACATTTGTTCATTATATCCTATTAGTAGATGAAGTAACAACTAGATTAATAACATCAATCCTAACTTTCTTTCGATTTACTAAGTAGTTTACATTATAACGCATTAATTTCATTTAGTTCTTTGATTCAGATTTAAGAAGCATTAAGATATCATCGAGCGCTCACTTTGGTCGATCTTTATTGATTTTCCGTTTCCCCTCGTTTCAAATTTATAGGTGCAGCAGCTAATCTAAGAAAGGAAGTTATTCGAAACAAAATCCGTGCCATTGGTAAAATGGCTAGAGTGTTCTCTGTCTTAAGGTAAATCTTAATTTATTTATCTCGACATCGGCTCGTTATTTATTCATGTTGGTTTTAGAGAGGAGAGCGAATCCGTATTACAGCTGAAAGGTCTCACACCGACCGGTGCTCTACCACTTGGCGCTTTATCTGGTGGTAAAACGAGTCTTAAGAATGGTAAAGTATCGCCAACTTCTTTTATTTGTTTTGCGTCTCTGATACAATTCGCGATTTAATCAATCGGAAAGGAACAATGCGTTAAATGATTTTACGTTCTAGCGTTACAAGGCTTCTCGCCAAATCATAAAATCACAAGTTTCGCGGAGGCCAAAGGTCTGGACGCAATTAACGAGCGCATGCCGCCAAGAAAAGATGCTCCGCCGTCTCCTGCTGAGGAGACGCCACAAGACCATAATCACACTCAAACCAATGCGCACTCGTGAGCTTAGTGTATCTACATCACTTATTATTACACCAAGTAAATAATTATGCGATCAATTATCGACAACATTCTATTATGCAACAACTGCGTATCACGTGACTAATTACTTTCTACTTTTAGGTGCATAATAAAAAAGGCATCATCTACTACGGTGCACTTGTGTGACGCTATCATCTAAATTCTTTTCTCTTCATAATATATATTAAACAAAATGAAAATTATTATACAAAAAAATATTAGCTTTTAGGAATAAGGATTTCGTTAACTTTTTTTGTTGGGACGACAGGATCGTTCGAAGCTCTCTCTCTCTTTTTTCTCTTAAAAAAATAATATGTAAAATTACAAAAAAAAACAGTTTAAATGAAAAAATATCTCTCCTCCTACTTACTTACTACTACTAACGAAAGTAATATTTAAAGAAAAAAGTAAATAAGAAAAACAACTTTTGAACAAGTAGCGGGTCTGCTTCCTGTTTTAGAACTCTTTATAAATAATAATTAATATTACTTAATGATATAATATGATATAAGGGTTTGTATTCTACATATTACTCAAAAAGAAAGAATGAATTTCGAAGATTAAAACGAAAAAGACAGTGATTAGATAAACAGCTAAGGGATGCAGAAAAGAAAACTAACTTATTGGCTAACGTTGTCCGTCTCGATAATGTTAGTACTTGTGTTTGTGTCGAGTACAAGAGCAACAAGATATAATTGCTAAAAAACGTAATGCAATAGAAATTTGATAGCACGTGTATTGAGTGATATGAAAATGAAAAATAAACGTGCCATAAAAAACACCCTGTCGATCGCCATAAGTACATATATTTAAAGAAAGTCATTATTTAGGTTCTTCATTATAAATAAGAGTTAATTATAAAGCAAATTAAGAATCGATAAACGATTTTTTTTTGTTTATTAGAGAAAGAAATAATAACCTGAATAATAAATTCATTCTGTGTTAAGAACATTTTTGTTAAGTTTTTTTGGGCAAGTACTTGTTATGAATTAAATTTAAATTTCTAAAAGAAAATAATTGAATTTTTTGTTATACATTTATCATTGCGATATTTGCTATTATTGAAAAAAATAATAGGAAATTTGGACTCGTCAAGTTCCCATGAGAGACATCTGAAGTTTCATTGTACGAAATGTAAAGTTAGTAAACAAAAAGAAACTTTAATTACTTACATCTCTTAATTAAAATTAAGATGAAAAGTGTGTTGTTTAATGGAATATATATACTAAAAATGAAACACTTTTAGAGAGATGAAAGAAAATATCTTTGCTACCAGCTGTACTTATTATTGTAATTATTAATTATTATAATTTTTTGATTGTACAAATTGTGTTATACTATTAAATGGTTAATATTAACTCTGCTCCAAATTCTAAGAGTATCTTCTTAAGATGATTATTGATTTGTTAATGAATTAACACAAAATAATATACATATACATACATTTATATAAAATGGTATTTAATTCCATTTAATTACGATATATCTATTATATACATATAAAATTTAGTAAATGGTGAATTAAATAAACTGTAAATAATGTAAAGATGAAGCTGAACCACATATGTTTGATGAAGGATCCTTTAAAGTAGCAGAGATTACAATTATTCAATGAAATACAAAGCAAAACGAAAAATAAATGATATTACATACGAATGGGGATCAAGAATTATACTTTAGAAACCGAAATCAAGTCCCATAGTTGATTGTTAAACGTGTACCTTGGCATAATTAAAACTTGTTTCTCTTCAGAACTTTACAATTGTGAAACTTATTCAAATGGACGCTTATACCGCTTTTTTATAATCGCTTACCTGTTTTTAATCAATCTAAATTTTGATCAAGATTCTTATCACTTAACTTCAAAGGTCGTACAATATTATAGTTTGAATAAGATTTTCCTTGCAATTACCATCACGAATTCGAGTATCAATTTTAATGGATCACTATGGCATAAACGCCCCAAATTTTTAAAGAAAATAAAAATAGTTGGAAATTATTTCGAGAAAGGATAACTAATTAAGTGATGAAAACAGTTTTTGTTGATCTCTCAGACGTTGGAGCTACCGTATGAATGTTCAGGACTTCGATTGTGTGCTAGTGTGTTTAAATTATGATATCTATTAATCTTATTATTACTATTATAAAAGAAAACCAACAAAGAAACAAAAAAATCTGTAAATTTATTCTATAATATATTATATATATACATAAAATAAATACTATTATTATGGTAAAGTTAATTAAATTAATAATATTATAAGTAAATATCTCAAATTAATTAATTATGAATTTATCTGATTAATTAAACTAGTTAAAATATCAAAAAAAGGAAAAAGAAATGTTAATTAAATAGATTTCGTATGACGTCCCCCAAAAAACTTTTATACAAGAAAAAGAAAACTTAAGAAAAAGGTATCACTCAACACCGCTTAAGAATCATAAATATATATTAATACTGTGTAAAGCTTAATTACCAATTGAATCCGTGGTAAAGAAAATCATAAAAAAGAGAATCCAAAAAGATTGAACAAGAAGAACGGAACCAAATTAACAATTTCTTTCGGGACTCCTCTTCATCGAAACTAACGCAAATTATATATATAAATATAACGTACACTTCATCGTTTTTTATATATACATTAATATTAAATATAATGACTAAATGATATATTGTTGGCAAACAACTTATTATGCATATAAATATTAAAGAAATACTATAAATTCAAGGCGATTCAAATTGCCTCCCCTTTTTGACGTTTTCGAATGTGAAGCAAGCAAGAAGATGTTAATTACTTTTTTGGGGTACCTTTCCTGTGTAGTAATTCCTCTTGGGCAAGAAATAGTTGCAGTTTATGCTTTAAAATATGCTTTTGTTGGTGCAACAATATTTTAGAAAAAAAATTATGTTATTCCTAGTCTTGTTTTTGAGCTACCTCTGTTTAGTTAGTATATATTTATAAGTTTCCTATTCCCTAAGGACGAAGGAAGCGCAAAACGAATTTAATTAGGGTTCTTTTTTCTCTTCTATTGGTGCTAATCAAATTTTATTATTTAAGTTAAGGAAGATTCCGGATAGATTAATTGATGCGTGTCGGCTGTTGCATTGAGCCTTAATGAGGGGTATTGAGGATTCATGTAGATTTTTATTAACAAACGGATGTGGTACAATTTTTTATTTATATGACTTTTTAATCGTACAAAAAAGATTCTTGTTGCGGTCCCAATCAATTTAAAAGAAATCCTTGCTCCCGGCCAATTCAAACATTTACAGACTTTTGATTAATTGCAATATAATATAAATGACCTTACATGTTTTAATCTATTATTTTACTTTTTGTTTTTGTTAATTAATTGTTATGGTTTTTTTAAATAAGAGTTTATTATTGTATTACCAATACAATTGTATGTGTTATTTATTTAAGTGGAAGATAGCGGTATGACAAAGCAATAAAATTAAATTCAGATGACGATGCAATCATTAATAAACCATGAGCTATACCGTTTTTATAGGGATCGGACCCCAAAAGAAAAATGAATTGAAAAAGGAGGAGTTCAAACGAAATCTTCTTCGCGAATCCCGTTTATTTTTCGAAACGTCGCAAAAATGAATGATGGGCAAAATATACTGACAAACTGTATATAAACTTATATTCAAATGTGTGTAGTTTATTTGATTGAAGTTTGATTACTATTATGCGACTGAAATTAAACAATTTGTTTGGATATTCTTGTACTATACAAAGTGGTAGAATTACGTATTTCATAACTGATCATCCCTTCATTTTTGACGTTCATCTGCAATTGCCTTCAGTTGTGTTATCCTTAAACGGAGATTTTAATAGAAAGGTACAAAGAATTCATTCGCTCCATGGCGTATTTGAAGATAAACACAATTGATCGCAATTATTTTGATATGTTCAATTAACCACTGTAAAACAAATTACTTTTTGCAAAGTTGGAGTTTTCTATTTAAACTGTTTGTGATAATTATTCAATATTTTCATTAAGTAATCGTTGTGAATTCTTATCTGATCTGGAGCAATGTGTCACGTGGAAACTCTTTAAGAACCAAGTCAAAAGGCACCTTTTTCATTCCGATTAATGTGAAACGTGAAGAAAATACGAAAGAAGCTTCAACAAAAATAAGACACATTTCAAAATTGAACTAAGAAACGTGTAACGAGAATTATGTATAAATATGAAAAGATGAAACTATCTATATGCCTTCATACTTCCTAACTTATTATTATTAATTAATTATTATAAATATATTTAAAATGAAAATTAATATAATAATGCACTGAAGTATTGGGATGTTAGAATTTTAATACTTTAGTACTCATCACATTGTGTCACACGTACCGGTGACCGTTTTAATAATAATAATGAAAATGAAACTTAAAAAAGTCATATATGAAATGAACATACATATATATGAAGTATAAATATATCTGTATTAGAATGTCCTTCCTTTTATCCGTTTGATTGCCCCCGCCGCGTATATCTTTACACGATGATAATCAAACGAACACGATGAAGCCATCGCCAATATTCGATAGAGAAATCAGAGAGATCTTTAGAACTTGTCATTTTTTAGGAAATTTATCGATGATCAAGAGAATCGTTCAACTTTAATTTGGAAACTTTAGTTTATGGGTGACTTAACGGGTTTAAGAATGATGTTTTAATACATAATTTGTAAAAGAAAATAAACTAGAATTAGTTGAATGTTTTTAAAGTAATTGAAACAAAGAGATTATTTAAGAGAAAAAGTAAAAATGAGAACAAAGTGGAAGTTATATGCATACAATTATGAAGATTATACATATGACAAGTATAAAGAGAAAATACATAGTAAACTGCGTTGATATAATTCATATCAATCGAAATGTGCAATTTTACAAAGGTGGACAAACTTCTAAGGATTATTAAACGGATTAATAATAATGATAAAAAGTAAAATACAAATGAATTTAAAAAAAGTTTGCATGTTTAAATTTGGCAGTTGTTTATCTGTGATCGCCTTGCGTTTTCTGAACCTGAGTTCTACTGTGTTAATATATAATAATAATTAAAGAATTTAAAGAAGAGTAAGAGGAATGAAATTAAATTAATCGAATGAAGGAGAAATGTAACAGAAAACATTAACCACTTCTGTCGAGCAAACAGTAATAGGAAATGGAAATTAATTAATTATAAATATTATATATATATATATAAATAAATTACGAGGAAATAATTAAATAACAAGACACAGTTCGTTTATTACGATGTTACAATTCTACATTTCAATTGTACTGGATATTTTGATTTGTGTTCTTATTAAATATAATATATAAATATATGAAATAAGTCAAAATCCTTTTATTCTTTTCATAATTCACGACAGGCCATCTTCCAATAAATCTCGATTCCTTTTAAGTCAAATTATCCCCTTGCTATGAATCTCGCAAAGAATGTTGCAATTCGTAGAAAGATCACTGTCACAGAATTGTTTTGCACAATTATGAATATTTAGATAGATTAATTATTAAGTAAAAACTTTATTTTCGGCAAATTGCAGTATAAGTCATTGTCTATTGAAAATAGTGAAATAGTGAAGCATCTAGCGTTGGAAAAGTGTGTCACTATTTTAAAATTTATATAAATACGCCCGCGTCTGTTAAATTTATTCAAGAGCGAGGGAGAATGATTCACGTAAGAAGTGACATAATTAAGGATTTGAATAAAATTTATATCAAAGTAAAAGTAAATGAATTCGCAGAAGGAAAACTTTTCATTTGATTTCAGTTAATTAACAAACAAATGTTTATTTATTTCAACAGTTGCATTGCGAGTACCCGAAAGAGCGAAATGAGACGATTCCTAAGCAAACGAAAGAGAAAATTCATCGTTTAACGCGAAAATAAACTTGGACATGTTTCTGCGTTTCCGCATTTCTTCTGAGCACTTAAAATAGATTCACAAAAGCAGACGAATAAACCTACCGTTACATATAAATTTTCTTATTCGGAATCATGCTCTCGGTTTAAATGTTAAATAATTACTGACCACATCAAAATCGTAGGAATCAAGAGAAAAAGAATGTGCTCTTAGAGGACTAGCAGGAAAGAAAGCGAAAAGAAAAGAAACCGAAGAGAGATGACCGGAATGGTGGAAGGCGATTTAACTTTATGTCCCATTACTATGGGATGTATAGATAGATAGAAAACCCGGACCGTGTAACTTGTGATAAATAACCGTGTGGATTTCGTAAGCGTAATTTGTCAAGCGAATGAATTTTTCCCTCTTCTTCGTCTATCTCCTCTTATTTAAAGAGGTAATCCTCGACGATAAATTATAACATCATTTTAATTTATCGAATGGCAGGCCTCCCATTATTTCATCCATCGAGAGACTACGTAATTACTTTTATTTGCAATTAATTATTTTATGAAAGACCGTAGGGGTTTTTAAAATTATTAGATTCTTTTAACACATCTCGAAATAAACAAGTACCATTTAAGAGGAACAACCGTATTTGGTATGTCATTTAATCATGCTTAATTGTACGATGTTAACCAAAAGATTTCTTAATAAATAAAGCGATTAATTATTTTTTCCAAGCGAATGCGCGTGGAGCAATAATTATTCTATTATAAAATAAATTTACGCGATTTTTCACGATGATTCCCAACAACTATTTCCGCAACATTAATTTTAATGTCGCATCGATATAAAAAGAACGCAAAAGAAAATCAAACGACACCACAGCGAACAAGACAAGAACAAGAATTTCGAGGAACTATTTAAAGAATTAAGGAATTAGAAGACGAAATAATATAAATACTTGCTAATGATTAACTAGTTTAAAAGTGTGCCCCTCGAATTCGAAAAGCGAATGATCGACAATTCTTCTTGTGCCACAAATGCTATTTTAAAAGTGTTAATCTCTAAATAAATAAGAAATATTTCAAAACAGTCGTGATTTGGATAAGAGGATTTTGAATTAAGGAGGAATGCAGTAGTAAAATGTTATCGGAGATTATAGTTTAAAAGAAAATACAGAAATAGACCAGCAACATGTTGTAGAGAACTTGTATCGTTAGGGCTGCAATAGTTATCTCATTATCGGATATTGTTTGACAAAAAAGGCAACGTCAATAAAAAGGCAAAGAACGAGGAGAGATGCTGAAATTAACAGACAGACTCTAGTTTCCCTCATTAAAGCGTTCCATTCTATTTATGTTAATCTTGATTTAAAATTTTTGTTTTCTTCCTCTTGTATTTGTTTTATCTGAAGATCCAATCTTCCTCTTACCGGGACTTTCGTCGCTTTTTTCCCTTGAGCCCCGCTCCATTATTAATTAAAAACTTTTTAAGATTTCGTTAAAAGTCTCGAGTGAAGAGAACGAATTTCGGACGCAACAAAGATTTAATTAAGAATCGAATCGACTCTAATTAAGCGAATCAACTCCTTTTTTGTGCTGTCTCGTATGAATGAATATTATCGTCGATCAAATTACGATCAATTTAAAAACGAAACTGGAAATTGGTCGCGGGTCTCTTTTACCCTCGCAGCGGTTGCTTTAGACGGATAATTTACGACCAGGCAAATATGCTTCTTCTCCATCTCCTCTTTCTTTAGTTTATTTAAGTTTTACTTTCCAAATGACGTTATCAGTAAAAATGAATGAGATACATTTAGTTATAAACGTATAATAACCAGTTTCCAAGTTTTAATATTACTGATCTCACGACAATAATAAATGCCACTTTTAACTTTTTATTCATCTTCTTTGCCACGTTAACATTCTTCTTTTCGATCTAATTTGGGCAATTGTTAACCGATTAACGAATTCGATAGGATCAGTGGAACGATTATCGACAATCAAAAACATAATCAATGAGTTTCCGTTGGCAATGTTTTCATCGGCCAATTTCATTCATCTCATTTTGCGATTGTTATTGCAACAATTACATTTAAATCAATTGCATTTAACAACTACTGTCGCCAGCTATTCAATTGGCGGCGTACGAAGAGACAATCGGGCCCGTTATAAAACCCAGATTCTTATTTCTTTGCAGGCGAAGAGGCTCTTTCTCAATAGTTGTCGATAAAGGATAACAGTATAATGGAATTCAGGATATATAACGTAGGTTTATACGCCTATACGGGCTATTCAATTTTATTTGACAGTGAGAAAGAATTGGTTTTAAACGACATTAATCGAAAATAACCACTTTTAATATGAAGATACAAATGAGGAACAGCAACAGCCAACGATACCTTTTGAACTCCCAGTATTATTTCTTTCCTTCCATTTTTTTTCCAGCGTCTTCTTTTCTTCGATATCGATACCCTCGACAAGATCGTGTCAAATGAACTGTGGTAAATAATTAATCCTCTTTTTCTAAATGCTTTACTACTCATAAAAAATTTATTAACGTTCATGAAATATGAGAAAAAAGCCACTTCGACTTTTGCCTTTCGTTATGATGAATATTAGATGACTTTTATTGCTTTAATTCGACGAGATTAAAATCGAATAAATTCTTTTATATCCTATTATTCAATTTTCTGATTACATAATTTATGTGATAAAATGTGGATTTGATTTCGGGGAAAAGTACTTCGGACACAATTCGGTTTCCTTTGTTATTTTAACCAACCAGGCAAATATAAACATATGCGTGATTTGCGTTCGATTCTCAATAAATTTCCACCACAGGAAGCATCGCGAGGACCGATAAGATATAAAAGCAGAAGGAAATCGGAAAGTTTACAAATTTTATTTTTAAGCGTTACGTTATCGTTCCGTTTTTGTATTGATATTCGAACCGATCTTTCGTTTCTAATTGGATTTCGTCCGGCACGGGAACGATTTCTTTCGCAGATACGATTTAGTTCGAAAGAAGTTGATCCGAACGTTAAATCCTGCGAGACATTTGCGAGTTGATTTACCGGAAACGTGCACCCGATACGTCCCTATAATTCCCTTCAAAGTCTTAGGGTAAAACGGAGGGCCGCCGTTGTTTGTCATTAAGATGAGATAAAAGCCCTTTAGTTTCGCAGTCATTTCAAATCAGAATCGCTCCTGCAGCTTTTCGCGAGATTAACGATTAACGTTGAGGCGATTCGTAAGTTTGCGTGTATTTGCGTTTAGTTTAAAATCTGCGTATCGTTTGCGGTTCCCGTTCTTTCTTTTTCCTCGGGCACGCAAAAAGAAATCGCCAGAAGAACGCGAAGACGACGTATTATTCCACTACCACTTCTTCTTGTTCTTCTGGCGTGATTAAAACGTAAATGTTAAATAATATCCTTTTTAGTTTCCGAAGATGACCGACCGTAGGCGCGCCTTACAAGAGTGTTTCTCGACGGAGGACAGCCAGTAGCGTCGCGCCCATCTTATAGACGTCGCGTTCTACAGCTCCACGTCCACCCGCATATAAAGGCACGTGTTCGTTGCCGTCACGTGTTCATTTATACAACATGTAGAAGAAGAGTTCGTGCGCAGTGGAATGTCGATGGTCCGTTTCTGTTTCGCTAGAGAGATGGTGCTTAGGTAAGTGAGCCAAAGTGAAACCCTTATATCTTATCTAGATGATAACACACACGTATACTGTACGTAGCATTGAAAATGATCTTCTTCTTGATCCTCGCCATTGGGTCGTTTCTTTTTTTTTTTTGATAATAATAGTAAAAGAATCGGGATATCGAAGAAGCTTTACGTTTTTTGCAAAGAAAAATTGCGAGAGAGAGAGAGCTGAGCGTAGTTTAACGTCGTGATCCTTGCTCTCTTCGTTTTTTTTTTCTTCTTCCCGTCGTTATTGTTGTTGTTTACTTAGAAAATAGTTTGTTTGGGATAACTTCGAGGACGACGGAGCTTTTGCATTTTAAAGGAGTCGCATTATCATCTTTTATAAATAAAACGGGGACGTTTTTAAGGCGTTCGCAAATTTCAAATTAAAATCTTTTCCAAACAAGTAACGTGCCCGAACTCGCGAATTACTTTGTTACAGTTTTGCGCTATGTTGTTATTACGTACGAGTTTAATGAAGTATACGCGATTATTATTCGCCTTCTCTATTTATATTGTTGTTGTGCAGCTACCAATATACACATGTAAAGGGAGCAGAAATGGAAATGGGCACGAGTGAAAAAATATAATAATAATATATTATCGGATTTAATAATGGAAAGTTTATAATTAGCATTCTCGAATGGAACGCTTTATCGGACACGTACTACATACAGCAGCTAAAAGAAAATCGTTGAGAAGCAAATAAGAGGAGGAATTTCTTGCAAAAATATCTTCGTTTTACCATCAACCTTTTTCCACTTGTATATTTTAAACGTATTCTTCGATTAGTTCATTCTTATTAAATTCCGATTTTGTAATCGAACGGTTTCGCGTATAGCACGAGAATAAATAATCCGTGAGAGTGTTATATACAATTTGTATGCGAAGAGGGAAGAAGCCAGCGGAGAAGCATTAATAATCTTTCAGTCATGATTAATTACTTAAGACGGTTAACAGTATGTCACCTGCCAGTTGTAATTAACAGAAAGGGACGGTCTCTTAAACCGAAGATAGAAGGAGCAAATCTTATTACGTGTGAGTCGTTTTCCTGAAACGTAACGAAATCTAAATGCTTTCATTTTAATTGAACGCACGCAATTTAATGAGAGGGCAATCGTACTCTCTTTCGTCCGTCCGATTCTTTTTCGGAATCTTTTCTTCACTTACATAGTAGAGAAGGAAAAACTATTAAAGATGCATTAAGCTAAAGTAATAACGTTTCCAACTGGCGATTTGTACGTTGGATGTTCATGAACTAATTAATTAGTTTTAATGACCGTTTTGCAACCTTTGTTGAAACGAACGGGCGCATCCGCTTCAAAAGAAGAAAGATGACGTTCATGTAATTGATTTTCTTTTGGATATAATAAATTCCTTTTTTTTTATTATTACGAAAGGATGTTGCCGCCGATGTGAGATATAAAAAACAATAATCCAGGAAACATTTTTGTAAGTTGTAAATAACGTAAAATTTTAATGCGTCTGTCGTATTAAAAGCCATTTTCCTTCGCGAATAGTTTAATGCGAAAATCAATTGACGTTCGCACGACCTTAAACGTATTTTACAACTAATTCGACTACACCCATTATTATTATTAAAAAGTCGAGAGGAATTTAATTATAATTAATTCGCAGTATGAATATTACGAAAGTTTTTCGAATAGGAGTTAATTCTTTTATATCGACGTTAAAGCAACAACAACAGCAAGAATTAATCTCGTCTCATAAACATCAAACGACTGCACTCATTATTCTGCATACGTACACGTTGGAGAATTAATTAAATTAGCTGCATCTCTATGAAGTCTTATCTGTCCCTGTTTTTCGTCAATATTAATACGTTATTTGTTATTATTATTAATAACAAACTATCTCTCTGTCCCAATCTCGGTACGTTTACTCTCTCATTCATTCATTAAATTAGACACTTTGACACAACATTTCGTATAAACTTTTAACGAGACCGCAAGTTTTCTCGTGCATCGAACTTTGTCGTCGTGGTTCTTGCGTTTCGGCTAAATCAATTTCCAAAGTTAAATTGTCATATTAGTTGAAATTAATTGCGGACCAGTTTATAGATAGGAACCGGACACGTACCCAATATTAATTATCACGAGATAATTCTTTATGCGACTTCAAGTGTAACCGATCCCATTAAGAGCGTGTTGCGGAAAATACTTGTTAAATAAAAGGTGATTTTTACCTTTCTTGAATACATTTTCGTTATTATGTTTTTGGAACCGAGTGGAAAAGTTTATTTCTGGCTTTTTGGTAAACGAAGAATGAGTAAGTAAATTACCCTTCAGCAATCGAATATAATGCGAAGTTAATGAACGCTTTTACAACATCCAAAAATGTATGATACAAAAATGTATGATACGAAAACAATTTTTTGTAAAGAAGTCCAATAATTTTAATATTAAACGTTGGAAATCTTTCTCTACCAAAAAAAAAATTATTATAATTAAAGCCTTCCAGATAAAAGGAAAGAGACGTGAAAAGAAATCAAACGAAGCCTTATTCTTCAACTCCTTTATTTTATTATAATTTTTTTTGTACCGGTACCGATCAGGGCAATAAAATAATTTAGTTTTTATGATTCAGTTTATTGAGATATAAAGAGAAGCTATTAATTATTCTTTAATCTCATACGTTTCAATGGGAGACTGATACGTGGAGATTAATACAAGAAAATTTAATAAAGAAGAAGATGAAATGGTGAGGAAAGAAGCTACGAAATTATTATTATGTGCATTAATAACGCGAAGAAAAAGATGGGCAACTTCTTATATGATAAATCAAACTGAAGGTCACTGACTGAAGGCATCATCATTAAGTTTCCTCTTTTTAATTAACATAATTGTCCAGAAAAGAAATGGAACAACAATGATTGTTAGAATGTATCAATCGTTGATTTATTAATTATCTCTAGCATTTAAGCATTTTATAATTCGATTTGTTAAAGTTGATAGAATTCATTTGAAAACTTTCAAAACTAATTTAGCATACATGAATTTGTTTCATTCACTCTCACCAAATAGCGCACACAACAAATAAATTTACAACGTTCCAGAATCATCATCTTTCTAAAGTACTTTATTAATAGTTTTCGTGGTAAACTTAATCGAATCTTAAATCAATATTTACAATGGTGCAAGTAATTTTAGCTTCATTTTATTTCGGTGTAAATACTTAATAATAGTAGACTGCATAACAAATTTGAAGCAATTTTATTTTAAATTCAGTTCAAAGAAAACGTTCGCTGCGTTCGCTGACATTCGGTGGATTATAATGTTTTAATCTTCGACAATTATTAACTATTTGACGATACATTTATATAACGTTTATCACGATTTCGTAATAACCACAACTCATTCTCTACTCTTATGGGAAAAGAATATAATTTGGATCGTCGAGAATTATCTCGAAGATTTATGGTAGGGAATTTAGAAATTATTATGGTAATGATAATGCTTTGAAAATTGTTATTATCAGCATCATTAAAATACCTGCTTATTAACAATAATGTAACAATTTAGAAAGGTCAACGTATATTTTGACAATGTTCAATTAACGATTTAACTCTATTTATACTGCTCATAAAAGAATCTTATACCAATTTTTGTTTGTTTGTTTGTTTGATCGTACATGTGGAACACATTAATTAAAATCGCCCAGATTAAAATTAAATTAAGATCGGTTCGTATGTACTTTGTTATGTTTTCGTCTTGCTATCAGGCAGGTACAGATTTATTATTACACAGAATGAGAGAGTGAAATATATAATTTTATGATTAAAAAGAAGTAGTAAAAGAAGGGACTGATACAAACGAAATGCCATAAACTAAATTTAAATGTTTAATAAATAAATTCTGGTTCGATTTAATAATACATGCCTATAGGTTTCGAAAACGAACAATTATTGTTGTTTGGAAATTAAATTAAAATATTAGAAATTGCTGCAATCAAGTTTGTTCTTAACAAAAAGAACGGTAAATAAATTGTGGTGAATTTAGTCCCGATTTCATACAGGGTGAGAGGCTGCAATGGAGCCTATCATCAACTAGATTTATTGCTTTTCCTTTTTCAAGTAACACAAATAAATGGGTTCTCTTTTGATTGACTTGAATATCTTAGCACCTGAATCGAGTTATATTCGAGAACTCCTCGATTAAATTGCTTGGTTTATCAATTAAAACAATTTATTTTCAAATCCGAATATTTCGGTTTTCTGTGGACCCCATCAATTAAATCCGAACTAATGATCTCGAACGCTCGGTAGATGATAATATACAACTAAATTACCTTTCGTTCGATAATTTAGTTGAACCAAATTAAATTAAATAAAAATATTGGTGTGTATGTTTTTTCTGTCTATGTGAAGCACAAATTTTCATTATTGTTTTTGATATATACACCAGAAAAGGCAAAAAATCCAGTAGAGTGGGATAAATAGCGAAAAATTATTAATTCAAAATCAAATATTTGTTTATAATCAAATTTAAAATTTTCATAATGAATTGCCATGAATATCGCAAGCTTAATGAAACCATAATGGCGAGAATTTTCGATTTTTCGGTCGATTCATTCAAATAAGCTTCTAATAGAATGTTTACATGCGCCATTCCGATGCGTTAATTCCAATAAAAGCGAAGGGAATCACTTGCAGAGACCGAAGAAAAAAATATGGACGGAGGAAGCGGACTTTTTCTTCTGAAAAGCTAAAGTGAAGTTTCTAGTAAGTGCTAAGTGACTAAGAAAACCTATCTATTGGACGGTTTAGATACGTACAGCTATTTCTTTTCCTTATGGATGACGATGTTGATGGTGAAAGTTATAAAGCCTCTTTAAAATTTCTTCCACGCAATTTAATCGATGGATTTATCTATGGTAGTTGCGTTATTCACGTACACCAACATCGATATGAGAAAGGAGTCGAAGAAGTAACCGCCGAAGCTCGCACGTGAACGTTACTTCCTCTCAAAAAAGGGTCGGCTTAAGAAGATGAAGAATAAAGAAATGGGGAGCGAAGAGGAGAGAATGATGAAAAAATTATTTTTTTATAGGCCCTAAATTTTATTGTCATTCATCTTTTGCTCCATTACACATTTTCTTTTACAATTTTTATCAGTTGCCCCCCTTTTACTTCTTTTTACCGTGTCCTCAGGTCTTCTTAACTCTCTGATTTATGACTCTGCCAAGCCGATCCTAATTCGAATACCAAGATTTTTCCTTCTCCATCCAATCGTTGTTTAATCGTTTATTTAACAATTTCGATGTTGATTGTTAATCAAATACGAACCGGTTCACGTCAATATGTTAATAACGATAAGGGTTCACACACATATTTGTTGTTGCTTTATTAGGTGATATTTTTCGTATTATTTACTTGAATTGTATTATTGTATATTGAGCCTTGACCCAATAGGCAAATATAATAATTAATTATTGAGAAATGAGCAGGATTATTCTTCCCTATTGCTTATCGTGGCAGCTAAGAAGTAAAAAATGAAAAGTTCGTGAACTTATTACTAATCTATAATAATATTCATATATTATTTCTAGAACATACTACTAAGCATATCCTACGTTTTATTGTGAATGAAAACGATTGACCTTCTTCCTCTTAAAGAATTTATACAAGATGATGGTTAAAATAAATAAACAATTTCGGGAAAAGTTTAAAGGAAGTAACAGACAATGAAACATTTCATTTGAAGCATCATAAATTTCGAATTAATTCACTTGATTATGTTTTTACGTTTCGGATCGTTAGTATCCTAATTAGATGTTGTCTAAATAAATTTAAAGAAGAAAACGAGTTTTTTTTTTATTATTGAATAAAGGGAAATATTAAGCCAGTTTACGTTAAGGCCATTACGGAGGTTCTTCAGATGAAGAAAAAGGAAGGAAAAGGTGTGGTTAAACCTGTGGATTGGAAAACATAAACTGGTTACAATTATTTCATTTCTACTTCTCAAATAATTAATACTTTATTGGCGTATAAAATGCCATATCCACTTTGAATTTAAATAACCTCATTATAATAGCGATAATCTAAGTGTACACGTTCGAGGAATGACCAACATTTCAGAAAAAAAAAACATCACTTGAAATTAACATACCCGAGGATGGTAATGGCGCTTATTAAGATTACATTAGAGGAATGAAGACCGGAATGGTTTTCTTTTAATTTAATTTATTCAATTTTCTAATTACTTTATCTATTTGCAAAACCAATACGAAAAAGGATTCGCCTGTTTGATATTCAATATTAATCCAAACACATTTGATGGGTACATTTAAATAGACTAATTTATTCAATTAGCTTCATGTATATTATAATTAGCAAATTATCTGGAATCGTTTAAGTATAAATTAACGACTGCATTTTGTTAATGTCTGCCCGTCAACTTCGTGTAATCTTTATTCGATCATTATTTATTCTGATCGATTTGTTGCAAAGAGGAAAACGATCGCAGTGCAAATAAATTTGCGAACTTTTGAAAAGTAAAAGTACGGAGTCCCAGACTATTTAAAGATGGAGCAATTGAAAATGGGAAATGTTTGAATTATTGATTCATGTTTAAAGTGCACTATTTATAATTCCGTCGAATTATTATTACTCTTCGCTGTTTATTTTCTTTTTACACTCGATTCATTCGTTTACTCGCCAATCTGTTCTGCGAAATGGCAAATAAGTACCCGCAATAATAATAAGAACGATTCGCAAGTCATAAATATGAATGTAATACGTTGGTTTTAAACTAAATAACGTGAAATTATAACGAACGTTTACATTAGCGTTAAAATAACATTAGAATTCTTGCATGTAGTTCGAAGACCAGCGTGATTTATGCAAACGGTAACAAGTTCATATGCCAAAAATTCGCATTTTTTGATGAACCTTTGTTTTGTATTCGGAGATGCAGCATAATTAAACATTACAAATCGATTAATAAGGGTTTAAATATGAACTTTACATTGAGATTCAATCATTTTTTTTGAGATTTTTTTTCTTAAAATTTTGCATTTTTACAGAAGGGGGGACCCTTCTCTACTTTTGCTTTTTTGCACAAGTTGCAATAAACGCATTTTGGAACTCGGATAATCACTTCTACGGACACAATTCGCGTTCTTGGGCTGGAACTTTTTCGAATCCCTTTTGTGCTACGATTCACGATCTTTGTGAAAGCGAGACTCGAAAAGAGAAAATATTTAAAAAGCAGAATGAGATACCGGAAAAATTCTCGTGTGCCAGGCACGACTTATTTAACGGAGACGAGCAAATTTTCAAATAAACCAATATCATTCGTTACGCTTATTATTTGCCATAATTCTTTGATATTAACAGCCACAATAAAAGGCAGCCGTTATTTATGGTACACACTCATTGTTAAAGGTGTGCCAATTGTGCATTACTACCACAATGCAACAATGTTACTACAACCACTACCGATTCCTATCGGTATCACTACCATATTTTAATTGACGCTTTTCAAGCATTCGGGGACCTCGTACTACTGGGGAACTACCATTGCCAAATAATAATAATAATGGCAATAATAAAGAAGTGTCGCTCTGTTGCCCATGCGGATAATGGTCAATTTATATTGTCGGAAATTGGGGGACTTGATGTTGCATTTGAAAGGAACGGGACCGATTTTATATAACGTACAGCAAATGCAGAAAGTGGCCCTCGCTCGGTTGTGCCTTTTTTTCTGTGGCCATTAATTAATTCGTAGGATGCAGGCCAAATAAATTTAATTTTGAATTAATTATTTTCGATACCGTACGATTTGTATCGATTCGACCGAAATAAAAAAAAAGCTGCAAAAATAAATTAAAAAGGAAAATTGGAACTAAAGGGAATAAAATGAATATGGAAGAGAGCTTGCATATCAATCAAGTACGATTCGATTATATACATATATATTTTTCCCGATGTTTAGGGATTTTGCAGTTTGTAATCTAATATGCGATTTGCAATTGTAGACTAATTGAATTTCACTTATAGAACTTCCTATTGTTGTAGATGGAAATGAAACAGGCTACGTACGAAACAATAAACTGTAAAATATTGGTCGGTGCAATGCAAAATATATATTAAATTCCGTCCACTTTTTAATAAACTCTGCATGCAATCAATTATAACGTGTTGAACTAGAGGCAAGGCAATAACAAAAGTTTGCGATCTGTTTATCGATTTCGACAATAAATTTCAATGACAATTGCTCATATTAATAGGACCGAATTCCAAGTAAATATCGATGCATCATAATATGCAAATGGTCAGAAATTGCTTTGAAGATTTTATGGTTTTCTCGCATCTCCATCATAAGTATGAATAAAGTATCCACATTCAACTTAAACGTAGACATAATAACGATAATTAGAAAACAAGCAAAACGGATTAGCTCACGTTTGCAAACCGGTGACTAACTCTTTTACTAATTTATTTTACTTTAAATACGCGGATTTGATGACAATTGCCTGTCTGAATAAGAAATGTACAAGTTTTATCATTAATCCAGGGTAGGTAACGAGCATGACGCAATTGTCATTATAATTCAATCGCAATTTATAAATAACATGTTTTCGCATGATTAAGCTTTTGCATTATTAAAATATTATTAATATTTCACTTGTTTGCCGAAAACCGCTGACATCATGCAACGCTCTCGAGTCCTTTTTAGTTGCGAGAAATTATCATTGAACGAAGAGATTGTTTTTTGGGGGCCTCCAATGGCAATTAAATTAACATCCAGTGAATGTACATGAGAAGGAAACACGCATCGTTTTAATGGTACGTGCAAGAATGTTTGGAACTCAACGTGTCTCTAGCCAAGTACTGATAATGGAAATGTTATATGAGATGGTTAGGGTTATAAGCTGAGCTAACTAATAACACATTTTGTTATTGATTTTCTAATTTTTATATTAGCAAAAATCCTTTCCAGTTAGTTCTGTATTGATATTCCGAGAAGAATTTTGTTTTAAGTAGTACAAGAATTTAATGCCGCACTTTTATTTTATAAATAAGAGGATCGCATCAAAGGAAATAGTTCAAGAAGTCGTAGCTAGCTGTAATGAGGTTTTAGTACTGATAGAGGTTAACTTCCTTTTTGAAGTCTTGCGTTTAATACTTTCATTAGACGTTCGAGTAGAAGACGAACGTAAATAAAAGAGAAATAGTTTGAATCTAAATAATTAAACATTTTTATTGGGCAATTTGCGCAAAAAATGTTCTATTTTCATTTCAGACATAAAGAATTCCGCAAATTAAGAATGGCCACATATTGGCATTGATCTCATAATTAGTCAGAGGCAGGCATCCAAAGAATGCCGAAAATAGTTTATTATCTTTAGACGCATCGTTTTAAAAATAAAGTTTCTCTCTCCTCGTTTAAACGCGTGCCTACAATTATTCTCTTACCATTCCTACGTTTGATGTTTCAAAAAATATTGACCTTTATCCTTCTATCTCTTCGCTTTCAATCCCATCTGAACATTATTATTAAACCGTAACGCTCAAAAGTGTTTGTCAAGAAAGTTGTTACTTGCTGTACTACATTGGATTTTAAACATAAATATTCCAATTTCTAATTTGAAAGGAAGAGTTATAATAATAACTGAAGAGATTAAATAAGTGGCAGCACTTTTTACACCTTTCTTGTAGCACTCATGCGATAACCATTTATGCAAATAATTATAAGCCATTGAAAAACATTCGGATAATCTGAGAGCCAAATACAACAAAGAGCGCAACCGGACGAGGATATTCTTCATAAAATTTCGCTTATTCTTATTCATTTCGAAAAAGAAACGGTTTTGAGCTATGAAAAAGCTATCATATTTGTTAAATAATGAAAGATACGAAGAGAGCAGAGATGAAGAGCGAAGATTGAATATTCTTTTGCCTTCTTTTTTCTATTTGTGTATTATTTATAAGGGTCAAGAGGTTGTTAAAGGCTAACAAACGAGATAAAAAAAGTTTTCCTGTAGGTGCGAAACTAATTATTTAAAGAAAAGATAGATGCGTATAAAGATTTATCAGAAAAGTAACATCTGTTACTGGGACCCCCGACTGTTAAGCCAGTTGAAGATCGTGGATGAGAATTGAAGATTCTTCTTTTTATTTTGGTAATTCTCATTCGTATTGTTGAATTGTTATGGCGTTGGGAATATTTTGACTGATCCTGTTAAACGCCATGCATTTTTATATTATTTACATGACCAATTACTATGGTAGAAGAAAAACTTTTGTTAACTTTTTACATTTGTCCATTCATCTTTCGTAATTAGAACGCAATAATAATAATTAATTTTAATTTGTATTAATGAAATGAATTAGGTTTATTGCACAGTTTTAATTATACTTTTTAATTTCGCTTAATTATCCGTACTTTTTTTAATTCTGCTTCGAAACGAAAAAGAGTAGCGCCAGAATTGAATTGAATGATTAATGTGAAACGGTTAATTGTTATTCCTCTTCTTTCGCCAGTGTAATTATTAATGTTTTCCAAACTAATTTACAACGCATCGGGAGTTATTTCCCTTATACATACAAATCAACGTCTTTTTGCGAAGAAAAAATAATCCGTTTTCCGTGATATATTGCAAAGACGCTGGTTTTTGCATAAACGTACGTAGCACTATAAGAGCGCAAATGAAAAGAAATAAAGCAAAAGAGGGACGTAATTGTTTGGGTTATTACACTCTAACGAATAGGAAGTAATAATTTTCATGTGTGTCTAGTAGGAGAAAGCAACAGAAAGGAAAGATGAAGGAAAAGAAAAACATGACGTTAAATAGCAAATTTACACAAAATTAAAATAAATCAGATTATTTTTTTGGTATATCAAAATTCGCATGCAAATTCGTTGCAATATCGCTTAATAATCGTATGCAAATTCTGGGATTTTATTCAATTTGCTTCGCTGCACATATACATTCATCTTTATTTACGTTGTTCATGTTTAAGCGAATATTTTTTAATACAAAGTTCAAGAATTAATTTTTTGTTTGATGACGATGATAACATGGTACTTAATACAAATTAAGATGATCGCCTCGTAGGTTACAGCGAAAGAAATTAATAGAAGAGGAAAGCAAGAAGCTTCTGTTAAATACCAACGAAGAGTAAGTAAGCAGTAGGAGCGCTAAAAGAGAGTCACTAAAGCGTGTTTAATTTAACGAATGGCAACAAGCGCAGGATAGAATTTATTTATTTGAACCCGTTTTCTGGCCTATTTTCAACTGAGATCGTCTTAAGCGCTAACGTTTTTCTGCGCTTAACCATTTATTTCTTTGTTTTAAAATTTTTATTTCATTACTATATACCAATTTCCAAATAGAAATTGCAAAACGAGCAGAAGAAACTGGAAAATTATGTGGTTACCCGTTCAAATTTATATGTATTACAAAATGCGCTTGATTACACTGTTGAATAGGAAAATATTAGTGCTTAATGTGCCAAAAACGTTTGCGTTACATTTTCAACTAGAATTTAATGTGCATTAAGTACGAATGTAGCAGGGGTTTCGAGAAAACTATTTTAATGTATTTTACGGCGCGCCGTTCGATGCTTTTGCCCTACGCGAACACGCTCGCCAAACTCAAATATAAATCCATGTTCACGATAGGTTTCCCTTCGCCAAATACGGATTTCGCTTCGGTCTCTTCTCCGTTATAATTGTTTGGCACTCTCCTTTGCCTTTATCCTAAACAAGAATATCAATCTTTAAATACCTGATACTTAAGTCACTTATAGCTCAATACGTCAATGTCGAGGCAATTAAATTGCTGCTGCATCGACCGTGTTGTTCCACGTTTGGGTTTATTTTCAATTATCGGCTTACACGTCGATATGTAGATTTAAGTCTGTCGCTCGGTCTGTAATTCAAGTTGATATTGATCTTGAGTATGAACAAAAAGAAAATTGCATGCGATCATCATTAACGATATCGCATCGCTCTTTGTAAGCCATCCATTGCGGCTTTCGTCGAGGTAGAATTGAAAAAAGATTTCGTTTTTAATGACGAAATAAAAGGAGTTGAGCAATAAGATTGTTCGCTGGAAATATGATTTTCTAACAAATAAGTAATTGGTAATAATTTGTTTGGGGTGAAAGCAATAAGCGCACGGGGCCGTAAAATATGAGCCTACGACGCGTCGAATAGTTTATTGCTTCCTGGAGAAAATCGTTTTACGAAACGCGGTAATAACAATAATGCTTATGAAAAAGAAACTGAAAACTGATTAATACATCCTCTGCAACGATGGCACTCTGTCACAACCGAGTCAATAATAACAGCAAGGAAAGGCAGAAGAGGCAATCTCTTTTTCTGTTTCGAACATTTAAACAAATAATTGTTATTTGTTCAGACCCGGAGGAAATTTAATTTCGATTTAAATTGATATCCATAGGAAATTTATGGTAGGCAATATAATATTCCATTATTTGCATTGCTTCGTAATTTACTGGAAAGAAGTGAATAAATAAAAAGCCATAATGAAGAAGCGATGGCGAATAAAGATAAAAGTTTTAATTAATTTATTGTAATGACCCACTTGAGAAATGACGAGCGAGAAAGGAAACGTGGTTGTAGAAAAAGGAGCAAGATGACGTTATGCGTTTGTATATATGCAGTTAATTGATTCTTTCTTATTTTTCTTTAATTATCATTTTTTTCCTCTTTCGACTCTCTCAGGATTATTTGTAAACTTTGAACTGTCAACAGGTTCTTTTGCCGTTCTCTCTTCCATCGCTCGATTCACAGACAAACACGTATAGTGCAAGGAGGAGGATGGCATTGAACTTGGGAATGCGAATGCTTTTTTGCCTCGTTTTATACGATGCCTACACACACATACCGAACCATCCTATGCAGTGTTCCCATTATAATATAGCCGTCTCGTATTCAATTCATATGTAATTAAATCAATTGCAATTAATTTTTTATAAGCGGTAAATTGCATTTTCAATGAGACCCACATTTATTGATCTTTTATATAAAATTAAATAGCATTAAATGTTAAATCGAGCCGCACTAATTACACGTTTGTACGTATGTCGGGATAAAGATTTAATTACGATAAGAAAATTTCAGGATTAACTATTAGGATGTGGGGTATGTTAAGTACAGTCTAAGTAGGGAGATATAGAAGACGATTTCGTGCCACTTTAATGGATATCGTTTACGGTAAATTTGAACGTTTGTTCTTTGAATCCTAAGCTATTGTTTCGTTGGGTTTTAATATTTTATAGATCGGACGTTTTTGTTTTCAGTTTTATATAACTAGCCAGATATAACAAGGTTTTCTAATTAGAAATCGACCAAAAAGGAAATATATAAGCGCAAAGCGAATTTGAAATAAAACTAAAATGTTCGGCAATAAATTCTACATTTAGTTAAACGACTGTTTTTATCGGAACCACATCATCGGTTTACGATGATGATGATGTTCGATGCCTTTTGGGCATCAATCAAATTGCCGTTAATAATTCGTTTTTCAACGCTCTCATCGCTAGCATTAGAAACTTTTTTAAGGAAAAGCCCCATAGAAAAAAAAATCGCCTATCACGTTTATTTCACAAATATAATTGCATTCTCTTAAGTAAGGCGAATTATTATATTTATTCAATAAAATTTAGTGTAATTACTATAATTTTCGGTAAGAGCGTTCAACACGTTTCGGTGGCCCGCGGCTTATATAAAAGAAAGCTAAAAAACATCACAAGAAGCGAAGGATTTCAACAAAAATTTACGCTTTTTCTAAACTAATTACAGTGAAGAAAATAGCAAAGTTGTCGATGTTAGAAGGCCAATGCTAATTATATTGAAGGAAAAAAATGAAACCAAAGTTATATCATCGTTTTGCTTTTCCCATATGTAAGTTAACCGTCATTGGGAAGCGGAAGAAGCTTCAAGTAAAACAAAAATTATATACGACTACCACGTAGAAGAAGAAGAAGCACTTAATTTGAGAACAAAGTTGAAAGCGAGGAAGGAGCCATATAAAACATAAACGGTACAATAATGAAATAATAAATTTAACAATGTAAAGAGAGTACAATTTTTCAGGCGGAGCACGATAATAAATTACTGGAATGAACGAAAGCATTTTTAAACTGTCGTGAAAGGAATTCTAGAGACAATAAAACTGCATACTAATTTAACGGTAGAGTGCATCAAATAATTATATATTGTCTTACTAGAACTAAGGATAATATAGAGATTAATTATTAATTTCGAATGAAATAGAGGAACTTTAAAAAGAGGAACGAATGTTGAAGAAGGAGGTGCGTTTGTTGTATTATACGACATGTTTCTTAAAATGGTAATGGGCAGTAAGAAAAAGAAATTAAATTAAACGTCAAAATAGAAGAAGTGTTCCCATCTTCTTACTACTTTTCCATTCCTCCCATCTTTTTCTGCGCTTTATTTACGTTGGTTAATTTAATAATTATAAGAAAGAGGCGTATAACTAACAGGAAAAAGAAATTCTTCTTGTGCCTGTCATTTCGAAATGAGAATGTAAGCAAGTAAGTAAAAACACCTACAGGTATTGCCTACCTATTACGAACGCTTCAAACAATACATTGTATCCAATCGAGATGATTTCTGTTATAAAATACTTTACAATCCATTGTGGTTTATCGATTAAAAGTTGCAAATCTTTGATTGATCGTTCACTGTTAAATCATAAAATGTACATAGCCAAAAAAGGGATTCTTCGTTGCCTTCAACCCTAGCCAGAGTTCCTTTTAGAATTAATTAATATCGTTATCGTAACGAATGAATGAACGATCCTTATCAAACCATCTCGACCGTGTACGAGTCGAGTTGATGCTTCTAATCTTCCCCCATTCGCGTCCATTGTGTATGCGTTTAAAGTAATTTTCGTTTCCGTGAGCGAATGCATTCGAGGCCCACGACTGTTTGTTGTGTGTAATCAATTAAATGTTCGTGAAGTAAGACCCCAAAATCCCACGAATCGAATTTAATTCGTCGCGGTCTCGGTCTTAATACGACGTCCCCTCTCGATGATTACGGCAGGTTCGATTGAAGGTATTACGTGTAAGGGCGCAATTTCTTATTAAAGTTCGATTAATTTGGGACTTTTTTTTTTGGTTATTTTGGAAACTTGTCGAAATAAGACAAAAGACCACCCCGGCGTCGTTTGCTTGCTATTCGCTATTAGGAATTGTAAAAGTGCTGTTGAATAAATTCCGCCGCACCTATTTTATAATGCCTTCTTATTAATAAACGTTTATTGTTGTTATTCCAGGCGAGACAATAACGTTTTATTAAGTACGTACACGGCGTAAGTGAATAAATACGTTTGGTATTCATGCATTATATTCGGTTTTATTGTATCGATTATTGTTAATAATAATCTGAAATAAAACGGAAACTATTAAAATAAGAGCTTACAACGAGAATTTGTGCAGAGAAAAAAAGTTTATCATGTAAAGCGAGTTGAAATAACAAATCGTTTTATAACAATACTGGGAGATTACAACACTCCTAACGTCCTCATTCCGTCCGTTGGTATTAGATGACAATTTTAAAGAGGAAAAGTAACCGTACCGTTACAAGAGGACACGCTAAAATAATGCTCAAGTTATTGTTACCTCCACGTTCAATATTGATTTGCTCCATGAAATGGATTTGTTTGACTCGTTGGTCTATTTAATATTGCATATTATTAAAGGTACATTACATTCGATTCGCTGAATTATTTAACGTTTTTGTATTGTCAAATTCTGGTCTACACTGTTGCATTTAATTATCCGCATAGCTTCAATTTTCGATAAATAATTATTATTAATTCGTTAAACGTGCATAGTTTTTAATAATTATAATATCAAGTTAACTGTGAATTTGAATTCAGAACTAATTTCAAAATTTTGCACGCGCGAAAATAGATCTAATCCGATAATAATAATTTGAAATAATAATATGATTGACAATACGTATACGTATAAATTATTTAAAAAAATTAATTAAGTGCAAATTAACATTCTGTTTATGGGCCATTGTACTGACAATTTATAATACATATTAATGTCCCTTTGTATTGTTTAAGTTTGCAGTGATTTTCAATGGTAAGCGTTTTTACTGTGGGCAGTAAATTTTATTTAACGATGACGATATGCCCTTTGTCTTTAAACGATAATTACTCTTGAATTACAATTTGCACTTCTTTTTGCTATTTATGTGTGCTCTAATTGAGTTAAGTTATTTAAATAGTTCAGAAATTTCGAATATAACTCAGTGAATTGCATGCTTAAAGCACTTTTAGAGTCCAATAAATAATCATAAAACCTTTGTTATTTTGGACAAAGGCTACAATTTAAAATATTTTTCTTTCTACGTTTTCAGTAGTATTATATTGTAACATCAAGAATTCAATTTATAATTTAAACGAAGTAGTTCCTCAAAAGAAATCCTTTTTATTTGTTATAAATTGAAACTGGGTTTTATTTGCAAATTTAACAAAAGGTTCTTATAATTGAGAGATGCCAATTGTTAATTGCGATCTTCCCTTTTGATGTTTCTTATTCCCTCTTCTTAACTCGTCATTGTTGATTCACTTGTTATTCTTGGTGTATAATAATCGTTTCATAGGGGCACAACTTCCTAATGATATTAGACGCCCGAGTAAAATCCGCTGAGAGCATTTGCAAATAATTGTAAATGCTCTTTAATTACTATCATTATCTTTGAGTTAATAATAACTGTCAAAGAGAAAGTAGCAAAAGAATCATGTCAGTTGTTATTCGCAATGAAAGATGCTTTCGTTTAAATAAAAACTTATCGTCATTCATCTTACAAAATCGTTTATTATAATTTATTATTTATCATCGATTTTATTGTGCGTTCGACTTTTATTGAAAGTTTAAAATATAACGGTCATTAATGCTGTCGCTCGGTCGTTCGCATTTTTCTTTCCTTGCATTAAAACTAACCAGGGAGGTCGTTGTTATTTTATTTTCTACGGTACAAAGTGCCTTGTTCTTTGCAAAAATTCGCGCTCATTGAACTTTACATTTATGCAATTATAAAGAAGATCGTTGCCAAGGAAGAAGTGAGGGAAGAGGCAAATCATTATAAATTATATAATCTGTCCCCCTTTTATAAAATATCATAATTATTATTAAGGCATCGCGCACAAATGATTACATTATACTCTTTCTCTTATCGGCAACGACACTCGTTAAGCCTTCTCTTCCTAATTATATCGTCGTCGTTATACGATTATTGCCATAAGTTCTTATCGCAAATAATATTGTTTTTTTTTAATTCGCTTGCTCCCCTTTTCCTTAACTCTCTTATTATTTACTGTTACAGATTCCTGACGACACTCGCAATCGTCGTGACAACTTTAAAAGGCGTTTCGTCGACGGAAGATTGGGACTCGTTGCCTCCGTCATTTAAATTCGATTCGAATAGCGGCAACGGTAAGTTTATTTCGTTGTCCTTTTGATCCTTTATTAACAGGCGATAAATTTCGCCGAAGAAAAGGGCCGACCTCCTTCGCGTTTAATGAAGTCGAGCTTCGTTTTATTTCTTTATGTTTAAAACGCACACGCATAATTGGTAAGCGTTCATTCTTTATTTCTTCATCTCCTCCAACTTTTTTCTCATCTTTGCGACCGTGCAAAATGAATTATGGTTTATGCACAACTATAATGAATATAAGCTACTACTTAAACCGTATGAATATGTAATTTAGTCGGGTTGGGGCGAGCGAAACTTTAGGGTACTCGCTTAGACTCTTTATTAAATGTATACTCATCCTTGGGGGAATAATGCTCGCTTTCGCTCTCCGTCCCTGTCTTGCTCATTCCTCCGTCTTTACCTTTAAAATGTTTTAACGGATCGAACCGTACATAATGAACCTATAATTATGTATGCTGGCATATCCAGAAGAATGAACGGATACACTCGTCTCACTTTCCCTTCTATATATATATGATTAATACTGTACGAAATTTACGTATTAATAACGATCAAGTTGATGATAATGTGTAACACTTAACAAAAAATTACGAAGAAGATCGTAAGGGCCACCGAGCGTTATTTAATAATAAGTGCTATGCCTATTGAATTTCTTCTTTCTCTTCTCCTATTCTTTAATAATACACATTATTTATTCTGTTAGACGTGAACTGAGAAAGAACAATATTATAACAATGTTATTTTATTTCATGCTATTATCGTCGTAGCTAACCGAATAATTTGGGATTTCACAATTATGAATGAACAAAATGGGAAGAATGACTTTATAAGAAGCCTCGAGGGACGGGTGACGAGGCTTTTGAATGAGCAAGCAGGGGTTACACGTGTTTTAATTAATATATTTGTGTTGTGGTACTCAAGAGTGAAATCTCCTTTTTAAAAGAGACCCTCTAAAAGGCAATTTGAACAATTTCCGCAGAAACTTCCTTCTGCTTACAGTTAATTTGCATAATTAAAATGGTCCTATTTTAATTTCATCCACTAGCAATGCATTATCGTCATATGATCGGAGCTCATTGGCGAAATATTTAATTATTCAATTAAGCTTCCTATATTAATTGAAATAGATCCCATCGGATTAGAGCGTTATTAACGGATAATTATCGTAACCACCCGAAGACGCTCAATTAATTTGATAATTAACAACGTTTCGCAAAATAATTTGTATCGAAATAATAAAAAAATCAATCTCGCTTGCATCCTTTGACAACAAATCAACTGCCTGTCTCTTTCGAGTTAATTCAAAATTTAACATCAAATCTGATCTCTAAATGAACACATTTTTGTAATTAACCTTTCTGATTATGATTAATATACGGGAGACGAAGCGACGATGAAAGCGTTTAACCTTTTCCAGAAAGCGTTTAACATTCAAATTAGATTTCACCCTTAATAATAAACATCGCCCATCTACTTCTTTCGTTCTTTTAACGCTTGATGTTTGGTAGCTTTCAACGAAATTTGTACGGCACAACCAACATATGAGACCTGTCAGCACCCTGTAATTTCTTTTAGACGTAATTTTTATTATAACTTCAAAAAAGAAAAAGAAAAGAAAGATTTCGCTTTTTGGCGAAACGTTTGTGCCTTCGAGGTGTTGTTAATGGGATCGCCAACTCTTCTCACTGAAAATCCTTTTCCGCTTTCTTCGAGATTTAATTGATTCCAAAACGGATCGATGATTTATTTATTAATTTTTGAATGAATAATGTGGAGGCGATTAACATTTCCTCGTTATGCATAAACTTGAATTGATAAATTTGTTAATTAATGAAGTAAGAACGACGTGAGGCGTACTTTAATGATAAAGCCTTTTAATATTTTAGCAAAGTCATTTGAACTATTAAGACGATAATATGTCTAAATGCTTTTGTGACAGGACGGATGAATGGATGGATGGAGGACGGGAAATGAGGAGCATGAAGGCGAATGCCATGTAAGAATGTTAGTTAGCTACCTAACGTTCATTTTAATTCATTAAAATGTACCGTACGCATTATATCATATTAATTTGATGCTATTAAAATGGAACAAGATTCGTTTTAATAACAATAACGATGAATAATACGAAATTATTATAAACGTCATTATTTTAAACGATTAGGCGACTTTTGGGCATAATTAAGCAATTTTCATGTGGAAACAAGTTCCTTCCTTGGGTTGGTAAAAAATTATTTGTTATTTATTTCTTTCGATCCGACAATCATATTTATTTTCATTCGATAACATGTTTATTTGGTATTATTTGACCAAATATGGAACGTACACGCCAGGTATGAAATGAACAAGGCTAACAACTGTGCATGTTTATTATTATTACCAATTTTTCTTCATCCTTATTCGTTTTTCCTTTTGCTTTTCGCATATGTGCGCGTATATATATCATTCCATTGGAGTATATAAAAATTTGCATAATTCAATAATAACCAAATGCAATTTCGCAAAATTGTTATAAATTTCATTTTATTGCCATTACGTTCTCGTTCGTTTTGCAATTAAATTACTTGAAATTAAGCATCGGAATGCACAAGGCTGTTTTGAAAGGCAGGCAAAAGAAACGAGGGAGTCTCGCACTTTATTATTGGCCCCGTACGGCCTTTTTATGCCTTACATTCGTTTTCTTCTTCCATTTGCTTCGTCTCTCTTGCAATCCAAAACAAATAACTCAAGGCTTTTAAGCGAACCAGATTAAATCATTCGACCGGTATCATTTGTTGTTGTTAAGCTGAAGAGAGAGAGAGAGAGAGAGAGAGAAAGGAGACGGTTTAATAGCGTTTGAACGGGGTTCTTTATTTAAACGTAAACCTGATCTGTCAATTAGAAACGAAAACCGCGCGTATAATAAATAACGTTCTTTGTTCTTATGCACCACCACCATCATCATCATCATCGGCATCATCTTCTTATGCACATAATTTGTCTCGGTAATTTTTCGCAAATCCCATCTAGATGCATTTATGCAACAGACGGGCAGATTTCCAGTTGCTTTATTTGGGCAAATATGCTGGAAACCTTTGCGCTTCTTATGCGTTTACGTGTATGAGAGTGTTGAAGAATTTTGTCCGCAATTTTAGCGAAGATCTGAAGATACGAAAACATTATTCATTGCCAAAACGACAATAAAATATGGATGCCGGTGTAGAAAATGAAATGAATAAACCTTCTTTTTTGCCCTATCACTTCGAAATTAATTAATATGGAATTCTAATACGATAAATAATTACGATGAACTAGTATAATTAAAATCCAATTTAAACGGAATCTCGCTATTTTAAAAACATGTTCCCTGCTAAGTTTTAATTAATTTCATTTGAAAAACGAAAGAGTTATAAAGTAAGAGTTGTTGAAGAGACTACGTGTAAGAGAAAGAATGCAATTTTATATTGTGTTAAGTTTAATTTGTTCGCGAAAATTTACATTTAATTTCTAGTAGTTTCATATCGAGCAGAAGTTTGAACGCGAAGGAAACTAATAATAAATTGCGAAAAAGAAGACGAAAATATGAGGATGATGCTGATAATGGAAAACTGTAAAGTTTTACAGGTAAAGAATAATAATAAGTTTTCTTTTTCGCGAAATAATCTACTTAAAATTATTGATATCGTCTTCTCTCGTTGTTTTAACTTTTGCCAATCTGCTATATTTCTTTTTATTTTTCCTAAAGAACGCGCACGAAAAACTGGCTTCTAAATCAATATTTGTATATAAAAATAAGAGTAGGTGTCATGTAACTATTATAAATCATGCGAGGAGGAAACCAAAAGGAACTAGAAGAAAAACTTTCTTCTTGCCTTTTCTTTTTCGCAGCGACATTAAATTAAAATGTATCATCATAAAAGTGCGCACGAGAAAGGGCCACAGAGAGAGACGTGAAAGTTACATAATGGTTATTATCTGTAACCGATTTAAACGGGACGCCGTCGGTAATGCATATAATTTATGTTTGTAATCTTCTAAGCTGGAACCTTCACTCTTACATCTTTCAAATTTTTCCTCCCCCGTTACAATTCTGCGGCTGCTTCCGTCTATTTCAACGAAAGAAAAATCGTAATAACTTAAACGACTCCCAAGTTACGAACGATACGATCTTATCGCGGACAAAACAAGGAATAAAGCTGTGTATACACGAGCTTTTTATTATTTAAAGACTGTCTCCATTTGCCGAAGAACATCTTCTTTCTTTTCCGCCCAGAAGCTCGTAATTTCTATTTCAACAAACTCCAAACTTACGACCACATTACCCAGCTTCTTTGCAACGTCCAGTTCTGATTCAATCGATTCTATGACTCCGAATGGTTATTTTAGTATTTTGAAATCTTTTCCGCGCGTCGATGAATTACCCTTTCGGTTTGAAGACATAAATCTTTGTAATTTCATTTTCTGAACTCCACAATTGCTAAACGAACGCTAAATGTAAATTTGTCGGTTCGTTCTTTGTCTGCTATTAACAATGGTACGCGCAGTTAATTATACGTGTTTCACACTTCTTTTGCATGACATTCAATTGTAATGTAATGGAAATTTCATAACGTTTCCAACGTCAATGTAATAATAATATGTACAAGGTGATGTGGAGGGAAGAGAATTAAACGGCGAGAAGAGGTGAATGCGTGAACGGAAAGAATGTGAAAGCAATATTTTTCCGTATGGTGCCGTATAAATAACGTTTCGAGACGACTCTCGCAAGCGCGTATGCGAAAACTCCATCAATTTCAATACTTGTCTGTTGTAATCGTTTTTAATGAAAGCAACAGTTTTCGCTCGCTAAAAATTAAGATAAAATAATTAATTTCACGCCGCTACGAATTTAATTAACGTCAGAGTTAAAAAGACCACAGACGAGCGAAACAATTCACATACATTTTATTTAAAATGTAATAAGCAATTAGTTGTATGATAAAATTAACTTAGTAAACGCGTTGCCGTGCGATAATGATGAGAACGGATGGGAATATTAAAGGAGAAGAAAATTGCCGGTCCGGTGGAGAGACAACATTTTTCCTAAACGAATTTCGCTGCGAAATAGTAAATGAGTCCGCTAATTAGCCAACCAACACACCTACCACTTGTTCGCAGGTACATTAATGCAATCAAAACGAATGATGAGAATTTATTATTTGCCACCGACAAAACAAAATTAATCTTATTTCGTCCTCGCAACCAGAAAATATGTTGTGTTTCGTTTAGTATTCAGCGTGGAATCTCGCTCTCTGTTCGCCGCTTCTTTTACTCTTTCAGTTATGATTTTTTTTTCCGGGGACCTTCCTTTTTTTCCCGCATTCGTTAGACCAACACGAACCCCTAAAAGATTATCCCGGTATCATGTATAATAGGTTTTGTGCACTAGAGAGAAGTACTAGTTGCCAGCGAGCAACAAACAACAACACTGTAGCATAACGCAGCCACCGACTGAAATTATATGTAAAATAATACTAGGAAACAAAAATTATATTAGTAGTAGAGACTTTTATGAAACGTACGTGCTCGCATGATAATAATAATGATGCGTTCGCATTTGTAATCTTATGGTGCTTTTCCATTTGGGTTTATACGTTCCTCTTCTTGTTGCTTCCGACAAAAAAGTGGCACAAGAGAGACAAATACGTTGCTCTGGATAACATGTTTAGTCGCCTTTTTGCCTTTAATTTGGTTATAAACAAAGTTAAGCTCAACGTGAACGCATATCAGAATTTATTGCGCCCAGCCAAGTAATGGATTTCGCCATCAAGCTCCGCCACCATTGTTATCATCGAATATTAGTTTGAAGAATCGCATTTTCTTATTTGGACTGTGAGCAATTCTCTGCAATAGTAGAGAATTAAATCTAATAATTTCGTGTTTGGCTCGAAACTAATCGAAAATAAATGGACTCCGAAGAGTTCCTTCTAATTCGCTCGTCCTTTTGTTATTGTTACCGGTCGATCTTTCACGTTCATTACCGCAATTAGTTATTTCGCGAAACCCCAAACGTTGAATGCACTACGTTACGAAACCAGCCAAACATTATTAACGCGAGACATGCTTTCGCGTATACAACGAGGGGCAGCAGCATCAAGAGCAGGGAAAATCGCGCACGAAGTACAAACGGTTTTATTATAAACGGCAGGATAAGGACGGGAACGAAATGCCGGCCTTAATTTATTGCGAACATCTTTCTATAATAAAGTCTGCGTCGGAGACTGAATAAAATGCAAATTTCCGCAATGAATGCTTAAGATGACGGAATAAAAATTGGGACGGAACGGATGTGCGCGAATTTCAGTTTGATGGAGGACCGTGGAAGAACGAGGAGTGTCGCATGTTAAATGATTTCGTTTCAGATCAAATTTTGTATTAAATTTAGAAACGGTTCAACACACGAGCGTCCGGAGAATAATTGATGTTTTACTGCATTCGTGCACTTTTCTTTTTAATTGTTTTGTATGAAGTTGATGTAGACGTGCGGGAGGAAAGGAGCAGATTTCGCATTTAAATGAAAATTCTCAATAAAAATTTAAATATCCGCGATATTGAGAGAGGAAGGGCTGGGGGAGGACGAAGAAGGAGGAACAGGATAAATGTAAAATGAAAGGAAGAAATATATTTATACGTGGGTACGCATCTGGGGATTTGCTTGGAATAAAATGGATAGGAAATAAATATGAATAACACATAAGTATTTATTTAGAAAGTATACTATTATATATCGAATTTGGACGGATGGATGCATAGTCGTGAATAACTTGTATTTGTGTAACAACAATTCTTAGATTTACTAAAGGTAACAAACACAAATGCGGCATCATTCGTTCTTCAAACCAAGAAATCAAACCAGAAAGTGATGACGCTCTATAACTGTCATAGAATATTAGACTCGCTAAAGGGGCGTTAGACTTACATAACATTTTTCACCCTGCCGAAGCAAACAAGAATCTCCAGCAAGTATAAATGCTCAAAGAAGAATTCCTCTACAAAGTTAAGATATGAACTTACAGTAATAAAAGGGACATTTCGAAAATTCTCATTAAATAACTATTACCAGTACAATATTTATTTCCTAGTAATCATCAAGAAGCAAGTTTCGTTTAATACTACTCTCTTCGTAACATAACGAAATATGTTGTTCTCCACCTACGTAGCTTTTCAAAATTGCAGTTTTTAATAAAAACGTAACCATCCCTGTTATGTTGTTGTTGCTCTAGTTCTTATTGTTTGATACTACTGCAACTATTGCTACTGTTGATATTGTATTAGAAATCATCAATATTTTTACGGTGGCCTCAAAATAAAAGTTACTCGTGACTCCAGGAATTTAATTTAAAGGAAGGAAACAAGTTTATTCTTTCATTTTATTCCCTATCGAAACTATTACGTAAAGTATTAGATTACCATTATAAATTTAAGGAGCTGTCGGTTGATGCGAAGTCTTTATTAAACGAACGTATGTTTGTTAAACTAATTCGACAATAATCAGTAGATTTCATGTAATCGAAATGATTATCGTGCTTTTTAATAACATATTACTCTCTAGACTCCGATCATAACCAATCATTATTTTCATTTCATTGCCATAAGTTTTTTTTTATAATATAATAACGTCCTCATAATGCATTATTCAACGATTACCACGTGTTATTAATATTTAATTTGTAATAGTATTAGCTAAATGAGTGAGTGAGTGAGAGAATAGGAAATTCATTTGATTTACTTCTGATAAGATCCGATCGATTGTAATTCGATCGGAAAACGTAAAGAAATTTAAATTAAGGTCGCATGCATTTGAGTCAAAATTTATGTACCAAAAAAAAACAACGCCTCGACATCTTTCACCTTTCGACATTTTTTAATTGAATCGTTACCATTTTTCTATTCGCCGACGAAAAATACACGTCGACAATAATTTCCTAAAATTTTCCATCACTCATTATGTTCTATTTTTGCCGATTTCCGTGTGGTACCTTAATGAAATTCAAATCGATTTCCTATGAGAGATTTACATATAAGCAGGACAACAAAGCCTTTTTCTGTTTGGATTGAATTTTATAGCCTCAAAGAAATAATTATTTGCTCTTCTTAATAATAAATCACTTTTAATTGGAAGAAAATGGATTCATAAAAGGAGGCGATTTTAAGTAATAAACGATATCGACTAATTAGCAATAAGTACGGGCGTTAGGTGAAGAAAAAGCGTTTCGTGAATGAGCAAATAGAAAAGTAGAACTTGGGTATCAATTTAAATGGAACCATCTAATTATAAGTAATGGCAGGAGAAAAGGAGGAATAGGAAAATAAATGAGCTATAGAAGTGTAATAAAACTGTAGATAAAGAGATATAAGACCACTTTAGATGGATCGAGATAAGAGAGACGGCCCTCGAGCCGAAAGTAATCGAAATGATTCATATCGGCGAGTGAAATATTTTCCCATACGTTCGAAAATTATCCTCCTTGTACACCGCTTTATTGTTAGTCATTATTGCTGCCAACTAACCATTGCTACCATTACGTACCGTAGACATAGAACACAAACGATTTATTTCTGTTTGTTTGTTAAGATCAGCAATTAATTTCTTAAAAGATTCGATTCTTCTCTATAATTTACCGCAACAAAGCGGATCGACCGCATCTATTGAACGAAAGTAAATAGAATCGGAGGGATGATGGCTGGGGAGATTCGTTTAAGCGACGAGACGAGATTGAAATTGGCAAAATTCAATTTCATTATAACGAAATTAGTTCCATGATAAAGTGTTCGGTCATCAATATTCCTTTCCCGTGGTTTTGATTTTGTTCTTTCTTTTTTCGTCCTCTCGTCGAAAATCGTATAATGATTTAATGGTAGATTTTTATAGATAACCTGTTCGATTTGTGTAAGTCATCTTGTAAAAGGAGACCGAATTGAAACGCGTAACGAAAATGGGTGGAAGAGGAGCAAACAAAAAGAAAAAGGGGCAAGTTACGCTTGTTCGTTAAGTATTAGTTTAATGTCAGCACGCCACTTTTCTGCTTGATCCTTCGCGGTGCTATTTAACGAAGAAGTCGATGTGAAACATAGCTCCAAAAACCGAAAAGTCCCAACAAGTTTAATAATTCTTGAAACGATATCATCAATCATCATATCAAAAGCGAATGCAAGCAATTAAAATTGAATTTGCTCAGTATGAATCTATGTTACTAAATTTCTAACGAAAGAAATCTGTTTTGTTACCAATCACATTCTCGTAGAAAATTTTCGTAGTCCGACTACTCCAAGTGTTATTCTCCGGTTCCTCCATAAATATATTTAAGGCAAAGCACACATAGGCAGTATTTAAATAATCCTCAATTCGGCGCCCCGCACTGGGAATAGAACCTGCTCAAGTTGACACAAAGTTTGTAATCTTAAGTAAATTCATAAAACGCGAATTTCCCATGAGCACAGTAACGCTAACTTCCCCGTAGCGGTGCAGGAAGAAGAGGCGGAAGACGGGGAGGAAGCAAGTGGAAAAAATAGTAGCAGAAAAAAAAATTATTTAACTTAACAGAATAAAACATTGTGCCGAATTAAATCGTTGCATTATCACTTAGCGCGTTCGGACGAGGAATCCTCTCGGCTTTTCGCGAAGAAGACTGAGAGGCACGTTTAAATTAATCGTCCAATTGGGTATTCATTAAAAATTGCTTTCTTTTCGTCATTCCTCTTTTTATTCCACTTCTTTTCATTATTATCATCCAAATGGGGAATTTTATGGGCGAATTATTTGCCTCTTCAAAATTAATGACATATTTACTGTGCTACAAAATGCAATAAAGAAATGGGCCTTTATGGCGCCGCGATAACGCACAATGATGAACACAATTTTCCCCGTTCCCTTTTTGTCAAACAATGAAAGAAATGTTTAGATATTTATTGACGATAGATTCGGGTAATAAAGATTTCCATATTACCCGCACGACAATGCGAAATAATAAAAGGGAAACCCCGAATCAGATAATAGTGCTTTTCCAAAAATACAAACGGTCACACATAAATTTATTTATTTATCGTCCAAATAGTTACCGATCGAAAAGAGAAAAGAGAATGAGCGACCGATAAAAACTAATTTTGGATTCCGTTACATTGCCACCAACAATATTGTACCGAACGTAAATTGGAATTGTTCCAATAAATGCAGAAGTTATACCAATTTTAATTGCCGAACGTATAAGGATATTCTCGAAACAATGGTAACCTGGTGAAGGCAAGAGTTTCCATTTTTACTAGCAAAAAACCTGTAAAATTCTTCTTTAAATTCGATGAAAGTTCTTTCCTTTCGCTAAACGACGCCGTTCCTCAGTTCTTAAGCGATACGCGAGAGAAATAAACAGCGGTACCCACTCGGTTAGCCATAAACGTTTACATTATTGATCAATTAGGTTCGTGAACGGCGTAGTTACCGCTGAGATTTCTAATTGCTCTTAATTAATTTGGTATCGGTAAAACAGCGGCAGCACTATCTAGAATCGCGTATTCCTGTATTTCCGAGATCTAATTAGTATTATGGCGAAGGTACCAAGAAGTGGAGGAGCAGAGAGAAGACGCAGGTATGTTTCCGCCCTACCAATTTAAATTAGAGCCACGACAAATAAACCCTAATGCATATAACACGCAGGTATACGATATTGCGTGTAAATTAAATAATTGCGGTCGCTTATGGTGTGGAATATCGAATCGCGGCAACTATCAACGGAAGTAAATTGGCACTCGTTTCTCGTTTATTTCCATTAAGCGAATTATATGAATAATAATTAAAAAGATTGAAATTAAACGACCCTTCTTTCGGCTACGCCATTCTCGAATCGCATTTGAATTTTTAATCTGTACAGACAGAGATTAAGCTCAAATTAATATTTATAATAATCATTTTTAACCGGTTACGTTTAAAGTCTCCTCCAGCTGCCCGCGAGAGACGGAGAGCAAAAAGTGAGGACGATGAAGACGGGAGAAAGTGGATGAATGAATGAGAAGGCGAACGGTTTTGAACGAGGAAGGGTCTTTTTCGTCGTTTCGCGACTTTACTTGTTAAAACTTTTAAGTTATGAATTCAATATTATGCCCTATTCTGTGTTGCCTTTCATTCTTATTCTCTCACTCGCCGTGTCTCTCGTTCCTACATGTATTATTATCGCAGTTTTGCAAGTAAAATGTTGCGGTTGCGATGGCGAATACAAAAGTGTGTTAATTACGTTAAGAGATAAACTTCCCGCATAATAAGTCTGTATTTTCAATCGGTAAGTTGCCTTGAAACTCGCCGAAAATTAAATGAAAATATAAAGAAACAAACAAACTAATCCCAAAACGAAATTTCCACTCTTCCATCGTCGTGCTCGTTCGTCTCTTCGTCCTCCTTCTTTCACAACAACCACTTCATTATAAGCAACGTATTTAGAATATTTATTCCCATTTCTCTCGTATTAAATTCGGATTTTGTAACAAGTTAAAGACAAAGAAAAAATATTATATTCAAATGGTAATCTGGGAAACTGGTAGGATAACGATCGGAAGGTGGAGATTTGAGGCCAAATGCTCGTTAAAACGAATTAATTCATTAAAACGAAATTATGAATTGTTGAATTAATGAGTTAACGATTCATTATTTCTGGTATTAACATTAAAAAGGTTTTTTTTTCTGTCGTTATTAACAGAAAATGTCAAAAGCCTTAAAATTATTTTTATAAAGCGACTTTATGAGAGGCACCGCTTCACGTCACATTACCGCCGAAGCTTAAGCCTTTTTAATTGAATTATGTTTGTAATTTAAATTGAAACTGAGACAATTATTTATGAAAATTGAATGCTTGACTGAAAATAATAACGGAACGTCCAATGAAGATGAGGCGTTTTATTAAAATGAATTGCACGTATTTATTCTAATAAACCTATTACGTAATTACATTCGCTAATTTGCAATTTATTTAAATTGAATGGTGATTGAGAGGCAATTTGCAAATTATGACGTGTAGGAAATATCAATTAATCGATTAGGACTGTTGAAGAAATCAAATTGATTTTCTCGGTTCGATATGACATTTAGAAAAGTAGTTTTCAGGGAAAAAGAGTTTCTTAATACATTTTAATTTATGCACTTTGGCAATCCTAAGAGACACCCGCAGTTACTAACTTGGTAATTATTGATGCAACCCCATGAAAATCTCACTTCCAGCGGATGCATTCGTGCACGCTTCCGTAACACACTCGCTGTTACTCGGTACTTGTTGTTGTTGTTTCCTGTAATTTCCTCGGGGGAAATTTTGAGATTTATGCAACTGAAATTGTTTTATGAAATTTTTACAGTGAACAAGTTCGTGCACGTAGGTGGGATGCATACACTTTATTCAGCCTTACTACTTTCGATGAATTATTATGACTTTCTTTTGCGTTTCTTCTTTGTTGAGGAAAACGTACCAGTTTCTTGTACGATTATAAGAGAAAACGAGGAATATATGAAGATATGTACGTATGGTAAATGTTAAAGGACTTTATTTGTTTCGGCAAAGGAAAGAAAGGAATTGGATAATGTATGGAACTGATGCTATCGGATACCGATACATGTACATTTAAGCCCGTGGAAATTTGTATCCGTTATAAAAAATTATCTGATAGTAAAATTCCACTTTTACGATACGATGTATTTATTTTTATAAGAATCGAGGGAGAAAAAAAAGGATCCGAATGAAATGTAGAGGGAAGACGAACCAGATTCTCGGTTTGTTGTTTTGCATTTGATTCCCGCTTTTATTATTATTTTTTCATTATTTTGCGAACGAATTGAATCATGCCCGTTTGTTTGGTCGTTTTATTATCCCATTTTCCACCCACTTCTTTTTTTTTAACTGCACAAGATTGTTATTTTTTTAGGGAAATATAAAATAAGAAAATCATCAAAATGATGATAATGGCAATAATAAAAATGTTCGAATATTGGAATAAAATATTCGTAAAAGAATGCAAAAATCAAATTTACATATTTTATTCATTGCCTTTTTTGCAGATTGACCGTTGCAGTAATTTATAAACGTGATATTCGATTCTTTTGGAAAAAGAAAAATTGATTTTTTTGTTCCGTGGTATCATTTAAATTAAAAATCTTCGCATTAATTTTGTACGTTTGCCTTTTAAATGTTTAATAATATGCGAACCAATTTACAAATGTAGCCCCAACGATAACTTCGTTACATCAACTTGTTTAATTGATTTTCCATCTGCAGACCCATAGCAGAAAAAACAATGCAGTCCACGTGTGCGAGAGAGTGGAAAGATGCTTTACCAAATATTTATTATGCAACAGAATTTAATGTTTCATTGCAATTGCAATCCAAATTGAGAAAAACCAATTAATCGATAACTTGCCCAAAGACACTTCTAAAAGCTAGAACGAGGTTTACAAAACAAATTATTTAATTAATAGGCAAAACATAATGCGATACCATTAATGATTAATCGAATAAAATGATCCTTTCACCTCGAAATGTCAGCGTGTCTGTTTGGCGGTGATTCTATGCCACCCAACGTTTATTGATAGACGTTTAATAAGTGATGCCCTAATTCAAACACAATCTGAAATAATATGTACACGTAAAACATTCAGTTTAACGTAGGATCCGAATTGACAAAAGGGTAGAGAGCGGTTCCATAATAAACATTAACAATTTCTTCTCGAGTTCGTGTTATTCTATTCCCAAGTATTTGCTCGTATTATGTCAATACGACGTCCCGCCTTCTCCGGAAGCTAAGGAAAAATTGAAAACATGGTAATCCCGGTTAATAATAATAATAACGTATCCTTTATGTAAGGCAAACGAAGTTACCATCGAGATAAACATGTTTATCCTTTAGAATTTTGATGAAGATGAAAAAGGACATGCTGTAGATGGATCAGATATTTTTATTGTCTGGCAGCGTTCGTTTTGCATAAAGTTTAAAATTTCCAAATCATTGATACTAACAAAAAACACACGAGATTTTTTCCGGTGTCTTTTTTTTTTAATTCTTCGTCTCCTCGAGTCTCCCATTCACGAAGAAGGTAGAAAGGAAATCGAAAAAGGTGCAGCACAGGAAAACGAGTTGTGTGTGAGGAAGCGACTATCTGAGTTCCAAAATGAGATTATTCCAATTTGTGCAAAAATGCTAAAGTTAAGAAGGGTCCCCCCTTCCCTAAAAGTGCAAAATTCGAAGAAGAAAAAATCTCGAGATGTGAATGAATCTCAATGCAAAATTCACATTTGAACTCTACTTAATCGATCTCTAATGTTTCTTTTCATAATTAATCACTCACTCTCAAAATTTCCCAAAGAAATGCGTATTTTGGCATATGAACTAGTCGAATTTAAATACTTGATGAGAGTTGATAAATCAATTGGTGAGCAACAACAACAACAACACCAAATGATGTAGATCGTCGAATGATGTCGACTACACGTTTTCCGGTTCCCTCGAGGCACCATTTTCTCTCAATCGTAACCAGTGTCGATTATATTATAATTAATAATATTAAAGTAACCATCATCCTTCCCATTTCTGATTGAATCATTTATTAAATTGCTCACTATTAATAATGTTTGAATGTGGAGTTTAAGTTTAACGCCCAAACTTCGAGTTTTGGGGCCGATTTCAGGTAGTAGTAATCGAGTTATTTCCTGAAAACTATCTTATCAATTCCATTATACCATCTAATAGCTTTTAAAATTCGTATTAATAATTTAGCAATCGCTAGACAAGAGTTGGAGCGAATTTTGTTTATGTTTCAATATATTATAATAGTAAAGGATTTAGCAATTTTTAAACGAAATGTTCGTAATATAAAGACATTCGAAGGATAACTTGCATGTTACCATCATATTGCTGCACATATAACGAAAAGAATAAAGAAAAGCAAGCTACCACTCTGTCTTTTGAAATGTAAATGAAGTTAAAACTCTCCTGTGAAGTTGCACTACGGCGACGACAATAATTTTCCAAATAGATTTTCCGGTTAGATAAAGCGTCTGATTTGTATGTATGGGCGAACGTTAACACAATTTCATTTAACAAAATAAAAGATGGGGAACGATTTCTCGTTTCTTGAATGAAAAATTGAAATTAAAAAATTGGATAACAAGAAGGACGAGCAACAGCGCGCAAAAAGGTCGACCAAAAACGTCCTTGTTTTTCTCCGGGTTTAATTCCTGTTGCTCTTGTATAATAATTTAATGAAACGTTATACTCCATGTAAATTTCTTGTTTATACATTTTATCTTTTTTTCTTTATTCCGTTGGCAAAATAAAAATTAAACAACAAGAACATTATTTATGAAACGTGAAATAGGGTTCTTGGTGGAAAACGTGTGGATAATAAATGTTCATGTGAATCACTAATAAACGTGAAAATAAAGAGTGGCATTGTGTAACGCAGAAAGTCGAAATTAACATTCTTTTAGACGAGGTGTAAATCAATAAATAAATTATGTAATGTTTCAATGTTAGTGAAGAGAAGGATGGAAATTGGAATGGAGATAAAGTTGATGGCAAAGAAAAAAATTAATTTAATGGAAATTAGCGAGATGATGATGGTTGTTGAAATTGGGTTTTATTTCATAAACAACTCAATGTTTCGCTTCAAATCTTCTACGATTGTTTAATAATAAAATTTTACCTTACAGCATTACAAGTTTCAGTCTCTTTCTCTCTTCATTCTTATATTAAACACTTCAAATAAATCAGTTATACACGTTTATTTGTTTGTACAATGATATTGTTTCTCCAAGGGGAAGCGAATTCTACGTTTCCGCTTTTTTTTTACTTTTCTTATTTTATTCTTCTCTGCACGTTGCCATCATCATCATCATCGTTGTCGCTGTTTGTTTTTTATCTATCACTCCGTTCGGTGAAACGGCTGAAGATGAAAGAAAGCGAAGTAAAAAATATCAATACGACTTGTCCCATTTTTAAATTTGGCTTAAGGTATTCCAATAAACGATTGATAATCGACTGGCAGACGTTTTACACAACAAAAATGAAATAGTTGCGAGCCCTTCTGTTAGATCTAACTAAACCCTCCGAATTATTATTACCCGTTAAAGTTAAACGGTTTCGAACCATGAAATGGCATTCTTTCATGCGTAAAACAGGGCTAAGTGGAATTTGCAAAAAGTCCGCAGTAATCGGCTGTTTTCTGGTCTATCGAATTATTCGCGATCCTCTACAAATACCGCTTGTTTGACGACCGAAGAAGCATTATTCCGTTGATTCCGCCAGACAGCCGGTATAAGAGTGCTCGGTTATCAAAGTGTCAGCTATCCTCGCAAGATGCGCCAGGTAGATGTATGTGGATGAACGACGAAATGCGAAGTGTACACATTACGTGAGAGGTAGAAAGCGTAAGATTCGGTTAGGTTCGTTACCGTAAAAGACATGTCCTATCCGATGTGTCTTTGTGTGCGCCGTTATTATTGTTATTGTTACACACTAACCCACACATGCTACTTCTTGCAACCTCATCTCCTCTTTCACTCTCTCTCTCTCTCTCTCTCTCTCTTTATCTTCATCCATTTCCCACCTTTTACTTCTTGTGTATAATAACGTGTAATGTCGGAAGCGTACCACTCCACCGCAATCCACTTCTGTCTCTCTTCAGATGTGCAAATAATAGCGAAGTCGTCGCACGTTCGTTCGTTGCCTTCCGAAATTTATTTTCCAAACAAGATTTTAATAACAACATAATAATGATAATAATACGAGTCGGACGAGTGTCCATCCGACTGTTATAACACCGCACACACGCCGAACAACAATATTTAATTTGCGCTAGACTAATAACACTCCGGAGTTTCGTCCGTTTGTTCAGGTGCTTCTTCCTCGCTTCTACGGACTACAACTACCATCCTCGCCGCTATCAATAAAATAACTTTAGTTTCACACCCGCTTTTGTTTATATTCAATACACACCTACCTCGCCCCAATACACCTGCACTGCACACGTACAATTAATTAGTTAAATTAAATTTATAATTCTTGTATTTGCTCGTGTATGCAGTCTTTCTTTTGTTCAAATATATTAGAAGTACCAAACGAAATAAAAAGTGGGAAATTAACGAAATCTACGAGAGGAAGAATGGCCAAATCGAGAGTCCGAAGAATACTTACGTAAACACGCGTAATATTTTAACTGGAAACATACCTGAAGGTTCGCGATCGAGACTAACATCTTCTTTCTTTATTTGTGGATAAGTTTGATTTATTGTGAGGGATAAAATGAATATTTTGACGACGCAACTCCAGAGACATAATTTAAAATGGAAATGTCAAGTAGAAGTTCCTGGATTCGAATCTTTCTCTGTTCTACGTTAGTGCGGAAGGAAGGAGAAAAGGAACGGGCGAGAGAAATAAATAATGAAAAATTATTGAACAAACTGGGAGAAAAAGAGAAACGATGCGTCCTTTAAAAGTTTCAACCATTAATAAATAGTTTGTAATATGATGATGGATATCGTTCATCCTTTCAGGCTCTTTTTTTATTATTATCATTTCGATCGCGTGTACATGCGAATTTTCTGTTTGCATTGGGTCGGTTGGCAAATAGTGTTTGCGGAAAATAACGCATAATACCATTTTTAATTTATTATTGTTCCTACATATATTCACCACGCAAATTGATTTTTTTCCCGCATTGTTTGTTATTATTTTTCTTCTTCAATCTTTTTCAACACCACATATATATATAGGATATACTAAAAAAATGCCTCTGGGTAATTTTCGAATTCAATTTATTTCGAAAAAGGACGATGCAAAAAAAATATTATGATGGTAATAATGGCAGGGAGAATTTTTATTTGTACTTCCGGCCTTACCTCATTTTAAATATCAGTATTACCAACATTATTTATAACATTTTATTCCAAATTATTACATTTAATTTTAAACGTCACCCGTGAAAGGGGACGCAATGTGGGGAAGCAAAAAGTAAAGGTAAATGAGCGTCATCATAGTTTGGAGACGGTTTTTCTTTTGCCGGGCAAAATTCCAAAAAGGAAATTAAAACAATTTATTTGATAAATTTTCATGTAACGCGTGTGGCAAAGAAAAACCGTAACAACCCCATTACGTTTTGTATTTTAAGCGCGTAATCCTTGTCGAAAGTCAAGAGAGACGATTTGTCTCGGCATTGAGCCTCAAGTATTTAGTAAATACGTTATACATTTAGTTCAGATGAGTTACCATCTTCGCGGGGCTCCCACGTACGACACAGAATTCTTCCACTCGCTGCCCCCGTTTACAAATTTCCTCCCATCAATTCAAACTCTTTCCTTCTTCCTCTGGAGTCCACGTTTCTAATAAAATCACTCGGAGAAAACTTTTTTATTAAAGCGCAAGAGACCTACACAACAGGTGGATGTTTAGTTGCCATGATAAATATCGTACTGTTTATCATATTTGTCATATGAGAGATGTGTGGAAACGCAAATTTTCCATTTTCTCCGCCACTATAAGAGGACCTCCCCATATTATCATCACGACTTCGTCCTCGCCGCAAAAACGTCGCGTCCATTTATCAAACGGCGGCATATCCTTAAAATTATACCAAACAAATGTCGTTCCTTTCATTTTGGAGGTCGCCGAAATAATTCCAATCAATTCTCATCAAATCCTACGAGATTACTATTGAACGAACGATGGGAGCAAACATTTCATTAAATCAGGAATTCAATCGCTAAATAATAAAGAGTTATATACCGTGCGTCGCACGATCGGTCACAATATCAAATGAATTAACCGGATTGATTAATGTTAAGGTCTAACGCGAGTTTGGTGCGAACGATCGGAATTGTGGCTGTTAACGAACTCCTATTAATAATACTAAATAATGCCGTATTGTGTCGGAAAAAGGTGAAAGCGAATGTGGGAGAACCGAAAAGAAAATAAGATAACAACAAAATAAACTGCATCCATTAGGCGGTTAATGATGCATTAATGATAAACGAATGAAGCGGTAATTTTTGGTAATTATCGAACATAATAACGCTAATAAAAAAATCATTCGTTTTAAACGCAGCGAATTAAGTTTTTTTCTCGATTTATACTTTTTCCCACAAAAGGAAAAATAATGCAAAGAAAATCATCTGCCAAAGAAAGAACGAAAATACAAAGAAAGAATCCCATAAATACTTAATAAGAGGATCATTTAAAATTTCTAACACGTGTGTGTGAGTGGGGTTTTGAAATTGTTGTAAAACGATACTGGAAAAACACGAGAAGTAGAAGGAAAAAAGTGAGTAAAACGTATTATGATATAAACCCTTCATTACTCAATGTCTGAGAGGAGATTCTCTGACAGCCCTTCCGGATATTTAGCTTTAAATTTCTTAATAGTACGCATGAAATTCTTCATTAGCGGAATAGGGGAGAGGAGAGAGCGAGAGACAAAAACCGAACGAGAGAAAGTACGAATAGACATGCAGACCTCCCAAGTGTATTTTAACTTTTAAATTAAGTATAAACTTTTACCATGCACAATTCCATTTTTTTTTAAATAATACAAATTACCATAACCGTAGTAATAATAATCACATTATTTCTATTATAATTTCGGTGCGGATGATAAATGGCAATTTAAAGAACGATATTTCGTTACGTGAAATAGTACGGCGGAGGAGGCGGGATGAAATTTAAACGGATGAGAAACGATTTTGCTTCGCCCATTTATCGAAAATTATTATACACACACGCGGGTATTTAGAGGTACTCGTAAAAATTTGATATCCATCTTAACATTCTAGCAAAATGCCATTAAAATCAAACTTATGGCTTATCAAATAATTTACGTGTGGATGTTTTATAGAAGTGAAAAAGAAAAGCGAGAAACGTAAAATGTTATAACGTCTCGCATGTTATCATCACATATTTACTTTTTTCTTTCTTTAACAAATTGCCATTATCATATTCACTTTGAAATTTTATTTCAAAATTAGAAAAATAAAAACCTATACGCCGACCTCAAAGCCAACCACACTCATATAGGTATCGTGTTCAAGTGACTTTAAAACAACGAAGAAATAATAGTAAAACGTGGTACTTTAGATAATAATAATAGAGATATATCGATTTCTTATTATGAGGACATAAAAGTTGTTAATGCGTACTTCATATATGAAATAACTGATAATAAAGAGACACGACGAGTGAAAAGAAATCGAGGACGATGGCCTCCGATAATGACTTCACGTCATCTCATCAGACTGAAGCGAAAAAGAATAGAACACGAATGCTGCACGTACACTGGAAAATTGTACGAAGGCAAAAAGATATTAGGCAACCGATTTGGGATTGAAACAAATAAATCTCTCATCCACTGTTACCGGTATAGTTTGTTTTTGTTGTTGTTGCCGTTGAAGAGTTCTTACACCATCCCCATTCGTTCTTTTTGGTTTTTCCATTTCACGACATATTTACTTTATATTTACTGATTAATGGATTTTTATGATTTATACTCTTCTGTAGGACGCACACACTCTGTATAAAAATGTACGTGTATGACCGGCGTTTGATTGATAACGTTACATTACTGTAAAACGAAAGTGTTTCCGTATGGCCAAACTACTACAACAACCAACACATATCAAAAAAGCAAAAGGAAAAACGACGAAAATAAACCAGGTAATCGAAATTTTTGCATTTCCTTAAATTGCTTAATTTATACGGTACGTGATTTATGCCTTCGTGCTCTGAATTTTCAACGAGCGCGGAAACAGAAAGAGATGAAGTATCGTTGTACATGGAAAATAGTTATTAGAGGCCATTACGAAAAGTAAATAAGCAGCAAACTTTAAGGAATCAATCGATTTAACCCTTAAGTAACTTTCCAATAATTAATTTTTTTATTTCGTCGATTGAATTTTTAAATATTTTGTAATGATATTGAATCGATTTGGGAAAGTGGCCTAATGACGAAATTAAGGTGATTTTGTAAGAAGTAATTTTACGTTGTATGCATACATATCCCATGAGATAATGGTAAAACCCATTATAAAATGAAGGAGGATATATACGCCCGTCGTTCGCGTAAAACTTTTAAATCCTTTAATACGTTATTGTTCATATTAATTAGTTCGGCTATATTAGGGAAATGCCCCGATAAATCGATATTTACCTTTAAAACCGTCTCCACCTACTACATCCTTCATTTTGGTCTTTTGCATTTGCTGGCTGTTTATTAGGTATTAGTTCTTCGATGCATGGAGGTAAAAAAGAACAAGTAGGATTTTAATAAGATTAAACTATCGCATATAACAAAAAGGAGAATCGCTGATGACGAACAACGTTGTAGTAATAGAACACCCATTAGTAATACGTATTGATTCTCACTCGTTGCTTTACAAAAGAGAAAGGACAAAGGTTACTCATAAGCTTATCATCACGTTATCCTGCTGAATTTCGTTTTGGGCATTAACATAAACGCATTTTATTTTTTATTTTTATTTTTTATCCTGAAAGTCTTTATTGGAAAAGTTTTAAAGAGCAGGGAGAAAAAGAAAGGAAAACGTAATTTGAAGAAAAGAACAAAGAATTTCAAAATACACAGTTGCGAAAAAATAAAATAAAACGAAACGAAATTCTTGTAAAAGAAATTATAACATTACAATTAAAGAAGTGGTCTTGAAAGTTGCCTTTTTTCCTTTCTCTCTCGCTCTTGAATACTTTTAAACGCTGTTTAAGACCCTCGTGACTAATTGTAAAGTTTTTAAGAAAAAGCAAACTTTACAATGGCTGTAATAATGGTGATAAAATGAAAGAGTGCGAGCAGTATTATTTTGATGCCATTTTCCTAATGAATCGTAAATGAATTTGCAGAACGATAACAATTAGAACCAATAATAAACGGTTTAAGAACATTAATTGGCGAATAACGAAAATTAATTAGTTTCGTTGCATAACGCCCACAATTAAAAAATTAAAACCATCCATTTTCACCTGAAGAAAGAAAAATCTGTGTCTGTGGTACCAGAAATGATTTATTTTCCTCGTACACTTTATTACGTTTTATACATCAAGTTTATGCGCTTTGAATTGGAGTATTGTAGCAGATTTTATTGACGTACAACCTCCACTATATAATAATACTGTTGTTGTTTACTCCAGCTGTTAAATGATCTAAAATTTAGTAATATTTCCTTCACAAAGAAAGAGCCAAAAGTGTTCCAGAAGTATAACAAGGGAACGAAAGCTTTTTCCGCCCACGTTTTCGGATAACAAATGGATTTACAATATCTTCGATGCCCTCATCGCAAACGTTTCTTCGCTTTTTCTTTTCAAATCTTGTTTTTTGTCCGTTATTTACTCGTCAGTACGTTATTACCGAAACCATTTGCATCGCCCAACAAGCTATTGAAAAATATTCGAACATTATGCATTAGCGTTATTGATCAAAACTTAACAGCAACAAATAACAACAACAATCATATCCGACCCATGTTGTTATTAACGTTAATATTTGCTTTAACTCGATCGTCAGCCAGTCAGTTAGCTATTTGGTAACGGGTGTGAGGTGAAATTATCATTGCAAAAAGTAATAACGAGTGCGCAACAGAAGTCGAGGATTTCGCATAATAAAACGAATCTGTTTTGAATTAAATCGTTCGCGTGGTGTTGTACGAATGGACGCTCGTTGTTGTTGTTGCTGCTGCTTTTTGCGCAAACACAAATCCTCGCATATTATCTTATAAAACTTGGTTACATTTAATACAATTTACAATTACATTTAGCCCCTTTTTCGCTCACTCCCTCGCACGCTCCATCTCGTACCTCATCGCCGTTTCCATTCCTTGCCCATCACAACCATAAACCTTTTTCCTGCCTACATGTGTATGTATAAATAAACATCGACGTTATACGAGTACACTATATTAATAATAAAACACGCCAGAAATGAGAAACGCTGGGGTTGGAAACGGTGGTATATACGCATACGTTTTTTACAAAGATGTAATAAACAAGAACTAACCCACATGCAAACAGAAGCGAAAGAAAGAGGAGCAAAAACGCAGACGAAAAAAAAACAGATTTGAACTAGTAAAGCAACTTCGTTTGTTTATTCAAACACCTTTTTTGTTATGCAATAAGTAGTTTAATAAATAACGCGGTACATCACCTACACGAAGCTAATTAAAATTTGCTAGAAATTGCAACCAATTACGGTTTCAATTGGGGAGCGTAACAATTAAAAACTATCAAAAAGTAATCTTAAAGGTCGATTGTGCGGAACAAAGTTTGGTCGGGCAATTCGGCGGGAAGGATTCGTAGACGCGAGGAAGGAGAGATTGAAATTAAGATTGCAACTTATTACCGCATTAAGATGGAATTAAGTTACATTTATGGCGACGTAGAAGAAGCGAGTCGCGTTATCTCCGACCAGGCAATCGAATTGGTGATAGCGGAAAGGTTCGTCGGTAAATTAGATGGAAGAATTCAATAAGGCAATCTTATTCTTCAGCTGCTTTCTTTAAGATACAACGAATGGGCGCAGGAATGAAAGAAACTATAAAAGAAGGGGAGCAATAAAGATCCCCCATATCGAATTGCTGTTGATGAATAAGAAACAATGCGAAAATTATCGCGATTTGTTAATATGCCGGCGCTCAAACTAAGCGACGATTTCGCAAAAGCATCTTCATTGCGTATCTCTTTCAGTGGAGATTCCATTCTTTCGCTTCTGTTTCGTTTTTTCGCCGGACAACGAACGCTGTTTATTCGAGTTTTACAGTGTAAACTAGAGATTGAGAGTGAGCGAGAGTCTCCCATCCTCCCCATAGTTATTCCTTCCCATTTCTTCCCGTCCTGAAAAGACGCAGGTCTCCCACGTTTGTTCAACATTTTTCACGCAATTATCATTCCCACTGTCTCTCTCTCGTTTGCTTTTCTTTTCTGCTCGCTATTGTTGACCTTTTTCCTTCCCTATAGACAATCTTCAAGAAGAATGACATCCGTTTTATTATTATTATCGTTTTTTTTTTCCTTCGTTTGCTTTCTTTAAAAGTGACGACAGTGAACAACGGTGTAATAAGAAAAGAAGTTTAGAATTGTCTTATATTATTATCGTATTCAACTGTTTGCTCTTTCTGCTCATCTGCCTGTATTATTATTCGCGTCTCCTTCAACTGCCTCTTTAACAAGTATCTGTTTATGATATCGTTAGCGTTTCTCCTACGTTTTTCGTCCATTTTAATACTTTCACTTAGGAATTGCGTATAACTTTAACGTTTAGTATGGCAAGACGCTTTCCCTCTCTTTTTGCGCACTTTAATAATAGGTCCGTACGTGACGATATTGTCATAAAATTTGAAGAGGAGACGTATCCAGCAACGCGAAAAAGAACGAAATAATTCCGTTCGTTCTCCTCTTGCCGTTTATGTTTAAATTCAATTAAGTTTCGCAATTAATTAAGCGGATTATCGCTTGATTATCGTCGGCTAATTAGCGGGTGGCGCGTGATTAAAATATGAAAATTGATTTATTGCAATTGAGAAGAACACAACGCCAATTATCGCAATTGCAGTACGTGGACCTTTAATGCAATCATATTCAATAATTGCGCTAAACGTACGTGCACCAATTGATACAGTTGCAATTAGCATACATTTTAGTTTAGTCTCATAATTTAATGGCAGTGATTATTTGCACACCTTGTTTTCTTCTGAAAAGTTACCTTTGCGACGCTGAAAACTTTCGCAGGATTCTTAATCTAGTATTCAAATAATATCAAGTTGAAGTTAATTTCAAATTATTAACATTGTTTCCTGTTTATAAGGTTAATTAATTAAAATCGATACGTACAGTAATTAATGTATAATACATGAAATAACTACGTAATTTATTATTATTTTTGCAGAAAAAATGAAGAGAGTTAACACGAGGAGGGGAGACATTTTCCACAAGAACAACAATAACAATGATGTGATTTAATTAAAGCCGCCCCCGCATTAACAAATACATTACATTAAATTATACGCCCACGTTTTGCAATTACAAAGTTAAACCTTGTAAAATTCATACAAACGACCGGTTAATATCTTTCTCTATATCTCTTGCTCATTTCTTTTTCTTTTATTGTTGGTCTCTCTTGATGATGATCTTCAACATCATCGTCATCAATCCTAGTCGTTTATTGCTTTATTCTCTTATTCTTAAACATTCTATTTCTGGGGGGAAAATTCAATCGACGATTGCAGCAATTAATCTGATCTTTAAGATTTTTAATTATAATTTGATATAAATAATGAATTTATGATAGGTTTTGCAGATGACTCGCGATTGCTCAAGAAGCAGCCAACAATCCATAGTGGAATAATTAAATGACTTCTTTGTAAGATCTTGTTTTTATAAGCTTGCCTTTAGCTTCGGAAAAATTGTTTGTTATCATTAACTTATCTCTCGCTTATTCAACTTGTCATTTTATTTGACTTATTTCAATTTGAAGGAGATCCTTTGAGTTTATTCGATATTAATGGACCAAAAAAAGTTGTGTAAAATATACGAAACTGCCATTAGTTTAATGGAGACTATTTTTATTTTGTCCGTACTCCAATTGTAACTGTATTTCATTTGAGTCGTTTTATAACGTTTAGAGAGGAGCGGAACGAACGCCAATGAAATCCAAAACGTTCTCGACGTCTTCGCTCTATTATTTATTAATAAATAAATCTCTTTGCGATATCGACAACAAGAGATAATTCCATTTCTGCAAGTAAATAATGCTGGAATAATATATTATTTTTCAATTTAATATCGACAAATAATAATAACAAATGATAACCGAACGTAATTTTCGAAATTGAAAATGGAGAGGAAACTAGTTATCCGGCGAATCAATTGGAAGGCATTTCCCTACCCGTGATAAAGAATGCAAAGAGGAAATCTTTTATACGACACATTTTCTTTTTATAAACTTAATACAGTGATTTCGGCGCAAATTCATTTCGAATCTGATTCGATTTCGCTACTTAATCCCATATCAACTTTCTATCGCTTATAAAAGGATACCTTGCTCATTATTATTTTATTCGGAAAAAGGACTCCCTTCATAATAATAATAATAATACATCGAAAACATAGAGCCAGAGACGGGGACTTAAAAAATTTGTTCGTAATTAAAACGGATATTAAAAACTTTCAGTCTCTTGCTTTGGCCGCGATAAAGGGCGCGGGACGGGTTATGGGGAACGGAATTAATTGCATATTATATAAAGGTGGTATCACTTGCCCTTTTTCTGCACGCTTTTTTCCTAATATTAAAAAATTCTTTTCTTCTAAACGTAATCAACGCGAGAAATCATTTTACTCCTTTTGCCCGCTAATCAAATTACCCAAATACACGCGCCGTCCGATAAATTCTTCGGCAGGTTTAATTGAAATCCGTTACCCGGATCCGAACCAAAACGATAAAAGAAAGTGAGAACGAGCGTATCGCACCGTCATTATTATTACTTTTTTAATTATACACATTCGTCGCGATTTAATTAACAAAACCGATTCTGCCAGCGTTTCATTCACATTGTCTATTTTTGTTTTTCTTTCCTTTTCCAGAAGCGGAGTATGATTTATTGACCGCAATCAAAATACCGTTCGAGGACACCAAATACCTCTACATCGACCTCGACGGTTCCGATCGGTTCCCGGCCCTCGGTTTCAAGCCCGGCTCCGACGTGAAGATCCCGACGCGTCTGATCTTCCCGGAGAACTTACCGCCCGAGTTCTCCATACTGATACGCGCGAAGCCGCGGTCGTCGCGCGGCGGCTACCTCTTCGCCGTCGTCAATTCCTACGAGACCGTCGTCCAGCTGGGCGTCAAGCTGACGACGACCGAACGCGGCACGAACGTCTCGCTGATCTACACCGATCAGTCGCAGGTCACGTCGCAGACGGTCGCCAATTTCGGCGTGTCGCGACTCGACAATCAGATCACGAAGATCGCGCTGAAGGTGACCGAGGGCGACGTCACGCTGTTCGTCAATTGCAATCGCAACGAGACGGTCGCGGTCGAAAGGAAACCGTTGCGGTTCGATTCCGCGTCCACTTTGTACATCGCCCAAGCCGGACACGTCATCGATGGGGCGTACGAGGTGAGTTTGAAACTTTTTTCTTATTCTCCGTCTTCTCGTATTGTGCGATTTTTTTATTATCATTCGTCGTACCACCGACAGCAAATCGCTATCGAATAAAAACGAACCCGCTTTAGAATGCGGGGGAACGTGGCGAAGAAGAAACTGTTAAGGAAAATAATAATAATAATAAAAGGAGGAGGACTCCTTCTTCGGTCTCAAGCGCGCGATCTCTGCGGCGGATGACACAGATTTAGGCCGATTTGATTGAAGATAAACGTAACCATTTTCCATGAGAGTTTCCAAACCCGATAGTCGTAGAGCGACCACTCTCCACCGCTCCTTTTGCACCCGTCGGCCTTAATACCGACCAGAAGAGTTTAGAAGAACTCGTTTTCTTGCGCTCGCTCGTCCCGTTCCAACGAAGGAAATGAGATCCTATAAACCGTTTCGCAGATAAGGGAATAGAATAAGAAAGAGAAAAGTGTGTGTGTGTGTGTAGTAGAGACACGACGATGGCGATGATGATGGTAAAAGAGAATGAAGCAGAAAAAGAAGATGAGGTAGAGAGGAAGTAGGAACTTTTTACGGTTCAAACAGCGAGTCAATCTATTATTTTTGCTCCGCAACTTCTCGCGCTTCTTACCTACCTACCGACCGACCGAAGAAAAGAAAAATTAAATTTTTATCTCTCGCGCAACCGTCTTTTTGCGAAACGCTAAATTTCCAAAGGGAACGAAAAACCCCTTTTTTTTTATTTCGATTTCTTTCTCTCTATTAAGTCCTTTGGCATTTACGTTCTTCTCTACGTATTCTCGCACGCTGTTCCGTTGTCCGTCCCGAAACGTAATTACTCGAATTTGTTTAGTTAAAAACGCGTTAACGTTACGATTACGAGAGCGTCGAGAGAGAGAGAGAAAGAGGTCGAGGTGCGCAAGTGGCGACCGGATTCGGCGTCGGACTCTCCGCCGTTTGCTGCTCCACTTTTGTCGTAGAGAGAGAATAATATCAGTCTGCGTGGCGTCGCGACGTCTCTTTTCACAGACGCCCGCTTTCGCACACGATCGCCGACGACGTTGTTGATGATTCCGCAAGCTGCTCACCGGCGGCGCTACGGTCTTATTCGAAAGACGGACGCAAAATTTGATAACAAATAATTGCAATCATGTTGGTACCCTAATGTAAGATAGACAAACTGGACGAGGAACGAAACAAGTGTTTGGATAAATGGCAATCATACTGTCGAATCAAGGACGTGTTCTGGTGGCTCTGTGCTTCTCGTTACTGTTGCTGGCGATAGTGTTGGCCGTTGGTTCTTATACGGGCTGGTTTAAGGGCAATCACAATTTCGAAATCATACCGGCGCATCTTAGACAGGTACAACAAACATAAAATCTTATGCGATTATTAATTGAATTTTCCTCTCTCTCTCTCGCTTTTTACGTACTTTCATCCGAAACCCATTTATAATTGTTTCTCAACAAGCTAATTGTTTAATTTTAATTGGTTTCATTAATAAACGGAGCGCCAATTAATTAACGTAATGAAATACTTTAGTTTCGCATTCGAAGCGAGACGAACGCAGGGGAAAAATTACGACGGGAGAGAAAGTAGTAGAGGGACGTGCAAAATATTGTCTAAAACATAAGTCAGGCAAAGCAAATTGGATTTCCTTTTGTGTTTCTATTGCTATTATTACTATTATCGCCGCCGTTGTAGGGCTAGAGAGCATTGCGGTTGTAATAAACATAATTTAATATAAACAACATAAAAAAAAACATAAGAGGGAACGCGAAAAGAGCGAGATGGGAAATCACGTACTTCTGTTGCGAAATTAATTTACAAATTTGCTAATTGAAAAGATACTGAAACAGTAGTAGTAATACGAAAAAAAGAAAAGCAGAGTGAGTGGCTACTTAGCTGTAGCTATTTGAAAATTTACATTGTAGCAAGTAGCGAAATTAATAATAATTTCTCGGGCTGCTTTTGATTTTGCTCGTTGCAATAATTTTAATTGGAATGTTAGCGATTTCGGTAATAAGTAAGTAATCATCGTAATCCGGTAATTTATAATGCAATAACCGTCCGGACGGTGGGTTTCTATTAAAATCATTCCTCGCATTTATCCGACCTCTTTCATTTCGTTTTGTTCAGCAGTCGAACGTTTTCCGCTTTTTCCGTCCCCGTGCCGTTTATTCTCGCGCGGATTGGAGGATCCAATGGAAATTCGAAGACGCGATGCAAATTTTAATTGCACGACCGTTGTGCAATGAAAAAAGTTCTAGTTCGGCGCGAGATGCAGTTGTTTCAAATAAATTTGCCAATGAGTTATGACGAAAGTTTTGCACAGTTTTCGTTATTGCACATTCTGGCCGCACGTTAGAGATAACGGTAAATTAGGATCGATTAACAACAACACGTTTCCATCCGCTCGTTTATTTTATTTTGCAATTTTAATCTCACGCGACGTTATTTTCCTGTAAAAGGATTTTTTTGGGAGAAGATTGTTATTTATACGACACATATCGCAATAATTAATTGCTTAACTTTAGCACAAAGAAGTTATTTAGCAATCGAATGAATAGCAAAAAAGTTACAGGAGTTTATTTATTATTCAAACGGTTTTACTCTCGCAAACTTCTTCGCGAACTCGCTCATTGAAGCTTATAATGTTAAAAGAGACTCGACACGTCGTGAAAGTAATTAATTTATTACGAATATTATGTGAAAGAAGAATAAATGGCAGCTGATGAATGAGAAATAATGTAACATTTTAGCAAATTCGCGCAGAAATTCCCCCATACGATTATTATCAATGATCTGACACACATAATATTAAATTTTCCCCATGCTAAATGGCCCTAATAATTCTTTCCCTTTGCATTAGGTTTATTGTTATTAATTATCACGTGTTTCTGCCTTTTTTGCCAACATTAAATTTATATTAACCCGATATATTCGCAATTTTCAGCGTTGGCAGCGAAACAGCAATAGTCAGCACAACGTCGTATTGTTGTAAACAGCTTTTAATAATTCGCCCCTTTGATTCAATTCACTTTGCCATCCACAATAAACGCGATGGTATGCTTTTGGTTCGAATTCCAAATGAAACATTTTTGGTGTTTTCGCAAGTAGAATTAGCGGTTTCTAAGGAAAGTACGGATGGGATTTGAATGGAAAGAATTTTAATCAAAAGAATGGACGGAAAAACGCGGTGTTACGATATGACGTAACAGAAGAAGCGGTCTGTTTGCGTTATTCGTCACGAGAGCTAGACTTGTAATTAGATTGAAGAGTGACTGGAAATTAACTCGCAATTAATGAGAGCACCATATTATTTATGAGTTTTGCAAGGCTACAAAATGAATGCGAAAACTTTGTACATAGTTTCTTGCGCTACATTGCCGATGACAAATTCGTAGCAGTATCATATAAATGACGGGCACGTATTCAAATCTATTATCATCGTCAACATCAAATTATTTCAAAAGTTTGCTCTTGTTTAAAGACTCCGAAAATTTAATTAATAAATAAGAAGTACTCGAAAGTGAAATGAAAAATTATTAACTAAACAAATTAATATTTTTTTTTAGTTACGATCTCCAACTTGAGGAACGATTTTCACATAGAAAAATTTATTATTGTCGTTGTCGTAGCCACTCAAATTTTAATTAACCTTTTCTTTCGGAGGAAGAACGAAAAATTCTATTGCGCGGCGAAAGGGTCTTGCAGAATAACAAATTGCAAATTCCATTTACAAAATAGAAATGTCCTATTTCTTATTATTGCCATTTGCCTTGTTGAAATTAGATTATTTCTTGCGGCAAAAAAAGAAAGGGGAAACGTAAACCCAACTGGAACATGATGCTATTATTAAAATAGCAAAATTGCGAAGATGACTCAAATTTTTATTTCTAAAAAAGATCGTTGTCGCTACGCTCGCAGTCAATTTCTTTAATCCATAAGCTTAATCGATGCGGATGCACATCAGAAAGTCAATATTTGTTCCACGCAAATCAAATAAAAATACAAATTTCCAAATTAATTAATTAAAAGGAAATTAATTCTTTTTTCGATGTTCGCGTTGTTTGTTTAAAGCTCCTGTTTGTTTTGCCTCCTTGTATTTTCTTTTCGAAATTTATTTCATATCAAACACTTGAAGAGTGAGCGGGAGAAAGATGATGACGGAGGGCAACAGAGTAAAAGAAAAACATCAATTTTTTCGCAGTTTAATTCCATAAAATGTACACATAACGAAAATTCTCGTGTTTAATCATTGTAAATATCAAGCAGCGAACGATGAAAAATATTTTAAAGTTCATGTTTTACTTTAAAACAAACAACAAACTCGTCTTTTGCACGACAAACTTTTTGCATAGATTAACGGATAAGAAGAGAGAGACGTAGTGAAGAAACGTTTAAATATAAACGTTTTTTGCCGGATTAAAATATTGCAAAAATATTCAATTAATTGCGAATAGAAGGAGACATTTTCGTTCCAGTGCGAATAATTAATACTGATCCAATTTAAGAGACAGTGGCGTGTTCAAACTAAGTATATGTACATATGAATGTATTGTCGACTAGCAACTTTAACCGCAACATGTTAAACTTTCCTCGTACTTACTTAAATTTAATTAAGAAATTGACTGGGATCCTTATGTATTTCACCACTTTATCCCATTTGTTATTTTCATTTTCCCCATTTTTTACCGCTTTCACGCTAATTTTCCTTCGGCTTTTCCATTTCCTTTGCGTTTTTCTCATTCATTAATTCATAAGAAACGCGTAATTGCGAGAAGGAAAAATCCTGCAAAGGGCAATGACGAATGTAATTAGATTGAAATTATTTTCATAAAGGAAATAGACCGAGTGAGGAAGTGAAGTGGAAATGTAAAAGGACACCAGCCCCATTGAATAGACTCGCTTCCTATTTATTACGACCGTTTTAATAAACGCCTTGTGTTATAGTCCTTTTGAATAACCGGCAAAAGTCAAAACGTAGTTCCTACTCCAATAAACTCCCACGAGCCCTTTTTGTCCATCAGCTAGATAACGCAATGATATTAATTTCTTCTAATTAGTTTACCGCGGCGCAATTATAATTAGGACAACGTGTAATACAATCTACTTTATGCGTCCTTATTAAAAAAGATTTCACTCGCAATTTTTTTTGTATACTGTTGCTTGCGCTAATGAAAAAGAATCCGTGTACACGTGTAGCCTTTTCGATTTAGTTACGTCAAAATGACACAAAAAAATAAGTAAGCAACAAACTCTAGTTTGGAACCAGCAAATTTTTCAGGTTCTCTAAAGTTAAACTCTTCGAACGTTCTAGTTAGTTCGCTTGAGAAGATAACAGAATAATCTCTAACTACTTATACTTCGATCTTATTATACACACCTTTGGGAAACTTTCCAACCATACTCTCAACCCATAGATAAACAATATCTTTTCTATGATAAATCTGTGGAACTTTAGCAAATAATCACTTTTATCCGTAGTTATAAATTGGTAATGTGTTATTACGATTTTTATGTTGTTCAAGTCGTTTCGAATGTTGAAATTTGAAATCTTCCTAGTCGACGACAAACACGTCTAATTGGTTTAAAATTTCAATTTACTTTTCGTAATACTTGTTCCAGAACGGGAGTCGATTCCTATTGTCGTTTGTAAATTAAATAACGGGAAGAACGTTCGATAGTTGTTGGAGAATTTGCTAAAATCAAATTCGTAAATGAAGTAAAAATTTCTATTAAAGAAAACATTATCGTTCCAATTTCCAGAGTAAATCCTTTACCAATTTATTTAAGTTTCTCTATCGGTCTTCCACTTTTTACTGCATTTTATTTCTTTCACGTACCATTATTTCGAACAATTACACTTTTATTATAACGTTTATAACAGATCGTAAGCAATCAAGAAATGATTTATATCGAAATTGTTGCTGACCATCCTGCAATTCTTGATTATTTTATTATTATTTGCAACGTTAATGATCAACTTCCATTTAAGGCCATGCACCGATAGATGCAACTTAATACCGAAGAACTTACAAAGTTTAACAGGAACGTATTGTACATAGTGTACATCACACAAACCTATATGAGTGTTCTATTAATATTTATTATAATTAAAGCCTTAGTAAAACCAATTAATAGCAGCGAGGGTTCTCCCGACTATTTTTCAAGTTTTGATTAAACGCCAACCTTACATTAAGTCCATCCATATAAGTGGATTATATAACACACACACACACGTGTATCGATTCTTCTCCTTTTAATTAAAACTGTGACAATGTAGGAAACGTTGCTGATGAAGATTTCAAAAAGAATTGACACAAAAATGTTAGATTTTGATTTTTGCTCGATATGAATAATCACAGAGGGGTTTTTAATTTTTTCTGCGAAATAAATAACAACAAATTAATTGATTAATTTGCGAAAAAGAGAGCGCAATAATAGATGTGGGTTTTCCTCCAATAATGAATTAAACTCCTCTAAAGAGAAAATAATTAATGGCACGTTCGATTCAATGAGGTAAAAACACCTACACAAACTTTTATCTCGTGCTAACGATTTATTCAACACCGTTATTAACAAACAATTAGCATCGAATACTATTAATTAATTGCTCCCAATTACGCAACGGAATATTTTCCTTTTGTGTAACGTTAAGTGCATGGAAAATGAAAAAGGAAAAATCTAAAGGGGATGAAGCATTTTATAGAGTAACCGATACATGTACAGGTACATTGAGCAAATAAACTTCAAGTCGCATTAGCTTCAATTCCGACAGCAACTTACTCAAACCCGACAGATGTTTCTATTATTGTTATGGTATCGTACGCTTCAAAAGTATAAATATATTTGAAGAAAAAGAAAGATTGCATTCATCCGCAATTTCGCGTATCCCATTTCTAAAAGGATTACGAGGCGAACGAGTAAAATAACATTAAAGGTAAATAAACGTAATTTTTAGATTCCGTTTTCCCGCTGTTTGTTGCATGGAAAATCTAACAAAATTTAATATGATATGTGGTTTTCCACATTCGTTGTTTTGCTGTTGTTGAAAAATAACTGAAGTCAATAAGCCAACGAGTAACAACAACGACGTCGACAAAAATACATTTAAATATAAAGGAAAGTGAATGGAAAACGTAAAGCCAAATCGTGTGGGATGAAACGGAATAGAATTTTACTTTCGGAAATAGAATGGAAAGGAAAACACATTTCAATTAAAATGGTACAACGAGAAGATGGAAAGAAATTAATATTAAGCGGTGGCGACGAATCGGGGGGTGTAAAGAATCTGTGCAAATAAAGTATCTCCGTCGTAAGGTGGATGGTAATACAATTTTCATACAACGTTCCCACGCAAAAAGCTGCAAAACTTTATATAAATAGTAATTTTGTTTAAAGTTCATAATTTTTTGGTAAATACAAGAACAACAGCAGCGGCAAAGAAAACGACTTGATTTGTTCGTATGAACTGCTCCTTTTCTGTCGCGTTCTTGCTCCTCTTCTCTCTCTTTGCTTCTTTTACATAGCATTACAATGTTTAGTGGATCTTTCTCACCTTTTGGCAAACAGTTTGCGGTTGCAAAAAATAAGTTAAAACGCTATCTCATATGCTGATACACGTACGTAAGTAAGACACGAGAAGAAAGTTTTACTAAAACATACTTTATTTAAATATTTTTCTAGACAAATCATCGATTTTCCATAATAATAATGACGATGATGACGATGATATCTTGTAAATTATGTCGCAGCAGGAGAAACTTTATGCAATTTCTCGTTAAAGTGCTCTTATTTTATTTATAGTCAGAAGTTTTCGAAGGAGTATGAAATGAAGGGAAAAAAGTATTGAAGATGTACAAGAAAACAAGTCGATATGTATGTAATATAGATGTAAAACTAGATTTGCAGAGACGTTATTTGGACGTAACTTTGACCTACACGGGGGTTTTACCGATGAGAAAGTTCGACTCATAACAGAAAGGAAATCTTCGGGGAGTTATAGACTTGACAGTAAACGATCAACTTCAGACATCAATTAAGAAATTTTCTTCACAGTTTCCAACGCGTTTATATAATTCTTATCCGCAGATAGCGATTTGCTTGTGGTCATTATGAACATTTACTTAAAATCCAAATCTATTCATTAATTCAAGGGCACGTTGGATCAGCTCAAGATCTATTCAGATCCATCGATGGCAGAATCGCAGTGTGTTGGCGATTTTAAGGTTAGTTTGCAATGGAAAAAGAAATTGCGAAAACCCAAATCGTCACTGTGACGGACTTCAAAGTAGGTGTAAAAAATTCCCTATCTTTTGCACCCTTCGTAAGTATACCTGTCGCAATAAAAGTATTGATTCGTGTGATTAACTACTTCAACAATTCGGTTTCAAATGCATATTTCCATCTCGTACGTCGTTGTAATAAAACCGTCCATAAAACGGATTTGCTTGTTTAAAAAGTGCATACGTAACAATAATAATAAAATTGATGGTGTTAGAATAAAAGTGCAGAAGTTAAAGTGGATAATGATATTTATTCGTAAAACTGTACTTTTTTATTGCTACTGCTATAACGTGACCAATTTCTTTAGGCCTAATCGTTATTTGGATTCCATTAAGTCAACTCTAATATTTGATTGCTACAAGAAATTGTCTGCGCGACAAAATTATTAGGCAACATTAACGCGAATAATGTCAGTTGTATTTCCTCAAAGACCACACGCTTTCAGGATTGCACCGAACGAATATTTCCAGAGGAATGCTGGAAATTTCACGGTCGGAGGAAAAATGATTTTGCAAAAGATTTTCAAGGAATTCTCGTCCGTTCAGTATGCGGTCACAATTTGAAAATCCATTAATGGACCTGTTTGAATTACACGCGAGAATTTTAATTTAAATGCTAAGTTTGCAAAAAAAACATACTAGCAAACAATTCGCAAAACTAAAAGGGATTATTAAGGCAAACAAATATGTTATTAATAACAAAGTTTAGCGTGAATCATTAAATGTACATCTTGTTTATAAACTTCATTTCTCGTTATTATTTTATTTGAGTTTATTCCATTCAATTATAAAAAAGATATTTGCATAGACGATTTTTTATTTGATTTATTTTAACATTTTATTTTACTTTACGTTTATTTATTTCTTCCTTAGGGATTTAATATGTTTGAAAGCGATAATAGCGGCGATAATCCGGAAACATTTACAGACAATATAAACAATGTAAGTTTTGAAACAATGTAATATTTCAATAACACGTAATGAGAGCAACGGCGATTTTTGCTCCTTTTGCCTTCAGTCGAATTGCAAAATTGTCAAAGAGTAGCAAAAAGAAACGTTAATCGAATTTGATGTTTGTTCCTTTTTACACCAGGTGAATCAATTCGAAACGGAGGATCCTGTATTTAAAGAAGTCGGCGGACAGGATTCGATCATCGTGTTCCCGCCGCCGCCGCCTCCGCCGAATGGTAAGGACTGCGAATGTACGAAATTTAATTGTTGCAATAAATTTTTGAATCACACGCAAGCGGCAACGGTCGGTTTGAAAGGGGAGAAAGGAAGCATGGGTCCAAGGGTAAGTGCGAAACTAAGGTCCATTTCTTTTCCCTCTCCTCTCATCCTAGTTTAATTATAATTCATCGACTCGTTTCCGGCTCTAAATTAAATGCACACTTTCCCTTCGCGATTTTAAGAACATTTAAATATTTAAAGAATGATCATCATCGTCGGTCGTTATAATTCAACGGGTTACGTTGGCCCCCTTATTTCTTTTTCATCTTTTTCATTTCCATTCATTAAAATTGAGAGGGTTTTAATTATTTACAAGACACGTAGCGAATTCTCGAGATAACGAATATGATTTAAAATTCTCTCGTAGTTGGTTTTTCTCTTTTCGTTATTTCCTTATATAAATTATTATCGTTCTTATATCGCTAATTAATTGATAATAAACGGATAATAAATTCCTAAATTTCACCCTAATACCAATTCGTCTCTTATATTACTTTACATCTCTTGCATAGTATAAATTTTAATTAAAGAAAGTTATAAACTACCGTGCATACCTATGCGAGAGTGCACTTTTCCATGTACGTACATAAGGTATAAGTTATAATAAGGAATTGCAAAATGTAAAGGAAAGTAACGAGCGAAATTTCCAAGAGAATTTATTAGATCACTGGGGAAAAAATTAATTAATTAACTTATGTTACATTATATAATTGCATCGAGTTGGGAACATTTCAATCAAATTATCTGATAAAATATCTCGTTTTGTGTTATTATTGAACATTTCATTTAATCTGAAAATCAAATTACATACTTTTTTCGCCGAATGAAATGCAAGGATAATTTCAAAATAATTAGCTTGATTGCATATAAACATATGTATGATATTTATAAATTAAACATATTTACATTTATTTGAATAATAAATGTCTTTTTTTTGCTGACAATATCACTTCAATTATAATAAACTAATGCACTTTCACCGTTTACCCGGCGCCTCCACCAAAAACGTAATCAGATATTTGTGTTGTAATAACGTCTTTTAAATGAAATTTAGCGGCAGATGTGTTTACTAGACGTGCCATTGGCAACGTTCAATGGTACATTATAGATTTTTCGTCTCCCTTTTTACTACTTTTATTCGCAAATCATAAAAATAATCGCATCTAATTCTCTTTGTATTTTACGACCGTTTCTACTAGGACTAAAAATTTATTATTTCTCATACAAATCTATTATTAAAATTGGGAAACGTAGGGCCATTTGATAACCAAAGGAAAATGCGAAATGGCCCGAGTGAAAATGAAATCTGTGCGAAAAGGTTAAAGTTTATTAGATTGTCTACCTTTTGGTAGAGAGTGAGAGAATAAATATTCGCTTTCATATTTTTGCCTCGTTGTTCCCACGTTGTACAATCTTTCTATTATTTATTTGTACTCGACATTCCTCTACTTTCAGCCCGAATTTCTGCAGAAATTATTTAGGCCATTATTAACGTAAACTCTAGGCTTTAGATAGAAGTGCTAGAAGAACGTAGCTCTTTTTATAAAATTCAATTATCCTAATACACTCAGGCACAGTTACATTGTATATAATCTCGGTTTTTATTTCAGACATATTTATGTGTGTCTGCAAAGATGAAATTCTTCTTTAAATATTTCAGTCTAATAATAATAATGCATTATTCCTCCTCTTCAGACGTGTATATCACCTTCGTGCCTTTTTATGTCTAATATTAGGGATCGCCAGGCGAATCCATAAGAGGACCACCAGGTCCACCTGGTCTGCCAGGACCACCGGGCCCGGTAACGCAGCTGAATACATCAGACGTAAGTATAGACAGCAGCAGAAAAAACTAAAATGGAATTGAATATAAAATAGAGATGAACTTCATTCCGGCCTTTTCTTTTTTTTTTTCTGGCTTTTACATGTGTTTGTACGTAACCTACGTGGAAAAATGAGAAAATGAGAAAACGCTAAAAGAAAATTTTCTTTTGGATTATTTTTATTAGCATTTTCTTGGCGTTCAAAACATTTTTTTGCTCGTTTCGCTCTAATGCCCATTAGGGCTGTTGTTTTAAAAAAATTCGTCATGAACTAAAAGCAACAAAAAAATTAAATAAACAACTTTAAACGAGCAAAAAAGAAATATCTCTCTCTCACTTTGAAGTTGGTTAGGCTCCTTGTTTTTATTCCGAACCCTAATGAACGAATCATTCATCAATTCCAAAGCTTTCGCTTTCATTCGAACGATTTAAGAGAACGAAAAGTTTGAGACAAAGGAAATTATTTTAAAAGAATTTCTTTTTCACGTTCGCACTTTAACAAAAAGTATCATTTTCTTCGCAGGATCATTGTTCCTGCAATCTAACGAGCGAGATCAACTCCTACCTGATATCGAACATGTTGACCGGGCCGAAGGGAACGGCCGGTTTCGACGGCGAACCGGGCCTGCCCGGTCCCGTGGGGCCGCCGGGCATGATGGGCGAACGCGGTCTGCCCGGTCGCGTCGGCGAGAAGGGCGAACGCGGCGAGCGCGGCCCGATCGGACCGCAAGGTTTGCAGGGAACGAAAGGCGAACCGGGACGTGACGGGAAACCGGGAGTTAGAGGGCCGCCGGGGCCACCGGGACCGCCCGGTCCGGTGGAATTCGAGAACATCGACGTAAGTCTATGTGACGATTCCCTGTTAATTTCTTGTTGTGCGAAGACATTTTTCAATTAATTGGCATTTCATGCGGCTAGCCGAGTTGGAAGCCCCGGAATTCTTTTAAGGTTACCACCGCGCACTTTCGCAAACTTTCCTCGCTAATCAGCATTGTTTTCTTTCCTCGTAATTAGGACACGGTACTCGGACCAGGAAACGTGCGTTCGCCCGTTCTCGGCGGTAAAGGAGAACCGGGCGCTCCGGGCGCTGCTGGCGGTAAAGGCGAGAAGGGAGCGGCCGGATTGAAAGGCGCAAAAGGCGAAAGCGGTAGTAAAGGCGATCGCGGCGATAGGGGACTGCCGGGCGACAGAGGACCCCCCGGTGAACCCGGTAAAGACGGATTGCCCGGTTTGGATGGGAAGGGCGGACAGAAAGGCGATAAAGGCGAACCCGGAAAACCGGGAGTCCCCGGAACGGCCGTGCCGAGTTCGGGCGGCGACGAGACGCTGAAGAGCATCCTCAGTCAGCCCGGCCTGAAGGGCGACCGTGGCGACCAGGGCACGAAGGGCGACAAGGGCGACGCCGGCGAGAACGGGATTCCGGGCGTGTCCGGGAACGACGGGATGCCGGGCGTTAAAGGGGAGAAGGGCGATTTGGGCGTGACCGGCGTGAAGGGCGACAAAGGCGAACGAGGGCCACCGGGACCGATTAGCGCCGTGCAAAGTAACGGTCGACTAATTGAGAAGGTAAATATATAAGCACGTGGTCGGATTGCGTTCGTTTCAATCGGTTTTCTCCAGGGCGAAAAGGGGGAAATGGGCAAACGAGGGCGACGCGGTAAACCCGGCCCACCGGGTCCTATGGGTCCACCAGGAAAACCCGGATACAACGGCGATCCCGGGGTACCCGGATGGATTGTAAGTAACCCATTTTGATCCACAATACTTCTTAAACTACTAACCTAACATTTCGCTAAATTTCCACGCTGTCAATAGAGCGGCACCGCAAAGGTATTTAGCTGCTTAATCTTCGTTTTATTTTATTTTTTCGAAACAACACACCTTCAACGCGATAACATTTCAGGGACGTCCAGGATCGTCGGGTCTGCCCGGAATACCGGGTCCGAAAGGGGAAAAGGGCGATAGTACCGGTGTAAGTTTACTTATAATTATTTCGATTTAACTCGTACGGAACCAACATTAATCAAACGATTGACGACAGTCGCGAGGCGATAAGGGCGATAAAGGTGATCGCGGCTCGCCCGGTCTGCCGGGACCGCCCGGCAATTCGGGTGCGGACGACGACGCGCTCCGTTACATATCCGTGCCGGGTCCGCCGGGACCGCCCGGACCGCCCGGACTCTCGATCGTCGGGCCGAAAGGCGAGCCGGGAAACCCGGCGTACGGCGAACCGACGTTCAATCTACGTCCAGGTACGCGACATTAATTACTTTACGTCCAATATTAACAAAACTAACGCCCAATTTGAATCGACTAACACATCCAGAGAAAGGAGTGAAAAGTAGTTTGGAAGAACTGAAAGCGATGAAAGAGTTGAAGGAATTGAAGACAGGAAAGTATTCATTCCGCGCGTTCGATGCTTCGACGTTAAATTGGGCGATTTGCTTGTAGGACGCGCGACGGCCAGTCCGCCGATCCGCACGGTAAACGAACACGAGGCGCCGAAGATAGTGCCGGGTGCGGTGGCGTTAGACAACGTTTCGACGATGATTGGCTTGAGCGAAGCTAGTCCTGTCGGCACCATAGCCTATCTAAAGAAAGAGCAAAGTCTATTGGTACGCGTCGACAACGGTTGGCAATACATTCTGGTGCGTTCAATTCGCATTCGTCTTCGCCGCGCGAACGTTAACGCTTCGTCCTTTACAGCTGGGCACGATCGTCAGCGTGACGACGCCGGAACCGCCGACGACGAGCAGCCCGCAATTGAGGCCGCCGTTCGAGGCGAGCAACCTGATCAACCACATGTCGAAGCAAGCGGATTCCGCGCACGTAAGTAAACGCTACCGCTTTTCTATTACTTCCGTGCAATCCTAACGATTAATCGCCCATTTTAATAACGCGCCTCGTTTAAGTGGTACCCGAAAATGGTGAGTAACACGATTTCATCACGTCAACATCCGACTCTGAACGGATTCTTTCCGCTTGCAGCTGCGAATGGCGGCGCTGAACGAACCGTACACGGGCGACATCCACGGACTGCGCGGCGCCGATTACGCGTGCTACCGGGAATCGAGACGGGCCGGACTGCGCGGCACGTTCCGCGCGTTCCTGTCGTCGCGCGTCCAAAATCTCGACTCGATCGTGCGCCAGTTGGACAGGAAGTTGCCGGTGGCGAACGTGCGCGGCGAGATTCTCTTCAATTCGTGGAGCGAAATGTTCCGCGGCGATGGCGCACCGTTCCCGCATCCGCCGCGGATCTATTCGTTCAGCGGCAAGAACGTGCTGACGGATCTGTCGTGGCCGAACAAGGCCGTCTGGCACGGAGCGCTCGTCAGCGGCGAGCGCGCGTTGGACACGTCGTGCGACGCGTGGCAATCGAGTTCGAGCGAGAAGATCGGTCTGGCCGGTTCGTTACGCGGGCCACGATTGCTCGAACAGGGGATGTTGTCTTGTGATAAACGATTGATTCTCTTATGCATCGAGGTCACCACCGAACAGGATCCGCAACGTAGGAGACGCGACGTATCGTTCAGGTAGAGAATTGTTTTTTTTTTTTTTGCGTTGGATCGGCGGAACGAATACGAATGATTCGTATGATCATAAAGCTCACGAGAAGATTTTGCTGTGCAAAACGAATCGATTTGGATTAACGACCCCTCGTTTTTTTTATATTTCAGTTATAACAACAACGAAGACATTCTAACGGAAGAAGAGTATCACCGTCATTTGAAGACGATAGCATAGGGAGCATATTTGTTGTCAATTACACACTTCCATAATAATAATAATACATAATTCCATCCAAAATGATTAGCCATTGTTTGTATAATGATGAGAGAAAGTTTAATTAAAGTTGAAAGAGGAAGAGTTAAGAAAAAGGCGTCGAAGAGAGACGTTTTATTATTATTAACGATAATGATTAATGCACTTTGTGAATTTACATAATTAAAAGAAAAGAAATGGTTTTATTGTTTAGGAGGAAACATATCGTCATTATAATGATAATTGATAAACCATTAAATGAATAATTAAAATAAGTAAAGCCAAAGTGTAGCTCAAATATTAACATTATATTTGTTTCTTGGTGCCCAAACTTTAATTATCACGATTATTACTTCTAATTAATTAATGCACATTCATTTTATTGATTGATTGATTAATTAATGAAAATTGTCATACAGAATTTTTAGTTAATTAATTGTATATGTGTGTATATTTAGATATAAATATATTTAGATTTAATGTGTATTTTGTAATTTATATTAAAAAGTAATTATAATGAATGTGTTCAATATTTTTTACTTTTATAGCAAACGTATAAAATTTTTAATATTAAGCCAGGAATGAATATTTTACGGAGTCATTTAAATTTTAAAAAATCGTTTCGGTTATTTAGGTATATTTTGTTTATATGTTTTTGTAATTTATGCTTTTAATTAATTTGTTTATACGCTTTGTTATTAATATTAATTCTTTCATTTTAATTTATTACTCTATTATGCTGCCACTTTTTGTTCATTTTCAAACATTGTTGAATGTCCAAAATGCGTCTCTAGCAAAATATTTTCCTTTCTATTTTTTTAAAACTAATACTACATGATATTTAATAAAAGAAAAGAGGAAACTTATACATATAGCATAATATAAAATACAATATTTTAAATGTAATTAACTAATTGATTGTTATTAATAAGAGAAATGCCATAATTAAATTAATTAACTGAGGAATATGTTATATGGCAATGTACTGAATATATGATTAAACGACGTACGAATTAAGGAAGAAACTATTAATTTTTTTCTTATTGTAAATGTATTCTTCTATATATATATATGTAATAAATAAATTGTGTAAGGTGGAAAATTTCTCAAGTTCCCAAGATTCCTATTAGAATCCTTCCGTTTAGAAAGAAAGTTCGTCCTGCCTCACTGGCCATAATTTTGTATTCGAGTAGGTTCTGATTTTATTCGGCTTGATTTAAAATAATTGTTTTATAGAAATGTCAATAGATGGCAACACATGGATTTCTCTAAAATGAAACTAAATTAACATTACTAAACGGATTTATTCAATAAAATCTATTAATTACTAAATATAATCACTTAATTTAAACTAGATTATTTAAATTATCATACTTCTGTCTTATAACTAAATTTCAGTATGTGATCCTTTCAAATCTTAGAATAGTTTATGCAGTAATTTCGCCCCTTATAGGAACAGGTCTGGCAGTTTCTCACATTAATTCAAAAGAATATGCTAGACAGCTTCCAATTATGCATCTAAAATTAGGAATAAATGCATGTTAAAAGAAATAATTAACTTTAAAACATGAAGAAAAAAGGGCAAATTTAGTTGCTTATGCAACCAACTTGACAACAATCATTACGTCTAATATTGACTCAGAAATACAAATTGTACCTGATTACTGCTGAACTCCAGTCCTTCATAACACATTTTATCAATAAACGACACAAAATTACTAAACATAAATTCCATATGTAATATCCTCCATTTCATCATAAAATCCATTATTTATGAAGCAACTGACGGTTTGGTGGAGAGCTTTCAAGGTGACGTTCAAGGTGATGTTCAGCTCCTTATTCCGAGAGGGCGCAAGCTACAAATTCATCATTAACAATTACTGTTAAATATTCTATTATTTATGTAAAAACAATATCTATTCTACATAGCAACTGTATTTTTACCTTGCCTTAATAAAAGCATTTAAAGATTTAACAGTAAGTGTTAAATCAATAACAATTCTTATGAAAGCAAAGTAGTTCTTGGTTCAGATAAATAATGTAAAATTACAATCTAATGTATAATAAAATTATAGAATGGTCACTTAATAAAGGCAATTTAAATTACTCTTCTTTTTAATTTATAAAGTTAACATTCAAATCTTAACTGAAACTGGTTCAGCTTTCCACCCATAGAGGGCGCAAGGTGACCGAGTTGTGTAAGGTTCAGACTTTCACTCTAATTGGAGAAATTTCCCGCCAAAATATCAGGATCGCCGACCTCCTCGGTCCTCATGTTCTCCTAATATTTCTCGAATTAAAAGTCCAAGAAATTCGCGAGCATTAGTCGAGATTTTTTCCCACCAAAATAACAGGATCACCGACCTCCTCGGTCCTCATGTTCTCCTAATATTTCTCGAATTAAAAGTCCGAGAAATTCGCGAGCATTCGTCGAGAATTTTTCCCACCAAAATAACAGGATCGCCGACCTCCTCGGTCTTCATGTTCTAATATTTCTCGAATTAAAAGTCCGAGAAATTCGCGAGCATTCGTCGAGAATTTTTCCCACCATAATAACAGGATCGCCGACCTCCTCGGTCCTCATGTTCTCCTAATATTTCTCGAATTAAAAGTCCGAGAAATTCGCGAGCATTCGTCGAGATTTTTTCCCGGAAAAATATCAGGATCGCCGACCTCCTCGGTCCTCATGTTCTCCTAATATTTCTCGAATTAAAAGTCCGAGAAATTTGCGAGCATTCGTCGAGATTTTTTCCCACCAAAATAACAGGATCGCCGACCTCCTCGGTCCTCATGTTCTCCTAATATTTCTCGAATTAAAAGTCCGAGAAATTCGCGAGCATTCGTCGAGAATTTTTCCCGGAAAAATATCAAGATCGCCGACCTCCTCGGTCCTCATGTTCTCCTAATATTTCTCGAATTAAAAGTCCGAGAAATTCGCGAACATTAGTCGAGATTTTTTCCCACCAAAATAACAGGATCGCCGACCTCCTCGGTCCTCATGTTCTCCTAATATTTCTCGAAATAAAAGTCCGAGAAATTCGCGAACATTAGTTGAGATTTTTTCCCACCAAAATAACAGGATCGCCGACCTCCTCGGTCCTCATGTTCTCCTAATATTTCTCGAATTCAAAGTCCGAGAAATTCGCGAGCATTCGTCGAGAATTTTCCCCACCAAAGTAACAGGATCGCCGACCTCCTCGGTGCTCATGTTCTCCTAATATTTCTCGAATTAAAAGTCCGAGAAATTCGCGAGCATTCGTCGAGAATTTTCCCCACCAAAGTAACAGGATCGCCGACCTCCTCGGTCCTCATGTTCTCCTAATATTTCTCGAATTAAAAGTCCGAGAAATTCGCGAGCATTCGTCGAGAATTTTTCCCACCAAAGTAACAGGATCGCCGACCTCCTCGGTCCTCATGTTCTCCTAATATTTCTCGAATTAAAAGTCCGAGAAATTCGCGAACATTAGTCGAGATTTTTTCCCACCAAAATAACAGGATCGCCGACCTCCTCGGTCCTCATGTTCTCCTAATATTTCTCGAATTAAAAGTCCGAGAAATTCGCGAGCATTCGTCGAGAATTTTTCCCACCAAAATAACAGGATCGCCGACCTCCTCGGTCCTCATGTTATCCTAATATTTCTCGAATTAAAAGTCCGAGAAATTCGCGAGCATTCGTCGAGAATTTTTCCCACCAAAATAACAGGATCACCGACCTCCTCGGTCCTCATGTTCTCCTAATATTTCTCGAATTAAAAGTCCGAGAAATTCGCGAACATTAGTCGAGATTTTTTCCCACCAAAATAACAGGATCGCCGACCTCCTCGGTCCTCATGTTCTCCTAATATTTCTCGAATTAAAAGTCCGAGAAATTCGCGAGCATCAGTCGAGATTTTTTCCCACCAAAATAACAGGATCGCCGACCTCCTCGGTCCTCATGTTCTCCTAATATTTCTCGAATTAAAAGTCCGAGAAATTCGCGAGCATTCGTCGAGAATTTTTCCCACCAAAGTAACAGGATCGCCGACCTCCTCGGTCCTCATGTTCTCCTAATATTTCTCGAATTAAAAGTCCGAGAAATTCGCGAACATTAGTCGAGATTTTTTCCCACCAAAATAACAGGATCGCCGACCTCCTCGGTCCTCATGTTCTCCCAATATTTCTCGAATTAAAAGTCCGAGAAATTCGCGAACATTAATCGAGATTTATTCCCACCAAAATAACATGATCGCCGACCTCCTCGGTCCTCATGTTCTCCTAATATTTCTCGAATTAAAAGTCCGAGAAATTCGCGAGCATTCGTCGAGAATTTTTCCCACCAAAATAACAGGATCGCCGACCTCCTCGGTCCTCATGTTCTCCTAATATTTCTCGAATTAAAAGTCCGAGAAATTCGCGAACATTAGTCGAGATTTTTTCCCACCAAAATAACAGGCTCGCCGACCTCCTCGGTCCTCATGTTCTCCTAATATTTCTCGAATTAAAAGTCCGAGAAATTCGCGAGCATTCGTCGAGAATTTTTCCCACCAAAATAACAGGATCGCCGACCTCCTCGGTCCTCATGTTCTCCTAATATTTCTCGAATTAAAAGTCCGAGAAATTCGCGAACATTAGTCGAGATTTTTTCCCACCAAAATAACAGGATCGCCGACCTCCTCGGTCCTCATGTTCTCCTAATATTTCTCGAATTAAAAGTCCGAGAAATTCGCGAGCTTTCGTCGAGATTTTTTCCCGGAAAAATATCAGGATCGCCGACCTCCTCGGTCCTCATGTTCTCCTAATATTTCTCGAATTAAAAGTCCGAGAAATTCGCGAACATTAGTCGAGATTTTTTCCCACCAAAATAACAGGATCGCCGACCTCCTCGGTCCTCATGTTCTCCTAATATTTCTCGAATTAAAAGTCCGAGAAATTCGCGAGCATTAGTCGAGATTTTTTCCCACCAAAATAACAGGATCGCCGACCTCCTCGGTCCTCATGTTCTCCTAATATTTCTCGAATTAAAAGTCCGAGAAATTCGCGAACATTAGTCGAGATTTTTTCCTACCAAAATAACAGGATCGCCGACCTCCTCGGTCCTCATGTTCTCCTAATATTTCTCGAATTAAAAGTCCGAGAAATTCGCGAGCATTAGTCGAGATTTTTTCCCACCAAAATAACAGGATCGCCGACCTCCTCGGTCCTCATGTTCTCCTAATATTTCTCGAATTAGAAGTCCGAGAAATTCGCGAGCATTCGTCGAGATTTTTTCCCGGAAAAATATCAGGATCGCCGAGCTCCTCGGTCCTCATGTTCTCCTAATATTTCTCGAATTAAAAGTCCGAGAAATTCGCGAGCATTAGTCGAGATTTTTTCCCGGAAAAATATCAAGATCGCCGACCTCCTCGGTCCTCATGTTCTCCTAATATTTCTCGAATTAAAAGTCCGATAAATTCGCGAGCATTAGTCGAGATTTTTTCCCGGAAAAATATCAAGATCGCCGACCTCCTCGGTCCTCATGTTCTCATAATATTTGTCGAATTAAAAGTCCGATAAATTCGCGAGCATTAGTCGAGATTTTTTCCCGGAAAAATATCAAGATCGCCGACCTCCTCGGTCCTCATGTTCTCCTAATATTTCTCGAATTAAAAGTCCGATAAATTCGCGAGCATTAGTCGAGATTTTTTCCCGGAAAAATATCAGGATCGCCGACCTCCTCGATCCTCATGTTCTCCTAATATTTCTCGAATTAAAAGTCCGAGAAATTCGCGAGCATTCGTCGAGATTTTTTCCCGGAAAAATATCAGGATCGCCGACCTCCTCGATCCTCATGTTCTCCTAATATTTCTCGAATTAAAAGTCCGAGAAATTCGCGAACATTAGTCGAGATTTTTTCCCACCAAAATAACAGGCTCGCCGACCTCCTCGGTCCTCATGTTCTCCTAATATTTCTCGAATTAAAAGTCCGAGAAATTCGCGAGCATTCGTCGAGAATTTTTCCCACCAAAATAACAGGATCGCCGACCTCCTCGGTCCTCATGTTCTCCTAATATTTCTCGAATTAAAAGTCCGAGAAATTCGCGAACATTAGTCGAGATTTTTTCCCACCAAAATAACAGGATCGCCGACCTCCTCGGTCCTCATGTTCTCCTAATATTTCTCGAATTAAAAGTCCGAGAAATTCGCGAGCTTTCGTCGAGATTTTTTCCCGGAAAAATATCAGGATCGCCGACCTCCTCGGTCCTCATGTTCTCCTAATATTTCTCGAATTAAAAGTCCGAGAAATTCGCGAACATTAGTCGAGATTTTTTCCCACCAAAATAACAGGATCGCCGACCTCCTCGGTCCTCATGTTCTCCTAATATTTCTCGAATTAAAAGTCCGAGAAATTCGCGAGCATTAGTCGAGATTTTTTCCCACCAAAATAACAGGATCGCCGACCTCCTCGGTCCTCATGTTCTCCTAATATTTCTCGAATTAAAAGTCCGAGAAATTCGCGAACATTAGTCGAGATTTTTTCCTACCAAAATAACAGGATCGCCGACCTCCTCGGTCCTCATGTTCTCCTAATATTTCTCGAATTAAAAGTCCGAGAAATTCGCGAGCATTAGTCGAGATTTTTTCCCACCAAAATAACAGGATCGCCGACCTCCTCGGTCCTCATGTTCTCCTAATATTTCTCGAATTAGAAGTCCGAGAAATTCGCGAGCATTCGTCGAGATTTTTTCCCGGAAAAATATCAGGATCGCCGAGCTCCTCGGTCCTCATGTTCTCCTAATATTTCTCGAATTAAAAGTCCGAGAAATTCGCGAGCATTAGTCGAGATTTTTTCCCGGAAAAATATCAAGATCGCCGACCTCCTCGGTCCTCATGTTCTCCTAATATTTCTCGAATTAAAAGTCCGATAAATTCGCGAGCATTAGTCGAGATTTTTTCCCGGAAAAATATCAAGATCGCCGACCTCCTCGGTCCTCATGTTCTCATAATATTTGTCGAATTAAAAGTCCGATAAATTCGCGAGCATTAGTCGAGATTTTTTCCCGGAAAAATATCAAGATCGCCGACCTCCTCGGTCCTCATGTTCTCCTAATATTTCTCGAATTAAAAGTCCGATAAATTCGCGAGCATTAGTCGAGATTTTTTCCCGGAAAAATATCAGGATCGCCGACCTCCTCGATCCTCATGTTCTCCTAATATTTCTCGAATTAAAAGTCCGAGAAATTCGCGAGCATTCGTCGAGATTTTTTCCCGGAAAAATATCAAGATCGCCGACCTCCTCGGTCCTCATGTTCTCCTAATATTTCTCGAATTAAAAGTCCGATAAATTCGCGAGCATTAGTCGAGATTTTTTCCCACCAAAATAACAGGATCTACGACCTCCTCGGTCCTCATGTTCTCCTAATATTTGTCGAATTAAGAGTCCTATACACCAGCTGATCAACTCCGATGTAAACAAACAGTCGTCTTACATCTCCATCGGAGACCTATACCAAAGTCTTCGACCTGAACAATTCTAAGCGATACGTCTCGCGCTCGGAATTACAAATACGCGCAGTAATAAAGGATAATCGGAGTTATTGTTGCTGGCAACTAAATCGATACAAGTATGTGGAAGAAAATTGGCAACGTTACATGGTTTCTGATTACGAATACTCATTAAATCAATTACTTTTTGCGACTTCTATTATATCGCACTTCCAACACTCTTTCGATTTAATTTACGAAACTATTTCTGAACAATTGTATTTCGACGAAATATGCATAAAGTAGCGCATGAGATTTTAAATTCGAAATAATTGTTACTTGTTCATTTATGAAATTAATTTAATAAATTACATATATATGAAGCTATAATTTTATAATAAAATAACAGTTTCGTCACAAACTTAATTCAATAAAAATGGTCAAGATAACATCTAAATAAACTCAAATTCTACAGGACAAACAAAAAATAAAGAAAGTTTCTAATGTACTACTACTTGAAGATTTAACAATTAGTGTTAAAACTTCTTAAATTTTTATAAAAACAAAGTACAGAATACATTACAATCTTATTCCTACTTTGTTTTCATAAAAGTAGTTGAAGATTTAGCAACTACTGTTAAATCTTTAATAGTTATAAAAACAAAGTATATTCTACTTATACACCTTCTTCTTACCTTGCTTTCATAAAAATTATCAAGTATTTAACAAGAAGTGTTAAATTTATTAATGTTTATGAAAACAAAGTAATTCTAATTTGCATTTTCATAAATCTAGTTTTGTGCTGCTCCAATGTTGAATGCACTGATTTGTCTGTATTACTATGCAGGTAACAGAGCATCCATTTCTGCTACTTCTTGGTCGTTAAATTGTATTTTGTGTTCTATCATTGGCCCATAATTAATTGCTAAAAAATAAATAATAGACATCCATATATTAGTACACGTGAGAATAAAAAGGTTTGTAATGTGAATGTATTTTTAATTATGATCAATAGTGTGCATACCTATTAGTTAATTATGTTGTTCTCTCCCTTTATCTTAATACTTTAATGTTTTCTCCTGTTCCATTTTATGTCACTGAAAATGTGCAAGTGCCTTAAAAGAACATACTTTTGACAATATTGCTATTAAGTGCATTTTAATAACACGTTCACGGCAGTGTAATTGATTTTCAATAATTTATAAATAAATAGCAGGAAAATACTTTAAATTTACACCAAAGATAATATTTGCACTATAAAACTAGAACCTAAGATGATACGTATAAATTTAAACAATAATGATGATACAGCTGCGCCCTCTCGGAATAAGGAGCTGAATTGTTGCCGCGTCATCTTGAAAGATCTCTACCAGACCGTCAGTTAGCTGAAATTTTAAAAACATTATTATAGATGCGAAATGCTTACATTCAAAATGCGTTATCAGAGTTTTTTCACTTGAAAGTTCCGACTTAACTTTTGCCTCTTAATGACGCATTTACAGCACTGTGTGTCGTCAGACAATTTTCTCCATTACTGGTCAAAATTTTAAAAGTTCGTATCAGGAGAACATAAGTTTAAAGAGGTAATTGGCGAAATTCGGTAAAGGCACTTTGTTTGGCCAAATTTTACGATGGTTCCAATTAATCTTCGATGACGATTATAATTAAGGAGGTATTAGAGAAGAAAGTAATGTTAATTTATTACCTCATTCATGAGATGAAATTAACTACTCTCCACATAATCTCGACAAAGGCGTATTTAACAAGAGCTACTTAATAAGATATTTTTAAAATTAAACCATTAAACTAAGCTAAAAATAAATTAAAGTTTAAAACAAGCGAATAAACTTTTGCGCTTCCGTTTCGAATCGTACGCATGCTCTTTCTACTTCGTTAATCCTGCTAATGGATTTTACGCAGGTGAACGTCAGTCTTGGTCTGTTGACATTTAACTGTTTACATGCATTGAAATCAGCTGTGTTCGTCTTTTTTTTCTTGTTTGCACAACAAACATTCGTCGCATTTACAAAATTATATAAAGTTTATTATTTCCACATCGAAGCAAATCCAATTCAAGTGATATCAATCAAAATAGCTAAGAATCGTTTAGTGTGTTTCAAATGCCATTTATCTCAAAAGATTGGCGATCACCAGGCGAAACATGGGTTAAAACGCAAGAGGGATGGGAAAAGAAGAAAGTATTGGAAAATTGCAAACAATTAACGTAAGTCGATCGATTTTCTGCTCGTTATTAGAATATAAAGAAAACCAATCATTCACTGGACGTCCTCTAAAAATCCTTTGATTTCCTTTACAATTATTACGCATATGGTCTGCTAAGTCTGGTTAAATTAAAAATGAAATAAAACGTTTCCTATGTTAGTCCTTTCGAATGGAACATGCGTTGGTTCGTTGAACAAATGGCTAATAACGTTGCGAAACGTTAATAATAAATTAATACAAATTAATGCGAATTGAAAAATACCTCTTAACTAACTGATTACGTTATAAATTAGAATTGGATATGTTTCGTGAAAGTTTGCAGAAACTAAAGATTTTTGCTTTCACACTCACGTCATTCCATTGTGTGTTTGGCTCATCGTTCGTAAATTTTTTAAAAGTATTCTTCAAATTTAAGAACGGCACATTAATTACACTTTCTTTTGTTGTTTTAGGAAAGCTGAATCTGTATCCGTACCAAATAATAATGAAACTAAATCACAACCACATTGCCACATCATCACCAAGAGAACCAAAGAGGTAACATTATATTGTTGCGAATTTTCGTAGAGGATGCTATTAAATTGTGCAACTCATTATCATAATAATTAGCACCTTTTTTTTACTGTTATTGTATTAAACTAATGAGGCAAGTCTGGCTTAATCAACATTTATTTTAAATTGTTACAGTTTTCACAATTAAATTGTTTGTTAACTTATTTAATTTGCTGTTATTTTTTGCTAAGATTGCAGGCTTTAATGAACTGAACGAGGCGATAAAACGTTTGGATTTCTACAGCGCCGTAAGCGATGTGAGAAGGTTTAATTACGTGTGCGCACTTTTAGAATTGTTGGTCGGCGAACAGACGACCGCATTGTCCGGTTGCGTGCAGAAAGTCATATTGTCGGTAGCTGAAAACGTAGCAGCGTACGCGATAACGAATCAACACAGTCCGCGTACCGTTAAGAGGCTCTTATTGAAATTGAAAACGCTGAAGAAGGCGAAACGTTCGTCTTGTTGGGGCGCATTATTAGGATCTCAAATATTATGGCAGCAACATTCGGAAACCATCGAACGTATCCTACACAAATCGTCCAAATTGAACGAATCTCGTTTAGACGAGTGCCACATATTCCGTTTGCCGGAAGAATGTATAAGAGAGATTTTGTTACGATTCTCCGATCACAACGATCTAATTTCGAGCGCAGAAGTGTGTCCGGAGATGGCCCTTATCGTTAACGAGCAACGCACGTGGAAGGAATTGGCCAAATTCTATTTTACGGCGGAACAAATCAGTTCTGTAGTTAGCAAGGAGCAAAATTGGAAAGAGATTTATCACATCTTGAGAAGGTGACGAGAAAATTTTGCGCGACATCAACTTGAGAACGTTTTAAATTTTTTAGGTCTTACGGATTAAGGGAAGACCTTCAATATGCGGAAATGTTATTCTTGTGCAGATATTGCAGATGCCTATTTTGGAAATCGCTTGGCCATCCCTGCATAGTTGATCAATGTCCAGAGTTTAAGGAGAACATTAAAGATATAAGCTTAATGCCTGCGTATCCGGTACCGCCTTCTGCCTTCTTAAAATTATTTTCGTTATAAATTATTACTTAAGTATTATTATTACACTACTGCTACATATATTGTGAGAGATGAAAATGATTAATTAGTTAGAACTACTAGAACGGTTTTTAATATTTAAAGAAAAAATAATAATACTCTATTTATTCTCATATATTTCCGTGTTTAAAGATATTATATATTGAAAAGGATTGCGAACGATAAAATTAATAATAAAAAAAAATTGCATAACAAATATAATTTTATTGAAAATAATAAATAGTTCCAGTTGTACACCAAACCATTTGGATCCAAAAACAGTATTTGTATAAATGTTGGAAGAGGCAAAGATCCACAACGAAATAAAATCGATATTTTTTGAATATTCAAAATTATACGAGAAACGGAATTTTAATTACTATTTATTAATCTGAATATTCCCACCAATCTTTCTCGTAACCCTCGTGAACATGATCGAGCAGAGCTTTTCGCCTACCATCGCAATATCTGTATTTGTCTTGTACCTTCTGTTTTATATCCACCAGATTCTCTTGAGTAATATCACGTTCCAAGTATTCACTTAATAATTCCGTTGCCCTTTCCAAATCTTTTTGGTTATCTTCAAATATCACAGACTGATTAGTTTTCTTTAGGTAATAGGCAAACACATAAGTATACATTAATGCTTGGCGACATTGGCACAATATATCAACAGCCTTCTTTAAGAATTGCACCTCAATCCAACTCATATTGTGCTGTTGCATTTCTTCCATTTTATCTTTAACGGACGCATATAATTTATGCTCGAATTTCAGAGATTGCATGTGATTCATGTAACGATTGCAATAGAACAGGTATCTTTGTAGGGCTGCGCGAGATTTTTCTTGAGCATTACGAGCTGCTTTTGCTTCTTCTTCATCATACCGGTTGCAGTTGTACCTGAAGATTTAAGAAATAAATTGTTGAATAAGGAAACAATATTTTAAAATAATTGTATGGCTCTTAAACCAATAATATTAAGGATAATATCTACACACCATGAGCTACCATGGGGCTCCCATGGTCCTAAACAAATCCAACAAAAGTCAGCTTTACAATTTTGATTTTTGCAAACCATATGATTACAGCCACCATCCTTTTCAATTGTAGCATTACATTTAGGACATTCTTTGGTATTTGCTGCAATCCAATTGGAAGTCTCTGAATCATCATCACACTTTTTAATCCACTTTTTCAGCAGACCACATCTAACTGGATCATGCCAGTTCTCACCACAAGCAAAGCAGAAAGTATGCCCACATTTACATATAACTGGTCTAGAGTCTACATAGCTTACTTTCACTGCATAGCTACAATCAGGACTTGGACACCAACGTAATAATCTATTACATTCAACAAAACTGTTTGTTATTAGGTGTTGATATTTTATCCTGACCCTTGGATCTTTCACTAATCTCATTGCAGTTTCATCATCTACTAATATTGGGCAATCATGTGCAGCACAAGCTATTGTTTGACCTACACCTTCCTCCATTATTTTTGTAGTTAAATATTCACTCCAGCATTGATAGCAAAACCTGTGGCCACACTCTAGTCCTGTCATTTGTGATGGTGGCAACACCATAAAGCAGATTTCACATTCCTCTGTACCTAGTACTTTACGTGATGATTTTGGCTTGCTAGTAACAGTAGGCTTTTTAAATGGATTTACTACATGTGCTTCTTTAAATAAATCATCTTGATTGCCATCATAAAATCTTTCCATTAGTTTTTCTTTGTCCCAGTTAAAGTAATTGAGTAATATTCTAGTTGTAGTTGCTGGAATTTGTACAACTATGTTGACATCTTTGATGCAATCAATCATATGTTGTACAATATCATCTGTGGATAGTACTTCATAGGGATAATCATCTTCGATATTTTGTATATCCCTCGTCGACGATGATTCCGCATCAATGCCAAAATCGACGTCATCTCCACTAGTTTCATTGCCAGAATCTTCAAATATATCTTCATCTATATTCATTATTTTTCTAATGCTGCATTGGAAATCGTTATTTAATTGAGTCACAATGTAGGTGTTAAAACTAGAACTATATTTATATTTTGTAAATTCAATAATAATGTCACTATTCGATTTTGAAAGGTTCCTTATTTCTCAATAATTAATTATCTTTTTTGTCCGCTACTAAGGTCCACCATTAAAATTCATGTTTTCGTTTTGTTTTTTTATGATTTTACAGGACTTGTGTCATTAGCCACAGTGATACCCAATTTTAAGGACAATGGAAATTCCCTGATTTAAATCTTTTAGTTTTATTATTATTTGCATTTTAAATAAAAATTCTTATTATAATCGAGTTAATTCGAAATATTATGAGTGCATATTATAAACGAATTAGATAATAAATGAATAATTTGAATTATTTAAACAAATAAATATTTATGTAGTATATATACAAACCTAATGTTGGTGGTCTTGATCTGTCATATGGATTTTACTTGACATATATTCGTTAACAAAATAAATATTCTTGATTATTATCCTTATTATGACAATGTTATAGAAAATAAATGCGAAGTCGCAAAATCTACAGATAAAATGTCTCAAACCAATGACAAATGTGCTCGTGCTTTGACACCTTCTTCAACGACTTCTGGTTGTGTTTCCAGCGAAGGCAGTGTATTTGAGGAAAATCTACCGTCTGGGCTAGCAGAAGAAGAATTACAATTAGCATTGAATAAGGTTTGTAAAACAGTCCAGCGTTTATTAATTATTCATTTTTGAACATAAATATTTGAAGGAAGCAACTGCAGATGAATTGGAAAAAGCAATTGACAGATGTAAAGAGCTGGTTGTACTAGATGGTCAGTCTGCAACAGATAGAAAATGGCTAGTCAGACATTTAATAGAGCTAAGACTAAGGTTGCAAGAATGCAAAGAAGCAGCAATTGATCCTAAGTAAGTTATAACATACTGTGGACATCTAGTCAAAGTTTTACTGATAAATTTTAAGACATCCTCGAAATAAAAGTAGTGGAGTGTCAAACAGATCTATAAGAGGCCATCATTTAACATTGCAACCACTGCTTCAGGGAAATTCATCAAGATACTGTGATCATTGTACTGGAACAATTTGGTATGGCAATCTAAATTATAATGTTTACATAATGAACAAAATAAGTTTCTTTCAAGGAGTGTAGTCCAAGCATGGTATAAATGTGAAGATTGTGGATACAGTTGCCATCATAAGTGTTTATCTGGCATAATTAGAGAATGTGCTCATATAACAGCTAGCGAAAAAGGATACGAAATAGACATTTGCCCTGAAGAAGGATTATCAGCACAAAAATTTTTGTGTGCAGAATGTAAATCTGTTTTACAAATAGGTTGGTATATATTTTTAAATTAAATAAGTAATATGCCTTACATAATACATTATACATGCTAGCATTCCCAAAAGGATTTCATTACTTGAAAAGGCTATTCTTTAGAGGTACTTTAGTATTTAAGTGCATGACCTTTAATTACTGACATTTAACATATATGTATATTGTCTTCAATTGTAATTTATTTTTCTCATAAAAGGCAACAGTTGGAATGAGGCAAGAATATGTGATTATACTGGCTTGTATTATTGTACAGCCTGTCATTGGGGCAGTTCAGCCATTATTCCAGCCAGAATTATACACAATTGGGATTTTACGCCGATGTCCGTATGCCAGGCAAGTTTGCAATTATTACGGTTGAGTGCGAATCGTCCGTTTTTGAATGTTGAGAAATTGAATTCGAAATTATTCAACCTGGTCCAGGAATTGAATTTAGTGAAACGCTTGCGTTACGAATTGAACGGCATGCGGAAATACCTGTTAGTTTGTAGGAAGGCCGAAGAGAATCATCTCTTGTGGAAGAACGTGACGGTGCCTCATTTAATCGATTCGCCCGATTTGTACAGCTTACAAGACTTGCTCGACACGAAATCCGGCGAATTGCCGTCGAAATTGCACGCAATTATGGCAACGTTTAATCAGCACATTAAAGTCGATTGCGAGATATGCCATGGCAGAGGGCATATTTGCGAGATATGCTCCAATAATGAAGTATTATTCCCATTCGAATTGTGTGCGGTCACATGTGAGAAATGCAATGCCGTACTCCACAACTTGTGTTATAATAGAAAGAATGGTAAATGTCCAAAATGTACTAGGATTAAGAAAAGAGCGGAGAGTACGGAGTCTTTGGACGAAGAAGACTATCCAATGTGATAATAAATATAATATTTTCCCTTAACTTGGTGCTATTTAAACAATTTCGTTTTGGTCATTGTAAAATTTTACTTGACTAAATGGTATTAATGTTATATAAATTGTATATTAAATTTATGCACACATTTAAGTTCGTTAAATAAAAATTATTTGCATATGAAACGTTGGTATTTATCTGAACAGATTGTATTTTAAATCTAGGAAACACATTTTCAATCTAAGATCACAATTAAAACGAAGGAAATATTTCAATAACACCTACACGTTTTCTAAAAAGCACTAAACGTCTAAAAATCGAGTCACAACAACTAATAACTCTAAAGAATTTCATCAATGACAACACGAGAACCGTATAAATCTATTATTTGGACTTAAAATAAGAATTAATTATAACAATAAAAATCGAATTTTATGCCCATAAATAAGCGTGGATAGGATAGGAAAACGTATACATAAACCAATAAATAAATTTCTAAATATAAACGCCCATCTCTTCCTTGGTGCATCTCATTTTTCTTTTAGCTTTCCGTCGAGGACCCCGATATCATTGTCGCCTTTCTCATTTGAAATCTTTAAAAATAAATTCACATTTATCATTCGAAATATGCTCACCCTCCCTCGATACTTAGTTATTTTTCTTAATAAGATACATCAATTTTCTCATACAATTTTCATAACATAATAAATTTTCGAAGAGAACAAAAAAAAATCTCCAAACGCTTTTTTTCCTGTTCGTATGACGCAACTTTAATTTAACGTACATTAAATTAATTAAGCGCGCCACATAATTAATTAGCCGTTATAATTATTGTTGAACGTTTAAATAGATGGGAATGTGATGTACGAGCGGGGGTGTTATATGGTGTTGTTCGACAATCTGTTTTAATAACGGGAAAAAAAGCTCATCGAAATCAGTTTTGATCAGGACTTTGCCTTTGTTAGTGGGTAGCAGTGGTAGTAAGTAGTAGCGGTTAGGCAGGATTTTAGTATTAAAGAACCGCGCATCCAGTTTGGTTTAGAAATGTTTAATTCTTTCTCGCATTAATAACCACCGCAACAGCTTATTCGCACACGGCCAGCATTTTTTTTAAATTCCGATTCGAGACGTCGTTTAAGAAGAAGAAACGAAGAAGAACAACTCATGCGTTGTATTTCTCGTTTAATTCAATTTAACTGGCAATAACAAATATTAAAATTCTGCTGCGAACGAGCTTCTTTCTAGCTCATAATTTATTACTACTATTACTGGTAGCGTAAACACTTTAATTTAGCGTTCATCAATAATAATTAATAGAGTATTGTGCGATTTGATTTACATTCATCTACAATATTGTATGACAATAACTTAATCAATTGGAATAATGAAGAAGAATGAATAAATTGAAATAAGCAGCAGTCAGAGGGTCGGCGAAATGGATCATCATCGTTATTCTATCACTTTCGGAGCGATAGTGGTATTGTTGCGTAAGTTACATTATTTGCAATATTAATTTCCGTTCATCCATAAATATTAAAAAAAAAGTTTGCGATTGTCTAACAAAATTGCATGTATGTGGATTAAAAAAAGTTTATTTCAATGCCGTTTTTGTTCGATACACAAATTCAAAAGAGCGCAGAAACGAAAGTTAGCGGATAATTACGGTCATCGTTCAATTAAATTTGTTGATGATGGCCGGAAAGTGTGATGCCATTTTAATTTAAATAATCGCCAATCGTTAAATTCATCGACGATCGTTGTTGTAAGTGAAATTGCAAACGGAAGTGCGATATTCTAATTAATGCTCGACCAAGAGATTCTTATTGCATATTGGATTATATCGTAAATTTGTTTATATGAAAATTAACACGCATTAAATGATTATTCCCTTTATTAACTTTTTTCTCTTTTACATGTGGGAGTAGAGAGATAATAGTGCTACTTAAAAGGCCGTGCCCTGGCGTTGGTTCCCCATTCAAGAACGCCCCGCGTTATTTCTTGTTCTTCTTACGATGACTTTGTAGAAATTATCTTTAATTTAGCTAATGCATTCCGCCAGCGAACCAGCCCGTGCTATATTATTATTATTGTTCATATTTAATGCCCAATTATCATCATCAGCATCGCTTCTTACATATTATACACAATTATCTTGTTCCTTTACTCGTGCGTACTTATTATTTTGCATAAAATTATTTTAGTATATCCACAATCGTGTTTTATTAAACTTTTATTATTTGCAATTGGATTTTGCAATCTTCATTTATTCCCTCGCTACACTTTGATTATTTGTATCTCATGTACGGCAATCTAGAATCAACAGCCCCAAAGGGAAAATTATTTTTAATTCGTTCTAATGTGAAACCCTAATAATGAATTCCGATTCTTTCCGAATAAATTAGAATAAAGGGTTTCATATCGAAAAACCAGAAAAGAATTTAATTTCCATTATTAACTAATTAAGGTGTAACCGGCGCGTTTAACTAATAAACATCAATTTTGTGGTGTGTTCGACGCGAAAATAAAATAATAATGACGATGATCAATTTTGTGATTACTTCTTTCTTTTCTTGCTTTAACACCCATCGCTTCAATTTGCGTTTTCCTTCTCTCTCTGCCAACATACACTCCCATGTAAATGATGAAAAATCGTAAATAACGAGGGGGTTGAAATCGTTGCATGCAATCTTGTTACACACAATAAATTTCAATTAGGACTAATTGATTGAAGAGAAACCCTTTCACTATGCCATTCCCATTAACAATTTTTATTATCTCGTTTCTTTCTTTCGATTCTTCTCTTACAGTGGTCGATTGCACGCAAGGCGTCGTCATAACGTATTTACACGTTCCGTACAGCGCGTCGCACGAGGCCTCGTTGGATTGCAAATACGATTTGGAAGGCGATCTATTGTACGACGTCAAATGGTACAAAGACGGTCAACATTTCTTCAGGTGTCAACCGAACGGGCAAGTGCAACAGTTCCCGTTGGACGGTATTAAAATATATCCGACGAATTTCGCAACGCTCGGTTCCTGTCCGATCACATTGATCGGACTGAACTTTAAATCGGGCGGCGAGTATCGGTGCGAGGTGACCACCGAGGGACCGGCCTTTAAAGCGTCGGCCAAATCGGCCAAAATGAAAGTTTTGCAATTGTCGCGACGCGTACAAGAGTCCAGCACGGAAAAGTCGCGGGAGCATCTGAAGGAATCGATTGTTTCATCGTCGTCGCCGTCGCTGAAAAAAAGTAAACCGAGTTTAATTCTAAACACTATTCGATTTTAAGCATGTTTGTTTTTTAGGGTTTAGCGCAATTCCGTTCTTCTTTGTATATCTACCAATCGCCCTCGTCGTGGGACGTTAGAAGCGCGCTTGGCCTTCCGTTCAGAAAAATATTTATTAAATATTTGATTGGTACTTATTTGATTTGGAATTGGTTTTGTACGATGAATATGTAAATTTGTTTTCCGGAAAATTTGTTGTGTTAAATATAATTTAGAAATTGTGATGTGTAGCTGTAATTTGAATTGATTTTTATTTAAAAAAATGTTCTCGGACTTTTATTATTATTATTATTACAAACAAATCAATATACCCTTTATTTGCAAATCAGTATAACATACCAAAAAAACAGATCCCATTATTATATCCTGTTCAAAATTTCCTTCATTCATTATCGGTGCAGCGCATTTGCCTTTCAAGTTGCCGAAACTCAAACCAATGAAGTTGTCGCGAACCATTTCAAATAATATGGCAAGTTACACTTCTTGCTTTATAATGAATTCGAATTAATTCACTTTTAAATACAATACCGAAAGGACACAATGCAAAGTTTCAGTGGTAGATTGAATCATCGCTTAACAGTGACTAGTATTCAAAGATGTTGGTGCAGTACCAAGAAGGAAATAGCAAAAATTATGCCAAAGGAATTAACTCGAGAAACGGACATAACCACCAAAGCAGAATTATCAAAATTGGTAACCAAGAAGGATTTGCAGTGGCGTACGCCGTGGCATCAAAAAGAAGGACAACATTATGATGCATTGAGATCATTCTATACTGAAGAAAATAATGTGAAAGTCATGAAGTGGTTGTACAACCCAAAGAGAGTATCAATATCTGCCATTAAAGAATGGTGGACAAAAAAGAAGGAAGCAAATAACGTTGCTCTACAACAATATATACCACAGAGAAATGAGATGCTTGGCAATGAGTTGGCGGCATCACATTTTATAGTACACCGAGGTGGCAGTATAAAGTTCTTTAGTGAAGACAGGTGGATCAAAGCCAATGAATATAATCAATATGAACTGCCAAGATACTATGAAGAGGATAAAGTATTACAAGCAATTGACTGCTCTGATGTTGATCTGTATTATGAAGGTTTAGTGAATTTCAGAGGCTTAACAAAATTGGAATGGTTTAGTATTAATGGTTGTGAACATATGGATGACTGGGCTATTGACAGAATTAGTAATTTATTTAGTGAGACCCTATTGTATTTGGACATAAGAAATTGTCCACAAATTAGTTACAGAGGATTAGGAGCTCTTTCTAAAATGAAAAATTTAAAAATCTTATATGTTGATGACATAACAGAGTCTCAGGAATATGAAATGGTCTGTTTGCTGTTACAAGAATTAAATCCCGCTTTGGATGTGAGAGAATAAATCCTTTTTGAATTGGAATTATATTAGATAATAAATTTTAATTATTATGTTTGATAATTTTGAATTGTACCTGTATCTGAAGATAATTTACTGTGACATCTATTGGACCATGGAGATATTGTAATATGCGTTGCTAATTTCATAAATATTATTTGAAACTTGAAGGAAATTAATTTTACAGGGGACGTCATTATAATAAAGTTCATTAGCCAATTAATGAATTATTATCTGTGACTGTCAGAAAAACATTAAATGTTTGTCAAACATATTGGTCGTGTGTATGTTTAATGTTTTTAAACATATTTGAATAAGTCGATTGCACAAACAACATACGTAAGAACGTGCTAGAAAGTACACGTAAGTGAATCGAACGTGTGTGATTTACGAAATTGGTACAGTGAACAATATTTTAAAGTTTCCCTAGTGAAAGTAACTTGTGACTAATTGCAAGTGATACATTACACAAGATGTACGTTAAAAATTTAACTTTACTGTTAACTACATATGTACTCATTCAATATTGTGGTGCACCACCTGTAACGAAAGAGAAACATGAACAGAAAGAAGAGGCTGACGGACTGGAAGATTACATGGAATATCACAGGTATTTGCGTGAAGTAGTCACGGCCTTAGAGTCAGATCCAGACTTTCGAAAGAAACTGGAACAAGCCAATGAAGATGACATAAGATCTGGTAAAATTGCACAAGAATTAGAATATGTTTCACATCATGTACGTACACGTTTGGATGAAATTAAAAGAACTGAAATGGCTAGATTGAGGGAATTGGTAGAGAAGAAGAAAGAGTTATTGGAGAATAATGCCGTCGATGATCCCACTCATCACCATATTGATCATGTAAATCCACATACATTTGAAATTGAAGATCTGAAGAAATTGATTGCAAAAACTACACAAGACCTTGCAGAAGCTGATCAGAAAAGAAAAGAAGAATTTAAGGAGTACGAATTGCAAAAGGAAATGGAGAAACAAGTAAAATTAAATCATACTAATGGAGAAGAAAAGGAGAAGCTACAAAAGGAATATGAGGTACCTTTTCCACAAATTACTTTTATATCATGATTTCTAAATTATATTACTTTTTTCTTACAGGAGATGGAGAAGAAGCACAAAAGTCATGAAAAATTGCATGAACCTGGTCACAAGCAGCAATTGGAAGAAGTGTGGGAAGAACAAGATCACATGCAACAGGACTTTGATCCAAAGACATTCTTTATGTTGCATGATTTGGATGGCAATGGATTATGGGATCAGGATGAAGTAAAAGCATTGTTCATTAAGGAACTTGATAAAATGTATTCTGCAAATGCCCCAGAGGATGACATGAAAGAGAGAATGGAAGAAATGGAGAGAATGCGTGAATCTGTTTTTGCGGAAGTAGACACAAATAAAGATGGTTTTATCGATTATAATGAATTTCTGGAACAGACTAAAAGAAACGATTTTCAACAAGACCATGGATGGAAGGGTTTGGATGAGGAAAGACCATATACTGATGAAGAACTTGCAGAATATATCAAGCAACATCAAGAAATGGTACAATTTTACAGTAGTCATACAATGACCAATTTGCTAACGTAATTTCTTTTTATACAGTTAAACCAAGTTCCTCACCAGGGAATGCAAGGCCAAGCGCCACCTCATATGGCACAAGGTCCTGGTGCTTATCATCCACCACCGCCATATCCAGGACAACAACATATAGATCCGAATTATCAGCAATTCCATCCAGGACAGTTACCACAAGCCCAAATAAATCCACAACATTTGCCACATGCTCAAGTAAATAATCCTCTAGTTTATGTATGATATAGGTATTAATATTTTTGTTTTCAATCTACAGGTTCCACCGCATTATCCAAACGATTTGAACACAAACGAAATTTATCAAGGCAATCCCAATTATCAACACCATGTGGCGCAGCAAAATTATAATCCAAATCAGCCTCAATATGGGCACAACAATCAACCACCAAATATGCCACATCCCAGTCAAAATATACCAAACAATCAGGCGCCGAATTTGCATGTAGACCAAAACGTACATCCGAACAATAATCAAGCACCGAATTTGCATATGGGACAAAATGTGCATGCAAACAACAATCAAGGACCAAATGTGCAGGTGGGGCAAAATGTACATTCGAACAACATTCAACCACCGAATTTGCATATGGGACAAAATGTGCATCCGAACAACAATCAAGCACCGAATGTGCCGGTAGGGCAAAATGTACATTCCAACAACATTCAAGCACCGATTGTGCAAAATAATAATCACGCACAAAATGGACAACATCCAGGAGAAAATACAAATTTCCAACAGAATAATCAACCACTGAATGCACAACAGCATCCGGTTAAAACTCAAGATAATGCGCCGCATGTGCAACATGTTTAAAAAACTTATCACGAAGTTTTAATTTGACGACAAACGTGGGGCCCTTTATTTATATTCATTACACTTTATATGTTCAGTTTTTGTATATAAAAGAAATAAATGTGATATGTATAAAAACGAAAGATAATGCTTGAAATGAAAGTATTTTGCGAGTAATTGAAAAATACAGAACATTTCATCCCAAATTTATGTCAATAATTTATCTGCATTTTTTTCAATGTAAATACGTTCTAATTAAAGTTCGCTCATTGTTATAAAACTACCACTACTTGTTACTAAGCAAGAAATGTTTCCAGTTGTAAGCATTTTTTTTTTATTGTTAATTTGATATAGCCAAATAAATTATTTGTAAACGCAAATAGTTCTAACGATGGTATTATTTTGAAAACATTGCGGTTTGCGATAAGTGATCCACCTTGAACGCACCTAATTACCTTGAGAAGATGAGGTCAATTCATTAGGACGAGGAATAGTTAGTTTAATCTCAATTGAATAATAATGAATATTAAATGAAGTATAGTTCTTTTTATTTTAATGACAGTACACTTACCAGCTAACAGCATCAACATAATACATTTTGTCATTTTATTATTATTTATTTAAAAATTATATTACAATATGAACAACTGCACCAAGCCAGCCGATTATTACCTTTCCAATTGCTTTATCTCCACGTTGCCACATTTAAATGTACAATTTAACAAATTAAATCTTCCAATTGATTATACATTTATTCGTATATCATCATTCTATTAATTAGTTCAAAAGAAAATGATAATTTTACACTATTTTCGTAGGAAGTTATAATATTTCCTTTGAAGAAGCTATAGTGTTGTAGTTTCCTTCCCTTTTCTGTTTCAGATTGATATTTATAATATTTATTTCTGGGACTGATACGAGGAATAATAAATGTACGTAGCTATAAAGAACAGGCCGCAGTTCATCTTGTCATATAAATTAATTAAATGCTCGTTTTACTAAACAAAAGGGACAAAAACAAAGTGAGACAAACACAATAGAAGAGAAATTGATTCTACGTTACGGGGATTAATACGAAATTCGAATTATGTTGCAAACGTTTGTAATGAAATTCATTAGTTTTCGTTTCGCTTCTCATTTCAGTGATTGTACAAAGCAAATAAATCCTATTGATTTTTTTATCATTTTACACGTATATAATTATATGCATATAAATTTCGATGAATTAATTAATTAAGCAATATATCTACTAATAATATGTAAATACAAACGACTGCAACATTCACTTTTAATACATATAAGTTTCTTTTTGTTCATACTTATAAAAATGATTGAATTCATCTAAGTGCGAATCAATGTCGTCAATTTCCTTCGTTCCATTTTGGCAAGTGCTGCTAGATAACAATTTACATTTGAATAAGATGCTCGTGGCTGTGCGATTGAGAAAACATTTTCCATCTTATTGTTAGATGCACGGAAAAGCTTCTAATCAGGACGCACAGGCACTTCTTAGTCGGTCTTTTTGAAACATATTCTTGCGTTAAACAAATATTTGCAGGTAATTTACATTTTCTGTTGCTTTTTTTGTTCGCTATTAAAGAAAAATGATACAAGTTAAAAGAATTACTATAATTATTTAAAAAATAAATATTTTTCGTTTAATCTTAAAATGCCTCAAACTAAACGTTCCACAAACATATTTAAAATGTATAATTGTAATAGATCCTATTCATAATATAGTAAGTTGTTTACGTTTTGTATTATTAAATTGATTTTGTATATTATCATTATATTATTTGCAGGTGTTTATGTAACTTATTCATTTAAAAAACACATATTTTTTCCTTAATGATAAATTTCAAATTAAATATATATTTGTATATATATTTTTTTTCTCGTTTTTTTTTAAATTGATTAACCACATCCTACTAAATAGTTTTATTTTCATTTTATTATTATTTAAATCTATTCAACATATTATATTTTTTATCTTTAAAGGGCTAATTAGATTGCCTTCATCCCCCCGAAAAATCAAACATTAATTAGTAAAGATGCGATTTAATTTGTATTACATTATGTAATTAAATAGCAAGATACGAGTCCAAATGAAGTTTTTTTCCTTTGTAAAATATGAAACAGTACAGCGTGTCTCTTGTAGCCAAAAATTGCGATTATCAATGGAAGATTACAATTATTTCTTGTTGCGATCATTAGTTTCGAAGAGTTTCAACGGATAGTTAATGAAATTTTGCAGAAATTTAAATATATATATATAGTAGATTAAAACAGAAAATTGCACATTCATTGTTAAATCAATACAAGTTTCGCCGTTTTATTTATGCCTCATATAGTTTAGGCACATTACCCACACCAGGTCAGTTTCATTTCAGAACATTTCAAGTTTTACAAAGATAAATAATAAAACATAGCACAAAGTAGCTTGAGTGAAAATTATTATTGTTCATAAATAATGTGGCCTGGATAGGTGATGTAATAAATGTACTTCAACCAAAGTGTTCGTCAAAAGAAAGGCTATTTAATAGACCACTATACCTATTAATGAAATTTATGTTACATTTTTTTTTGTTAATTTTTGCTTTTTCCTTTACTTTTATTTTCCTCAGTATAAGTAAATTGAAAAATAGGAATAAATATACAATAGAGTGGAGAGATTACAAGCCACTTCAAAGTCTGTACACCGGCATGTGGTTCAAAGTACGAATTTGCCTAATATAATCCCGATTATAGCAAAAATCACTCCAATGACCATGTACAACATTGGTATATGATTTGGTTGGGCAACAGGAGTGTATTTGTTAGCTACTTGCGTTGTCATACCTGGAGCATGCTTAAGTCTTAAGAGTTCTTCTTTCAATCGTAAATTCTCCTGTCTCAGTGAACTTTCTTCTTCTCGCAATTGTAACACCTAAAAATATTTAAAGATATTTTTAGAACGACCAAGTAAAAACGTATACCGTACACAAAATATGGCACTCAATGTTTTTATAGACTAGCCCAACATATTTCTAATTTAAACCTCTCAATTCATTTATAATTAAAACCGGGCCAAACGACATATGTATCTTTTGAAAATACATCTCTTGCATTTTAATTATATGATCATGGCGTTAAACATTAGAAAGTGTGAATTATTGTTGTAGAATCTTTTGTAATGTTTTTCTTTCAATAAATAACAAATTCTATTATTGTAGTTTTTAATTTCAAGCAAGTGACAAATGCTACTTTGGAATTTTACCTCAAGTGCAGCCTTTTGTAATTCTGTATCATTGGAATTAGTAGTTTGTGGAGCAGCTTGAACAGGTGCTTTAGGACTACTAATCTTTGCTGTTTCATTCAATTCATATGATTCATTTGCTTCAGGTGGCATCTCAAATACACACTTTAATTTTGTATCCATTAATTGATCCTGGCTGATCTCTTTCCATTGCTGTTCAAAGTTTAATGTTGAATCATCTGGTGCAATCACAGTTTGTACCATGAACTTGTGTTTGTTCTTTTCAGATGGTTCAAATATGAATGGTTGTAAACAAACTGAAATCAGTTGATATTTGTCAATGAAATAATTAAGAAGGATGTTGGATCTATTTTACCTGCTATTCCCAAAGATCCATGTGGTTCAATTACTCCTGAATTAGGTCTTACACAGTACTTTTTGGGAGCTGTTGTTTTAATTTTAAATAAGACTTTCTTTTCAGAAGGATTAGTTAATTGCATGTAAGATGTTACTGGCAAATTAAAAGGACCTAAAAAGACAATTTCCAATTAGATTGTTAAATAACTACCACACACAATTATTTCATGACTACATATTTATTAGGTGCTTTTAATAAATATGATAAGTCATTGCATTAATAACTTTTAATCAAGGCTCATTAAATAATAGATTTTTTCATTATTCGATTATTAATTGGTTGCCGCTATTACGTCAAATTCTCAAAATAGATATTTTGGGGAATAGGTTTTTGGATTTACAGGCAAGCGACTAACTATCGAAATGATATCTCTCATACACACTTGTGATCTTACCGACTAGTATATAGCACGTCGATATGTATTATCGGATTTTGCGAACACTCACCTTTAAATCTAAGCTCATTCTGTGGCTCGATAATTAATACCTGCTCGCCTTTCGACATCGTTTACGATTATATATGTTGCTTTATTTTAGCTTGGAATTTTATATTTTAAAATACAATCTTTTTTTTTTATAATACACCGTTAACAAACTGACAGATCCCGGTTATGGTGCACTTGGTAGTTTTAGTCGCACACAAAACGCATGCGTTTCCTTTCAATATTGCCAATTAAACTGACACATAGCAGTGACATCATCGGCCACATTTAAAATTAACGTCAGCAACTTTATGGTTGCGACTTCTTAACGCAGGTGTCGCTCGCGGTAGATCCTGAAAAAATATTCGAATAGATTTTTCAGGAGGCCAATTGGAAATCTCATTACTGAAAGACAATTTTCCGCTGAAAAACTCGAATCTCCGTGGAAGTAGTAATTCGATGTTAAAACGTAGTATCGAACGATGGATATTTTGGAAAGGATCAAAAGATTGTTGGTATTAAAAAAGCGATTCGTGGATATCGATGGAAATGGGATAATGTGCGAATTTTCACAAACAGCGATGAATGGGAAATTAGCAATATGCGTATATCTGTAATGTTACTCTATCTAGGATTTTATGGGGTTGCAGATAATTCGCGTGGGTAGCTGTAGCTGTAGATGCGCTGCAGTGCGATGGATCTTAGCGAGTTACGACGACCAGGTGATCCGCAGTGTGAAGCCTGCGCATTTTCCGAAACTTCAGGATCAGAGCTCAGTGCACTGTACGCGCGCCAACTCGATTCACCCTCTCACCTGTTGGTCGCCGGCCGCCAACCATGAGTTAGTTTAATCGTTGTCGAAGTCGGGGAGAAAAGACAGCAACTAAACTACTTTAACATATTTCTACGCTAAACGAAAAAAAAAAGGAGAAGAAATTATATTCATTTTATTTTGTTTCATTTTAATTTTTATTTTTTAAGTTTATTACATACACATATTTCATGTTTTTCGCGAAGTTCTAAATTTAAAAATGGTTTCAGTGCCATTACTATTATTATTATATTAAATCCGCTACGATTATTATTGTTATTATAATAGATAGAACGTGTCGTTTTTTATAAGCTAAATAAGTAAAAACCTAGATAACTTCCTTTTTATCGGTCGATTGAAATCTAAACAAATAAATAATAATAAAATTTTTTGCTCAATGTAGATCCTAGTAAATGCTAAATCATTAAAATAACGATTAAATTAAAACAATAACAATCTTCCAATTTTATAATAATAAAAAGTAAGCTTAATTTAATAAAACTGAAAAGGTCAACAATTATTAATATAGCGAGTATATAAACGAAAACCAAAGCATAATACTTTAGTAATAAACGTTCAATTAGCTAAATTTAAATACAAAAACAACAATATTGTACTAAAATATTTGTAAATAAATTTAGTGTGTTTAAAACAGCAAGCAATTCATGCAGATCGAAACCTAAATAGTCATTATTAAAAAAAACAAGAAATAATACAACTTTAAATAGTCTAATTAAAATTCATTCGTAAAAGGCATCCTTTAAATCCGTTCTTTAAACAATTAATCCCGGTTAGTGCTTCAACTTCTCAAGAACCAACAAGAGAATCTTGGAAAGTTTACCTAAATAGTTTAATAAATTACATTTAAAAGAAAAGCGTATTAATAAACGATAAAAGCAACATTCAATTCTAATCGATTAGTGCAAAGTTTCTGTCGTCCGAGAGAGAGAGAGAGAGAGAGAGAAATTATCGAAATCAAAGTGTCTCATTTTGGTGGAGCCGCTGCTATGCGGCGTTTTAAAGTGCAGCACCCGTAAAGTGACGTGCTTGGTTTTGTCTTCTCCGCAGGGGTACCAAGGTGATGATCTGCAGACATGACGATGTGGCAGAGTGGGATGGGTGGCCACGGTGCCCAGAACAATGCCTGGATGAAATTGATGGGCATCGTGCACAAGGAACGTCGCCACCACGATTCCGCACCAGCTTCCACCGACAGAACGCTAAGCCAGTAAGTGCGATTTCCGTATACGTTTCAAATTGACGAAACGCTCGTTTCGCGTACAAAAAAAAAATCAATTTCGACGGCCGCGAGGTTGATGAGAGCAAACAAAGGCGAGTCCCAATTGTGGCGTTTTCTCCGCATTATCTTCGTCCATTGTTGCGAATTGTCGTGGGTAACGAGGGTAAATTTTCGGACCTGAAAAAGTTGTCTTCTGAGACCGATTCCGTTTAAAAATTGTCAACCGCAAGATAAAATTGTAATTTTTGTTTCAATAAAATTTAATTCGGAATAATACGCGAAACAATGCAGGCAATAATATGCTAGATTGCGAAAAAGTTTTCAATGAAAAGCATCAAAGAGTATCCCCTTTGATTTCTCTCGCGGGGTCTCCCTTTTATCCGAGCGCTGTAACCGTATTTTTCAAATATAAAGCACAGAAAGTTTCGAACTAATACGTGAACGATCATAGTGAGGAAACTCGAAAGAATGCCCAGTCGAGAGTTTAATATGTGCGAGAGGGATGCAAATAAAATGCGATCCGTTTTACGTGCTTTAAAGACATTAAAACCGTTTGCAATGCGAAGAAGGAAAAGTCGTTGGAGAAATGCTACTTTTTTCCTTCATCAAATCGCTTGAATTATGGCACAACGTACCTATTTCGCAATAATAAAATCTGCGAAGGAAGTCGGTGTTGAGATAAAGAAAACGAACACAATAAAATAAAAAAGAAGTTCATTTGGAACGAAAGAAATGCGCGAAAGCACTTAGATTTGAATGCGATTCCTCGCGCTTCCTTCTCGCTTCACATTTTTTTAATGGGTGCTAATTGACTAGATGAAAAGATTGTTTACTTGTTTCAAAGAAACTATTTAAAATATTTCACAATGGAATGGCGCACAAGAAAAAGTTAATTAGGAAGCGAAGCAGAAGTTGACCTAGAATAATTCGCGACAATAATATCACGGATCGTCAAGCGGAATAAAACGGCAATGCGCCAAAATTTCTAATTGATAATAACGAAATTTGTCTGTGGCGAGGAGGCGGAGGATGCGCCAAATACAAATTGGCAATGAGAGTAGCGAAGAGTTTAGTTCGAATGAAGTTGGACGTTGTTAAAAGCATTCTTTGTTTCCTGCTTTTGTATTCTTCTCTTCTTTCAACTACCCAGATTTCTGCTGATGGTTAATTAATTCGTTTCCATTTGTTGCTCTCTTTTGTTTGAATAATTCAATAAGGCACGGAGAAAAAAAATTGGGATAGGGGGAAGGCAAAAAGCAACATTTATTTATCATTCCGCCTCTTTTATTGTTGTCTGTTTACTAACAAGTCCCTGAAAAAATATTCTTGTAAATAATTGATTCCAATTCCTTTTATGACCCAACGATACAATTTCGTATAGGAATTGAACATGTTTACCTTTCTCCCCCTTTTTTATGAAGGCCTTACGTTTTAATTTTAATTGGACACCTTTTTCCTGTATATAACCTTTTAGGAGAAATATTTGCAGAGGAGTTGAAATTTTAAAAGGAACTCGCGCTATTTCGGACATACCTGGGCGTTTTGCGTTTGAAAATATGGGGACTCACGTAAAACCCATTTCATTTAATCATCAACCGGATATTAAAGATTTGAAAAAAAGTGTATTTTAGATTCTTTAAAATTTCGTAACTTATTTTCTTTGCCGGAAGTTCCGCCTCGTTTCTATTAATTTGATAAAACTAGCCTAATCGATAGCTATCGAAAGATATCGGTTGAAATAAATTTAGTCCTAGGAGTTATATTAAGAACAGCTGCAGTAATGTAAAGCGAAATCGATACCTCATCGAAATAAGGCCTTATTCTTCGGCAACTCACCAGCAAAGCAGAGCAAAAAAATGGGAAAGGAGCCCCACTCATATTAATCATACTCGTTTTTCTCCAATCCGAAAATGTATAAAGTGTATTAACGCTAAGAGTAACATGATTTATGATAATCTTATATTTGGGGATGAAAGTGGCGTACGTAATTTTTTTCTTTGGAAGGCTTAACACCTCTCCAATTTTTACGTTTATTCCCCGATGATGAAAAGAAATGTATTATAACTTATAACCATCAACATCATCGGTTTAATAATACAATATTCGCTGCAACGCGATCGATTTTATGTGCGGATACGTTTAGATATTGGGAAATGCTTCTAATAAATAACTGATCCATACGCAAGAACAACGATACATAAATGGTATCTCTTCTACCGAACGTAATTCGAATAAATATCCTTCATCCTGCAGCGGTTGGCTTATCATCTTTGCCAAGATTATGTCTTTCCTATACCGTTTCCTTCAGCAATTGTCGATACTTATTATCACTTTAACTTCAATTATTGCCATCGTTGAACAACAACGAATCCTTCACCACTCCTTAGTCGTTATCTTAATTCCAAATGCATCAATCGAATGTGCGTTTAGCATTTCATCATTTCCTCAGCATCAACTGCATAAAATAAATTGATTAAATTTCCCTCCGTATTACCGGCAATCTCTTTGGCAATCGTCGAAGAGTTTTGCTTTTGTAATTCGAGTGTCAGTAAAAGAAGCGGTGTCTTTAAAATCCTTCCGGAAGCGCCAATTTGTTTCGAAAGAAATTAAATTATATTGATCTGGCTAATGGAATTGAAATATTCAAATGTTGTAAGCGCGGAAAACTAGGTGGAGATTTTAAGGTTGGTTAACTCGAGGTATAAACCTCCATGTTATTGTAGTACTGTAATGGTTCCGCAGGCTCGCAAAACAAGGGATAAGATATTTATTGAATGGCAAAGGGAAAGGCGCAAGGGAAAAAATTACATATCTAAGCGCAACAAGCCAGGATTTATAGTTTTCCATTTGGGGAATCTCGGCGTTGTAAAAAGCAACCCCGAAGATACCTTTATGATTCGTCTCTTTCTTTCATTTCCTTGGGTTTGGTTCTTCCGCGTGCTTATTGCGGAGAGGAATCGATTCTGTTTAATAATTGATTACAAATGGTATATACATCTCTAGTAATTCAACTAGAAAGTTTCTCGATGAAACATTTCGCTTGTTACTTTACCTCTCATATAATTCGTCCAAATAAATCCAATTAAACCCGATTCGTTTTCCATTTATTCAGTTTCGTGTTGTTGACGAAACTCTTTGTTGTAGTAGAAAAATTGTTTGATGGAAAGTAATTTACAATGCGAAAGAACGCGACCGTCGAGGCGAGACTGCTTGCTTCAGCTGTATTTTCACCTTTTTTCCTACCCATTTGAATACATTATTTTAAGCATTGTTAACATTTCCAGCCAGTGGCGGTTGGAATAGCAACTATTTTAGTAAATATAAATCAAATTCTATCGTATATATCATTTCCATCTCACGCAATGTTATGAGTTTTAGGCGAACGAAAACGGGTTCGCTTTTCAGTTCCTTTCAGTTCCTTTCAATTTTTCTATATTTTGCCGGGCATTTTGCTATTTAATTAATTTGCGCTGTATTTTTGAAAAGTCCTGAAAGAGGAATTTTGCTTCCTTCGCGTTGATTGTAAACAACATCCGCTGGAAAGAAATTAAACAACCGTGGAAAATGTTTCTTTCATCCGTTCCTTTTTGGAAAAAACGTAACATTAAACGAGCAAAAAAATATTATTATTTTCGACTGAAAGGGCAAACATTTTTATGTCGCTCTTTTAAATCAGCCCTCGCCCGAAATGTTATTATTATACGGTATTAATAATTAATTAAATGCCTTATGTGTACATTAAGCTAAATTTACGTTTCGTTCGTAATTGATTATCAGGTTAAATTGCTAATTAATTTGATTGTGGCGTTTGAAAGCGAATATTATCAATTCATTAATTGGTCATATCTTCATTATTTATTTCGAGCTAGACCTTTTTTACAAGCGAATACTTGAATTTTAAACTGTTTGTAATTAGAATGTGAATTAAAAAAAGCACTGGATTATATCTAATTGAAAATTCAGTTAAAGTGGGGCACTTTCGGTAGATAACAGCGTCGAGTTGATATCGATTGCAAAATAATTGCCAATTGAAAATTTTCAATTACAATTAAGCAATTTAGTTTGTATAACGAGGATTCCCATTTTTCTATTAAATTTATGCAAATTCTTTGTAATTCTATACGAAGAGAAAAACCATAATAATGTATGCTGCTTAAAAGCAAACATTTCTAAAAATAGGCTTAATTGATCCTAATGTCTTATAAATGGTGGCAATTGAAAGACAATTAAATGTTGGTAATCGTTTCATTTCTATAAACGGTTCTTGAAACGACTGTTGCAACACAAACGTCAAATGGCCTTAATTGAATTACCTTTATTTACAATCCGTGCGGATGATAATAACGAGTGTTCTTATTAAATAAACCCGTTGGCAAAAAACCAGATCAAACAAGTGGCATCTTCGTTTTATTTGTAAACGTATGTAACAGCAAATGGTAATTTATTATGACGGCTTTGAAGCAGATGTTTGTCGTTGAAGGTACGTACCTAATTTCTTTTTGCGTTCTCCTTTTTCGTCTCGTTTGGCCTTTAGTCGTTATTTTGCGCTGCTAATGACCACAAAGATGAAACTGGAATAATTATAGGATTCTGTGTGGTTTTGCCGCAAATTTACCAAATTTAAATTCTAATTTTGTGTTGTAATTTAAATCAAAGTTAAATTAGAGGTATTTTCATACGATTGAACAAAGATCGAACGAAACAATCAATCTTCTATTGATGACCTCTGACACATATTCTTCCATCTGGAATTAAAATGGGCAAAAACAAATCCATTCAGCGGATGGTGGAGTATAGACAATTGTACTATGCTGACATTGATATGTTGCAGCTGCTCTTATATCGATTCATCTCGCATGAAAGGCATCCTTTCCACATGTACATACTTTCGCTGGCGAAAGAGAGCAAAAAAGGCATTTTTACCACATTTCAACTCTCATAGGATCGAGAATTACTACTTTAATTCTCTACTCTTTTATATTGTCACACCACCGAACTGACTATCCACTTTTCGTCTTTTTGTCCCATTTATTTAGCTCTTTTTGTCTGGTTCAAAACATAACCGTGTATTTAAACACCCCCAACGGAGATGTCAATGAATGAATCGCGTAATTATAAAAGTAGGGGTTGTTTTCTCTGTGCGTTCGTATATAGTTTTTGTAATTTATGTACTGTTTAAAATGCCTCCCTAATGACAAGCATACGATATTTATTGTGGGTACGTAAAGTGTTAGAAAATGTAGATGGGTATAAGGGTTAATTAAATGTCAACATTATACAAATAGGTTTTCTATTAAACTTTTATCAACCGTAGTAGTTTGTGAAATTAAATTTCGAGAAAATTTATAACGAATGAGGCCGAAAAGTAGAGGATGATTATCATGAAAGTTTAATTCGTTTAAAATAAAAGATAACGAAAAGTTTTTTTTGCGTAATTCTTACAATAGAATGAATTTTCTTTCGTCTCTTTCAACTCGATAAATAAACAGGAAGGAAAGATGGGAACTGCTTTCGTCGCTAGGAAAAAGAAAATCTGTTTCTATTGAATTGTTACAAATGAATAGTAATAAATTATTTGCTTTCATAAAATTATTGTTAATTGGGCTTGAAACAAAATCATATTGACGACAGCAATGTTCGGTTTAAATTAAACGATTAAATTTAAATAATAACGGTTCTGTCCTAAACTTGTCATTTTTGGCGGATGCGCCGGGATTTCAACTGAACTTCAAATTATGCAAATTAGCGTAAAAATGTTTGCGAATAAACATACCTTGACATTTACCGCTTTTGATGTACAATTTTAGGCATAATCTTTTTTATTCAAATATTTATCCAAAATTAAAATCTTAATTATTTATATTCATTCGGTGTATGGTATGTATAAAAAATTAATCAAAAAGGGGTAAATCTTGTTTGTTTATGTTTCGTAATTAACTTTTAGTAATTTACTAATTATTCTAACAATTATTATCAAATTTTAATCAATAAAAACACGGTGGTTCAATAAATTCAATAATAATGCAATAGAAATCGTATAGGATTATATTTAATTTTATGCATCAGTAAAAAAGAATAAATTTAAATGTGAAATGCGCAAATTTAATATTTATTTGCATTTATTTGCAATCAACTTTTATAGAAATTGAACAATTTGAGGAATGTAATAACTGTACAAATAAATAATGATTATCATTAGGAATAACTCCACATTTAATATACATGGTCTATAACAACGACAAATATGCTAATAATTTTTTTGTAAATATTCGAAAAACGTTATTTTGTGTTCGTGCAATTACAATATAATTGGATAATGGCTTTAGTAAATATTTCATTGGGGGCATGGAAATTGATATTAAACAATTGGTAATCGATTGAAATGGATTCCTTCTGCATATGAGAAAGTTTGAGGGAAACTTTACTCGAACAGAAGTTAGAATTTGTATATTCTTGGAAACGAATCTAATTTATTGGAGTTACAGAACATTGTTTATAAAATTACATTCTCGTAAAAGTTCGCTGTGCCTCCCATGTAAATATTGTTAATATATTTAATCATAATAATAATCTAAACAAATTTATACGCATTCACATATCGTCGGGGATGATTAATTGATGCTAGTACATGCCAGACAAAGAGCACACACATTTTATAGTAGTGTTAAATGAAAGGAAAGGCTTAAACGAGGGAAAGAAACGAGGAAAGTGAACAAGTCTTACGACATGATTAATGCTTTTCAATGACGTCACCTGCTATTTACTTATTGTAGGGTCTTGCGTTGATAACAATATAATAACAGGAATGACGAATAAATGATTGATAATTTTCATTTTTAAATTTTGTTAAGGTGACAACGATAGGCATCGAGGGAATGGATATCGCAAAAACGAATCCTAACAGTACTATCTGACTAAATGCTTTAGGGCTTCGACACCATTAATCTTCCACTTTTTCGATGCCATGAAAACGAGTCAAAGAGATTTTGCAAAAATTAAACAAATCGGCTAATCGAGCACGTGTAATAATAATCTTTTCTTTTCAAGCAGCACACGTGTGTATATATACGTGTCTGTGTGTGTGGACGCGTTTTCTAAATTGGATGCATGCCACGCTTAACACGCAATGTTTATTAGTTTTTTAGATGAGATTGTGAAAGAAAAAATTGTTGTTGCGTTTGGCTCTTTTCTTTCTGTTTCATTCGCACGCATATTTTTGGCACTAATCTTCGCTTGATTACCTCCTTAACATATCATAAGAAAAACAATTTTTTCGTAAAAAACTAATGTAAAGGACGCGTATTAATAGATTAAGAAACCATTAAGTTTATTTAAAGTGAAAATAATAATAATAGAAGTAGTGGATTTCGAAATGGGACGACTTAAGGAAACTCAAATAAAACGAGTTTACAAAGCGAGAATATTATTGTTCGCGTGTAAAAGCATCATATTTTCGCTCTGCCTTCTCATCATTACAGCACGTATTACACGTCCTCAAATATTATTATTTCTTGTTAGTTGGTCTTTTGTTTGGAAATTAATGTAATTATTATTAGAGAACAATGGCTTGTACTTAATGAAAATTAGTTCCTTATTCTGCGCTTATTTTAAATTCATAGAAATCGCGTAGAAATAATGGATCGCGCAAAATTCAATTAATGATCAGTCAATCATTCGTTGTTATGCCGGAGCAATTAATTCCCAGTTTGAATGAATGCATGGCACGAAAGAAACATTTCGAAACGGTCTGAACACATTGAGATTCTAATCAAATTGTTCAGAAATGGATGAATTTAAAAGAGACAAATTAATAAAACCATTCATTTCGGGCATCGATTTCCCTGATTCAAAAAAAAATCTATTTGTTTATTTCGCGATGCACGAATCCGTACGTTCCATAAATCCATAACAATTCGACATGGATTTGAAATTTCGCTTGTGGTTTGTCGTTTTCATATCGCCTAATAAATTAAATTCCGCGATAAAGCCTAGTCATTGGTGCGAAATAAAATGATATAAAATATTATATTGTTTCGTTTGTTATGAAAAAGTTAATTTTTTTAACTGTAACAAAAACTTTTGGCAACGAAATGGCGTGGCCTCCAACATGCTCATAACTACACATTTTTATTCATCACTTTAAAAAAGAGGAAGACCGAAAAAGTGTGTAAATCTCCAAAGTATCGGCCGAGATCTTTCTCGTGAATGAGCAAAAAACATTATCATTATCCTGAAGTATAGTAAAGAGCCAAAAAGGGAAAAAGAAATGGATAAAAGATCCCATACCACGTCCATGCACGAAACTTTTACTGAACAACAACAACAACAACAGCGGCACCAAACGGACAATTCAAAAGAATGAAAATGAAGAAAAAGGGAGAAAGTAAATGTAGGATCCGAACAATGAAAATTGAAGGGGAAAAAAGGAAGAAAATTTTAAGTTTAGCACACACACACACACAAAGAAGGGAGAGAAAAAGAGAGAAGATTGACCGATAAAAAACTTTCCAACAAAACAAGGGTCTAATGAATCTTTTGCAGTCTCGGTGTGAGAGGATTCTTTTCACAAGTCCCACTGTGGCTTAATTAATTATAATAAAAGGAGATAAAAATGAAGAAAAATTGAATAATTATTTCCGGTATAACTTGAATTGCGAGCGTTTCCAAAACGGGTATGACACAATTTCCTATTGCCATCCATTGTACATTAATACCGGAGATGTCGATTGATTGCATTATAGAATTGTAATGGAAACCTTGTTTAAAAATGAAATCGAAACGGAAATGATTTTCTTTGCATTTTCATTAATGGAAATAATCAATTCTCTGCTACATTGAAAGCAAAGTGCATTTTCTTCTTGTTTGCGAAAATATTATATTGCATCATCGCAATATTTCGCACACGGTTTAGCCAAACAAATCGCCGTTGTCGTTTTAGATGGTTTAGCGTAATCCGTTAAAGCTTTCTAGTTTTTGAAAGTCCACTACATTACATTAGCCAACATCCACTGATGTTATGTGGTATCAAAAGAATTACAAGCGATTTATCTTCGAGGACAATCTTGCTTGTTTTTTAGCTTTATATCCAAATGGTTTGAAATAAAGAATCAATCATTTCCTGTTTCTTATTGCCACAATTTCTTCAACAACGTTGAAGATGTTTAAGCTTTAAGCCATTGAATACTATCAAAGTACCTCCATAAGCGATGTAAGTTATTTTTTTACAAAGTGAAATGCACCTGTAATGAATACGATGAAGTTAACTTGCTGCTCGAATTAGAATTTTAAAGTAGCCATTAATATTCAGCGAATCCTTTTAATTATGGTTTCGCTCAGACAGGAATCGGTGCACTTTTTTCCTATAAATCCTTTATTATTCCCTCTTTTTCGCATTCGTTTGCAGTTTTACATAATTTTGTGTAAAAAGAGTGGCGGAAAGTTAACAATAGACGGTGCACTTCGCGACAGTTTTAATTGGATAATTCAATTAGAAGAATCCTCTTCATAATGAATAAAGTTTCTTGATGTAATTAATACCGAACAAAAAATGTACGAAAGCGAAATTAAGGATAATTTAATAACACGTACCCTGCCAAGATCGATTTCGTTTCATCGAAGTCTATTGAATAAAATTTAAAAGAAAAAATAATGGCTATTGCCTTGAAAACTTTTTCATAAAGCTCAAAATCTAATTAATGATAAAAAGTGAAAATATTTTGACTTTAAAGTGGTAAACTGTGGCCAATAATTCTTGCACCCTTTCAACGTCTCCTCCTTGATTTATTGATTGATTGACATTCGACACCTGCTTGAAACACCCTCTTTGTATTATAAATCATCCCTCTCTTTTCACCTCTGTTATTCACCAGTAGATATTTATCTTCATTCTATTCGTTCAAAATGAAATCTATCGATTTTGAAAAGTAAAATGCACGAAATTCAATTTGTCTTGCTTCAATTACCACCAGCAATACCTGATTGTAATTAAATGATAATTATCGAAAAAAAAGCATTAAATCAGCCGGATAACATTAATACCGTTTACTTGTAAATGAAATAACGATTATTGCTTCGTTTTTTTTTCGGCGTTTTTTGTGCCTGTTATTATACTGTTAAAGTTCATTAAAATATTCCCTTTACTCCTTTTTTTTGCGTCCGACTATGTGTATTTTCGTAACAGTTTTTTCTTCCAGTCAAACTCAGTGGTTTACTGTGGGGTAAATTAAAATTCTATAACACGCGAACACGGGTAACGCTAACATTGTTTCAACGCACCTATACGGCGCCCCAAATATCGAACTTCTTTTATATATAATATTAATATTTAAACGGAACAATCGGAAGCAGGGAGGTGTTAAGAGAACGTTGCTTAGCTTCGATTATGCTCGCGAAAATTTGATTTAAAAGGCGATTTCACGTGTTCGTTACAGGTTAAAATCATTATTCGCACGATTTAATTAAACTATTTACTGGATCTTTATCATTTTCGCGACGTAAATTACGTATTTAGCAACGTGTCGGAATTTGCGGCTTGATTGTAATTTATGAAAAAATCATCTTTTTATTAATCCCACCTACATTGTGCGCATCGAATTGAAACTACTAATTTGAGTTATTCATAATTTCCACTCTCGTCCTATTAATTACGTTGCAAATGCAGCGGCTTTTTGCAGTGTAACTTTCCCACACGTATCTAACGCTCTCTACGCTTTCATAATGTTATGATAAACATTATTCTCGTTTTAATTTAATTAAATTAAATTTATTTAAATGAAGCAATATGTCTTAATGTACGGAGCGGATTCCCCTTTTTCCTATTTCGACTAGTATCAGTTCGTAGTCATCTATTTGCCAGCCTTTCACGTGTTCCGCACTTATATTCGTATGTACGCGAAGTTTTCGCTCACCTGAAACCTTTTCCTCGTACAGCTTTACTTTATATTCATGCAATTCGGTTACGGCTACAACAATAAATTAGCATAGTATTAAAGGAGATCGATTGTTTCGACGAGGAGAAACTTATTTATATAATACACTTGGGTGGGAAATGGTAGAAACAAAAAAGGGATTATTATTGTACTAATACTTATATTTGCCTAAGTCGCAAATGTTTTCTCGCACCGCTTTCGGGTTTTTTTTCTCTTCGATTGTCGGAATGTAGCACGCGAAGACAAAAATAACAGTACAACGTTTGCCACATTTTCTTCTTATCGCATCCGTCTCATTATTTTCACCGCAATGCATCCACTTAAATTTTTCAAGTGATGCTCTTAATGCGTTGTTGGTGTCTCTTATAAGCGAGTTTCTCTCATTCAAAATAAAAATGAAAAGAGAAAAGAAAATATATAAAAATAGCTTCTGAAATAAGCCACATCTTCACAACGACATCTCTTTCATGCTTTATCAAATTTTAACTGTAAAAAGTAATAAATTCGAATTAATTGTATTGTTTGATCAAGAAAAGGAACAATAAAATGGTCAGTTATTAAATAAAACGTGACAGGATATTTGTTTCGACACTAATTCGTAAAGTGTAAAGTAAACGTTGATCGAGCCCGGCGCCTCCACCAAATTACAAATTTGTCGGTAAATTAAATAATAATTTTTCTCGTTGCTTTCAAACTGCGAAAAAGTAAATTAATTGCAGGAAACGAATGGGAATTTAGCGCACAATCCGAGGCGAGGCACGTAATCGCCGAGTTAATAACATTTTATCGATAACTAATGTTATTATTATACCTTGTCGGTTTGATCATAGAATGATTAATACGAGACAGTTGGACTTATTTCTCAATGGGAAACTACTGGATATAAATATAGTTTCTTCGCATATACATTATATTTGTTAAGCCGTTTTTAAAACCTTGTGCGTCATCAGTGTAACAGTAACATCTACATGACGTGAAACGTGATGGAGGCTTTCACGCTTTTCAACCGATTTACAACGCGGAATTTTCATTTTGCAAACCATCGAAAATCGATTCCTTAACGCGAGCGATTAATTTGCGTCTACGCGAAATTACAACCGAACTAACCGTTTAATTACCCGTACGGCGTTTGATATTTTGTGAAATGTTATAGAACGATGGTATTTTCTTCGATAGGCGCATTAGAAGCTTCTCTGTGTGTTCGGGTAATGCGAGACCGCCACCTAATTTATTATTCCTCCGTACATCTGTTGGAAAATGCGGCCGATCGATGATTAACTACACGTCGCTTACCGTGTAATTAACTAAAGCTCGCATTTTTGGTTAATCATAATGGTATCGATCGGATTGGCATTAAAAATAGATGGGCTCTATAAATAGTGGAGATTATAACTGGGAGCTTTATGCAATGTTCGAAATTAAAAAAATTCAAATTGAAGTTTGACGTTCGTTATTTAAATAGTTATTGGCAATTTGAAAATCCAACTGATTACGTTTATCTTCATCAAACGATTTGTTTGCAAATTTTCCTGTTTTTTTTTATTTTATGACCTGACTTCGAATAATTGATTTATAGAGAACTTAATTTCAAGTTTTTAATAACATTCTAACCAGAATTATTTCAATTATCGTCATTCTTAGCGGATAAACACTAGTATTAAAGTAATACAATTTGAATTTTATACGCGTAATAAATTTCATGGAAATTAATTAGGTTTAATACGTTTTTGGGAGCGTTATATTTCAACGATAACGAGGAAGAAGACGAAGAAGAAAGTGCCTTTTTACCGTAAGTGTAGGAAAATAAAAGTGGAATTATAATCATACATATTCATTGCGCTATTAAAAGGAGGTAATTAATGGTTATTAGTATTATTTTCTCCTTGCGTATGGCATAAAATTGAAAATTACTTTTAACGAGACGAGCGAATCGCTATAAAGCAGCATTTTTTTTTGTTCGTTCGATCGAAGACAAACCCATTGCTCTTTTCCATTTGATCAAATTCTTGCGATGATCGATACCGTTGAACACGGTCTCCGATATTAAGGATATTTTCAATAAAAGCAGATAAGACTGGCGAAGGACGAAGAAAGGAAGGAGTGGCGGTCGAGGAGAGGACACCTTGCATTGTAACGCTGCGATTATTTCTTCCTCGCTGTAACGTCTTCCACTCTTAGGAAAATATTCAGCACGATAGATAAGCTGAAATATGTATGATATGGTAATAGCGAAAATAGGAGAAAGACGAACCAGAGGCGTCGTCGTCTTCTTTTTATTTAAAGTTCCCTCTTCATCTGTTTACCTTTATTTTCTTCCAGTTTTGTAACACACAATCCCACAATCTCTTACTTATGGCTGACATATGCGCGACACATGAAGGATTCCATCCGGATATAGGATTAGGTAGGATTGTTAACAAGAAGTCTTTACCATTATTCCTCCTCGTGCTGTCTTCGATGTTTATTACATTACGTCTCTAATGTATGCGATTTTCGACGTAATGTTACCAAATGCACGATGGTTAAGAATACTGTTATTACAGCAGCAACAACAACAGGACGATGATGGTAATAATATTAATAATGTTGTTGTTGATAGTGGCAGTAGCGGAATAACTGCATTCAAACATTATCCATTATTAAAGGTCATACAGCGAGTTGTAAATATATGTGCATACAACAATCAGTTTATTGCTTCATACGAAGAACTAAACATGTTAACGATTTATGGGTCTAGAAAAAGTTAAAGAAAGTCTAATTTAAATTAATATCTGGCCCTCTCTTTCAATATATCGTGCTTCGCCGGTACAAAATTGCTTAAAGGGCAAACGGTCATGAGGTTAAATACGATTTCCCCATTCCCTCATAGAAATAATCTGTCGACAACGTTCTCTTTCAACTTCTTCGCGACGAAGGATGATGATGATGATGAAACGTTTTTAAAATTTATGAGATCACCTACATGCTTTATTTATAAAACACCGAACGCGAAAGCAAAAGATGCGTACACTCTTTAGCGAAGCTCATAAAAATTTCTTATTTTAAATTCATTTCCCCCGTCTAATATGCGCGTTTGGATAAACATTTATTAAATATTTAACAACTCTATGTTTATGATTATTATTATTAACGTTAAATAATAACGTTACTTTGGAGTACTTTCAAAAGACTCGTCAGAACATCCGGCTCGAACCTGATTCTGATGATAAATCATTCATTAAGTAGGTTTAAAAGTGGAAAGTATTAAGAGGAAATTTGTTAATATACTTCTGAATCGTATTGACATAATGATTAATTATATGCGAATCCTTTTTCGCTCGGATGATATGCAACTTGGCACGGATTCCTTGCAATTTCACGCTCATTTAAATATAATTAGTTAACATTTTTTGGAAAAAGTTCCCCATTGAAATGCTACTAAATTCTGATTTAACGCGAACAACGATCGTTTCTACGATTCAATTTGCATTACGGTAAAGTGCTTTTGTTTTATTATTAGGGGCGAGTGTTTGCGTTCCGGTTAACCGGAATTATTTGCTCAACTTATTAAAGTAAATCAATATTTAAGAGTGTCCTTTGCGTTTGTGGAAGTCTATTAACTGCCGCATTTGGAACGGGTTTGAATCTTTTAAGAGATTCTGTTTCTATTTGCTCTTTCTTAAATTTTTGTCATCGTTAATATTATTAAAAAAAAGCTTTTAATATATTATTAATTAAAAGCAATTTTTGAATAATTAAAAACTAACGTTACGATAACAAAGGGCGGCTTTTTCATTTGATTACATTTTTAATTTCCTAAGTAATTTCGGGACTTTAGAAGAAGTTTACATGGTAAATTTTTCGAGAGGGAGAGCGCGAAAGAAACCCTCTTGCTTTTAGATTAATTATACCATTTCTTTTCTGTCGGAAATAATGGGGATTCAAGGAGGAGAAAGACGGAAGTTGAGAATTTAAACGAGCGACGAAAACAACGATTCAATTAAACTACGTAAAACTTGACGGAATAAGACTGGCTACTTAAACAAGAGCACCGATTGAAACTTGTTAAGAATGGATAAATTAAGCCGTTTGGATGAATAATTTCCACAGCTTCTACACGAATCAAAAACAATCCTCTGTTAAAACAAAACTTGTTGGTTATAACTACTTTTTTTTCTAATAATTTATTAGGTAATAAATATCGAACAAAACGTCATAAGTGATTTGCGAAAAGAGTGAGAAGGAAGAAGTAAAAGTATTGACAGAAATTTGTCATTGTCAGCCTTCCCGAAAAGAAGAGAGACGAAGCAATAAAAGTGACGGCAACCATCAATTTTATAACGACCGGTTGAAAAAGCAGAGGCTGGAATAAACGTTATCTTTAAGAGATTGTACGCGGCGCATCCACCAAAATAATAGTTTTGTAAGAATTCGCTGGCTCTGACTTTTTATTATATTAACGTTATAATTCCCATATAGCCACTTAATTCTCATATTTTAAGCTAAGCACTGATCGAATTTTACGCATCTAGAATTACGGTTAATTAATGCGGAACACAATGAAACGAAATCAAATTATTTGCAGCCGATGCACACCAACATTTGGTACGTAATAATGATAACAAGCAGCAGATATGAAATGCCATGAATTTCATTTGGTATCCGTTTAAATTGCGGGAGTAGAGACACTGTAATTATAAATTCACATGCAGGCGGATAGTTAATTACGTTAATTCACTCGGTTCCATTTTCTAATTAATTAATGAAACTTTATTTTATTTAGCGATTCTTGCAATCCTAAAACTTACTTTAAAAAATTCATAGATTTATTTGCGAAATCAAATTTCAACTTTAAAATACTTCGACAAAACTTCAATTGCTAGACTGACGATTATTTGTTTCAGTTATAAACTATCCAATATACGAAGGAATTTCGTTTAAGTGCCATTAAAGCCTTTAAAACAATTTACTTTTCCTTAAGTTTAGAAAACTTTCTGTTGCTGTAACTAAAGAGCAATTAATGGATTGCAATAACTAGTGATATACGTGGGACTGGTGCAAACGTTAATTACTTCACAGTTAATTGATTTAAATTAATTTGGTAAAAATGGTTGGCTGAAGTGTAATAATCCGATTTAATACTGGCCACTAACCGCGTTTCCGGTGTGCGTCTAATAAATTTTAACCCGCTCTAATTGGAATCTCTTTAATTTGGAATCTACGCAACACTTTTTTATTTATTCAACCGCGGCCTTCATTTCGATCCTCGAGCCAACGAAAGGATTATAATTAATTATCCGCCTCGAGGGACAGAATTTTGCTTTAAAAAAAGTAGATTTTCTTTTACCTTTAAGCAACTCACGGGGTTTAATCTCGAAGAAGCATCCCATTATATTATTCTTCTCTTATCATTAATACAGAGATAAATCAGCACGTTAGTTTCCGCCCTCTATCCTTTTCCCCTTACCTATTTTGAAGAGGCCTTGAGTCAAATCAAACTGGGAAGACAGAGCGAGGGAAAAAGCTTTCCCTTTCAACTTCTCGCTGTCTTCGCTTCTTCCCTTTTGCACTTATTTGAGTTTCGAATGGAAATTTTATTCAATCAATATGCGATTACATAAACGATTTGCTTTTTCACTTTTTCCGTCCTACATCCACACATTACTGCAGTCGAAAACGAAACAAAGAATTTTCAATTGAATTCCTTACATTGTAACCGGTGAGTAACACGTGAGGCGATTTGAAATGAATGAAACTTGGATCGGTATTAAAGTGTAAGAAGGCGTTTTAAGCAAAGACAAGTACTTTATTTTTTGGTGTATTGCACACGAAAAGAATCAATGTTTTCATCGTAAGAGAAATATCTCCTGTAGATTTATCGGCAGTCTTTAGCTATTTTCAAATGGAAATGCTCGAAGACAAATTGATTGAGCGAAGGCTACTGGTTATCCCATGCGACAGAGATAAAATATATTGCTGCACTATGGAAAAAAAGCAAATAGAAAAGAGGCGAAATGAAAGGAAATAAATGGTGGTTTGCTAAGCACGTAGTTATTATGAGGAAGAAATATTGAATGAGATCGAGCGGTCGGCCACCGTCACCGTCATACGTATGAAGTGGACGATTCGATGCGATGGTTATCTTTTGGGGTCCAGCCATTTTTTCCCTCCTCTTCAATTGACTTATTTCGATGGGCATTTTGACTCTGGGAACGAAGTTTATTACGTGATTCACATTATGTTCGTTCGTTTCTTTGTAGTTTATAAAAGAGTTTTCATGTCTCAATTTTTAATCACAGAAAACGTAGTTAATCGTTCACGAAAAATGGATAGTTGCTGGTGGCATTAAAATCGATTGCAAATGTAATCCTGACATTAAATTAATTTACGATGCCTTTCGGCTTCGTTTGTATTAAAATTTTAAATACCTACCTCGTTTCGCGAAATTGTATAACATATCCCTGTAAATTGCGCTTAATTAAATACAGTTATTATAATTAATAACGTTATTAAACTAGAAGTAAAAAGTTAACTTTAATTTTTTTAAATAATGTTTGGTGACATTGGAGGATTCTGATAAAAATGGGGACGACAGAAATGCGTTTAATCAAACTTCTTCCTCATCATTTTTATGACAATTGCGACTGGAGCAATATTCCCGTCTGAAACCATCAAAATGATTGCAGTTAGCTATTACTTGAAAGCCAACCAAAGCTTAAGCATCAATTGAAATAAATGGATTTTTTTTTAAAGAAAAGCTTCTAATCAAAATGTTTATGTTGAATTGTAAAAAGCGTGTAAAATAAATGATAACAACGATACGTCGACAAGCACTTAGCAAACATGAGCAGGAATTTAATTAAATGTTTTGACACGAGGAATATGAAGAAAGAAAAGTTCGAAATGAAAATGATTTACGACGCCGTCGCTCGATTCAAAAATACACGTTTGCAAAGAATTTATTTACTTTTAAATTACATTTCTTTCGCAATGTAAAACGGGTTTTGTTCTGGTGGCCGTATGTTTTCAAACTTGTTCAACCGTCATCAGCCTCTCATCGTTCGTCCTTTCTAACGCTTCTTCTTGCCACAACTTCAATAATTAAAACTGACATTATCAAAGTTTTGGCGTACGTAATTCTATTTGCTCAAAGTGCTTGTTTTATAACGGAGTTTTCTTTTTAATAAAGCACATTAAACTACCGACCACGATTTTCCTACCATGTATCGGTTTTCTGCGCGACGATTAAAGCAACATTTATCGATTTGCAAATTAATTCGGTTCAACACTACCCGTTATTTCCGCCAATATTAGTGTACACGCTTTGTTTTTACTCGTGCAAATTGAAAAGCGCAAAAAAGGAGGAAAAACGATGCTTGATTGAATGGAGATTTCTAAGCACTATTACGGGCGATGGGTTCGGCACTGAATTTGTATTGTTTATCTTGGCAGAATGGCCGAAATTTCGCGTTATTAAGCATAAAATTTGTTGAAAATTTATTTAGCTCCTCTTTTTTGTTGTTGCTGTTTTTATTCTCTTCTCCATGTCGTTCGTTGTTGTTCAATCGTTTGATGTTAAATATACATACGTACAGATATATATCTATATGAGAAAATTTTAACAATGCAGCAGTAATGTGCCGCATTGCAGACTTTTGTGTTATTATTTGCGAATTGGTAAAACTTATTTATACGAGTATACGATTATTATTATTATTTAAAACGTTTTTGAATTGTTATTGATATCAACTGCATTCTGCTGGCCAAACGTTCTCCAAATTTATCCACGATTCGCTTTTGAAGCGATAAATTACTTTAAATTAATTTCGTAAAGTTATTTTATGGACGTGTTTTTCCAAAAACAAATCAATACGTATTAAATGGTAATTAACATAACGCTATTAATAAGATCGGTGTACGTGATTTGAATATGAATTAAATTATTACAATTCGCTATTTTATTGCACGAACTAATTAAATGTTAATTAGATGAGAGTCGAGACTAATTAGTAAAACGGACAATTATTTATCCTGTAATATATGAGTTTGGGATAAATTGCGAGTGCCACAAAGGACGAGCAATAAAATTAGCGCGAAATTGCACAGTTGTTGTTTGTTACACGCTGATAAATAATCGGTTACCGCAGAAGGAATTTGCAAAAAGAGATTCTGGAATAAATTGCATAATCTTATAGGAAATAATTTACTTTCACTTTTCCTTCTTTTATTTTACTTTTTTGAAATGATCCAACCGCAAGGCTGTTCATGGGTTGCCAGCACTATATGGATGACGATAATTTTGTATAGTTAATCCCGACAAATTCGTAAGATAAACAAATCTCTTTCTTCGTCTCCCGTTCGGTCTAATCTAATGGGAGTCCTTTTTCATTGCCTTATATTTTCCCTTCCGTTTTTTTCCCGCAAGTTTTCGAGGCTGCAAGAGATAATAGACATAACAATTAATTAAATTCGAAATGGTCATTAATCAACGTTAACGAATAATACCGTGAATAATACTGTACTAGAGAAGTGAGAGGTTTCTAACCAAAAGCAAAACACCACATCGGAATGGAAAGGATAAACTTGCTCGTAAGACCGAGAGAATGGAAATGAAGGGAAAGTGGTTTAAACTGATCTCTTGGCCACGGTAATAATGCCAGCAGAAACCCGGAGACGATTCTCGTCCTCTGCAATAACATATATTTGAACAAGCTAATCTGATTTCCGACACGAAACAAAAAGATTCCATCCTCTATTTGTATTCCGTACTTGTAGAACTTTTATTTTCTTTTGCAACGTGGCGTTTCTAATTCATTCATCCAGTCGCATTCTGAAAAATAAATAATGTTACGTATGTTACACATAAACTCAGTCAAAGTAAAGAATGTAGATCAATTTTTTATGTAAGAAACGAATTAAATGCACGAACGAATTTTCGCTGCCTGTTGCACTTATGTTACTTTGCATTTTGTCGTTCTATTATTCATAACATTTTCATGCACCTTCCTACATGAAGAAAGCTCAGACAAGGTCTCAACAGCTTTCGCGTCGTGAGAAAGATTGAAAGTCAGATAAAATTTTTTACAGCTGATGCACTCCTAATAGATTTTAAATGGAATTAGTACATTAATGAGAGAACAAAAATCCGAGGATATAATGCGATTTGGTCAAAGTTAATACTCTGCGCGCGTAATCAAGTTAATATTGGAAACGCATTGAAGCTTCAATAATTAACGAAATTTCGCATACTTTTTAATTAAGAAACTTTTCGCGTGTACACGTCTACGCAAGTTGTGAAAATCGATAAATAGACGAATTTTGTGAGAAAGAAAAAACACTTCGAATCTCATTTTCATAGCCATTATTATATGAACATAATCAATGTGAATAATAAAAAGCTTTAATTACGAACAGCCACAACAACTTATTTCCTAACGATATAAATTGATTAGATATAAATGGTGGGTTTTGTTGTGGCATTTAATGAGAGTTAAGTTTAATTCAATTAAAGTTTGTGGGTCTGATTGTTTTCTCCTTTTGTCCCATCTTTCGTTCTTTTTTTCCCTCTTTCTCCCTTCACTTCTAATTGTTGTAAATTATCGACGATTTTGCTTGTTTGTAGAAGTTATCGAGTTTCGAGAGCAAACAATGTCATATTGTCGAACCGATTCAGATGGTTCGGCAATCGGGGAAAATTTTCAGTCAAGTGAAAAATCAATTAAACCCTAATGAAAAAGTGTAAGAAACGCTTCAACCTCTTGTTTACAGCTGTACGTGATTTTTTTCTAATTACTCAATACAAATAAAACAATCTGGCTGATTTTTTACATAAAGCTTGAAAAGTATTCAAGGACGAGCGTTGTAAATCAGCGAAGCAATAGAACATCTTATTTCGTATTCCAGGGAATATTTCGGTCGAATTACGCATAGAAATACTGTTTTGTGTGTCGGATAAGACGTAAATTTCTATTCCAAATACTTCATGCATATTTATTCCCATTAAGAATATTACATTCAGTTTCGTACAATTTTCAACTCGTTTTGAGCAAAAGCAATTTTCTGCGGAAATCTGAAACAAATAAACTGAATAAAATTGAACGTCGATATTCAACCTCCAAGTTATTGGAGATTCGCTAAGGGAGAAACGTAATATTAATCTCCCACATATAATAATAGTGGAGGAAAAATCCGGACAAACTATTTTCAGGAGGTCGAGCAACTTTTTTTGGGGAATTTTTATCGTCATTCATCCGTTCCTCCTTCTCTATTCTCTCGCTTTTATACGAAACATATTATTCGAAGGTCATTCTTCGCATTCGTTCCGTCCTCCTCCTTCGTCCTTTACTACTCTCCCTGTATTTTTTCCAAACCGGATCGATGCAAACGTTCCGGGATCGTTTCGCTTAACCGTTCCCAACACCGTCGTCGTGATCATCATCCCCAAATTACATCGACATTTTTCTATTTATCCATTTATTTTTCAGCGCGTTACCTCTTCTCCACCATCGAATTCCATCGTGTAACGCCATAGAACATTCATAATCTAAATTGATCACATTTGTAACGTTATTAATGCAAGCAATTTATTGGAAGTACGAACGGTTAAAAAATAAAAACGTTGTACATCGCCAATGGGTTAATTTTATTCAATATATTCGCAACTCGCTCGCTGGGATTCGGTTCTAATTAACAACACATTATTCAACACCAAATTGTTAGTTGAATCATTATTTATATTACAATCAATATATTATAAATAAATAACGATTTGATTTTGCAAATAATTATGGCATAAAGAAAAGTTTAGTTATTCGCAAAAGGAAATTCTTCTTTGGCAATCCTTTTATTTTGCAATTTCCGCTAAGGAGTGTTGCTGGTTGTTATTTAATAAAAGAGTCGCTCGTTTAAAAATAATCCCCTTTAAACAACAAAACGCCTCTTAAAGGAGAAAGAGATCAAACGATGTGAACTCAAGACGTCTACTTATATCTGTCGTGATAAAAGAAAACAGAAAGAGGGACTTCTTTGCTTCTTCCCTATTTGTGCCTAACAGTAATGCGAACGTCTTCTCTTTGCAGCAAACTAATCTATTATCTAGTTTCTGGATCATTGGTTATTCTTAAGCGATTTATTAACGAAATTAAACGACCCTTTCAACATCAATTGGCACGCGATCAATCGACGGGGGCAGGTAAATAATCTTTGAAGATTGATTCACTGGGTGACGTTGCCGAAGAAGCCTGTTATCATTAATGTACGCGATGAAAGATGAATGAGCGAATTCTACATGTGAACCCTTTGTACGCGAATTGCGAATTAGGCGTGTACTTTACGATCAGTAAATACGACCCTAACTAAATATAGACGCGATAGGCGGACGATTGTGTGTTTTAGAGCCTTTTAATAATTCAAAATACGATCATTTACAGCGGAATCCATTATCATTTATGAACGGGTACCATTCTCATCATCGGATGTAACAGGTATTGTTCAGGCGTGTTCTTAAAGGGAAAATGTTGTCTTGTTTACGATTTCGGAATTTAATGTTTATATTGGGAGAAAGGCTAAATGAATTTCATCATCAGAAGTACAACGTAAGGGGCCGCATGTATGGGGGAGCATATAAATGGTCGAATTTACTGAGTTCCTTTACCATTCCCATCGTTTCTCTCTCTCTTTCTCTGTGGCTGGTCATAATAAAAGAAAATCACTGCCATCAGTTTTATTATCGTCTTCCGGCGATAAATAATTTCTTTTTATATACAACCCAATAGTTTATGGCAGCAGCAACGCGATGCTACGGCCACCGTTCAAGTCGCCGCGATGCTTGTTGTTATTTTTTCATTATTTATTAACCAATAATTCACGAATGAAAAGCGAATTATTTTCGCAGCTCATTATTGAAGGGATTTCGATCGGTGGGAAAGCAGTCGATTCGAAACGTCCATTCTGTTCGATATAACGTTACGATCGAAATAAATCATCCGATTGTGTTTAATAAAAGATATATTATCATCGTTTAGATGCGTATCGAACGAGCGAACGAACAGAAATTAAATTCATGCACATTAAACATAAATCCATCCATTTCGAATACGTGTAGATTGCGGTCGTTATTAATAACATAAGTAAATTAGTTTCGGTTAAATTCACCGTAAGGACAATGAATTAGGAGATTTAAATTGCGAATTAAAATGCGCTTATCAAAACTTTTCGTTCATTCATCATTATTAGTTGAGGAGCAGCACGATATTATTTATGAGCGATGGAGGCGAATTGATTGTAAACACTACTAACAAATTGAATCGTTAACTTCAACAAAGCAAACTTCAAGAGTTTCCCTTTAAAACGTTAATAAGTAGCGAATGCCCTCCATCATTAAGTAGTAACAAAAGGGCTATCTCTCCATTATTAATCGCAATTAAAATTTTAGCGTCGGCGAACGATGCAGGGAATCCAAAACGATTGCACGTGGGGGACTCGGGATTACGATTACAGATGGGAAACGAGTACATTTAATAAATACAATCGCGAGCACGATTAAACTGCAATTAATCCGAAAGTAATATGGAAACGCTCGCACTTGAACGGAAACACTTATAAATTGATACGAACGTAATTGGAAGCTTTTTCTTTAAATTGCAAGCGTTCGTCAAGCGCTTTTGCGGAATTTCACTGGAGCGATCCATTACGATCCCCTTCGTGTACTTAAACTTGTAAGCGAAGAAAAACGTATCGCAAAAGAAAACGTATATTTGAGATTTTAGACGTTTGTCGAGTTGAAATATTAATAACTGTACTCTAATGGATGCTTTTCCGCTTTCTTTTTATCGACTCATCCTATAATCCAAATAGAAGTATCAAATTTATTTTCCATTCAAACCGTTTATCGCAGACAGTTTAGAATGAGGGACAAATAAATGTCATCCTGGGGTGGTTTATTATGTGACGCGCGCCATCGCGACATCCCCTGTACTTTATGTAAATGCTGCACGACGCAAAAGAAACTTTTAACATGCGTTAAATGTGTGATGATCCACATTAAAATCTTTAAAACGCCTGTAAAGGTGGCCAGTTATGCAAATTCCCCGATTAGGTTCTTGAAGATTCATTCCAAGAAGTTTTTATAATTCTGCCTTTAACTCGTAAGTATATAAAGTCACTCCTTCTAATTTCGAGCAGTTTTGCCTTTTTATCTTATGCAAAAGTTGGGCTAAATTGAAAAGGTGCTCTGAAGAATTACATGTTGAATGTGCGCCGTTATCATTATAAAGAAGGCAGTAGGAAAATGTGAGAGTTCCACGGCAGTTTGTGTGCTTATGGTTTGCTTTGGGATCCTCGCGGGTAGCTTCTTCGCTCGGATCGATTTCCGGCAAACAGCAGCTTTAGCTACTACTGCATGATGCTGCTGCCGGTGCCGCCGTTCCTTCGCCGTCCGGAACATCCTGTTTTGCGTATAAAACGAGGAGAAAAAGCCGGATTTTATCAATTCATAATGAGCTACTGGTGCGCTAATTACACATCAATTTGTTCATCGTCAATGTTGCACGTGCGTTCGTTATTGACAGCAGGAGATTTTTATTTCTTTGTTTATGGTAGACAATGCTTATTAAAATAATAATGCGGATGAAAAGTGGCGAAACAGATAAATCTCGTTCTTCGCCGATCGCTGTAGCACGAATACTTTGGTTGCGTTGGCGTTTTACACGGTTTCGCAGAGTAACTTATTAAAATAATATCAGATTTGTAAATGTGAAAAAGGAAAGTAATAAATAGAAAAAGAGCGAGAGAGAGAGAGAGAGAGGGATGAATAACAGAGGTTTCAAAAATAGTAACCGCATCTAAATATAGTTTGTCGAAAGCCATCGTTTTAATGTTGATTTCAGATATAAATATAATATCGTAGACTGATTTTTTCTTTTCGTCATTTTCAAATGTATTTTGGACACTTTTCGAACTAAAAATAAGGCGAATTATAAATATCGGACGTTATTATGCCAAAGTATTTTCGAAAGCGATCTTCAGCACGCCTCTGTGTGTTTTCTTCTCTTCAATTTGCACTTTGTCGTCAAACCCAAACGTATTAGTTCGACCTTAACACGTTTTCACATGTATTAAAATTCGTTTGGCATCCCATTCTTTTTTCTTTATTGCGAAAGGACTGTCAAAGAAATCCGCAAATTTATAATGAAGCGCTAAAATAAATACTAGACTCGTTGAACCTGAACAGGTACGATTTATATTTCTAATCCTGATTTATTTATTTACTATCTTTTGCAAAATGATTCACATCCAAGCGATCCGTTTTCGCTTTTAATAAATATCTTGTTCTAATAATAAATTTCTTTTTGCGAGAAAAGGATTGCAGATATTACGCATGTAACGAGGATTTATTTCACGTGTACAATATATCATAACATACTGAAAGCTGACAGGGAATCTGTAATATTAAATCCATGATTAATGCACCACTCTCTATGGACTCCTATTAAATCTCATTCATTTGACAGTTTTTCCTTCTCCTAAAATCCATGACTAATTCCACAACACCTATTAAGGTATAATCCGCAGAAAAGAAACCGTAATCTCGTACATCAAACTTTAATTGCGTGCAAAAAAGTTATCGATATTCGCTAGTGAATGAAGTTTAAATGAATAAATTATTATACGAAATGCGCTCTTAATTAAATGCTAAGCAATTAATTGTAGCAAATGAAAGCAGCTGGATTATATTGTGTTATAGCTAAAAATCGGCTCCGCTCCGCGTGCAAAGGAATCGATAACAAGATTGGATTTCTTTTATATTAATTCGCAGATAGCTATAGGATTTGGGGCGCCAACGAGCTATTAGCCAAATTGAAATATGTACCGACGAAGGTTTCGGTTAATTGTACGCCCGTGGAAAATTAGTTTGCCACCTGTGGACCTGGTAGAGAGGAAAGAAAGTAGCAAAATTTTCACTTTGAACACACAAACGTTGCGCACTTATCTCCTGCCAGAAGGTAAGTTTAAAAAGGGCGAATTGAAAGAAAAAATCGCATCAAGAGAATGAAATATGAATATTTTCTTCGCCAAAAGTCTGTATTCGACGGAATTTATGCGATCATAAATATATTGCGTTCGTTAGGGTGGTAAATTTGGAATGAATTTATTGGTATTCGAACTTTTGCTTCAAAGACGTACAATATAGGACGTTCGTTTGGGCGATAATAAGAGATACGGTGCAAGAAATTTGGGCAAATTTAATATTCAAATTTCCAACGCTGAAAGATTTTCCGTTAATAGAACGGAAAACATAAATTTTAAAAGTGAATCAACCATTAAAATCTAAGTTAATTAATTAATCATGTGTTGTACTGGTGAATTAAACAACGCAAACTCATTAAACAAACAAACTCTATTCACAAGTTAATTATCATGCTAAATAAATATGCTAAATTAACAACAATTGCGAAATTGAATTGTCACGTTAGTATGTAATTTAAATCGATTAACTTGTTTCGCTCCTCTCGCTCTTTGGGTAGCGTATAAAAGTACGATAGTTGAGGAAATTGTCGCCAAGTTGGTGTTATTTTTTTCCTCGTCCATTTACCCGGCCAGAAAAAAAAAGGAAAAAAGAAAAGGGCCTAATAGCACGCCATACATTAATTTATATTATTTTATGCAGAAGCATAAAAGCAAGGCATAAAAAAGAAGTGAACGAGCAAAAAGCGAGTAAAAATGGAACTGATCCTGGAGATAATTATACGATTTCGTCGTCGTTTATAATCTTTCGCTTTTCGGTCGTAACGGGCGAAAATGAACTCTAGCCTCAAGATAAACCAAAAAAATATGCACAAGTGAAAACTTGATAACTTGAACTGTTTACGTTAATCCGATAATTAATTTTTAATTAATTGCACAGCTGATGAGAAACACAAAATTGCAATTAATAACGTTGATTTGCATAAAACGAAAATTAATAGGACGGATTAGTACGAACATCCGCTTTCTATTTGCACGTATCTCGGTTATTTTACTTTTTATTGATAATTACTTTCACTAACGATAATAATAATCATTTGCTAAACGGTTTTAATTCTCATCTGCAAAGATTTGCATTAAAACCAAATTAAATTCACCCGCCAGCCCATGATGTTAATTCTACATTTAAACTACCCCAATGCTTTCGCCAAGTATTATTCATAATCGATGGATAAATGTACGATTCGCATTTATTATGTCATTCTTTCTAATCTAATACCACTTTGAGGAATATTTTATCCACACTGTTTCCCTCTTCCTTTCGTTATTTCCTGTAAGTCTAAAAATATCCTCCAAGTCGCTGGATTTAATACGATTCACTACATCCACTCAAGGAAAAATAAGAGAGTAAGAAATGAATATAAAGAAAATGAAACGAGGCCAGAAGATATTCTACTTTTGATCCAACGTATTTTTGGGAAAATGCTTTTTATCTCATGGCCGGAAATAACGTTCCTCTCTTCATCATCAAATACTACCTAATGAATTTCGACAATTTATCTTTAATAAAGTAGCACGAGTCTTAAAGAAACCGATTTAAGACACAAAAAAGTGGTCTGTATTAAAACGTTTTAAGTCGATGAATTATCCTTATTTTCGTCGGAAGAAAAGGATCATTTTCGTAAAGGAAAATAAAGTTTGCGTGTTTATGTTAGGCTAGAGCGCTTTTGCGGCGAAAATAGGAGTAAAGATTGGAACAATAACAACCATAGAATAAAGAACGTTAGCTTTAATGTTGTGTAATAACATTAATACGGTTGAAAAGACGTGAAAGGTATAGTTTGGATAGTTTATTTTATTTTTCTACGGAGTGAAAAGCGGAGGAAACGAACGCGAAATGCACGAAGATTAATTATGAACTCTGCTAAACACGATTCATTCGTTAAAAGATGAAATTGCTTAGGACGATATAATTTATAACTCGAAAGCACTATTTAAAGTTGCCACCGAATTACGTTTCCGCAATTAAAGTAAAACATTTCGATTTCTTTATTGCATTCCTATTACCAATCCCACGGTCGATTATTTATTTTAATAACGTACGTCTCTATAAAATACATTCACCAACATAGAACGCATCTAATCCATTTTACGGGTTCATTTTTATTGCGAACGAGAGAAGGGCTGGAATTGCTTCTTGAAGTTGTTTTTATATAACATCAAGAATTCACAATAGAGTCTATACATGTTGTTATTATTTTCCCTTGGCATCGTGCCACAGCGATCATATTATTTTTGATTTTCGAACTATAAACATTTTCCAATTTATTAAATTTATTTACAACGCGAGAGAGTGCCATTAATTTCAGCTGGTGTCGTCTTCAAACGACAACGAAACTATTTTTAAAAAACATTCATTATTATATCCTTATTAATCAATACATTCGCTTTTCATCACGATAAATTGCGATTAAGAGTAATTAGATTAGCGGCGTATCAGCAAAAAAAAACAAATGACCGGAAATAGGTCAATAGGTGTGGATGGCGAAAATTGAGATTTATGAGAGTTTTCGTGGATTCTACGTAAAGAAAAACGCAAATTGAACGCTGCCGAAGCAAGATTTAAATAAAAGGCCGTGCGAGAGTTGATAAATGGCAAAAAGGTAGCGTAACACGGGATTCGTATGAAGATATCGCCCAATAAAAAAAATTTAAATAAAGGATCACGGGTATCATCATCATCATCCTCGAATTGATTAATTCCAGTAAGAAATATTTATGCGCCCCACAATTTTTGCATTCGGAATTCGTTATTAGCATAACTGGCGCTGATTTTCGGCCACGCTAATAAATCATGCGTTTTAAAGCATTCGTCACAACGAATGGTGTAAATTTGTTTAAAAAAAAAGCGAACAACAGCAATCCTCAACAAGGATAAATTACAACAGCATCTACAATGTACTTAAAATTTACTGCTGCTACTGGTGACACTGGAGCTGCTTACAAAATATTGCCATACGTTTGGACTCGTAAAATTTTTATATATCAAAAAAAACAAGGCGAGATTTAAAACAACAACAACAAAAATTCGCAACACATGTACCTGCTCTTCATACGTTTATACAAATCACTAGTGGTTGAACGTTAACAGTTACTAATTGCTTTATTAACAATTCTCCGTGAAAATTGCTCCCATTCAAAACAAACCGACGAGAGGAAAAAATGGTTGAAATGAAAGGACGATGAGCATTATCAAAAATAATGATCGTCCTATTCAGAGAAGTGTACGCAGAAAACAATGCGAATGTCTTTAAAACAATTGCTTCGAACGCTAAACTTTAACGTATAACAATAAACTAGCAAATTACATTGTGAACTACGTCTTCGTTCCTAATTATTCCACAACAATTTCGCTTGATGACCCTACTGCAACAAAGCAACAAAGTCGTATTAATGATTTAATATGCTGAACGTTTAAGCGCGGCTCAAGCTGACATAGCCGAGAAATAGTATAACGGTCGACATAAATATGGTGGATGCGCCGGGCGCGAACTATTACCCTGCATCCATCCTTGAGATTAATTGCATTTAATCACCTTGCGATTAAATCAACGATCGTTATCATTTTTTTTTAGGATTTTAATGCAAGAAATTCATGTAAGTTGCATAATTGTTTTAATAAAGTCATACGTTTTTTTCCTGGACGAACGTGTCGAAAGAAGTTCTGTTTTCGCATAAGGAACGCACAAGTATATGCGTTACGTAAACGTGTTCACCAGGAACTTGAGAATGTCTAATAGGATTACGTTGATTTAAAATAATGCCTCCTTGGCGTGCAGGTGAAATAGGGTAAGTGCTCTCACTTCGGGACACCTTATAAGTTCCCAAACAAATTTATTGTTATCTAACTGGAGAGAACCATCGACGCGAACCTTCTCGTTTCTATTTTCACTTGCTCGACGTGTGAACATCACCATAAACGAACAGGTAGATTACATTCAAGTTATTAATTCTTTTATAAACAATTAAAAGGTAATAAAAACTATTTGATTCTACCTAAACGTGCGGTAACTTTGTCACTGAGTGCCATTACCTCGAATATAACAAGTGCATCGAATTGAACAGTTTGGGGAACTAATTCGAATAGATAACGAGCGTGCTAATGGAGACGATAAGTTATGGTGGATGTTACAAGTTCCGCAGATTCTTCTTGTAGAATAAGAGACAACTTCGTGTCGAAACGAACCCGAATTTAAATTGTTTCTTTTTTGAACGCTTTCTATAATAAACGAAGATTTCAATTTTCTCTTAATTATCCATGGTGCGATTACAACATTTTCCATTGACATCAAAACGTTATTAACCGTTACATAAATAAACGAGACATGTCAACGTTTAAATGCCAAACCGCACCTGTAATTATAACGCGTCTGTGGCGTAAGATTAATGATCGAAAACGCACCCTCTTGATGGCGATGGGCGAAACTCTGATATTCTTACCCGTTTAATCCTAAATACCTTCTAGTTTTAGTTGGTAAATAGCATCAGTAGTTAGTATCAAATATTGTGCTCGATGATAGATAACGTTCGGTACAAACAAAACACGTCGAGAATAATTTAGCGAAAACTTTGCCGAATGGGAAAAACCGAAGACAATCTGCAAAAGAAAAACTATCTGCATCGAAGACGGGGCCGTATCTAGGTTAATTTAATATGAATTTGCATGAAACGAAATTAAAGCGAATCGCCGAGAAATGAAACGAAAACGAAGAAAATGTTAGAAGAAAAGAAAAACGAATGATACTGCAGTCATTGTAATAGTCTATCTCGTTGACATTTAACATTTAAATCGTGTTAATTCCTTCTGCGGTATAATGCCACTGCTAAAAATAGATTGGTATAATGAAAGTTTTAGTGTGTTGTAGAAATGGGGTAAAAGAAAGATAGAAGCGAAGAGAAGAAAGAAGGTGGTGAATTAAAGGCACTAATAACTGTGTCGTGTTAATAAATTATATGCTGCAAAGTTTCTTTGTTAACGTGAAATAGGAACGGAAATTTGAACAGGTCGAATTTATTCAGAGACTCGCAGATATTAATTAAAATTGTTTAAAATAACATTTATTTAAATAACTGATATTGATAGACGACGATTCAAATTGAATCATTTACTTTTGCAATAAAGCTCGGAACAAATTGCTGTTCTTGTTGTCTAAGCAAAAAATCGATCCTAATGGTTTTCTTCTACATTTCCCGCCATATAAGTAAACTGGAAACGTTATGATCCTCTTTCCTTTTCCTAAGACGTATATATGGTCGTCGGAGAGATAACGAAATTTTCTAAACATTCTTCAACGAGCGACAAAAACTTTAAATAAGAAAACACAATGTTAGATAATAAATTGCAAGTTTTCTTCGTAAACAACATTATTCAAACACAAAAATTGGAAACAAAACGAACGAGGATGTTTCTGTATTTTTGTTGTAGAAGACTTTTGGGATGGAAACGCTAGTGAAATCCGATTATTTAATAATAGCAGGATGTATATTTTATTTTCGACGAAACCGTTCCATTTTAAATTGATTTTCAAACGTCAATTTCCTGAAATTCGAATGGATGATGCTTCCTCTTCAAGCTGCACGATTTGTTCGGCATTAATTCCAATGACGTTATTACTAGAAAATGATGTATCGGCTTTCAGTAAGTTGTTGTTGTATCGCTGTAGCAAGCATTTTTATTTGGAAAACAAATATTATTGTTTAGTTATGAGATTATTATTTGATCGTTTGGAAAAGTTTTGTTTGTAAACGAGATGGGAAATAAATTAAACGCGAAAAGAGAAATGGAGCAGAATTCGTCAGTTCCTATTCGTTCCCATTGTGTTTTATTATTCGCTATGGTTAGGAAATGGGCATGAGGATACCTTCGCTTTGTACGTTAAATTATTGCCCACTCAGCTAGATTAAAGAATTTCTCGTTTCGCAATTTTCCTACACTGAATATCATGCGAATTATTTCTACTTGTTCTTTTATTTTTTATTTAGCATGATATTAACGAATAATTACAACTACCTCGATTTGGATCGAATTAAAATCGTATCACGTGCAACGAAACATCTTAACGATAGAAATGGAAATTAACAACAACATATCGTGGTATTCAAAGAAAATGAAAGAGCCAAAAAGTGGATACTTTTCCTTTACTTTCCTCATTCCTTCCACGTACATTCTTACATCTCACGTCTATTTCCGTTTCTTTTTCCGTGGAACTTCCCTAAGTTGAACAGTCTGCTAAGAGAGAGAAAAATGAACTAGTGGAAACTTAAATTAAAGAAAAATAAATCTAAAGAAGTGTGAGAGCACTTCACACAACTTGCTACTTATTAAATTAAATTAAGCGCAATTTCTTCGTATGCCACGTATGAGGACGTTTCATAACGGCAAAAAATAATTGAAAAGCGTACGTTATCGTTTCAGTGGTCTAATGCCATAGTTTACATTTTAAATGGACCAGCAACAAATTGTACACGTTTAACCCGGCTTACTTTTAAATAAATGAAACGACTCGCACGGATTCGGTATGAAATTGAAACCGAAAGCATTGGAGAGGAGAGAAACGGAAATACCGCACTTTACTTTTATCTCAATCTTTTATGCAAATTTAAGGTTATTACACGCATAACGTTTTTATTTTTTGCGTACTTTAACCCTTCTATCGAACACTATTAATTATATGATACAATGCCGCTGGTCGGCGAAATAAATTAAAAGATTAAAGGATCGAATAAATTATGGGCCTTTCGTTTATCGATGACTTAAAATTGCTCATTTAATTTAATCGAGTGCAATTTGATCCGACAACATTTATTTACTTGAATACGTATCCCAGTTGTAAACGAAGTAAAAATACATCCACGCAAGGGATTAATGCTTTCAAGACGCTCATCGAGTCGAAATTTAATTTTCCTCGTATTATTATAGGAATCATTGTTGTCATCGAGTTCGTACGTACTCTTGAAATAATTTAATCAGCTCTTCTTCCATGTATACGCGCTTCGTATAAGTTACCATTATTTCGTTAGAAAAGATTTTTTCCTTCTTTGTTGAGAATGCGAGCCAGTTTTTTCGCAGTCTTTCCTTTAAAAATCGTCCTTTTCTACAGGGAGAAAAGTTGTAGTTAAGTATCAAGATGTGCCCGAATTGAATTCCCGCAAGGGTAGAGGACATTAGCAATGTGCACAAGTAAGAATGACCATTAAAATTAACATTTACATTTTACAGACGTGTCTACCGCTTGTTTCTTTCTCTCTGTACCTTCATAATTTATCGCCACTTTATAGCGTTTCCTTATACCTCGAATTAATCGGTTTTTCTCTCCGTTCCTTCGAAATTCCCTCTACGTCCTTCTGTAGAACAACGAGGATTATAAATTTTCGTTTTAGTACACTCTTTTTGCCCATTTCTTCGTTTCGGATAACGAGAAATTATTTCCGTTTCAAAATAAATACGAGACGGGCGCAACATTTTTATGGTGAAGTTAAGAAAAAAAAAAGGTTGATGTATTTACAATTTTGCGTGCTAATGTAAAACTGCAATGTAAATAATAATTGTACCAGAAGAACGTGCAGAGATAATAATAAACGTATTAAACAACGTTTATTTTAAAAGCCGCACTTACTCATAATGATTTATTTATTCAGATTCTTGCTTCTTCCAACGTTTCCATTGTTTTCATTTTTAATTATCGTGCAATTTATTCCCGGTAATTACGAAGATTTATTTTATAAAAATTGCAACCAAACTTTGTTTCAACGGATCTTCGGTAACACGAAATCGTATTTTATTCGAGCAAAGTTATTGATTATTTCCGGAGACGACATAAATTCGATTAACGGAAATGCACATGTAAATGATGACTATCGAACGTTCGACGATCGATGTTTGCTGGAGGCGTTATCCCTCTAAGAATATTTCTTATAATATAATACCGGAGTGGAATCCAATTTCACCGACTACTCGAGCACGGTCTTAGAGTAAAGAGCCCCTTTTACACTTTCAAGAAGTATATCATATTTCAATAATTGTGTAAACGCTTTGTTAGCTATCTGACGGCGTGAGCGACACTTGAAAAGATCAAATCGTTGATACGTCCTCATTAGGACTGTTACGAGAAATAGCGGATGGAAAACGAGGGAAATTGTTGTGAGGCCGTCAACGAAATTACGATCTTTTTAGCCAATTTTTTCTTTCATCTTCATTGAGTAACATCGTCCGAAGGGAAGCCTCGCTTTCTCTGGACGGTAAAACCTTGATAAGGACTTTATTACCACTTCTTTTATAGGCTACTTAACCTCGCGTAGTTAACGGTTTCTTTCTATCGTGCAGGATGGGTCGATCTCCCGCAAATTTTATTTGCACGATGATGCCGTTATTAATTAATTTGTTACGGGGTTCAAACTGCCAAAAATTTCTTGCCCTTTGTGCAAAATAAATCTAACAATAACAACCCCTAGTTGTTACTACCTTCTGGATTTACCATTACCTGGTTCTCTATCTGGGGCTGTTAAATCAACCGAGAAGGTTCGCAGTGCCGTTATTTCAATTAGGTCGCCCTTATTTATTATTTTTATGCGTGTCGTCTTTTAAGACCTAGAGGCTTCATTTTTTTCTCTACAAATTGGTTTTTAATATTAAAGCTGACATAGCAAGGGGTAAAAAGAGACGGCAAGATTTCTATTTCGTTCTCATCATTTTCCACTTGTTCCATCCGACGTCGTCTCTGTTTAACTTAATTGGTTTCGTGAAGGAGCTTTCCGTTTCGCCCTTTCAGATTCTTTCCTTTTTTTCCCTTATGGTACCATCGTATTCATTCGTATACGATACTTATTTGCGTGCAATTATTTTGAATGTCACACGCGAATTATTTATAATAATGACAAGAAAAAAGGGAGGGTTAGAGACGAATCGTTGCTCACACAAACTTAATTAATTCGTAATAATTGGTTGTATTCTTTCATTTGGAATCGTATTATTAAGGGCTAATCATTTTCGCGACGATTGTAATTACATTATTTCCACGTTAATTTGATTCTTTTTCTCCGAAGCTCTTCGTTGTTAATGTTAAATTTCGTTCAAAATGTGTACGTTATTTCGGAGTTAATTACTTCCTTTACTTTATTCGGAGAGACGTATTTTATTTATATTTAAGCCGCTAATTAAGTAATTAAAAGATCGTCTAAATAACAGCATAAAATAAAGTATAAATGGACATAAAGAGGGAAATAATTTAATACGTTTCCTTTTCGTACATGCTATTTGCAAAAAAAGTTTCCACGTAATTAGATTTCTTCGTGTACTTTTCTTATTGGGAAATATACATGTTTTGCGTTTATTTTTTTTTGCAGATAAAATAACATCGGAATAGGGAAGGATATCTCTTTTATATTTGCGAAACATGAGATCCAATAAAGTATGCGGAATGCGTAAACATCAAACGGAGAAATCAAATTCTTTTTATTTTCGTAAGCTTCAATACAAAACATGAACTCAATCCTTTCCTATCCAAGACGTTTTTCATTCGTATTTTTGAACCATAAATTTTGTTATTAGCATAAAACGGTTTCGGCCTTTTACATTGTACACTTTAATGAACAGTTTTTAATTATCAACATTTTATGTCAAGTGCCTTGAACGAATTTAGTTTTAGTTTACGTTAAAATCTGTTTGGAAAATTTTAACGTTAGCCAAAACAGACTTAAATTGCCTTCAAGCGTATAAAATTTACGATTACTTTCTTTTTCTTGCGTTCTTCGTAGTTACACCAGTTACAGTTTTTTAACGAGTTGCAAATTTGTTACTTGCTAAATTTTAATTTGAATACAATTCGTTCCACCTTGCAACCACACGATTTAACTGTTTTCTGGTGAAATATTTTATAGAAAAAATCACGTGAACTAGCAAAAAATTTTCTGGTCTTTGAAATATTAAAATGAGGAAGTAGAAATAGAATAATAACCGGAACCAACTGCTCCTCTCTTCTTTTTAATTCTTTAACTCGGTTTCGGAACATTAACTTTATGGTTATACTTACATGCACGCATTTTCAAGCTTCCCCAGTTTCTAACTTATCTCAAGATTCTTACCTATTAACTTTTAACAGTTTCATTTATTTATTTTAATCTCTTCTCTAACACTTGTTTTAATGTTATCGTAAAATGTAACCATTTGTTTCTCTTCCATATCATTTTGGTTTCTCTGTTGGTAAATTTGTAGATTAATTTTCAGGATATATTGGTGGCTGAAACTTGAAATTGTTGAGCCTTCTTCATACAAAAATTATCGTAACTAATTGACAAGAGGGTAAAATAATTGCTAGCAAATTTTATAATGACTTTAAATTGTTTTGCACAAAAGTATTTTTTTAAAATCTGTATCAATAACGATTTTTCAACAGTCCTGCAGTCTAGGAAGAAACGCCATGAAATTGTAGAAGCTACATCCTGTAAAACGGTTTCAGCGTAAGCTCGATTTCATAAACGAACGTTTAGCTTTCAAGCGTCAGATGTCGCAGAATCCTGAAGCCATTTTTTCAGGATCGAACGCAACACAGCCGAAGGAACAACATTTAATGTATTCACAGCAGGATTCTCCATTTCACATTTTACCGCAGAACACGCCCTGTCCGCTTTGCGGATTCTATCTTCTCTTGTTTGCCACGTTTTGCTTAAGAAAAAATGACTGAAATCCGAATTTATAAGAATTAAAATAGGTCAGTTACTTTATACACGTGACGCCAATTTATTTTGCGAAGGAAACGTTAAAATTCCTCAGGTACATGAATTAGAGGCACTCCGGGCTATTTCCGTCTTGTCGTTTACTAAAAATAATTAAATGGTTTTAACGAAAATAATCAGTTTAAATTTGAAGATTTGCAACTGTTAGCAAAGGTCGCTGATTATTATTTAATATCTTTGCGAAATTTAGCTCAGTTACTTTCCTCTCTTTGCTTATTATGTGTAAAGGAACGGTAACGTTTTAGATATTAAAAGACGCCCTATGGAAAATGATTCGCTTCAATGGGAAAATCGGTAAAGAAACACCAGCAATAATAATAATAATCCTACGTATGCGAGCGAGGATGGGCGAGAAATGAAATATTACTCACGGTTCGGTTGAATTTTAAAATTATCGATTTCAGTTTTCAAGATTATACAAATATGAAGGCTTGCCACCTTCACTTCAAATATAAAAAGTATATTTCCTCTTTTCCTCTCTCCCTCTCGTTCTCTCGTTTTACTGTTCTTGTGAAAATTATTTTATTTAAATTTATTGCTTTCTTTATAACGTTCTGTTTCTTTAATTAAATGGTAATTTAAAAATTTCGTAAAAATTTAGCCGCAAAAATACGTATCTCAGAAACATAAATCTCGACGTATCAAATTCGATGACTCCGTACTGATGCTAATTAAAATTGTTCGTTATTTCTAATGGTAATTTTTGGCACCTCCGAAAAACAGTAAGCAGAAATTTGCTTAAAATAACGTTTCATTTGCAAAACGATTTCTTTTTATAGCGTTAAACATTTAAGTGATGCCTCCCCACAGCACGTACGTGTTAAGTCACTTTTGAACTGCAAAATGGCAGTATATATTCGCATTAATTTCGTTCTAATTTCTAGGCAATTAGTGCATCGTGCGCCCAGTATTGCACTCGTCGACTGTACAAAAGAGAAATAAGTAACGAGCAAAAGTTTCAGAAATAATGAAACTGGGGGATATAACGGACTTTAAATTAATTACATAACGTCTAGTGTGGTTGTAGTCTGAGCAAAAATAGTTCTAATAATACATGTGTCACGCGGCAGTCGCGCAAAAAAAAGATTAAGAAGGTCCATTGCAATATTTAGAATCGCGGTTACTAAAATCAGTCCATGCGAATCCTCTTGCCACGTTAATATTTGCCGACAAAAAAAACAACAACACGCATACGCACGAGAATGATAGGATTTAGAAAAAAATTAAATTTTTGGCGAGTTTATTTTTAGAAGCGTCACTTTCTTTAGTGGAAAAATATTTTCTCTCTCTGGTGATCTCGCAAAAAAAAATGGAACCAAATTCAAAATAAAAGTTAGTGAAAACTTTGCAAGTGTAAAAAATCCCGTTTTTCCTTCTCCTACGCTGGATATGTTTGTTTTGTTACAGTTTGATTGATTAATAAATCATCAAGGTACAGTTTTAGCAGCAGTTAATTAAGATGTGTTTTATTATTAAAGAACATTCGTGCGATGTTATAAATTAGCGAGAAAAAGTTGAGTGCCCGAAGTGTGTGAATTCATAATGATATTACTATGGCCTATATGCACGGTACTCAACAGAACAGTCCTACGTCGCCATCGATAACTGCTAGCTCCAGAAGGTAGGAAAGGTAAATAAATACCTTGGCTCAATAATTAACAAACAAAAATACGAACTGAATTAATTCATAATTTCACAGTAATCAAACTTCAATCGACGCATTTTGTGATCTCATTAAAATATGCGTAGAGATTGTGTTGTTGATGTTAGAAGTTGCGAAAAGGAATATTCTTTCTTCTCTCTGTGTGGTACCTTTACACGTGTAGGCGGAAACTAAAATCAATAACACGAAGTTCTTTGTTTCCTTTCTTCTCGCCCTTTTTCCATCACTCGCCTTTTCCTTCTTCGTGCTCTCTTCTAATAACAACAGGCCAGGAAGAGGAGAAAAGAAGAAACTTTCTGATACTATTTTAAGATCAATAATCAAAAGTATACTACATATGAATGCTTCGTAGGAATAAATAATTTTCGCAACAAAAGGATTCTCTATCGCTTTCTGCAATGAATAAAGAAATCGGAATGTAAGTATAGCAGCAATAGACAGATGAAATAACTGAAATGGCTAGGCAGAAACGCAAAAAAAGGAAGATATCACGACGAGCAACAACAAACAATCCCACGGGAGCGGCGTGTATCTCTCCTCTTTTAGCAAACATTCCTTTATGGGTACACTTAAAGAAGACCTTTTAGGAATCTCCCTCTGGGAGAATCACTTTTTATTATAACTTATAGAAATGGGCGAAATGAATTTAACACAAATTGAATCCGAAGGGGAAGAAATCAGAAAAAGGGATTAAGTGTAATAAACGGTCAACGGCGATTAGAGTTGATACTGTAATCTAAACCTTCTGTATTAAAAGAATGCCGCAAACACTTATTATTAGATTCCGACTTATTTATATTCCTTTCATTACACAATTATTGACGTTTAATATTTACATTAAGACTCCTCTTTGAATAACAACATTCGGTAGACTGAAGTGTAACGAGATTTTCGCGTTGCTTTCGAGCAGTATTACGCGTTGAAAAGAAAGGAAAACATATTTAAAAGAAACAATTCGTATGGTGCGTATTGAAAAGAATCCTCATTGAAATTTTAAAATAAAATCGCACATTTTCCTAACCACAGACACAACAAGTGTACAATTCAAAAAAATTATATATTTAAGAGGAACAGGTGACGTCTCCTTGTATATTATCCTATTTCTTGGCAAATTGTCGAAATATTAAAAAAATATTCTGCTTACATATTAGACACACAAACATATAGACATGCTATTTTATAAAATATTCAATAAATCAAATTCCTCATTTAGTTGTTCGTTGCTTTGCCATCTCATTATTTTATTTGCGAATTAAAATTAAATATTGAAGTAGTAAAGTGGATGATGTCACGTACGCGAACGACATAATTCCGAGAGACTGGAAATTTCGTTGGAGAGAAAGTTCCTCTTTGATGTAGAAAGGCAAACTGGAAATTAAAGTAATATAGAGAATGTCTTATTATGGTACGTATAAGGAAATTGCATTAGTAAGCGAACAAAACAAAAATATATACGTAAAATGATGGTAATAAAGAATGACGCTTTATTTATTTGAAGAGCAAACATGTAGTAATATATGGAGATAAGTTTCTTGTAAATATTACAAGAGGAGGAACGCACAAAAAAGAAAAAAGAACGAATTTTATTCAGTACTCGTATTCATATATCAAACGTACATATTTTCTTTTAGCTCACCAGCGAGAGAATTCAATAAGAATAATAGCATGGCGAAAGAGAAAGGGCAAGAAGCATTTTATTTTCAATTTTCTAATAAAGTCAACGTCGATGGCTTCGTCATACAAGAAAACACAACGAGATAGGATGCACATCTAACATAGAAATCGATTGTGACAATAGAAGCCAAAATTGAAATGAGACGCTCTTATCACCTCTTATCATCAACACTTTTCACGTTATTTAAGCTTTTCTGTCATCAAAACGTTAAAATTATTATTAATCATCATATGAAACGGAGAAATTGAACGTTTCAGCAACGTATTTTTTCTTTCGAATAACACGGCGATATAAATAGAAATGAAGAAGTACAATTACAATAACGATTTTCTGTCAAATACATTTCAATTTACTCGTGTTTATTTACAATCAAATAGTGCTTCAATCAACACATATGAACAATTTGCTTTGCTCTCGTGTCCAGCTACACTGAAAATCATGCTGCAGCATAGTTTTCGCGAAAAAAAAATTCTAGCGTTCTTATTTTAAATATAATGAGCACGGGAATTGCAAATGTCGTTTAAAGAGAAATTCCAGAAAGTTAACAAGGTTTCGCATTTAATTTAAGCAAAATATTACGGTGATAATTAAGCGAAAATTGACGCGGTCCATTAGCCACATAATAACATTTCGAAACCATCTCCAGCGCTATAATTATTATGTGCATTAGTCCGAACCCCTGTGAACTGTTTAATCAAACTTGGACAAAATCCAATGCGACAAATTCGTCATCTCGTCACTTGTTATACGTGTAGATATCATCATCATCATCATGTTTGCGACTACTAAATACTACTACAACCGAACCACATCCACATACATCCACACAGAAAAGATATTATAAACAATTGCGAACAAGCAATACATACGGGAATTGATAAACAATTTACATTTCGGATATTTGCTAACGAAAGGAAAAAAGAATAAATAATTCGCCATGTAGTTACTCGTGTTACAAGCGTCGAAACCACAATATTGATTGCAATGCTGAATGTTTAGCGAGGGAAAATTTAAAACTAATTAATATTTTACAAATGCTATTATAATGACGATCATTATTGTTTTGCGGTCGTGTTCGTTTGCAAAAAGTAGCGATAGCTTTTAATTAACGTTGCCGCTCTAACGGAAAAGACATTGCCGAATTTAATAATACTTCTACTAAATCATTCTCGCGTACAACCGTTAAATCATTTCCAAAAGAAATGGGATAGAGAGACAAAATGAAAGAGGACGGCGAATGCGAGCCGAGGATGTTCGTTATTTATTTTCCAACTTGCAAATAATATATATCTCGAAATAAGTTTGTAATTTGATGTTTTTTAGAGGATGGAGAGCAGATTTTTTTTCTTCGCCATAAAAAGTTGTCTCGTGTTTACATGTGCTCGCAAAAGAAGAAAGATAAAATATATAACGTAAGTGCGTCATTATGTATAAGCCACGTACGTGATTTAACTCGAAAATAAAAGCTGCATAATTAATTCGATTCCTCTTCTTGTTACTGGCTGATTATTATTAGCAACGGGAGTTTCTTATCATTAATATTCCCGGTCTTAATCGATGTGTATTGAATTCGGAAATCTACAAAGTCTAGTGCTTTAAACGGTTGCTATTCGCATATAATTACAAATGGAAATGTCTGTGCTAAGGTTTTAGGTGAAGCTCACATGAGCTTACGTTGGTTAATGATCATTTCTTTGAACTATTGGTATTAAACTAGCTTTTATTTTCGTTCAACATGATAATCACTGTTCGAAAATTTAATATTGATTTGCATATTATCAGCACCACCTTATTAACATCGCTTATTTAATTAACATTTTGAAAGTGAATCAAAATTACGGGTGAAAATTTCTTAAAAAATAATATTCATTAATGAACGTTTTTGGTGGAGGCGCCGGTAACGCTCGCGTTTAACGATTGAATGCGAAAAATTGTGCGTTTATTTCAATTTCTAAAAGAAATTCAATAATCATTAATAGTCGATAAGGGAATTCTTCCGCAGGGAAGAGAGTCCAAATCGAATTTCTTGCATTCCTCGTATTAATCTTCTGTAAATCAACAATTTAATAAAAGAAGCTCTCGAATAAAATAGAAAAGGTCGCAATCGAAATTCGATGCCAGAATTAATGCGAACCGTTTCATTATTATTTAATTAAATCACAAATTTCATTCTCAACGAATGAATTCGACGAGCATAAATGCGATTCTATCCCTTCAGTGCGTATATTTTTGGTTTTCGAATTTATTTTCAAATCATCGATTAAAAAATCGAATCAATGGCGATATCATCAATTAATTTCGAAAGCTTCAAGACACTCGACGTTGTCATCAGTGCTGATGTTTGCAAACGCGTCGCGTGAAATGCGAGAGCTAAAGCGTTAAATTAACCCCATTCCCGATCCGTTTAAGTGTTTAATAATCATTTCGACGACGAGAATGATGTTGACGACTATCTTCACGTCGTTCTTATTAAGTGATAACTGTTAAACCGGAAGCACATACAAACACGAAACAAATGGATTTATTTGTAAATTAATTATTTGTTGATAATAATAACGTGAATTGGTTGACTCTTCTCCGAAAGATTAATCAACGCCAAATCAAATTTCCTTTCGTAAACCACAGAAGAAGCAGGCCAAAGATTACTGAAAATATAGTATTTCCTTTCTTTCTCGAACTTTTCCTTTTACAGATGTAGCCGAAAGCCGAAGACGACAAAATAAACAACCTTCTTTTAACGTCGCATCTCCCATAAGAATCCTATCCGCCATTTGTGTGTGGCCCTTCTTTTCTCTCATTTTCCGCTACATTTTCACTTCCATTTTCTTCGAGAAAAGTCATCCGTTTCTCAACCAAAGCCATCGTTCTCTTAAAAGAAAGCTTATCGCACTCTGCTCGCCTCTTAAATAGATTTCGAATAAAGCCCTTATTGCTTTCGTTGCAGATTTAATTGTGAAAGAAAAATGTCAACTCGTTTCTAAACGGCGACGAATTCTTTCTTCGCGAACTTCTAAAGCAACCACTCTCGCAAAATCATTTGTGTTAATTACGCACAGCAATTTCAGACTTTTAGTTTGGGCAATTAATTTAGGTATTACGTAAGTTATAATAATGATAAAAACAGGCTGGCGGTTATGTTCGTTTGGAAAGTTTCCTGCTGAAATAATCACCCAACACGTTGGTTATTAGCAAGTTTAGCGTTTAGCTAATGCGAGTCGGAGAAAAATGTAGCACGGATTGCTAACAATTCTACTGCAAATCTCAAACTTTTCGCACCGATATAGTGGTCGGTGCAATTTTTGTACGCAAGCATCAGACGATCGTGCCGAAACGTTTGTTAGCAAATGCGTCAACTAATTGGTGGTCGCTGAAGTTGAACGATAACGAAACGGGCGACCTTCGTACGTCAAGTGACCGATTATCTAATGAGGGTTGACATTGCGAGACCAGATGCATTCAGCCATAAACCCCGGAAGGGACTTATTGTCGGCACCCGAGGAGCGCCACATGTTCCAAAACGTACGTGCTTCTCCCGCGGATGAAGACGATTAAAATTAAAAGAGCGGCATCACAGCAAAAACGCACACCGTGCGAAGGGGGCCGCAGAAGGAAAAGCACGAGCAGCACGTGTCGTTCGATCATCGAGATGTAAATAGAAATCCTTCGTCGTGTGCAATTGTCCTCTCTATACCTATACGTATCCACTGGAACATGCCGTGAATGTACGGTGGCTGCGCAACGTTGGGTAGGTTATGGGGGGTTAGATAGATCGATGGGGCGGCGACGACGGCGTTAGTGTGCGGTCGGCGTTCGGGCCGATGGGAGGCCCGGCCGACATGCCAAGAGCGCGCGCCAACCTCGAAGCCGAGGCCAACAGCCTCTACCAGCCGCGTAGAAGAAGACTTCGCCGCAGGTATCTGACACTTGGACACCCGCTCTCACACCAGCCGTCCCGCCGCACGAGCTTCCCCCGTGCTCTATACTCTCGTAACATTTTGATCGCTGCCTGTTGTTCTCTCTCTCGATCGGAATTCTTAATTGTTCGTCACTGTTGCTCCTCTTCTCTAATTTCACTCGAGGACCAAAGACGATACGAATCGAAATGTTATCAGAGGTGATTGCTATTCATTTATTTATTGTTTTGACAATGAGCTTGCACTTGACCATACATTTTAAGCAAAGAAAAAATTAATAACTGTTATGGAAGAGGAAAGCTTTTTCGCTCTTCCAAAGCAGGCGATTCGGCTAACAGCACACAAAAGGAGAACTTATGTTTCCTTGTATTTGCAGAAAGCATTTTCACAGTTCGATTATTAATTAACTTTCAAGCAATGGCTTCATGTCAATTCTTATCCTTTTTTTTAATTCGGGGTTATTTAACGACAAACGCTTTATTATTTAAAGATAATCATTTGAATGCTGTTGTAATCGCTCACTTGCTATTATATTTTATTTCTAATTAGAATTATGATTATAAACGTAATTGGAACAAGAAAAGAATTATAAAATTTACATTTTGTCAAATAAAGAGCAAGCAAACGCTTTGCGAAACGATGCAAAATCAATGTATGTTTGTTTATTATTATTGGTCCCCCCTTGATTTGATTCCTTAGCAATGATTTGAATTGTATTTCACCACGAGAAAATAAGAAAAGGAAACCAAGCTTTTTGCAACGTAATAAGCCAAGCCGCTTTTTAAAAATCCCAAACGTAAAGCTTTTAATATCGTATCATGTTTAATTTTTATTTCAATTCTGTGTGCAATAAATGTGGTTTCGTAACGTAAATAATCAGGATAATGATTAGAATTGAGGGAGGAGAAGAAGCACGTACAGTGATTCGAAGTGAATTGCCAGCAGGTTATTTATGCATTTTGATGTGCGGTGACGTTGTTTCATCTTCGCGTTTAAAGAGTGGCGTGTTAAATAATACTCGATGGTTAATTAAAATTTAAAAGGTCAACAAGAAACTCTAAAATAAACTTTATAAACTTTTATATTAATCTAATACCTTCAACGGTTTCTTCTCGCATTTTTGAAAAATTTATAATAAAAACTCAAGGATTATTATAATATTCATGAGCATTCGTGAGCTGTGAAATTAACTTAATCCTATTAATTTTATCTAGTTTATTTATCAGCGTATAGATTTTGCTTCATTAAAAATAAAAATTCGTATTCATAATCGGAATGAGAAAAGATTGGTTTTCTGCTGATTCTTGACGAATCAGTTAATTGTTATTATAAAAACATAATTGTTCATCATTCACGTATGGATGACGCTGAAAGGAACATAATAATAGTGCGGACGAAACAGGGGCGTGTCTGCTTCAATTTAAAAGAGAACGGAGGGGAAAATGTTGCGGCAGTCGGGATCTTTTCCTTCCTCTTCTTCCCACGTCTTGGAGGAAATCAAACGGAAAATAGTTTCGAAATAAAAATTTCTCCGAGAGTATGCCAAAATATGAGAAAATCTCTACACATAACGCAAGGTGATTTAAGCTGCCCGTACATCTTCTAGCCACAAATACAAGAAGAATTCCAAAACGAAAAGTAAATTGATAACGAACTTTGCCATTTTTTCCCCATGTATAATTCACGAGCACTTACCTAAACTAACGTTTATAACCGAAACGGGATGAAAGGGCAAATGAAAAATTAATCGAATGCGGAGAGCAAAAACCTGACGCAAATGTCTTATTATTATTACTACCGTCGAAGGGCTCCTCATGAATGATGGATGACATCGAAGTAGCGGTGCCTTCATAGGGAAGACAAGAAAAAAATCACAGGAGAAGTCAATGAAATGACCTTCAAATCCAACCCCAAATAAGAGAAGCTTAAAGTTGCTAAACGAATTATTTCATTAAATTGAGTTTGATCAGTGTTAAAATATTTGTTCATTGAAGAAGCCAGTTGATCTCTTTAAAATCTGTTCTCATAATTCGTCTAATTACAGCGACATTATAAGGCCCACGATAATGCTGTTGCGTGCTAATCCATAGCGACTTAAATGTGCCATCTACCCGTTAATCGAACGGGTTATAAAGTAGTTTCTTTTAGTTAAAAGTTATAATAACTCGCGTACTACAAGGAAGTCCTTGTGAACGAATAATCTTTCCTTCCATACATATCATTCTTATGCCACATACATATATTCTTTTATGGCTTAAATTGATCACGAATAGAGAACAACGTGATGTTCGTCAATAAGAAAATTCTTAATGAGTAATAAATATGCAAGTCTTCGAGAGCACTTTGCGTATCCATAACTTATTTTACTAACATAAATTATTACGCCACTTATCACATAATATTTGTTCTGTCAGAAAACATTCGTTATTCCAAATGCATCGTAGAATTTTCTGCAGTTGAAAGCTTAAAAAAGTTGTAATTGGACCAATCTGTTGTACATCAGCTTAATTACTCCATAAAGCACAGCGTGATTAAATGCCGTTGGCTTGAAGGCGGTAGTCCATCCTTTATGTTTTATCGGTCACGCTTGTGATAAGAAAAAATTAAAAAGGTTCTCAGTTCGCTTAACGAGAACGAGAGAATTCGCTTCTTTGCTCACAGTTTTCCAACGTGCACTCATTTTAGCTTTCCTCAAACTTATTTAAAAAAACGTCGGTTCTTGTGCTTTGATGGCGTGCAATTCGCATCGAAACTTCCGACAAGTTAACTAAGTGCCATTTCCTACTTCTTATTAACGTTTTTGCATAATTATCGATCAAACGTAAAAGTGCAACTATTTCAACGCAAACGCACTAAAAATTGATTCGCAATTTATTTTTCTTTAAGTCATTCGATTTTAATGCGATTGGGAAACTGTTGCGAATTCCTTCCTGGTTGTGGGGCACGTTTAACTGAAATTGCTTCAATCAACCCACTTCCTTTCATTTTTGCCGAACGTACTCTCGAGCCTAATTTCTATAACATTATCCTTTGTGAAAGAAGAATCCCTTGAGTGGATGGACTTGACGTAAGTGGACGACGATCATTAACAGTAATTAAGTTGTTGCTTTGAGCCATGTCAAAGGCGCGTAAAGAAATATTTCAGTTTAAATTAATATACTTTAAAGGGTAAAGGAAGTGAAGTGCGTGTCGGATTTTATTTTTGTTGCACTTATATCGACCGTTAGAAAAAAATAGAAGCGAGTAAAAGCGATTGTGATACAGATATCTTAAATTTAGCCCATTTTCGGTTCGTTTTTTCTTCTCCCAACCATTCGTATACGTCCACGAGAATCGAGATAGTTCAATAATGCAATTAAGTAATAATCAAAGTCTAATTAGCAGATGATAAGAACGAAAATAGAAGAATTATGACATGAAGCAGGACAAGGGAGGATAACGAAAGAAATGTGGATGATTATTACTTTTTGTTTTCTAATTTCGAATAATTTAAATGTATAAAAGCGTGCACAGTGGATAACGTTAGGAAATTGAGAAGTAAAGAATGGAAACGGGAAGGGAAAATAACAAAAAAGGCCGAGCAAAAAAGTAGGATGAACGCCGGAGTTCCTTTATTTAAAAGTCGAAAGTAAAAAGCATGCGGAATGGATTATTATCTTCCCTTTTCTTCTCCTTTCTCCACTATATTACATTATAAATCTTTTACCATATTTTTAGTATCACATTATACGAACGCAGAAATGAAGGCGGCCCTCGAATTTCGCTTTCTAGCGGTCCCGTTATCGTTACGCAAAATGAAATATCTTCCATTACGTTCAATCTACCAGTTAGTTAGATTTCGAAACGTTGCCCTCTGCATTTTCGCTCGTCGCTCTGGCAATTCTCGATTTCCTTTAATAGCTTTATTAACGTCATAGACAAAAGTCGATTTTTAATCATTTCAATTAGTTTCGCCCATAACGCACTCGCCGTTTAATTGCACTTTAATCTTTATTTAATTGATCCTAAAGTAAAGTATTGTCCTTGCGACACGTCGTTGGAAAAATTAAATTAATTCGGTTCGCAGGAGGTATGTTCGATTGATGACCGCCATGGAAAATTTAATTTCGATCTCGGTTTTAAATTTATTTACTAAAGGCCATCGGAGACGTTGTTTCGTGATTTATCGCTGGCGGTCTATTTAACAAAAATCCTTGTAGCGTGAATTCAATGCCATTCCGATTGCAATTTATTATTGATAGAGCGCCAAAAGTAATGGCACTAATTACAAATCTGACTGCAACAATCGGCAGGTTTGTACTTTAAAATAAGTTAGTTTCAGTTCGTGAGCAATATTGCACCAGTCGAAAATAGAATATCAATATTCGCACTTAAATCATATGATTTTAACAAGCAATAATTGAATATTAATCAATACGTCATTAGCGCTGGAGGCTTTCGATTTAATTATCCAAAATCAATTAGTCGACTCAAGCGATTATAATCGGATTGTCTTGAAAATGTTCACCTCGTATTTGAGAAGTAAGCATTGGGAAGAAAGCATATAAAATATCGGCAAAAATTTGTATTTTTTTTTTTCGGGAGAAAGGAATAAAAAACGAAGGGAACCGTAGGAAGCAGTTTGTATTTAAAAAGAGAGGAGTCTCACTGATTTCAAACATCGTGTTCCATTTCCAAAATAAAAGAGAAATCTTTAATATCCCTCCGTTTCATTTCCGTTCGTTTAAGGGAGCGTGTAATTGAAAAATATTCCTCGGTACGGGTTTTTTATAACATCTTGCATTCGTACAAATTTCATCAAGTGTCTTTCTCTCTCACCCTCCGTCTCGCACCGTATAATTTTGCTCGTAAATAAAAAATCGTTGTTTTATTAAACGTTTTAGTCGTCCAATTTAGAAATTGATTGTCTCACGGAAACTGTTAATTATGAACGATAAATTCCTCTCGCGCTCTCATGCACGTCACTTGCATCGCAAAAGATGTAATTGCTAGCTACGGGAATTTTGTAATTTTCTTTATAATTTATCGAAACCGTGCTGATGCTCTACCAAGACGACGGCGAATCGGCTACATTTCGTTGATGTTGTGTACAAAATTCCGTTTAATTTAAAATAACAATCTGCTTGTTTGCCTCCTCGCTCCGCATTTGAACGCAGCATAGGTAATATTAAAGGCAAAACAAGCAAGTAGATTGTGTAGGTACACGTTGTTGTTGTTGTTGTTCTCTTCACCGTTCCAACCGGTGTAATTTGAACATTGTTTCCGTGTTAATTGAACGTAAAGAGTTTTTAAAGTTCAAACGCGAATTCGTTACCTTTCCTCGTTAAATAAGTTAGACGGTTTGGAGGAAAAGTAAAACTAAAAATCGTCCAAACGCAAACGTAAAACCATTTCGTACTGCGACTATCTTTATCCGTCTCGTTAAATATTTAAGGGATTCCTCCGGTGACAATGTCGCAATGAATTTACAGTACGAAAAGGGATAGCATGAATAAATAACGCGCGTTTCTGCGTCTTTTCTTTGTCTCTCGCTCCATCAACATTATCATAATAACATTCGAGAGGAACTCAAACAGATAGAGCACAACAGTGGCAATATACGAGTGGTATCAAATAACTTTGTTAACAATATGTAATAACGATAAGAGGATTGTTATTCTCGTGCAATTCGCATTTTCACGGCGCCACTCCCATCGCAATTATTATTATTAATCCGCAATGGGGCTAACGGTATTATTACGAATTGATTTTCGTTAATTGCTAAAACAATTTGCCCACCTATATCGATCTGTTCAATTCGATCGCCCATTCGTATTGCTCGCACCGCACGGGCTTCGTTTTTATTCAAATTAAATTGAAGCGAGAAACAGCTTGTAGTTAATCCCGTCACTCCTCTATAAGCTACTTTATTCCAAACATTCTTACTTCCAATCGCTTTCTAAAGAATTTCTATGCGATGCACTTTAATCTGCTTTCCTCGGCATTTTCTTGCTATCAATTTAGATTAATAAAGTTTTATGGCTATCAAAAATCCGTGCAGCAATAAAATTAGCGTAATGCTATTGTTGCTTGACCCTAAAACTCTCGAGGAGTGCAAAAACTTCTATAATTTTTCAATTAAAACGCAACCTTTTTATTTTGTAATTTTAAAAACGTTACACATTAAAGTGCGTCATATGTGTGGGTACGCGTAGAGGAAGTTACCCCAAATAAGGGTCAAATCCAAAATGTTAAAGGGGATCAGGGAAACGTTAGGGATAAAAGTTGACTACTTTTCAAAGTAATCTACCATTTTAATTCTACTTAATGCCACTCTAGAAATAAATTAGAGAGAACAAAAAATAAATTAAATGTCCTTATCTTTCGTCGCATTCTTTAAGATTATCATTAACACGTGGCGGGGCCGAAGCAATAAAATAAGGTACAAGGAATCGAGGAAATGCGAGGATGGTAAATATTTACATTAGCAAAAAGAAATGCAATTGGTTTAATGCATAAAATTTCAATATAGGGCGGAATAGAGGAATATCCTCGGACACGCAATTGCGATTATGACGCTATAAAATTTAATATGGGACAACAAGGAAAAATGCGAGGGAGAGAGAGAAGGGTAGCAAACTGGAATAAAGAGACTGTAATTTATACGAGTGGGGTTATTAATGTAAAGAAGGGAATATACATTGTTATTAATTTCAACTCCAACATTTTCAGTGACCAAATACGAGTATAATAATTATCCGCAAAGAGAACAGAGATGCAATTATGTGAGAGCAGCTTTTGTGGATCGCTTTAATGCCATCGCGCCGGATAATCTTCATTTCCAAACAAAAAGTAAATTATTCTGTCATAATACGAACAGATCCTTTAATAAAGCTCATATTCTCTGCGTTCTTCGCTATTATTTGCGCGACTTTTTAATTGGTTTTTCTATTCCAATATCATCAGGACAATTATTATTGGCATCGTGTAATTAAACTGGAATAAAGAGCGACAGAAGGCGCGCTTTTCGTTAAAAAATGTAGCAATTGGCTTTAATCTGTTATAATGCAATCGTAAACAGATGTAGCAATAAAAGCTCGCATATTCACATTTGCGTTGAATTTAAGGTATCCAACATTTTGTCCGATTATCACTTACAATAACAAAAAAAGGCAAAGCAAACGTCTATTTATTCGAAGGCAATTAAACTATTCAATAGTGTTTATTGCTTAGCGGGAATATATTTTTTGTGAACGATAGATAAAATAAAACAACTTTTAAAAGATTTATGAGCGTGTGTGCCTTTTTCCTATCGTAACATTCCTTTTATTTCAGTAAGTAACCGAACGGAAAAAATAAAACTGAGGAACAGAAGGCACAAGAGAAGGGTAATAGAAGGATAAAATATCGGAAGGGAAAAAGAAATAAGGACAAAATATTACCGTGGTAGCGGTAACGCCAAAGCTCGCCGACTATGCTACAATATGAAGTCATAATTTCGCTCTTTTTGCGTGCAAAAAGTCTTTCATTTTTCGCCGTTTCCCTCCCTCCCATTTCCTATCCTATTTTCCGTTTATTCCCGAATAACATTCTCGCATACACACCGCCAGAGGAGGCTTACATACATCGGCAAAAGTTGTCAATCTTTTGCCGGATATTATGATATATCCATCAATCCATAAGCTTCTTCCTCTCTCAGCTCTAATAAGCGGATAAAAAGATACCGGCGAATGCTTTGACAGACTGTTCAGCGGAAACGTATTAAAAAGTGATCAGAATTCAGCAATTTTTGTTGAACTTTTTATTGCAGCAATTGTCACTTTTTAATTAATACAACTGCATTATGTTGTTATACGAAAATTTAGTAGACCATTATTAGGAGTGTAAACCGAATTGTTCGTATGATTCCACCGTTTATTCACAATTTAACGCAAATTACTGTAATTAATTTCCAACTGCAACCCTATGGGCGAATTTTCTTCTATTAATCCACCACGAAACTGACCAGGATCACTTAAATTTTAGTGGCACCAATTGATAGACGAACCATTTTATTGTCATCATTACCAGGCGTCTGAAGGAAAATGACGTTCTCGGTCATATAAGCGAAGAAAAGGCGTACAAGAATAGATGAATTAAAGCAAGAAAGAAAAAGCCAAAGTAGTGAAACTGGGAAATCTTCGCTTTAATCCCTTTCCCTCACGAATTCAACGACGATTGCAATCGTTTATTTTATTTTCATCCTCGACATCGTACACTCATCTTCTTTTGTACGTGACCTAACACAAAAAATCGATGGCGACATTACAGCGGTGGGTGTAATTGGAAAATTGCACAGTATGAAAAACTGTTTATAATTTCCTCAAAATTATACGATCCTTTTATAAAAACATTTTGCATACTAGCTGACGATGGAATGTTAAATTGCACGTAGACGAAAGTGAGGAGGCAATAATGTTAAATAGCTAACGGTTGCGAGCTAACTTGATAAAAACAAACTTCTTGCTCGAGGGCAGACGTGAAGTTTTCTACGTGCAAGCAATATTAATAATTCAGGGAGGATCGTAAATAATGCGAGGCAAACAACGTACGTCTCGAGGAGCCAGAAATCTTAATTACTACTAATTAAATTGGCCACGACGTACGTCAAACGGAATGACGACGTCGTCGGGAAAATCATCCGATCGTAGATGGACATAGAAGCCGCAAACTAATCGGCGATCATCATGACGTAGTGTCATGCTCATGACGAGTACATACGTTGGAGATTAGCTTCTGCCCGTTGCGACAATAGGCGGCAAGTCAAAGAATAACAATAAATAATGATAATAACGGGGAAAATCTGCAACACAAACCTCGTGGCGGACGGCGACTCCTGAGAGCCGCCGCAGAGGAACGAAGCCGCCGGTGCGGCAGTGCGTGTGCGCGGAACGCATTGAAGTGCCGGGGCTCCGACCCGTCCCAGTCGCGGTCCATGCGAGCGCGCGCCCGCCGTCCACTTTCTATGTATAAATAACAACAATAATAATATAATAAAATTGCTAAACGATAAGACATTTAAACGAAGAACGATATAAAGTAATCAGATAAACGGGGGTGTACTGCGGTTATTCTAATTTGGCGACGTAACTATCGGCGGATCCTCTTCCTGCGAGCTCGATAACGAAAGGCTTAATCTGCAAATTTCTCGTCAGTTTCTGGCCGTCTCAAGAAAGAGATCGTATCGCCCACTTTTTGTTACTCTCTATGCCTGTCTCTCTCTCTCTCTCTTTCTTTCTCTATTTCTCTCTACTTCTCGATCTCATTCTATCTCGCTCTGTGTCCACCCCCGGCATTGCAACAACAATAAACACGATTTTTTTATTAATCGAAGATGTTAAAGGAATAAAAGCTCAAGTTACTGAACACTACCGAGAACGCATGCCTTCCACTATTTTTTTAACGCCAAATTGAACAAAAAAGAATCAAGAGCATCCTTGTAAAATATTAGCGAGCTTTTTGGCAGCAACGATAATTAAACGACAATTGCTCGATCAGTGATATAAACAATCTACACGTTCTTCTTTTATCCTTGTGCGTTTAATTAAAAAAGTAGCAGACGGACAATTAATCATTCCCGAAACCGTTTCCATACAGTTTCTGTTTAGTTTTTCCATCAGTCGTTGCACAAACACTAAAATCGTTTTGACAATCAGTGTTGATAAAGTTTCGTTTTAAGTGCAAACATGTGAAAAGTGCAATCGATCGAAAGAGATGGCATTGGACGGTGATTTGATTATAAAAATGATGAGTAATTGTTACTGTTGGACCGAGGATTATTATCCTTTCTCGATACACGAAACGAGTCGTGTTGAATGGACGAGGATGCGAAAAGGGCACCATTAGAAACCATTTTGTGACCTTCGGTTTTATACGCTATGTCCTCCCACAAGAACAGCAACAACAATAATATCAACTACACCAACATCAGCCATGTTTGCTATGACGGAATATTTCGGCGAGTTCGCCTTGGCCAGGTAAACACTTTTTCAAGTTGTCCATCATCGTCAGCAACAACAACAATTCATCTGTGAACCATTTTAAAAATGAATCCTCCTTCTTGCATAGTTAAAATTTCGCTGAAATTTCTAATAAATCCTCGACAAGTCAAATCTATAATCGAAATTCAACAAAGCCGAACGTATCTTTAGAGGAGCAATTCATTTCTTTTTCTTATTATGTACTTGAAACTGCATGGAAGCCATAAAGGTTGGCCGAACGATTTTCATTTCATGTTCCTACCGCTCCCTTAATGCCAAGGAAAATTCTGCGCATTTTTTTTTTGTAATAAAGTAATCCATTGCGATGTTATTAACTTTTCTTAAAAAGAATTTCACGGTTGACGAGCCATAGAACAAAAAGTATGAAGTAACCGTGGGCTGGAGTCAGCGGGCAGAAGGAAATGGAAAATTTCTTTCTTTTCCATAAACAAAGAAATGCATTAAACCTTTTGTCTCGTTAAGAAAACGAAAAAAACTTTCTTCTTGTGTCCGTGAATGACTCTCAAACGCCGGTTGCGCCTCGTAGTCACGTGCAATCAAATAAACCGTGACCGTGTAGGAGTGACCATTTTATTTATAAACGCCACAGAAATCTCTGCGTTGGAATTCTCACTTTTCTTTTACGTACGATGCGCTTCATTCATAATTTCGTTCTACCAATTTTTGAAAGTTTTCAAATCAACGTCCTAATGGGCGATTCCTTAATAGAAATCCATTACGATGAAAGTATTGGAAAAGTCATTTGTCATCAGTTTTCATCCAATACGTCCATGCAATTTGTTTTAAGGGAGCGACGATGCCGATTCCGACAGAAAAGAGAAATAGAAAAACATTTTCGGCGTTAATTGCAAAACTTATTATTAATCATTACTGCGAGAAGAGCCGACTTGTTTTCACTTGAAACAATCTCTGCGTTAAATGTTCGAGTGCGAAAGATAAGGGATGCAAACATCGTCGAGAGAAACCTTCACCTACATTTGGCGATGATAATAAAAATTGAGAGAAATAAGGAAAACAAGCACGGTTGGGAAAAGATCCATAGATTTTTCTATAATAAAAGTGCCAGGTATTATTCCATCTGCAATATCAACTAAAACGGAACAATGCGAGAGGATCAGAAGTAGTTTACGCTAGTGCACATTTGGCTACAACCGAAGCCGACACAAGATGCACCAGCGAGGCGACATCGGCGATCGCCAACGAAAAATCGACCTCGTTTCGATGATATTAACATAAAAAATTCATTCATCCTTAAATTTAGTGTGAAGGTGTCATAACTTTTTTCTTGCCAATAACAATGCGATTTAATTTGCGAATGTGATTCAAGAAAAATTAATCTTGGACGAAGCAATGAGCTCATCCGTGCTTTATATGTAAGTAAACGATTGAAATTCGCACGTAGTACGACAAATTAACCCCCAGAAAATTCAAAAGAAATCCACAATCAATTAGCAATTTGCACTCTTAACGCACTAATTAGACTGCACCGAAAGTGATATTGGCAAAAGTCGATATTAGACGACCTCGAAACCAATCCAAATATTTTTCTTGACGTTATTGCAACAGAATTTTCGGCAGCTTTAATTGTAATTTTAAAGCAAGTACTTGATTATTTTGTTAATCGTCAAAAATGCGATTTGCAAAAAAGACATAATGAACATGTTTGTGACATAGAACTGAATAGTTTGCCATTAATGGCGGTAATTAAAGCCTTCTTCATTTTCGTTTTATAACAATTTTAATCGACATTAATTAAAATATTTAAACAATTCAAAGAATTTAAGCACCAAAAAAGTTGAATTGACGATGGAGATAAGTGGCGAGAGTTAATTAAATTTCAAGGATGAAGCGTAATAAAAACCGACGCCACGAAATTAATCTTAATTATTCTTGCAAATTTTATGCAACAACGTCCTTAAGGATTATACAAAATATAAATAAACCGGTTCAAGTGATGAGTGGGCGTCGAGAGCTTTATTTGTTAAGAAACAATTGGAGACTTTGCAGAATTCGCTACGTCGGCGAAAAAATCACGACGTCAGTTTCGAAAGCCTGTCATCGATAACATGCACAATATTGGATGTTAATTGAATTGCAGTTGATAATTATATTCTGGTACTGCACGAGCAAAAAAACGGTTCCATTTATTCCCATCGAAATGTAATTATTTCCATAAAAGAAACGCAAATTTGATTCGCTGCCCTACACGACGGCCTTCGTTGTTATTATTAGAGGCAACGATGGGGATGGGAACACGATTGAAATCTGCTCGGACAGGAAATTTTACATACACTTGCGAAAGTTATTTGCGTGGAACGAGGACGAGCAAAAGAAAAATTACAAAACAAGGCGAAGGAAATTTATGCAATATGCTTGACAGTGGGATTTAGGAAATTATCCTTCTTCCTAATACTTATCTCGCATTTGCTCCAAATGGAAAAAGCTGACATAAATTAGTGGAAGGGACCGTGATGAAACCAGACGCAAATGTACAGCGAATAACGGAAAATGGAAAAACCTTCGACGACTCGCTTTGTCCTCTCCCGCAACGGAAATCGCAAATGAACCTCTCCTCTATGAATTATTGATTATTGTTATACAGTTTCATATACTTGATGCTGTTGATTTCGTTTAAATGGCAAGCAGGGCGTCGGGAAAAGGGAGTCGCATGAATTGGCGTCCCTTCACCCTAATTGCATCAATTTTGCAATCCATAATTGTGCAGCTGGAGCGTAGGTTTTTGTTTAATCAAATCGATTGTCGCGTCGATATCGTTCTTAGAATCCATGCGAATGATACGAATCGCCACGATTGCGTTTGACAATTTTTTACGGTCAACTCCTTGCGTCCCTATCATTATCGTCATTGAGTTATCAGATGAAATTGAGCTTTCCACTCGGATACCGTCGGTTCGAATACACATTTCGGACCGTTACGTTTGGCTATTTATAGGCAACAGAAGAGATCTCGTTAGACGTTAGATATTCCCTCGACCGCATGATATTGACACTTGGAACCGGATTCATACAACTATCCAACACGGTCGCTTCCTTTCAATTTATTATCGTCATCGTTATTATTGAAATCAAGCGCGGCCACTCCGACCGATCTTCTCTCGTGGCGATGCTAATCAATATGGGGCGAGAGAGAAAAATTAAAAGGAAAAATGTCAAGGTCGGAAATTTAAATTCGGCGAGCGAAACCGAAAGGTGCGCGATAGAGAGAACGAGCTGGTCACGTACTTATTAGGTCGTAATTAATCGAAAGGTACCGGATAATGGAGAGAATCGAAATTTTATTTGTGCGTCGAATAAAAAAAAAAGTTTCAAATTGAGGGAGGAATAAAATGAACGGAACGATTCGTTACGATTGTGTATGCGAAATTGAATTATCTCGCTCTCTCGCACACGTTATTGTTACATTGGGGACGGCGCATTTCGCAATTAATTTGATTCCCTCTGCCGCTTTTTTTTGTGTCGATATGCGATCAAAATAGAATGTAGAACATATGCAATAAAGCAAATTGCATATTGCAACTTTTTCTCCGCACTAAATTTCTTCGAATAAAAAACGCCCACATGAATATCGTTTCGCAGTGAAACTCTTATTTTCCATCGCCAGTTTTCTTCATCGCTGCACGGGCGTTCATTCGAACGAGAACTCTTTGCTCGCTGGGTAACGTTCACCGTTTTTATTATCATTTCAATTGGATTTTAATCAAATTTCCAGCGGAATAAATTTCAATTCGACGACAAACGTTGGGAAATAATTCCATTTAATTGTAGGACAATGTCATCGCTAACGTTTAACAATATTTTATTATTTATTGTCATGAAATTCGAATCGTTTCCATTCGATTATAATCCTCGCGCTCTTCCCCTAGCGAAGGACGAAATTTCATTCGAATCGTTAAACCCGCAAACGGAAAAATTGCAATTCATTAAGCGTAAAGTATTAAATGAACTCATTAAGTCTATTATCTTATCGACGAGAAGAAGAAGGACGAGATAAAGAGTGAACCGACCGATATAAAATAAAGCGTTAAGAGGTTTCACGAGTGAGAGATTAATCGTTTGCTGGTGCCGGAGGGCAAGGAAATAAGAAACAACTTAAAGAGAACACGTTACATCTTTCGCAAGATTGATTGACGCCTTGTTTGGAAACACACGTCACAATTTACATACATACACTGAAATTGCTATTTATTTATTTTCTTTCGTCAACTTCACTCTTCGTTCAATCCGAAATGGTTTGGATGCCTAACTGGTGACGCAAAGAAGCAGAAATAATTAATGTAAATCCGAATCAGAAGTTGCAATTTCTGTGGGCGTCCTTTTAAGAAAATTCGCAATAATTTTAACTTGAAAGAAGTTTTTTTTAAGCTATTTATATTTATATACATACCTTTGCATGCTGCGAAACGTATATCAACCTGACTGACAGTGATTATTTTTTTTGCGGAGGTAGCTGAATTCAATAGCAGATCGCAAAATAGGATTGAATCTAATCGATGTGATCGTCGAACTTTATGGTATTGAAACATGTGGAAGAAGAAGAACGAGGAAAACTTGATAAGACAAAAAGAATTGAATGCAACTTCCTTTATTTCTCTCGCGAGTTTCTGCAGTTGAAATTTAATAATGTCGTATAACATTTTTTGTTTAATTTAGGATGTGTAGTATCCGTGTAGAAACTTTTCCATGCGAAGAGTTTCTTTTATTCTACTAAACGACTCCTCAAATACGAAGGAAGCTTTTAAGAGGTACAATATACGATTGTTCGTTCGATAGAGCGTTCGGAAAATCCTCAAACCGTTTGATAACTTTAAAAAAAGTACTTGCAACATCTTGATAATGTGGCAAATCTGCATTAAGTTTGCTTATTGCACTTTCATTAAACATTCTAACAAACGTATGCAAACGAAATACACTGAATAAATTCGATTAGTTTATTTTTTATCGCCATTTGCGTATCAATTTTCAATTAGTTTATTAACAAATCATCAATTGCAAAAAAGCGTCCGTTGTAATAACAATTTAATAAAGATTGATACACACATTTTAAAACGTCAAAAATTGCCTGAGGGACGAAAAATGCGAAGGGAAAATTGCTTGTGCCATATCAAATGTACTGAATTATTTAAATCCTGTCACCCGCATGCTGAAAATTCGTCCTTTTATCTAGACGTCTCTAAGAGCTCATTAATTATTCGTTTGAGAAAGGATACCTTTACTGTTCTAGCCATTAGTGTTTGCAAATACTTTTTCATACGAAGGTATCGCTTACAATCTGCTAAGAGTTTGTTATTTAGCAAAGAAAAGAGAAAGGAAAGCTAATTTGGATCAATTCCAAAAAGCTAACTAGCGTTTGATTAATGAGTATTCGTACGCAAAGCCTTTGTACGAATCGCAAAACCGTGAAAAGAAAGGACGACGTGAGAACGTTCGATCGGCATCATCCACGTTATATTAGGCGATTGAAGATTAGTAGAGTTATTAATCAGCGTACACTCGACCATTAAATCGACCAAACGCGCTTTCGAAACGTCTTAAGTCCTTATACGTACGCTCATTTCGTTGTTTATAATGTGGCTGTTCTTCAAATTATAAACTTTGCGTCCTATAGGATTTCCTTTTATATCAATCCTCTGGAGTTTATAAACTTCTTCATAACAATTACGCTATCTTAAGCTGGTGGATCTCTCTAATTAATTATTGTTTCCTCCATTTTTTAACCGCAATTTCCCGGGGCGAGGAATTCGAAAATTTATATCCTCATATACGTCAAACCGTAAAGAAATGCTTGTTTGTGGCAAACAAAGAGCATTAAAACGTCCCCGATCTTTTCTCTATCTTTACGACCAACAATTTTATATTGCTCACAGTTTTATTTATTTAAATGCAAAGATGGTTTTATAACGTTTTTGACCTTTTAATATGTTACAATTTGCTTGAACATATTTGGGTAGGTTACGACATAAAATGTAACGAAATTTGTACGTAGGAAACCTTTTTATGAAGTGCTAACGTGTTTTATTGACATTCCTTTTGCACGGAATTGGAATAACGCTAATGAAACCATTTAAACTTGTAGATATTTTTAGAATGACAAATTCGCTACGGAAGTACCGAATGCAATACGTTGAATCAGTCAACATTAGAAACACGACTTGTTAATACTTCCCCTAAAATTAATTTAAACTCGTTCGATTTCAAAGTATATATTTAGCAGTTCGCATTCGGCCAAAAGGGAATCGTTCAAGAGCAAGAAGAAACTGTTGAAGGTCCTTTAACGCTTAATTAAGGACATAAGACGTTCGTACTTTTTGTGTATCTCTAAAAATAGCTCGTAAATCAATCAAAATTATCAGAAGGAGGGCAAAAAGAAAATGAAAACTATAAATCAATCGGGCAAAGAAGTTAATAATAAAGCGACACAAAAACGCTGCCCAAAGTTCCGCTAACAACGTGACATTTTCCTATTACGTTTTATTATGGCAATTACAATCAATGTACGATTGTTAAAGTGTTACTTTTTTCCGGTGCGAGGCGTAATTTTCTCTTTCGCCCTCATTGTGCGCGCACACACACATACATAGGAAGGGAAATATGGCAATAAGCGTTCTTCGCGAAATAAATCAACAAGTGCTTTCCGCGGAGCGAACGCTTTTCATTTCACGTGGAAAAAGCACAAAGCTACGCCACCTAACGGCGCAAATTGGAGTACGTTGCGTTTAAAAGCTCGCCAACAGATCGTGCACTACGCGGATGTTTCCATATTATTGACACCTGAAAATGTTTTCAAGCAATTAAGTTGTTTCAGTAATCATTACCTACGCCATTTTTTCTTTGAAAAGCGTTTAAGCTTTTTTGTGCAATAAATTCTCTAAGGTCCTGTCATTTCGTAAACTAATTAATTAGCAAGGCGCCATTTAAAATGTCGAGCTTTTAGAAAGCTCCATGGCAAAGAGAACACTTTTCATTGGCTTCGGTCGATTTTCAAGCGAAGAAGTCAAAAGTGTGTCTAATAATATTATTCCCCATTAAAGCCGTTTGCCGTCTTGTCCGCATGATGATTGCCATGCGAATCCTTAGGACCGAAACGGAGCCAGTACAGGATCATTGAAATCCTGGCACGTGATGCTGCATTGCGGAACCAATCTTCTATCTTGCTCGTCGCACGCCGTATTATCCGTTTCACTCCCCGCGTTTCTTCTCTCCGTGTGCGTTCTTTTTTTTTCTTTTTTCTTTTTTTCGCGAGCGTTGAACGAACCCCTTCGCTCGACGAATTCGATCGCTTGTGCCTCTCCTCGCTCTGTCGCATTTCCTCCCTTTGTTCTACACATTTGCAGGCTTCCGCTGTAACCATTCACTGTCTTTCAACGTGTTCAGCCCCCGGCTCCTGTGACATCTGCCCTCCTAGAGAGAGTTATTTTCTATTCGAATTGCGCCAGTTATAAATTTTATTGCTATATAAGTATAACGAATGTCCTCGTCCTCCCCTCAGTCTATCTCTCTATCTATCGCTCATTTCCAATTTAATTCCCCTTTCGTCCCACCATTTTATATTTTCCCGTGCTTTTTTCTTGTTTGTTGACCGGATTTTCCCAACAATTACGAATGACGAATTGAATAAATTCAGGGAAATGAGGTTAAAGAGAAGGAGACACAGAAATACCCAAATAATAATAATAATTTATTTCGAATAAGTGGAATACTTCAGAGAATTTTTCGCGTTTTTTTTTTCCACCACCCTTTTCCCTTCGTCATTCTTTATTTCCGTTTCTTTTTGCTCTTTCCTTCTTTTCCCTACGTCCCTTTTTTCAAAGTATGTATGCCATTATTATTCAGACTCTTTTATATTCCGATTTATTATTATTATTATTAAAATGCCTTTAATACACGTCTATAATAATAGGGAAAAGCTTTAGTATAAATATTAAACACAATGAGTGCACTCACGTTTTTAACGAGCGTCAAAGAGATTTATTTGCAAATAATCAGGTGAAGTAAATGTACGGGAAATGATTTGATAAATATGCATTAATATTTGAAATTTTTACAAGTCGAAAAATTTTAATTGTTCTCGATTCTTAACTAAAAAAATGAGAAAGTTATTATCATTTTATATCTCTGTTGCGCTAAAATTGCAATTAGACTCATATAATTTTTTTCTCTTGTTTCAGGTAAGTACCCACCATGTAATAATAACTTCAAATTTATTCAAGGATTATGATTAGCATCCCTTATTTCCGTATGTCATCGATCTCCGCGTTAATCTTTGTAAGTCGTACGAAAAAAATTATATAGAGAGCGCGAGCAAAGAAAAACTGACACAGAAAAAATTGCTTAGGCAAAAGAAAGAAAGCGGAACAGAGGAAACTCGATGGAATAAGAAAAATCCCATATCTAAATTCGAATCGAATTTATCTCTGTCCTAGTAACTTTCTGTCTCGCTTCTTTGCCATTTTGAAACATTCATTTCATGATGCAGAGAGAAAATGCAAAGAAAGAAAAACCAAAAGCGAAAAAAAAAATATGGAACGAAACGTATTTCGTGTAATTTATCAGCGTCGTGGCCGTGGCGCCTCCGCGTCTATGAGGGCATCGGCGTCGTCGTCGTCGCAAAACGTACTTTCCTTTTCCGGCACGTAACGTCAGATGGCGTACATAATCTTTGCGAATTAAAGTCCGGTCGTGGTAGCAGCATTAGAAAAGGGTCGATACGCAAACGGGGGCAAACGACACGACGGTTTTGCCCATTCGTCGTTTCCTATTAAAATCAATTTTCATACGCAAAAGAATTGCAATAGACAATTGCGATTCTTTTCGCACTCTAAACGATTGCCATTCGCCAATCTCGTCGCAGTTTTGCTTTTAAAATCGTTACAAACAGTCAATATTGCGTGGCAAGTGTCCACCCTTTCGCATTTTTTTTATTCTTATCCTTTCGCGTCGATTCTTATCCTTGTTGAGGTCATTATCTTTATATATCCAATTTTCTTTTGTTCGAAATTACTATCTATCTATATAATCTATACCCTTAATTACTTTACCCATTTTGTTTTTTCGCGAATGGTCCCCATCAGAATCGCCATATAATCAGTACGAAAAAACAAATCGTGATGATCTCGATTAATTCTCGAAATAAATACTCATAGCAATAATCTATGTTATATTATGAGCGTTTATCTCATACATTTCCAATTTGGACGTTTTGTTTGGTGTAAAGTTGAAGTAAATGATGATGATTACCATTTGATTTGTTTGCAAAATTGTAAATATTATCATTATTAGATTGTCGGTTCCGAAATTTAAATTTAGATTTATTAATAAAAGAAAAACCATTTTCCTGTTTTGATTTTTCTTCTGCTTTTACAATCATTTTCTTCTCGGTAAACAATCGACGTTTACGTTAGAAAATGCGAAATAAACATTAACACGATACATCTGTATCACGAATGAGAATAATGTTTACGATGACGGACGATTTGAATCTTTCAATTCGCAAAGATCGAAGAACTTTGAACAGCAAAACTCGTGCATTGCTCGATGATGGTTTAATATGCATATTTTGAATAAGTGGTTTGCGACGAAAATAGCTAATAACCGTATAATAATAGACGGGGGCACTTGCATAACTGCCCCATATTTTAAAATAAATAGCCGCAATATTGTACCGACGAGAATGAGATGCAACTCGTTCCAGATGTGTCGTTGACGAAATGGCATATTTTCCTTTGGCAGACGAAAACAACAACAACACGAAGAGAATAAATAATAATGAAAGAGAAGCCGTTGAATTAATTAAACTAAACCTTTATTCCAGTGGAATGTAAATATTTATTAAAAATGAAAGAAAAAATATGAACATTCTTCGCAAATTTATCTTCAACTCGCGCAAATAAAGGAAACGAGAAAATGAAAGAGGAGAAAAACAACCTTAGCTGAGAGATATGTTTATTTAAAGACACAAAAAGCTTAAAATAAAATAAATAAATAAATACAAGACTGTTTGAAGTATAATCACCATTTGGCTCATATAAATATCATAATTTTACACGACGTTACAAATCTGTGCGGCGAAGATTGAAATAAACGTCGACGAGATACGTAAACTTAAACATTCGTAAATTAAACGTAAACGACCGTCACGTACATCTTCATATGATTAATTGTAGTCGAAGAACGTCCACTCGAATAATTGAGACACTTGCAGATTGTTCGAGACGCAATTAATGACAGTTAGTTTAAGATTATTAAAGCATTTTTCAGAAGCGACAGTCCTTAAACAAGCCCATATACGTATGTAAGGCAAAAACCTTGAGGCTTGTTTTGAATATAAATAATCTAATTATTTCACTTTTAAATATAAATTTCGTTTCTTGAACGAAACCAAAGTTTAAGAAATGAGTGTGACATCATTAGCATGGAGTTTAAATAAACTCGGAGAAAAAGAAGAAGAAAAGCGGATGCGTTTATTATTAGAAATTAAACGAGACCTCGAGAAAATGAAAGGAAAAGAAGCAGCAGTTAGTAGCGACGACCTTCCTTAAATTTTAATTATAGACCCACTTCCTTTATTTTCACTACATCTTCCTTCATTACGGGTCGGAATTAATGAGACTTGAATTTAAAAAAAATTATTTGATTTTAATTTTATTCTATTCGAATGGATTTATTTCTTCGACATAAATTAAATAGTTGCATATTTAACAAAACTTTCTCGAAGTAGGAAAGATTTAATTCCTTGTAGTTCTCACAATTTTAAACGATTAAATTGATCTAAAACCAGATTTGTGGTTATTTATAGTTTTAATGCTTTCATATTTGGAAGTCTAAGAGTAACATCAGCAAGAAACGAGGAAGCATCATTTTTCACCATCCAGTTATAAAACTTTTTCCTTTCTCCTCCGCCATTTATCCTTCGATTTTTTTAAGTGCCGTACTTGCTCTAAAGAAAAATATCATTACTCAAAACGTCGTTAGTGTCATTAAGGAGTCTATATAAAAAGCTCAAGATACAGATATGATTACATTGTTTAGACGTAACGAGCGTACTGTTGAAGCTAAGAGAATTAGAAAGAAAAGAAGGAGAAAAGGACAATTTAATAAAACTGTAACGACTATAATAAACAATATTAAATTGATAATTAAAAAGTTTTTCCGATGAGAAAAATGGTCGATTGAGAATGAGGAAATTGCTATACGGACAGGCCGAAGAAGTCGGGAAAAAATGCAGAAGAAACGAAGACGTGGAGAACGTATAAGAAGTTGGGACAATAAACGATAATGGTAAGTTTGGCTGCCGGCCAATGAAGCCCCATGTATAATTCAATATATCTGCGAGATCGAAAAACAATTCACCATATCAGGAATAACACACAAATCCTGCGTTTCTTTCTCCTCTTTTTTTTTGTTTTCTTTTTCGCTTTTTGCCGTTGGTGGCCTTATTTTGCAGAGTGAGCGATAAAAAATGGCGAGGGATAAGGATATGAATTTCATAAAATTTTTGATCCTCATACGTATTCGGATCATTTAATTTAAAAGTTTCTCTTGTGCATTTCCTTTTTCACAATTTATTCCGCCCGGTTTTGTTCACTTCTTGGATGATAATCCTCGTTAAATTACTCGCTAACCGTTAACAGATCGACGTGTTACCAAAAATAGAAACATTTTTAAATTTTAAATTTGCAAATCGATACTCGCTTCCCTTTCTTTATTTTCCTTTCTTTTTCTTTGAAAAGGAAATGGACTTTTCAATAAAATATACCGGAAAGAATGGAACCAAAGGAACTTACTTCTTTTTCTCTCTCGAACCTAAAGAATGTACGTGACTGAAATAATTCGAAAATATCCCTCGATTTACTTTTTATTTTTCCAACAATAGGACTACAGTAATAAACGATCGGTATCATCATTATTGCTATTTATCGATTAAGTACTATTTTGTTCGTTCCAAATAAAATTACCATTTTCGAACCGTACGCATTTTCAGGTGTTATTAATTATTCCATTAAACGGTATCGGAAATTATTAATTGGATTTCATCCGTTAGAAATTATGTGAATGGCAGCGGTATTGGAAACACTGTGTTTCGCCCAGATAAATGAATGCCAACCGAAATTAATTTGGAAATTTCAACAATCGATACCTATATACGAATCTAATTTATTTAGTTACTTCGCGAACAGAAAAACTCGAAAAATTCGCACTCGAAACGTTTGTTCGTTTATTGTTCGTGTGCCAATTACTACGTTAATCCATTTTGAGAAATCGTCACAATAACAATACGTGAATAGAACGACTTCTTAGTGATTGGGAACAGAGGCCGTTTATTTGTTTTCTATTATTTAATTGATTGCAATTTTCCACTAGAAATTCGTACCTCGTTAACAAACACACACACGATTGCATCGTTATTAATAAACCTGAAACTTGTTTCAAATTAATTGTACTCAAGTACAACATTATCTTCAAGTAAGTTAGTTAGTTATTAAGCATATATCCTGATAAATTAGCAAGTCGCGTTAATCCAGACGAATGCTGCATAATTTAAAATTATATTAAAAAAATGTTGCTGCTTGCACAGAGAATTTCCAAAATTGCTATGCGTTTCTTATTCTCTTGCCATTTAAAATAAATGGTTTTGCTTGTTACATTTCGATGATATTTTCGAGCAGGTGTTCAAACTACGAAGAAGAGAACCACACATACACACGTTTCGTAATTAAATTAACATAATTTATACTGCAACACACTTGTCAAAATTCGTTCTTTTCTTTCTTTAACTTAACACCATTAAACATGTGATAGAAGCAAATAGAAAGAATCCTAGGATAACATTAAATTTATATTAATTCAACTATTTGGGTCTTGTATACAACGATTTATTTTTAGGCCATCCGCAAAGACGCTTTCCATTCAAATCGACGTGAAATACGTTCTAAACGAGTTTCTTTTAATGAAATAAAATTAAGTTTAAAACCCACTGAGGCGAAATTTTAAAGTAAGGGCGAAGATGGAAGTCATTTCTTCCTCACTTCGTCTCCCTTAAAGACAATAGCTTAATTGTTATATAATTTTGTGCTTTTTGAGAAAAAATTATTCATTTTCGCTCCCCGTTTCGTTTACTTGGTCCATGGTAAAGCATCTATCCAGTTAGTTTAGGAAAAAGTTTTCCTAAATTTGAGACTTTTAATCCGATTCTGGAACAATTGTGCCGAACGAGATGCAAATCTGCTGCTAAACAATTAAATTATTTATATGGGAAATGAGGACCATCGACGAAGTGAAAACTCGAAATGGACGCTACGATATTTACGCGTTTTGTTTAGTTATTAGATAAATTGTGTTTATTTCGCAAATTAAATCACTTATTTTGGATGATTTGATTAATTAATTGACTCTGCCTGTTTCTTTATTATTCGAAATAACGTTGATTGTAAAATATTGCATTTTATTATTAATCTGAACTTCATTTATTACTAATTAACTACGATGTAATGAAAGTGCTCTGCTGAAAAACCTTAGCGTCGAAAATGTTTCTTGTCGGTAAAGATCAAGTGAAGAAGGTAAGAAAGTTTTAACGATAATCTTGATGATGAACGATTTCAAATAGGATTTGCTGCGGTAAAAGGGATCCGTTCGTTTGCGACTAATAAATACACTTTTTCCATGTCGAAACGTATCTGCATACGCATTCAATTGCATTTTTACATAACGTTAATTAATTATAATATTATTAATACAAAGTATTTCGGGCACAGCAGGAATCCGTGTCTCGGAGCGGAAACTTTACGATAACATTTGAGAATCTCGTAACTTTGTAGGAAACTGTCGGCGATTCCTTTCCGTATCGAACGGCGATATCTTTTTACCACGTTGATAATGATCGTGGCGCCATTGAATCCGTATATGAGGCGGAAGGAAATCAAATCGAAAATCTCCCTTCGTCCTCCCATCACGAATCGCCTTCAATTACACAACATTTCGCGTCCGTGCAACATTAATTTATATTTATTTCTCGTTCGATGCCATTCGCCGCTCTTTCGCCCGAAAATAAATTCTCGTCGTATCGAATAAATTCCGCCGCGACGCTGGACCCGGCGGCAGCACAAGGTTGAGCGCGCGCTACCAGACGTCGGGTACCGAACCCCAGCAGGACTTAGTCTCGTTACGACCGCACGCGATATTTGCACACACACAGAGGACCCGCTTTATACCGAGCCGACCGCCCGACACAGACCCACACTTCGTCCCATCTCGTTCCCGCGCGCCGTCATTACACCGACTTCCCTTCATCTCGTCAACATTAACCTCCTTTTTCACAAATCCGGCAAAGTTCCCCGCAATCGGTACCCTTTTCACAACACACAAAACGTTCGCGCTCTTTCGCTCGCCCACGCCGCTCCCTCGCTTTTCCAATATCCCTCGCACTGTGTCTCCCGATAATTCTTTCACTCCTTCACGCGGACTCTCTCGAAAAGTTGGTACGTAACGGACACGCACACACACGCACGAACACGTATTAAAAGGAGAAACGCATCTCTACACGTGGGAAATAACAGACATTTTTCTGTCACGAGGGGACGCACTTTAAGTAGACGTTTACCGGTTACGATGACGCCGACACCTGCGACGCCTACGATGACGGTGCGGCGCGTATTATCGAGGAGAGACGTCGACGAAGAAGAGGAGGAGGACGGCGAAAAAGAGTTGTTAATTGGCGCAGTTGCAACGGCCGTTTGAACTTAACGCAAAAGGGAGGCGTGTGCGTGTGCGTGTGTGTGTGTGCGTTTTCCGAGTATGAAAAATTCGTGAAGAATGTTGATGTTGTTGTTGATGTTTCGGTAAAAAAGGAAAGAGTGGTGATTTTGTTTTTCGGTTTTTCAAATGGACCGAAAGTGCCGTTTACGTTAACTAAATTCAGATTGAGAGTTTGTTTATTATTCGATTGTGTTACAACGTTCAGTGATTTACCTGTCGATCAAGAGGTAGAGAGAGAGCTTAATAATAATACGGGGACGTAAAAGTGAAAAAGGGCTTTTGCTTTGGTACTATTATTCAATCACTATTACTGACATTCGTATTGTTTCGCTTTTGTAGATTTATTGCGAGGATTCCTGTTAATTATGCACTGAATTAAATCTTTTTTTTTATATAACGTTTAGAGGCTTCACTATCTTACAAATATTTCTTTTGTAACATTATGCCGAACGACATGAAAACGGAAGAGAGCGTTTTAAACAATTTCTGGTTAAGTAATACCCGTATAAATAATCAATATCAGTTTTGTGTTTGTTGTTATATATTTTTAGAAATCTCGTTCTACTTTAGGCAGACGGTTTGCGAAAAAGAAAACTAGCCGATGGAAAATTATGTTTTCCTCTCTCTCTCTCTCTCTCTTTCTCTCTTAATCCATCTCTCTAATAGTAATTGCAGATTATTCATTTCGTAATAAAATTTACATAATTTCACGTAATATCTATGATCAATTTTCCAACCGAAGCCTTTTCGTACTAGAATGATCGATATCTGTTTCGTATAAGTTTTATTGCTGAAAATTGTTGTTTCTTCTTTAACGGTCCATCCACGTCGTTATCATCGTGTATGGATATAAAAGCAAAGGAAAACGACTTCTTCTGGGTTCAGCTTTCATAAATAAAAGTCACATTTAACTATTACCAAACTAATAGTAGTCGGATTGCGATTAGTTATGATTAATATGTGCCTCCTACCCGAAAACAACGAACAAACAAATTGGCAAAAAATATAGGACAGTGAAACACGAGAAAAAAGGCGAAGAAGAATCGCCTTCGAATTTATCATTTTGTCAAATAAATTAAGCAAGAGCGCCATTAACTTTTAGTATTCGTAAGTTTTCTTCTACGAGGCACGTTCATAATAAAATGCCATCGGCAGGCGATGTGACAAAAATTGGCCAATGCTTGTTTTATGCGAATGTGTTACAAAACAACATTTCACCAAGGGGAAAATTAATATTAACGATATCATTATAATGAAAAAGGAGAAAGAAGCAAGTAGATGACACGCCAATAATTTATGGTAAACCATAAAACGTGTTAAAAGTGATTTACTTTTAGTGAAAGAACTTCAGACAACGCAACAATACAACAACGTAATAATAATGATGCAAGCATGAGAGAGAGAGAGAGAAAGAGAAAGAGAGAGAGAACTGAAATCTCTGAGTATTTATGTGTGAAATAATGAACGAGTGAGATGGATAGAGGGAGAGCATGAACCTTTTATTTTTTAAACGTTACTTTACTACTTCTTTTACCGCATACATTGTATTATTATATGTCTATGATAGTTTGTTACAAATTATTGCGCTATTATTGGACAACAACAAATTGCGAAAATCTTTTACGTTTATTTTACGAATCGGCTTACTCATGGTTTCGTAAGATTTTCGAAAAGGAGATCACGTAATATTTAGCGACTTCCCATCAAAGAACGTGCAGGCAAGGTTTCGAAATCTGAAAAGGTTCTTTAATTTATCCTTTTCTCTCTTCTTTCGCGCATTTTTATGTATTTATTACAATTTCGGCGATGCTTTTTCAGGCTAAACAATAGAATAACGTATTGCTTCCTTTCGTAAAAATACCACGAAAATGCCATCGTTAGACGTATAATAATAAACGTGTACCGGATTTCATGTAATAATAAGACTTCGTTGTTAATTTTCATGGCATTACGAATTCATAAAGTGGTCCTTGACGTTACACATTTGCCTGCGCTTCTTGCTGTTCATATTGTTGATTTCGTCGAAGCGCCGTTATGCAAAATTGTAATTTCCAAATGCACACACGTTGCAAATGAATAAACCGAAATTGAAATTTATTTAAATACAATGCTGAAACCGTTTGTACACTTTTGCAACCGCCGCGTTGCGTTCTTTTTTGCAATAGTTAATTTATTAGTTTCTGTTTGTGAATATTTTAAAATCCATAAAATCCCTATTTTATCTTTTACACGTAGCAAATTGGAAAATGCTAGCTTTTTGTAAAAGCGTTTAATCCTCAATTTAATTAATATTACGCGTTAGGGAAATAAGTGATTAAACTAGAAACAGATTCGAACTCTATCGCAAAAAAAATCACCTTCTAACAATAGAAAATAAAAAGGAATCGCCTTTATTAAAAATTGGCAGAATCGGATTTGCCCACCTACAACGCGCACTTTATTCGAAGAGGATTCCGACTGGATACATTTGATTTTTTTTATCGTTTTACCAAAAACTTTCCAATTTATTCTTTACATCGCAATATACCCGAACGCGAAGCGACAAAAAAAAGGCACCACCTCATTCTTTTTCCACTTAAACTCCTTTATTAATGCAACGAACTTAAACACCGACACCTACGCGCTCTACTCGATTAAGCAATCGCCGAACATTCGTTAGTTTCTTTTCATCGTATCGCGACACGAATCCAACAGGATGCGAAAGATAAAAATCTTCAATTTGATCGCGTTCAAAAGGAAGATCAAATAAAATTGACTAACACAATGTTTCTCCTCTGTCTCTCTGTGTGTGTGTGTGCGTGTGAGCGATGATGATGATGGCTGTGATAAAATATTTAATGTAAATACGAGCTGACATTAACAGATAATATCGATTGGTTCCTTGATTTATTGTATCCCGTAAATGCAATTAGCTTTAACATTACAACACATACGTACACGTGCATGGGGATGGTTTGTCTATTCGTGTGCGTGTGTGCTTCCGATTGTGACACGTATCCACCTACCGAAACAACCCTCTTATGTGATTAGTTAAACTGGTGGTTCTGCATATTATCATCCATATACTTATTACCACATTGATTCCGAAGCCAGTTAACGGTCTTATTGATGCCTAAACGGTGCCAATATCGTCGGCATCTATTTATTTTTAACTAGGTCCAATACAATTCGATTTGTCCTAATTTAATGATCTAATAACGTATTAAATAATTGATTAATAAGGTACAAATGCCACTATAATGAAGGTCCTTGATTCGAAAGAATGTAATAATAGATAGTAGTAATGGAAATCGTTAATCTCTTCACATCCGGCACCTTTGGGTTGTGAGAAGTTGCCATCATTAAAGTAAAAATGTTAAATTACAACTTTCGTCGCTGTAAAAAGTCTATAATGTAATAATAAAAGTTGCTTTTCTATCCAGTTAAGCGTACGTTTGTATAATACGACTAAAGTATAATTGATGATTATGGAAATTAAATTTTTTTTCGCGTTCATCAGAACCTAACTTTACAAAACACTTTCTTGTTGTGGAGCGTACTAATATAATATAAATACTAAACGCCTTAATTAATAATAGCAAAAATAGCCCCACCGCCCCTGCTGTCAAAAGGAATTTGTTTCAGCTCATTTTCCGATTGTTCCGTCTAAATTAGATTTGCGTTGATAAGTTAAGAATAAAGAATTATCGGATGAAAGCCGTTGAGATTAATTTCGCTTCGGCCGCATCCGATTCCACGCCGAATTGCTGATTATGAATTTAGTGTTTGGCTTTAACTAAATCGCAACTTAAGAGAGTGAAGTGGAAACGAGATTTCTATTTATAAAAAGCCCGAATAAGGAAATTCCGTCTTCTCGTCTGTTTAAATAAACGGCTTTTCTTGTTTATTTTTTTCTCTTGGAGGAGCCTCAAAGAAAATATTTTAATTCAGTGCTTGATCAACTGCGTGCCTTTCTTTATATTTTCGTGTTCATTTTAATTGCTCTCTCCAAATTTGCACCCTATTTTTAACATTGAACAGTGACGATGATGGTGCGTTTTAATGCGAACGGCTACTTCTTTTCATGATCGCTTGATCCATTGACGGATCATTGTAATTAGTGTATCATGTGAAACGATTGTTGATGGTGTCGATAAAATATCTGATGCAACATGCAGATGATACTAGTTGCTGGCGGGTAAGTTTCTTAGTTTTCTCCTGTTTAAAAGCGAAAAAAAATCAATTTATTTTTATTACTTTAACCGCCACACACGAACCACTTTTACAATGTATCATTCTTGAAAACTGCACGGTTATCAGCTTAAAGACTCGCCATTTGTTGCGAAATACTTATGAACGTAATTGAACGTGATGTAAGAAGTGCGAGATTTCCGAGATCTTATCGTTTCGTTTACAATGATGTACACTTTATATATTTTGATAGGTTATTTGTGTCGGAAGTTGATAATGCACTTCATTTGGACACATTGTAATTTAATTTGCTTCGTTTTGGCTCAACGTTCGCCGAAAACACCCAAACGAATGCTAAAAATTACGAGATGGCAACAGCTGCCAATGTTAATCTATAGTTAGTAGTTTTTAATGATGCTATGCAGAATGCAGGGAACTTCTTTTATTGAATTGTTCATGTTCTACTCGCAATTCGAACGAAGGGAAAAGAAATAATTTAAATCGTGTAGCAAATAAATAAATAATCAGAACAGCGCTATCCTATTCCTTATGACGATAATTAATCGCCATGAATTCATTATTTCCTTTTAATTTTTTATGATCATATCGTTATCTATTTTGTTTTCCTTGCTTTCTCCTCGTTTTTCCAATAACAATCACACGTGAAAGTTACCTTATTTTTCCTCGAACGAACACATTCAGTTTCTAAAACGGTGTCAAATTCGTTGTTAACACGAGACTTTTCATTCTTTGAATTCTGCAAGGGAAAGTTAAAGCGTGATTAGATTCACGTGAAGCGATAATTTTGTTAATTTTTCTTCTATTTTCTTCAACATTTCACTGCGTCTGCCCATTGATTAGAGTAATTACTTCCTTCAAAATTTGCCAACTAACTCGTGATTTATTGTTATCTAAACAGAATGCGGTAGTCTGCGTAATCGATATTTATTAATTTATTACAGTATCGTAATTGATGGCAGAAATTACAAATTTCCTGTTGCTTTAAATTTTCTCCTTTGAACGATCGCTCCATGTTTGAAGCTCGACCTTCTGCAGATGATATAATTTATTATTTAATGGATCACAGAAAGCTCTCATTTGGATTATTTCATTTTTGGAAAGATTTCACTTCTTAATGATAACAAAAAAGCCCATTTACATAACTTTACTCTAAACATAAATCGGGAATGAGCATCCATTTTTAATAAGGGCGAATATACAAATTTATACTTTGTGCTTTACATATTACATTGTTGTTCCCCCGTTTTTCCTTAGTGCCCTTTGTTCTGGAGAACTTTCTATAAAAGTGCTTGAATTTTTCTTTTTTTTTGCAAACAAAGCTCCATTGAGTACTACGAAATGTTTCACAATTTCGAATTCCGTCTGTTCAATCTCCGATAACTCCAGCTGCGTTTTATGCGACTAATGTAAGATGCGTTGTACTTTAAGCACGGGATCCATCCATCCAACGTTTTTTTTTTCTCGTCCTCCCTCGCATCCCGTTTAAATCCTCGTGATAAAACCGAACAGATTCTCGCTTGTATAGATTTGCAAAATGGCGAAGCGTTGAACACATCTGGCTGAATGGATAATGCGATCGACCTAATGTTTATTAAAATAGGGAGAAAGGTTATGACAAAGAATCCATGTCTATTAGCTACTTTCGTTTTGTGCTCGAAACTTTGCAAATAAGTGCTGTTTTATTATTGTTTCGATATGATATTTACAAGTTTTCTTTTTTGGCAGAAACTTGTGTCGCGTGTGATCTTTTGCAAGCGTAGCGATTTGATGGATGTTCCCAAGGGCATTTCCGGCCATATGTGGCTTATTCGGTCGTTTATATTGAAAGCATTTTATCACAACATTTATTTATTGCAGACGAGTTGCGATCCATTTTCGATTTAAACGATTAGGAAATTAATTAGATATTATTGTACTTTACTTTGTTTATAAAAGATTGCGAAATTTAATAATTATTCGGTTTCTATGAAGCGAATACAATTTGCAATTTCTGATAGGTTGAAGTGTCAGTACCAGTAAATGTATTGTCGCAAACTTTCGCAAAGGATTTATTGTATATTACATTCGTAACTTTTGCATTGTCCCATTTCATTAATTAATTAAATGAATTTGATTTATGTGTGCATTGCAAGTATAAGGAGATTAAGTTAAATTTGTAATTAAGAATGCTCGAGAACGTTCCCAAAAAAAATGTATCTTAAGCAACAATAAACTGAGGCAAAGAAGAAAGTCGCGACGTAGACGTTTTCTAATCTCTTACTGAACGTCATAGCAATTTAAACTATTCTACTGGAAATTGTCCGATGGCTTCTGAGAAATATTTTCACCACAAAATGCTATAACGTTCGCCATTTGTTGCTCTTGTTGAATTTGACAAATATTTGGTGTACATACATACGCGAATATCTATTTTGCGAACGTACATTTAGCGTGAATACACGATACGATGAACGTACATGCGAAATTTATTCATGGTTTCAATTAGAACGAAGGCAACTGGACCGGGAGAACGAAAACAAGAATCATCTATCACTTTCTGGACCATTTACGTCATAAATATTCGCATCTAAAAATCGCTCATTTTCGTATGCTAATTAGTTTCTTCTTTTTTGTTACAGGTAAGTGCAACAACACAGCGTAACGTTACGATAAATAATTTGTAAGGAATACGATTCATTATTTTGCTTAGGGTCCTGTAAGTAATTAAAAATTAATTATACGCGTAATTTTACTTGATTTTAATTTGAAATTCGTCTAAACTACGGAATTAGAACAGAAATCCTGGCACTCGAAAACGGCTTAATCCAGTTTATCATTAATTTATTATTTATTTTCGAATTAAAGCAACCGTCTCCGAAAATATGTTCGTGTCTTCGCAAGAAAAATCCTTCACGTTCACCCCAAACATTTTCTCGCCAGATTGCTTTCAATTCGCCGTCAGTTTCGTTCTCGTCCCTTCGCAAACGAAAATCTATAGCGAAACGGCGTGCAGCGAGAAATCTGCCCACTTTTTACAACCCGAAGCGAGCAACGTTCGTGCCTCTTGCGCAACGAATAGATTCCAATTTAGCTATTAATTAATATTATTTTACTGTAATTCAAACGAAGTGCAGGACGTTAATTAATTAATAACACTCGTCCATTAGTTATATTAACGAGCGAAATTAGTGATTATGAAATTTTAATTGCCATTTAAACGCTAACATATCGTTTTAGCTCAGAGCCATATTACACGTAAGCAATTTGAATTTCAATTTCGACGACCGCATTAGAATTACGTTACGGCATATTATATTTCTCTATTGTTCGAAATATTCTATTAGAACGATCTCCCAGACTCGTATAGTTGTTTCCCCATAAGCGAATTCTCGCGCGGCAATAATCAAAAGAATATTCTGCGGTTGACCCAAGTCGATAATTTTGCAGGATCTAATTAATGCCGTCACGGTGCGGCTCACAATGAACGTTCCTATCTAACACGAGTCAATTGAACCAACTGAATTGGCTCCAATTCAAGCGGTGTAAATAATTCGATCAAATTTGGTGGATGCGCCGGGTACGCGAGCGCCCAGCTTAATTGAAGAAGACGCACGTGAATCGTCGCATCCGCATTCTTAATCGATTAAACGCGATTATCACTTCGCAATTAGGTTTCGCTTAAAGGCGGGTTAACGCGCAAATCGGCTCGCACCGGATTCGGATTAAATAAGAACACGTAATTCGATCGGTGCGGCTGCTGCTATCACTGCTGCCGTCGTTTATTGTTGTCCTTTTCGAAAACGAAAGTTCCACATCTATTTTCGCTCACACCGCGTGTCCTTGTACCTTAATAGCAGTTCGCCATTGGATGGACGATTTGATTTCGCCCCTTTTTTGTTCTACCTCACGTGTACACACACGTATACGCTAGATATGCGAGTTCGTCTTTGTTTTTAATGTCACGAATGGACTGACGATTGGTGAACATTGTCGGCGTACGTTGACTCTAATATAATGTGGCGTATAAATATTAATTCAATCGATATATGACGGCGGGGAAATAAGTGCGCTCGACAACTACGAACTAGTACTGGTGGCCGTTTCGCGGCAGGATGTGTTAATGATTGGTCGTGAAGGTGAATGCAAGAAGGATGACGCATTTTAAAATGGGACAGACGGCAAAGTTGTCGTAATGCAGACGTTTTTGCGTGCCGACGAATCGAGCAATAAAACGCAATCTTGGAGTCCGTTGTCTACTTCTTCGCGAGTGACTTGGCCGAAAGCCAAACTGTCCGCTGAGCTTTCTAATAAAATTCCCTAAAAGCTGACACGCAGATCGGGGGGAAAAATAAGGGAACGGATATAGGATATTATATATACGTAAAAAACACGTTTCCGTCTCGTGTATGTGTGTGATGACCGTACTGCGTTGTTCGGCATCATCCGCTTCGTATCGGCGTAATACGTCAACCCTTTGGTTACCATCGCCGACACTACATTGTATCACGGTCACCACCAACGTCATGCACCGCGTTTCTTGTGAAACCATCCGCGAGCAATAATTTTATATGTAGTATTCAGTGTTTGGAACAAGAAAATAAAACCAAGAAACGATAACAGGATAATACCTACAAAACCGGATAAGGATTGAAGAGGAAAAGAGTTGTGTTCAAATGGTAGTGTCTTACAATCGAAACGATAATCGTGCAAACCAACTAGAACGATGTAACGTACGATCGAATTGAAAAGAATAGCGCGATTAAAGAGCAGGGTAAATTAGCACCAGGTCCCGTGGCGGACACGAAAACACTTTCGAATGGCAACAATGCACAAATCGCTTCATTTCACGTCTCCTCCTTACTTAATTCACCGTATTAACTCTAGATTTCTTGTCGTCCACGATGCACTTCCATCTCGTAATAATTTGCACAATACGTTACGTCGATGTCCACACGATTTATTTATCCAAACATGCATAAAGGGAACGCGAAACGATTATTATGATTAGTAATAATGACGATGGCAATTTGCCAAAAATTATGAATATTGCACTCAATCTGCGACGATAGTGCGATGAATTATATGGAGTAATTTGCACATTAATGCGGCTCATACATTTTTACCATATTATTTTTTTTATCGTTATTATTACCTTCCACGTATAACAAACAGTTAGAGCGTACGTCCTCTTTTTTCTCTCCATCAGCTACATTAAGCAGACAGGAAATATTGATTTTATTATAAAATGTAAATACACAATTTTTAATTAAATTAATCTATAATATTCGTCATCGTGCTTTTTCCCTCTCGATTATAGATGTAAATTAATTTTCCAAACTGCCCACGGTTGTTCTTGGTTTAACAATAATCAAAGGACTAAAGCGAAATTAAATTAAAATGAGACGACCTAAAAAATATCGATCCGCCATTCTTCAGTGTACAAAAATAATGATTATGGCAACTAATATAGATAATAAGAGAAAGTAAGCAGAATAATAACGAATAAGTTTATTTCATTTATCGATTTCGTTGTGACGGTTAAGAGAGAGAAACTAATATGCCGTACCGTACGTATATACAGGGCGTTAAGAAAATGTGTCGCAAACTTTAACGGGTCCACGATAAGCAGAAAAGTCTTAACGAACATGGGTTCGAAAATGAACGCTTTCGGAGATACGAAACATTTTGCAACTTTTATATAATGCACAATTACGTACAAACAATGCAAACTATGAACGAAAAAACAAAGAAAACGTCATTCAAATAAGATGTTCAAAATGCCCTTCTTCCACTTCGCAAGGACCTTCGAACTCTTTCGAGAATCATTGGCAACCGAGCATTGCCTTAAATTCGACGGCATCTTTCATCTATTGGTTATTTTAGTTCCTCAATCTCATTTATGAGTGTAGCATAAACTAAACTTTTCAAATATCGCCAAAAGAAAGAAGTGTAGAAGGTTTAGATTCCTACCCAACCTCCTTTAAAAAATCTGTAAATTTTCTCTTGAAAGACAAACTGAAGAAATCTGACGATTGGGATCAGTTTCAACGTAAAACTGTCACAAACAACCTAATATCGACTGCAAACTATGTCAAACCCTCTGTTAACCACGACACGAAAATGCAAGTTTTGTGAATGAAGAAGGAGAAAATCGAAGATATGCTGAAAAAAATCCTTCGTGTCTTCGAAACCGTCCATTTGCTAATTTTTCTGCTAATCGGACCCCATGCGGTTTGTGGCACTTCTTTTTTGACGCCCTGTATATGAAAGTATTTTAGGGTAATTATTTCATGAAATCGATTACTTATAACAAAATAAAAAGGAAAAAGACCGAAAAGGAAAATTAAATGGCGGAGGGGGGAACAGTGAAAAATGGTCGAGTTAGTTGATATTTATTGTATTTATATGTTGAAAAATAGAAACGGACTATGTTTATGAAATTAATCATTTCCAATCGATTTCGACACGTCATTTTTTAATTAACTGCGCTCAAGATCGCGGAATAACAGGGAACGCCGAAAGGGCGACAAAAAATGGACCATAATTAGATGATTGTCGTTAAATGGCCATGATTATTAACTTATTACATGATAATTGCACACCGCATTAACAGGTAGTTGCTGTTTGGATAAGGTCTAACATGTTAACAATACAGGTCAACTTAACCCTTTCGTTTATTAATGAAACGTAATTATTGTGTGAGATTAAAGAAGAACACATTTTGGCCGTTTTATTTGATCGCCGACCGAGTATGGAGATAAGTGGGGATTCTTTTAATCGAATCTCCTCGTTGGCAACGTCTGTCTACTAAAAGATATCTTTAGCACGAATTTATATTCATAAGCGCCATCTTATACTTTATGGAAATTTATCCAACAACAAGGAAAGGAAAACAACATGCAAATGGCGTAAATAATAAAAATAAGGAAAACTGTGCCGTGTTCGTCGGTTTGGAAAATTATTCTTCGCGTTAATAAAATGCCTGTTCTAATTAAAGACAAGATCAAATGCATCCTCATTTGCATACGTATGGAACAAGAGCAACTGAAAGTTTCTCATCAACATGGACCCAAATAGCGATACTCTTCCTGAATCGTCGTTGCAGTAGCAAATAATTTAATTAATCGAACAAACTGTAGGCGGACCTCGTTCTCTAATAAATCAATTATATACCAATAATAGTTGAACTAATTTTTTATTCCATTAAAACCGAACGAAACCGACCAAAAAAAAACTGGATGATTCCGATAATTTGGTTCTGAAAACGCATTTAATTCCATTGATTCGAAAAGGAGAAATGAACACTCCAATAATATTTTCTTTTAAAGAAAGTGTAATTGAAAACGAAACGCATTTGTTCTTGAATAGAAAAGAAATCCTTGCTAGTTCCTTATAGCAAAATGATTTATTACACCAGCCATGATTTATAAGGGGCATAAATTAAACATTTAACAACAGGTGATCTTAATGAGGAAGTCCACAAGAAATAATTATAGGAGAGGAAACGTGCCAGCATTAATCATAATTTCACGTTTGATAATCATCGGATTACTTAAGTAGCTTTAACGCTTTTAAAAGAATATGAACGACCCATTTCGATTTACGTTTCGGCCTTATCTTTTCTCTCCTTTCCGCGATACACATCGAACTACGTTGGCCTTTAAGCATTTTGGAAACCTTTCCGTTATTACGAACGGGCACACGAGCATGTGTTACGAATTATACCTAAAATTAAACGAGTAAATGTGTGGTTCCCAAAAAGGCATGAAACGCTGAACGTTACTCCTTAAGGATGTAATGGGTTACCCATATAAACACCATTTTATATTACGGTCTCCTCTATGTGTAACGAAAATTATTTAGGATCCAATTTTAGCCTCTACCATTACAACAAACCTAAATATATCCAACTACTTTCCACCACTAATAAATTATTTAATATACGTATACAAATGAATTTGATAATATCGATTATTGAGATTGTGGGATGCGATAGAAATTGGATTTATAAATATAAATACTCCAGGCCTAGTTCTATTCTACATTTTTCGTTTGGCCTTTTCCTCGTACATTTACTCTCTTCTTCCGGTCCGTCATATTTTAAATTTCAAAAGCGTCGGAATGGAAAAATTATGCCGCATTTCTTTCCTTAAATAATTCTATCCACATTTAAATCAAAAGTGTACAAAAAAGAAATAATAACAGTGACAATAAGTGGTTGTTGTTAAGAGCAAGTCAACGTTATAATGGAGCACTTGTGTGATGACCCATTTATCATATTTTCATTTAAAAATAGCCCATTCACGGCTCCCATTTCCTCTTAAGAATTAGTTTTGCTTGTTGAATTGTTTAAAAATTATGACGTACGTGTTAAGCGAATATAAATCGCATGAGGATGACCGTGAAAGCTATCGCACTATCGAACTTATAATTGTAAGCTCTAAAATCAACTCCATTCCTATCAAGCAAAAATTAATTAATTAAAAACTCCACTTAACAAAGCCTGGAATTTATTCGGTGATTGATATTTGTAAGGTCTTTTGAATCTAGCAGAAATTGTTGTCATCCTTCAAAAAAAAAACTTCATTGCTTTTATAATAATTTCGCAGCATCATGGAAAATTTCGCAGTAATAAAACTTTTATTTCGTATAACATGTGCATATGGCCGGAGACTGAAGTCGTGACTATCTCCAGTTTTGCTTAGGTCTGTGTTTATTTCGTGCTATTGTCACACGTAAATATCACTTAACGTTTAAAATTCTCCGTTTATTATCGCAATAATTTTATAAACCAAAGCAGAACTAGATAGAATGCAATGTTAATAAGAATCCGCTGAATATGCTGAATGCATTCCTGCGCGTGAATTAATTTGGTAATGATTTTGAATCACCACATCAAAAGAGAGGATTGACGACGACAATTGATATGGGCGAGGAAACGAGGATTGTTAAAAAATTTATTGCCGTAAACTTACTTTTCAAATCACATACCGTGCGATACGTAAATTGCAACTAATGGAATGCCGGTTAAATAATAAAAAATAGCAGTAATATCGTTAGAGGCTTTATGGATACGACTTCTTGCACGTTACACTTTCATTTTTATTGCCATTTTCCTCCCAATGTTATCAAGATTGATTTTTCTTATTTAAGTATTGAATCAGGAACAAAACGACTTATCTTTTTATGACACCGTCGTTAAAGTAAGTTAATGGTAATCATCTTTTAATGAAATCATTATCGATTAATCACGTGACAACCATATTATACCAAGAATTTTAATAACGTAATTTTCTTTTTCGGAAATACTCCTCCACTAATTAATTTATTATAACGTTATTAGTATTGATTTGTTATTTATAAATAGACCTTAACAATTATTTTAAGCATTCGAGATATCAGACATTGAGAGCAAACAGACGGTAGATGATTTCTATCGCGATTCTTTTTAAAGAGCAATAATGGTGGAGGCGCCGGTTGTTATCGACTTCTCTATACGTTCGGTATTTATTTCTCCATACGATCCGTAATCGTATTACTACCGAACATGGAGGTCGTAGAATATCGTAATTAAAATACAAAACTAAAGGCTAGATTTACATTAATTACGAAATTTGTTTTTAATTAACATTTTCCCCGGTTTAATGGTTTAATTAAAATCTGTTAATTCGAATGCTCCCGTGCAAGAGATATTGTATTAAATTTAATTTAACATCATATGGAACCGCTTAATGGACGATTGTTCCTCGCTACCAAGTCTCTCGTCCTCGCTTTTTTTGCAACTGCAAGCACAGCACTTATTTATTTTGCAACTGTATCGATTCTGGCTCCAGCCAGCGATTCTTCATCGCCGAACGGTTCGCAGGAGATTAATGACGTGCCGGATTTTCTTAGCGAAGTCAACCAACCGAACCGTACAATATAGTTCGAATAATATTTCGATTATTGTCAGTAGGGAAAGTTGCGATTAACCTATGCCCGATTATTATCAGCTAGATAGTGGATGCGAGATTCCCGCTTATCGGAGAGTTTGATAATCGAATCATCGCACACTACGCTGACTCAATTATTTATTCGCGAAACTTTCGTGCGAAAGCGCTCGGGCACAATGAAAGGGCAAAACGTCCTACGCTGCGCGATTAATTGGGAGACGTTACCACCATGCGAAAACCATGAAACAATTATTAACGGCATGAAGAAAAGTTCGTTCGAAAATTCGACGCGAAAACGGAATTTAAAGAGTGCCATTGTATCGCGTTCGTTTAAAGGTCGTCATGCGAAATTTCAATAATTATTATTTCGACGTAATTACGCCGGTTAATTATACTCGGAATCTAGGACAATTTAAACTTTGCCCATTCGACGAGGCGTTCTATAAATAATCCCGCCATAAATGGGATTAGTTCGGATTTGTGCGACGTGACGACGATGATTACGAAACGAAAAGGCATCCGATTCAACACTTTTTTTTTACCCTACGCTCGCGTTATATTTATATTGGGGCTACGCCGCTATTATGCCGACGACGATATCGTCGGGGAAAGGTGTGTAACGCAGAAATACACGTTTTATTAAAAGGCGCGTTGAAGTTGTACCTATTTGTGAACGGGTAGATCGATGGTAATCGAAATGGCCCGCAGTCGTTAACGATTAATCCATTTTAGTAAACTTCCTTTTCGATAATGTGATGGGCACGAAAGTGGCCCGCAAGGTTATAATCAGTCATCGGTTAGATTCCGTGGTACCGTGGTCGGTCCTTTCCATTTGGTCAATGCGAGCCAACCGACCGACCAGGAGGGACTCGTTTAATCGCCACTCGGTCACTCACGCTTAACACATTGCCGGCGGCAATTTACTTTATTTGTTAATATTGCACTCTCAATCAAATAGCAACACACGTTAGCTTCTGGTCACCGATATTAAACGATTTCCTTTGATCAGATCCACGCAACTGTCGCCGCTTAAATCGTCGAATGTTCGATAAAACAGTGTGAACAATGTGGCAATTATTTGCGAGTGACGGATCAAATGCGAAGCGACGCAAATCGTGATGGTGCAGTGCTAATTAAACTGGGCTAATTGTTGTTCGTCGAACGCAGCGAACGCTGGTGCCGATCGGTTCGTTATTAATGCGGAAGACCGAGTGATGTGAGTGTGAGGAGATAATCGCGACCATCAATGTTTGGGGATATGTGTTTAGGATACTTTCGTAACAGTCCTTCTAATGGCGGCCGTCGCCGGTCTGTATGGACTCGGAGATGAAGCGCGTTTGCCCAGGTTTGTGTGCTCATTTAGAAAGGCGAAAATGATATGTGAAGGGTTAAATGGGCGAGTGTCTCGTCGATGGGAGGAAATAAATGGCAGATAATGGCGAACGTTCTTTGACGCCATTTATGATTTGGGTCTCTTTTCTAAATGAAACAATCCTTTTCTTTTCTCCCGTTTCTATTAGACGAAACCCATTAGATATTCCTTAATCAAGCGGAAGCGCTAATTACATAATAACTGCAATTTCTGTTTGCTTAATGGAAACGTTCTCCTCGAAAGAGTGGAAAACGGATAATAATTGCCGCCGAGTGCGAACGCAACCAATATGAGGAAACTACGTCGACTCCAACCACCATTTTTTTTTAAGAAAGGATAAACAACAAAACCAAAAAGGAATCCTTCTTGCTCCAGAATCCGTTTCGCCAAACGTTGCGTACGAGAAGGAGAGAAAAATGGTGGAAAAATGTTTCTTCTCCGGTGGAAATGAGCGAAATTAAACGATCTCTCCCAGTTATTCGCTTCGTGATCTTCCTTTCGCCTCTCTTCATCTCCCGATAACCGCCGCAACTAACAATAACATTAAGCCACTCATTTACGCACGTAGTCCTGATAAATAATTCAAAGGGAGTGACCTGCATCGATCCTCCGGCTGATGGCGCTCCGCATCATCATCATCACCATCATCTTATTCCTCCTCTCCTTGTTCGTCCTTCTCCGTTTCCCTTCCTCGACGATTCTACGATAGCTACTACGGCCGTTTTAACTACTCTATTGGCGAAAGCACGTGCAGAAATTGCGGCGCAGAAACCACGTGTTTCGTGTACAATAAAAGCACACGCTCCTCCATATCTGCCTCTCTCTCTCTCTCTCGCTCTCCTCCGCTCCTGTACACGTGTATGTGTGTGGAAACCATTCGCCTGCGTACCATCGTCAACACAAATTTTCCATACGGAAAAACTCCGGTTCGTTCGTTCGCTGGCTCGCTTACAAACGGCATGCGCATCCTATTTTATTGACACTTTTAACTTACGCACAACGATTTTAATCTATACCGTTACCGTATTATAAATACAATTCTCCAAAAGGGCATGATACGTCTTGTACGATAGGGACGAAGTTGGTCGCTTACTGTTACATGTTAAAGCGAACTAAAAAGCCCGAGTGGGATTGCATTCGTTTCGAGCTTTATTTCTCGATATTTTCATCTGCAAACGTCGACGATTCGTGCAAGAAGGCAATTAACCGCGGTCTACGGGCCATCTTTTGTTTGTAAACAATTTTGCAATTAAAATTCGCAAATTGCGTTTTTGGGGGCCTAATCGTGTTCCATCTTTGATGTAAAACAAACTTTTCCTTCTTGAAGCGAACTGCCGATTGCACACATTCTCCTCCCACGTCACATTCTAAACATTCGCCGTCGTGCGACGCATAAGAATCGGTCAATGGAGGTCCTAATAATGTTCAGCCGGGCGCCTCCACCAAAAGACGAAGACGAGAGCGAACCGTTTTGAATGTGACGAGGGACGAAATTCAAATCGATCCCCGATCGCAATCTACGTTTTATTAACATATTACGATAACCGCATCTTTGCTCCTCGCAATTCTTTGCTCGTTCCTTCGCGTGGAATAGACGAGGGTGTAAGTGTACGGTACAGCGAGAGAGTTCTTTGCGGTTGTCAGCCTGCGATCAGCTGTAGCAGTGCGGGGTTTACTATTGATCGTCTCTTGCAACGGGTTCGTTCTCTCCTCTCCTGATCAATGATCACTCGTACGTACTCTCTCTCTCTCTCTCTTGCTCTCCGTCTCTCTCTCTCTCTTTCTCTCTCGCTGTTTCTCTCGCTCGCTCGCGACGACGACGACGACAACGACGCCCCCTCCTCTCCATGAAAATCGTGAAACACGTTCCAAGTTACCAACTGGTAACATCCGAAAAGTACTAGAACCGAACCGAAAGCGCACACCGAGAAATAAATAAAATATGAAAGAGAAATGGACCGGCCGCATGAGAATCGTTGCGAGATGAAGGCACGCGAGCCGTTTCGGCGATTCCGGCGGCCCGACTGGCACGGCTCGGGAATTCGGGGTTCGATTCGTTTAGATGGGAAATCGGTCGAGAGGGGAATTTTTTTCGACTAGAAAAAAAGGTTATAAATCCAACGCGACGTTCACCGAACAAAGTTACTGTTGCCGCGCTTATGGCACCGCGAACATCTTTCGGATACGCGAGGCCGAAAGTGGTAGTCGCCGTTTCCGAATTGATCGCGTCACGTCGCGCGGCCTTATTATTACGAAATACGGGTCCCGTTTTCGCGTGCGTGCCGTGGACTCAGTCGATTATTTTTCACGCGTTTCGTCGCAAAATACTTGCCACGTTCATCTCGTGCGAATCGTCAACGTGCCAAAATTAGGTGAAAAATTAGATTAGTGTGACGGTGCAAAGTGAGCGCGCGAGGAGGAAAACGGAAAGTGGAGAGGAACGAGCGAAACGAACGAAACAGAAAAGAAGAGCGAAACAGAAAGAAAGAAGAAAAAAAAAAGGAGAAACATATCGTGTGTAACTAAATATTATTTTTGCGGTCCGGTAGTGTTTCGGCGGTAGTAGTAGTTAGTAGTAGAGAGTTAGTTTAGTCGGTCGACGCGTTTTTAGTTGGTAGTAATGTAGCGTCGAGCAGCGTCGATCGGTAACGACGCGAACCGACGCCGGCGTCTCCGGGCGCAGTCTGTGTGTGACCGCGGACCAGTGTCAGTGCAGCCCCTGTAGTCCAGCATGGGGCCCGAGGGGGGAGGTGCGGCTCCCCTCTCGTGATCCGCCAACATTTCCCGCTTCGAGTTGGTGGAGAAATGGGGGCTGACCCCTGTCCTCAAGCCGAGGCAGGATCCACGGCCCCCCGAAGGCGCCAGGTAGGGCCACTCCCGCTGTATCTCGCGGATGCTGCATCCCCCTATATTTACCACCACACACACACACACACACACACCGACACACACACACACACACTCTGACACATGCACGGGATCGCAGGGATCCGTAGGAAACTAACCCATTTTCGTTCGATTCGACGAACTAAAACCCTGCGAATTATTCGCGATTCTCGCGATGCTGCGACGAGGTTTTGCATCTGACGCGAAACATTTTGCAGTCGCGCCTGAAAACGAAAGCAATTGCAATGTCACGTACTGGATCACCGAAAAAACATCCCTTTGCCTCTCGTCTCGCGTTCCTCGGATGGAGAGCGGCCGGTGCGAATTGTTTTGCGAAAATTACTAGCATCTGCCTGCCATCGGCCACACACATACACACACAGTTATCCTTAAATGCCAATGTCAAGTGTGTACGATTTTCCGAAGACGTCCTCATGACCCAGTAAAAAAAACGTGTGTCGCGTTCTACCGAGTTGTTTTCAAGGCGACGACCGCGTTTTATTTTTACCTCTTCTCTCATCCATCTTTCTTTTTGGTCCACTGCGAGTTTCTCTCCTCGTCTCTCTCTCTCTCTCGCGCTTCTTCCTCCGCTCGCCCTATCTCTCTTCCGTCATCATTAACCTCTCTCTATTTCGTTAATGAGAAGGATTCGTAGCGGCGTTTATACCGGTTCAAGTGTTCCTTCCCCCATCTCTCTCGCGCGCTATTCCTGCGGAAGGACGCTGGCGATGGGCCAAAACTGCAGCGTTCTGTTGTACCGGCCAACCTGCAAAAGACCGTATTGCACCAACATTCGCACACGGTCCTTTTCGCGAGCGAAGGAAATCCGTTTCGATTGTTATTCGATTCGCGATCGATGCAACTCAATTAATTTCGTCTTCAATCTGTTGCTTTCTATCGAAAAGGAAGGATTTTCGGCAGGAAACACTTTCGGCAGGAAAAATTAACGTAGAGGCGATTGCAATCGGAGGGTGTCGTTTACCGAGCGAAATTATGTCGTTAAGTGAGGAAGAGCGAAGAGATGAAAGGAACGGGGAGGAAAAATCGACGAGCGTAGAGATAAATCAATGCGGCATTTAGTGGAGACGTTATTTCGATCGCCCCCATATCGTTCTTCCACTTTTTCGCTCCGCGTCCGCGGCCCCCGCCTTTTCCTTCCGTTTTAGCACAAAACTTTCCCTTTAGCAAAGAGCTCCGACAATGGTAGAGGATAAAGTCGCGATGTGAGCACAAAAAAAAAAGCGGACGAAGAAAGCGATTGGAAATAGCGGATTTTTCCTGCCACTATTGGAGCGATTATCATTATAGATTTTGTAGAAAATTCACCTGAAGCGATTCTCTTCTCCCTTCTTCCACGTTTTCTTATTTTCCAAGCGAATAAAACGGCGTGTATACGTGTGTATGTGTGTGTGTGTGTATAGATATACATTTTGGCAAACCGTTCAATACACATCCCCTATTCCTCGGTCGACGAGCCGACAGCAGCGCGCCATCCATAACGCCACCGGATCCATCCATTTCGCCTCGCGACTGGATACCGGACGTCGACTCGTAAAATTTTCTGCACGTTCGCTTCGTTTTTTTTTTGCTGCTTTCCTCCCGTAAAAAAACGGAACGCGACTGTCATTAATTCGCGAAATTGATGCGACAAATGACAATCATAATCGCAAACGTCCTGAAAAATGAAAACGGATAGAACAGGAAGGAGACGTGGAAAAGCATGATTAACGTAACGGGCGAGGGGAGTCGTTTCATCGCATTTCCTTTACCTTTTCATTTCGGATTGTTTATCGCGCCAATTTGCTTTATTATTCTCCGCGCTCGTCCTTATTATCGTCGAATAATCACGTAAAACTTGTTTCGCCGCATCGTGAAAGCGAGACGATCTCCGTTACGTATATATACGCTCACACGTGCTGACGAACGGCGGTGATAATAATATATAAATGCGGTTTGGAAATAATCCGCGAGCGTTACGTTACGGAGTCCACGTCACGAGCAGTCGAAAAATATCTATTAAAGCGTTAAATCGTTTATATTTAGCATTTTAAACTGTGTTTACAGCGCTACGAGCAACAACAACAATTCGCCACACCGCCATACGGAGCACAAACGGTGATCCGCGATCTCTCGCTCCCCCTCGGCGTTTAGGCGTATCGCGATTTTATTAATATTTCAGAACGATCGCGCATTTTTTTTGCTTATTACATACACTTCGTACTTGAAGGCCTTGATTCGGAATCGCGTCGTAACGAATTGAGATTTTCTGCAAGGGAAACGTTCGAATGGAATAACGCAATTTTAAAATCCTACCTCGCCTCCTCCTCCTCCTTCTTCGTGGGTTCAATTTTAATCCGAGCAAAACGTTTCCTATTTCCTTTATAAATCGATATTGTTTCTCTTTCTGCATTTTATTAATATCGCGAGAAAAAAATCTACGCGAACGTGCAAGTAAATTAATTTCATGCCGCGCTATTGTATGCTACGCATGTAAATATGTGTTTGCACAAATCTCGTTTCGTTATTTTTAATCAAGGGAAAGAACGTACGACGACGACGGTTCGTGAAGCGGAGGCATAATACAAGTGCTGAAGCATTCGCACTAAACGGTTGCTCCTCTACATGTTTTTTTATAACAGCAGCAACAACAATATGTGCATTATCATGGATCTGTGTTTTGTGCAGAACAAGGTGAAATTTGCCGCGGATGGCGAAAGGAGGAAAAGATGGCGAAACCGTGTCTGAAAGCACGAACTTCAATTCCATTTTTAAATTAAACGTTTATTTTTTATGGTAAATTGCTCGCGCGGAATATTCTTCTATTACGTACTAAAACTTTAAAACAAGAGTTGAGAACGCCTCGACTCAAGTCTCGGTGCAAGTAGTAACAACTTACGCAAGTAGTCATTCGGAACCAATTAAAGCTTTTAACTTTTACGTTTAATGCCACACCTGGAAAAAAACTATCGTTATCGGAGGCACGTACTTACCATCCAAACTTATTAATCGTTGGATAATTATCAATCTTTAATCAAGGACTGGAGGTAGATTAATGAGTTAATAAATTACTTTTTGCGCAACTTTCTTCCAGTTTAAAGTTTTAACAAGTGTAACACAAAAAGTACGAAATTTCTGTCGCTTTCGTTTACAAACGTATATGAAAATAATTCAGTTTGGCACAATATTTGGTTCGTCAAAATTCCTATAATGAAATTTTCTCAATAGTAGTAACAACAACCGAATATCGTTGCTTTTATCAATTTAATCGAACCCTTTCAATTTCCGAAATAAATGTTATTGTTGTAGAAGGGCCCCGATAACAGTATCGTCAAACTTCCCTTTTCCCTACTGGAAATAAGCATCGACTGGAACCTATTGAACTGATTAAAAATGCGCAGCTTTTCAAACTTATCCTTCCCTGTTTCGATTTATTTATTGACTAAATTTGATACATACTCAAAGAATGAGTTGGAAATCGTTCAAGTTGTACTTCTCATCTTATTTCGCATGCTAAATCGATTTTTAAACGATTCCAATTGGTGCAATTAAACGAATTTAAATAAACAAATTATTGTTGCCAACAAAAGCCAATAAGTATCAGATAGAATGCGAGAGTCATTGGCACCCAAACACAAATTTAATTATTCTTATTAGTTTATCGATCGTTTACCGAATTCTCTAGTTGAGCGAATATTTATTTTTATTAGTGTAACGCGCCTCGCATAAGAGAATGGAAATAAATAATTAACTTACGACTTGGTGAAGATGTTAATTAATCCAATGCTAATTAATTGATCCGAGAGATTTACGAAGTGTTCGGCACAAAAGTCAAGGTTAATGTATTTTAATATTCGTTTAATGTATCTTTCAGTTTGGCTCACTTCTTGTTTTTTTTTCCTCGTATTAATTTTACACACATACACATTTTTCGGTACGTCATCAGAGAATTTTCCTGACGAAATGAATGCTCTATTTTTAAATAGCATTTATTTAAAATTAACACGTTGGAAATAAGAGAGAAATCAAAATACAAAATTATAATAATAATAATGTTTTTCTTGTTGTCGTTGCCAGCAGTAGGGCAATAACGATGTTTCTCTGTTAAAAATAATAATAAAAACTTTAAACGAAATATGAATTAATCTTTCACGAACGTTACCTTTTATTAATTAATCAAAATCCATTCATAACAATAACCATTATGCAAGGCAAATTACCAACAAAATTTTCACGATTCGATGATAATTGAAGCATCCATTTGTCTTCGAAATTTCCATTTATCTCTTATGCAATTTCAATTGTGCTTTCAGGTGGAAAATGTTACAATTCTGTATCGATTTCGCCACCTAAAAATCACTTTTCGTCTGTTTACGGTTGCTTAACTAGCAATCTTTTTATTATTATTTGTTTTTGGGTAAAACTCGATGCAGTAAAAAAAGACTGAATGGCAATTGCGTGCAATTTGATATATTTAGTATCATACGTAGTGCGATTATTATCGAAAGGTACCAATTAAGAAGTAGTACAACAACAATCATAATAATAATAAACGTACCTTTTAACTTCTCTAATTCGATATTTCCTTTCGAGTCACGATATCTGCATTATCGAAAGAACATTTCGTTTCATTCCTATTCGCAATTCTTCTTCGCCCATTTTCCGACATCAGCGTATTTATGCCGCATTAAAATTGCGTGCACGTGTGCGTATTTCAAAATTTTAAAGTTTCGCCGTTGTTTTTCTTTTATTGCGCTAATCGTTATATCCCGCGATTTAATTTATTGCTGAATTTGTTCGGAAGAAACGCCATTTCAGCTAAACGAAAGCGAAAGATCGGTGTAGCGAGATAATAGTAATGAAAAATTAAGATTTTTATCATCTTCTTGCGGTAATTGCTAAAGGTTACCTACATACATACGTAATTATCGATTCGTATCGTTACCACTTTCTTCTACTTCCTTCCTTTTTCTCGCCATTTCTTCCTCTTTCGCTCACACAAGCACAATCGGATTAATTTACACCGACAGGCTAGGAGAACAATACTTGCGATTATTTAGCAATAGGCAAATCCATTTTTTCCTTCCTTCGCCATTTCCTAGCGCAAGGAATAACGATAATTAAAATAAAAGGAAAATAATGGCGAAGCGTAATTAATAACGAAAATAGAAGTGAAAAGGTGGCAATTATACAAGAAAAGTTCGCAACTTTGTTTCTTCGTTTTGTACGAGTTTTTTCATATCCAACCGAATCCTATCGCCAAACCAAATCGGGTCAGAATGAACTTTTTTGTCGTTTGAAATGTGTTCCAGTGGGTGTTACTTAATGAGTCCTCTAACAAAGGCAACGAAAAGATTTCGAAAAGAAACTAAGAAATTTTAACTACACCCCTCCATCCATCAAAATTTACTTAACCATTTGCCAAGGAAATGAAACGTAATAAGCGCTCTTTTTTGGAATGTGTTGACGAAGATTTTTTTACTTTGAAATATGATAAATGATATTTTTTCCCGAACCGATGATGACGAAAACGGTTAACAATTTGCAAACGATCATTTCTATTCGTATTTCTCATTCGTTTAGTAACAGCTAGGGATAAACCAAAAAAAAATCTTTCGCTATTTACCGTGTCCCAATTTCTAGTCCTGCTTAAACAAAAAAAAGCGCTATTCTTTGTGCTAAAATCACGTGATTAAAAAGGAAGTTACAAACAAACTTTTCAATAACAGGAAGTCGTTTCTGCAGGATTTCTTTGAAGGTATAAAACAGGTTTGGCACATGACGTGACCAAAGAAAAACAGTTCAAGGTACGATAATTCTGTTAAATTTCCATTTAGCAATTACCAAATGGATTTGAAATGGCTCGCGAGATTTCCTGCAAAAGAAAACCAATCGCACTCGTAAAAAGGCGTCTCACATTAATTATCTTGCCATTTTCCATCAACACGCAGAAAAGATAATTGATCCAAACGCTTAATTAGTACAAATCCGGCGATAAGCGATTTCTCCTTTTAAATACAACCGGTAACAATTTATTATTATCACCATTAATATTGATGCTACTTCTATCTGCAACATTCGGTGAGATATAGAGTGACGTCATTCCGATTTCGCCCTCAACCCCTCTATGCAGTGAATGAGTTCTAGAGTGACGTCAAAGTAGGAAGAAGTAGGTCGATCTATGACAGGACACGGACCCCGAGGAACATTTATGCCAGAGAAACGAACGACCGAGAGAGAGAGAGACTCGACTTTTTTCCTTTTCATTATTCCATGACGTACATGGGCCCCCCTGTACGTTCGATAAGGGACGAAAGAAAAGTGGCGATGAGAGTGGAGGAGAGATCTTTTAAAGATACACACACGAAGGATTTTTTTAAGTGTTTACTCTTTGAAAATGCCCTTTTCCACCTTTTGAGAGGAAGGCAAGAGAGAAAGGAAAAAGATATATGCGGTGCTCGACGGCGTCCTTTTTGCCCCATTTACCTCATATCCTTTCTTTTAATATTCATGTTATAGAAAATAAAAATCGCCCTTCGTCAACATCCTCCACTTCTTCTACTTTGCGTTTTTGATTGTGACGATGACGATGTTGTTTGGTTGTCGGATTTCTATTATTATTTTTTAAGTAGTTGTTAAACGGCGAAAAGGAGTAAAAGAATTTTTTTATATGCGACAATCCGTCTGCAATGCAGCTCTCAGAAGCCAAATGACAATAAAGCGAAATCTTTTTAAAGTCGTAGAAAATAGCGCAAATTGTATTAAGAAGGAACGAGTGTGAGAATGTGCGAATAGTTTTAACGATTTTCTATTTGTTTCTCCTTTTTTTACGATAATTCCAATAACTGATCCAATCAGTTTTAGTTAGCTGGTAATATTCGAATTAAGCGTGCATTTATGAGCACGAAAGTAGTTTATTTTAATTGCTGATATAAATGAATACGATTTAATTTTCTTTCTATTCTTTTTTAGGGGAGTTACTCAATCATTTGAAATAAATCGTAACAATAATAATCGTTCAACTGATAACCATTTAATAACAATTAACAAAGACAATTTTTGTTTTGTTGACGAAACCTTCACGTAAATTTTAAATTAAAATCGACCGATAAATGTTTAAAGTTGTTCAAAACGAATCGACAACGCCGGTTAGGCTTAAGAAAAGTTCATTTAAAAAAGGTGAGAGGTGTGTATTAAATTAATTACTATTAATCGTTAAAGTTGCATACAATAAATAGGACCCGTACAATGTGTTTTACTTATTCACTGTACTTTAATGCTGTGTTTGCGAAAGGATTCCACAATCTCTCTCTCTCACACACAAAACGCTTTAGAGGTAACGCTATTTACTTATTATTATTATATATTACATACTTAATAATTAAACGATTAATTGATTTAAAGAACGTTTAGTTACTTACTTGGTTATTTTGAACGAGATTAATTAATTGAGGCTACTTTAGTGACTTAATTTAGGTATCGAAAGTTGATTTGTAACGTATTATTTCTTCCAAGCATGTCACAGAATGACGCCGTTCGATTATTACAATCGCTCGAAATTATTTGGCAAATCGACGAAAATTGGCAAGTTCAGCGAACAATTTATGCGATTAAAGGAGGAAAACCAATATTATTCTATCTGCCATAATTTAAAGATAAAATTAATTGCATAATTTGCAAATCCTACTGCTGTGGATTAAATTTAAAATAATCCCAAATTTTCTGCAAAATCATAAACGATAAGATCAAAAATTGTTCGTTCCTCTTTCAATCAACCATCTGAAATCGGTAATAAATTTTGCTTAAGAGCTGCCTTCTGTGATGTGCGTTACGGTATTTTTGCAATAACTCGTTCTATTTAAATAGATACTTATTAAACTTAGAAGTTATCTTGAAACTTAAATTAGTACATAGAATTAATTAATGCGAAATTAACTAATTATGATTATGAGGATATGATGATGATATTGTTTAATTACTCTTTATCTATATAAAAAAAACTGTTTTGTTATTTACTGTATGCAAAATTTATTTACATTTGGCAATTTTTTTATTAATTGAGTACTTCCTATCCCCATGTACCAATTCGTACGTTTTGACTCTTTTAACAAAAAACGTTCAGTGCAAATAGAGAGTTTCGTTGGTTGATCGATTCGTTGTTATCAGTTTTCTTTAGAGTAAATTTTTATATTTTATATAAAGAACGAACCCTAATAGTTGCGTGTCAAATTTGGAACAGTGCGAATATGAAATACTGTTGCGATTTTATATTGAGCTCCTTCAGTTCCCGTTCGAAGCCTTGGTACAAGCATATAAAAAAAAACATTACATTAATAACGTTTGACGGTGATGATGATAATGAAATGGAAACTAGTGCTTTTAATTTCTTTCTTGTTTTGATAACGTTTCAGTCTTACCCGAATTATTAGATTGTTATCAAGAAAAAGAAAAGCAACGCTGCGTTTACGTAGTTTTAATTTTGATAACAATTAGTATTTATGCCGTAGTGCAGAAGTTTTTTTTGTGCTAGAATAATTTATAGTTGAAAGTTTTCCTCCTTGGTTTTCCCCACCATTTTCTTGTTGTTCTTATACATATTTTCATTTTCCTTTTTACTTCCACTTTTCCACATTATATTATTTTTTTCTGTTAACAACAGACATGCGTCTTTTTTGCCCAGGTTTATAATGTTGCCAGGTGAAATATATTTCCATTTGATTAGCTAGTTTCATTAGCGTGTTTGCTTAGAACTAGTCGCGTTCAATGTTAGTGCAATTGTTAAAAGAAATGGCAATGAAGAAGCGATGCCGTTCGTTGGCAACATTAAAACCTATGTTGATCCAGTAAATGACTCTTTCCGTCTCTCTTTCAAACTTTTCTTTCGAAACCACTCTTTACTCCCATTCTTTTTTTCTACATACTACGTGCAAAAAAAAAACGCCCCACGATCGAGAAAATCGACTTCATACGTCCCATTTTTCTTTCGTTCCTCGCCCATTTTCTCGTGTCCTTTCGTTTTTCATCTCTTCTCACGTGATTCCAGGTCGCTGCCCAAACTCAGCAGCCAGGAAGAGGACGGGCACACCCCCCACTCCCAGTTCACTGGCGTCGCCCACTTCGAACCCATCCCGCACGACCATGATTTCTGCGAGAGGGTCGTGATCAATGTGAGCGGGCTCCGGTTCGAGACGCAGCTACGCACCCTGAACCAGTTTCCGGACACGCTGCTGGGCGACCCGGCGCGTCGCATACGTTACTTTGACCCGTTACGGAATGAGTACTTCTTCGACCGGAACCGGCCCTCCTTCGACGCCATCCTATACTATTACCAGAGCGGCGGCCGTTTGCGTCGGCCCGTTAACGTGCCACTGGACGTGTTCTCGGAGGAGATCAAGTTCTACGAACTCGGCGAACTGGCGATCAACAAGTTCCGCGAGGACGAGGGATTCATCAAGGAGGAGGAGAAGCCGTTGCCGTCGCACGAGTTCCAACGGAACGTCTGGCTACTGTTCGAGTATCCGGAATCGTCGCAGGCGGCGCGCGTCGTCGCCATCATCTCGGTGTTCGTCATCTTGCTGTCCATCGTTATATTCTGCCTCGAGACGTTGCCGGAGTTCAAGCACTACAAAGTGTTCAACACGACTACGAACGGCACGAAGATCGAGGAGGACGAGGTGCCCGACATAACGGACCCGTTCTTTCTGATCGAGACCATATGCATAATATGGTTCACGTTCGAGTTGTCCGTGCGCTTCCTGGCCTGTCCCAATAAGCTCAACTTCTTCCGGGACGTCATGAATATCATCGATATTATCGCCATCATTCCGTACTTCATCACGTTGGCCACCGTCGTGGCCGAGGAGGAGGACACGTTGAATTTGCCGCGTGCGCCCGTCTCGCCGCAAGACAAGAGCACCAATCAGGCGATGTCGCTGGCGATATTGCGGGTGATACGGCTCGTGCGCGTCTTCCGCATCTTCAAGCTGAGCCGGCACAGTAAGGGCCTGCAGATCCTAGGGCGTACGCTCAAGGCTAGCATGCGCGAGTTGGGTCTACTTATATTCTTCCTGTTTATCGGTAAGTCGAGATCGCCCGGCCGACCCGTAGAATAATTCATTCGCTTCGAACGGATCACCCACGCACGGGGACTCGTGTGACCGATTCGAATTGCGAGCAACTCGAGCGGAAACCGATTATCGCTTCCGTTCGCATAAGTCGATCGCATCAACATCCGAGATCGTTCTTTTTTTTTTTTTTTGGTTTTCTTTGGCGATAACGAAACACGTACGACTCCCAGGTCCCGTGTATCGTTGTTGATGATCTAAAACGGAAAAAAATCGTATACGAATGCGCTCTTTCTATCTATCTATCTATCTATCTATCTAACCGCTCGCACGACCTCCGCGTCTCAGCGCCAAGTGTCTGATTATGTTACAGGTGTGGTGTTGTTCTCGAGCACGGTGTACTTCGCGGAGGCCGGTTCGGATCAGTCCTATTTCAAATCGATTCCAGACGCGTTCTGGTGGGCGGTAGTGACGATGACGACCGTCGGCTACGGGGATATGAGGTACAGTAAAACTCCAGAAACTCTCAACCCTCCTCCTCCTTTCAGGTGTCGTGCTGTTCTCGAGCGCCGTTTACTTCGCCGAGGCGGGCTCCGAGAACTCCTTCTTCAAATCGATTCCAGACGCGTTCTGGTGGGCAGTGGTCACGATGACGACCGTGGGCTACGGCGACATGACGTATGATGTATACACCTAATTCAGATTTAGTTGCCTCCACAGTAGCGTTACACGATTAAATAATATATCAATAATTAATCATTAATTATTATTAATATATATGAGAGAAGATAGACATTTTTTCTACTCTAGAGCGGGACCACCAGAAAATTCTTTGCTCCGGGGAACGCGTCGTGATCCAGAAATACCCACCTTAAATGTCGTGCCGCTGTGTGCTCGATGTCGCTTTTTTTTTTACTTGTCGATATACCGAGGAACAAAGAATTTTCTAATGGAATGCATAGTTACCGAAGCCCGCCCTTCGCCCTTTAACAACACACACACCCCCATTCTCTTCCTGCATGGTTGCTCCTCTCGGCGTCTTCGTGTCTCGATCTTCCCAGTGTGAATTTCCCCATTTCTTTGCGATTGATGAACGTTTCCAATCCCACTTCCTCGCTAAAAATAAAAACACACACCGTTTTGTACATCTCCGTTTTCGTCCCACCTCTACAATCTATCTTTCTAACCGATCTGTAATAACTATAAACTGTCTTGCCGCTTTTTTGTGTTGCTTTTTTGCGGTTTTTTGCATGGACCAAACGATATATCTCTCGTCGACGAAACGTCGCACGACCGTCAGTCGCTATCTAATTAATTGATCCGTTCGATGCAATTCTCTTTGTTCCGCAGACCGGTCGGAGTGTGGGGCAAAATTGTCGGCTCGCTGTGCGCGATTGCCGGCGTCCTGACCATCGCGCTGCCGGTGCCGGTCATCGTTTCCAATTTCAATTATTTCTATCACCGTGAGACCGACCAGGAAGAGATGCAATCGCAGAATTTCAATCACGTCACCAGCTGTCCGTACCTGCCCGGTACGCTCGGCCAGCACATGAAGAAGAGTTCGCTGAGCGAGTCGTCGTCCGATCTCGTCGAGCTCGAGGAGGGCCTGTTGGTGACGCGCGACCAACTGGCCCGCAAGCAGAACTGTAACCCGCGCCACAACAATAACATCAACGCCATGAGCATCGAGACTGACGTTTGACTACGAGGTACAATTAACGCGTTGCGCCGTTATTTTTTTTATCTAATAATAATTAATAATAAATTATTATTACGATTATGCTGATTTATTTTTTTATGATTTCGTTTCCGTGTGTTTCGTAGACCATCCGAATAAAACCAAAGACTAAGAATAATAATAGCATCCCCAAGAAGTCGTTACATTATTGAGGTTTTTGTAGAGATTGTTGCCTTTCACTTCTTTTCTTTAACTCACTACTAATCAGTTAATAAAGTTCGCCAAACACGAAACTGTAGAGGAAAGTAGCCAAATTTTGAATAACATTTTGTTGGATGGAAATCATAAAGTAAGTCTGACAAAAGGTAATTAACGTTTGCCGCTAATCGCCCACATATTCACAAAGCTCTCCCATCTCTTAACATTATCTTGAGCATTGCAAATGAAGATAAAAACAAACTGCAAATTGACACCGAATGAGGAATAGCTATCCGAGTTCTGCAAGCATTTCCAACGCTTTGAGAGAAATAACAGCTATTTCTAAGACGTTAAGTATCCTTAAAACCTCTTAAACAAAAGCAAATTTTGATGAACGAATGAACTTTGATCGAATGAATGGTCTACAACAGCTAATACATTAAAGCGAATTTGCAGCATGCCTAATCGACGATTCGCACAATTATCGTTGCTGATTTCTTCCAATAAACCGATATCAAACATTTGGCTACTTTCCTTTCCGTTTTCGTTCAATGCTATTTTACTGTATTAGACGGGGGGGTATATTTTTCCCACCGTTCCTTGAATTTAACTGGATTTTCACACTTGTCTCTTTGTTTCAGTGACGGACGCGCTGCGCCCACGACTGTCCCGCGTCCCGCCGTCCCCGCCCCAGTGTGTGCGCGCAGTGCTCCGGACGCTCTCAGAACTGCCGCCTCCGAAACGGTACTTTTGTATCACGGTTGTTTTCGGGTGAGATATCCTGCCAAAAAGAAAAAATAATTAAATAAAAGTAAATAATTAAATTAAATTTTAAATGAAATTGAAAAAAAGAGAAAAAAGTATAAACATCGCCCGAACGCGATGAACGAAATGCCGCCGTGTAGTGCTCACCCCGAACTATTATTTTAGTCGGCACTGTTTTAAGTGCTTGTAATATCGGGCTGTGTGAAGCTTAACCTAGGGTTGGATTAGCTTTTAGCCCTTGTTACATATCCACCCGAGCGTGCGGGCGGCGCGCGCCCGCCCCGCTTCCAGCCGCCCCCGGGTCGCAGGCCGGCCCGCGACCCTTCGCAATATATCACTATTTAAAGAAAGTTAAAAAAATAAAATAAATGAGAGAGAGAGAGAGAAAAATAAAAATTAATTTAAAAAATAAAAATAAATAAATCGAATTCGAATGCTAATAATCATTACTGTGTAGATAATCAATAATCAAAAAAAAATGAAGAAAAAACACCGAACAGTGATTTAATTTATTTGGTATCAAGCGGTATACTTGTGTATGTTAATGTTATTATTGTTGTTTCGTTAGCGGCGGCCCAAGGTCGCGGAGGAACCGGCCTCCACCTCGATCTTTGGCCGTCTCACACCAAAACCATGCGCGTCCGACGCCGCTCATTGTCATTTATTTGTGAATCAGTATGAATCTAGTCATGTTTGTTACAATTTAAAATATTTTATAAATGTTGATTAATATACGACATTCCTATTTCTAAAAGTGTTTTATTTCTTCATACATGGACAATAATCTGCATTGTTACAAGCAAAATATCTTCCTTCTACTGGCTGCGACTAATTTCTGTTATACAAAACCAAAAACATCCAAATACCCTTTCGCTTTCTATTTTTAAACTTAATTGACGACTTAATTACCAAATTTTAAAAAAATCACCTTATGACTAACTTATTACATAAAAAAAGGAATATAAAAATTACCAAATACAACAATTAATGCAACGTAATTGTGTATTCTTCCCGGATATTAACACCTGGTTTCCTGATTGTTAACGAACGTCCTTCTCCATCATATGATGTTTGAAGTTTTAAACTTCCCAAATCTAAAAACCAAATACATAAAAACCACAATTTCTTCCTAGTGTTAATAAAACATACTCTTTGATGTTATCGTAGCGTGTTTGAAATTCTTTGGTGCTCCTAAAATAACGACCTTCTCTAACCACGCCAAAGTTTCAAAGTTATTAGAAACTGGCGTAGAAGTCAACTTGTTGTTACTAAACTTATAACGCATGTAGGCAAAGGAATTTTGTCGATAAGAGAAGCTTTCACCATCATCTATGTATAAAGTACCAGCAGCTTCGCCCTAAAAAAAAGCAACATCTAAGTAAGAAGAACTACAATTATATGATAAGTTACATTCTTATCTAATGCTACATATAAAGTATAAGGATCATTGTGTGTTAAGCTTGAAGCTCTCCTAGGCCTGTCCTTTCTAGGTATTATGTTACCACCACGATAATACACGGGAATCTAAAAAGATAGCAGTAAGTTTAATTTCAATTAAACTGAATTTTCTGAATTAATTTACCATGTCCATTGTAATGGGAACATTCAAATTGCCATTACCGTGATAAGCTTTAAAGTCATTTAAGTCGTACCACAATTCGTCTGCTCCGCCAGGTAAGTAAACGTTTACATTTGTGACTCCAGGTTCTGCTACTAATCTAGCTAATATTCCATTGCCTAAAGAAATAATTTATTGTTATTAAATTAAATTACTTTAAGACAAAGCAATTTATGTGAAAACTACGTACCGACTAATACCGCATTATCAACATCAAAACCATCCACTTCTTCTGGGAAATGATAGAATATTGGCCTAATGACTGGATCTCCATTACGCTCATGTTCAAAGAACAACGTGTACCAGTATGGCAAATGAGCATATCTCAATTTCAAAGCGTTCCTAATTCGGTGTTGAATATCCTCCGAGAACAGATACGGTTCTCGTCTTTTGGTATCGATGTGAGCATGAGCCCTAAAAAATGGTAACCAAGCGCCCGCCTAAAATTGTCAAATTATATTGTAGAATCATCACTATATGATTAAGTGTTGAATAGTAAATTACCTGGTACCATCTGACCAAAAGTTCTTGATCAGGGTTGTTGAAGAAACCGCCGATATCAGCACCACAAAAACTGATACCACTCAGTGCTTCCGACAAACACATGGCATAACTAATGCCTAAATGCGACCAGTCGGCTGCATTATCACCTGTCCATACAGCGGCAACTCTTTGAGATCCGGCAAAATGACTTCTAGTTAATATGAAAGGTCGCTTATTTGGTGTTCTCATGGCTAATCCATCATATGTAATCATTGTCTTAAAAATCAAGATTAGCGGTACGGCAACAATACAATTAATTACAATTCTTACATATAAAAGGCCATAGATATTATGTATGTGACGATGTTCCCAACCACCATGATGTACAACGTCTTTAGGCATCGTTATTTCGGGTCCATTAAATACCGAAGGCTCGTTCATATCATTCCAGATGTGTAAAATTTCTGTTGAGCCTTTAAACTTTTCAAATGTGTATAACTTCTTAAAATATTCCACAACCCGTGGATCTGATGGATCCAAGTAGCTACTAGAACCTGGCCAGCACCAACCTATAATGAAACTTAGGTATAATACCTATCAGATCACTAATACCTAAATGTTACCTTCATAAACATTACCATCCTTAGTTTTGACATAATAATCATTAGCAAGGCAATCTTCATGGACAAAATAACCTGCTTCCCTCTTAATGTGCGGATCGATGATCACTACGAGTTTACGGCCAGTTGCAGTCAAATTCTGTTGCATTAACTCAGGATGACTGAATTTGATGGGATCCCAAGTAAAGTACTTTTTCCCATCTGTATATTCAATGTCCAACCACATGACGTCTAACGGAAAATCGCCATCGTCGAACTTCTTCACGACGGTTTGCACGTCCTCTTCATCATTGTAATTCCATCTACATTGATGATAACCTAATGTGAAATACTAAACATATTTGTTAGTTAGAATAAGAGAAAGATCATTTAAGACCCATACTTGTGGTAAAGGAGCGACACCAGTTATAGCAGCATATTGTCGCACAACGTCAGCCGGACTTGGACCCATAAATACAAAGAAGTCTATAATTCCGCTTTCGCTCATGAAATGGGTATCAACCTGCAATTGCGTTCCTTGTCCAGATACCAAATTCACTATCGATGATACGACATTAACGTCTTTACTGTTTGCAACATCCACCCATGTCTCAGCAGCGTTATTCCAGAAAACGCCAACGGTATTTTTTGGACTAAAATACAATTTCTATTAAATAATAACTTCTAACAAAGCAATGTCAACTTACCTATGAGCATAGAGAACTGGTACAGCACCATATAATGCCATTGTTGAATGAATTTCATATTCAAACACATCCAAATTGTACAAACGATATGGTTCAATGCCACCAGGTCCAGTTGTTGACAATGTTAATTTATCTGCATGTTCTGGTAAACCATAAGCCCTGTGAGCCCCAGGAAATGTCATGTCAATAGCAACTCCTTCAGGTCCTCTAGGCTTGCTGTCATGGTGACTTTTGAAATTTTCTTCCCATGCACCAGGATCATCCTAAAATGAGTATGTATTATTTAACTCTGATAAGTGTGAATGTCTAATTAAAACCTTTTGTATATTGTCAGCATTTTCCTCTCTAGAAAAGTGTGAGAGAATTAGTAAGTCCTTTGTACATACATTTATAAGACTTACTCTGCAGGTTTTGTTCTTAAATGTTCTAGAGTAAATAATCCTCTAGCATTAAGAATAGCAACCTCATTCTGGCCTTCATAAAACTTAATTTTAAATGGATATGATAAAATAACAGCTTTTGATCTTTCTGATTCGACAATCACATGTTCTTCATTTCTTTCCAATAAATTCAATCTAAAAATAAAAAATGGTACAATCTGAAAAATAAGCAGAGCTTGAATACTCACTTAGTTACTTGTGGTTCACCTTTGAGGGAAACTGTAACTTTATATCTAGGCAATAATGGATTCTTCTCATCAACCAAAACCCTAAATGTATTTCCAGCTACTGCAATCAGTGCAAACTTTAGCTTTACATTTGTTTCTGTGTTCACTAATTCAGCTTCAACTGAATGATCTGACACTTGTAATGTGTTTAAATCCAATTTATATCTTAATTCATTATTTGGCAGACCTCTTAAACGCCTATGAAGTAAATAATCAGTAAATTTAAATAATGTCGTGTTATCATTCAATATTACCTGCAGAAACTACTTTGTTTGCATGTTTTGAAATTATTTTTATCTACACCAAGTATTACAATCCAAAGTAGTACAAAATACAATAATCTGAAAAGAAAACGCCGGTTATTTCATGCAACTAAATTAAATAAAGTGATATTAATGGCAAATTGTTTGATATAAGCATAACGGGGTCGTATTTTATTAGTTTTTAATAAAAAGGCTTAAGCAAAAATTAAAATATAAAGAATTACCTAAGAATTATCCTCATATTTCCCATATCATTGAACCAGAATTGACTGCAAAAGCGCAACAATGACCAGCTGGTTCTTAAAAATGAGTTGGCTCTATCTTGAATTTAGCTACACTTGCTTTTTCAATTAACTTGAGCTAGCATTGATTAGATGGCTTTAATAACTTCCTTAATTCCCAAAAATATCGTACATGTACATGTTTTTATTATATTAGCTGCATCCCTAAATTCTTTACAGCTACTAATCAACCCAGCCTTGTAGAAGCAGAAATTGCTGTATGAACAGTTCCACGGGTCACATACTAAATGTGTGTTATAGTGAATAACTAAGATAATTTAAGAAATGTAGACGATAATTTTAGTAATTATATTTTATAATTAGATTTACTTAATAGATTCTTTAAATTATGTTACTTTACTTTTATTTTGAACGTCTCTACCTTGCGCCTTCTCCGAACCAAAGGCTTAACTATTGGGACAACAGCTTTCAGATTCTCTACCATAACGGCAGTTCCGGAGGGAAAACTTATATTCTCATTTTTAAATTCTTAGTAGAGAAAAAGGAGCAAATTATGGAGAAAAAAAGATGCACATTTAAGAGTTTAAAAATGCGATAACTTTAAAACTACTTCTAGCACGAATTAGTTATCGACGATGCGAGTTTCATCCAATTCAGAGAGATGGTGTAAAATGTGAAAAATTCAAAAGGGACCCTTGCTTTTTTAGCAAAAATTGGCAAAATTCCACTTTTTCTAAATCGAGCCGAATTTAATCAGGATCGATTAGGAGAAGTGGAAAATACCGTTCAATGCGGTAAAATAACGCTGTAAGCGGTAAAATACCGCTCAAGGCGGTAAAATACCGCTCAAGGCGGTAAAATACCGATCTAAGCGGTAAAATACCGCACAATTCGATAAAATATCGCTCAAAGCGCTAAAATATCGGAGTTGATCAGTTGGTGTATAGGACTCTTAAAGATTTTCCAAAGCTCATTTATTTCAAATCAACGAATTTGCTGATAAATAAATAATTGGTTAAAAATATTATGGTGTAATACGTTTCGGATCACGAGGGAACATACAAGTCTTCCTTATATTATCCAACCCCAAATACAGCATCACGACGCGCTCTAATCCTATGCCTCCTCCAGCATGTGGTGGACATCCATATTTAAAAGCATCGATGTATGCCGCAATTTTGCTCAAATCTGAAAGAAAAAGTATTTAAACGATATAGCCCTCTTTACACAATCATCTGACTATACCTATTCCATGGTGTTTAGCACGTTCGGTTAAAAAGTCCGGATCATGTATACGCTGTGCGCCACTCAATATTTCTTCGCCTCTCATGAACATATCGTATGAATTGGAAGCAATCGGATCTTCCGGATTGGGCATTGTGTAAAACGGACGAATGGCCAATGGGAATTTATCTAAGATATAGAAATCTGTATCATATTTGGCTTTCACCAGGCGACCCAATAACTTTTCCGCTTGCGTATTTAAATCTTCCTCGGCACCGATGATAACGTCAGCTTCTTCTAGCATTTTCCTCGCATCGTTGTACATTAACACCAGCGGTGGATCCAAAAACTTGAATGGTTCAACAGGATATTGTTGAGCAATAATATCAATTTCAGTTTGATACCTTGAAAATAAGTAATTTTAGATTTCAATCCTAAAACAACAAATCAATTCTTACTGGTCGCGTAAGCCTTTAAAAATGGTAGTGAATAAGTTGCCAATAGTAAACATGACTTCGTGATAATGAAAATTGAAAGCCATTTCCAAGTCGAGTCCGGTAAACTCTGTCAGATGCCTATGCGTGTTGGAATCTTCCGCTCTAAAGACGGCACCGATCGTGAAAACCTTCTCGAAATCGCTCGCAATCGCCATTTGCTTGTACAGTTGAGGGCTTTGCGCCAAATAGGCTGAGCTTTTGAAGTAGCTCACCGTGAACACGTTCGCACCGCCCTCCGAAGCGGCCGGTATAATTTTCGGTGTGTGAATCTCGACAAAACCTTTTTCAGTTAAGGCTTCTCTGAACAATCGGCACACGCCGGCTTCCAATCTGAATAAAGCTTGATTCGTTGGCGTGCGCAAATCCAATACTCTATTATCCAATCGAGTATCCTGATTGACACGAATTTGCAATCCCTCTGGGTCCTACAGAAACTTAAATTATTAACTATGATAAACAGCAAATAGGGAACAGACACACATTTGCTTTCTCAGGTCTACTGGCATCTTCTATTTGCAATGGCAACTGTGGTGCTGCTGTTGAAACAACCCACACTTGTGATGCTACTAATTCAACATCCTTCTGTGTGCAACCAGCTACTGCTGAATTTACATTACATACTTGTCCTTCAATATCTACAATGCTCTCTTTTGAAATGCTGAAAAAATGTAATGTATTTCTTGTTGCATTTTAAAAAAATTAAGATTAATACTTGCTGGCAAACTTGACCATGGCTTTTGATACAGTCTCAGAGACATTGACAATTACTTGAATGGTAAACTCCTTTTGCCTTAATACAATGAAACATTGTTTTCCTCTTCCTCTGACAGCATGCAATCTTGCTCTGACCCATACAATGTTACGATTTAATTTATTGTTTAACTCTTTCACATATGTAAAATTACGAGTTGGAGCACTGGAATTTGATCTAATAATTGGATAAGTGCCATATTTGCCAACAGACACATCCTCTGAAAACAGATGACAAAGTCAACATAATAATTTAATAATGATTAATTGGGGTACCTTCATCTACTGCATTTTCAGCAACTTGATTCTGGGCTTTGTGTTCAGCCCTTTTTGCTGCTTTTTCAGCTTTCTTTGCATCCTTTTTCTGTGACTTCTTACTATCGCCTTTTTCTTTTGATTCCACTTTATTATCAACCATCTTTTCGCAACAATATTGTACAAACGATAAAGGATATGATGTAATATTTATCAATAAATTAGCAAATGTGCTATTAAAATTACTTTACACCCAGTAATCTGATAAGTACATGTGTTTCCAGTGAGTAAACCTAAAAAATTATTTAATCAAAATGTTGGTTGCCTACAAATTGCTAAGTAAGTTTAATTGGAAAAAGTGATTTATAAAAAGTGAAATGAGGATAAGATTTGAAAAATATTTGCTTGATCTTTTTTATTAAATTTAATTAAACGAAAATCTACATAATTTTATAATACACCTTTTCTTATTATGCTACAACAATATACAAATGGAGCTTTAGAGATGCTCTGCATTTTTTAGTCACATCACAATTTCAATCACATTAGTATGTCCCTTAAAATTTATATACAAAACTTTAGATAGTTTGTCTTACAGCATTTAAATTAATAAATTATTTAAAACAATCTTTAACAATTACTTTCTCAAGAATACATATATACAATTATCTTAATTATACTTATAGCAAAATTATAATTCTTGATAATTATATGTAAATTCCCGTTATCTCATAAAATTTAACTAAACTTTATAAAAGTAAAAGTAAACAAATTGGAAATATATCTATATATTTTTTGTGTAATTTCTCACTTTAAAATATTAGGAGTTGTAATCATTGTAAGACCATTTAGATCCTGTGAACGCGACATAATACTGATCGATTCGGAAATTTTCAATTAGTTGTTTAATTCACTTGCGCAAATCCTCAATGAAATCATTTTCAATCACTTTATCGATTTTCTCTAAGAGGATCGATAATTTCTTATCCATTTGCCTATCGTTAACAACGTGATCGCCAGCAGTCGATCCGTTACATTCCGAACGATGTCTGTTTGAACATAAACTGAGCGTTTTGAAGAAACCGTGGAGATCTTTTAATTGTGATATTGAATTTACGACGAGCAGTAATTCATTCGATTTCGTCGCTAACGTTTCTATCTGATTATCCGAGTACTTTTGATCCATTAATTTCGCTATTCGTGTAATGTGCGGCGTGAACACTTGACCATCGCCCATCGAAGTGCTATCGCTTTGAGTGGCTTCGTCGCCAACAAATGCCCATCTATACCTAATAAAAAGAATCAAACCCTCACAATATATGAAGTAAAAGGTATCTATTGTTTGCTTTTGTATTAGCACTTTCGTTTTACTTACATTTGGAACTGCGGTAGCGACGTGGCGGGCATAATAAGTGCTAAATCGAGTAATTTGGCTACGCTTAATTGCAAGCGTAGATAATGGGGATGTCCTAAAGCATGCAGGCCATTGCTACTGTTCATTGTCCAACTGGCATCTAAACCTGATAACAGTTTTATGTGCGAACTGAAAATTAAAATGATACATTTTACCACGATGTCTTTAAAAATATGAATGTTAAGAACTATACTCCAATCTAAAATCTTTTGGTAAGTTGTTTACCTGTTATTATTCCTGTGACGAATGAATCCGTATGTAGCAAAGCCCCAAAATGCACAACAAAACAAGTGTTAGTACACAAAAATACACGAAACGTACATACATACAACTAAAAACTGTGAAATAATAAAATTGAAAAAAAATCATGCTTTAAATTTAACTTTTTGCAATTGTTAGTAATTTATTATTTCACTAATGTTATGTTATTATTTTATCCCATAATATACTTGTAAGAAATATCACAGTAGAATGAATACCTAAATTCCTCTGTATCAGTGGTCAGTTCCTGTTCAATTTGCAGAAATACTTGTAACATTTCGCTTATAATGATAGGCCATAATGATGTGACGTGAATGGGCGACATCCTAATTAGCAGAACTCGGAAGCACATGAAAACTTGAGCTTGTATTCCTGGCACATTATACCTTAAGTTTGTAGTTAGTTGTTCTGAAATTTAGTTTGATTTTTACGTATATATTTACAAGACGATTGCATTTAGTTTCTTACCTTGTATATCAGGCATATATTTAGCATATTGATCGTTTTCGCTACAAAATATCACAAACGCTAACCGTTTTAATAATTGCGCTTTTTGTTCGTTCTCTTGCTCTCGCGATGAAAATATGTTTAAGCTGCCTGTCTGTGTGGGCGATACGCGACCTGTATATAGAAAAGCACGCATACAATAAATAAAAATTATATTACAGCCGAAACTTACTCATTAATTCTCTAAACGTTGTATTATCGTGGGTCATTAAATTATCCACAATGGTTTTCCAGTATTTCAAACAAGTGTGATCCATTTGAAAGAGCGTACTATCCAATAATAATTCAAATACATCTTTCTTCCACGCTTTCCTTGTGTATTGATAACTACTGAGGCTGGCCAAGAGCTTTGAACAAGCTTTAAAACTTGGCATATTCTTTGACGTGTGCGTTTTTAAATAAGGAACTATATTGTACATCAACGAAGTTAAAATTGTTGAAACTTTATCTTTTTCCGATGATCCGAAGCAAATGTCTAGTATAGGTGCCAGAATTTCAGATAGGACCAATTGAGCGTGTACGCTATAAGCTGTTCCTATACAAATATCACTCGAACCGCCATTCACGAGACCGATTGTAGCTAGACCATTTTCGTCGCTCTCTTTGACAGCCAAATTTCTTCGTAGCCACGTCGTTTGTTCTAAACAGGAACCACATACCTGAGATACGCATTCGATGAGCTACAAACAGAATTATAAAATCAAAATAAAAGACCGTGAGTTAGTATAGATTTAAATACTTTAGCAGTCACATCTTGTAAATCTCGTTGATCTTTCTTTTCTTCTAGCGGACAACACTTTATCATCAGCTCGTGCAGTAGCGCAGCAAGAAGAAATTGCGAAGGTGCCGATAGCGAGCATCCATCGCGTACCAACATCAACAGCGACGACCAAGCTTCTGATAGTTGTGTCGCTGACGCATATCTGATGTAACTACAAGAACAGAATAAGACTTACACAACATTTTCAAATAATCGATCTTCTAGTTTTACCAATAAAATAATTCTAAAACGGACACATCTAAACGAACGTCGTTCTTTAATCCTTCTATAGGAGGTGGATTCTTAATTACGGCAATAACAGTTTGCACCAAATTGTCCAGCGGAATCACTCTAATCGCCAATATCAAGTAAACCAAATTACTCTGATTTGTATTTGGTTCTGGTAGTATCTGTAATGAAATGTATGTTATTGTTTAAAGTAAACACAAATACTAAGTGTTACCGTTTTCACGTTTGCAAATGGATTTCTTCGTTCGTACCACGCAACAGCAACAGCCGCAATGAAACTGGCGCTATGATGTACGGCAATCGGACTTAGAAATTCAAGAAGTTGTTGTTTTACAATTTTCGAACTTCCAAAAACTCCATTGTATTCTCCTTCGATTGTAACAATAGTTTGCCACAATTTAGCGACGCTCGACAGTATTCTTGGCATGTGACTTAAAATAACGTGCCTTGCTTCTTGGTAGTGATCGGAATTTTGTTTGACCAAAACGTTGGCGGAATTCGGCATTGGCGAGAAGAAGGCGTTCATGAGATTATTTAAAATTTCGCTAGCAATAGGTGCGTTTTGATTAGTAGTTTGTGTTGAATCTAACAAACAATAGTGACATAAAACGGTGAGAGATTCTAATTGTGTGATTGCATAATCAGAACACAATTGGCCGGCAATTTCGGTGCTGCGATAGCAATCGGCCAGTTTCTCAATGTTACTGCATAATTGCGACAACACGTTTATCGCAATTTGTTTCAGATTCCTACCGAAGTACGGCAACGACGATGTTATCATACACGTCCAATTTTGATGTAAACATTTCATATTCTGATGTCTCAGGGCGCTGTTAGTGGCCGAGAGAAATAGCGGTTGTTCGGGTATCACGATGGCAGGCGTATAAGTAAGATGTTCACCGTTAGCGGTCGAACTGATGACTTCCGCTACCACAGAAGTTTCATTGTTCACGTTATACTCTAATACAATCAAGTAATACATTAATCGCAAAAGCTGTATCTGAAAAGCTTCCACGTGATCGCTCACTCTTTTATTGTGATCGTACAATTTGAAGCCATTAAATAATAATACTTCTTCGGCAAATGAAAGGTCGTCGTCGAAATTTCGTACGGCGGTAAATAAGCAGTGCAACAAAATCTTTTGCACCATACATTTCAATAATGTGTCTGCAATGTATCCTGCAAAGCCTTTAGTATTTTCACTGACGATTCTTATTAAATTGCTTATGATAATTTCTAAAATTTCCAAACATTCCAACTGAATGAGAAAATTATTCTCAATCTCCTCTTCGGTCAAACGAATATCGTCAAGTGCCGGGAAATACGTTCTTAAATAATTCAGACATATACACAATACTATGTCTAAAAATGTATATCCTCTATAAAAGTTCAGATGCTCTTGACTTAAATCGCCGGAAAATCCGGATCCTTGTACCGATTTCCGGTGTTTCGCCAGCAGATGTAATATCTGATTGCTTCTCAAATCTTTTATGCCCGATGTCGCTAAACATTTAATAAACACTTCCGGATTCGCTGATAAGCATCCTTTCAATGATCTAAACGCGTACAGCACTTGATCAGTTTCGAAAACTTCGTAATACAAGCAAATGTGTTGATGCACAGGATATATAATAACATTTTTCGAAGACTGATCCGGCATTTTCGGTTTAACATCCAATTCAACAGGTCTCTCAAACTTAGTCTTACTTGGCAATTCACCGGCTTCTTTGCAGACATCATCAATAATTTCGTTCAGCAATTCTATAACGATTACTCGGTTTTTATCCTTGAAAAATTCTTCGGCTGAAGTGCTCAACTCGAGTTCGGCATAATTATCTTTATCAGAGTCCGATATACAATAGGACCAGCTATGCACCAAACTGAGATGCTCCACTTTGTTATCGCTCGTCTTTTCGTCGAAACTTATGGATTTCGTTATTTTCGTTTCCGCCTTACTTTCTTCCTTACAAATTAACTCTTCCTTTTCGCCCATAAGCGCTGGACTCTTCTTTTCCGACGATTTAAAGCTGGAGTGTGATTCGAATCCCGAATCCTGATGTAAATAGGACGGATTTGGATGTATAGCCGTTAGGCTAAGTTTCAAACTTGAATCGTTACTGGTTTCGGTGAGATCATTGAGGGAGTTTAAGCTTTCCGTGGACGAATGTCGTGACTCGTTCACATCTAACTTTGTATAAGAACCATCGACGCCATCCGGATAAATCTCTTTCGTACTCAATGGATTGATGATTAGCTTGACATTATTGTTTTTGGTCCTGAAGAAATATATTAAAGTTGAATCGATTAGAGTTCCTTGCTGTATAATTTACCTTTCGAACTTTGGTGAAACGTCCACTTTAAAATCCTTATTCTTCTTAGTAATTACGCCTAAATTTTCCGTTATTGTTGTTGTCATATTGACTACTGGCGTATATTTCTTGCCGGCCTTTGAGAACAAATACCACTTCTTCTTGAATTGTTTAGGACTTGGATCGTTCGCTATGTGATACATAACATTGCCATCTATATTGCTAACCGCGTAAACGTTCTTAGTTGTTCTCTCTTCGCCACGATGCGCATCGTATTGATTGGAAGCATCGCTAGGAGAATCCGTATCTTGTATATTGACGAAACATATCGATATCCTAGCGGTGCTCGGTGCTAGCAATTTAACTAATATGGGACTAATTATTCTGGGCATGTCGTTTCTAATCAAGCTGTGATTCAGAAAGGCTTCCGAAAGCAATCGTATATTGGTACGTTGCGGATTCTGAAGATTATCTAGAACTTTCAATAGCGACCGGTCAAAGTTTCGAACGGAATTCTTCACAATGGACAACTTGATGTTTAAATCTCGTCCTAAGTGCCATAGCAAAGCGAACTTCTTGAAATGATCCCCTGCATCTTGAATTAAACTTGCACCGATTACTTCTTCGACAAACGGTCTTTGATCAAATATATTATGTATGTTGTAGAGCAATGTAACGCATAACATCACTTGGTTCTGATTGCTTAATACGCTCAGCAAATCCCACAATGTTTTTGACATAGTCTGGAAATTAGAACAATGTATTATTGATATTGAGAGCAAGCCTGCTTTCTAAATGTTACTCACTTCTAAAACTGTTGTAGATTCTTCGATAAAGTTCATGTGGTGTATACTTATTATACCAATTAATACGACGTTGTTTTCGGTTTTCTTTTGTACATTTTGGCTTTTTGCGAGACTGAATAGATCTAATAGGGTACTCATTGCGGTTATTCTTACATCTATGGGCGTTGTATATGAACAAACACAAACTAAAATTACTTTCAGCCATTGCGGCAATTGTTCCATAGAATGTTCTTGCAGTAAATCCGAAAATGTAGAAAATTCTAATAAAATATTGGACGCAATTGACATTGTTTTAGCATATACTGAAGGAGCCATAATTTCACTCCAATTCTTAACAACAATCTGATTACCAGTCCCGTCGTCCAATTCAAAAGTATCATCAGAATTTAAGCTGTGATTTAGAAGCTTTTCTAATCGCTTGGTTCTCTCTTCCTTGTCATTTATTAACTGCTTATATTGCACATCGACATTAACTGTTTTAAGAATCTTCGATTGAATGAAAGCGCTATAAAAACTTTTATACGTTTCTAAGCACTTTATAATATGCTCCGTTTCCGTTTTGGTGGTTGTAGTTTCCGTAGATTCTTGCACAGTAACATCAACCGTCTCAGTTGAATCGATTACCGATTGCTCCACATTTTCCTCTTTCTTTATGTCGTATAATTTCGAACTTGATTTAGACTTTTTACTTCGGGTTTTCTTGTCAATTTTCGGACTGCTCTTATCTCGCCTTTTTATTAACATTTGATTAGAATTCGATCTTTCTCTACTGTTATTCTCAATCGTTAATTCATTGCGATTCATATTCTCGTTAATCTTTGAATCGGATTTACTTTTTTCTAAACCCGTCCTTATTTCCATGTTAGATTCCATTTCTTGCATGGGCTCTGCATTAACAACATCAGTTTGATTAGCTTCCAATTCCGGTTTAGTGGATTGCTTAACAGTAATCGGTTGTACCTTTCGCAATATTTTGGTGCACAATTCTAAACTTAGCGTAATCTCGTTGTGTTCTAATAGTGGCAAATTTTTCCTCATTGAAAAAATTATGCATTTGAATAAATTCGGTAGAATATTCATAGTATTTTCTGTGTAAGTTTCTATAGGTATTATATCTAATAGGAAATCAGTTAGAATGCATATTTCCAACAGATGCGGTTCTCCGCTGCCTATTTCGCTCACTTGCATTTTATCAGTCACTTTCTTACGACTTTTTACAGCCTTTTCATACAGCCTTTCAATGTATGACCATATATAATAACTCTGCAATGTATTAAACAATAAATTTGCGTTCTTGATGAGTTCCTGGCATCTTTTGTTAACAAAGTCTTTGGAAAGAGTATTTTCTGTACAATTTAGACTATTTAAATTGCCGTTATACGAAACACATCGAATATAATCGTTTTTGTGCTTTTGTTGATTTAAACAACACAAATACAACGCACGAAATACATCGTATAGAATTGTGTCTAATATTACAGGCCCAATCTTAGGTTTATCAAATAGAGATGTCAATAATCTGTATGGTTTAATGTCAATGGGTGTCTCATTGCAACTTTGCTTTAATATTGTGCGAATTGCCTCCATCAGAAGATCAAATGCAATGCCTTGACTGCTATTTTCACAATCAACATCTACAGAGGTTTCTTCTATCAACCCATTGTTTTCATTATTTAAAAGCCATGAATATAATCGCCTATTTAAAGACATATCTCTTCTAAGTATTGTAGACAAAGAAGCTGTAACTAATCTAACCATGTCCGCATAAAGCAACAATGTATTTTGCATTGGAAAACAAACCATTAACAAGTCCAAAGCAGATCTTTGAACCAAAACGCTCGAATCTTGCACAGCAGCACATAGTCCAGAAATCTACAATATTAATTTTGAATTATTGAAATCAATATATTTCTTTTTTCTTCAGAATATACCATCACATCAATATCATTGCCCATCAAATACAATTGATCTTCCATTACAAGCCTTTTGCTATAATGCGCTAAAATGTAGCTAATGGCAGGTAATCGCACAGGCCCATTACTATGGACACATTGCCAAATACAAGTATAAAACCATGCAGGGCCCACACCTTCACACACAGTTTCTAATAATGTGTTAGTTCTACAAATGTTTGATAAATTAATTATTTAGTTTGTAATGATTGTGTATCCAAACATAACTACCTATCAAAATGATCAGATCCAGGTTCTAAACCTGGCAATACTCCACTTAAAAAACCACTAAGTGCTGGACGTAATCTCTCACTTAAAGGTACAAAATGAGTTTCATATATTGTTAATAACATGGGCCTAATATTCATGGCCGCATGCCCTAACAATGGGAATAAACCTAAAATATATATCAACATATTTAAAATTCAGGGAATTGTAAATTACATTAAATGGTCATGTGAATCACATTATAATTCTGACATTAACAACAATGTTAAAATTAATTATAATTAATAAGTATGACCATCTTACCTGCACTGTAAATAAATAGTTCACCAGCTAATCTATTTGTGCCCATAGATTTAAATATAATGTCATAGGTTTCTAGAGCTTTCAAATGAACCCCAGATGGTAAAGCTGGATGCATACATTGTGCTAATCTTTTGCTTATCTTGATTCTTCGTGGTATTACAGGAAATTTTGTGTAGCTTAATAATACCTACATAAAAAACATTAGGCTTGTTCTTAATCCTATGATGTGCAACAAAATTACCTTATTCAATTTGCCTAGAGCAGATATTAAATCTGCCCATTCTGATGTATAATCGAAATTCTTCAAGGCTTTATCTACAGCAGCAACATACATTCGATATTTACCATCATTCATAAATTCAAATTCTTCCATCATTAATGTAGCCATTGTCGTTTTTGCTGTATCTTATATATGATTTCCTAAAGGCATTTTGAATCTTCTGGTAACTACTGAAATGTATAATTATTTCTTAATTGCTGTTAATTTAGCTATTGTATATTGTTTATATTTAGATAGGCCTCCTCCACTGGCACATTTACACACTACAATTTCACTATTGCATACATTTAGAATTATAGATCTTATAATTCGTACACATATACTGTTTTATAAATCACAATTACTTGTAATAAGATGTAATGAAAAATATGGCTACATCACAACAAATAATCTCTGTTCTTCTATTAACTGATTTTTGACATTATCAATTTAACACAATAGCAAAACGAATTGAAATAAGTAGTTTTAGTAATAAACTGGTTACAAATATACGTGTCTTTTAAACGGGAAAGGTATTGTGAAAGGCAAATATTTAATGTATCTAAACTTACTTTCATCAAATAGGCAAATTTATCACTTCTTATGTCGTGTGACCCAAGAAAAAACATATTTACTCTTTAAATTAACTCTTATAGATTATAATTGTTGTTATTGAAACTTTATTAATGATAATTGAATGAGAGAAATCTTAGGAAATATATTTTGCACATATAAAATATTATATTTTATGTTATCTGCCGTAAATATCAATAAAATTTGGAATGTATTATCATGAATCACAGAATATTCAACTTTACAATTGGGAAATATTGTTTCTTTAATTTAAACTATATGCTCTTATCAACATTCATTAAAATATTAAACCGGGAATTACTCTTATCATTTATTGTTTTCATTTATCGCTATTTAAATAAATATTTCGTGCTACGTGAGCGGATTATCAAGAACAGCATGAAATTCATGTATTATTAGTCACTCATATAATTTATTTATTACGCTTTTAAATTCAATTATAATGGCGCCTGAAATACATTTCGGAACAGGGATTTTTATTTATTAAGTTTGAGTCAGTGAATTCGACATTTGTAAGGTTGTTATTTGTTGACCATTTTCCATTTTAGAATTGTCGTAACATCGTTTTGTGTACGATTTAACTCGGTTGTTAATTGCTGACTTTTTGCTACGAAAATTCATTTTTTGGTCGGTTTCTAATTTTTCTATTTACGATATATTTATATTTCTCGTAACTAAACAAGTTAATGGGTTCCAGTAGTAAGAAACATAAGGATGGCAAACGTAATAAGAGGCATCGTAGCAGAAGTGAATCGAACGAAAGGGAGTCGCCTAAAGAGAAACGACACAGACACCGTAAACATCATAAATGTGAAAGGAAACGCGAAAAGAATCTTAAACAAGATTATGAAACAGACGGTAGTATACTAATAAGTAAATCTTACTTTCTCTGCAAAATCAAGGTTAATTTTAGATTCTGATGTAATTGAAGTAACATCACCAAAGGAAATTACACCACCTCCACCACAGATATCAAAAGCAAGCAGCCCAAAGGCAAGTGGCCAGTCTAATGAAAGTTTGTCCATAGAAGAAACCAATAAACTCAGAGCAAAGTTGGGTTTGAAGCCATTAGATCTAAAAAGTGATTGTGACAAGGATGGGAAGAAGAAAGATGATTATGGGGAATTTTATCACAAACCAGCAACAAACATTAGTGATAAACAGAAACAAGAGAAACTTAAAGCTAAACTAACAGATCACAGAGAGAAAAGGAATATAGAGAACAGGTTAGCTAAAACTAAGACACTAGGTGAGAGTGATAATGAAGATGATATCTCAGCATGGGTACAAAAGAATAGGAAGATACAAGAACAAAAAAAAGATGCAGAAAAAAGGGTTTGTTAAACAAAATAATATTGTTCTTTAGTTGAACATTTATGTTTTTAGGCTAAGATGCTGGAAGAACTTGATGCTCAGTTTGGCATTGGTGAAGTAATTGAAAATGAAGTAAGACAGAAACGAAGGCAGAAATACACAGAAAAGAACTTAAAAGGGTTGCAAGTTGACCATAATGCAGATAATTTTGAAGAAGGCAAAACAGTTATCCTAACATTGAAAGATAATGATATTTTGGCTGATAAAGATGATGTATTGGTTAATGTTAATATGATAGATGATGAGAGATCTAAGAAGGTAATCTAATTGTTCAACTTAATTATCTCCTTACCTTATCTCTTCTCTTTTTGTCACAGAATATTGAAAACAAGAAGAAAAGGATTTTATATAATGCATATGATGTTGAAGAAGTGGACGAATATGGTAATTTACAAAAGAAGAACTTATTGAGTAAATATGATGAAGAGATTTATGGAGACAAGAGAGAAAATTTTGTCATTGGCATTGACAATCCTTTAGAACAGAAACAGTTGGCAGCACAAACTGTAAAGGAAAAACTAAATTCAAAAATTCTAGAGACAATTAGTACTATTGACAAACGTATAGCATCAGATTATTATAATGAAACTGAATTGGCAAAGTTTAAAAAACCAAAGAATAAATCAAAGAAAATAAGAGAAAAGGGAAAATTATTCACTGCTGATGATTTAGAAAATGTGGTTAATGATAAAAAAATTAAAAAAGATCCAAAGAGAGATGCTATGATCATAGATGATACTCCAGTTTCTACATTTATGGATTTGAAATTAGAAGAACCAGATGATACCTTAGAAAGAGCACTGCATAAAGCCAGGACACTTAAACAGAGGCAACAAGTTGCAAATGATACTATAAGTTCTGTTATTGCTAATTTAAAGCCTGAACAGCCAGAAGAAGTTTTAGATAATGTGAACAATATAGTTCTAAATTCCACAGCAGAATTTTGCAGAACATTAGGTATAATGTTAAACATTTCAAATAGTTGCAAGTAGTAGTAATGCGGATTTATTTCAGGTGATATCCCTACTTACGGTCGTGCTGGCAATAGAGAAGATGGCGAAGATTTACTTGATTTTGAAAAAGAATTGAAGAAAGAGGAAAATATGGATGATGATGACGACGACGACGATTTAGAAATGTTAGATGATGCTGGCCGATGGAATGCCGTTAGCACACACGAAAAGAAAGAGCCTCCTACACCTCCAACTGAGGTGCCAATATTAGACGAAGAGCCGGACGTGGGTTCAGGTGTCAGTGCGGCATTAAAATTGGCAATGAGTAAAGGTTACTTAGATAAAGAACAGAATAATCGACCGAGCAACTCGAGATTGGCACATTTGCAAGCGAAACATTATTCAATAGAAGACAAGAGTTACGGCGACGATGGCGACAGAAGCCGAAGAGAACGTTACACGGGACCGATTCAAGAATTTAGAGAGAAAGATACGTTCAAACCAAACGTAAAACTTGAATACATCGACGATGACGGACGAGTTTTGAATTCTAAAGAGGCTTTTCGCTACTTGTCCCACAAGTTCCACGGAAAAGGACCGGGAAAAAATAAAGTCGAGAAAAGGATAAAAAAGAACGTTCAAGAAGGGGTTAGTACTTCCATAATATAACATTTATAAAAATATCTAATTATATGTTGATGTTTCAGTTAATGAGAAAAATGAGTTCGACCGACACACCTTTGGGTACATTAAATATGTTGCAGTCGAAACAGAAGGAGCTACAATCCCCTTATATTGTCCTGAGCGGGAGCAAGCATACCCATTCAACTGTTATATCAAAATCTAGACGTTAATTATCAATTGGCTGGTTATAATTGGTAAGTTGGTATATGAAACTCATTCGGCTTTCATTATTCACAATGATTTAATAAGTAAAACTTTAAAAGTTTATTCTTGAGACCAGAATTAGTCTAAAAGCAACCACTTAAAATCTTTAATCTACATTACAATAAATTATACATCAAAGGACATAGGATAAGAGTTATCAATTGCAAAACGATATTTAATTTAATATATATTATTATCTATATAATTTTCCAATAATAGTTAATAACACTTAATAAACTTTTACAATATAATAACTTTTTTTAATGGACAGTGTTTTTTTAAGACATTAGCACCTGCATTTAAATTATCGCTTCATTTATATACAGGTTTTGATTATGAATGAAATTGCAAAATTGTATAATAATTGCATTTAAATCTTGGAGATGTAAAATTGAAATAATAAAAAAGCTTTTTGCCAAAATACCTTCACCGATATATATTGCCTTTGTAATGTATTTCAAGCTATGCTTTAATAATCAAATTGAACCAATTTCTTATTGCTAGGCACTAAAGAGATGCTATATATGTATGTATATTCCTTTCATCTATAAAATATTGTTTTAGCTAGTTTGCATTTCGTTTGCTCAAATACATACTTAAAGCTCTAGAGACTAAGAAGAAAACTTATGAATTAACTCTCTTTTTTCAGATGAATTTTCGTTTTTAATTGGACTGTCCATAATTTTTTTAAACGTTATATGTATCATATATTAAAGTAATTAATACACAAAAATAATTATAACGATATTATAATTGTATCTTTTGAAATATCGAAAATTCATTAAAATATCCACCGTGTAAATTTTAAATGCTTCTTTATTTTCGATTTTTAGTGCGACTTTCTCTCATCTGCCATAAACTGGTCAACTATTTGCTGCATTGATTCGTTATTACGACCGCCACTGGTAGATGTTGCAGACTGGCTAATAGTTCGTATTGTACGAGTTATTCTATAAGAAACATAAATAAATAATGGTATTAGATGTAGAAGAATAATAAAACAATTTGAACAATTACTTAGCGCCAGTATTTGGATCGATCTCCTCTGTTATAGTTTCCGTTATGTGTGGATCACTTTGATAAAAATCTTCTGAGATAAAGTAAAATCGAATTATTAAACTAGCAAACATGTAATTTCGAACTAAATTTAATCAAAATTTTAGTGTATTTAACACTTTATAAAAATGTAAATTCCTATCGAATTTCGTATTGTGTGTGAGTGTGTGTATGTGAAATGTAAAAAAGAAATCTGTACGTAAGAAACTAATGACAAAAATAAAAGAAGCGGAAGCTTTCAAATCATGAAAGAAGCGAGAATGAGATATGTAGGCAAGAAAGCTGTTTTTTACATACAGATTTATCTTATAATCAATCAACATTATCACAAACTCAAGCAATGTGTAAATTAGCTAAATAAATTGTTAATGTTCAAATTTTTGGACAAAAAAACTTTCTTCTTCTCTTTGATCATGCCTCATTTTAAAATTTGCCATTGTATATATTGTTCATTGCTCAGACTAACATTAGTGCGATCAATGTGCATGACTCGATAATGATGAAACGATAGAACGGTTTCACTTAGTTTTCATTTACGTTCTGTCGATGTTTGGTGATTAAAATTGTGTTTTATTAAATCTCGTACCGTGGATTAATTTTGTGCGAGCAGTGCCAACACGAACATGCTAGTGGCCAATATGACTAGAGACCACAATAGGCGACAAACTGCATGCCTGGATTCTATAATATTTGACGCTATGCAATATTATTAATGTATTTCCTTTTCTTAAAATAACGTTTGCGACCATTTTTAAATTTCAACATTAACACTAACAAAGTTCTTCTCATTTTTCGTTTGAGCATAACGACTTTTTGTAAATTTTAATAGCATGTAGTTTATTTTCTCAAAATAATTTCCAAGATATTTCTTAATGAATATTAATGTTAGTCTTTGGTAAATTCATATTTTGTTTATGTTAATTATGAAAAAAAGTAAAGACAGATACACGTTATTGTTATTATTAATGTTATTTTAAAAATGGTTAGACTTCAAATTAAATAAATAAATAAAAATAATAATTATAAATGAATAATAGAAGTACAACAACATTCAGAATAGATATTAAAATATTATTAAGAAACATGCACACAGTTTTAATTTAGCATATTCTAGATGTAAGGCGCATCAAATCTTGAAAGTTTTGTGCAAGCACGAAATTCTGCTTTGAAAATCTTTAAAAAAATGCGCCTTGCAAAAAAGAAATGCTTTGAAAATGAAACAAAGATTCATTGATTATTTGAAACTAACTAAAGAAGTTTTGCATCACTTATTAATAATATATCAATTATTGCATGTCGAAGTGCAATTGTTACGAGATATTTTCAAATTCCGCATAATCACAACAGGCAAACATGCAATAATCATTTCTCAATAAATTTAAACTCAATCATAAAACAAAAACTAACCAAAGTAAAGATAACAACAAGAAGCAAGTAAGATAGAACAGAAAGCTTTTCGACGCTCTAAATCTACATAACTTCATAATTATACGCACCTGATTCGTCTTCGCTAGATTCGGCACCTGCTTCGTGTAGGGCAATATCCGAACCGCTCGAACTTCCCACCGTTCTAAACGACGTCTTCTTAAGGATCCCTTTCAACGGCGGACTCCGTCTACTGTCCGTCTCAGAATCGGAGTCGATCGTGCTACTTTTAATTGAATACTTCGCGTCCGAACTCGGCGACACCAGATTACTATCGAAGCTTTTGATCGAATCCGGCGACATCAGTCGCGGTGCGCTTTCCGGTTGCAACACCGGTATCTTACTGCTGTTGTTAATACTCTTTTGACCGAGATCGAACTTTTCGCTCAACTCCTTCGGCGATAACGTTTCCGTATGTAATATCGGTATTTTACTTCTGGCTGCCTCCGGCGACGAAGGTGGTTCTACGGGCGTTATGCCGGTTATTCTGGTAACCGTCGTCTTCACGATCGGATCGGTCGTCTTCACCACGGTCTCGACGACGACGTCGTCCGTTTCGTCCCAATTGACGTCCTTCGACAGATTGACGAACTCCTTCAGAGGATCCTTCGAATGTTTCTTGATCGTTTTCATCTTTCCTTTCGTCGGCACGGGAATCTTACTCAAAATGTCCGATTCCGGGGGCGAAACGGACGGTTCCTCGTTGTAAAAGGCGTCTGCATTCTTGTTTTGCTGCTGATTTGGTCGCGGCTTCGGTACGGGTATTTTCGTTGGCGAGTCGGGTATCTTGAAGTTGACCGATCGATGCGAATCGATCACGTCCAATCTGTCCGAATCGAAATCTTTTTGAATCGAAACGGGACTGCACGATTCGTTTTCCAAGAATTTGAACACCTCCTCGCTCTTCAGTTGCCAGTCGTCGTCGCGTTTCGACGCGTCGTCATCGGTTAATCGTAAGTTAAACGAAATTCTATCGTTTTCTATGTCGTTGACCACGTCTTCGGCTTTCTTCACGATTTCATCGATTTCGTTCTCCGCCACCAGCTGCACGTTATCTAAATTAATCGATTTCTTATTATTATTATCTTTCGTAATTGATTCCAAATCGATTTGCATCGATACGTGATCGTTCTTTCTATGAGGTATAATTATGTCTTCTTGCGGCAAGAAATCGTTACGTTCCTGATGCAAGAACGTCAACGTGTCGCTCACTTTCTTCTTTAATCCTTGCAGCCGCGTTTCGAAGTCGTCGTCGACGATTTCCACCACGTTCTTGTCTGGTTTTACGGGCGTCGATGTGAGGACGACGACGTTTTCTCTCGTTTTATTTTCAGTACGTTTATCATCGTCATCAGATTTAATTCCTTTTGAAAAAGGAGAACAGATGAACTAGATCTAATTCTAAATTGTGCTTTAAATGTTTTATTATATGTATGAATTAAAAAAAGAACAGGTCTAAAATCGTCTTCTAGTGCAGACAGTATGTTTATTTTTTTTGATTAATAAATGTTAAAATGTGCAATGACAAAACAAATAATAAAATTATAAGCTAAGAGATTACGCTAAGAAGCAGCATGCTTTCCTCATAGTTCAAGCTTTAAAAGGGGGAAGTCGGTTTTAACGCAAAGTTAAAAGTCTCTTTTGCGTTGTGTGAAATAACATTAAAAGAATGAAAGAGAGAAAACAATGTAAAGAAGAACAGAAATCCCACATTAATAGCGTGAACATACACAATTTTAATTAGAATACTAATAGCAATTATTAAAATGGGCATGATTTGCAGCGTGTTAGTGCAAAATAAAAATTACTTAACAGAAACACAGAGTATAGTTTTTTTAATACAAATGGTGTGTTTTTCTTTTATTTCTGTTAATTTGTAATTATTTACTCATTAATTAACACTTGTTTTAATACGAATTAGACACTGCAAATTGTGCGAAAGTGATCAATCAAACAAAACGCAAAATAATCCTCAACAGATTACTGTTATGCGTTTCTTTGGAGATTTTAAACGAAGCATCTTCATTTTTTTTTTGCAATACAGTCGCATCACGTAAGATATACACGCTTGTGTTTGTGGAATCTGTTATCCTTCATAAAAGTATAATCAAAACGCTACACGAGCATGTAGATATCACCTTCTGCAACTGACGCATTCACTTTCGCACGACGTGTATTTTGTTTAAAATTTGCAAATAAAATTTTAAAAACGAAACGATTCTTATATTGGTATATTCATTTCCAAGCGGCAAAGAACTTACCATCATCGAAAGGCATCGCGCCCGTCGATTTGCCATCGATTTGAAAATCGGCAGGACTTGGTGGCGGCGTGCTAGCGTTCGGATCGATGATTAATTTCGGCGTCGATTCAAGTCTATTGTTCAAACGTTGCGAAAACTCCTCGAGCAACGATTCGTTCGCGTTCGGTGACAAGGAACGATTATCCAAAACCTCGTCCTCTTTGGATTCCACCTTTATTTCGTTCTTGTAATTCAAGAAATCGTTCATCGTATCCGCTAGATCGTTGTCCAACGAATTGTGATCGGTCTCATCTGCAACGAAAACGATCGTATAAAACGGCGAACTGTCGAAATTAAACGCGCGATCAGCGTTACTTTTCTCGCTCAAATTCAACTCGGTCTGACTGTCTTTGAACGTCTTGTCCAATATGACGTCGCGACGTAATGAAGCGTCCCTCGACGGTCCGATCTCGTCTTTCAACGTCTCGAAGCCGGACTGATCGAGTTGGACCTTCGCAAGAGCCTTCTCCATATCGTCCGTCACCAATTCGACGTTACAAATGCATTTAGTGACGATGTCTTGACGGCCGATTTTCTTCAGAGCCAATTCTAAATTATTTCCTGCATCGAATCGAATCGTTTAATAATTAGGGCGACAAATTGCATCGAACGTTTTACCAGTTGCTTTGTTCGCCTTCTGCCGCAGCCAGAGCCGGAACATGATCATGGCTTGTTGCGGATTATTGCCCGGATACTCCTCTTTTATTAGTTCAATGTCTGAAGGCGGTATGTCGAGTTCCTGTGCCAATTGCTCCCAATCGTTATCTAACAAATTGCAAATATCCGAAAGACGGAAATCGGCACGGTGAATTGTATCCGGTTTACCTGTAAATAATTTACATTGTTTAAATAGACCTATAACAGTTGTTCTTCATCTGATTATATCCTAATACTTACTAATGCCGCCGTGTTGAATGAAACTGTGATCGGCATCCAAAGACAAGAGATCCGATTGCGAATCTCTGTCCGGTAAGACGTCTTTCGGAAGTAACAGATTGAGGGTGCAAAGTGGCGTCTGCGTCGGTTCACCTTTCGCCGCCTTGGCTTCGTTCATGAAGACGATACGACCGACAGGTTCTTCGTCCTAAAAAGCAAACAGACAACAAATAGTCACAAACGATTCTTAAAAAAAAAATGGAAAAGTATGTTACCGGATCCCTTAATCGTACGTTGAATGCCAATCGGTTCTCTTTGAAAGCTTTGAATCCTAGCTTGGGTTGCTCGCCGGATTGGAGTATCGGTATCAGATTGCCGGCAAACTCCATGAAGACCTCCTTCCCTTCCAGCACCTCGATGTCGCGACTCTTCGCAATCTCCGTGAAATGTTCCTGATGCTCCAACGTTTTGTCCTCTTTGTCGTCGGTCATGCAAAAGACGCGCACTCGCGCCTCCAACAAACTCACGCGCTTACCGAAAACGACGAATTTCGCCATGAACGGTACATGCATCACCTGTCGATTACAGATCGTTTAGTTTCACGCAAACCAATCGTAAACGGTACGGTCTCGCACTTGCGTATAAAGTTCCGTGGCCATTTTAGCCGAATCCGATATGTTTCTGCAGTCCATTAGCCAAAATCTAGCGGACACCGTTGTCGTGAAGGAGACGCAATCTTTGACGAACGTTAACGGCGTCGATCCCGTTACGTCTTCCCAAATTGCTTTATTCTGCCCACCTACATTTACGACATTATGGGAATTAATTCATATCGTATCAATTAATAGAGAGTTAGGATGTTGAAAAACTATTTTACGATTATATTTGACATAAGAGAATGATGAAACGGAACTTGCGTTATTCTAAGTAAACGAATAAGGCAGGTTCCTACACAATAAATTCAACACCAATCCAATTAATATCAGTATTTCTACGCATTTGCATTTATTCTCAAAAAGTTAAACAGATTTAGTTGCAATTAATGTATATGGGTATGTCCGGAATTAAAAAATTATACAAACAAATGGTCTGTTTATCAATTTGAAAATAAGATTCGATCTAAGAAAGGAAATTAAAAATAACGAAAATTCGGTGTGCATGATAAGAGATTTCGAAAAAAATAATAAACATATTCAAACTTTATTCTTATTATATATACGTAAAAATAATCGTAATATATATATTATACTCATTTTAATGGAACTAAATTACCTGATTTAGTTCCTTATGAAGCATGGATATCAACATATCAATTTGCACCAGTACAAAGAACATTAAGTTACAACTAAGTTTATTTTCCTTCTTAACAGAAAATAATATAGAAATGACATGCAGCAACTCACTATTGCGGGTGTACTATCGAGTTTATTCTTTCTTTTGCTTTAAGAATGATGATTCTTTCGATATGTTAAAGTGAATCTAATTTTGATCGATTTAAAACTATAAACTTAATAATATTATCTCGATGATATGCACAGATATGGATGAGTGGACGAAGAGAATCGACTATTAATAGTGAATACAAATTGCAATGATTAAGATGTGACCGTGATATCTAAAAAAGCAATACAATATTGATCTAACGTTATTCGTTTATAAAATAATGTAATAATATTAATCGATAAATCTAACTTATGAATGGAATCTCAATCTTATTTGTACCTGTAATGGAGCAAAGCAGTCTCAGCGTTGGCGCCGAGCCCGAGTACTGATTGATCATCCCTTGCGAATGGGCTTGCGGCGCAGGAAGACTCAACGTTATCGCTTTGTGGAATTTACGTCGCCGCGGTTCGACGGTAACGATCGGCGAAACCGCGACGCCGTGTCCCAATAATTTCGATACCAATTCCGGTTCAATAGCTTGTGCCTGAAAAATAAAACACATTTCCATTTAGACACAATATTGCATTCTTATAAATTGATCGCATCTTGATTGATCGTTACCTGTAAACCGACTCTAATCTTCTTCGTCAAAGCGTTCGACGGGAAGACCGCTTGCACCAACGGCACGGCCGAACTGGAAACGGTTCCGCCGTCCGGCCCGATCGCGTGCACCTCCTGACGAATGCGCGAAACTACCGCGAAATAGTGCGGGAAGTCGTTCGTCAATATGCGTGTTATTCGATTCGTGTGCAAATCTTCGATTTGGCTCAGTTCTAAAACGGAAAAATCGAGATGAAATTCGCGCTCGGCGGCGTAAAGGACATAAGCGCACCTTCGCCCTCGAAACTATGATTCAATACGTCCTGTATGGCTTCCTCGTTCGCTTCGAGCGTGTGCTCCTTCCACGTTTCGCCGTTGTCCGACCGCAGCACGATGATCTCGCGCTGTTTGCCGCGGAGCGACGCGAAATGCGGCACCTCGATGATGACCGGTCTGTTCGAACGAAAGAGATTTCCCGATTGGTGCGCGTTCCGCAATTGAAATTGATTAGCGAACAACGTACCCCAAGAACTTCGCGCCGACCGGTCCCAATTCCAACAGTCTGCTCGCCAACGCCTCGCCTTCCATCAGCGGCGGCGGATGCGGCGTACGCTGCGGTCGCACGTAACGGCACGTGATACGCGTCGGACTCGCGGCACAACGCGGCGGTACGATCACGCGTACGCCGGAATGACGGCAGCCGCGCATTGCACCGCCTCGCGCGTCCACCAAGAACGAGACCAAGAAACTAAAAGGAATAGTCGCAAATTAATTTATTCGCTCGTGTTACGTGGAACTAAGTGTGCACGTTTTAAATTGGATACTGTTGAATTCGATGAGTGAATGGCAATTTTGAAAGGTAATCGCGAATGCGAGCAATATCCAATTTAATTGGTGATATTAACAAGTCTTTTGGTGATTCGTTGGTCTTTATGATACTTTGCACTTTTTATTTATACGTGTGTGTTTCATGCTGAAAAGAAAACCATGCCCCCTGATCGTGTGATTCACAATTATGGACGATACTTAGTGTATGTTGGTAGTAAATTACATTATTAATTTAATTGCTCCGTTAATCGATTTGCAGATCTTACAGCGAATTATTAATTTGGAATTCGTATATTTGAGAATTGATTTGCTAAAATCTGCAAATATTAACACGAACTGTTCAAGAAAATTCAATGGAAATGGTTGAGTGACGATGCTGCAATAAATGAATGACAAAAACAATAGTTAAAAACTTTTTAACGAAATAATAATTAATCAAGATTAAATTACATAATTACACGACGTTATTTTACACAAAAATAAAACTTACTTCTTCCAGCTAGGAATTCTGTTTCCAACAAAAGGAACACCAAAACAAAAATGCAGTTAGTATACACCAAACGTAATAGTTTTCTTGCATTAAAAAAAATCTGCCTCCATGTTCTTTCTACCCAATTAACAACAAGTTAGAAAGAATATTGAGAATCTTTATACAATATGTACAAGTCATAAAAGTTTAATCTTTGAATTTTACTACTAAATTCATTTATACAAATGTACAATAATGACAAAAACAGAAATCGCAATAATCGTGAATTGTACGGCACAAACACAAGAGAAACGAGACTTCTTCTTGACTTTATACAAGGTAATAACCATTAAGATCAATTATCGGAAGTTATGGAAAAGTGTTAGTGTTTCGTGCGCCATTGCATGAGGGGTGCATTCAAATCGAGATACGAATCGGGATGCTATTTGCATTTGCTTGCTTGCTTTCTCATACGGTTTTGTTTTGAGATTAATTTTCAATTTGCTGTTTGGTTAATTAAAGATACCTTTCTCTGCACAGGCCCATGCCGGGCTTATTGACCGGACCCAGACGTTTCAGCGAAATCTCAAGCTGCGACCACTCGTTACTGCATATCACATAAATAAGCATACATACAACTACAGTTATTTAAAATGCTATCTTTTTTTTGTTCGTTTATATTATTATTTTTTTGAAAACATATTTATAAAATACATCTACAGAGAGACTAGAAGAGAGTTTCATAGTAAAAGAGACGCATTTTCTAGCGCGTATAATGAACGCCATTCATTAACTGTTTCTCCATTTTAATGATCCGACAAGAAATTTATTCGTATTGCATCAATCATACGTTTAAACTTGTCTTTAAGCGTCCATTATACGGATTGAATGTTCTACGGAGTGACAAAATTCCATTTTACATACTATTCAGGCGTATCATGATATGATTAAGAAGAAAAGCGAGAAGACACAGAGAGAAAGAAAGAATGTCAAATTTTTGGCAACATCATTTCGACAATCCAGATTTTCTTAAGGCAATCATCCTAAAAAATGCGCATTATTATTGTTTTTAGAACGCGGACATAGTCAATTTATGCCTTGTTTTCGCAAAGTAAACCCGCTGTTTGTCAACGCAAATTAATACTAATCAAATAAGAATGAGCAGGAAAACGTCTCCTTTAACACGTACCCGACCGTTATCGGTTGTCTATTGATGTCGACGTTATCGGGTGCCGTGAAGACGTTCGCCGCATAATAGTCCTTAACGTGCGTGGCACTTATCATTCCATCGCTTACATTCGAAGGGGCTGAAAGGAGAGAGAGAGAAAAAACGACCAATACGAAATCAATGATTGCCTATTACACAATCGGGCAATTAAAAAGTTCGCATGTTATATAATTACCCATCGAATTGCGATACTCGCTCTTCTCGTCGTTCGTCACGTCCAAGCGCATCGAGTCGTCGCCCAAAGACTTCATATCGTCCACCGTCATGTACTTGTATTGTTGCTGATCGAGCATCGGATCTTCGCCTTCGAGAGAACAGAACGAAATACATTAAAGTTAATCGTTATCGTTACCGCGTACTCAATGCTAATTAAAATATCTCAGGTAATGTTTACAAATTTGTTATCTAGATAGATAGCAATAAAATCGATAATAAAAAATGTACATCAACAAGTTTGCGTGATGTGTGACAATAAACATGAATGCTGCAATCGAATCCCGACATATTTTAATTGCGTCTGCAATCAATTCGAGAGAGGTTTCTCTCAAATTGGAAGAAGTTAGTAAGATGGTATAAATGTGGATATATGAGTAAAAGAGATCGAACTACGCCTACATGGAGAGCTACATGCACTAATTAAAAACTTACGTGTGTAAGTCATATGTCCTTGGTAGAAAGGTAGGTAAACATGTTGGGCATGTGCAGGTCGACCAAAAGCCACTGGAGGCTCATCCACACCGCCTGCATGCAACAGCAACGACAACAAACCACCCAAATCACCCAAAAATTATATATTTATTCGTCTTCTTAAACGGATGATACCCATCAATCTTCGACAAAACGTTTGGAAATCCCATGCAAGATAACTGAACTTTGAATGTTATCAAAATGTGTACGTGACTTGAGATTTTCTCAAACAATGAGCAACTAATTTGACTGCAAAATCATAATTCAGCAAAGAGGTTAGATGTGAGCGCATCATTCAATTACAAATGAGTTTCGCAAGCTTGAAATTTCGAAAAGAAAATAGAAAAGCTTTCATTTCCGAACGTTTTATCGACGTTTCTCATTTAATTCTAATTCTACTTAACTCGATGGCACATGACTCTCATAAGTTTACTCTCGAACGTGTATTTATTTGATTCCAAATTAAGAACGTTCGTAACGTAGGTGGTTAAATTTGAATAAACCAAAACAATCAAAAGAAATTGTAAATTGAGGGAAAAAACTAAATTAAAAGAATCAGTCAACGTTTGTTAAGGAAAATAATATCAGAAAATAATATAGAAGCAACAAAAAGATTAAGATACCAAAACAAATATTAACAAATCACGAAAAGAATATTAATAATACCTTGTTAAATAAATCAAATAAAAAATTATGAATTAATGAGCGTTAAAATGCGACAACTTACCGCCTTCATCCTCGGAATCGGACATGAACGTTTCTTGCATCGCTTCCGGCGCCACAACTTTATATTTCTCCTCGATATTGACGGTCGTCGTCGTCGTTATATCGTACTCGGTCACCACTTTCAATTCCTCGACGACGCTTATGTAACCCAATTTGTTGGCGATGCCCAAAGCAGTTTGCCCATTCTACAAACGAACAACACTGGATAAATCACACTTGCGAAGAAAACATATTATCGCCGAACATACGTTAGTTAACGCGTTCGGATCCGCTTTGTTCTTCAATAGCAGACTAATCACTAGCACGTGGCCTTGCTGAGCGGCCTGATGAAGAGGCGTATAACCGGCACTGGTGATCGGATTGACTTCTGCGCCTTGATCGATCAACAGTCGAACCATATTGATGTGACCGTGATGGCACGCAATGTGCAACGGCGTGTAGCCGGACTTCGTTTGTATGTCCTTCTTGGCGCCCGCCCTGAGCAGCAATTGGGCGACGGCCGCTCGGTCCTCTTGAGCGCACAAATGCAACGGAGCCAATCCGTTCTAAAACCGAAATTACATGACTTTTTTCCTTTAGGAATTACGATCGATCACCTTTGCTACATGATTGGGATCGGCTTGATGTTCTAAGAGTAAGGAAGACATGTCCGAGTGGCCCTCTTGCGAGCTCAGATGCAACGGCGTGAAACCGGCCTTCGATTCCGCGTCGGCCTGAGCGCCGTACTCCAATAGAGTCGTCGCGATGTCCATCTGGTTCTTTCTCGCGGCTATGTGCAACGGCGTGTGGCCGTTTTTGGCGGTCGCATGCGGCGACGCACCCTTATCGAGCAGCAACAATGCCACCGGCTGATGATCGTAATGGGCGGCGACGTGCAACGGCGTCACGCCGTTCTTCCCTTGAGCGTCGGCCGGCGCGTCCCTTTGCAATAACAGTCGGGCAACGTTCAAGTGGCCGTATTTGGCGGCGAGATGTAACGGCGTGAACCCTTTCTTCGTCGTCGCCGTCAAATCGGCACCGTTTTCCAATAGAACGGAGGCGACTTCCTCTTGGCCCTCTTTCGCCGCAATGTGCAGCGGCGTGTACAAATCTTTCGTGGTCGCATGCGGCTGAGCACCGTGTTGTAGGAGTAACATCACGATGTCGACGTTTCCCAGTCTCGAAGCGACGTGCAACGGCGTTTGTTCTTCGCGCGCTCGCGCATCCACTGCCGCACCGTTTCGCAACAGGATACGTATGATGTCGGTCTGAAAAGTTCGCAAACGATGTTACATTTACAAATTGAAATATAGTCGCACTTTTACGCGAGTGTTTCGAACAAAACAAGTTATCGTACGCATTGATTAACGACAAATTTTCATTCATTTGACTCTTTACTGCCATTATTCGTTTCTAAAAGTCGTTAAACTGGATTCTTGCAACACTAACACCATTGCCATTATACCTGATTCGCTCTGGCAGCGAGATGAAGAGGCGTCTCGCCGCGCACCGTCGGTATGTCCGGACTGGCGTCGTGTTGTAACAGATAGATGACGATGTTCATGCAACCCATGAAGCTGGCGACGTGCAACGGCGTCAGGCCGCTTTCGGTGGTCGCTCCGATGCTGGCGCCGTGTTTCAACAGCAATTCGACCATTTTGATGCGATTCTTCTTGCACGCGATATGCAACGGCGTGAAACCGTTCAAGGCGCGAGCGTTCGGATCGGCACCGCGGTCGAGCAACAATTTCGCAACTCGCACGTGACCGCAGTGTGCGGCCACGTGGAGTGCGGTCAAGTAATCGACGGTCACTTCGTCGACAGGTGCGCCGTAGTATAATAGAAGACGAGCGGCGTCCACGTGTTCCCCTTGGGCTGCCATATGAAGTGGCGCAAGACCGTTCTGCGGAATAAATTTTGAATCAGCAATAGACACGATTTTTCTTCACATCGATCCAATAACTGTTAAATCGAACTGTTACCTTTGTCTTCGCGTGCATGGGTGAACCGTTTTCCAGTAGCATGTCGACGACTTGATCGTGTCCGGATCTGGCGGCGCAATGTAACGGCGTCAGACCGTCCCTCGTTTTCGCCTGTATGTCGGCACCTTTTGCCAACAACAACGAGACCATATTGTTCTTGCCCCATTTGCTGGCCACGTGCAACGGCGTTATGTTGTGCTTGGCCGCGAAATTAACGTCGGCTCCTTTGTCGTACAACAACGACGCCACTTTATCGTTGCCATAATGGGCGGCGATGTGGAGCGGCGTGAAACCGCTCTTAGACGTGACGTCCGGATTGTGCTCGTTCTACGACCGGGGAAAGAGAACGTTGAATAATAATTCCGTTTTTAATGCTGCAATTTCTTTTACTTGTAACAACAAAGCGGCGGCCTTAACGTCGTCCTTCTTGGCCGCGATGTGCAGTGCCGGCAATCGCACTTTTCCCCTCGTGTCGTTCTCCAACAGAACGGCGACGACTTTGTCGTGGCCCTGTTGCATTGCCACCGCCAAAGGCGTGAAACCATCCTACAAATAAAATGCGATTGTTAAGAGTTTAGCACTTGCAAGTGCTCCTTATTAATTAACCTCCGTGGCTAACGTTTGATTGGCTCCTTTTGCCAGCAAATACTTGACGCATCCGTCGTGGTTCTCTTGTGCGGCCATATAGAGTGGCGTGAACCCGTTCTGCGATTGGACATTTATGGAAGCACCGTGTTGGATTAGCAATCTAACGACTTCTTCCTGACCCGCTGGAAATTACAAAAAAAAAATCGTTTACGAAATTAAAACAGCTTTCGTGCGATAATATAATGTTTACCTAACGAGGCAATATGCAAGGAAGTGTTTCCTTTTTTAGTGGCTGCGTCAACGATCGCCCCGCGTTTAAGTAACTCCTTAACGACTTCGACGTGGCCATCTTTCGAGGCCAGATGAAGAGCATTTAGGCCGTTCTGTAATGCGACGTGGAGAGATATTTAATCAAATGGAAAGGATAATTGTGGCGACGATAATACGAACCGCATTCGAAGTATTTATGTCGCGTACCGTCCCGGAATCCAAATATTCCTGTATCTTATCCAATTGACCTGCTCTAGCTGCTCGTAGGAACGCCGTGTTTGGATCCGTCTGTAAAATACGAGATACATCCTTTTAGAAACGTTTGGTGAAATGTTATAGCACGTAAAATAATATCCATTATGTTATTAATTGATGAACTACGTGCGCTTGAGTGATTGGTTCGAAAATGCGTTTTACTTTTAATATTATTAAGAGCTTCCTGTAACGTTACCGGAATAATAATACAAAGAGCGTTGGGAAACGTTTCGTACTTTTAAAATGGAAGCATCAACTTTTGTCGATTGCTTCGGATTATACCTTTCCCTTTTATTTGGGATTGATTGCCATGCTTATTCCTGTCGAATATTAGATGCGGAAACTAGGCTTAAATATTAATTACACGTTTTCTTGAATAGCACGTGTAAAAGTGGAAACGCGCTTTGAAAAAGCTCTTTAGACATTAATAGTTTTCTGCATATTTCATGAAACATCATGCTTATTTTAGCCAGAAAGAGATATACATTTCTTCTGTACGATTATTATTATTGTGCTGGAGTGTTAAAGACCTTTTCCCAATAGAAAGAGAACCAAAAGCACGATCCTGGCCCTTTAAAAGTATAGAATTGTAGAACTTATCGAGAGAAGAAAAAAAGGAATCTGGTACAATACCATTACCAAAGCAGAAGAAAAAAGTGGTCGACCTTGTAATAAAGTTAAAGGTGTTATTGTTGAGAGTTAAACTATATTTGGTTTTACTATTATTGCTACTAGTAATTTATAAATAATTATTATCTAAAAGTAAATAAACTTATTAGATTATATGCACGTTGCAAATTGGATCGTCTTTCGTTTACTCTGCTACTAGTTAACGAAACTAAATGCACGAATATATGAATTTACAACAATAACAACAACTGGATGGCTCTTCATCGAAACCTGACCACGCGGCCAAAGATGCGTCTTTGTAGCTTGTAGTTTTAAGCGAGCACATTTAAAGATTCACAATAAAAAAAAGACAAGCAAACGGTAAATTCTAAATTTAGTCGTACAATATTAAGCGTAATTTTAGAAACCTTATGTATATTTATAAAAGCGTTTTATTAAGAAAAGTTAAACTAGTCACTTATAAACGTAATAATGTTGATGATGTTGATCAGTGACGATGAAAAGGCATAAAGCTAACGTACGAGTATTCAAAGTGAATTTATTTCTGTTGCACTCTTGCTTTGTTGTTCTTTTATTATTATTATATTTCGAATTGTTATTATGACCTTTTAGATATCAACTACGTTTTTTTAAATCTCTCGCATTATTATATCACATCTCGTTTTAGACATGCGAAATATAATTCCAATCATTCAATTAATACTAATTTATTGGCGAAATTAACAAGGATATTGACCAAAAAAAAAAACAAAATAATTAATATCAATCATTTATTTAATTTACTTCGAAACTATTAACATCTCTTAATTACCTAATTAAACCACTTTTAAAAACCCAATTGATTTATGTTAGCAATGGAATCGTCTCTTTATCATTAAAAAAACTATTTCTCCATTTACAAAATCATTTGCAATTAATTTCATACCTATTTTGATTACTCGAATTCGATTCCCATCGAGAGAAGATCGACCCCGATTTAAATTTAACTTTATAGAAAGTTTCGATGTCTAAGCAACTTCAAATTACCGGACTCGAGCCAATATTAATGCGAATCGTTTATAAGCAAATCTTATTGTAGTCTAAACCTAACCTAACATTTAAATGAATAAATTTCTAATTGGAATAATGTATGGAAATTACAAGTGGATTAAATTAACGAAAATAAAAGAGAATGTATGACATAATCGTTAAACGTTGTAATAAAAATTTCGTCGAGTGAATAAAATAAGGCAATTTGTCACTGGAAAAAATTGAATTACGTGTTCGTATATGAATGAAATGCGGTGTCCTCTTCTTTAATGGATAGCGATATGGCGGAGATCCCCTTGACCCCTATTTTCCTAATTTATTATGATATATTAAACATATTTCATTATGCGAGCGCTTGACAATCAAAAAGATTGTTGTCGTACGTCGAGGAGCATTAATTACACAGTAATGAGCAATTAAAATTAAAATATCGTTCCATATATTTTTGTTGGTCTGGAATTTTAATATCAATTATGTATGGAAAAAACATAATTATTCTTAAATAGAATGCTTTCACTAGTAAAACCATTTGGTTATTAACGATTTGATTGATTGATAGATGTAAAACAGAGAAAAAATGAACGCAATCAAGTGATGTTGAGAAAGTTGTTTGCGCAAAAATACAGTGACGAACAAAAAATACGAAATTCTGGAAAATATTTAATGCAAGCGCGATTTTTATGTACCCCCGTACAACCTACGAATAGTTCGCTAATTAAATCGTTCGACTGACATAAAGTGCATATTGTCTGCAGTTTGCTAATTTCACTTGCAAAAAAAGAGAATAGTTACGTTCTAGTGCAAGTTGCGTTTATAAAAAGGATGATTTCATGTGATATAATTGAAGTGAAAAAAAAACAACATACGTATGTTAAACGTTGTTATTATTATTTTTTATAAAGAAGCCCAAGGCCGGATTTAATATTTAATTCTTTTTATTGCCACGAATGACCAAACTGCGACAGCTATTTTAACTTTTTAAACTATTACGTCATTTTCGTTTAAGCAGTAGAAATAACCGGATTATTTTTGTAAAAGTTGAAGAATGGTTCGCTGAATCTTTTTATGCCATTTATGGAGATCAATGAATTATGACAGAAATTCATTTGCATTAAATCGTAAACTGCTAATAAATAATGCGATAAGATTAAATCGAAACCTTATAAGACTCCGGGATCCGTTCTTGCAATTAAAAGACGTTACGACTTCCTCAACGAAACGATTGTAATCCTTACTCAATTCGCAAACCGTTTCACAAAGGACTCGTTCTATCCTTAGTATTAATCTTTGCATTTCTTTTTGGCAAAATTCCTCTCTTTATTATTAGAATCAATCTTGTAAAAAGTATTTGAAGTTATTAAAATTCTACACATACTCCTATGTTTATGCCATTAAAAACCCATTATTAAAACGGATTTAATTATAAGCATTCAATAAAAATAGCGCATCTCCTTTAATTGCTATTTATAAATACTGTACGGCATGTTTGTTTACATTGCAGAAATTAAAAGTCTGTTAATTTCCTGAAAGGAATTCGTTGCAACAAAAGTTGCGTATTTGCACTAGAGCTGCAATAACACATTGGAGTTTCGCATATGAAGAAAGTAAACTGTTCAAATAAAACGATTGGCAGAAGAAGTAAAAACTTCTTGGAACGATGTTGTTTTAGCGGAAATAATAATTCCAACTAGCTTTTTGCATATAATGCATTATTAATACACTGTAATTATGGGTTTTGCAACAATAACAAGTGTAACTCAATTATCTTTGCAATGAGTCAGTAAGTAACATACAGAAGAACAATACCCGCCTGTTGGAATCGACATAAAAGATCATTAACTTTGCTGAACGACAAAATCAAATGGTAACGTGCTTATGTGCGAATTACGCAAATTCAGATTAACACGATTGTTTATTTATTGTTATTATTATTACTATCTGCACATAGAATGACACTTTGAAGTAATTTTTGTATTGAACTGTGTCTATTTTTAAACGTTACGTAATTAAAAGCAAATACATTGTGAATTGCAAAAAAAGTAAACAATTGCACAGATTTACTTTGTAATATTTCTCAAGAAGTGCGGCTTAAAGAACAAACTTCGATTGAAACGTATGAAGGAAAATACATTTAAATTATAGCTGAAATTAAAAGAAAATTCTCTACCGAGAGTAGAATGTATAACCCAAAATATTTCTTTAGGCATTTTGCGCAAACAAAAACAATTAAAACGAAATTTCTTGAATAACAATTCGTGCTGGAGTTGTATCTTTTTAAAGAGCAACACTGCCAGAAGCATTCAGTAAAATATAGTAGTAAATATATGATAGGAAGCCAAGTGTAGTGATTCGTTATTTTTACTATTCAGCATTTTATTATTTCATTTCCTCGTCAACATTAATATATTTTTATTCCATTCCATTTGGATTTATTAAAGCACTTGATCTAACTGTTCCTTCTACTACCATTAAACTATTCTCTATGCAATTTACCACGTACCAGCAATCTTTTTTCTTTCTTTTTTAACAAAATCCCGTTACGTTCATTCAAAATACAGTAATGTATTCTTTCCAGCTTTTTTTTTATTATTTAATTTAATTTTATATTCGTTAACATCATTAATTTTTATGTAAACCCATAAATAATTCTTCTTCATGATATACGAAACTCGCTGATGATATTACCGCAAATAAAAAATAAGTTAAATTGCAGTCAATTTATTTCAGGATCATATAAGAAGTAGGTTGAATGAAATAAAGGTCGTTTCGCCTTATCGTAATCCTTTCGAAAGAATTGTTAGAAATTACTCGCTAAAGAAGCTTTTGTTTTTGCAATCGTTATCCTTTTGCGTTTAATTGAATTAATTTAATTAACTACCAACATATAAAGCTTTTCACGATTCTTTTTTGGTTCTGTCTTTAAAAAATTGAACTCTTCTTCTTTCCTTTGCCACTAGGCTATGTAATTATAACGTAGCAATTAGTTGGAGTGAAAACAATTTCTTTTGCTTCTGTTAAAACTGCAATAAGGATGTCGATAATCATCGGGCGAAGGAAAAGAAATTAAAAGACGCAAAGAAGAAGGAAAAATTACAGAAAAGAAAATTATAATTAGAACCAAGTGGAACTAATGACTTATACTTTTATATAGAAACTACCGGCAATGGCACGGTCCAAGAGAAATGCGATAAAATTGTGACACACACCAGGATGACGGTGTCCATCATCCACAAGCATATTGTTTTTTTTTTTCCTTTTTTTTATGAAAGAGTTAACAGTTATTTATGGATGGACGAAGCTAAAAGAAAAAGTGTACGAAGAGGAGAGAACGTGAAAGTACGTCACTCTATAGGAAACCTATATTTCAATGTATGGTTTTGTAGACATTTGCATGTTAAACACGTGCAAGAATAAAGAATGGGAAAAGGATTGGAAAGGCGGCAGGGACGACGCAAGAAGAAATGCCACGACGTCGAGAACTTTTCACTTTATTCGCGTGCAGATTAAACGTTATTATTATTACTGCTGAATAACCGATAACAATAATGGTCTGAAGAAAAATAAAAGGAAATACTTGATTCACCTTTTGATAATAGCACGTGATTTATTCAGATGCCGCTAATCTCGTCGAAAATGAAACGTTTGCTAGCAAAGAACTTGACATTAGCGTTTGAATGGATTTCTTTTTCGAACAAAGTAGATAAGAGCAAGAGAACAGGAAGCTGTTTTGTATTTTGGCACTTAGATTTAATGCCTGAAATTAATTCACGTTCACCGTCTACACCGGGAAAATATAAAGGAAAAAGAGGAAATTCGATCGTCATTATACTCGCAATGCCCCCCGATTATTTTTCTATCGTTCGCGTGACAAAACGTTTTACACACGAATTATCGACAAAAAAAATTGGTGGTTGACATTAGAGAACGTTGACTTTTATCCCTCGCACTTTTTTCCCTTCTTGGTACTTCAATCAACCTTCATGCCAATTACTTAAAGCGAATTTTGCGGTTTGAAGTAGCCACTTTTCCACTTACCGGATGAAACGCGATCGCTTTAATCCTTCAAATTGGGTCACACTTACGCGAAGCTCGAGCAAGCTTTCGAGTATTTTAATTGATTTTCGTTATCGTCGTTACTAAAAGGAAAAAACTTTTTAGGGTTCGGTCACGTTGAACAAAGAATTCGAATATAAAAATGTAATCATTTCTTGCACACCCTATACATGCAATTTTAGCATTCTTATTTGACATCAAAGGGGCGAAAATGTAGCAAAGAATAATGGCATTGTTTCTTGCGTTCTCCGACAAACGGCGTTTAATGTTAAAGCATCCTCCTCGTGTATTATTGTCGAGCGAAAAACGTTCAAGAATGATTGTTGATGATGATTGTACCAGAATTCCATTTAAATTATTCGCTCTTGCATATTAAAAGAGGGAAATAAATAGGTTGAATGGAGAACGAGGAAAGAATATGAATTTTACATTTAAAAAGAAAAAAATGGCGAGTAACCGAGAGAAATAAAGTGAGGGATGTATGAAAACGAAAAGAAAGGAACGGAACGAAATGATGATGATGATGGCAAGATCAACATGAACGACAACAACAAACGTGCGTTCTTCTCATCGATCCGGCTTTTACGCCGGTCCCATGTTAACAAAAACTAATGTTCCTGAGGGAAAGCCGGCCGAACTGACACACACACACATTGCAAATATTACAGCCTTCGGCCGTCTTTCTCCCTTGCTGCCGTTGGAGAGAGAAAAACATTTCACTCTATATAATTCGTCCTACATTTTTCCCATCTCCGCCATCGAACGACCTACATTATTCTTTTTTGCCCTTAATTCGCTATTTCGTCTTCTTCTCTCGCTCTCTTCTCTTATTTAGTTTCTCAATCTCTCGCATTATTTACCTTAGATTACGAGGTAATTTAATCAATTCGTTTGACGATAAATTAAATTGTTTATTATTGATTTTTCTCCTCGTTTCTTTTTGCGCTTGCATTTCAGCGTTTAACAACAATTCGTTTCAATTGCGAATCCAACCGGACCGGACGGACATTAGAGTTACCGCTGTACATTTGCGATCGTTACGATATATCAGGATGTTGCCAATTGTTTTCTTTTGCACGGGTAACGAACAGCAAAAAAAATTTAGGCAAGGATTTAATTAAGCCATTAATTCGTACAAGTTAAAGTTTAAGCCACGCATGTGTCTATTACTTAAACGGATGTTGATGTTAAATAATTTGAAAAGAATTGCGCAAAAAAACACTGGGAAAGTGGTTATTAGTTATTGTCTCTTGATAATGATGCAACAATGGTGCTTTTAAATTAGGCAAAGGATTTTTAAACAATCCAAAAATGAAGAAATTTCCCGTTCCATTGTTCGCACTTTCATTCACTTCCCATTTGCAGAAGGAACGGGATCGCTTTTAATTGTTGGTTCATTTCGAATTGATTAAATTTCAAGGACGGTAATCATCAGCATTTAGTTCTTTTCTTTCTTCTCGTGCTTTTATTAGCGCCCGCATTTCGTTGCTTGATTTAACGGACCATGGATTAATTAAATTAGAAAATGTCTGTACGTATTGTTCAATTAAAAGTGCTGTAATAATGCGAGCAATATTGGTTTCCTTTTCGTTTGAAGTCGTACGTGCAGTAAATGGTATTTAGATCGGCGTTTATCAGAGGTTTTTTTGTGTTGCTCCCGTTCGATCGTTAATCATAATTATTACATTTGAACCAAATTAGGTATTAAATAATAATAAGTTTATTAATCTAGACCGTTTTCGCGTAAATGGATTATTTCATATTTGCTCCTTGACACTCGAGCGATTTACAGCTATGCAAGGTCCCTCATTATTAACGTTGGTAATAATAATAAAAGATTAATTGCTTTTTTCTTTCTTCTATCGAACGGGGAAAATATTTGCTTTTTATCGCCACGATCACGGTCGCCACTAAAAGAATTTCTCAATTTCATCGTTAATTAATTTATTAAAACTAATCACGTTTTTTAATTAGAAAATTAATCGGAAAAATTTGCAAACTTCAAGGTGAATAATCGTCGTTGTTGCTACTATTCCTCCTTACTGTCCCTGACAATGTTTGTTTTTTTTTTGTTTAACGTTTTCAAAACTTGTAGGCGGATTGATGATTCCTAATTAAACGAAGGAAGACGTATTGATTGCTAAATTAATTGGCAACGAAATTGCCACAATCATTAATACTCATGCATTTTCTTTTTATTTCGCACTCTCTCTTCTCTCGCCAATTTTCCTGGTTAATTTAAATTAATCGCAGATTGCTTTCTAACTCGTAATAAACGTTTTACCCACACAATATTACACCGGATTTTTAATCCAATTAGATTCATAGAAGTAAAATTGCAATAACTTTCGCACATGCCATTGTACATAATTATGAATGTAGGAACTTTTTCGACAATTAATTCAATTCAAAATGTTCTCATCGAATCAATGAATAAGAAAAAAGTTCCCAATCGCAAAAAGGCATTGGATACTATGTGAATTTTACTCGGAATACTTATTCTTTTAATTTGATGTGAAAGGCCATTTAATAATTTTCCGTCGAATAAAAATTCTCTTAAGGGAACGCCCAACGAAGAAGTTTCCTTATTAAATATTCACATATTTCTACTCAACTAAAACACCTCGTTTTTTAAAAGCTTGCAAAATAAAAATGATGTTAATTAACTTAATTAGCATGAACCTTGAAATTTTTACGACAATGGCAACCATCATCATCAACATTTTTTGTGTGCGTTCTGTTTTAGTGGTTAGCAAAAAATATTCGTTTAAAATGTTTTTCCATTGAATTAACGGCATTAAGTACGGACATTTTAATAGAACGAATGTAATAATGATGCGTTGAAATTAATTTACACGATCGAGAGAGATGAATGGAAAAAGGAATGATGGATGGAGTTTAATGTAGTGAAGAGTAAGTAATTTCACGCAGCTGCTCTATGGACGCAATTTTTTGTTGCTGTTGTAATCGTTTAATAATATGGCCTTATTTCTTCACAACATTCCATCCCGTAAAGGAAATCCTTCTAAAAATCAACAAAACTGCAGGAAAAGTTCTTCTAATTTTCACCAATTGCTCATCCGAGGAGAATCCTTTATCTTTGCGGTTTTGTATCCTTCGATCCCTTAAACAATGTAAGAGCACATTCTCAAATATTCATTGGGACCTAGTGCAAAATCCAAGGTTTTCGCAAGCACTCGAACTAATTTCATTCGCGCACGCACCAACGACACTTTTTTGAAGATTTATTTTGGCCGTAGGATTTAACAATGGGGTCATTATAACGATTAGAATCATGCACACTTTTCTTTGCCGCAAACAAATAAATCCTTTGAAAAGAAAATTAATTGCAACATTTACGCAAAATAAACCGGAGAAAGTGTGCCCGCCATTTCTTTTTATTATTCTATACGGAAAATAAATTTGCAGGTGAAATCGAAAGCGCCCATTTTATACTTTAATTAACGCTCATCCTGCGATTTACTTCGTTTTATCCTCGTTAATAATCCCATTTCGACTCCTCTCGGGCACTCAATCAATTCTCGCGCCGGTAATGCGAAAAATAATTGCCTGTCTAATTGGTCGTCGAAACGAATTATAGGTTTTCAACGGCGTGAAAATATTGTTTGCATTAAAGAATTAAGTCTCACAAAACGAAATAACAAACACACTTTAATTGTTAAATGTGAATGTTACCATCCATCCAACCATTGTAACAATAACAGATGGTCTTCAATCCACAGTTTTTTTAAATTAATTCGATGTGTTTGAAGGAATTTACGTCATATGAGCAAGTGTTCGGCATATTTTTTAACGAGAAACCGAAAACAACATTTGAAATTAACTTCGTGCCAGTCTCCCAGCAAGAAAATTCAGCAAAATATTATTTTGATGACACGAAACCTACAAGAACCGAGAGCGTAAATTCCAAAGACAATTATATGCATTCCAATTGAATTTCTAGACGCATCCAACGATATCGTTTCACGTTGCATTTAAGACTCCTTTATTAGAAGATTGAAGGCCACAGGTCAATGCCGATTTAATTAACCGTACCTTTTATTTACTGCAATAATAATAAGGTTTACAATGTCACCCATCTCCGCTGCATACTGTTCGTATTATTACGTTATTTAATAGGACAATTAATACGACATGCTAAACGGTTACTAATATGAGCAAAACGGACGAAGAAAATTATATACGGAATTATTGCCATGTTTTACAAATAAAATGTGAGCAAAAGAATGGTAAAAATTCGTGCCTGAAGACTATACAACAAATCGCGAATGTATACGTAGGCGAATTGTAAAATTAAACAATGAGGTTCTTAAATTTCTTATTGCCTGGCCACGGAGAATTTCTCTTTAATGAAACCTCAGGTTCATTTCGTCGCTCGTTTCGATTTAGTCATCCGTAAAAATTGGTTCAAGAGTACTTTACACCCGAAGGAAATAATAAAGCAGAACGAGAACACAGCACTTTTTGTTGTCGGATCGAAATAGAACAATAAAGAACCTAAAAAAATTGATAATAATAATATAAATAATGAGTCATTACTTTAAATGCTGATTGATAATATTCAATAAAAAGAATTCTAGCAATCGATGGCAACACTCTTTTATTTAAATATTTTAATTAGATCGTGTCTAATTGTTCCACGAGACCGAGAGAGATACACGATTGCATTACATTTAATTGAGTGAAGTGTTCTTCGAATAATAAGAAAACCCTTCACCATGATTCAATTTAACGCATTACAAAAGAAACCTCTATGTCATCATCGTTCTCTTTCGTTTCATAACTGATACAGGACGCTGTTGCGCAATCTGTAGGAAAAACCTGTGTCGCAGAGAATAATTGATATTTGTATAGTCGATGCTTGGAGAATTTGAAATAAGAATGAAACCGTATCAACGAGAAAGGAAGTTCTTTTGTATTATTAAATGCTTCTCGTTTGGGCATTATTCCGGAATGTGTTATGATTTGCTAATAATAAATGAATCGTGCAGAAACTGATTAGAAATTCATCAAAGCTGTTGATGTAAGAAAAGGAGCGACTTATATCATTAATCTCGTTATACTTTGTGCTGTTAAATGATTTGTTGCAAACTTAACGGTGGATAGATTATCAGTATAATTTTTTCCTCCATAACGAAACGATTTAAAGCGTGTTATGGATCGATTTTAAAACCAGTAGTTGGAAAAGTAGGCAAAATTAATCACAATTGAAAACGACAGAAACGTGCATATAATAATATAATAACGTTCGTTTCCTTCTTTCTTCTTGTATCGATTCGATGCAGTAAACGAAGAAGAAGAAATGCCATAACGATAATCTACTTGCTAGTCCACTTCCATTCCAATTATTACTATTACCACTAAGATACACACCAGTCTAACTAGAAATCCATTTCAACTCGCGCTTAACCAATGGAAATTAATAATTTTCTCGTGGTTCTTATTTCTAACAAAAAAAAAACGAACAGGTTCTATAAAATTTAAATTTCAATTCCATCGTCCATCTAACGAGCACGAAAATGTACACAGATACCATCAATTTATAAGCATGTTTAAAAAAATCCAGGATTCGTGTCGATTCAAATATACAACAAATAGAACTAAAAATTGATCGAGGCATGCGGAGAAGGACCCAAGATAATTAATTGACTGGATTCGATGATCTGCAGTTCGAATGGATAAAAAAACTGAAGAGAATCTCTTCAATTATTATTATTATAATACTAATAAAACACACTTGGTACACGAGAATTTTTCCGGTGCTCTTTTCTATTTTCTAAAATTTTCCGCTTAATAATCAATCTTTAATGTTGATTTCCATAATTAATCACTTTGAAAGTTCCAAAATTAGTTTATTGCAAAATGTGAAACAAATGCAAAAGTAGGGAAGCGTTCCCGAATTATATTATTTATAAAAATTCACAAAAAAAATGCGTATAATTGTAAAACGAGGTGGAATACAAAGATGCATCGGAAAATGCGAATTTTTGGGATATGACATAGTTTGTTCCTCTTAATCCATTAATTACCCAGAGAAAATATTATTATGAAACGAGAGGAGCAAGAATTTTTAGTTGCCAGCAAGAATTATCCTCTGCCATTAATTTAAAAATGACTATAATCTCCCTGCTTTTAACAATAAAACAATGGGCTGAAATTTGTAATAATAATACAATAGAATTTTGAGATAAAGCCCTATTATTATTATTGTTGCTATTATTATTATTACTATCATGCTTTTCAATCAAAACTTGAACATTGCAAATTAAATTTCGAAAAAGAAGGAAGAGAAAATAGCGATATGAATAAGAAACACAATGCAGTCGTCGTATACGTGGATCGTAATTAAACATGCGAAAGAAACTTGGTTCGAGCAATCGAGAGACGGAACCGAAAGCGAACAATTAAAAGGGAAAAAAAGAAACGAAATGGAAAGACGTAAACTCCTCCACGGTTATTTAGGCATTTAATAAACATTTATCATTTCCTACGCTCTCGAATACATACGTTTCAAACACGCTCACTTCCTTCTATCTCAACTGGGATTTATTGCCAGTAACATCCAACATATATCTCATTTAAATTAGCAGCAATAATGGGGGACGTTATCGATAGATTATGGCTTAAAATACGTATACGACTTGCGATCGTTTTTAATAAGTTCCACTTAAATGATTATTAATCATTGCGTCGCAACGTGAATAATGGAAATGATTATAAAGTATTATTATCACGGGTGGGTTACGACTACGACAACGACAGCTTTCCACCATTGCTCGCCTTATTCGAATGCTCGAAAAAGCACACACCCACCCACGCTTAAATTTCAAAAATAATTTATTTAACGCGAGAAACGTAAGGAATAATGATGTGCGGAATAAAGCAAAATGTACATTCGACTTCATACACATTACACCCTCATATACAGAGAGTGCTTTTAGTTATCGGACTTCAAAGTCGAGAAACGCAAGTTGCAAAACATTTTGCAAAATTATAAGCACTTTACTGATTAATATCTACTTTAACGCTCAGCCTCAATTGCTAATTAAACAATTCTCAACTCCCAAGTGCGAGCAACTTAACGAACAATTTTGAACACGTTCTTTGTATGAAACTGTCTGGTTGGTTTTAGTCGGCCGTCGAGTTCTCTTCAACTTCGCCATTTACTGCACGTCGTTGTTTTACTCCGAGCATCCGATTTATTCGCCGTGTCTTCTTTGCTCATAACGTCGATTTGCAAACGAGATTGTGAAAAAGGCGTGTTGAAGCAACGAACAGAATTTATGGTCATCAAGAAGCGAACCTATTAATAAACTACTTTATAAATAAAAATTAAACGGATTTCAAACGCAGTTTGCATTTTGATTTCATTCGACAATTTTCCTTCGCCATTGGCTCGAGTGAGTTAATAATGAAAATAAATTATCCAGCGATTTATTGTAGGTCAAGATCAAATTTCTTCGTCTTCATTTAATTTGTTGCGCGCGGATTTTAATTTTTCTTCTGGGAAACATTTCAAAGTTACATAACATTTTCCGCGTACCAATCGTTTCGAATCGAAAATAAATCAATAATCCTCGACTTGAAATGGTGTAGCTGTAATAATAATAGGCGTGTTTCGCGTGATTAAATAGCATCACCTGCCAACAACGTACAGAACATTAGATTGGCATTCCTGTTATTTATTTATTCGACATGAGCCTCGTCTATTTAACGACAACGAAGAACAATAAGTTGGTGGACAAGTGCAAATTCAAGTGACAACAGCGAATATCGGGGAAACGCGTAGACCACCAGCTAATTTAATTCGAACAGGATCAATGCAATTTAATAACATCCGATGCTTTATCATATTTTTTTTGCGCGCCAATGTCGTTGCACTTTTGCAAAGGTTTCCTCGTCGCGAGATCGGGGTTTTTGCAATCGTTTTCTAATAGGCTTTCTTCCATTCCGGGCTCCGCACTTTTCGTACATTCGCTTCGAGAAAAACCGCCCGGAAAAGTCCGCGCGCCAACGCTAAAGACATGATTATTATTCTACAGGTGTCGCACGATTGATTCATTTATCCTCGCTTGTAATCCGGACTTTTATCATATTCAATTACAAAAAGTTGCGATCGAATTAAATTAGATTATAAGCTGGTTAATTTGACGCGCGTCCCATCGCGTTTTCTCGATGATTGCATTCATTAAACGATTATTTATTAACGTAGCAACTTAATTAGATAATTTAAACATCCTCTTTTGCCGCTTTTTACGTTTACCTCGTTTCCCGGAAATGCAATCTTCATTTTGTCGATCATCTTTACTCCAAATAATAATACTAATACCAGTTTAAGACAATAACACACACCTTCCTCTCTCTGTCTCTGGAATAAAATTAATCCACGCATAGTAACATCCACAAATTGCTAATTTAATATAATTTTACGGTTTCGTATTTTTAGAATTTGTTGCCACAAACGTCGCCTTTCCATTCATTCGTCATCAACGTTGAACAACGCCAGACAGGTACACATTTACACAAGATCGAATAGGTGTAAGTTTCGATAAGAAACATCAGCCGACGACGTAATAACGCGGACGAGATAATGATTGAAATAATTTATAAACAGCGAGACGATTCGATGCTCGTTTAATGATGCCCACGTAATAAATAAATAAATAATAAAACTGTACATTGAAATCGGCTATATTCCGCGTGTGCTTTAAATTGAACTTGCAGCAGAATGTTATTAACCCTTTTCTGCATACGTACGTGTGTGGGGGGCTTTCTGCGGTCGTGGTAATGAATGGTAGAAGACGAGATGATAAATTAAACGGTATCAACGCTATCGCACTTGACAATGATGATGATGATGGCGTGTGTGTGAGTGTCTTTTAAATGAAGGCGGTTTCCTCTTGCGAACAACCTCGCATCGTAACAATTTGCTTGGCAAATGTATTATTAATAAGAAATCAAGTTCATTCACTTCAGATCGCGTTATTTGTAGGTATTTTATTATTCAATCGGCAATCGGTTACACCTTGTTCAAAACCGCCACAACCTTTCCGAAGAGAAAAAACAATGATACGTATCCTTATTATCGATTAATCAACAATTGATAAGGTTGTTCGACTTTAATCAAACATTAAACTTCCTCTCATAATGTAGTGCAAATATTTTTCAAATTGTTTCGCAACATGGCAAATAATAGAGCGGAACACGATTAGATAAAAGATGCTGTAATAAGAAAATTGCTTCTCTCGGGAGTTTGCGAAATCTGATAAGGCGTGATTGATTTCAGAGTTTCCTTTTCATCCTTTTCATCATCTATCTCCCCTGCAGTTGCTTATTCCTTAAGAACATTTGCATACTTAATGTTTAATGTACAAATTTAAATTGAATTGCAAATATTAGATTGGAAATAACGGATGACAGGAATCAAGATCAGAATCGTTGGATGGAACAATGAAAGATAAATTTTCATTTTTGCCGTTCTAAAGAAAAACCCACCAACTCGTAAAGCATTCGCGAAAGAAATCGGAATCTATTGACTCGATGGAAATGACTTTCTTTCTGCAATATGGTCTCGTTTCAAAGAAGGTAAAAGTTAAAGCCCTACATTATACGGCATCCATCTCGTTCGTTTTCCTTGAAAGAAAACGCCCAAACTATTAGAAAAGTTTCCTACAATTCGAAATCGATAAATGGATCGAATAAAACGTTGAATGGTATAATGCTCGTTGTTAGTTTGCAGCAATTGAATCATGATTCTGGTTTCGTTATTAAAACCGTCAAATCTGAAATGATTTCGGTACGAACCATTCGAATCGCCGGAAAAGGGTTGGTCCTCATTAAGTTAAACAACAATCCCGAATACCCTAAAGCGATAATGCATATATGGCGAAAACAGCGAGCAGTTAGTTAATTAAAAACGAATTCATACATTGTTTCGACCACCTCTTTTTCCACCAGATTCCTTGTGTGTGTTTTAATTACATTACATGGGCGAATTTGTGTAGATAACAAGTGTCGATTAGAACCGCGCCTGTTTAATGAATTAATTTAATTAAATTACCAATAATTGATAAGTTACATGACAAAAATAAATTTGCAATTTTTATTAATTAGCAAAGAGAAATTTATGAAACTCTACGTTACGCTTGGTTTAAAGATACATTTACAGCGTGTTCGTGTATAATATTGATGAAGGGACTAGTGCTAATTGGAATTGGGCGTCCAGCTTTTATTTGGGAATCGAGTAGATTCGTTTTCGAATTAGGGAGAGAAATATAGCGTTCAAAATTTATATTAAAAACAGGGGATTTTGTTTGCCCTTATTCATGCACCCCTCCTAACCGTCTAAACGTTAACTCATCACGGCCAGGTGTTGCTTTTAATAAATATTACAGCCCTATGACCGTTTCCTTCTCCTTCGTCGTCAAATAGATTTGCAATATTGGCACAAAACAAACACGAAATAATCGTAATTTTCGCAATTTTCCCAAGAAAGACGCTTACCTGCTTTCCAGTCCGTGGCAACGTTTCCATGTTAGTGCCATTGACGACGGGGGCCTTCTCTTGCGTTACACCCCCATTAGCAGCGTTACCATTGCCCAATGCCATATCATACACTAGGTCACTCACACTCGAATGTTACGACTTATTATTCGCATAAAATCGTCACACACATATATAGGAAATATCACTTTCTTCTCTTATTTAACTAGAATCGAGATTCGCAATTAGCACATCTTAATTGACCGATGGAAATTACTTCATTTTTTTTTTCGTTTCTTGATCGACGACGTAACTCTCTCGCACAATTATTTCCCTCCCATCACATTTAAGGAAGGAAAAGGAAATTTAAACGAGTCTCTTGCAAAAAGAAAACCAAACGATATTTCTTTTTGCTGATGCTGGTGATGATGGTGAGAATATCTTATACTCGCACCGATATAAACCAATTACAGTTCTAGTCTGAGTATTTGTCCGTTGCAACGATCGAGAAATTGATACAAATACCTGCAAAGTAAATGCGATTAATGTTCACTTCTCTTCGGAATTCTTCCTCACCTCTTCCACTGTGATAACCGGGTTCGACGTTTTCTCATAGACCGCAAACGCGAATGCACCAAAACCTCGTCTAGTCGCTAACAACCAGTCACTAAAATAAATAATAGAGCCGTGGCTCGTACGAAATCGTGTTCTTTTCACGTTCACACGCAATGGAAGTTTAACGTAAGTCGCATTATTATTTGATCCGTGGTTACATAATGGACGCAAGCGCTCCTATTCTTTCAGAGGTACCAAAACGTTCTCTTCATTCGAATTATGCTGAAAGTTCTTCGTTTTATTCGACATTTAGCAAGAGAAATAATGCAAACATACCCGAAATTTTCAGCCATCTGCTCCTCCTCTTCGCCGTTCTACTAAATGCAATGATGCGTTTTTCCTTTAGCGACTTCTTAAACTTTTAACAAAATAATTAGCACAATTTATAAAACTGCAATTAAAATAAATTAAAAGTTACTCTTCCGCATTCTCCGTTTGCGCTTAAGACGAAGAATGTTCTCAATAACATTAATTGTATCATTATTAGTTCTAAAACCTTTTTTTTAATGATCAAAAAGAAAATTTTTAAATCGCTAATTACCACATTTTGCTTGTTTACTTTATTAGTTTCACGATGCAAAAGACTACAACTGTTTTAATTGTTACATGTGCACTACCAACAATAAGAAACCGCGTCTTTGGTTGCAGAGCTACAAAAGCTTCGTTTCTAATTGTTGTCCGTTGTTTGAATTCAAGCGCGTTATTACATTTATTGAAACGGATTCCAGATGAAGAGCATGAATTTCCTGAAATTCTTTTTGTTCCATTAGAACCATTTTCAGAAAGCTTTAAATATTAGTTCTTTCCATTTCCCGGAGCATTAGAGAATTTAGATTGCTAGATGTTTTTCATATCAAACTTCGTTAAATACTAATAATAATGTTCACAAAAAAATTGTTTTGCGCTGATCAAGATTAGATTAATACAAAACTTTCGCGGAGATTTCTGCACATTGTAAATGATCAATATGATGATTTTTATAAAAAAGCGCATTTTTCTTTTATAAATTAAATGTTACGAACAAGTTATTTTTCATAATTAAGCACAATCATTGTATGAGCAATTATAGCTGCTATTAATCGTAATGTGTATGTGTTTTAATTAATTTCATCCAAACAAAAAAAGAAATGGAAGATATTTAGCAAAAACTAATTAAAATCATATACCAGCAATTATCGTTAATTTGCTCCTACCGATTTCGCAGCAATCGAAATGGAAGAGGAAACCTTCTTTTTGCTGTTGTTCTTTAACTTCTTGGAAAGTGGTGATTCGTATTCGATTAATTACCTATGACTCCTAAACTTGCTATAAAATACTGCAGCTTTAATTTTCTATTAAATATGTGTGTTTAAATCAAAGTGCTCTATACAAAAACTGAATATAGTTTTCAATGCCAATTGTTTAGCACTTAATAAAAGAACGGAAGTACATCGATTCCTCGTAAATTGATAAATACGACAAATAATAATTTGGAGTTACATAAGCAATAATGGGTCGGTATATATAAATCCTACGAATGGTATTAAAACGTTTTAGTTGAATTCAAGCAAAAGCGAATTGCACACCTTGCAAAAAAGAACCAGTCGCTGCTCCGCATCTTGTGAGCAAACATACCATCATGTATTTGAAATTGGTAATCGTTGCAGCAGCGACATTATTCGTTGTTCACCTTACAGTTGCGGTGAGTTTTTGCATTTTCCGATTATTTTTCCATCGTCAATTAATTTCTTCAATATAATATAGGCACCGCACGACAATGGTATCGAGGAAATGGATGACCTGTCGAAGAAATTCATCGAGTTTCTGCAAGAAGACCGTGAATTTCATGGTTTATTGGAACAACCGCGATTGGTCGTAAACGATGTTCTTCGTAGCAAACGGCAAGCAATGGATGGCACCGATTTCGACAACATCGATATCGGCGAGAACCCGCAAAAGCAGCCGGGCTTCTTCGACAGGGCCACCAAATTTGTAATGGAAGTCCTACAGAGATTTTTGAAATGGATTAATACAGACGAATAATCTCTTCTTTTTCTAGGTGAAACGTAGCTACAAAATCTTAACATTTATCTTGCGTATAGTTGAAATTGTACAAAATATTGGCTAATATTAGAAATAATACATAAAATAGCAATAGGAAACCATTAGTAAGAAGTAAATATTAAAGAATTTAATGTTTTAATTTTTCTTATGAACTATTTGTAATAAACGAAGTTAATTGAGACATTTCAAGGTTTTATTTTTACCGAAGATAATCCATTTTAAGGATGTAGTGATCGTATAAATGAAATTTTCTTAAAGCAATTATAATTAATTAACGATCATTGCTTTTGTTGCATGTGCAAATGCTCATTCTCGCTTCAGCTATAAATGTAATCGACTTTGTGCAGATTAGGAATTCGTAAACTTAGGCATAATTTTATACTAAAGTTTGCTTAATGCAACGGTTTACAAATTGCAAGTTCGTCATTGAAGCAATTGCATTACTATTATTACATAATAAAATTATTTATAGCAAGTCGTGAGCTAATTATAAAAAAGGTATCAAGAGCATCTTATTCGGTGATATTCTCATCATAAAAATTATTGATACAACAAATAGCGTTCGTTTATCAAATGTACTTGATGATTAAGCTTTTTTCAGCTTTATTCTGTGATAAATCACTGTATTCGCTAATTAGCCGGTAAAGCTTATAATTTCGCTAATGTTTAATATGATAAATTTGCGATGCGTGAAGGTTGTGCATGCAAAAAGGAAGAGCTAAAATTACAGTCATTCAAAATATATCGTCATAAAAACTCTAATTAATAATCGCACGAAATCCATTGCAGCCATCGATTTTTCATCAATGCGGCACGTGTAAGTCAGCATTCTAAAATTATTATTTGTTCCATTTACTTCATATTACAGTAATCGCACTTTAAGGAAAGTTTAAAATGTATGATTACCGGCTATTGTTCCTGTTAATTAGCCTATTTCGTTTAGCAGTAAGTCCATTATTAAACTCACGAATTTATTGCTAAATGTTCCGTAAAAAAATATAGGAATGCGAAGAATGCAAAAGTCCTGCAAATCTTGCAAATTACGAAGATAATTGCTTGGACGAAGTGTCTGGATTTATCGAGAAAGTGGAACGTTATGCGACGACCGCATTTGCATCTGCTAAACGGTTTTTCGGCGTCGCATCCGATCAGAAAGAAGAACCGAAAAAGGTAATATCATTTCTAAAACAAAATTGCAATTAATGTTCAATAATTTGCAGTGCGAATATTACACATGTCTATTAAATCGTCTACATTTGGTAAGTATCGCTGCATATTGTGATTAACCGAATAAAATGTCAATTTCCTTATGAAAGTTGAATCCAAGCAATTTGACCGAAAGACCCAAATTCCAAGAGTGGATGGTAAAAAACGTGGAAGATAGCGGACGGGCTAATTTAAATAGGAGTATAAATGAATGCTTCAATGGTTTTTTAGCAAATGTTGGTAAGTAAATGTCTGCAATTTCTTTGTCTTGCATTCATACAATTTATAAATCAGATGCTGGTAAACCATTTGAGGGCGCACCAATGGCTTCCTATGAACCTCTAAGTATAGAACACATTGTTTAATAAATATGTTATACACATTAGTTAATTTTTAGGAATTGAAACTAACGAATCAGCTTACAATCAAAATCCGTGTGATATTAATAAAAATATGATAAAATGCCTTGCTAAAGGAACCAATAACTGTCCATTTAAGTATCCGTAATTATATACTTATTGCTTTGTAATATCTTAATAAATATTATAGGTCCAGCAGCCAATTTTATTATCTATTGTAATTTTCACATACATCATTGGAAAGGTTGTTCAGAAATTATCTGTGTATGCACCTGATCACATTTATTGCATATTGATGAAAAACTTTACACAAATACAAATGTCCAATAATAATAAATCATATGCAATGAGGTGTCTCCATTTTTTGATGATAAAAAAAGGTTGTTTACTGTAAAAGAGAGAAAATAGATTAGCACCTTGTGAATCATTTTTGTAAAAATTAATACAAGGGAAAATAAAATATTTTAATATGAAGGCACCAAAAATTAAACAAATGTTTAGCTCAAGTTTCCTGTTAGCAATTCTAAAAACCATATCAAGCAGATTATTTGGGAAATCACTCTAAAAGAAAACAAATAATTAAACACCAGCAAGATACCTAATTCTGACTTCATTATTTTCCCTGAAAAACATTAAATTGTTATCAAATTTATTTCCTTCAAAATAATTTGATTTATTAAGGTAAGAAATTATTTGATTACTATACTCAATTTTTGCGAATAATTATAGTAACAATAGTCTGATCATAAATTTGTCTTTTGAAAAAATTAGTTATTAATCTTAGAGAATATAAAACATTAATAAAGAAAATTACCTTTTTGACCGCTGCACCAACTTTGCTCTTCTTTGTACCACGTACTTTCTTCATTCTGTTCTTTCTTTCCTTACGTTGCTTCCTTGTTTGCTGTTTCTTTTCAAATAGTCCATGACGTGCAAGCCTATGTTTGGGTTCAAATTTCTTTGCAAAATCTAATGTATCATAAATTAATGCAAAGCCTGTAGATTTGCCACCTCCAAAATTCGTTCTAAATCCAAATACGAATACTACATCAGGTGTCACCTACAATTTTTAATGCAATTCATATTACAATGTCTTATATGCCTGTCTAGATGAACTTACTTTGTACATTTTTGCTAATTTCTCTCTAATTTCGGTTTTTTTTACTGATGGTTGACCAGGATGTAACACATCAACAACCATTTGCTTTCGACACAACAATCTGTTGGTCATGAACTTCCTTGTACGAATTGTGGCTGTAGTTCCTTCAGTCTAAAAAGAATAACATTGGAGGTTATATTTGTATCAGTGTTTTTCTTAATATATTGCATTCTTTCAATATTGTTATATGGGAAATTATACCCATTTCCACTAATATCTATTCTGCAAATATTTGTAATATCTTTACAATAATTCAATTTAAGATATAGAAGTTTGACAGTGTTTTCTAACCATGCTTAAATTGCTTGGAATAAACTTATGAATTTGAAAAAATTATCAATGAAACCAGAGAAATTCCTGTACAGAGTAATCCGTTTGCACTTTGTCAACAAAATTATAGCACAATATTTTAATAAATTTAATAGATGATTTAAAATAATTTTAGATTTATTTACGTACCATCTTGATGACAAAATTAACTAACGTAAAAAGAGCGCCATAAACCGAATAGCGATCTAGTAAAGAACTAATTCAAGCATAGAGATCGAAAGACAATCATAATGTTTAGAATTTCTTTAAAGTATTATAATATTAGGCAAATAATAGACTATATTTTATTTCAACATTTAATTAAATGTATGAAACCTTGTAATAACATTCATTTAATGAAAGTTAAAAACAGAGAATTAAGTCTCTATGTTTTTTGCATTTTGAAAATTTGTGCGCACAATTTAAATTATTTATTATCACTTACTGATAAGATGAATATGAAATGAAAATTTCACTAAATAGTTGGAAAACATTCGTACAAAATATTTTAAATGAATTTATTTCATTTTTGAATTAACGAAATGATTGCCTTGCAGGTATGTTCGACTAGGTTTAATTCTTAATTGACCTGCTTAATTAACAACAATAGTGACAAAAATCGTTTTTCGGCAAGCATACTGATCTATTGCATAATAAATGGCTTTAAAATTTAAATTGCACAGTGGTGATTTAATGCCACTTATTGGATGTAAGATGGATATAATGAGAAAATTATTATTAAATGGGTATTAATGAAATTTGATCAATTATACATATTTTATTCTTGCAGTTGGAACATTTCAAATACAAGGACGCAGTTTAATAAAGGAAGTATTAGATATTGCCTTGAGTGTTGGTTATAGATCCATAGGTCAGTAGGATTAATGATTTATAAAAGCTATATACAAGTAATTATAAAAATTGTAGATACTGCATATGTGTATGGTAATGAAGAGGATATTGGACTTGCACTAAGAGAGCTTTTACCCAAATATAATTTGAAGCGGCAAGATATTTTTATTACCACAAAATTACGTATGTTTAATCATAACTGTAAAATTTTACATACTTCTAAGAATATATCTCTTGCAGCACCTTCACATCATGGTGAGAAAGTTTTTGAAGCAATAAATAGCTCCTTGTCAAAATTAGCATGTGATTATGTTGATTTGTATTTGATACATTGGCCTGGACAATCAAGAACCTCTCCAACTAATTCTACCAATAAATCTGTACGAGCACAGACCTGGTCCAAGCTGGTGGAGGCACAGAAAGAAGGTTTAGTACGGAATATTGGAGTTTCTAATTATACTGTTACTCATCTAAATGACTTACTAGAAACTTGCCTAGGAGTTAAACCAGCTGTAAACCAAGTAAATTTTCTGTAATTATTTCTTTCATTTGCTCATTTAGTTTGTAATTCTCCTTAGGTTGAATGGCATCCCCATTACCATGATAATGATCTGAAAGAGCTTTGTGAAGGAGAAGGTATATTGGTACAAGCATATTCTTCATTGGGTGGCAGTCACAACCTAAATTTGATAACAGATCCAACAGTAGTTGCAATATCTCAGAAAATTAAGAAAGAACCAGCACAAGTAAGTGTAATATTAGAAAGTATAATTTTGCAAGTAACACTTTTGATTGCTTAATTTAACAGGTACTACTGTGTTGGGCACTAAAGCAGAATATTGCTATTATTCCTAAAGCCCGTTCGCGAAAACATATAGAAGCGAATTTTGAACTCAAATTCAATTTAGATCCAGAAGACATGAGTGCACTGAGCAATATAAGAAATCGTAAAAAATATGCATGGGATCCAAGTGTAGTGGAATAGTATTTTTATCAGCTATTGACTGTGTTTATTATACGCATAAAATGGACAAACATAGTATTGAGTTTTATAATAAAATATCAAAGCTTAGTTATAATCATTATGAAAGTTTACCAAAAACTGGAAAACCTAATGAAGCAGAATGGACCATATTAAGTAGTATTGTTAAAGAGGATAGCAAATTATTATCTTATGAGGTGGTAGCATTAGGTACCGGTTCAAAATGCATAGGTATAGATAAAATGTCAAGTAACGGTGATATTTTAAATGATTCACATGCCGAAATTATGTGCAGAAGGTCTTTTATGCGTTTCATTTACGAAGAACTTGAACAAGCTGTTAATAACTCGAACAGCATTTTTATTTTCGAGAAGAACTCCAAAAAGTTTGTTTTACAGAAACACATTGCATTTCATTTATTTACTAGTCACGTTCCTTGTGGCGATGCATCTATTTTTCCCAAAGAGAATTGTGAATTCGAAGATTGCGGCGATGCGGTTGTCGAAATTCGAAATTTGAAAAGAACCTCCGATACTGACGACGAGGAACACCCAAAACGAATAATGACAAATAATAAGGACATTTTCCGTACTGGTGCTAAATGTTTGCCAAATAGCGACCAGAAAGATTTGCATGGAGAAGGAAAAAATTATCACGTTACTGGTGTGGTAAGAACTAAACCAGGTAGGTATAATTAGACAAAATTTAATAAAAACGTTCATGTTCAATATAACTTTAGGTAGAGGAAGTCCAACTTTATCCGCTTCTTGTAGTGACAAATTAAGTAAATGGTGTCATTTAGGAATACAAGGAGCTTTATTAAGTATATTGTTGGAGGAGCCAATATATTTTGAAAGCATAATCATAGGAGGAGGAGTACCATTTTGCAAAAATGCTCTTCGACGAGCGTTATATGATAGACTAACAAAAGTTGAATTAAAATTTCCATATATTCACAAAGAGCTTCATATAGGACAGTCTGAAATCTCATTTATACATTCTAAATCCGCAGAGAAACAGCCTAGTCCTTGTAGCATATCATGGTACAAATTTATGAAGAAGTTTGTAAATTGTATTAGCTTAATTAACTTAACGATTACTAATATTTTATTTTAGCAAATGTGAGGTTGCTGTTGAGGGTAGAAGGCAAGGTGTAACAAAGAAAAATTTAAACAAAAAAACTGGTAGATTGCGAATCTGTAAAAGGGAGTTGATGGAATGCTTCTTGGAAATCTCCAAGAAAATTCAATTAGACTTTAACAGTAATTCGTCATATGGCGAATTAAAAGCATCTGCAGCTTTGTACAAGGAAATGTGGACAAAAATAGTACGTGATGGTTTCAAAGTTTGGCCAGTTAAAAAATCAGAGTTTGTTGAATTTTCATGTGAAAGACAAAAATAAATGTTTGGAAATGTTTGTATTTCAAACTGTTTATTTTTCCCGCTATTTTCAAATCAACCTGGTAAATAGTATACGAATTACCGCCAACCATTGTAACAGCCATTTCGAGTGATTTTATTTGTTTTGATTTTTGAAATCTGCAAAAGTTATTTATTTTAAAAGTATTTTTACAAAATACAAAAAATGCCACCACGCTTAAAGCACATCGAAATTGAAAATTTCAAATCATATCGTGATCGTGTGATAATAGGACCACTGAAACCCTTTAATGCTGTTATAGGACCAAATGGTTCAGGTAAATTCTCACGTAATTATTTCGTTATAGGTAAAACAAAGCCATCATTTTAATTTAAAGGCAAATCGAATTTTATGGATGCCATCAGTTTTGTCATGGGCGAAAAAACTAGTTGTATGAGAGTCAAACGATTAAGTGATCTAATTCATGGAGCATCAATTGGCAAGCCAATTTCCAGGAGGTATAAATGTTTACTGAGTTCGTTTTTATTAAGACTAATATGTCTTTATTTTAACAGTTGTTCTGTAACTGCTGTATTTTATTTGGAAGAAGAACAGAAGGAGCTCATATTTCAACGTTGTGTTCAGGGGTCCTCATCTGAGTATAGAATTAATAGCAATGTTAGTAAGGTTTTGCATGACACATAAGTTAAGGAATTGGCAGAAAGTTACTATAGTGATATATGTTTTCATTGAGATTCTTGATTGTGAAGCAACATTTGTTATCTGTAGTGCTTAAAGAGCATTTTTGATTAAGAATGCATCAATGGTGTTTAAGCAAACACTTAGATTAAGAATTCTATGAAGTAGTTTAGTATTTTATAGTACATTATAATCATTTTTTGTTTCTTTTAATTTCTAGCCTGTAAGTAACCAAGAATATCTAGCAGAATTGGAAAAGATACATATAAATGTAAAAGCAAAAAACTTCCTAGTATTCCAAGGAGCTGTAGAATCTGTAGCTATGAAAACGCCTAAAGAAATGACTGCTCTGTTTGAGGAAATCAGTGGGTATGTAAATGAGATGATATTAGAGAATTAAGTATAATTATTGAAAAACAGTTCAGGGGCATTAAAGGACGAATATGATAAAGCTAAGCAGACAATGCTGAAAACCCAAGAAGAAGTTAATTTTGCATATCAGAAAAAGAAAGGCATAACAGCTGAACGGAAAGAGGCTAGGTTAGAAAAGGAAGAGGCAGACAAATATGCAAGATTAAAGGAAGATTTGGTATGTTAGTTTTGTTTTTGAGGAGGTTGTGATTTATTCTATTTTATTTTGTAGAGTGATAAATTGGTAGAACACCAGTTATTCAGATTATTCCACAATGAAAGGGAGACTAACATGGTTGAGAATGAGTTAAAACAAAAACAACGCGAATTGGAGAAGATTGAAGCAAAAAAGGAAAAGGTGGAAGAGACGCTTAAAGAGAAACGTAAAGATCAAGGACGTGTCAGTAGGGAACTGGCAAAAATCGAACAGGACATACGCGAAGTGGAAGTTGAAATATCTAAGAAACGACCACAGTTTATTAAAGCCAAAGAGCGCGTGACTCATGCTCAAAAGAAATTGGACGGGGCTAAGAAAACATTGGATCAAGCTCGCAAAGCGAATGATGCACATAACAATGATATTAAGAAGTTGGAAGACGAATTAGCCGAAGTGGAACGAACTAAAGTTGAATATGAGGCAACTATCGCCGGTGAATCTCAAAGTCAAGGAAAAGACGTTCACTTAGAAGATGCACAAGTGCTAGAATATCAGCGTCTCAAAGAAGAAGCTGCCAAACAATCAGCGAGATACATGCAGGAATTGGATTCCGTAAACAGAGAACAGAAGGCTGATCAAGATAGACTGGATAATGTAAATCGCACTAGAACAGAAGCGGAGAACAGACATCGACAAAAGTGCCATGAAAAGGAAGAAATGCAGAAAAGAATCGAGAAATTAACTGAACACATCAAGTAACTTAAACTTAAAGTATGATCTAATGACAATTAATAAAACTCTTGCTATTTGTAGAACCAGCGAGCAAGCATTGTCCGACCAAAAATTATTGAGAGAAGAATTACAAGCGGATGTTGGCACTTCGAAATATCGAGTTCAAGAAATACAGAAATCGTTAGATGACGTATTGGAACAATTGGGCGATGCAAAGATTGATAAACACGAGGACGGAAGAAGAAGAAAGAAGCAAGAACTGGTCGAACGGTTCAAGAGCAATTTTCCGGGAGTTGTTAGTATTAATTATCTAAATCTGTGTTTGTGTTAATTAAGCATATTTTAGTATGACCGAATGATTAACATGTGTCAGCCAAAGCATAAACGGTACAATGTTGCTATCACAAAAGTCTTGGGAAAATTTATGGAAGCTATAGTCGTCGATACAGAATACACTGGCAAACAGTGTATACAATATCTAAAAGAACAAATGTTAGAACCCGAAACTTTTTTACCCTTGGATTACATCCAAGTGAAACCTGTTCGCGAAAGATTGCGTAACATAAAGGAACCAAAAGGAGTAAAATTACTTTATGATGTCTTGCATTTTGAACCTTCAGACATCGATAAGGCGGTAATGTTTGCTACAAACAATGCCCTAGTTTGTGAGACTCCAGAAGATGCTATGAGAGTGGCGTACGAAATTGGTGGAAGATATGATGTAAATTGTATGATTTTTTTATGATGCAGATGTTGTATAAATCTCTATAATTTCAGGCAGTTGCACTTGATGGTACTTATTATCAACGATCAGGTATTATATCTGGAGGCAGCTTGGATTTGGCTAGGAAAGCAAAACGATGGGATGAAAAACAAATGTCTCACTTAAAAGCTCAAAAAGTATGTTTATTAATTTTTTCATTGCTTTTCAAAACCTTAATTATCGACTTCTAGGAAAAATTATCAGAAGAATTACGTGAAGCAATGAAAAAGTCAAGGAAGGAATCTGAATTGAATACAATCGAATCACAAATTCGTGGTTTAGAAACCAGATTGAAATTCGCTAAAACTGACTTAGAAAGCACTGTATGTATTGCATACAATTGTTGTGGCTTATAAAAATTTAATCTTTCCTTTTTCAGACCAAACAAATTAAAGCCGTTGAGGATGAACTGGTAGCGCTTACAGAAGAAATGGCTCAATACGGGGTAAAAAATTCTCGTGTAGTTTGAGGCGAATTGTAAATCTCACAGTTATATTTTGTTTTAGCCGGTAACTGCAGAAATCGAGAATGTAATGCATTCTCGAGACCAAAAGATTGAAGAGATTAAACTTCAAATGAATAGCGTCGAAGATGTCGTGTTTTCTGCGTTTTGCACCGAAATTGGTGTGCGAAATATACGTCAGTACGAAGATCGCGAATTAAGAGCGCAAGAGGAACGTAAACAGAAGCGTCTAGAATTCGAAAAGCAAATCAATCGTATCACCAGTAATTTGGAATTTGAACGTAGTCGCGATATTCAAAGTATGCATAAATTTTGTTTAAGCAACATAGTTTTAAAGTCTTTGCTTTGCAGGTAACGTTTGCCGCTGGGAAAGGACAGTACACGATGAAGAAATCAATTTGGAGCAATGCAAAAAGGCCGAACAGAAAAGTCGCGATGCTATCGAACGCGATTCCAAGCAAGTGGAAGACTTGAAATCGCAACGTTTGTTAAAAAAACAAGAATGCGACACCATTGAGGAAGACGTGGGTAAAGCTAGAAGGGAAGTCGGTGCAGTCGCAAAAGATTTACAGGCTGTGCAGAAGCATATAGTATCTTTGGAATCAAAGTTCGAGGGCAAGAGAAGCGAACGGCACAAATTCTTAATACAGTGCAAGGTGAATTGTCGTTCAATTGTTTGTTGTAATCTATTAACTTATTCCCTATTACTTTGCAGATGCAAGACATTAATATTCCAATGCTGATTGGCGATTTAGAGGATATAGTGCAAGGAACTCAAACGGACAAATCGACGACTTCGACTAGTCAGTCCTTTGAACGGGAAACAAGGATTCAAATCGATTACAGTATGTTACCTGAAAATTTGAAAGACGTCGACGATGACGTTAAAAAAATTGCCGACAAATTACAAAACTCAATCAAGAGTTTAGAAGATACGTTGACTAAGATCCAAGCTCCCAATTTGAAAGCGATACAGAAATTGGAACTGGCGCAGGGCAAATTACAAACGACCAACGAAGAATTTGCCACATTAAAGAAACAGAACACAAAAGCAAAAGGTGCCTTCGAGCGTATTAAGCAGCAACGTTACGAGCGGTTTACACGCTGTTTCGATCACATTTCGAACGAAATCGATGCGATTTACAAATGCCTCGCACAGAATAACGGTGCACAAGCCTTCCTCGGCGCCGAGAATCCGGAAGAACCTTATTTAGACGGCATCAATTATAACTGCGTCGCGCCCGGCAAACGCTTTCAACCGATGTCCAATCTATCGGGTGGCGAGAAAACGGTTGCCGCTTTAGCGTTATTATTCGCCATTCACAGTTATCAGCCGGCACCGTTTTTTGTTTTGGACGAAGTAGATGCCGCATTGGATAATACCAATATCGGCAAAGTCGCTAAATTCATCGAGCAAAAGAAGAATTTGTTACAAACGATAGTGATTTCGTTGAAAGAGGAATTTTATTCGCACGCCGATTTACTCATCGGCATTTGTCCGGCTGTAAGTAAATCGATATGGCAAATTTTGATTTTTAATTAAATATTTTTTCCGTTTCAGCCGTCGGATTGTTTAGAAAGTAAAGTTTACACGATAGATTTAAACAATTACGCTTAATTTAAGTTTATATAAATATTATTATAGTTTTACTTCAACATAAGATTAAGGTCCAATTGTTTCAGTTCTGTTTTATTTTTTAACGTGTAATTTGTGTCACTTTTTAATATAAAGTTTCTTAAAGATTATTTCGAATCTTGAAACAGTTCCTCCTTTAATTCATTTTCGCTATGGCAAGAAAGGAAACGCCTAAATAAAGAAACCAGTATTAAATTATACAAGAAACTTTTTATTGCCTTCGCATTAATTATTTACAGAATATTAGATATAATACAAAATTAAATATGGTTACAAAATTATACCAAATATTACATTGTGTAAGTATAAATCTACGCAATAAATTTAATTTATAGAGAAAAGAACATAATGCATTTAAATAAGGCATCCTTTAAATAATGTTGTTTACAAAACTCTTTAGTCCTGTAAATAATTTAATAATAATAGTATTGCAAGGATATTTGCTGGTACCTTTCGACCATATCTAAATTTTCTTTCATTCATTAGTTCTTAGGATTATTTAAAAGAAACAGTTATACTCAAATATAAACGCAACAATTTTTTTCTTTTTAGTGACTTTCATCGCGTTTTCCATAAAAAAGAAATATGAAAGCCACGTTATTATTATAAGTAATTTAAATCTATTGAAACTTTTTCTTAGTTTATATATATATATATATGTATTTTTAAGCTGAATATAAAAAATATTATTTGTGCACAACCATAAGATTAGCTCCGAAAGTTTTATACAATTTTTACTTGATTGAAATGAAAAAATGTGTACAAAAAATTTCGGAACAAGTTTTTTTGTCAGAGCAAATATGTAACTTTGGAAAACTTCAGATGATGGCTCGTTATAGATTTAACTTAATAAGATTAATAATATAAATAAAAAATATGTAAAAAAATAAACTTATATATTAATTACATTACTTTCACAAAATAATAATAAAAAACAAAGTTTATATAAATAAAGTTACTTAACAAAGAAAAAATACTCCTATATGATTATAAATAATATAATTAATTATATACTTTACTTTTGAATTAAAATGTTTATTTCTGAAATTTTCTGTAAAGTTCAAATATATATGTATGTACATAGTAAAAATTCATGATAATTTCCATTTAAATAAATCTTTATAATTACTAATTAACTAAAAATCAGTTCCATTCCTTCCTTTCAATTTTAATTTCAATTAAAACTAATCTTATTTGCAAATCAATGATGACAATCGAAAGAATATTCATTTAATCAAACTTCTCATTTGTGATTATTTACAGTCATTTTCTTTTCTTTGAATTTTCTTTGGTAATTCATTGAAATAAAGACATATTGATTAATTGAAATTAAATGGTATACATATTTATTTAGAAAGGGGACGATATTTTCCTTTATGATGGTGAAATTTAACAACTTCGGACATAAAAATTTGTCCTTTACATATAAAACCACTCTCCAAGTAGAACATATTTTTCTTCTTATCCAGACAAGTGTAGCGAAGTTTCAATAATTTTTAAAACAGAAGATTGCATTTGATTTTGCATCTATGCAAATAACTCATCATTTACTAGTTCTCTTCCTTAATAATGAAATAAACCGAAAAATAGTTTCTATCTGGAAAATAGTACAGTTTAGAGCCTTAAGAACTAACTTACTACAACTATTCTACAATTGATATAAAATAAGGTACTCATTCACTGGACAAGAAAAGTATGAAACTAATCAATACAAAACCTTGTTCTTAAAAATTTTGCACTATCTCTTAACGAAATCGCGACAAATGTTTAATTACAATAATATCATAAACCGTAATTTCAACGTATCAACAATTTACATTTTTTCTTATTTTTTCGAGATCATATGTATAGAGCAGATTTTATAGAAGGAAAATAATTAAATATTGTTTGAAATACACGTAAGTACTTGATAAAATAATTCTCATTTAAAATATTGCTCCTCGATAAAATCTGTTCAAATTTAAATTACGAAAATGAAATAACATTTTGATAACAGTATACACAAAATAATAAATGCACACAATTAAAAAAAAAATATGCACATTATAACAATAGAATAATTAGTTACAAAATTAATAAAATAAAAAACAATAATAATAAAATTAATAAACTAAAATGATGAGTCTACGTTTTCGGTTTCCGTCTCTGAATCACTATCCGACGATTCAGAACTGCTGTTATCGAAATAATTAAATTTCTCATCTGGATCGATGTAAAATTCAGCGCCTGGAAATATATATCGACTCGGTTGTATCAAATAGAAACTCTTTTCCGGTAAACGTTCGGTAAAACTGCGTTTTTCCTTAGGTTGCCAGTAATTTTTCAAATTTGTCTCGTTATTTTCAAAGCTCGCCATTTCGCTTGGGCTATCGTTTAAGTTTTCTGAATTTAATTGTTCAAGATTTTTGTTACTTTCTTCATCGTACTTCGATGTATCGATATCGGTAAAATTGGAATTTTCGCCAATCCCAGAATCTCTAGCAGAGTCGGTTGAGATATGTCTTTCCTTTATGCTTTTTGCACTGTCGGAATTGATTATTTGTTCATCCGAGTTGCTATTAATTGACAATGTATTCATATATTGATTGCAATTATTTCGTAGAGAGGAACTACTGGAACTTGCCAGATCTTCGGCGCGCTTTTCCGTGTAATCAATGGCGATTACTTCATCCGGTTTACTACCAACAATTTTAACGTCCTCCTCTGGATGCCACGGTAAAAGATCTAATGTTTCTACCAATTTTTCTTCATTATACACGCCTTCCTTCCATCTATCTCCCATTCTATAAATCAATGAAACATTGTTATTAAATTTCAATTAAATATTAAAGAAACTTACAGCTGGCATAAGTGATTGATTATAACATCACAATCCCCCAGTAATTCAACATCAAAATGACAATGTGGCAAGGTTTCTCTGTTAATTAGTATTTGCGGGACGCTTGCAGGTAACGAGCTAGGAATCAATGCAACTGGCCGTACTTTCAGAGAACTTCCTATTACTAGTATTAAATCGCATTTGTTCTTATCGTCCGACATGGCTTCGTGAAAACTGTCAGGCAAACCTTCGCCGAAAAACACAATGTCCGGTTTCATTATACCTTTTGAAACCATGTCACGTAGCTCAGTGCTTTCCTTGTCTTTTAGCTGATCCATTGAAATGAAAGGTCCCACTTCAGGCTGACAGATTTCGCAAATTGGTATATTTTGCGAATTTACGATATCCCTAATCACGTTTGCCGTCACTTTACGCGAACATTTGGTACATGTCGCCGTTGCAAACGATCCATGACATTCGATGACATTCTGTATACCCGCAACATTCTCCAATGTATCGATATTTTGTGTATAATTCCGTAACAACTTTCCATTCTTTTCTAGTAATTTTATAAACCTAAAAGATAAAACAGATTTTCCTCAATCACCATGTTCTTGAGATGTTGAACAAGTCCTACCTGTGACATGGACTTGGTTGAAATTTGCCAGGATAAATATCTTTTGCAAATTTGAAGAATGGCCTAGGGTCTCGCGTAAAGTAGCCTATATCAAACATTGCCTGTGGATCTGGTAAATCAGGAAAATCATGTGCTAATCTTGAATATATGCCATCTCGTGAACGAAAATCCGGTATACCGCAGGATACTGATACACCAGCTCCAGTTAAAACAATTATATTGGTTGCTCCTAGAATAATGAAACAAATTGTAAACACTGCACTAGTTACTCAATAAAATCTTACCTTTCAGTAATCTAACAACATCATCTAATGTGTTTACATGTCTTAATTTATGCCTTCTTGGTGGTTCTGCAAGCATATTTATTATTAGTTTCCATAATATTACATCTCCTACATATTGTGGTATGTTAGTGGACTCGACGCCTAATTCCACCAAGATTGTTCTTGGATCCACACGGTTGTGCATTTGCTTTTGAATCTGTAACAAAAGAAATTGAATGAGTAAAATGATGTTGCAAAGAAAGGTTGCAGCTTTTGTGCTTGAATCAAGCATATGATTAATTACTCACCCAAACAAAATTTTGAGCCATTGGTTTCCAATCTTGTCCAGATAAATCTGATAATCCACTAAGTTCACTTAAGTGACTTGCAATTGAGACATTGTCATCATCAGCTTCTATACTGTCTTGAGTTGTATCTAAATTCTCTATGGCATGTGTGTCTAATAAACTGCCACAAAAGTTATCCTTGGCCTCTCCATCTGTAAGAAATGTTTGTCTTGATGGTGTTGGAAGAGATTCCATAGTTGATGCTTCATAACCAGAATCACAATCGGCCGATATACCTGGAAATGTAGAAGATCCTTTTAAAATTACTTTTAAAAAAGTTGATTAGTAAATAGCTAAACAATTTCTTTATGGCAAACAATTTACTTACATTGGTTTGTTAAAAAGTATTAATAATAAATTAAAATAATTTGTTAATGCACTTATTGCTCATTTGAAATAATTTTTCAAAAGCCCCTAGACTCTGGTGTCAGTATATATAACATGACGTTAGTTGAGATTTATGATTTCTTTTTGTCACTTTATTTATTATTTTGGACAGTATAACCTATAAGTTGCTACATATAAACAGAATTCAATTAACAGAACATATTTGCAAAATATCAATTAAATTCATACTAAAGCTAAAATTACGCGTCTCTTTTTCCATTAGGTGACAATAAATAAAAACACAACTGGAATAAATTTCGAAATTTATTGATTTACTATTTAAACGCAATATATTAATAAACATAAGATTTGCGAAGAAATTACAGCCTAAATGAGACCCTTGTTTTTTTGCCATGAACTCATTTCATGAGAATAAAAGAGTGTTATTTTCTTGTCGCACAAGGAAACTTTTTCAAAAAATAATTATCATAATTTATTTGGAAGAGTGCCACGCCTACAAAATGTCTGCAGTTTGCCTTTGATCTGGTCGCCATATTGGATGGAAAAATTTTCCCTAAACAATCAAAACATATTTTACAAAATTTACCTTCGTTTATATCAATTTGGGCATCAATCGGTGCGGAAAAGTTGGAATAACCAATTTCATTGCACAAAACACTACCATATGAATCATGTCTATCTAATTTTAGTCTTTTAGCACTGGATTCGTGTTCTTCGCGATGCGAATAGGAATCCATTTTTAACACGAATGAGATCATAGAGATTATTTCCTAGATGCCGGAAATAGATGGCATGACGGTTCGTCTTTTCCCAGACTTCTTTGCGACTAAATTACTTTGTGAGAATCGGCATAAGATTTTTCTAAAGTGAAAAACTTGTGAAATAAAAAGAGTCACGTTATTTTAAAGTAATATACTATCTTTGAAGAAACTAATAATACAAGATGCCCAAGAATAAAGGTAATGAAGAATAATTACGAATTGTTGATAATGTACGTCATTTAATGTAATTTTCATCAAAAAAGCATATGCTCTTCCAGCCTTCATTTGACGTTTTTTTCATTTATTTTTGCCAAATATCCATTTATTTTTAGCTATTAACTAGTTGCAATTAATTTAATTATGCACTTTTTAATTTTTCAGGAAAGGGAGGTAAAAATCGCAGGAGGGGTAAGAATGAGAATGAAACAGAAAAACGTGAACTTGTCTTCAAGGAAGATGGCCAAGAATATGCTCAAGTAACGAAAATGTTAGGTAATGGTCGTTTAGAAGCGATGTGTTTCGATGGAACAAAGAGATTGTGTCATATAAGAGGAAAACTTCGAAAAAAGGTGATTATTAATAACATACTTATAACTTAACTGAATGTTGCTTAAAAATTGGCAAGTTCCTTAAAGTAACACTAAAAGATACAAAAGCAATGAGAACATTATATTGTATTCTGTTGGAGAGTATGAAATTGACTTCTAGTATATGTTTTCTAAAACTTGCATTTAAAATGAACCATTTTAATTTTTCAGGTGTGGATAAATCAAGGAGATATAATACTAATTGGTCTTAGAGATTATCAAGATGCAAAGGCTGATGTTATATTAAAGTATACACCAGATGAAGCTAGAAACTTAAAGACATATGGTGAATTTCCTGAAACAGTCAGAATCAATGATACTGTTACATTTGTTGAAGATGGTTTCGATGAAGACATTGAATTTGGTGATGATATTAGTTCAGCAGATGAAGCAGATCCTGTTGATGGTGTATGTATAACAATTGTTTTTTTTTTAATTTAATGATTTTGATAATCAATATATATTTTATTTTAGATCTGATGTCAACAAGGCCATAATTGCAAGAAAGATGAATATTCTTGTTTGGTGAATCTAAGCAACCCTCATAACATTAATTTCATTAGATGAATAATTCACAGTAATGTAGGTACTATTGGAGGTAATTAACAAAATAAATTGTTACATTTATTGTGTGTTTCAATGTATATCTCCAATTATATATTTTGTGATTAATTTTTATATAATTGTAATTATTCAAATTTTAAATGCCTTCATTTGCATCCTTTTTTTCTATGATATCTCCAAGAGTATCTTATAATTGAAATTAAAATATAATGTAGCATGTACAAATTTTCAGAGTTACTTTCTGAGCTTACATGTTGATTCTGTATTATGTAAACTAGAAATTTTTACAAAATGTATTGTATTTTTGAATATTAATTTAAATTAATAGTAGTATAAAGAAATATGATTTTTGAGCAATCAAAAATTTGGATTAGGTATATTTGTTTTTATTTTTTAATGGAATTCATTGTATATTTATGTTTTATAGACAAGAATATATTTCTTTGGACCAATTTTTGTCGTATTTTTTTTTAAATTATCTTGTAAGGTTTTTCCTCATTGTCGACGTATTGTTATTCACTTACGGTTTCATCAATGAGGAATTAAATGAAATTCGTATATGTATGCAGGAACACGGTAAAGTTCGCAAAGAAAATATTTGTTTCAAGTAAAAATATGTCGCTTACAATGCAGGGATTAAGTGCTGTTGTAAATAAATCGCATTTCATTTGAATTGTAATAAAAATTTCATTACTAGAACATACATATTGACTGCGTCTCCCTATTATTTTGCAAATATTTTTGGCAAACACTTGATTTCGAATATTGCACCCAATAAAAGTGATTGCGTTAATGTAGTTCAGCGTCTCGTCTCTTCTGCCGTTTACACATTAGTTTTAAATACGCTTCAATTGGGAAAAACAGTCTGCCCCATGAGTCAATGAAACTAATCTTTGAAATATTTATCAATTAATATAGGAACACCTTTTACATATAAACAATTTCCACGTTCATTTGAGAGAAAGGTGCTTGAGGAACGACCTTCGTACAGTTTCGTAATCCGAATAATTGAAAAAAGTGTATTTACTCGAAAAATTTGATAATATGGATTAGGATACAGGATGAAAAAAGGATTTCAATGCAATTTTCATTTTGTGAAAATTATTTTTGCGCCTTTTTCCATTTTCCATTTATCTGATGACGTTATTAATGTTTTTGTCTCTACCACGATAATTAATTAATTTCAAAAAATAATCAAATATTTAATTAATAATTACGTACGTAGTTAGTTTAAGAAATAAATATTATTATTTTATAATTAAAGTTTAATTACGAATTAGTTTGATTTGTTAAATAACAGGTGGTGGTAGAGTAGAGAATGTGAGGATTTCTTTCAGCAAGAACACTGACGTCATGAAATCGATCCTATAAAAGAGACGTCAAAGTGTTTTCAGACAGTCTGCGATTAGAAATCGTAGTGCGTGTTTTGATTAAGATTACACGTTTAGAGCACAATTTCTTTTTATCTTACACATAAATACATTACGTGGCTTTTAATATGTGCGGTAAGTTTTTCTTTTTTAAGTAAAATTAAGATTGTTCATATGATTTTGAATGATATTTAAAATTAGAACATAACCTTTCAGGGTGTAATCACTTTTCTTCAGGATGACAAATGTAATGTTAAAATTCCAATTAGAAATTGCGATAATAAAGTGCACTCTTCATTCTTGATTGTTGCAAATTAATTAATTATTACGTAAAATTGATCGTTAATACTTATGTAAGGAATAGGGAGAAAAAAACAACCATTATTGACATTTAATTTAAAGGAGACATTCTAACAAAGTGAAAGTTAAAATCGAATAACTACTTCATATGCAGAAATGCTTTATGAAATTGTGTTAACAATAATCTCTAATACACATTTTCTCGTCGATTTGATTTTTGTGTTTATGTATTTTGATTAATTACAAATTCCAGTTGCGTAGTTCATTTAGCTCCGCATATTTTTTACGCACTATTTTTAATTCTTTTTTACTTGCTATAATATACCGTTAGTATTGTTTACATATTCATTTTATTTAATTCTTCAAGAAGAATGAAGAAGTAAAAGTGGTTTTACATTATGGTAACCTTTAAAACTGGGTTCGGTTCTCTATTTGATTTATAAAAAAAAATTAAATTAACATCCTTACATTAAAAATATATGCATTGCGAAATACTGCCAAATTATGCAAGATTTCTGCTGGTGTTCCTTAAGACCGAAGTTAATTGAGCGAGACGAGGGCTGCTCATTAATTTTGTTAATAATTCATTAAAATTTGCTACCAACTGCAATACCGCTCGCGTACTGCACACATTTAATTTCAGTTTAACATTTTAGGAATTCGCCAACAACGATTGCATTGCATCATTTAATCTAGCCAGAGTTTAACGAATTAATTTAAATCCTTAGTTGTTCATTCTGTTCGGCAATGATTTGATTGGAAAATCAAATTTCAGCCAAATGCCATTCTCTTTGCTAAATTTACGTTTTCGCAAAACTATTCAATTACGTATTGCTATTATCATAATTCGTACCACCGATAATTAATTAAGATTAAGTTTTGCTTTGCTTAATTTAAAAGTCTCCATTAGATTTGTAAGATAAAATACGCGAGCAGCCATTCAACAGCAGGGAATTAATTAATTAACATGTTTACAGCTCTAATTAAGCCAAGAAAGGTCTCTCAGAGCTTTGACTCAATTATAATTCGATTTAATAAGAAATTGTTCGAGACATAAAAATAAAGAAACTAGAAATAGATGATTGCAATTTTTTTAATTTCTAGGCGCGAAAATTGTAAAATAATCCCTGCTTATTCGGAAACGCCAATTTTTGTATTTTATTTTTTCGTAATTGCTAAATAATATGAAGTTTAGTGACGATGAAATTAATCATTGATTATTTCACAATCGTAGAGAATTAATTCCGTTTGATCCGCGATTTTTTTTGCCAATTATCGATAAGATTAATTAATTGTTCTGTTAATTATCTATCATGTTTTTGATTAATATCGCCAAAAAAACAGAAAAGGATTAAACTTGTTTTTTGACTTATCTAAAATATCAGTCGTAATTTCAATTCTGACGATGAGGAGAATTTTTTTTTGCATAAATATGTCACGTATTTTTACATTCCAATTTTCACCACGTATGTCTTTTTATGACTACTGCTTGTTTTTATACGACGAACGTCGTCTAATACCGAATAATAATAATAATAAAAATTATTTGATTCTTGAGCAGAAGGTGGAAGAAACTTGATTTGGCCATAACTATAAATTCCAAGCAAATGGCGATTTTTACATTTTGCCAATCGTTAAGAAGCAAAAGAAAGAACAAAAAGTCTAAAATAGAATGCCAAGGTCGGTTAGCTTTAGCCCGTGAGCACTCGCTTGCAATTTATCGACGGAAAAATGAATTGAAAGTGAATTTCTTCGGCCGCAACAAACAAGGATAGAAATCGTAACGCAATTTTAATTACGGTTGATATGATCGTTATTAGCAGAGCAACAATGGTTTAATTTTAGCTTCGGTACGAAAATCTAATTTCCGTTCAGTTATCAATTAACGTTTCGATAAACATTTTTCTCTACTTCACATCGATACCACCCATTCTTCAAGAATCACTGTCTCTCTGCATTACAACAATAAACCATAGAGTAATACGAAAATAAGGTAGATATTCAAGGAAAGTGCAAAATAAGGTGTGGGTAAATCCAAATGGCGTTAACCTTTACCTGCGACAACGTGAAATTAACGAGTGCATATAATTAAGAGCGATTAACTGTTAATGTATCAATTACTCTCTATGATACGAAAGAAAAATGAAAGAAAGAAAAAACGAGGAAAACCTGTTCTTGTCAGCATGACCTTCGACATATATTACGTTAATTATAATAATCGACAATCTAATGATCTGTAAATTATTTAATTTAAATAACAGCTAATGTTCGTCTCCCTTTTACTATCACTGAAATTTATGTTTATTTTAATTTAGCTTTTTGTGGAAAGCAAATTAAAATAGCAAGGACGTCGAAAGTGTCAAGGTAACGCGGACACTTAACGCCCGTACAATTTCTTTTTTTTGCCACCTATTAATAAGTAAATTTATTCTTTCCAAAAAAGACATAAATAATCAAATGCACCGATCGCCTGTCAGATGTATGAACTTGATCGAATGCAGGAAGAATGATTGCGTTCAAGGTTTTCAGGAAATCAAATTTAATTCCTCATATTTAATCCTTTTGCAGGAATATTCGGCTACATCAACTACTTGACTCCAAAGAGTCGCAAGGAGATTTTGGAGTTGCTCGTCAATGGACTGAAACGATTGGAATATCGTGGTTACGATTCAGCTGGTAAGTGAATCCGAATTCGCTTCGAGCTTTTTCTCATCTAAATTTGATGTTCCTATCAGGCGTGGCAATCGACGCGCCGAACAACAAGGACATGACTCTGATCAAGAAGACCGGCAAAGTGTGCCTGTTGAAAGAGGAAATCGACAGCCGTAAGACGTTCTCTTTTATTCGGCCTCCTTCGAACGACACTAACGATTTTTCTTCCCTAAATAATGAAGGCACAAAAGAAATGGACGTCGATTCGACCGTCGACGTACACTGCGGTATCGCTCACACGCGTTGGGCCACTCACGGCGTCCCGAGCGAGACGAACTCGCATCCGCAACGGTCCGATTCGAGTCACGCCTTTGTCGTCGTTCACAACGGCATCGTGACGAATTACAAGGAGGTCAAAGTGTTCTTGCAGAACAAAGGCTATTACTTCGAGAGCGACACCGACACGGAAGTGATCGCCAAATTGATCCATCACTTCTACAACTTGCATCCGAACTATTCGTTCCGCGAGTTGGTCGAACAAGTCGTTCAACAATTGGTAACGTTCGATTAATAAGCGCGATCAGAAGCGGCTTTTCTTCATGTTGCGAATTGCGTTTCTCGTTTTAGGAAGGCGCCTTCGCGTTATGCTTCAAATCCAGGCATTTCCCCGGCGAGTGCGTGGCGACGCGTCGCGGATCGCCACTTTTGGTCGGTATCAAGACGAAGCAACGCTTGGCGACCGATTACGTTCCAATCCTATACGGTAAAGGTAATACCGATTCGTTAGAACCGCAACGAAATGCGCATTTTTACGTCGCATTTCGACGAATCGCCTGACATTGTGCAAAAAAAAAGACTCATTCGCCATCGAGTTTAGTATAATTTACATTCATTATCAACAAACTACTACTAGCATTACGGTTTCGTTGAGGTATATTTACAAACGTTTGCTCTAACAAAAATCCGTTCAACGAGCTCCGTAAGGTGTAAGGTAACGTTGAATAATTTAATCTCTAACAATCTAATCTAATTGTAATAAGAAATAACTAACTAAGCGCCTCTTTGGGCCGCATGTATTGGCTGCATGACATTGCTCTCACTCTACATAGAATTTCATTAATTTCTTTTAGCAATTATGCATGCTTCTTACGAAACGAAATTGGTAAAAGCAACGGCATAAAGGCGTAGAACATGGCTTGAGGCGCATTCGGAAAAAGAATTTTTATCGCTCTATTCGTTACCTTCAAATTACATAACACATTGGGCTTTCTAATTTTATTATTGTTCCCCTATGCGTGAACGTATTGAAACGCTTTAAAAACGAAGAAAAATGATTAATTTTCTTAAGTAAAACACACCGCAACCATCGAAAGCACACACAGAACACGTAATACGCGCATCTTCATCTCTTTTATCATTTGAAAAGAATTCGTATTGAAATCTAGGCTTTACTAGTTAAAATTCGTAGTAGCTTCTCATTAGGATTCACTCGAATGCAAGACAATCATTCCCGTGTCACTTCCATTCAAGATCTTTCAATTAGCTCTTTCACTACGGATGACAATGTTTTGGTTCTTGGACTAAACAAGAATTCTGAACGGTTTTGCATGACGCTGAGTACAAGATTTCTTATTACATTGTTATCTCATTAGCAAAGAGTTACTGATTAATTAATTTTGTTTTGTTTTTTAATTAATTAATTTATGATACTAATATCTTTTTGTTTGTTTTCTTTTTTTATCTGTTTGAACCCGAATCCTACTACTACTTTGCATGGACGTGTCTTCTTGCAAATTATCCAAAAAAATAATACAAACAAATCAAAAAACACATTATCTCAACTTGTTGTTATATGTAGATGACACTCCAAGAACACCCACAACACCTACAGGTATATCCCTTTTTTTTTTAATGATTCTATTTTATTAACTATTGTTTAATGTTAATGTAACGCTTTTATGTTCAATGAAATAATGGCAATGTGCATGTTTTTTTTAAATGGGTTTATTGTCTGAATAATCTAAATCAATTCGTTTTAATCAGATAATTAGGAGATGTTTAATTTTGATTCTAGTTGAGTAGTTTTGCTTTTACTTTATTTTATGATGTTAATCATTAAATTCCGAATTCGAAAACAGAATTCTTCTCAATTACCAATTAAGTGAATTTATTGACTAACATCAATTTTAATTTAATATTATTGTTGTGTTCGTTTTTGAATAATGTTAGCCGTTTTGTTTTATTTATCCTCTCTCCTACTGTTGTGGCCCGTTCTTCGCCAAACACAGAAAATGACAACAATCATTCAGGTATAGCTATTATTGAATGATTTTATTTTTAATTAATATTGTCTTTTTTAACGATATCTGTTTGCAGCTTTGCTTATTGTTATTCTTTACTAACCAATTCTATAGAAGTATTATATGAGCGACAAGTGAAGAAGTGATCTATTTACATATTGTGAAGGGAGTATCATTATATGTGTTGAAGAATGTTGGATTTCTTTTTGAGACCAAGAATATGTTAAATATTGCAATAGGTGGAGGTGCGATAAGCTGTTTAATTATCTGTTATAATTTTTGTATATGCAACATTTGGATCAATAATAATCACTTCATCAAAAGTACACGCTTAACCAAATGTTGCAAATACAATAACCAACAATTACATTTTCAATTGCGCGCACTAATCGATAAACATTTTCTGCAATAGATCATAGACCGCATGGATCTGGCGAAATACCGGTCATCAATCGTTCGGCATCGACGTCCGAGTTTCAACCGTTGGAGAACAACGAGGTCGAGTACTTCTTCGCATCGGACGCGTCCGCCGTCATCGAGCACACCAACAGAGTCATTTATTTCGAGGTAATTTCCGCGACAAACTGAAGAAATCGCAACAATCTCATTATTTTTCTTCGATAGGACGACGATGTGGCCGCAGTGAAGGACGGCGTGTTGAGCATACACAGATTGCGCCGTAACATGGACGATCCGCATTCACGCGAGATCATCATACTCAAGATGGAATTGCAAGAGATCATGAAGGGCAATTACAGTTATTTCATGCAGAAGGAGATCTTCGAGCAGCCGGAATCCGTCGTGAACACGATGAGAGGTCGTATTAATTTCGAGACGAAGGTAAACGATTAAACTGCGGCAATCGATTCATTCACTAAACGGCTTCATGACGTTTGGATTTTAGTCGGTGATTCTTGGCGGTATCAAAGATTACATTCCGGAGATCAAACGTTGTCGTAGATTGATGTTGATCGGTTGCGGTACGAGTTATCACAGCGCTATCGCAACGAGACAATTATTAGAAGAACTGACCGAGTTGCCTGTAATGGTCGAATTGGCTAGCGACTTCTTGGACCGCACCACGCCCGTTTTTAGGGACGACGTTTGTTTCTTCATATCGCAATCCGGTAAATAAATTGACGTTTAATTTAATATGGCATTTGACTAATCCGGCTGAATCGTAGGCGAGACCGCCGACACGTTAATGGCCCTACGTTATTGCAAGCAACGAGGCGCTTTAATTGTCGGCATCACGAATACGGTTGGCAGCTCGATTTGTCGCGAATCGCATTGCGGCGTGCACATCAATGCCGGCCCCGAGATCGGTGTCGCTTCGACGAAGGCCTACACCAGCCAGTTCATATCGTTGGTGATGTTCGCGCTTGTTATGAGCGAAGACAGGATATCCTTACGTCAACGACGGCTCGAGGTACTAATTAATTGCATTGCAATATATGGATGATAAACGTGTCTTATGTTGTCTTGTAGATTATTGAAAGCTTACAAAAGCTTGCCGATCAGATTCGCAGCGTATTGAAATTAGACGATAAAGTGCAAGAGTTGGCGAAAAGTTTGTACCAGAAAAAGTCGTTACTCATCATGGGCAGAGGTTTCAATTTTGCGACATGCTTGGAAGGAGCGTTGAAAGTTAAAGAATTGACGTACATGCACAGCGAGGGTATAATGGCAGGCGAATTGAAGCACGGCCCCTTGGCCCTGATCGATTCCGACATGCCCGTGTTGATGATCGTTACACGCGATCCGGTTTATATTAAGTGCATGAATGCTTTGCAGCAGGTATTTTAGCGAAACAGATGATCAGTCCAAACGGATTTTAATTGAATTTCGTATTGCAGGTAACGTCGCGTAACGGTAAACCGATAATATTGTGCGAGGAAGGCGACACGGAGACGGCGAGCTTCGCGCACAAAGTGCTCGAGATTCCGCACACGGTCGATTGTCTACAAGGAATTTTAACCGTGATTCCCTTGCAATTGTTAAGTTTCCACATAGCCGTATTGAAAGGCTGCAACGTCGATTGTCCGAGGAACTTGGCGAAGAGCGTTACCGTTGAATAAGATTAAATTTCTTCGATAATTAAGGGAAATTATTATTAACTCACATATTATCCACACATATATTCTTCAACATTATACATTTCTATATATTGTTAACATGTTATATACCATAATTATTTGAAATGTGGTGAGGAATCACGTGGAAATCAATATCTCTTTTTAGCACTATAAATTTGATTTCATTTTTAAGTTAATGGTAGCTATAAATTCGTGCCTTGATTAACGCGACGAGAAAAATATTCTACTTACATTGGTGTTAACGTGATTCCTTTCCTATGTGATACTTTTTAAACTTAATCTGTAAATTTGTTTATTCTTTGTACGTTTCATAGGAGAAGTAAGGGTCCACAGTTTTATAATTCCATTATGTTTTATTACAATTTCTTCTATGTTGTAACAGCGGTATTGTTAATGTTATGTCCGTTTGTCAATACCGAGCAAAATTTTCATTTTTCCTACCTGCGCGCGTTTACTGTTGCATTTAATTTTGGCAATTTGTTATTAACTTTTATATTTTAACTAATCAATTATTCCAAAATTTTATTGTATATTATAATTTTGTTCCTACGTCTTATATTTTATATTAAAATTTTATTTTCTGAGATTTTTAATAAACATTAAAAATTTTACATTTGATTTGGTTTCATTTCGATTATTTGGTAAGATAAGGCACGTAAAAAAACATCGAATTTGCTCAAAAACTGACGAATGCAGCAAGGATTTTATAAATTTTATTGCGTTATAACGTAAAGTTTGCGAAATAAAGAAACGCTAGAACTTTTTTCGATTTCATGCAGATTTTTTATTATCGGGAAACGTTTATTATAAAATTTGATTTCATAAAGAAAGTCACTTTGAAAGTCGTATCATTTCTTAAGCTGAACGCGTTTCAGTCGGACTTGATGAATTATGGACGTGCGTGTTACGTGGTAATAATTTAAATTCTAATCAGCCTCATAATGACGAATAAGAAAACTGAAACAATAACGAAGGAAAGAAATTAATGATCATTAATGTTGGTCTTATTCCCATTTATTTCCTCATCCATTTTTCTTTGGCTTCCACCAATTTGGCGAACCCGAATCGTTTAGCACGCAGAAAAAAGCATCTAACGATTGCGGCGTATGGACGCACCGACAAATATTGATCTTTTTCGGCTACGATATCCCCGAGGAAATCCGACGACCCATCATCATCACCGATACGGTTTTATATGTGTGCACGGTGTATGCGCGAACCTACAACAATGCAACCGGTATTAAAACTAGCGAAGAACGTAACGGGCGATTGTTGCGCGAGCGTTTACGACGATCGGGTCAGCAGTAAACAGCAGGAATTGTAGTCGAAAGCAGCAGCAGTAGCCGTGGCAGTAACGGCATCGAGCAGGAACGGTTCTCTTCGTTAAAAGGACACGCCGCAATCCTTCGGTTCCGGCCTTTAACTTTCGCGAAAGAGCAAGGCAAACGACGAGTTGAAAGTGGGAAAAGCGAACGCGAGGAAGAAATCGAATAGTACAAAAACGACGAGCGAGCAATAATATAATCGACGTGCGTGCCCCGACGACTGGTAGAGCGACGGCGACGATTTCGACGACGGTTTCGACGTCGACGTAAGGAAGAGAGCGAAAAAAGGAGGTTTTTCGTGGGCCGCGCGCATGTACACAGAAATTCTCTCTCGGCGACTCCGCTTGTTGTTCTATGTTTAAACGCGAAAAATAAAATAGTAATACTCCAACGAAACTGAGTATATACGGGAAAGTAGCGGGCGAGAGAAAGAGAAAAGGAGAGGAGAGAAACGGCGCACGGAGAGAGATATTAAAGGAGAGAGCGTAGTAGTAGTAGTAGGATAGAGAGAAGCTCCTAGAGAGAGAGACTGTTTTTTGTCAGTGTTAAAGTTACTATGGCGGTGCCCGTAGCCTGTACGCGATTTAGCGATAATTACGACCTGAAGGAGGAGCTCGGCAAGTAAGTAAACGATCTTATTTAAGAAATTCGAATTGAAAAGAGAGCGATTTCATTAAGCTTGTAAATAATTTTTGCTTGTTACGTCTCTGCGAGTAAATCGTACGACAGGAATTGCTTAAACTCGTTTGACCGGTGAAGAGAGAGAAAATCCGTCGCGGACGAGAGTGGGAAATGTAATAAACTAATCGGTAATAATAATAAGATTTAATGTGGATGAAAACGGGGCAAAATAAACGTACTGACGCAAAATTATTAGATTATACGTAAAAATAAACTTCACGTGGTAGTACTACGCGTATATGTCGATATACGAATATGCGTTGAAGTTCCTTCGTCTACGTTTTTTACCGAAAGGAAAGTCTATTCGTTTGAAGGACTCCTGAAACGAGAGAATAAAGGATAATAATAATTCGATCCCCTTGATGCACATCTAAATATAAGTTTTTGTCAATTGATTCGTATGCGAAAACCGCCGCCACGAATTTAGTCGTCGTCGGCGTCGTCGTCATCGACGTCGTTCCCGTTTGCCTGCTGCCGTTGCTGCTGCTGCTCATGCTGCCACTGCTCAGCCGTTCCTGTTGTTCAGAAATATCCGCATTGCATGGAGAAAATCAATATGTACACGCTGAAGGGCTGAGCCTGCTCTCCTTCTCGCTCTCTTCCGCTTTTCCGCTCTCTCTCTCTCTCTCTCTCTCTCATCTTCTCTCGCCATACATTTTTCTTTCGCGATAGACAGGTGGTTGTCTTTTAAAATTACTTCCTTACGAAATGAGACGTATTATTAAAATGCACATTCGATCAATTAGGGGAAATTAGGTGGTTGGTCGAAGTCGCGCTGAAAACTGTAAAAAGTCAAATCGATTGTGTGTCGGACGAAACGAAGAGTCCTCTTCTTTTGCGCGCGTATCTCGTGGGATTACGACGAAATACTTGTCAATTTGTTGCCACTCTTTTGCAGAAAACTGGAGAAATTTGATTAAAGTCCGACTGGATGCGAAAATGTGAAGAAGGATGGGTAGTTTGTGTGCGTTCTTCATGCAGGGATATAAAAATGTAAATTACATGCGGCATTATGAGCAATTTTCTTCAAATTATCCGTCTAACTTTATAGATTAATATCAACGATTGTTTACGACGACGGATGATTATTCAATTGCGATATCGAGTGTATCGGTGCCGTTTGTTTCATTTAAGAAAACCGCCACCGATGTAATAAATAAAGCAGATTCAATTTAAACGTGTTCCCGTATTTTTTTTCTCTTGTTTTTTTGTTAAATAATATTTCGCGATGACGATGATGAAATCGAACGGCGTAGAACGTCTTATCAAAAAACGAAAATCAATTAATTTAAATGCAGCATAACGTTAACGTTACATACGATCCATTGTTTCGATTTAATTTCTCGTTAAAATAAAATTTACTGCCCGCCACCACCCAAAAAAAAAAATTAATTTCCAATTATTTCAGGTGATTACAATGAAGCAAAACATCGAAATGAATTCAGAACTGTAAAAGTTTAAGTGTTATGCAAAAAAATTACGATTGTTCTTTCGTAATTTGATTTTTTTTGTTGTTGCATAAATAATAACTTGCAGGCAGTGAGTAAATTTGGCCCCTGAAGGAATTTTCGTTTTACACAAAACAAAATGAAAAGAGGGAGTACACTTTTTTTTTGCAAACTATAAGATATTATTCACGGTCGTCGTACTCGGGGGTTTGAAGTTGAGAGGGAAAAAGTTTCATCTTAGGTCAGAGGAATTCCATTCTGCTCATTTGCTGTTGGCTTCTTCTTGTTGCCTCTTTTGCCAAAAGAAAAATGGTCGATATTTATCAAAAAGTTTTTTGGCCATTTATTTCGTTATGTGAAAGCAAAAAAGAGGAATTCGGTTATATCCACCTTTACGTTTTGGCAATTGTCCGAGGTATTTCGGAAACGTTTTCGATTGAAATGGAAGAGAGAAAGGAGGAGGAAGTAAATTGGCACCCACAAAAAAAGGCAAGGAGTAAAATAAAGAATTCCATCTTCTTTCGTTTTGAAATGTTCTTCTCCGGGTTTACTAACCGACAGTTATTGATCGTTTTGACGTGTCTATTATACGACAAGTTACAATAAATCATGATGAAGATGTTCCCATTATGTTGCCACTACCAAACTATTATTACCGGATGAAAAATTGAAAATTTATTCATGCGTCGAAAGAAAAAGAAGAACAGCATTTTAGTTTGAAGATTCTCTTTCTTCAAATGCCATCGACAGTTAGAGACAATACAGTGCATATAGGCAAAAGATTTATTGCGTGATTACTTAAACCGATTGGCTTTAGATTGGTTCCTACTTTAATATGAAACTGTGCTCCTATCGATTTTATGCCACTCTAATTCCTATTATGATTTACTTTGAGTTTCGTTACGTTGAAATTGTAAGGCTGTTTTGCGGTTTGCGGTTTTAATAATTTGCCTACGTATCTTCTGCGAAATACTTTCAAATAATGGCTTGTTTTAGTAAAATATTTCTGATGAGCGGGCAATAAATTTTGCCGAAGAAACCGGTAAGTGATTGTTTAAAGTAAATTGCATTATATCAAGCATATTTTAATCAACGTCAGAATGGCAGTCAAAACCAGACGTACAACAGACAAAGGCTTAAATACTGTATTCCGAAGTGTGTACGTGTGTAAATGATGTGGATGACGATGATTTTCATTATTATTATTATTACATACCGTATGAATGGAATTTTAAATTAATTCCAACTTTCACGTGTGTGCACGTGTATAATAATAAGTTTTGTGACGTTGTAGAGAGTTAAATAATTGATGGTGGTAATAATAAAAAAAGGAGTTCGACGACAAATAACAACAACTTTCTTATGGCCGCAAGTTGATCCTCTTTAATATGCATCGTTAAATTGATGGCATTACAAATTATTCGTACTTCTTCTAATCCAAAATAGGCGCGATTAAATTGTAATTAATTATGTGATACTTAAGATCCCGCTTCAAAATGTCACTTATAATAATAGATACGGAGGGCGCGAGTGAAGAGAAACAGTCGTAAATCATTTCCATTATAGTTTCAAGCAGCGATGGTAACGATAGTTGTATAAACTACCTGTAAATGTGATGGAATTATGGATAATCTTTACTAATTGTCGTAGCTCTCTTTTTTCTTATGTCGAAAAGTGCTCATTCGCGATTAGATTAAATTCGCGAGCACATTTTCACGATGATTGATAATGACTTTCCCGCGAGGTTCTTTTGGATCGCGTCCAAGTACAAGGTGATCATCAAATAAAAAATAGTGTATGATTGATATTTGTGGCGTTTGTTGTTGTTGTTGTTTTGGGAGTACCAACCAAAAACACAGACCGAATAGCGCTCTTTTTATGTACGTTTGGTCCAATTGCAGAAGAGACAAATTTGGTGTTGGCAGTTCCAATGGCAATCAGTCTCGATGATGGAACTCGATACTTATCAATCAAAAAAGTCGATTGGACTTCTTCTTGCCTTTCAAACGCATCGTGTAATAAAATGTAGTAATTTTCTATTTTGGACGCATTTGCAATGAACAAAGGAGTTTAATAATTTTGCAATTAAATTTTTGTTTTGCAATACGCCGTTTATTTTTGGATGGGAGCTTATAATAAATTATAATTGTTATTATTGAATAACTTCTGGTGCACCACGTGGTCTTCCTTTCGCATAAATACATTTTAAGAACCGTCTTTCTATGTTTTCTTTTTATTGAAATGAGTAGGTAGAGGATATCCTGCAGCAATGTACAATAATAAATAATAACGATCTTCTATGGGATTTCGAAAAAATGAGAAGAAAAACGAGATGCACGCCTAATTAAACTTATTGGAACCATTTTTCTAGTAGAACTCAGGAATTCCTCTCTTTCAGTACTTATAATTGGCACTTTAATTAATGTTTGTCACTCCGAAAATGACCGCTAATTAATAGGAATTAATTAGAATTTCTTTTATTGTACCCGCGACGATTGTAGAAGCGACATAAAAATTCTATTTTGTTTTAATAAAGAAATTGCGTGTACAATAAATAACATTTGGAATTTGTGACTCTCTCTCTCTCTCTCTCTTCACATTTCTTTCTCACTCTATTCTTGTTTCGTTTACTTTTGAATAATTGCCAGAAATTGTCCGAGTATTATTTTATAATGATCGGTCGTTAATAGCTCTAAACATTAACGTATTCCCATCGAGAAAGCGAAATTAGCACGATATCGAAAATGACAAAAATCGCAAATGATAACGTATAATTAATGCCATTTAACGAACGTTACAACTTGGTGACTTCTTCGTGAAATTTGTATTTGAGAAAAGAAATTCTTTATCGATTTATGAAAGATGTGACCTTAAAAATATCCAATTACTCATTTGAATTGTTGTTCTATCATTCGTCCGGTATGATTCAGATTAGAATATCAATTGGAGCACGGATAAGTTACCCACATCCATTATGCGCAAATTTCCTGCCAATTTTCTACAAGATTAATTCGCATATCTTCGATCGACAACTTGAAACTGCGAAATCGAATACAACACATACGACACGTCGCGTATAAACCGTTCTTAATTGGAGGAATATAGTGTATCAATTTAAATTGCTCGTAATGAATAATAGCGAAATAATGAACCAATTGCTATTATTCTTTTAAACTCTTGCCTTCGTCGTATATCGATTATTTACAAATACGCAACGACGAGAAAGAGTAAACTCGAAATAAAAAACGGTGTGGTCGACTATTTTATTTTATTTTTTCTCATTTTCTCTATGAAATATAAAAATAAGTGACATAATATTCGGAGAGCAGCAGCAGTAGCAGAGATATTTATAAAAATAAGCATCGGACCAACATTAAAATACATTCTGCAATCGGCTTCGAGCGATATCACCGAAAATGAAAATGTGTAAAAAAAGTGAGCTAAGCGACAAAATTCTGCTGAACAACTAACACATTCCAAATCAAACGATCGAAATTATGCAATAATTAGACTGGAAGGAAGCACAGTCAAATCAAACGCCGATGCTATTACAAGGATCCTTAATTAAAATTATCTACCTGCTTGAATTCGCGTAATTACAAATTATCAATTCGAATGGGAACGTTTAGAGTGTCGTAACGAGCAGTTCTTTTTTGCTTCTCCGGTACCTCATTACCGTTGAAAACGAACTGCTCCGCTCATCAGTTAACGGGGGGACTCATTAAAATGTTAAACTCCATTGACTTCGTTTGATTCGAGTCGCAAAATTTTTACTTACACCGTCTGCAAAAACAAATTCGTCCCAACCAAGTTTCGGATTTTAATTCCAAAGGAATCCGCTCTGTTTGCTCGAATCAAGTTCACGACTTTTATTTTGGGTCCGGATTCTTCTTTTTCTTCGCCTTTGGGGACAAAGCCTTTGGTACGCATCTAACGTAAATTATTACTCATGAGGGATCCGGTTATGTAGTTGGGAAGAATGGGACTGTTTCCCTCATTTGTGCCCGTTTATTTTGCTCTTAGGAAACTCACGGTGACACATAAATCAAATAAAAACGAGGATTTATTTTCTCGTTCGTGGTTTCGACCGCAATTTTCGCGTTCTTCGCGAAAAGGGCGAATTTAATTAGAACTCTGACTACAAATGTCCGATTCGTGCAAGGAATTTTATCGAGTTTCTAATTAGTTTCTGTGGAGCGATATTAAATAGAAGTTTTCTTTCGGAACAAAAAAATTATATTTGCTATCGAAACGGGATTATTTTAGATTGTTGCAATTCTAAAAATATTTGCTACTGGTGCTGACAAAAACTTGAAGCTGGTGAAAAATGTGTTTCATCGATCGATTAATTTCTTCACGGCGACAGCAAAAAGGTAAATGTAAATTTGGGAACTAACCATAGATAATGCGCAACTTATTATACCCGAATAATTTATGGCATTGATCACGAACGAATCTTTATTCAAACTGCTGTTTGCTATGAGAATCGAAATAAAATTCGATTGGAGTAGGATTAAATATATAAACCCGAGTTGCATTAAAATTGAAATAGAATCGGATCGAGTCTTATAAAATGATTTAATTGAAAACTGCAAAGTGGCTCACCTAGTTCCTTTCTCTTAAATACCAACAATAGCAATAGAAGCAGCAAAAGAAATTGACCCGTAATAATAATAGTAGTACTAAAAATGTCTCGAGTTTAAAAGCAATAAAATTTATGATCTTATTTTTAGCCAACCGTCGGTTATAATAAGAAGACGAAGTTTACATTATCTCCGAATTATTATTATTCTTATGCCATGTACCAAAAGAAAATATGAATTTTCTGTTAAATCTCTATCTGTTTAAAAAAAAATTAATAATGACCTACTCCCGCGCCAATCTTTTTTAATATCATTATCGCAGTGATAACGTTAACGATGTGAACGTGGCAAGAACATTTTGCTGACACTAATTAATTTTTTGCTTCTTCTGCTCCACGCAGAAAACAAACCGTATCCGGGTAAAATGTTTACTGAATCATCTTTAAACGAAATTCATTATTTACAAAAGTCGTCAGCCGTTGTGTGCGTCCCTATTCTTTTCACTCAAACCAGCCATTTAATTATTAATTAAAGCTCATACCTGAAAAAAAAAACGTGAATGATTATGAGACGGCGAGATCGGGGAAAAAATGTGCGAATTAACGCTTTAACGCGAAAAGTGCGCGCTTTCTGGGCCAAAGATTCATAATTAACATCCAATTCGTTCACTCGGAAATTGAGTAGCAACCGTTGTTTCTTCAACCCTCGAATTTTTTTGATCAACGCAATCGAAACTTGTTCGTCACCCTTTCTCCTTCTTATATCTGTATTCGAATATTTCTGGAGCTGAACAACGACGAGAAATATTATAATTAAAACGGGGATTTAATAATAACATTAAGTTTCGTTCGGTCGGGCAAAGAGAGAGAGATGGATCAATAATACCGATGGGTAGTGGCCGCCGTTTGTAGTAGTTCGTTGTGTTTCAGCCCCTCCGTTCGGGTCGGGTTTTAACGTCATCCTGCTGAATTTTAACGTCGTCCTTTGTATTCTTTTGCCGGATTCCCTTCGTCCTCTCTTCGTTCGCATTCTTTTTTTTTTTTCGTATTTTTGTCGCCTCTTTATTGTAAATTATCCGACTGTACGTGTTAGATTTGGATGTGCATACACACGCTTAATGCCCGGTTCGTGAGCTTTAAACAGGAATTTGCGTTAAATTCAATTGGATTTTAACTCGATTCTTCTCTCTCTCTCTCTCACCGTCACACACACGCACGCACACATTTCAATTTGAATTTTCCACTCTTGTTTGAAGAGCGAACGCAAGACACATATATTTCCAAAACAATCGCTTTATCTCGGGGCAACATTCCGCAAATATTGAATTCTTTTTTCCGGAGAACGTTCAAAAGAGAAACATCGCTTTAGAGAATTCCCTAGCCGCTTGTTTTTCTCTTCGATTATTAATAATTCCCCATCGAACTTGCGTTCTATTCTTGCTTCTTTAAAGAACGTTCTCTCCGACATCGTATTAAAAAATCTGTGCAATAAATTATTCCGCGGCCGTTTGCAAGAGGTAACGTCTTCCGAGCGACGTAAAATGAAATAAAAGTCACTCCAGACGTGGAACCTCGTCTACGTACGAATTGGATCGTCAAAAACTTTGATTATTACTTATGTAGTAACTGGGAAGGAAAAAAGTCGCGCTCATAAACTGAAACTTTACGATTAAATCGAGAGAACGCTGTAAACAATCTACTTCATCCGATTTTAATCAGTTTCGATCGTAACGGTGGAACGTCTTCGGAGATAAAGTTACATCCATCCCTGCTAAAACCGGTCGTTCTAATCGAACTCGTACTCAAGAGGAGCGTGTGTTTTATGCGTGTCAGCGTGAAAATCGTGTGTATTAGTGGATTGTACACCTTTAACAGATTCGAGAATAACTTCCACAGACCTTGTCGACATCGATTTTCGATATAATATTGTTTCGGCAGTAGCGAGCAAAGCGGTAATTTTAAACCGCCAAAGGCCTCGAATACACTGCGAGTCTTGCCTTTTTACGACGATAAATACGAGCACCAAAAGATATCCGAATTGGTGGCGCTTGTATTGATAACTATTTAAATTAATTCCTGTAAATTATTTTCCTATTCCTTCATCGGATGCTCGTTTTAATTTCATTCAAGATGATTATTAAACGGTCCGTTTTATATAACGAGGAAACCTAAGCAAATATTTCAGCATCTGATACGTAACAAGTTTATTATTGCACGTTAACAAATTTAGAATGGCCACAATTAATTTCTACTACCAGGTGTTGTACCGTCATTCGTATCGTGCAAATATCGCACAAATGCCAGCGGAATTAATTAGTACGAAGTTTACGATTGGTCTTGAACGTGTCTTTCATGTTCGTGCGGTAACTTTCTTCGATAATCTTCCTCCTCCGTCTCTCTCGCACCGTCGCGCCCACGTTTAAACGTTTAATTATTAATTAATTTCTTTTCGGCCCTCTTTTTAATCTAAGCCTAAATTTTGAATTAAATCGTCCGAGTATAAATAAAGGTAAATTTATTGTCTACGCTCATAATCCCTTTCAGGAGATTAACACTAGCGCATACAAAATGTGTGGCAGAATAGTAAATTTGCGAATTTAAAGCGTCCGTTAAAATGGATTTTCGCAAGGAAAAACGAAACGGAGGAATTTGTCGCGCTAAACGTTTTGTTAATCCAAACGCGGAGCATATTTGGTTTATCAGCTTACCAAATTTTTGACTCGTCAACGATCCTTATAAAACGTGACCTTACCAATTTCAATTGGTTTCAAAGATTTTTTTCTCGTTGGAAATAATTTGATGAAAGGACAAATAGACACTTTTTTTCCTGTTCACATTTACATTTGATATATCGTTCTATCAGCATCAAAAGAATGCTAAACACATTTTCGTGTATACAGAAGGGAAAAAATGAGAGTCGACGAGAGAAAGAAGGTGAAATTGCTAGGGACACAGAAACAGAGTTCAAATGGGATAAAATTTGTTTTCCCAACGTATATAGTATGTAGATGCCGTTTTAGCAATTTTTGCTGTTTTTTTTTCCAGTCCCTTTTCTCATTTTATTATACATGCCGTTTTGTGTCCATAAAATTGTACCTTTTTGAACTTGTGACCTAATTTCCTATAAATGGTCATTTTAATGCTATTACCATTTATAAAAAGGATGGATGAAATTAAATTTTACAAGAGATTTTATACTCGTTATAATATTACTTTGTAGAGGAAATTTTAATTAATTTATTTTATTAACAATTAATTATTCGAAATGTCCGTACAACGCAAAAGGTGATTGTTATTAATTACGACAAACATTTTAAAAGCTCTTTAATCGATTCGGGTTACGCTTTAATCGTGACAACCACCGGAAAATTGGTTTCTTGCGTTTTCCAAACAACGAAAAACATAAGCAAGTTTCGACTGCTTTTTAAACATTTCACTAGTTAAATAAATGGTCGTTGTTTGCCACTGGCGGTTCATCAAACTTTTATTAATAATAATAAATTCAATTCTATGTTTTATATGACACTGGGAATTTTATTTTCACTCGTTTTCATGCATATTACAGGATAATGTACGTGATATTAAAATGAATTCGTGTATTATTATTAAGTGCCAAAAGAAATTATGTTGAAAAAAGTTTATTTCAGGAAACGCTTTACTATTTCTCCACTATAAACTATTTCACTAATCTTCCTCGAGTACAAAGATGTGAATAAATTTTATTTTTAATTCCTTTTTCTCTCTCTCTGCCTCCTGTCCTGTCCTTCTGCGAACAATTCATTCATTGCTATCTGGAATCGAATGAGATTTCCTCATGTTTCGGTTTTGATTTTGAAATGTGCCACTTTCAATTTATCAAATGTTGAACGAGCAAAATGAAATAAGAAAAAGTCGAAAGCAATTACGTTGACTATGTTCTCGTTATGACGCAAATGGTTACATAAGAATTTTAGGTTTAAAATTGTTATATTTTGTCAATTAATTTCCTGCATTCATTAATTGAAGATTTGTGTCATTTGACAAGAAGAAAGCTTCAGAAAGCATTTTTTTCTTTTTGACTTTAACAGCAGTTTTGCATTAGTAAAAGACTTCCTGCTGTCTCCACCTTAAATACATCTTCAATATTAACGCGTATCTTTATGAGAAATAGTTGAAAGCAGTACCCAGTACTAACATTTTTAGGTTGATTTTAAGTAGAAGGCCAAACAAGTTAATTCGTTGATCTTTATGAAGACAACCTAATTTATGTCGAGCACCTTCGAACGAATAAATCTGCTCGCACATTCTTTGTGCTAAGCAACTTGTAGCAAATAATAAAATCGTTTCTTTTTTCTGATAGAGGAAACGTCACTATTAGAAAAAAAAATTTGCTCCACATCTCTCGAAAATCTGTTCAAAAATAATCATGTCCAATATTTTTGAATTCCTCTTTATTATTATCTGGCCTACATTTATTGTTATAGTTATTTATAGGCAATTAAAAGGAGCGTTTAAAAAAATTCATTTCGGCGTTTAACGGTGAAAGAAATCGGTAGCTTTGTTCGTAATTCGGGAATTTACTATAAAATTTCATTAAAAAGAGTGATTTTCGTCTCTGTTGCTTGTTCGGAAAACAAACTTTGAAAGAATTAAACGTAAACGAATGTTAAACAATAATCAGCGTTATTAAATTAATGCAAAGTTGTTTTTTTAATTAAAACTTTTCATAACAAACAAATAAATATAGTGCGAGGCAAAAAAAAGGCAGAGGAAACTTTCAGTTTGTTTTATTTTTATCATTATAGAACGATGCAGAGGATAGATTTACTCAATTTCAGCTGGAAATAAACGCAATTGTTATGAATGTCTTGTCTTAGAACAAAAAGGCTTCTTCCTCCTTTAAAATTTATAACTGTAGCCAAAGAAAGTTTTCTTAAGTAAATTGCAAATAAATACAAGTACATCGGAGCCGAAAGGGGATGTGACGGAAAAGGATTTAATTAATATTAATTCTTTTTGGACATATTTGTGTTTGCATACGCAAAAAGAAAATTTGAATATAAATGACTCTATTTCGTTATTAAAAATGTAATGGCTTAAAGCTAAATTTCGACTTAATTAAATCCCGTAAACAAAATAGATGCAAAAGGGATGCGCGTTTACACTTGAAAGTTTCGAGCTTTTAATTTATCTTAAAGCTAACAAACTATCACTTATTAATAATGGCATTTTGCAAGAGTAACGATTCGTGGGAGTTTCAGTTCTTTCCGCTCTGTATGCAATCAATAGCTCGTATTCGATATTGATCTGTTTGTATTCTTGGGTCATATAAACATTTTCTTCTTCTACTACTATTTAATAGAAGCTCGTATAAAAGATGACCTCTCTCTTTCTTTTTCTGTCGTCATCTTATTACTTAGACGTGAATATATGGCGACACACAGAGACAGAGAAGTTTTGTCCTTCTCGTCCTCAACATTTTTTTTTCTCATCCCACATATCCCACGCATAAATTTTTCTCCTTTTCATCTCCGATCTCAAACAAGTTTACAGTTTCTCTTCAATTTATTATTATATTTCTCGCTTCGAGAGCGGTTTTCCCTTTTTCCTTTTTATTCCCATCCACGACCCATTCCCATTTTCCCGATGTATTGAATGTCCTAAATGGGTTTTCATATTTATCCCCCGTTTTCCATCTAGTTTTTCTCGTATATTTTTTGTTTTTGGCGACACCTGCTTTCCATATGCTCTTCCTCGTCCTCACGTTTTGTGGTTATTCTTTTCTTAATCATCAGTTTTTTTCTTGTGCACTTTAACGTTCGTCCCTGAAAAATGTTGCATACAATAAGTGTCTTCTGGTACGTTAAACACCTTTACAAATACTTCTGCACCACTGTTCGTTATAATAATGAAAGTGAGCCAGGTTGCTTGTCTCTTATACCACTTAACTCCGGCGAAGAGAGGCATTATAATGTTTGTATTGTTCGCGTTTCATCCAGCTTTTTTACTTTAGTCGCGTGTTGTTAGAGATTTGTCATAATCGCAAATGGAAACGGTGGAAATGAAAAGGAAAATGAGCGCAGAAGAATGGGATTGAAAAGACGGGGAGAGCCATTGGATTACTGCTTTAGGTTTATATTTGTGCTGCGCAAATAAATACTAAAAGATTATAAATGCGGTTTTGTTTATGGGTTAAATACAACGAAGTGTTGTTGAGCTTTCTCCGATTAATTCCCCTAATGCGCAAACTTTAATCTATTATTTTATATATATATATTTTTTGTTCAAGAGCAAATTGCTAAAATTTTCGGAACGTACGTGACATTTTTGTTTTGTTCATCTACTTAGTCGCAACTTTTTTGCCTTTTGTTTAATTAATTAAAAGAAATTACATTGCCCATTCCTCATGCGTGACAGCTAACATGTTGCCTTTTAACGAGATGCTCGAATAGATAAATGTCGTACCGTCGCGCATGTAAAGCCTGAATTTATTTTTTCAGTTTGCGTTTTATGAAAATGAAGGAAGTAGATGATAAAGAGAGACATTTTTGCAAAATAAAACCTACAGACTGTCGTTCGAAAATAAAATGAAAGTGCACTGGTAAGAGGATCAATTCGAGAAAGTTTTCAACGATTTTTCTTACTTAGAGTGATTTTCGTTGAGAGTAGAAGATATTTAAATTGAAAGAAAAATGGGTTTCCTAACAAGGACTCGATCTCCTTTATTTTTCCTCTTAGCACCTTCTGCTCGGTTTTTCATTGATTTATTCATGATCGATTGTAAAGAACATTATCTTATAAGAACCAAGAATAAATTATGGCATGAAACAAATGTGTCTCTTTGTTGTTGTTACGAAAGAAGGGGTGCGATATTAACAATGGTAACACAAACATGTCTCTCGTATATTACACATTTAATATGTTTCTTACATTTAATTGCAGTCACGCAAACGATTTTCCTTTTTCCTTCTTGATGATTAAAAAGAACTTTTCCACATCTCGTACAGGAATTTCATTTCATATATGCATATGAATAATAATTATATCACCAAACCGAAGATTTTTCCATTTTAATTGTTTCGTTTTTTTACCGCCTTGCAAATATATGCAATTGAAATCCTAAACGCAAAATAATAGAAACTTGTAACGAATGCATAGCCATAAATATTCATGATTATTTATTCCCATTTGGTGCAGAAATAAAAATTCAATCAATTTGTTATTATGCAGGAATTGTTTATTTATTTATTACTATATGTTTTTTATTATTATTTATTGTCCTTGCGCAATCATTTTTCCTTTCAATTTAACAATGAGTAATATAATTGTTTAATAATATTAATAACGTTTATTCTTATAAAACAATGGCGATTATAAATATACGTAGATTGTTATCTTCATTTTTGCGAATCATAATTATTTTTGATAACAAAGTAAATTTGGCAATAGGTGACTAATTTATATGATTAACTACTTTCATATGCCAAAAAATCGCATTGTCGGATGTTCGGTTTTGTGTTCAATCTCGTTTTACAATTATACGCTTTATTATTGAACTTTGCGAAATAACTAATAATAAATAAACTCATTTTTCAACTCTTAAATTGATTAATTATGGAAATAAACATTAAAGATCGATTAATTAGAGTTTTAATGTGCATTTTATATTGAGTTTCATTCACTTTTTGAGACGATTCTACCTTCTTCGTGAATGCGAAACTCGAGGAGACGAGAAATAAAAAAATGAAACAGAAAGAGACACCGGAAAAAATCCACCAGACACGACGCGCCAAGTGTGTTTTATTAGTATTAATCGTCCTCTAGGAAATTCATAATAAACTATGATTGTGTTGTGTATTGGTCGTCGTATCATTTATTCATTATTAGCGGAATATTCAATCCTGATTATTTCACGTAGCAAATTGCGGTGTATTACATTCTGATAGAGGACCATAGTAATCGATTGTTGTTGCGAGGAGAATTTTCTATTAAAATTTCAAAGATCTAATAACAATCGGTATAATAGCAATAGCGTTTATTGCCTTACGATAGTGGCAAACGAATTTGTCCGTTTAATTGCGTTCAATTCCATTATGTTCCATATAAAATTGCTTACGATATTTCGCGTGTTGAATATATAAATATTTTAGTATCCCATTAAAAAAAGAAGTGGATAAGAACGAAATATTATTTTTACAAGGAAGAAAGAGAACAGAAATTCAAGTAGAAGTAGTCGTAAGAAAAATGAGGTGGAAATTAATAATGGGTCTAATTTTCATGTAAATTAGAGCTTCTTATTAATTATGTTGTTCAGTTAATAAGAGGGCACTTTTTGCCTCTTACACTGGCTTTTATGCAAAGTATGGAAGAAAGTTAGGAATAACAATTGCAGAATGTTAATTTTGGTGCTGTAATTTCTTTTTAGAATTTGTTTCAGAACACATCAATAATGTGGTTATTTGTTTGAAAGAATGTTATTGTTGTTTGGCGTTCAAAATTCAAGATATCAACATGCTTTTCTGCCCGACGAATAATATTGAAATTGATCCATCATCGAGAGAAACTTTCCCATTGCAGCACTCGTTTCTTTTCGCCTCGAGTTTGGCATAATTTTCTAAAACTCACTTTTCGCAACATGTAAATGAAATAGTGGCAAGTGTCACATGCCCCATAGACATCCATTTGTTTAAATAAATACTTTTTTCCCTAACGCACATCAATGTATTTTTAAATAAAATTTTGTCGAATTACGTACCGTAACATGATTATAAATAATAACAATATTCTCGAGTCCAAACAAATACAACTGCTTTTTTGCAAATAATTTATTGCCATCCAGATGCAAAAAATCCACTTAGTTACATGAAAAAAAAAATATTTTTTTGCCAATTTTTATTTCAATTGCAGATAATAACAATGCGATCTAAAAATAATATTCGTGAATAATATGTGTTATAGAATAATGTGGTGTTTAGTGTGTTTTATTAAAACAAAAACCATGATAAGAACGGAATAAACATAACTTGCGAATGTAAACATTGCAGATAATAAAGCGAATTTTGTACAAATGTATTTTATCCAAATTGTGTCGTTGTCACAATGTATAGACTAATTTTACTTGAAGTTGCACTAGCTCTTAAATTTTCGTGAATGATGTGAACTTGTAACGAAACTTTTACATTTAATTTTGACTTTTAAATTACTCGAACAAACTCCCAAAATTTATATTACAAGTTATACATCAATCCAATAAAGAAGTCATCTGTTAAAGCGATAATGAAATTAATATAAACAAATGTCACTGATCTGTATGTAGTAAACATTGCATAATAATTGAGTGTGGGAATGTTTAAATGTTCTAAAAAGAGTTTTAAAAAATGACAAAAAAAAGTTCACTTCATTACTCTTTTCTGACTTTTGAGACTGTTGCCTTTCTTTCTTCATAACGATCGCAAACACTTGATAAGACGATGAAATATTTCATTTAATTGAATCGAAACGTGCCCTTAAGAAATTTTAATTAATTTTTTTCTTTCTTTCGACGTCGGCCAATTACTATTTTCACTGCATAAAAGCCGTCCTTCAGTTTCTTATTTAGCTTTTCCTTTTCTCATTTCTGTACAATTTTCCTTTAACTCGATCTAATAATTTTCTCTCGGTGCGCAAATAAAACGTTTGGCCATTAGTCGAAATGAAATTAAACGTGGATAATCTCGTTTATTGTTGCGTCCGTCCGTCTGTTTGTTCGTTTCTTTTGCTTCCAGCCACTCGTAGCTAGCGCAACTTCGTACTGTATTAAGCCATGCTCTTGCAATTGGAGAAATGGACCAGGATCCAATTGTTTGTTGTCGCATCTTTATCTATATTCGAATATAAATAAACTCTATATTCTTGCGCGTTCTTTTTACCATTGTTTAGGTGTACCATTTGTCGTTTTGCAACTTTAAACTGCAAAAACCCTAATAATAATGACGATATTAGTTGCAATCGCTGATAACGTATCGCTTTAATTCTTAATTACGTTTGTTCCTCGTCTGCTTTTTATTGTTCCTGCTGCTGTTGTTATTGTTAGCTGTTCGTTATGGTTGTTTCCCTGAAGAAAAAAGTGGGAATATAAGGGAAACACGGGAATTGTTTGGATCGTATTTAGTTCCAGCCATTGCAGCTGTATAATAATAATAATAATAAAAGGACGTTACTATTATTGTTGTCGTACTTGTTATGAATAATGGAAAATATCCTGCACGTAACGAAGGATAATAGAAAAAAAGCAGGAGAGCATTATATTTATGTGTGACAACCGACATGAAGACCTTCTTTTTATTGTCAGAAGCCAAAGAGAAAGAAGCAAAAGCAGAAAGACAAAAAAACTGGGGCCGTACATTTGGTGTCTTTCATTTAAATGCAAGTTCGTCCATCTATTTGACCTTTTCTTTTCCCTTTTATGAAAATGCGGTACCCCGCTTCCTCATGATACCCCCAACGTTTGGTTTTAATATTCCCCCTGTTTGCACGACGTGTCTTTTTCTTGTCAATGATACTGATAACAGTGGGATTGTACCTTCTTTTTTGTGGTGTATGTGTTGTGAGATTTCTTCTGCAACGTTACCATTCTTGTACACTATCAACAAATGTAATACAGCTGAGCAAATATTTAGAGGACGTGCTATGATAACGTTGTATAAGGGTTTAAGCATAAAAGTGCGTTTGTTTTATCCATTTTTCGCGCCTGCACTTAAGGACGTGTGATTGCTGATGAAGAAGTTAATTGAAATAAAATGGATCTAAACAAATATTTCTAGCGTTTGTTGTAATTTAGTAAATACCGTTGGGTTTTAGTGAATTATTTCTTCTAATAATCGTATGTATCGTTATTAATTAATTTCGATTCTGCAAAATTTTCCTTTCGTTGCTTGAAATCCGAAATTACGATATCAGTTATCATTATTGTATTTAATTATGCTTTATTTGTACTTTGATCTTAATTTATTCTCCTATAAATATTAGTTAACTACTTTGTTTATGGTTATATCAAAATTATTCTGTGCAACATTTGAAAAGTTTAATCGGAATGCTAGTATTATAACAATGTAGTTGAGCTAAGTAGATTACAAACTTCTTGTATCTTGTTAATAAGTTATTGAAATTGGTAATAATTTAATAATATCCGCAAAATAGAAGGATTACCTTTCGTCTTAATGGAAGCGAGAGGACTTTTCCATCTTTTAACTTTTTATTTTGGAAAAGCAATTTATATTTATGACCCTTAATTAAACATCGTGTCAAATTACCGTTTCAAAGTTTATGTTTATCGACAAAGGCCTCGTGTTATTTAATAATCGATTCGAGAAAAGTACACGAGTTTTAATTAAAATTCGCTAAGTGTGGTTTCTGCCAATATTATTTTCGTGCGTATTCCGACGACTTCTCTAAGTTACCAAACGTACTTTCTCAGGTAATTATTTGTATTTCGATTAGTTTTAATATCACCTGAAATATGGATCGATTCGAGTTAAGCGAATAGTGCGTTTGATGGCTGTATAATTTGTGGTGGATGCGCCGGGCATTAACTACGAGCAATCTGCTTGATTGTCTTTTGAATAATGAAATGCTTTTTGCGATATTAATGCAATGGGGACTTTCGCATTTTAATATCGAGCAATTTAACTTGATTTCCATTCGATTCGTGCATTAAATGAAATTTTCTTCGAATTTGTTCAGAATTCCCTCTATCTTATAAATAAATACTGCATCGATATATTAAAATTTTCAATTTGAAAAGGCGACGAGAGGTTCTTTAAATAGAATAAATGTAATTGTAGATAGCGAGTGCCAGAATGGCGTGTGTCTCTTTCTCTCTATCATTTTACGAATAAAATTTGATTTTCTCGCAGATCGATTGATGCCCACGTACCTATTTACATTACACTTAGATGTAAAGTCAGTTTTACGTATGCGAAACGAGGAAACGTTGATAGAGAGGTAATGTCTTTTTAGAGAAGAATTTTGAGGTGAACTTTACGCGAGACGAAAGAGGAAATTATTGAAAATCACTAAAGTTCGCCAGTCTCCAAACTGATCATAAACAATTTGCTTTATTTTTTCGCGAACAGTCGTTATCATCAACGTTGGTACTACGAACAGAACAAGGTTTTATTTAATTTCATTTTTCTCATTTGCCCAACCCGTCCATCGTTGGTCTAGATTTTAGTTCGTCATCTTTCACACTATTATATTTAATGAATGTGATGAGATTGAATTTGCTCTACAGCACTTTTATTATCGTTAAGGGCGTTCAATTTCATAGAGAACTGTAACTTTAATAGAACGAATTGAACTTTAACCAAAGAAATAAAGAACCTTTTCGGAAAACTCTAGAATAAATTTGGCTTTAATTCTATAAATACATAACACGTGTACAATTTTAATTAATTATTAAAATTTAATTACATGAGCAAGTATCGACAAATATTTATAACGCTTTTTCTGTTGGAAATTAGGTCATCCACATCAAATAATTTATCGATTAGAATTTTTATTTTTGCGTACACAGAGAAAAAAAGGCAGAAACAGGTTGGGAGTAGAGAAACTCCCATCGTTTTTGTTTGGTAGCCGTTTCCTCTCGTTAATCTCGTTTAATGTTTTAAAGCTTTTTGCCCCTTTTTACTTTCCATCCCTTTTCAGCCTCATCAGCGTTCATTTTCTCTCTCTTGTCTAATTCGCCTTCAAAAGAACTTAAATTTATTTACTCTTGATCAACAAAAAACAAATTTCGTTTTTGGAACATTTTGTCTTCTAATTTTTTTTACCAAAATTCGAAATTGGGGATCGAATGAATTGGTAAAAATATTAATTCCAGAGGTATGGAAGGGCATAATTAAGCATCGATTAAAATCATTATTAAATTAATGTGAACGATGAAAAAGGCATAAAAAGTATTAATTAAAATATAATAAACAAGAACGAATAAAAACGCAGGGAAATATCTAATTCCGTGATGTTAAAAAATATTAATAAAAACCAATTATTATAAAAGCATGTCAGTTGAAGGAAAAGTCCCCTCGACAGGACAAACGGCTGTTTTCCTATTTTCATCAATCAATTTGATGAAATGAAAATTGTAACTAATTGAAATTGTTATTAACAATTGCTGGATATACTTAATCAGTCGTATATTTGGGAAGCGGCATTAATTTTATATAAACTCCCATAATAAATATCTTCCTTGCTAAATGAAGTCCCATCAATAAAGGAAAAGGAAACCAACATGAAATAATAATAGTGGTAATAGAAACTGGCGTGACCTTTAGTTAGTTTTTGAGGTCGGTTAAAAGTTCGATATCGATTAATATCGTTCCAGTTTAGGTTTATATAAAAATAAAAACGAAAAAGGGACAAATAAAAAGTTCGATGAATCAAATCTCAATTACAATAGAAAATAAAAATCATTGCATTTTATTAGTACTTTCTTACCTAATTTCCAAATCCATGATAGAAAGCAAAACGTCCTTCGTTCGCTACGAATAATTTTCTCTCCCTGATCGATAACCAACTTGTTCTCTTTCAAGCCACAATCTCCGATTAATTACTGATAAAGGTCAAGTGGCTCTTTTTCTTACAAGTATTCTGCCTTTAGGCATTTTGATTTCTGTTTTAAAATATGTGCATCTCAACGAGAACTGAATCATTAAAAATTTGCTTCTCCATGCTAAAATTGTTTGCCGTTACTGCTATTTTCTTGCTACTACAAGCTCAAAGGATGAAGATTCGCGTCTCTCTTTTTTGCTCGTCTTTCGCCGTGTTCCGTTTTATTTACGGCACGAAACCGTTTATTTATAGTAAAGCACTTTGAAGAATTTCCTGTATATTAAAATTCAAAGATAATAATAAATAACAATTTTAAAATAACATGGGTTAATAGCGTTGCATTAATATCGCTAATAAATATGTTAATTATGCATAATGATTTAAATAAACCGCGAAATTAGTCGACAAATTCCTATTTCGATTAAATGGGGTTCTTTGTCTAGGGATCACTCTGATTATAGTGATGATCTATACGAGTTATAGATTCGTGGTAATAAATTCGTTCAAATGTAATTTGAGAGAGGACTAATCAAATGTTTCTCGCTCCGTGTGTGTGTGTGTTTCAGTTTTGTTTGGGGTTAGTGGAGAATTTAATGTTTAATTTGCACGAAATTCTTTTGGAATTTTGTGTCTCTACCTTGCCGCGGGTTAATATTTATAATGCAATAATGGATAAAATAGTGCAATGCAGTCATTCAGTCACATAATTGTATCTGCACCTTAGATTTTGTGCTATTGATCGCAATTTACAATATGCAAATATTTTTGTCAATACAAGCTATATCGAAAAACTTAGAAAACTTTATAGAAGTGCTTTAATGTGAATTGAAGGGCAAATCGCTTTTTGCGAGAGCTTTAAAAACAACATTTTTTACAATAAGCGAGAATCAATCTATTGAATTTTTTAATCAGCTTTTTGTAACTCCTTTTAACGAGCTTAATACTATTTAATAGTGAGGGAGCGAGGGATCGTTATTTTCCATTTCTCTTTCATTTTTTATATCTACTTTGCCATGAACATCCGGTGAAATGTGATTAAAACGGTTTTACTATTACAGGATGAAAATCTAGCTTTTAATTCTACGCTTTTTTGATTCGATTCAATCGCATTTTTCCTAGTATCCATTAATCGCTTGATCAACAATTGCGTCAGCAGTTACTGTTTCAAGCTTCTGTTTTTATTGCTTTTTCTCTAAGAAAATGAATGACTGAATCGTGAAATAAAGAAAGAAACTAGAACTTTCAGCATTGTAAAGCTAGTTGTTTCATTATCGATTTTAAAGAATGGATATGAATGAGTGAGAGTTACTTTTAGCGTGGTAGTTTTGTGTTACAATAGAAAAGCAAATTCACGGTAATAATAAGAATGAGAGGACCCTATTTAAACTTTTAACTTAATATATTCATAAAACGTTAAAGAAATGCGAAAAAGCTTTTAGGTCGTGCCATCTTTCGAAAGTAAAATAAAAACGCCAAACGAAATGAAATTTGCAATTTCATTTAAAGTTCCCTCATTTATAGAGGGTCGTTTAATTAATTTATATTATGTATATACACAAGCAGTGGATATATACAACTTCGTTTAAAATTAGTTATGAGTTTGAAAAGGGTTTCTTAAGTCAAAGAAGAAGTCGTTCTAAATCATACAAATCAGATTTCAATTACTTCACGTCAGCTGAAAAACGGCATCGAATATTTTATTATCCTGATGCAAAATGAATTGGAATGGAATTATCTACATCGTTATTATCGTTATCGCCATCATCATCATCTCCAAGATTTTCCGTTATTTAGTTTACCATTTTCTTTTCTCTTTTCATGATTTCCGGAAGATAAGCTCGTTATAATATAATTGCACAATTGCATCAAAAGCTCAATTTGCGATCATCAAGCGAAGAAGAAAGATGGGAAGCCCCTCGTTAAATCACTTCTTGGAGCACGATGCAATCGTCGTTCCAACGTGCAAAACACAAAACGTGTTTATATTTAGTTAGTAGCAACATTTTTTTTGTTTATTTTTGAAATTTTCCCAAGTAGAAATTTCTACATCAATAAGCACTAAATACAAACTTTTATTGGGCCATACGCGACGTTATAAATCTGAGTTATACGGTCCAAACGTGAACGGAATACGGGAAAACATATTTTCGTTCGTAGGGAAAATAAGGAAGTTGGGAAAACGGGAAAAGTAAACCATCTTAAATAATAATAAGAGAGAAAATTCTTTACGTGCATGCGGGAGGATTGTAATATTAAGGAAGAAGCGGAAGGGACCTTTAATATGCTTTTTCAATCTGACAGAAGATGAAAACGAAAAGAGGGAGAGCGAGAAGTCGGGGAAAGCGGAAACGTTATGCGAGCAAGATGGCCAGATACTACTTGTTGTTGCTCGCGAGGAAAAATAATCAGGAGCCGAAGACCGTATTCTCCGTCGAGACCGATACGTTCTTCCGCACTCTTTGTTATCCTGCTTGCCGTCTAGTCTCTTCCATGGTGCCAGAAAGCGAATTTATTTTGATTCGTCGCTTCGTTTCCTATTGGGAATATCATTGATAACGGCAAAACTTAAATGATTTTATTATACGTTTAAAAGTTTTCGAGAAAGAAGGATCCATAAATTGAAAATAGTTTTTTATAGTGATTCAAATCGTTTTTTTTTGTTTTGCTTTTGGTTAACATTACATGTATCAGCAGTTAACAATAAGGAAGAGACGGTGAATTATTAAATGACAAGGACAGAATAAGTGGAAAAAAATGGGAAGGCCCAAAGCACAAAGTTCTTCCGTGTTTTATGAGGGTATTGCCTTCATATTATTTTTTTTTATTTGGGTCAAAGCTATTTAATAAGAATAAAAGATAGTAGTAGTTATGTAAAAAAAAGGAAATGACATAGGGAAAAGGACAGAGCAGGGTCAAAGCTCCGATATTCTAAATTGCTGCACGAGCTTTTTCATTTCTACGTTTTCTTTGCGGGATCATTAGGAGCTTTCCATTTGGAATTTCGCCGGAAATCTAGGAGAATAGTTAATTATGCGAGAGCAACGAACTGGTGGTTGCAAATCGAACAATTTTAAAGGACTACTTTCTAATTATAATTTTCTAACATCTTCTCCATATTACTTTGTTGGTTGGGGAGTAACCTTCTCGCGATTAGAATCTTTAGTATCGATTCTCTTCTTTTTCTTTTTTCATGAGACAAGTTGAAGTGATCGATATAAACATCCATCAATTTAATTATTCATGGATTATAGCAAAAGAATATTTTGTGAGAGTGTAAATTTTCGTTTCGTTAATATTTAATTTTATTAACGGCCTTCGGATCGATTTCTAACAACTTATCACTCGTCGAATTTAATCGATTGTTAATGACCAGAGGCAGTGCTCGATGATAATATTTTGATAATTCCATAGGTCTAGACTACGATATAGAAGATTATTTATACGTGGCGAGATTATTATTATAAATAGCTTACTACGTGTGCGAAAATAGCAATAACGAACTCTATTTTAAAATTCGAAGTGACCTAAAGAAAATTCTATTTTCTGCTTCCTCACTATTCACAACTCACCTAATTAACGGTTTTGTGCATACACAAATCACGTAATGCGTTTATTATTATTAATCTTATCGCATGGAATTTCTTCTGAAATAAACTTGCGATCGACAAAGAACCAGTCGAATATGACTTTAAAGCCTTCGATTATTCGCTAAAATCGAAACGATACAATCAATCGATTCAATGTAACGCAGCTTTTTCTCGCGACTTTAAATCGCTTTAAATTCAAATTAATACACTGTGATTACATTAAATGCAATCAACAGCTGGGCACGTTCCTCTAACAAGCATTTATCTCGTTCGCGTTGGATAATTCGTCGTTCTTTTCCATCTCATTTTCGAGCAAACGTTTACATTGTAATTCCATCCTTGGAGCGAGAGAAAAAGTATCAAAGTATTCAATTTCCATTTAAATGATGGAGAGATTAGATGCTTGGCGTCTCTCATTTTCGAAAACGAAAGAACAGAATCGACACAGAGGACGCGTATCAAAAATGTATGGATTTTTCTTCTCCGGCTTTATGTCCCTTTTAAATTTTAATTCCCCTCGTTTTTCCTTCGTTCAAAGGGCAGCGTGCAGTACCTTTGGAGAAGCTTTAAAATGAAACGAGGCAAAAGGGAATATCGATGCGAGTGACCTAACGCGATTATTAACATATTCATTCCATTAACGTATGCGAATCGATAGTCCATCATAATATTAAATTTATTAATAACAGTAATAAAAATATTCATATATACACTCACGAGTAGCGACAATGGCTTTATCCGTTAATGTTATCAAATGCAATTATCTTTAATTACTCGCCAGCAAACATGTTCGTTGCAGTCGTAAATTAACGATATCCAATGATTAGAACATCAAAAAATCGATGTAATTAAAAAGAGTTGCGGCGATTAATTATGGAATAACCTAATTGCCATCGTAGATGGATTTGCGCGGACCATGTACCACGTTCGCATGCGGATTTAGATAAGATAAGCATGAAAATTCGATTTAGCAGCTTTTGTGGAAAGGAATCGCAAAAAACGACCTGGTTTATGTCTTTTTCCCTTCCCGCGAGCCAGAAACGACCATTTTCTCACATCTCGTTTCCCAATTTAAATAACACGCAGAAACAGCGGATCCTTCTTCGCTGATAAGGGTCGTACCTGAAAACGAAGGTGAACGGAAAAGAGAAACGAAGTATGTAAAAGGCCGCCGTTTTTTCCCCATCGTCTCGTAATGTTATTCCAACGGCGTACGGTTGGATTTTAATAAATGGATTCGAAACTAGATATATATTCAATTAAATCAATTAGAGAGGTGCGAATGGTCCCTTTAATTCCATTAAAATGAGGTCGACGAGGGAATTTGTTTCTTCCCTTTCTTTTCTTCATTCTTCCTCCGAACGTGATGGAAATTTGTTACTTGACGCCGTTTATTGCTTCTTAAACTTGGTATATATTCGTCTCTTGTAGCTTTGTAAATTATTCTTAGATCCTATTATAAAGTGTGTTTTTTTGAAACTTTAACTTCGCAATTTCAACCCTCAAAGGCATCCTTTGATATCGTCACGACTTTTAGTTGAGGCCAAGCCTTTTTTGTTAGTCTAAATGTGGTAAGAAAATACGTAAGTTCGCTAGTGCAAACGTTAGTTTCGCGTTTATGAGGGTGGATGGGAAAGGGGGCAGAGGAAAAGAAGCATCAATTTAAAAATTTATGTTGGTAATGGTAGCGAAATAATGCGAAAAAAAAGGCGTTTCCTTTTCAGTTACGTGTACGGAAGGGAAACGTGTAATAAAATTTTTTCTCGCCCATCTTTTTACCATTAAATATACGAGTCACCGCATTACGACGATCGAGTCCTTCTTCCTCTTCGTCGTCCTCTTCTATTTAATGCACATAAAAAGAATTTTCTTGGAAATATTTTCGTTGTTAGTATATCATCTTGTAATATTCTCCACGGTGAATTTCTCTCTCTCTCTCTCTCTCTCTCTCTGTGGCACTTGCACGCGAAAGTATGTAAAAATTGAGCAAAACATGAAGAAGGATGTGAAGGAATTCTATTCAAAGACGGGCACCTTTCAAAAAAGTTGCCTCAATCGATACTCTATTATCGGCCACATATCTTCCTTCTTCTTGCAGCAATAATGTCCTTCCTCGAACGTAAATCAATCTTGCTTTATGATCTGTTGTTAATCCTCTTAAGTTAAAAAAAATTATATGGCTTGCACTTTTATATTCGTTTTAATCTTTAATAATAAATTTATTTTAATTGCATGTTATTTAAATAGGCCAAGTTAATTGTGTATTGTTATTATAAAAATCATGTTAGATATTAAACAAGTGGAGTTGCTTGCATTTTATTGCCGGAGCCTTAACGTTTTCCACCATATTGTTCTTCCTTATCACTCCGACCGCAATTTCATTTTTTATAGCCGGACTTGTGTTTTAACGCAAAATGATAGCAAAGAGAAACATAATAATTGAACGAAATAAACTATTATCAATGAAGGACGGGCATTAAAATACGGTTTTGTTGACTTTTCATTAGCGCCGCATTCGCTATTAGAATCGATAATCAAAATATTATTATTACTTTTACCTATTTATTTATCGTATGCTAAAGGGGTCAACACGTTTCGGTTGTTAACGAGGATGGCCTTAATGGCTTTCTAATCGTATCGTTATATGCATTAGACGCTCATTTTTTGTTCTAATCGCCATCGATTTAAAACGAAATTTAAAGAAACAGTGCGGACAATTACGTACGACCTTCGTTGAAAAGAATCCGTCTCTTTTTATTTGTAGTAATTCAACGCATTTTTACGTTAATTTTACTGCATTGCACGAATAATTCAAAGTTTTTAAGTAATACGAATACGTCAACTTAATTAAGTAATTGAAGTTGTGCTTGCTTCTGAGTAGGATGGAAATAAATCATTCGAAGTCGCAGCAATATGTTATTTTTAATTATCACGTTTCGTTTACGAAAGATCCTTCAAATTACAATCGATTTATTGATTAGCGATATCGTTATCGCTCGCAATTACATGCGATTATTGCGCTATCAATCGTAATCTCACCATCAGCGATTACCAAATTCTGCAGCCATCACCAATTATTATAGATTAGTATTAATTACAAAGCATTCACGAGAATCGATATTAACGAAGAAGTTGATGGGATGCACTATTCGAATGAGTGTTGCCTATGCCCATAACTAGAAGTCGATTCACTATTCAAACGTCGTACAATAATAAAAAGGAATTAAGTTTATTTTGATGGGCACTTTAATTAATTTAATATCCTTAAACAGACCCATCGATTCGAATTAGCTATAATATAAATTTGATCATTACTTTGCCTATAAAATATTGATTAATCGCCACCATAATAATGACATTAAAAATTTCTAATAATCGTTTGTTGTTCTTTTTTCAGAGGCGCATTCTCGGTAGTCAGAAGATGTGTGCAAAAATCCTCAGGTCTGGAATTCGCAGCTAAAATAATAAACACAAAGAAATTATCGGCAAGAGGTGAGTGTAACTTTTACTTCTTTTAGTACAATTTAAAATTCAACCTGCCATTATTAAGACGATACACATTTCAGGCGGAAACGTTATAAATTTTTAAATTTCCTCCGCGTTAGTGGAATCACTCTGACACAATTCCACTTGGAACAGAGAACTTCTGGCTTTGGTATTGAATATTTGAAACGAAACAATTCACGAATGAACTTTCTTATATAACGTCCCATTGGCGGCTTCGATGTGACACAAATTGGATTTGTGTGCGACGCCAATGTATAATTATTCCCATTTTAAATTGATCGCAATTCGTGTTCATCGATTATTACCAAGTTTCAGCGTCAATTATCGGCCATAGTAATAGTAATAATGAACGGATTTGCAATTTAACGGGACCTCGTTAATGCGATTGCAAACTGTTATTGACAATTTTGGAAATATCATCTTTTTGCAAAGCAAATTGTAAATTTCGTACAAACTAATTAACACCTCAATCAAAATTTAGTAATTCTGTTTAATGAAACTCAGTTGCTAAAAAGAAGAGTACAACTCGTAAATTGAGACGCTAAAAAATTTAGTCTGCAAGGGTTCGTTAAGAATTTTTATTTAACAATTTTATTTCACTGGTATCGAACAATAAAGTTTCAAATATGAAATTAATTGAAAAGCGATATCAAATCATTAATTTCAGAAATGTTTGATAGTTCACGATCATCGTAGAGCCAGAGGAAAACTTTTAATTGCTGAATTAAGACCCATTTGAAATGAGGAATGGTGAACGTAAACTTTCGTGAACAAGTGTATTTAAATAAATAGAAATCATTAGCTTTTGATACACCTACATATCTTGGGAAATTCCATTTATATCTTCGTCTCGAATTATTTTTCCTCAAATATCGTTTCGGTTTATGTTAGAGCAAAGAAGCGAAGTGTTATGATTCAGATAAGATTTTCTTTTTATACACGCGGAAATGCGATGGTGTGAGTAGTTTAATAACTTCTTCCTTAACAAAATCGAAGCGCGAGAGAGAGTTATTTCTATAAAAGTTCAACTTTGCTTTAAGGCCACGTAATTTCTGATGTCGGACACGTTTTATCGTCGATTCGTGAGCAAATAGATCTTTAGAATACGAATTCCAGACACCTTTTAGTACTTTTGACGAGGTGCTATTATTGCCTTATTAAAATGATGAAGATGGTGGTACGTGTTAAGGAAGAAAAAAGATGTTCAGCGATTTAAATGTTAAAACTTTTTGATGGGATTATGTATTTTGTTGCCAAAAAGAAAGGGATTAATGTATTTAAAATTCGTTTTAACCACCGTCGTCGTCCTTGTCCGTTTATGCTGCCATCAATAAATTTTTGCCATTTTTTTGCACGATCCTGCAACAAAAAAAGTGTGGCACTTTTTTTTCTGGTCGCGTGTAATTCTTGGCTTGTAAAAATGTGGCTATTGTTAATCTGCCCACGTTAAAAGCAGTTTTCTTCTCTCTCAGTGTCGACAACGACATTGACTGCGACACGCCTTATGCGAAGAAATGCCAATCTTTGTTGGTCGTCCTTCGCAATTTACTTACATTTATTTAAGGATAATTGGGATGAATGTAATTGGAACATTGTGCAAAGTTAAATTAGGTTTCTTTTGCTCGCATTGTTCTTCGTCTACAAGTTACAATAGGAATTCAAACTAACGTCTACATTTTAAATGGGAAACTTTCCATTACGTTTCCCTTTTCCCTTTTCTCTTTTTTTTATTTTACTTCCCTCCCTTAGTGTCAGATCGAAAATTTACATAATTGTAAAGGGAAAGTTTCCTTGCTTCAACTTCTTTAAGTATTCACCACTTGTAAACCTAATATATGTCTCCGATTCTTCAATACGTCAACGATTCTTGTAAATATTGTCTTCCATTTAAAATGTATTCGCACGATGGAAATTCTTTCCTGATGCCTCTCATCCTGAACTAGTTTTATTCGACGTTTCTGTATAACTGACGAGAACCTTTTCTGTAAGACGACAAGATAATACTAATAGAAAATTATATTTTATAAAACGCGAAATGGAAATTCATATTTTCATAATTACCACTAATTAAGCGGGATTGTTTCATTAAACAAGAAACGAGATTTAATTAGATTTTTTTCCTGTAATTAAAATTTCTCCCTATTATTTCTTTCAGCTGTTTGCTACAATAAGACTTTCTTATTTTTTAATTAACGAATCGGGAAAAACGTTCGTTAATTTATCCGAACATTATACCATTCATTTCAATTAATTGCAATCATAGAATTATTTATTAAAAGAAGAAACGAAAATTGCAATTTACTTTGAGGTTCACCCCATGATTATGATCGACTTCCACGTTTTCTTATTTTCTTAACGAAAGCTGTAAACTTTATAGAAACATTAAGAAAGATAATTGTTCTCGTTAATTTTCCTCGCGACAAAAGAAATTGTTAAGTATTTCCTCTAAGAAATGAACCGTTATGACGGCAGCACGGAGATAGGGCTTTCAGGGAAAATAATTACATCCCCTTAATCTTCGCTTTTTCCTTTTAATTAGCCCCATTTAATTTCCAATCATATTCTGCAACACTCGAGATAACTTTGTATAGTTATATAAGTTGTTTCCATTTAGCATTTTTGTCGATAATTTTAATAAGAACCATCATTAGCATTTGATAAGGACTTCCTTCAGTTTCAGCTGCAATAAACAATAATAACAGGAGGAATATGGAAGGAAACGAAGCAGTTTGTAATTAGAAAGTTAATTAGAGAACAAGAACTAAACTGCATATTAATTCTTCGCTTTGTAACAAAATAATAGCAATTTGACAGCCAAATTAAAAATGTAAGCTACACCCGATTAATTTATGATTTTCCTTCGCTAATTGAAAGAATAAAGGACGAAGAAATGAAAGAAGCTTAAAGGCCAAAAGATATAAGGGACAGGGGAGAAATAGAAATGAAAACCTGAAAGAAAAATGACGAAATTTACGATTTCAGACACGTTTCATATTTCATAGCGGAAATAAATGTCAACTTGAACTTTGTTTCGTCATATTTTCTCTGCCTTCGTTTCGGTTGCTTTTTGTGTTCCACGTCAAGGAAGAGGTCCTTCGCTTCTTCTGTCTTTCTTTTTAATAAAAAATCCCCTACATTGTGCCAATTTCACGTAGACTGATTGCTGTTATGAAATAATTACAACTAAAAAGCGCAAGAAGATAGAAAAAGATGCACGAATTCCTGCAGTAAAGCAGTCGATTTATACGAAAAGGATAATACGTTGTTGCTAATTTACGATCCGAATTTATTTTAAACAAATAGAGACGTTGTAAAATTTATTAGGTTAATGGAAATTAATGTTCGACAACAATAACAGTAATGAAAATAATTAAGAGAAGAGAGACGGACTTTGGGTCGATATTAATGGTAATGCGTTCTAAATAAATCCTTACACACAAACCACAATTATTACCCACCTTTTACTTTATAAATTGTTACTTGGAATAACGGACCTCGTATAATTTGAATGCCATACAACGAGACGTAAAAGAAAGTGGAATGAAATCTAAAAAGGAGAAACAAAAGAGTGGGAAATAAAAGTCAAAGAATGTTATCAGACAATTTATTTTACACGCAATAGATACGAGATCTATCGGGTCAAAAAAGCCTGTAATCGAGAACAGAAAAATAAACTGAAAAGGACCGAAGGAATGAAAAAAAAAGGAAAGTAAAGAAACCTAATTTTAGCACGCAAAAGGAATCTTATAAAAGTTTTTACGTAAACAATGGCGTCCCTCTTCTGCCATCCACTTTCCTTTTGCCGTACGTTTCCTTTGTCTTACACTTGTTGTTGTCGTCGTCCTTTCCTAAACGAAACTAATCACGAGCCATAGAATCAAATTTCTTTTGACCCCAACATCCCCAATCTGCAGGATGTATTTCAGATTTGTTTGCAAAAAGATTTTGTTATAATGAACATTTTCAACCATTTTTTTTTCTTGTGAAAAGCACACATGTCATTATCTTATTAATAAACGATTTTTACAAGAAAAGCAGAAAATTTCTCGAAGATATTGTACGTGAATGAAAATCCTTTAGGAATTGTTTCAAAATGAATCCATTTGCGACTCGCTTTTTGGTCCATTTAAAACGACCTTGCCGGATTTCGACGCTGTACATGTGGAATGGAAACAAGTGGAATTCGGGATGGTGATGATGACCCGAAGAAATTCAAATTTAATCGATCGTAAACTGTACGCGGTGGCGCGGTTTTCTTGTAATGGAAGAAGCGACCGCACGATTAACGACGATAAAGTTTTAACGGGTTAACGGTATTTTACTGGGTTAAAGAAAAAGAAAGGGCAGAAGGCATCATCGTTACCATAAATACTTTTCCTTTGCTAGTGCTGAAACTGCTGAAGACATAAATGTCCCACTGCATTTACCATTTCCACACTAACTTTTGCTATTATTATTATTATTAGAGTCTTCCTCTCCGTCTTCTTTCATACATCGACGACGGTTGTGTTGTAATAGTTTTGCGTCATAGAATGCTATTTACGTCAGAACCGTTCTAATTTATACATTTTGGTCCTTTCCTTCGTTCTCTATCTTACACATTGCGTTGCTATCGATCAGCCGAACGATGCAATTAAATTCCACCTCTTTGTTGGCCTTTAATCGGAACATATATAATTAGGATAGTTGCAGAAATGTTATTGATCTGTTTGCTTTTCTTTCTTTTGCAGATTTCCAAAAGTTAGAACGAGAAGCGCGAATTTGTAGGAAGTTACAGCATCCAAATATAGGTGAGTAATCAAAAAGTGTTTGTTGGTTTCAATAGAAAAGATTATCAATTTAAATGTGAAAGAGGAGTAACCGATCGGTTTTCATTGATGAACAGGCAATGAATGGTGATGATGATGGTTTTGATTTCCTTTCGTTTCGTTTGGATGGCATATTTTCTTTCCATTAAGTGTACTTTTCATTTAACAATCATTAATTAGTGATCGTTTGTAATAAAAAAGGAAACGTGCGAAAAAAGTGATTAGAATTATTGAATTAATAAATTCATGTCAATTTTCGATGTCATTAATTTTCTCTTTTTTTCCATTCGTGTCTCTCCATAAATATAGTAACCAATCCAGATGTGCTCAAGCATTTAGGTAAAAGAACAAAGTATATCATTACCATTTATCTCTCTATTTTTGGTTTTTAATTACTCATTTCGGTATTAGTTCATTTGATTGATTAAAGATTTATTTCGTTCGAGAATAGTGTCATTATTACATTTTTATGAATTTTATTTCTTGTTAATTATCGATGTTGTGATCGTACTTTGATGGTTTTGCATGCGGTGAGAGAGATGCCTGCATTTTGTTGTGAAGAAAAAAAGAAAATCATCCCCCATATTCTCATTCGTCCTTCCCTTTGCTTCCACTCAATACACCACTAATTTTTCGCGAATGCCTATAATTATTTAACATTATTTTTAAATATTTGATTTCTATTTTCGGACCACTACTACTCTATTTTAAAGTTGTGTAGTTGTTCAGTTTTCTTGTTGTTGACGACCCAGAAATTTTTATTAGAGGTAAAATAATAATCACAATGACAAAATTTCTCATTATTCTCTTCTACGCTTAATTTTTTTTGTAATTACACGACATGATGTTCATGTGTTATTTATTGCTATTATTACGATTGTTATTGATAATACGAATAACGGGGACTTTTCTTTGGTCATAATTTCAGATAAAGTATAATACCGACTCGTTTTTGTAATGTTATGTAGTACATTTCTGAAAGGAATCTATACGAAAAAAGATAGAAAGGATTCGCTTGTTGTTATTGTTGTCGTTTTCGAAATATTTCCATTGATTACAAAGGATAAAATTTCAGGAGGACGTTTGATGTTTTATAAACCTCCACCCACCGACGTAACGATTACATTTCACTTCGCAACAATATATATAATCGTTTGTACACAGTTCCTCCTTCTTGTTGTTATTGTTATTCTGAATACAACAAATCCTTCCTCCAATGACTCGCCTTTTCGCGTCGCTTATTTTTTATTTATTTTTCTTTTATTACGAAGGAAAACGTTCCCATTCTTCAACGAAAACTTCCGTTACATTTTTTTCTACCCCAACGGATTCCATCGTGTAGAAACATTAATTTTCCATTCGTCAGAATTGTATAAATCATTAATAAAATCGTTGGATTTAATTGAAGTGGAAAAATGGATGGCTCGAGAAAATCGAGGTTACTCATCGTTCAGAACGTTTCGCTTTAATTTGTTCCGAAAGCAAAATCGATATCGCCGAAATCCTTAAAATCTTATCGGGAAACTTCAAGTAGAGGAATGATGCCGCAATAACGGGTATTAAAACAGAACTAATTGCGTTTTATTCTTCATTATTAATGTTATAGCACGAATTAACAGGTATCAAATAGTTTGCGAGGTAGAACTTGTGCAGAAATTAATTAACCGAAGCCAGCAAAGGTATTATGCATCAACGCCTCCCTACTATATAAACAATTGATGGTTTAATTTGCCCGGAAACCTCTAAAATGTATGATCATTTGCAAACATAGAAAACGTTAGACATTCGACTAACTTATTAACAATTGTTTTAGCGAAATGGACAAAAGGCAATTTGTGCCGAAGGAAATCTACGTTGAATCGCTCACGACGCACCAATTTTCAGCAGAAGCTCCCCTCGCCCATTAGTACTCTTCATCGAAAGCAATTAAATATAATTATTTCCAAATTGAATTTAAAAGGATTCACTCATTACCAATTCGTTATTAGTTTCCAATTTCCACGTTATACGATCGTTATTTAAAACGTAGTGTAGGCCGTTGTTCGAATGCATTTGCCACGCACAAATTATTTCAAAAATTAACAATATCAAATTACGTTTAAACGAATGGCTATTTAATTGAAAAGATTCAAACCCAATTAACCGAATTAACTAGCTTTTACGCACATTTACTAGTTCTCTGATTAGTTGAATAACAGCAATTAATAATAATTGGCCCCTTTTTTGTTCGAGTCCCTACAAATTGGGTAGGAATCCCTTTTGAAATATTCAACTGACAGTTATATCGATTCGTCTGTATCCTCGTTGGGACGCAATTTCGATTGAACCGTCTACAAAAGCAATTCGCAATTGAAGCAAGCGGATTCCTTGAACTTTTTCAATTCTCAACTTATTAATTTCTTATTGATTTATTAAGAAAATGAAATGGGTTTCGTGAAATGTTTGAACGCACAGTGACGTTCTATTATTATTGTTATTAATTGTGGATTTTATTACGAAAAGTTTATTAATTTCCTCAACCTAAGACATTGATAAATGGAAAAGGTTATGAATAAATTAAGCATTTTTTTTATTAAACAAATTGACTTTCTTAATATAGACCCATAATACGAATCGATTAAAGTAAATTACTTTTCTTTAAACGTAATAATCCCTATTCGCTTTTATCCTTGATGCCATTGATCATCTGCGGACGAAATCAATAGTTGCTTAGGTTAAAGACGTTTTCATTACACCGGGGCCATTTCCCCAATTGGAAACAGTTAAAGTATAACAGCTTTACCTACTTATGATGTCGATGATTTTAATTGCTTTCAAGTGTATTATTACGTAAGAAGGTACGATAAAAAATATTTAAAAAGCAGAACTACTTATGGAGGAGGGTAACAAGTGAGAAGGAGTGAACGCTAAAGAAAAATAAAACAGGGAGGGAAAGTGAAACGCTTTATAAGCTCGCACTCGAAATCCTTTAATAAAGTAGAAGCAATCTCTCCCATTTAATACCGACACAATCATTCTTAATACAATTGTCACTCGCTTAACGTGCAATACATTTTCGAGAAGTTGAAGAAGTTTCAGTTGTAATGGAACGTAGACGGAAGGAATAAAGAAATCCGTACTTCTCTTTGCGCAACTATTCCATCCTCATTCGTTATTTAGCGAGAAATTATGGTTTCACTTCATCTCTCTATTAAAATGTTAGCTTTTTCTTCCGTTTTTTAACGAAGGTGCTTCTAATGCAGCATAAAAATAGACACACGTATTGTTTCTGTGCATTTTGATCATCATCATCATTAAATTTTCAATAGTTTAACAGAATGAGGTGAGATTTTGTTCTTCTATTTTGTATTAACGAAACGTATTCATTTGAATTTCGTCTAGACAGCGGCCAGCGGTTCGATTAAATAATTTATTGCGCCGTGGATTAGTCTTGTCGAAGATGAAGTGCGAAATAAAGGCATCGTATCATAAACGAAAACCGTTCTTTGAAAATGCGAATCCACCAGCAACACGTGTGAAACTTTACGAGGCATCATTAATAATAATTTTCACTATAAAATTTCTTTTACAGTTTATTATGTAATAAAAAGCACTTTTTCTTAGATCAATGGCTACGGAAAGAAAACGAAGACCAAGAGAAAATCTTACTTTTCCTTTTTGATTTATTACGTCGCTCGTAACTCTTTTGCCTTCAGATCAATAAACTAATCATTCATGACGACTTAACGTTCACGATGATCTAATAACTTTAAAACGAATGGAGACGTCTTACAAATTTCCATACGAATAATAATAAACGATTCGAAATGATGCCAACAGTTTTTCTATGTGTTAATTGTTTTCGCATTTTTTTTTGCGCGAAAGATCGATAGATTTTGCATGGGCGTGTGTGCGGATAATTCAATTTTCTATCGGCACAAACGCCGCCAATTACAATTGGATCGAAATCGGATTAAGCTTTCCAGTGGATTCCAATTTCGCTCCGTGTCGAGATGGTCCATCATCATTTTACTCATCCATCTCTTTCTATTTGTCTTCTAATTGTACTTAGTTCTCTGTGTTTGTCTGTCGGTGTCTGTGTTTCGTTCTGATAACAATTCACTGGAAGAAAGTGTGTTTACGTGTGTGAGAGAGAGAAAGAGAGCAACGAAATGAAAGGAATGTGTGTGTGTGTGTGCGTTTGAGAAAATCGATTTAATGCCAGCAGCAGATGTAATTAAAACCGTCTATTTCGTTAATTTTGCAATTATTTAAACAAACTAATTAAAAACGGGTGTCAGAAGTTGAAGGGCGAAGAATTAAAAATCGAACGAGAAACGGAACAGAGCGAGATCGTTACTGTTCCTTTTTCTCGCTGATATTCAAATTAATGAGCTAATCGATATACCGTTTGATGAGCCGGGATCCGTTAACATCAAACGAGATCTTCTTTCACTTTTAGATTAAACGCGTGCGTTTTTGCTTTTGCTTTCGGATTAGCAAGACAACAAATTTTTTTCGCGTCTCCGGCTACTCGCTTTAATTTTTACCTTTTTGCGGTAATTATGGCAAGAGAAATGGGTAAACAGAATGGACGATGATGAATCGGCTACGCTTTAAAAATCTACCATCGAGTTTCTACTTTGAAGCGAAACCCATTCAATAGCGATTCAGCCATAATCCACGTCCAAATCCTGTTAAAACGATTTGCCTTTAAAGTCGTTTATTCGAAGTTGCAGAGGTTGCAATTTGATTTAATGTGATCTAATTGCAAACTGTTAATGGATATGCAAAGAAAGGAATAGAATTGCTTTTTGCCATTCATCCTACATTTTCCTGTTTAGTCTATGCGCTAATGCAGCAACACTTTGTGACAGTAACAATGATGTCTTCCTGGAATGAAAGAAAAATTGCTGCATCCGTTTTCGCTGTGCCTCTCGCTTTTCGCACATTATCGCAACGGTTTTTAATAATTACGTAAACTTCTTGTTTCTGGTATTAACGTAACACGAATTCTGCCAGCGATTGTTTATACGCATCTCATAATTTTGCAAATGAAATTCGTTCTAAAGGAATCTCTGCTCTTTTTCCTGCGTGTTTTCTTTTTTTCGCTATTCTGGTTCAATTCAGTTTTCGATTCGATGTATAAATGCGTGGTTGCTCGTTGGGCGCCACAATGCTGTGGCAATCCACTGATATTTGTTCCGTAATATTTGGATATCATCCAATTGTATTAAAACGCTTTCCATACTTTTTTCTCGTTATTTTTTTCTCTGCTTAACATTTTGCCATATCGCCAACTCCCTCATTTTTATACGCAATTCTCTACAACAATATAATGTGAATGAGGTTTATTACTCCGTTCTTTATTCCGTTTCTTTTTCCTTTAAATTATGGTGATGAAATTTTTGCAAAAAAAAAACAAAGACGAAAGCGAATTATGATCAAGATATGTTTGTGTTGTGCGAGGAAAAAATTAATTAAACGGAAACTAAGTTGCTTTTTTTACAATTGAAGACAACTTTTTGTTGTCCCTTTACACGAAAATTAAATTAATACTATTCGCAATTCTTGATGAAATAAACGAAGAAGTCAGCTTTTTGTCGCATTGTTGCTACCGAACGACCTGATTCTTATGGATAAGAAAGAAACTAATTAAAAGTAGCATTCATCGAGGTTTAAATTGAAATGCCCGAGGACAAAACTGAAACTCTTTGCCACTCGTTTCCATTGATTAAAACACTAGTTCTAACAAAAGCAAAATTTCCAACTGCAGGAAAATCCATATAATGTGAGGTTGGGAGGAGTAGTTGGTGGAATTAAATTGCTAAAAATCTTCACAATTTTCTTTCCGTCATCTTGGCAACCGTCATTGCGGCAATTCAAGTCATAATTTTGCATTTTAAACCGTTATGGAACCTGCCTAATAGCGAATACCAACTGTAAGCAAAGTACATTTAGCAAAGTTCGGCTGTTAATTAGCGCCGTGCGGTCATTAATGTTAAGCGACGAGCTACGAGATGACTTGAAACTAGCGTTTATATTAGATTTTATGGGAGCAAAACTACGATTTAATCGCGCAATTGAACGGTTCAAACGACAGAGAACTTGTTCTATTATTACTTTTTGTAATTGCACCATTACTTAATTGTTTTATATCTAATTAATCGATCTATTATGTTTATTTCCATAATTAATCACTTTAAAAGTTCCAAAATTACGCGCAAAAATGCTGAAGTAGAGTAGGGTCCCCCCTTCCATAAAAATGCAAAATTTGAAGAAAGGAAGACCCAAAAAATGAATGAATCTCAATGCAAAATTCACATTTGAACTCTTATTAATCGATCTTTAATGTTTATTGAGTACGGTAAGGGTTCTAAATTAAGTTTATTGCAAATAGCAATTAATAATGAAAAACAATTATTCGTAGATTTTGATGATGACGTTTGATAGAAATTATAATTCGACATTAACATTTAAATAGGACGCATTGGATGATCACCAATCAATCGGCTACGGATCGATAGGAAAATGTTGTTAGGGGTAATTCGATTCGGATAAATTGGCAATTGGTATGCACGATTTTGGGGATATAATCAAAGAGTTTCAACTATACGTGTTACATCCATCGATTATTATTTAGATCGACCTTAATCTCATTCACCTTCCATTAATTTACCACTTTCATTCAGTTTTAATAATTCTCAATCAATTTCATTGATTTGATGAGTTTATTTTCGGATGCGAATGATATTTTTTTAATAGGCTTATGATCATTACTTTCATCCGATATCACCCGGAAGAGTGATTTCGATTTGAGTGATTTAGAAAGATGCATAATTTATTACACTATGTCTAAATGCACTTTTCGAATGTATAAAGGACATTAATAAAACTTTATTCATCGCTCTACATGTTGTTTGCTAAATGATAACGATAATTTGTTTTCTTTTCTTTTTCAGTGAGGTTACACGACAGTATACAAGAAGAAAATTTTCATTATTTAGTATTTGATTTGTAAGTATCGTAAATGTTTCTTTATTTGTTCCCTGCTCGTCAATTTTATCCCAACAAAAAGAATAATCCTTTAGTTATAAATAATGCAGTAGTTTACAGAAATAAATGACTTAGAAGGCATTAATATCAATTTATGGAATAACCTCCGCAAAGAGATTAATTATTTGTTGTCTTACTGTGGAATATTTTAAATTGATTTCGCTGGGCTTAGCTTGCCTTTTCTCTCTCTCGCTTTTTAGCAAATTATTTGCTATTTTTCTTCTCTGTTCGTTTTGAGTCAAAGCTAAAAGAATCAATTAATTTAAAATTGACCCAATTTTAAATATTCTCGTGATACTCTCTGTTATATGGTCACATGATGTCGACGCTATTACATGCAATAAGAATTTTGATCATTTCTCCAAAATTCCTTCCTTTTATAATAATACCTAAGAATTTTTTCCCTTTTTCTTCTCGTCTTTAAATTCTATTTGCACCAGTTTTTTAATGAACAAACTTTTACCTTTTATAAGTTACTTTTATTATGAAATATAATTTACTGGCAAAAGAGGAGGAAGTGAAAATAACGAAGAAAAAAGAATATTTCTTTTAAGGCAGAATAAAGGAAAAGAAACGCGTTCATGTTGGCAATCCATTAAAAAAAATTTCACGAGCGAAGCAAAAATTTACTCTTTTTTGCGTTATTGTTCTTTAAAATCTCTTCAGGTGTAAATTTCGAAAGTTTCAAATTTTGATCGTTTATTCCAGTCCGCCTAATAATAAGTAACAACAGCAAAAGAGAAATAATAAAGAAGCGAAAATGTGCTGCAGTAACATTTAAAGAATGGCAAACTAAGGAAATGAGATTTTCTGTTGTTTAATGAAAGCCTATTTAGGTCACGATGCTTTTTTAAGGATTTTTATCCGTTTTTCGAAACACATTTCATGATGGCAAAACTGAAAAGTTTAATCAGATTGGAAGCAATAAACGTCGTTTAAATTTTTCCTTTTGATTTCTTTTAATTAGCAATGAAACAGTATTAAACAAATCTGAAAAGATTCCATTTAATTTAGCCAAAAAATATTTTATATTCATTTCATACATCATAAAAATCTTCGTGGCTGAAAAATGGCGCTTTATCAAATTGCTAAAAGTTGAAAATTTTCGCGAGCAAGTTATCTATCCCTCTAGGCATGTAAATCCTACCCTTAATGTCCTCCCAGCGCAATGCTTTTGTTCCAAACGTACGTTTTCGACTTAGAACATTATCTAAGAACTGACGCCCTAAATTTATTCTTAAGAAAAAGAAGAAGTAGAACCAGCATCCGGAAAGAAATTAACGTTACTTGCAATCACAGGCAAGCCACCGATCGATAACTGCACGATTATTATTAATATTAAGATAACAAACGATTTAATCCATGGAGCAAAATATATCTTTCCTATTTGATAAAAAAGAAACAACTTTTGCTGATCAAATTATATCCACTTCCATTCGTTTTTTTTTGTGACCCCAACCAATAATATAAATGATTGCCATCGAATAATCAATTTCGCAATATTTTCCTTGTACCGGGTGGATGATTGAAATTGCAAAGGAAATTAAAAGGAGAAGGAAAAGAAACAAAAAAAAAGGAATCGTATCAATTCCTTAAATTGGAAACGAAACGTAAACACAGTGGAGTAAGTCGCCGTTCGGGGCCGTGATCGATAACAACAAGTGGAAAAGAAATGATATTAAAATGAAAGGAGTGAGAAGGAACGACGACGAAGAAAACGAACGAGAGATGGAAACGTTTTTCTTCTTCTTGCGGTTAAACAAGTACACGTTTATTGTAATTGAAATTTAATTAAAATTCACTAATTTACAAGTCAATGTTAAATAATAATGATGATATTTCGAAGAAGCCGGGAGTACTAAAGAGTAAGAGGATGATGTTGGTGGTGGGAACAAGATGAAGATGAAGAATAATAATAAGCAGTTGAGAAATTACCATTATTTCGATATTGTGTTGTAATGCGAAACGATACGACAGCGTCCTTGTACTTGACGATTTAACTGTAAGAACATTATTATTATCATCGTTATTATTCCTCCTTGTCCCAACTTTACATAACATTAAGCAAACAAACAACAAATATACAAATGAATTATTTATTAGATAAAAGAAAGTCTTCTGCATGTCAGTTTGGAACGGTTGGGAAAACGACGAGGAAGAAAATAAAATGATTCGAGAGGAAACAAGCAGAGGTAAATAAGCAAGTAAAATGGACGACAGTAATATGCGAAAAGACAAAAAAAACCGCAGAAACTAAGAAACTTTTACCTTACATAAGAGTAACGAGCATGTATTTTTTACATGCATCAATAAAAACAGACTTTTTTCTTTTTCGCGAAATAAATCACTCGAATGTGTGGTGTTTTAATAAACCGAAACATCTGTTGTTGTTGCTAAAAACATGGGAACGAACAAATTGTGAAAAAATAAAATTTTCTTCGCACGTCAATAATATCATTATAAACATGAAAATGCGCGATGGAGCGCGAATGAGAGGATTAAAAAAAAATGTTGAGCTGGAGAGCGAGAGGAAAAGGAAGCGCCAGATATCGGATAAAGCAGATTTTATGGTATTCTCCATTAAAACGTTCATTTAAAGAGCGTTAATAAACGATTCACTTGTGTAATTCCCTTTGGATAGGGTAGAAAGGGCAGAGAATGAATCCTTTTCTTCGCAAAAGCGACGACAATAAGCTTTTCCATTAAAACATAAACGAATAAATCCATTCGCTTGCTTCTATTTTTTTGCAAACCTTCATCATTCCTTCGTCTATTTCATTTCGCAGGGTGACAGGAGGCGAATTATTCGAAGACATTGTAGCTAGAGAATTTTATTCGGAGGCCGATGCGTCGCATTGCATTCAACAGATCCTCGAGTCCGTTAATCATTGCCACCAGAACGGCGTCGTTCATAGAGATCTAAAGGTACGAGAACGAATCGCATCGAATCGAAAAGCCATTGTCATTATAATTGTCGTTTATTTATCCGAATTGCAGCCTGAAAATCTATTATTAGCTAGTAAAGCGAAAGGCGCGGCCGTGAAATTGGCCGATTTCGGTTTGGCGATCGAGGTCCAGGGCGAGCAGCAGGCATGGTTCGGTTTCGCGGGGACGCCCGGCTATCTATCACCCGAAGTGCTCAAGAAGGAACCGTACGGCAAACCGGTAGACATATGGGCATGCGGCGTCATCCTCTACATATTGCTGGTCGGTTATCCGCCCTTTTGGGACGAGGATCAGCATCGATTGTACGCCCAAATCAAAGCCGGGGCATACGACGTAGGTTAAATGTATTTCGCTTTTAATTCGATTGCAAGGAAAAGAGAAATGCGTGTGTCTGGGAGAGAGAGAAAGGAAAGAGGAAAGGAAATGAAATGAAAAACGATTCTATAATGGGCAAACTGTTATTTTAGTATCCGAGTCCGGAGTGGGACACCGTTACGCCAGAAGCAAAAAATCTCATCAATCAGATGTTGACAGTGAATCCGGGAAAACGTATTACGGCGGCCGAAGCATTAAAACATCCGTGGATCTGTGTAAGTTGTCAATCACAGCTTGTATTTGTTCTGCCGTTGTGTTTCGGAGAAATCGAAACCGCTTATTTTGAATATATATATATATATATATTTTTTTAAATGATTAAATTCGTTATTGGTTCTTTTTTGCAGCAACGCGAACGCGTCGCATCCGTTGTCCATAGGCAAGAGACCGTCGACTGTCTCAAGAAGTTCAATGCTAGACGTAAACTTAAGGTAATTAATTGGACGGCGAGAAGGTTTGGGAATTCGTTTCTCGAATTTACAAGGATCAATAAACTTCTCGAAGGATTGTCTTGAAAGTAACTTTCGTAACTTGGTTACTTTTCTTTTAGGGTGCCATACTTACCACAATGCTGGCGACTCGTAATTTCTCAAGTAAGTACATTTACATCTCTTTAATGATTTTCTTACCATAAGAAGTAACTAATTTAAAAGAAAATACAAGACACTTGATTCCAACAAGAAAGGGGGCAAAATATTATTTTTTACCTTACTTTTTAACTTAAACAAAAGAAGAACCCCCTTGCACTTTTACAATTATTATTATCGATTCTTCTTCATTTTGTTAATTTACATTTAATTCAACAAATTAAAATGATTAATTAATATCCGAGAAGCAAAAACCCCGAAACCAAAGTTTGTTCAGTTAATTAAGTTAAGATCCGTACAAATTCGGAGCAAAATTCGTTATTTGCAAAATAAAAATGTTCGACATTAAATATGATTCATTGTCAACGGAGTCGCATTTTTATTTTGCGCAAAATACAAACGAATTAACGTGAATCATTGATAACAATCGAAATAGATTAGATTGAATTAAAGTTTCATCGATTTTTCTATCAGGTTTCTTAGCTCAAAGAAAAATGTAGCAATAATTAAATTAGGTTTCGAGAACGAATGAGTTGGAAAATGATAAAATATCCAACCTCGCCGTAAGCGAGAGAGACTAAAAGAAACGAGGCAGATAAATTAAACGTTAAAAGTGGAGGAGTACCTATTATTTATCACAGTTGTACGGTTAGAGCTGTTAATGATAGCGATAAAAGAACCTGTTACAGTACGGTCGACCACGTTTTCCTTTTTCTCTTCTACTCTCTTTATTCTGGTTGACTTTAACCTATTAAGTGATTCACTTAGTCCTTCCGTTAAAACTATTTCTTTTAAAAAAGAAGCCTGCAACTTTTCGTTTTCATTTATTATATTTCGTTCAATTGATAGAGAGATACAAGTGGATGTATTTAAAGTTTATACGAAGACAAATATTGAAAAGTTTATTCTTTCAAGTGAAAGTTTAAGTTCGGATTATGGTGGAGGCGCCGAGATAACCGAATGCAGTAAATGATTCACGTTAGTTCGTGCATTAAATATTACGTTTTGGGGTATGAATAGAAAAATGACATTAATTTACCTACTTATTGTCCTTTTGTAATAACACTGATACTTTTCCTTTTTTTTATTTACACATTGTACACAATTTTTTTATTTTAATTTACGAGGTTTCATATATAAAAAATTTAGACACACACTTTTCTGTATTATTCATTTTGAGAGCGCAACTCAACGAAGACATGCTTTTCTTACGAGTACATTTTGATTTGATGGATGTCCAATATGATGATGATAAATAGGAGCGTCAACTGAATTATCGTCATCGGTTCGAGATAAATTTATTAAGTGCGGCCGAGCGTAAAAGAGAAAAGAGAAATCGAGAGAACTAATCAATTTGGTCATCCATTTGTACTCGAAAAGGATCAAAATAATGATACCAGCACGTGTCGAATTAGATAATAGAAGAGATCCATTTCGGATCTTTCAATAGCGTTCGGTTTTTCTTCATTTCGAAAGTAGTACACTCACATTTTTCGTTTATCTCGCTCAAAACATTATTTCGATTAAGTTTGACACAAATTACACCAAAGTAATTTTTGAACACGTAAACTAACAACAAGTCTAAATGTCCTCTTTGTCCGGCCCTTGTCAACGCTCCTCCTTTTCTTAACTTTATATATATTTTATAAATATTTATATATATGAAAAAAAAGAGTAGTTGTGCTCACTAGTCTTATATAGAAATTAGAGCATTGAGTAGTTGGTAACTTTGTTTTATTGGTTGTGGCGGACTTGTTTACGTCACCCTACCTCACTTCACTTCACCCTGATGCAACTAGAATGTGGTAAGAACACAGCAACCTGCATAATTAATAATAAATTAATCCTATCGATACATTCCATCCATGAACAGAACCAAAGAAGTCGGAATAAAAAACAGATTAGTTTTGGAAATGAATCAATAATTCAAAATTCAATTCAAAAAATCAAAAGAAAAGCAATTTTCCTTTGTAAATGAAGATCTCTACAAAGAAAAATGCATTCATTTCCTTTTTGTACTGATATCGTTTTCCTATCACGTGTGTTCCATAAACAACAGGCTGTTTTCTTAATTTTGATTTCTCGTTTACCATCCAAGAAAGAGCTCGCATTATTTGTTTTTTTTTTCATAACACAAATTACTGTTTTCATCACTTTCCAGTGAAATAATGCGAGCACTTTCGTTCTTTATTTAACATGTGTTTGTATATTTCTGTTGTACTCATACCGGACGATCATGAAACATCAGCTATACATAAAAAGAATTGTATGGTTATTATAAAACCATGTGATTGTCCAGTACGATTGCCAACATTTATGTTTTTTCTACTATTTTGATTGTGGGCTTTATATCACTGCATGCAAATATCGAATTAAAACATTACAATATTCGAATTATTTAATTACTGTTACAATATTATTTAATCCATCGTTATCGTTTCCGTGTTCCCTCGTTGTTCTCATTCTTACTTCGCAATGAAATGCAGAATGTTTTGATACGAGAATCCCCAAAACATTTTGCAAATGTTAAAATTTAATTATTAATAATAATAATACCGAATGGTTAAAAGGAAAATCAAATATTTTTATTATTAATTCTTATTCTTTATTATTTCAACGCCATAATTTTCGTTCACTTCTCATCTTACTCCACTCACCACCACAACTGATTATTAATTAATGATTGTGTATTTGTATAATGAAAGTTTAATTATCCATTCGTTTTTTTCTTTAGTTAATTGATCGATTAGCTTCATCTTACCCAGTTTTATGACGCTAATCATTATTCATTTAATCTGCGATTAATGTGTTTGCAGCAATTTTTTGAACGGGATATAAAACTGTTTTGATACACGATAATTTATGATTATAAATCGAAATCAATCGATCAAATGCATTTGATTTAAATTAATTGGCGACGAAGGTCGTCTATATGTATTTATAGAGCGAAGAAGATCGTTGTCGTGTGCATCGTCGTAATTTATATGCACGATTTGCCAAAGTTCAATTTGCGAAAATTATCTTGTATTAGAAGCTGCTGCTAGAGATTCTCTTTCTTTAAGAAGTAACTTTCCTCAAACGAATCCCGTAGCTATGGAGTGTACGTCTTTGTGATTTTCCTAATTTCGTGCGCAATTTCGGAAAATAAAATCTCTTATGCGAACGAAGTAAAATTCAAATTTAATCAAATCAAAATTGTCGACGCGTTTGGCAAAGTTCCTTCTTAATCATCGAACGAGAAATTACATTTTCAGCAATGCTTGTGTTAATTTTCTCGTTTCTGTTTTACACTTTTTTTCAGTTTTCACAAAATTAAATAAGAAGAAGCACATTCACGTTCTATTTCTTTAATAATTTTTAAACGACAATTTCCCTTAGTTTTATTTTAACATTTGGAGAGTGTTTTTCATCTTTATATTTTATTTTTCTTAATTGTCCTATTTTTCTGTTCCAATTTAATTTCTCTTTGCGTTTCGTTTTATCATTCGTTTCGCTCAATTTCCATTCTCACTTTCTTTCGTTTTGAGTTTTATTTCAAATATCATCGAATTAATTTTGTTTTGTTGAGTGTGTTTTACATGTCCAAACGTTGATCATTATTATTGATATTAATTCTATATCGCAGAATTACGTCTTTCTTTCCGTATTTCTTTTCTTTTTTAATTAAAGGTCGCAGTATCATCGTGAAAAAGGGCGACGGGTCGCAAGTGAAGGAGTCGACTGATAGCTCGACAACGTTAGAAGACGATGACATTAAAGGTAGGACGATCTTTCTCTATCTCTAAAATGAAAAGTAATCAGCAACACGTTTATCTCGTAATTTCTCCAATTCTCGATTTTGAGTTTGTCGTTTAGTTGAGTTTTTCGTTTTGATAACAACAAATAACAGCTTATTTTGTTAACTGAACTTATTAACAGCATATGTGCACATTAAACTCGTATTAATTTTATCTGCGGGGCTTTCGAATGTAAAGCAAAATCAAACAGAATTACGTGATTAATGTAGTTTAATGGCAAACAGCTCCGAAAATCTTTGAGGATGATAACATTTCTTATATGCCACGGCTCAGACGTGCCGTTTAGTTTCGTCTGAGCAACTTTTAGTCGACGTGCAAACATCTGATAAATCCGGAAATTACGTCGCCTCCGGCCGTTTAAATTCATACACACACACACACTGTACACACGATAAGGAACTCTAACAAAGTCGAATAGCATTCGGTTACAAGAATTCTTCCTCAATCGATTATCATTCGAATGTAAACAGAAGGAAGATGCTTAAAATTGCACCGTTGCAAAAGAGATTTTGGCACAAATTTCTTCCGATTGTGTTCGTGTTAAACTACGTTAATTGTTCAACGTGAAACTTTAATTTCTAAACATTCTGAAAACAATGCCCTGTATATAAAAAGCATTCTGTTTGGTTTTTGGTGTTAATATCGAATATGGAAATTCCCGAATTAGATTATGATCAAGTTTTGAATATGCATCAAACTCGCCAGGTTTCATTTCGACCACAGAAAGAAGACAAATCGCCACTGCATCCATAAAATAATGGAATCACAAGCCCCGTCAATCAGTTTTTCATCCGTTTTTGTGCCATAAATGGCGAATATAATACTAGGAACCAAAATTAATTCAATTAAAAACACATTTTCGAGTCCTATTCATATTTAGGGCGAATAAACTAATTAAAATTTTTGCCATATTCGATTTATTTCTTTTCCTTTGTCAGATTTCGTTCCTTTCATGATTTTTCATTATCAAATATTCATCACCAAAGACCATCACACTATTGTCCATTTTTTGCGATACCTTTTACGCGAATTTTTTCGTCAATTATACGGTCCACAAATTCGGCTGCTCTAATCAATGGGCATTGGAGCGTATCATTTTATCCATCTATCCAACGTTAAACTTTATAGGCATCCATTTTTTCTGCTGCTTTTCGTTAGCAATTTCCTTGCAAAATTTATTGCTTCCTTCCATCAGGGAAAAATTATCGATATGAATGCATCTATTGAAATTGGATTGTTGCCACATTTAATTCCATATTTGATATTAGCGATTTGCAAAAATTCATCCAAGTAATTAACGAATCGTGTTTGAATAACAATCATTTTCGTTTGGTTTTAGTTGTTTTAACATTTCTTTTAACGTTAATTAAAACAATTTGTTTTAAACAATTATTTGCTCAGAAACGATTAAAAGAAATTTTCGATTGAGCAGGACAAAAAAAATATGCAGAATTATTAAAATAAAAAATAATTATTTGCAAACAAAGAGAAATTAACAGACACCATTTAATTATCTGTCGTTTCGTATCACCCTGCATTCGTACCACTGGTTTATTTGTTTGCTAATTTTATTATTTATTAGAGATATCACTTAACATTCTGTTTTAAAGTGATCGTTTAAAAGAAAGTAAATATATTTATGCGATAATATGAAACATCCTCATCATCCACCATTCATATTAATACATCAATGTGACATAATCAACTATCATTCGAATTCGATAATCCTCATCTCGACGGACTCGTTTCTGATTAAAGTTTCGTGTGCCATCAGAAACGTGTCCTTTCATTGCTAATCTGATTATTGATGATAACGAAGCTATCTGCTAGTTAGTTTCTTTTTAGATATCGATCACTGTACATAGTTCCATGCAATGATTTCATTCATTTTGGCATTACTTTTTTCGTTATTTTTTTAGAACTCTTTTCGATTTGTTTCTTAATTTTATTGATCATTCGCAAATAAAATTGATGACGATTATTGTATATATTAGCTTTTTTCATTTAAATATTGGGCTTCTGTTCAATCAACTTTTCATTAACGAGATGTTTACAGTAAGGTCATTTAATGAGACGCACCGTTCTTTATCTTTAGGTCATTAAGGTCTCTTCGTGCCATTTGTACAAATCCATTTCGATTAGCTCTAGTTGTAGAATTAATAATTACACTTTTTACGTTACCTTCTATCTCTTTTTATTCTTTTCTTTTCTCAATTAATTTTCTTTCTTTGTGGTTAATCAACTATATTAATAACGATATTATTGATTTGTTTGAACTTTCATTTTATTAATTACATATAAATATTTATATATAATATAAACATTATTATGAAAATAAATATGTTAGCATTAGATAATATGTTTGTGTTCTGGGCAACGCTCAGAGGATAAGAAAGGTGGAGTCGATCGCAGTTCTACTGTCATTGCAAAAGATCCCGAAGGTAAACATCCCTTACTATAATAATAATGATAAATTTTCGAATTATTATTTTTCAAGAAAATGAAACGCACATTCGTAAATTATAAAATGAACAATTAGTCTTTCTGTTAATTTTTTCCCCGGTGTTTTTGCAATTAATTCCTGTAAAAATTGCAACAGAATAGTAGGATGTTCCTACAAATTACAACAACGTTTCATATTCGCGAACATAGTTCTTTTTTGCAACCACCTCATGAAGCAGAACAATCTGTCTTCTCATTTTTCAAAAAATAGATTCCTGCAAATTGATTTTTTCTGCAATTTTACAGGATTAATTAATGAATCTTTTTTTGTTCGTGTTGTTGTTCACTCACGTTTTATTACCTTTTTTGTTTCAAAATACTACGCTTTTTTCGTCTATTTCTGCTCGGATATGATAAAATGTGCATTGCGTTATCCCCCGAAAGCAAAATAAAATTCTATATTTTTAAAGTTTTTTTCGTTTTTTCGATCAATTGAAATTGAATATAAATCTGCGGTTTTCCGTTTATGAAATTAATTTCATTCATTCGATTCGATTTTCTATTAAAACAAAAATGCTAATCTTAGTTCTTTCCTTTTCTCCTCTGTTAGTTATTATATATTTTAAATTGCGATTGTCGATAGCAGCAAGGCTTGCATTAGATTTGCTTGTTAGCATCTCTTGTTGTGTCTCCTCTATTGCATTGTTGTTGCGGAATGTTATTGTTTGCATTGGAACGTCTAATGCTAATTAACGTTTATTTTTAGTTAATATTTTATTGTGATACATGTAGAATATACGATTATACGAAGACAAGACGAATTTACTAATTTAAAATTATTGTCCTTACAAGATTTTTTTTCTGTTTGAATAAATTTGATAACAGATTAGTATGTTTTGCATTTTTGCTTATTATCTTTATTGCTATTCAATTATTATTCATTATGATCATTCAATTAGTTTAAATTAAAATATGCTTGTAGTTTATTCTTTTATTAATACAAATTATACGTACATAAACAATTAGAACTTTTTATTAACGATAATACCTATAATAACAATATATACATGACGCAGGCATACGAAAAAAATATATCGATTATGGTAATTTTACGTATTAATTGTTCAACAACAATGAGGACGGTGTAAGCAGCTTTATTTCGTTATTGCAATTACATGCATGGGAAAATAAAATGAAATAAAATTACAATTTGCAATTAGGACGCATTTACTATATTTAATTAATTGTCGCGAAGCAATTTGGCAAATTTGTGTTTTATGCAAATATGCAATTATATCTCAGACACTTCTAGACGAACCGACATCGGGATTTAATAAATATTTGCATCGGATTAATACAGATTTTATACGAATGCGGATTAAACGCTAAGTAAAACACGTTTTTTGCTTCGCACAAAACGATTTGCGATAAAAATAAGTGTAACGATTTATTTATTGCACAAAGAGAGAAATTAAAGTGTTATATCGTTTGATTCATCGTCGTCGTCAACATCACGTTTAAAAAAAGACCAGCTTAAGTGATTTTTTAATGTTCATGTTACGGTTTAGTTTCACGATCTGCCTCCACCAGGATTAAATTAAACTCTTACTAATCCTTAGTTTCAAGCCTTTAGAATGTAATACATCACGTCTTACTTTCTTGATAGTTTTAAATCAAAAATAACGTCGTCTAGCGCAAGATTGCAATTTCTATATTGCAAAAGCAAGAGTTGATGAATTTTGCACGTTCTCAATTCGCGAAAAAGTCGAAAATCACGTTTCCTCTTCCATACGAGTTTAAGTTTCTTAAAAAAAAAACAAACAATTTGTATGCCACCCTTTCGTTTACGATGATGACTACAATGTCGTCTGCGAGTATAATTTCCAAATAAAAATTGGTAAACCTCCCATACAAATTGCATACATTCGTAAAGGTATTCCAATAACAGCGGAGCTCGTGAGAAAATGAGATTTTCCCCGTTTACTTTTCTTTTTTAATCTCTCTCGAGATGCCTTTTCCTCCCACCTTATTTAATATTATTTTCGAATCTCTTCCTCCGCTGCGCGGCCTCTTCCATTCTTCGTTTCATTTCATTTTTTCCTCCTTCATATTTCGTTACCCTTGCATATATACCTGTCATCTCAATTTGTACGATTACCATCGTTGCCGGAGTACCCTATTACAAAATAAAAACGATACGGCGAAAGCGAGAACCGACCCGATTTTGATGTTATTTCCACGTAAAAAACAGAAAGAAATTCGGTGGAAAAGAACGGACGGGAAACCTTCGAGTACCGGTTGCCAAGGTTATACGGTCGGGCGAGATTTCCTTCCAGTCGGACGGCTTCTTCTGGTCGGATCGTTACGATGATAGGACTCGTGTTCTTTATTGGCTACTTTCCGAGAGAGACATCGTCCTCTCCCGCATCGTCCTCTCTTCGATTATAGAGGCATCGCCATAACAATTTTTCTCTAATGCAAACATAATTTTTTCCCACTTCTTCGCCATTCAAGCCGTGATCGATAACAGTAATGAGCCGGAGAATCGAGAGGCAAAATTGATGAGTGACGCGTCATCGCCGTTGCATTTTCCAATTGATTCGAATCGTCCTGTACGTATTGGCATGCGTTTCCTCTCGATTCGAGACCAACGTTATTATTTGAGAAAAAATAAAATTCGTATGCGTATGTGTGCCCACGTAACAACAAATCGCGCTAAATATAACTTGCTTAGCCGTTATATGCTTTAAATGTTGCTCCAATAATAAAGAGAGATCAGTGAATTGCTGGTATTGCATCGAGTTGGGTCATTAACGGATTAGTTTTCGAACTCGCATCGGTTTGTCGGTTTTCGATTCTCCCTTTTGAAGTTTCTTCGAAACGACGATAATCGCGAATCGCGTGCGTGCAATTTATAATTAATAAAACATCTGGAATGTCTCCTGCTTCGTTAACGTTTCCAATAACGAACTAACTAGCGACACTTTGAAGGAGACAAAGAGCTCGGTCTGTACGCGCGGTATAAGAATAAAAACAGGCACAGATTACAGACGATCGAAAAGGCAAAAGGAAAATTGGTTGCTTCGGTCGCATTATGGCTGCGATAGCCGCAGCTTTGGGAGCGAGCAAACGCAGGGAGAGTACGTATCATTTGCCATCATTTGCTTTCGTCCTCATTCGATTATTCCCCATTCTAACAACAACCATCGGACGCCGCATCCGCTAATAAACGTTCATCGATCGGTAAAAAAATTAATTAACAACTCCCTTAGTCACACTTAACTTTTTCAATTACTCTCCTTGAAATTAATTTCGTCGAAAACTTTTTTTTTTTTAATTATTGCTCTCTCGTTTCTCAAATTAACTCTTTCTTTCCATCCACGTTCGACCCACTTCGTTCGTTCAAGGGGCAAGCACCCCGCCGCAATCGCCGAGAAATCCGCCGCCGCCAGCGGTATCAAACTCGAATTCGCCGACGAGCTCGTTAGCGGCGTTGGCCACGTCCGCTCACACGATGATATCGTCGTCGGCGGGCGGCCCCGGCGTTTCTTTAGTCGCGCAGAAACCGACGACGACGGCCGCCGCTGCTGCTCCGACCGTTGCGAACGCCATAAATTTAGGGCAAGCTTTGTTGCAGGGCGTACAAGGTTAGCGGACTGATTTGCTTTTAGTTTTGGGGTTTTTTTTTTTTTGGTTTGTTTTTTGATTCCCTCGCGACCGGCGACGGTCGCGTGGATTTTGCGACGAGGGGGACCTTTTTCAATTCTCTTTCCATCGGCTTCGCCCGCGCAAAAACGGAACGCTCTCGTAACCCACTCGCCGCTCGTCTTCATGCGAATAATCCGGTTGCAATTAACGTTCTCGTGCATGTTCAATGATTTCGGACGGTGCGTTACGCTCGCGCGGCGAGAATCGCAAAAAGAAAGCGATATTACTGGCGTGTACGTGCAAAATAAAGGCACTTCTTTTATCTATTTTTACGCCGGCCCGACGTGTGACCGCTTCGTAATAATAATGAGACATCTTACATTAGCGCTGTTCGAACTGGTTTTGGCTAAAGAAAAAAATAAACAAGCAAGCAAACAAAACCGCTAATCGTGTGATGTAATACGTGCGAAAATTCGGTATCTAATAGACTAGCCGACGATTTTCAAAACGCTTCGCGTTCGTTGCGCCAATTGCATATCGTGCTTGACTGTGTGTTATTCCCTTCGATCATTGCAATTGTTTTCCTTCTGTTTTGCTTCTCTTCTTTCTGTTTTCTTGCATGTCTCCGCGTCGTTGTTCTGCAATCGCACACACTCGCTCTATGCACCTGTTTGTCATGTTCTAATGTAACACGAACGAAACCAAAAATAAATTAAACGAAATAAAGAAACGAAAGACGAAATGGCACGTGTAGAAAGTGTGAAAGCAATGCACGATTACGAACACGTGGATAAATGGTTGGAATCGACGATAAAGTACGATCGGTTACTGAAAACCGATTCAGGTAAGGTTTCTGTTTTTGCGCAGTTGTTATTTTCACTTTGTCCAACTCTCAAACTCTTCCCTCGCTTCCTCTTCCGTTTTGTTCCCGATATTACCTAATTCCGTGTAATTAACTGAGTCAGATTCAAAAATTCAATCATTTATAAAAGTTCTAATTTGCCCCGTATTTAATTTAATTCCTCTAATAACTAATCAATTCCTTGTTTTTTTTAAAATTTCTGTTTACTTAACAATCTTAAGCATGATTCTTCTTTGTCTTTCTCTCTCTCTCTCTCCCTTATGTGCAGACGATTCATTAACGTTGTCTTCACAACGTGATTACACTGTAAATAATGGTACGTATCGATAAAAATTATTTCCTGTATTAAATTTTGTGTACGTCTTTTATATGGATTATATTAATTAGATTTGTACTTTCCAAGTGAAATAGTTTTAATTAGCAATTAGTTTGGAATAATAAAATTAGTTAATTTCAAGTGGTAGAATGCTTCTTACGTATTTCTTAAACATAATAATTAGAATCGATTTTGCATAAGTTTAGCAACTATTTTAGAAGCTTCAATTTTCTTTTCTTTTCACTTCTTAACTGATTAATCAATAATTGGTTACTAATATTTCTTTCTATAATTTAACGATATTAAACTACTTTTAACACTTGATTGAAATATAACGTTTTGATTCCTTTCAACTTTAATTTTCGTTAAAAATCATAAACGTGATTTTGTAAATAAATGAGGGGAAGGTAAGATTCTATTTGCGAATATTTTATAAGTCTTCGTCGAACAAATACAAATCTATTTCGCACGCGGACGAAGGAAATCGATAGCGAACGAAGATTCATAAAATATTAATTTCTTTATCAACTTTTTTTACTATTTTCCTCGACATGTGCACATTTTACATATCCCGTCAATTTTGTATTTTTAACAATAAGAGCTTGTTTTTCTTAATTAACTCCGATCAAAATGGTTTTGCCCTTTCTTACATTTTATTTCTTGTTTTATATTAATCCTGTTTTCAAATTCAAATCGAATTTGCTATTTGCCAGGTTTTTTAATCATGAAGAACATGACAAAAAATCGACCATGTTTGGGCTTTAATTTGCGATTATTTTTTTTATGATATATATTTTGTAGAAATAAGGATTGTGTGTCCGGACAAGCCGTATTCACAGCTATCCACAAATTCTCAAAGTTCAGGTATGATTGATTGCTTATTTAAGTCAGAAACGTAAAATTCTCTTGTAAATAATTAACAAACTAAAGACAAGAACTTTTATTTCTTCTTTTCCCAAATACACTATTTTATATTTTAATTAATTAATATTATTAACAAACATTCAGTTCTAATTTATGGGACTATCCAATCTGTTTGGCTACATAAAATTAGCGATAGGTATATACAGTATATTATTATTTTTAATTCGATTTCTTAATGATTAATTCTTTTGGGGCATCCGATTAAAAATTTCGCTTCGTTTCGCTTGCATGTCGCAATTAACTAACCAAAAATTAATTCGCCGATAAGATGTATTGTGATTATGTTAGTAGAAAAACTTTGAATAGAGCAAAAAGATAATCACAATATTTCGAAATTTCCATGTGTATATATAGATAATGAGGGATTTGATTCATTGCAAAGTTGGTATGTTTCGCAATCAGAATTGCTTTGCCGTTTGGTTAAAGGAGATTCTAATATTCAGCATGTTGCCTTCGTACAGTTCAAATAGACGAGTATTTTAAGATAAAATATTCAATAATTTAACGTGCAGCAAACTGTAAACTCGTTCTTTTTTTCGTACTGTACAAAGGCTGCATTACGTGATAACGAGATGGTTTTTTCCACGTGATACGAAATAGTTAATGAAAGCACACAGGCAGGACACGTTCAAATAGAACACGAACCCAAAAGAACAACATTTAGGAGCTTTTTGCTCCAGTCCATAACACTTAACAACAACAACAATTGATAACAGATAATTAATTCAAAAATTAATTAACAATTTAGTTGCATGCTCGAGAGTAATATGTATTTTATTTTTCGATTATTATTCTTTGTTCTTGTACGTTAATTTCTTACTTGTTTCCTCTTCTCTTTTAATTTGCCTTTCGATTATTAACTACGAATAAATATTCTTGTATTTACATATAAACCAGTGGTAAATTGGTGCCTTCTTTTTTATAGTTTATTTTTGTTTCGTTTCGTAGTCCTAGTAGTTTCTTTCTATCGAAATTATTAATTAATTATTTCATTTCTTGATTTGGTGTTGGTTTTATTCTCACTATTTTTCCATTTTTGTACCGTATCTATGTGGTGTGGATTTGTTTTAAAACATATTTATACATACATTGATTAAAGAATTGATTAATAATTAATTAATTGCGATAACTATTGTTGTACACAATACTTTTGTTAATTACGATTTTGTTCCTATTGTATGTCGAACAATTGTCCTTTGCTTATCATTTCTTATCGCGATTTTGCATATTCAACGCAATCGAAATGTTCTGTTAACAGCTAGAAGACAGGAAATCATCAAGATGACCGAACAACTAATCGAAGCGATCAATACCGGCGACTTTGAAGCCTATACGTAAGTGACAGTTTGCCAATTTTCTTTTCAATCTCCACAACTCATGTCATTGATTCGTTTTAGAAAAATTTGTGATCCACACTTGACTGCATTCGAACCGGAAGCCATGGGCAATCTCGTGGAAGGCATGGACTTTCACAAATTTTATTTCGACAACGGTAAGTTGGTTTCGATCGCGATCGCAAATCGATTTCAGATGCCACGCTTAAACTTGTTTCAGTTTTGGGCAAAAACTGCAAAGCCGTCAATACAACAATATTAAATCCGCACGTACATCTGTTGGGCGAAGATGCTGCCTGCATTGCCTATGTGCGACTGACACAATATATGGACAAGTGAGTAATCGAGTTTTGCTCGTCATTCGAAATCTCGTGCTGTGGTCTATGATAAATTTCCCATTTAAGACACGGTCAAGCACATACTCATCAATCAGAGGAGAGTCGCGTTTGGCACAAGAGAGATAACAAATGGCAGAACGTGCATTTCCATCGCAGCGGCGGCAACGGCGGTGCAGCATTCGGATTCAGCACGCACACGCATAAATAGAAGAAATCCGTTTAAGTCAGAAATTCTCACACATATAATAATACACACATAATACACCTACACGAGAGAGCGAGCGAGAGAGAGAGAGAGAGAGAGAGAAAGAGAGTTAATTAAGTTTTTTTAGATTAAGTAAGGAGACATGCTGAAGACGAATAAGAAGAAGTATCCTATTAGTTAAAGAAAATGACACCATCTTTTTCAAAATAGAGAAGATTCCTGATTTGAAATGTGGAAACAAAACGATGATATTCAAAGTGTCGTCCCTTTAAATATATTACGATGATGATGACAAAAATTATGTCTAGTATATAGATCTGCTGTTGGGACTATGTTATCATTGTGGCACAAACAACCAAACAGAAAGATTCTGAATCTCTAATTTAGCTTAAATTCAACGGTGACGAATGTGAATTGTTTGCATTATCAACAGATTTTGTCGTTCTCTTTGATCGTTTATTTTAATTTTAACGTATCGTTGATTTAGAACTTGGTAATAATTAAGCTAATTAAAAATGATTAATGAATAAAATATCACATAATTGTAATGGAGCAAAAATTCCAAAAATGTGAGACAGAAAATCGGATTTTTTTGTTGTTGTTGTTGAGGAACCAACAAACCATAAAATTAATCTTCGATACGTAAAAGCAATCAAGCCATTTTTTGATACGATTATAACAATAAAAGATTTACCTGTTGATTGCAATTTTGATTTTGAAAAGAGATGACGATTTAGCGATTTACACCTACACAAAGAGATTAAAATGAAATAGATTGCCTTCTTAATGAATATTTAAATGTACGATTAATAAATATATTATAATGAATTCCATCTATCAAATAATTGTGGAAATGTAACAAGTTTATAAATGACTTTTAGCTTATTCTTTGTAGCAGCACACCAAAGAGATTAATGTAATATTAATAACATTTAAAAAGACCTATGTAAAAAGAATTTAATAATTAACTTGAAATAATGAATGAAAAAGAGGGGAAAAACGAGAACATAATTAGCCAAATTAGTTGTGAAATATTTATCGACAGAGTATTACTGATAGGTTCTTTATAAACAAATTACATTAATTAGTAACTTTCAAAATCGAATCAATTGCGATAATTCGATTTCGTTTCCATTTTTTCTATCGTTTATTAAGACCAGAGGAAGGATGTAAATGCAATGTAAATAGGTCAGTGCCTATGCAAAGTTCATTTACAACTGATCGAATGAATTTGAAGCAAAGAACTAAACTGTTTCGTTCCCTTCGAATTTCTCGTTGTAAATAAATTTTAACAAATCTCACACGCAAACAACGTAAAGATTCCGAAATGATAAATCGCTGTCGTCTTGTGCAATTCATAAAATTCGATGAGGAAGGAAGAAAAACTTAATCATGTGCCATTAAATTCTTGAAGAAAATAAAAAGCAAATTTCACAAGACTCGCATGCTGTACTTTTCAATCAGAGACGATTATTATTAAATTTTTAAAAAAGCAAATATCATACTAAATTGTTTTAATAAACTAGAATGATTGTGGAGCGTTTCTTAAATCCTCCCTAAGCTTCATAGCAAAAACTAATTACAATTGGGTTCATATTAATATTTCTTTTCCTGAGGAGCTTTCAGTACAAAGAAAAAGAAAGTTGCACTCTTTCTCTACACTAACGAAAGACTGCTCTATTCGTTTTAGCAAATGCGAAATAATTACATTATTATCGTGAAATCAACGATTATATACTTAATCATATTCTTGTTAATTTAATTTAAAGAAAAAAATTAATCGAAATGAGAATTGAATTGCGAATCGCTCTGTTTCTTAAATATATAAATTCAAGATTCTTTTGCTGAGAATAATCGAATTTAAAATTAATTAAGATTTAAATGAACTCTAAGTAAATTTAAAAAAAACAAAAAAATATATTATATAATAAAAATTATTATTCACTTCATGTTATAGAATAGTTATCCTCTTTTTAGTGAATCAAAAGAGATGATGATAAATTAATTATTAAACTTAAGGATATGAATTTGTAGCTAATTAAGATAAACAAGTGGTTAATTATGATTATTATTAATTACTATAATTATGGATTATTACTATTATTATATTGCATAAAATATATTTAAAATGAAAATTATAATAATAATATTTAACTATATACGAAAGTCATTCTGTGAATTGACTTTTTTTACAAATAATAATAATAATTAAATAAGATTAACCAATTTGAAACTAAAATTATTACATTAAATTTAAAATAACGTGCCGGCCTAAATAATATCAATACCCACGTTAATTTCAATTTGCATCGCTAAGTTAAATGGACAGACATTTCTAGGTTTTTATCTTCTAATTGATCCTTAAATTTGTCTGTTAATTTCAATCTTTCTTTAAACTATTTAAATGCCTTCTCCTTTATTAGACAGTGCAATTCTAAAAATAGTAAATTGATTGCAATATTTTTTATTCGTATTAATTACAATTACAGTTTTGTAACTCTTAAGTATCACTTTGATCAATTTAAAAGGACTCTTCAAGTAGTTAAACTGCAATTTACCAGATCTCTTGCGAATGACACGATAATACGAAGAAGTGGATAATAGCTTTAAAAGCGAAACAACTTTTTTTAATTGAGGCTTATTGTTTACTCAAACTCAATAGTATTTAAGAGCTTAAACAAAATTAATTTCAATTCGATTTCAAGGTAAAATAAATCCGAGCTCTCTTTATTACATTCATTAAATAGATAACATTTTTTAAATATTTGCCTAGCATTAAAAGTACATATACATAATTAAATGAAACTATGCCACGTGATTTTTATAAAATCATGAACTGTAAAGCGATTTTCATTAAATACCACAAAAAAAGCGATGGATAAAAAATCCTGAAAGCAAATTATGAAAAGTAAAACTTGTTAATTGAGAGTGGGAATGTGAAAACTTTCTTTTTTTCAATTCAGCACACGTCAGTAAAATTATACTTTTTACATGTACTATATTTATAATTTCTTATTTTCAATTAAGAATAATTAAATTAAGGGCAAGAAAAAAGTTACAAAAAAATTAAATAAATGTTTTTTGGCAATATCGAATAGTGTTTATTATATATAAGTGTTGTTTTTATGGTGTATATTTTGAAAACTGAAAGAGGATTGAATAATAATAATAATAAAGGATAACGCATTCGAACATTATTATTGTTACATGATAATATTAGAGTGGAAATTATCTGCATTCACTTAAGTTCAACTTAATTTATTTACTAATTAGTTATTAATATTTTAGGTATGATTAAAATAAATATTTAAAGACGAAAAATACATTATTAAATGTGTATGAATGTGTCATGTTTGATGATAAAGAAGATTATTAATTAATCTTTTTATATTGATTAACTATTATTTTATATTCGATTTTTGTTCGTTTTAATTAAAGGCACACCTCGTACAACAAAATATATAAATGTATGTATTATATGTAAAATGTTTCAGTGCCATTTGTATATTGAAATATAATGTTATTTTTGTTAAAGATGAAAAGATATAAGGAAAACAGTTCATTAATTAACGATAACGTGCAAAAGCATGAAAACGAGATATATAATAATTTAAGTTTATTACGTTGATTCTTATTATTTTTATTTATTTTTCTTTTATAAAGATTTATAATAATCATTGTATAAAAGAGGAGATAAATCTCTTAATTGTTTTAATTGTGTACAACAAAGAAAGAAAAAGATAATTAAGAAAAAGAGATTCATCACTTATTGTGTAATTTTAAACAAACCAAAATGAAAATGAGTATGTATATATATTATTATAGAAGAAATTTTCTCATTTCTTGCTTCTCAGCAGTTAAAATATAAATATGTATGTTTTCCCAATTACAATCAAGTGTTTGAGAAAACCACTTTTATGGAAATAATAAAAAAAATATATGAAAATAAGTTAACGACTCTTTTTATTTCATACAAACCTTTTCGGTTATCGATTTATGGCCAGAAATCTGCAACATTCGCATCTACCTATTCGGATGAAGGCAACGTAAGTTTAAAGAAATAATAATCATATGATTGTAATTTGTGAAACATCGAACACGTAATGAATCAATTTGAAAAATTGGACGCTTTCCCAACTGGTTCGCACATAATAGGTACATTAGCTTAAAAATAATTTCCCAAGATCATTGCTTTAAGTGTGTATTTCATAAATACAAGTACAACACATATTTCATTTTATTTATGTATTGGCATGGAACAAATACATTCACCACTTCAATTGGAATCATACATTATAACAAGGTATTAAATATTAATTCTTTAAAATATTGCATTATACTTTACAAATATGTTAGCATGAATCTCTCGTTGTAACAGAGTCTTTGTCAAATAACATAATAGAATAGATGTGTTACTCAAAATGAAGAAAAGATATTAATTACAAATTATCACATTTTCTGTGGTAATTTACTTAGATTAACAATATCAAAAATATCTTTGTAAAATAAATAAATTTCTTATAATTTAAAGAGTTTCATTTTGTGTTTTAAAATATATTACCATCAATTTCACTACATAATACTAGTATATCATTATTGCTCTTTCTTATGCAATATATGTCTGTTTATCATTGTGTAAAGTAAACCAATGGTCAAGGCCCCCACTGCTACACCTTGTGCACTCACACGTAGCTGCATTAGAAACACACTTGTGCTCATTTTACCCCTTTTCTTAAATAGGTATGCTCCATATGCCACAGAAGCAGCACATCCAGCTATAGCTAAAATCATAAAATGAAACATACTTTTAGGTTTAAAACAATCTTTTATAAAGGTCATTAATTTTACCTAATGGAAATACTGGTGTTTCCTTGGATTTCCTGGCTAATTTTTCCGCTTGCGACTCTTCGGTATATTCGAAAATTTTATCACTCATTGTTCCACCTAATCACATGATACATAAAAGAAAAGGATTTTTAGCACTTTGCAAATAAATTGATCATCCTACTCTACAATTAAGTAATTGTTAACCGCATGATAAATTGTAAATCTACTATTAAATTACGTAAGAAAATTACGATCGTGATTTAAATGAAAATGTCTAAAAAATAAATAAACAACGAAAAAAAGTTGGTGCTCACTTATGGACATTTTTGCAAAAATGTTAATGATGTAAATGAGATTGAAAATCAAAATACATTAACCAAAAACAGAACAGAAATTCCGGCGCTCAAATCACTTACACTCCTTCGAACAGACTTTGAAATCATAATGAACCACAAGGTCATGAAATATAAGTTTTCCATTGCATCACTTTATTGAATGAAAAATGTCCCCATGTTTTGGTTTTAAAACATTGCCAACTGTTCGCTTCAGAAGTTTTCTTTTGGAATTCCCTTTATATGAATGAACTTTTAATTAATATCGTGTGAAACGCACAATTCAAAGATAATTAACAATTAAATAAGGACATCAATCCAATTATTATAATTTGGCCAACAATGAGACATCTGCAGAGAATTACTTAGATCGCTAAATTCAGCATTCCCAAAATCAGAGGCGCTTATACTTTATTTTTACGCAAAATTTAAACATTATGAAATTAATTCAATTGATTCTCTTATCGATCAGAACATATCACTTCTAAAATAAGAAGTTTATAAGAAAATGAATCATAAATCTGATCACTTACATACATAGTACCAGCTTATTTTTTCCAATTCTGTTATCGCAAATTTGCGCTAATATCTTAATCAAATTGATTCAATCTTTAAACATATCTCTAATATCTAATGAATAATCTTGATTCATGTATGAAATTATTAAAAATAGAAAAATAATACAACACTTTATAGATATTAATCACGATTATTATTCAGAAAAATGCACGTTATCGCTGCTGACCTGTATGCTTTAAAATTAGAGCATTTCCAAAAGTAAATAATTTCTTTGTAACAACAATGATTTATGTGAAAAATCAAAGAACTATTTCTATTTATTAGATTAATTTTCCTTATGCAAACACTTCATATCTAGAACTCGTCCTTATTGTTACATCAAGAATGTTTATGAAATGAGAATTCAAGATACTTTAATTTACAAGATACACATTTTCTAAGTACATATTATGATGTACTTTACATTCTAATTTACATTAGAATTACATTTTATGAATTGATAAGAAAAACTTGCAATGAAATTGTTATTTAAAACATGAAGAAATATGTAAAAATTAACATCAATTGCTTATCAGAAGTTACTCATTCAACATTTGCTTGAATTTCATTTAAATCCACATATAGTATGTATATAAAGAAGTATGGCCCAATTTGCTCCTCACATTCAGAATGTTGATGCTTATCATCCTATTATACGATTTAGAAAAAAAATTGAAAAAATAAACTTAATCTTAACTAATCAGTACTAATTTTAATTCGATCCCACTTGAATAATTATTAATATCATGGGTATATAAACGATTCGCGTTCTGTTCACCGAAATTGTTCTATTCCACTAGGTAAGTTTCAAATACATTTTTCCGTTTTCGTCCTATATTTTAAATGTTAACGATAATTGAATTTAGGACAAGATGAAAGCGTCCGTAATTGGATTATTATTCATCGCTTGCGTTGCTCTTGCAACCGAAAGCGTGCGTTACGACAACTTTAAAGTTTATAAAGTTACGCCGCGTACGCAGAAACACTTGGACGCATTGAAGCACTTGGAAGCGTTCGGAAATGGGTACAACTTCTGGAGCGAGATCAGGAACGTTAACATGCCCGTTCACATCATGGTCCCGCCGTTCATGAAGCACAACTTTAACGATTTCGTCACGCTAATGGAGATCGAAAGCGAAGAGTCCATAGAGAACGTGCAAAGCTTAATAGATAGATCCAATGCGAAGCCGAAATCTGCGAAATTCGGCTGGAACGGCTACTATCGCTTGGACGACATACACGCTTGGCTACAAGAGAAAGTTAACGAATATCCGGACATCTTAACGTTGGTCGAGGGCGGTCAATCGTACGAGGGTCGCAAAATTTTGGGCGTAAAGTTGTCCTATTCGCCAAAGAATGCCCAGAAAGGTATCTTCTTAGAAGGAGGCATTCACGCACGAGAATGGTAGTACTTCATCCTTATTATTTTCTATAAATCTAAAAAGCAAAACAAGATTTACGTTTTCTGCCTTCTTTTCAAGGATCGGACCAGCTACAATCACCTACATGCTGAATGAATTGTTAACCAGTAACGATCCGAATGTGCGCGATATCGCCGAAAACAACGATTGGTACGTGTTCCCCGTTGTCAATCCAGACGGATACGAGTACACGCATACAACGGTAATTATTATTTTATCAAAAGCGAACGAAATTTGTCTGCATCACTCGATCGTTTTCCATGTAGGATCGCATATGGAGAAAGACGAGACAACCGTATCCTCCATGCTACGGCGCCGATCCGAACCGTAACTGGGGCTATCAATGGATGCACGGCGGCGCGGACAATAATCCATGCAGCGAGACTTTCGCCGGATCCCATGCATTCTCCGAAATAGAAACGAAAACTTTGGCCGCGTACATCACATCGATTAGCGACAATCTTTACGCTTACATTGGCTACCATTCCTTCTCGCAATTATTATTGATCCCATACGGACATGCCGGTCACGAAGTACCTGCAAATTTCGATCAATTGGTACGTTGGATTGATTTGTTATCACGGGTACTTTTTTTAAAACAACTTTTAATGTTTTCTAGATGGATATCGGTATGAAGGCAAAACAAAGTTTGGCTAAAAGATACGGAACGCAATACACGGTGGGAAATATTGTAGATGTCATTTGTAAGTGATTTATAAGTTATTATCTGTGCGACTAAATGACGAATTGCTATAATTCGATGTAGATGTGGCCAGCGGCGGTAGCATGGATTGGGTAGCGGCCGCTTTCCAAACACCTATTACATACACGTACGAATTAAGAGATACCGGTCGTTACGGCTTTCTCTTACCGCCAGAACAAATAGTGCCGACCGGCGAAGAAACTTTAGATTCCCTTGTGACCATCATACAAGAAGCCAATAAAAATTAATTGTAATTGAGCCAAATAAACCAATTTTACAAGTAGTGAAGAATCTTATGCTTTTTATAGAAATACAAACGAAAAATGCAAAAAAGATTCCTCCGCAGAATGACAAAACAATGAAACAAATACGCAAACATTAAATAACTCAACTAATCGGCAAATCTAATGGGAAGACCTCTGGAAACGCAAGCGGCTTTCGTTATAAAATACTTAGCATGCTGTTTGGCGTTCAAAAAAGCTTGTAGTAAATCTTTTTCAATCTCGAAATCGTCCTTGGTCGATTTATACTTATTCTCGGCAACAACTGAAACATCCGTATATCAAATAACAGTAAATTAACTTGAAGCAATGATATTACTTAGGTCAGTCTTGTGCCATTTGTATTTATCCACATGCTTCCAATGTATGTCGGCGTTTGATGGAAGTATGCTGCTAAGTAAAGCTGTGGTAACACAATCCGTATCGTAATCCGTAACGTTATATAACATGCCCAATATACAAGGACTAAAATTTTCTTTATTACAGTAATTCAACAAATTCTATTGAATTAATGATTTACCTGCACGCTATTAAATACGAGTAATGCATGCCTATATGCTCGATAGCTGGCCCCAATGGCGTTAATGCTGTGCTCTTACAGCCAAACAAGAAAGCCACTGCATTAATGCGCAATTTTTCAATTTTACGAGATGGTAAATATTGTACACCACTGCCGTGACCGCAATACCTAAAAATGCCGAATATAAGGGCAGTCGTTATTTGATATTACAAATTAATTACATAAATATATCAGATGTAGTGAGAAGATCTTCGAAGTCTTTTGGCGACGGAGTTACTCCTGCGGTGCCAATCCAAGTGGAGTTCCAATATTTAAAAAATTTTGCAAATCGCTTTTCCATGTTTACTAAGTCTTCTCCTGGATTGATTATATATTTACCATTTAAGACGTTTTCAACAATTTTATATCCATTCTTTATTGTGCCTTTATGTACTTTGTGTAAAGCAAAAGTGAAATGCAATGAAGGCATTCTAGTAACGAGTTGTTTCTTCAAAACACTTGTAAGTTCCCATGGTATAGAATCAAGATTCTAAAATAAGAATATTTCCACACTGTCGTTATCAAATAAATTAATTTACCATACCTCATCCAATATTAAGATAACAGGATAAGTTTTCATATATTTCAGATTATATTTTTCTGAACAATCACGTAATTTTCGATTGATGTTTTTCCTAATATCTCCATCACCTGGTACAATCATTTCCAACAATATTTTAATCTCCTTCAAGTTTAGAAAGCAACTGCTTTTCATCAAATAATACAAGAGAGTTTTCAACTTATCTTCAATTCCAGACCTAAAATTAAAAGAGAAGAATGTAATTTTGATAATTAAATATTTCCACAATGATTTACAGATTGTTCTCTTCAATTAAATTAACTACTTCCTTGCGAATATTGGCTTCAATACTGTTGTCAATGTATTTTCCAATGAATAAACATTTATATTCTTTAATCCATAGACTTTCAACATGATGTAAAACTTGCTAACAAAAAACCTTTCATTAATTTCATATTATAAAAACTGTTGTTTGCTCGTTACCTGTAGATCATTTCCCACATTCAATATTCTATCTGTATAATATTCCCTATTGTGTATCTTAATTTTATCAATGCCAAGATTTCTCTCAGCACAAAAGCTAGTGTTAATATCTTTTTGTATATCTTTTAGTCTCTGTAAAAGTTCTATGTTCTTGTTCTCCATTGGTGAAAATGGTAAGCAAGTCGTAAAACACACTGGTTTTTCTTCTATCTGTCCACAATTAAACACACATATGTTAAGTGGATTTGTTGTATACTTGTTTGGATCATTTTTAACTGTATCAAATATATTAAACTCTTGTGTAATGTGTACTATGTGCCATTCTAAAGAAGCAAAATTAAATTATTTAACTATTGCAATTTACTGATTGTAAAACTTTACCCTTAGGTAACTGTTCAATATTTTGCAACATACTAAGTACCCTTGCATCAATTGTAGCTACATTATGGCAAGGAAACTCAACAAACTCTTTGTACAAGTTCTCTGCAACTTTAGCTGTTGCCAATTGATATAAGGCCTTTTCTCGTAGACTGGGCACAAGTGATTCAGTCATATGATATATGGCTTTCATATCATCTTTATTCTCTAAATGGACATATGCCTGCAATAACTGTTTATCTAAAAATATATTTAAAAAAAACGTAGAAATAAAGGTTTGTCATATTAAAGAGACACGTTACCTCTATATTTGGGGCCACAACGTAAATGTAAAGAATCAAAATTGTTTAGTAATAAACTACTGACACCATCCATAATGCCAAGATAATTATTTCACGGGCTTCGGATTTTATTTAAGATAATGACAAACACGTTTCACAAAACAATTATATTCACTTTTGCACAATAGGCATTCTGAAAAAATTTAAAACCGTTTCTTCAAATTCGAATATCTCAATCAATTCATTGGTTGTTGGCTCGTTTAAATTGTTATGCAACACACATAACGCAAGAGCGGTTAAAGAAGTATAATTTATAGTTATCAGCTTTACCGGAGTTTCCGGGCTAAGTTCATACAGGGATTATCCTTATTTATTCGTAACTCCATTTATAGAGCATAATGTAAAATGGAAAAAAGTATCGCACTGATGCATGAATAATTGAAAAGAATCCCTAAAAATCAATTGAATCTCGATTATATTTAATGCTCTTTTTAAATAAATTAAGCGACCTTTATTTATAAGAAATTATAGATCAGCACGTGTACCATTAATTATAAACGAGTAAATTAGCGTTCGATTTTACGATGTACTCTTTATTTAAATAATTATTGATTTTTAACATGTTTCTCGCAAGAGATATTATAATACAATTATATTGTTCTAGAAAATACAACATTTCTAAAGGAAAATACCTTGTTAAATTACAATAATTTTATCCATAGTAATTAAATTGTTCCTTAATCATAAATTTATTAAAATTGGACACGAATTATAAGAAATAAAATATCCAAATTCCAACAATTTGCTTTAATAGCAGAAACTAATTGAACTTAACACACTTAAACGAGATAGATTTCAGTTAATTACAGTTAAGTGAATTGATTACGCACCTGTAAAAGTGCATAATGATCTAACGGTAAAACAATAATTTTATCGAACTTACGTTATAATGATTACTTTTTCTTAAGTAGCTCCAAACGGCGATAATTTTTACATAATCGTGATTGAATTTCTAGACACACTTTAGAATCATCAACCAACACTTTCGAACAGATTAAACGTAGAATATTGCGAAATTAAAAAAAAAAAAAATGAAACACAGGAAAAAGTTAATTTGCATCATGGTGAAGACAGATATTATTTTAGACCGTTACTAAAAACCTGTAACGAATTTTGATAAGGCAATTATTGGTTTCAATTACAGAACAAAAAAGGCGATGATGATGATGAAACCTTGGAGATTGTTTTATGCTTATAAACTTTTTAAGTAAATGTTTCACGTAGCATGCAAAATTTTATTGCCACAAACTTGAGATGATTTTAAAAATGGTCCTATTAAATAATTGGCGCCTACATTCCAAACTCTTACGCAATTCATTTCATCATAAATAGCACACATTCCGAAGTTTATTCACCTGTAGCGTTTGGAATAATTGTAGTTTGAGCCATGAAGCGAAGTGTACTCATAATTAAAATTGATTGTAGCAATCAATTATCTTTGACGTACGTATTTGATCTTGCAATTAAATGCCATCAAGGACGATTATTGTAGGGAAAACGTAATTTATTATTAAGTTTATACTTTATAAAAATAAATTCTTATTGATGTCGTTCTTCAAGTATCAGCGCTTGATGCTTATCAATTAGTTAACTAAATTTTCATTAAAATCATCAAATTTTTGTCGGTGCGATATTTACGTGGATATTTTTAGAATAAAGATGAAGGAAGTATTAAAGGATATCGTTACAACACACAATATACACGTAATGAAAGGAAAAAAAAACTGTTTGTTTGCGTATTTGAATAGAGCGAGATGAATTGATTCGTAATAAGGAAAAGGAGTAGTGGTAAACAAAAATCAAGTTTCTTCTTCTCTTCGGGTCAAACGTACAATTGTTGTATCCACCTCGAAGGCATAAAACATTATAAAACAGGTGATTGTATACAAATGATTCAGTCATTCCGTTCGGTCAGTCAGTCAGTCACACGATCGTCGAGATGAGAAGATTGACGCTTGTTGGCGTGCTAACGTTCATCATTACCACGTTCTTCGCGTCGGTTCCTTGCAAAATATACGACCGATGCGAATTGGCGCGAGAATTGCGCGACGTCCACGAGATACCGCAGCATCAATTGGCGACGTGGATCTGCATCGCGAAGCACGAGTCCCATTTCAACACGTCCGCGATGAATCCGGGCAGCGGCGACCACGGCATCTTCCAAATCAGCGAGTTGTTCTGGTGCTCGCCGCCCGGCTACGCTTGCGGCGTCCCGTGCCACTTGTTACGCGACGAGGACCTCGAGGACGACGTCATCTGTGCGCGACGCATCTTCAGGGAGCACAAGATACTGTCCGGCGAAGGTTTTAACGCTTGGGTCGTGTACAATTTGCACTGCAAGGATCCGCATTACGTGCAAACGATGTTGGACGATTGCTTTGAGGAGGACGGGCGCGTGATCAAAACCGATCGCGATGGTAAATACTACAAGAATAACGAGATAATAACGGAGGACGTTCGGGAAGAAACAACGGTTCCAATCGAGGTCTATGAAACGACGACGACTCGCAGCAAAGCTTATTCGTACTTTTGGGAGAAAGATATCGACAAGTATTTCCCCAAACCGAAGCAGGTCGGTTATTTCTGGCTGAACGATTTGGACCGTTACTTTCCGGGACCGAGTAAAGCGCAAACGAAAACGACCAGATTGACGTCGACGACGACGAAGGAGCCAACGACGGAAGCGGCCGCTCGCACGATTCCCGTCGTTGTCTTTGAAGAAAAACCAATCGCCACCGAAAGAATTACAACTTACAAACCGGCTTTCGAACGAATGCAAAGCACAATCGCAAACTCGATAAGTGACGATTCCACGGACGAAATTGAAGTTCTTGAAACGATTGCTCCGTTGAGGGAAACGAACACTTCTGTAACTACAACGGTTAAACCAACGACAATAACAACAAAAGCGTCAATCGTAAATGAGGAGGAATTTAATGAACCGTCAGATAACGATATCGATAAGAACATTAAGTTCGCCAGTACACCAAAGCCTTCAGAAAGGAGTTCGGTATCAGCGGCGAAGGCATTCATCACGACGAAGACTCCTGCAGAAATAACACAATCAACGCAAACAACAATAAAACCTATTGAAACGACAAGGAAAGCGAAACATTTCGCTTTGCAAACAACAAAGGCCACAACGAAATCCTCGCAACCGGCTGTTACAAAAGGAATGAAAACAACCACTCGACCAAAAGCAACAACAGCCCAATTAAGATTGACTACAGTTCATCCGTCCAATTTAAAAACAAAGAAGCCGTCACATTTTATCTCGACAACGCAGAAACCCTTGCAATTTACAACGAAACCGACGTATTACACGACGAAGATTTCGACTTATTTCACTACCACGAAGAAACCGACATATTCGACGACGAAACGGGCGAGTTTTACGACAAAAGCGGTACCATTCTTCGGTGGAAGAGCTTTCAATTACGTATCGACCAACAAACCGTTCCAATCCATTAAATCTTCCAGTTATACGACAAAGAAATTTTCTCCAAGCACCAGAAAACCGTTTATTAGCTCTACGACCGTTAAACCGTTCGCCTCTGCCAAATTGTATGGCTTTGTTACCAGAAGTCCTTCGGCGGTCGGTTTTTCAGCGTCATCAACTACAAGGAAGTCATACGTAACATCGACAACTAGAAAGCCATTTACCACATTCAAGTCCAATAGATTTAATAGTTATCAGAAGAATGTAACGCAATTCCCATCCTATTTCCTATCGTCGACTGTTAAGGCAAGTAATTTAGGAACGACGACTTCCAAAAGTTTGGTCTTCAGGAAAAATCGAAAGGATGCGAATCTGTCTGTTCGATTTAGGCCGGCCATCAAATTAGGCGACTACTCTCTTCGATTTAGTTCAAGAGGTTATCAAATCGTAAAAGACATTTAAATTTTCGACCGAATATTATTTAATGCTGTTCACCTTTTGTATATTTTATTAATATTTATTCAATAAAGTAGAGTTTAATGGTAATTTGATTATTTGTTTCTATTTTCCATCCAAAAAATCTCGAAATCAAAATATTTCTCTTATTGATTTATCGACGATATTACAAAATTATCCACTTGATTTTATTACATTGAAAACGTCATTTGATAATGAATATTTAATGATTTTATTACAAATAACACAGGATCGAATTAATTGTAATTAAATTATTTAAAAGTTATGTGCAATTTTATCGTTTGATTATCATCAACAACAAATATAATTATTTGTCAAAAATTAGTTAAAAACAAATTGTTATTTTTGTTGTATTACTAATTTAATATGGTAATGAATTGAAATTAGTGAGAAATTATGCGAACTGGAAATTGTTCAATAATCGGAATGGAAGCAGAAAAAAGTAATAAATGCTAAACCACAAAAACAATTATTATTAACTTTCATCCTGATCCGAGCTTTTAATTTATTATCGAATGATTTACAATAGCGATTTATCTACTGAAAGTAATTAAAAACATGTGATGCGTGCACAATTATTAATTTGACGAAAGGTCAAAGGTATTACGAATTAAATTTCCCAAAATTCATATTAATGAAGGTCTTTGGGAAGAACTTAATTAGCTTGGCGAAAAAACAAAAATTTAAACTGTTTTAGGAAGGTGTAAATAAAGTCAATGAGAACGTCTCTTACAAAATTGTTAATAATTTATGGGGAACTTTAAACGTCTTTCTGGTGAAATAGTGGTAACCTTTCTTGAATTTTTTTTTGCTATAAAGCATCTTTATGATTATTTTTTCTTTGTCAAATCTTCAGTTGAATTATGTTAAAATTGACCTTTTCTTAATCACTGGCCAATTTTATAATCGCAGAAAATGATGTTCAATTAGTGCGTCATTTACTACATTACACAAAAGTAAGTGCGAGAACTGATAAAATTTGCGTAAACGAATTTAGATAAATATCGAGATCTTTATACGATAACCGTTCTTAATTCATTTTATAATCGTTTCAACGCAAATTTGAATTATGACGCACAATATTATTGCAATTATGATCCCTAAACAATAACAATATCTATGATAACATTTTTAATATAGCGTTATCTACAGACAATTACCTTAATTGAAAATGCAATTAATATTTGCATTCGCTATTTTATATTCAACTATTGTTTCTAATGAACATTTGAAGTAAAAACGAAATTATCTAAACGATTATACGAAATTCAAACAGGCAAAATTGACAAATTTGCGACGAAGACGACCCACATTATTTGTTTAATGATTAATAACAATAAATCACTTAATGATAATAGAATGGAAAGGACATTAAAACAAAGTATTCGTTTCTAATTAATAAGGCAATAAAATGCTTTGACATCAAAAGGAAACATGTTAATGTATTAATTTTATTCCAACAATTATTAATTAAATACTCGTTAAAGCGAAATTGAAATGGATCGACATTAAAGAAGTTCGTTATAATCCTTCGGATATATCAATAATCCGATTATTTCTCTTCGAGCAACTAAACCTTCCTTACTGTTAATGCAACAATATGAAGATGATCACGCTTAATAAAGCTCTAAGGCCGGCCGTTTATTCAATCTGCTTCGGATTGTTCATGCTTACGTCCGGTTGCGTCCTCGGCTTCAAAGTGTTTCGCACTGTTGTTCGTGGAAAAATTGCCGAAGTGATTAATCATTTATTCGCAATCATCGCAGATTTATTCATTTATTTCTCCAAAAAGATTATTGATGTAGCGCCGTTTGTTTGCGATCGAAATCTCATTAAAATTCGTTTAATTGCAACTTGTTTTGTTAAGTCTGGCGACAAAATTATCATAAATCCGCGAAATTTACGTCGGAACTTTGGTCAGTCTCGCCATTAACGCGATTGTTTTCGATTCCAGAGCGTCGCGTTAAAGGAAAACACGTTGCAGTGGAGCCGATTCGTGGAAATACCGTTTCCAATCTCGTTCGACGTCTACATGTTCAACGTGACGAATCCGCAAGAGATTTCGCAAGGCAAACGACCACGAGTCGCCGAAGTCGGCCCGTACGTGTACAAGCAGACGCGCAGGAAGCGGATCGTCGACATCGGCAACGACACGGTCTCTTATTACCAATTCTGGACGCACGAATTCGACGCAAACGGATCCGCGCCGTTGACGGAAAACGACGCGATCACGATGCTGAACGTGCCGCTTAACGTAATCGAATTATCTCTTAAAAACCATCCATCCAATTGCCAACGGCGTTTCCAGAGCTTGATGCAAGTGGCGGAGAAGGACAGTCCGCATTCGCTGACGGCGATAAACAGCGCGTGGCGCCAGGTCTTCAACAACGAGGAGAGCATCTTCCATTCGGTGACCGTCGACGAGTACCTCTTCGGCGGCTACACGTTTTGCCGCCCGAGCGATTTGAACGCGATGGGGAAGATCGTGTGCAAAGAAATCGGGAAGCGCGCGGCGGGATCGAAAAGCTTGCAGAAGCAGTCCGACGGCAGCGTGCGATTCGCCCTGTTGGCATACGTAAGTTAATGCTCGAGTCAAAAAGGCAAGAGCATCATCGACGGAGCGTCCGTTGCAGAAACACAACCACCACGACGGATTGTACGTGATCAACGCGGGGATCGATCGCGTGTCGGACGTTGGCCAAATCGAGAGCTGGAACAACCGTTCGACGACCGACTACTGGAGCGGCAACAACAACGATTGCGATCGCATCGCCGGCACCGACGCGTCAATCTATCCGCCCTATAGCACGGCCGCAACGGTGTTTACCGCTTACAGCAGCGACGTGTGCCGGTCGGTGCGAAACATCCGCGCGGTCGGTTTGCGATTTTACGGTTCGATCGCTTCTTGCAGCAAAGTCAATTTGTACCATGCGAACGGCGTGCGGTACGAGGGCGTCGACGGCATGCGGTACGAGCAGCGGAGCGACGAGAACGCCGACTGCTACTGCACGAAATTGACGCGCGATTTGGCGGGCAAAGCGGAATGTTTGCCGAACGGGTTCAACGACATGTTCAAATGTCTCGGTAAATGTTCGATTTTGACGTGCTGCACGTGATTGTTTAACGATAGATGCACGTTGTTTAGACGCGCCGATCTTGCTCTCGCTTCCGCACCTGCTCGAAGCGGACGCCAATTATCGGGGCACGGTCGCCGGCTTGTTGCCCGAGTTCGAGAGGCACATCACCTTCGTGGAATTAGAACCGGTCGGTCGATTAATCTTTAATTGCGCCACTGTCGCGAAAGTAATGGAACATGCTTAAGAACTCCCAAAGTACATTGCTAAAGCGTGGTTTACTCGAAGTTTCTATACAAGTTTCGTAACGTTTGGATTATTGCAAAAAAGAGTTTGTTGCAACTATCGATGTAAAGATCGGCATAAAATTGTTTCAAACTCCGGGAAAACTTTAATCGAGACATTCCAAAAACATGAGACATATTTACGATGATAATTGGGGATCTCGCACAAGTAGCTTAAGACTGATCGCGAAGACGTTGATGATGGTCGTCGATCGTGAAGAGCAAAAAGTTACTGGAAGCAGCATTGATAAATTGCACGAAATAATAAAAAAAAGCAAAGAAAGCGTCAGCGGGTCGCGTTGAAATTGTGAAAAGATTCGCTTCACATCGTTTTAACCCATATTTTGGGCCTGAAAAAAAATTATTCGAATTGAAGATGGCACAATAGAAAACGTTGTTTTTTTGTTCAAGAAACTTTTAAACCGTGCAAATCGACATTTTTGTCGAAAGAGATTGTTGAATGACAAAAACGAATTTGGACTCAAAATAACTTTTTATTTAGATCAAGTTCCAATACTTTATCGACTAGTTGTACTAACGTTTTGCAATTCTTTTTTGAAGTTTCCCCATTGAACGACTTTCTTTAATAGGATACAGGTACGCCGCTGCGTGCAGCTAAAAGGGTGCAATTCAATATGATCCTTCGTCGTATACGCAACATGAAAGTCACTCAAAATTTGACCGCTTCGATCTTGCCGATAATGTGGATCGACGAGGTGAGTACAAATGGGCGACGTGTGATGAAAATCTCCTCCCTCTTATTTATCATGCGATAGCACTTCGATCTGCCGATCGAGCTGGTAAACGAGCTGAAAGAGAATTATCTAAAGAAGCTGATGTTGCTCAACATAATTAAATGGACGTTAATATGTGGCGGCGGCCTAATTGCTACCGGTTCGGCGGCTTATTTGGTCCGTTCGGTGATAATGAAGGAACAGTCCGCTTTTCTCAAATAAACTAACGCCACGTCGTGGGAGTTCAATTGATTTGTAATTTTTCGTTAGGACTTTGTAGTTAGATTGCAATAGATATGACGTACTTTAGATAAGATGTTTACTAAATTTGCTTTATTGTATTCTTACGATAATATCTAGATAAAGTGTGCACTTATTAAAACGCATCGATCAATTTTTAAAGTTACATTAGAAACAGGCAGAATGGCGAAAGTTGTCGTGTCCATAATCTGTGGGTTATTAGGTGTATTATTTGTCGTATTAGGCCTTGTGCTTGGATTCGCGATATTCCCTAACATAATCGAGGAAGAGATTAATAAAGTGAGTATGATTTTCCAGTCAGTTTTTAAATTTAATTTTCGAAACGATGCTTCGCCATCTCTTTCGCAGCAAGTCGTGCTAGAAGATGGTACGGAACAATACGAAAGATTCGTCGAATTGCCGTTTCCTCTCACGTTTAAAGTCTACTTGTTCGAAGTCACGAATCCGGCCGAAGTAATGACCGGCGCGGCGCCAGCGGTGGAAGAGCGCGGACCATACGTTTATAAGTAATGCGTTTGAACAGTAATAAAAGGGAAACGGCGTGTTAATTAATAACGAGGGAAATGTTTGTTTAATTTACAGGCAGTACAGGAGGAAAGTAGACGTAAATTTGACCGAGAACGACGTGGAATATCTTCAGTATCAGCTTTACGAATTCGACGCGTTGCACTCGTTCCCGTACAAAGAAGACGATACGATCACGGTGTTGAATGCAGCGTTACAAGTAAATCGCATTCGTTAATTGTTTGATTAACGCAACAGAACGATAAATTGCACAAACATATTTTTCAGGGTGTTCTGCAAATAACCGAAATGGACAGTACTCTATTACTAAGATCATTGAACACGGCCTTACCTGAAGTATTCGTAGATACTCCGGACACTCTTTTCCATCAAGTTAAAATAAAAGACATATTATTTAATGGCTACAGATTTTGTACTGATTTGGAAAACGTTAATCCTCGCACTAGGACGGTTTGCAAAACAATACGGAAGAAGAAATCGAACACGATGATAGTCAACGCAGACGATTCGGTCACGTTTTCGTTTTTCGGATTTGTAAGTAACCATTAAATTCAATCGATTAGTTTGCCAATTTCCGCTTTTCCTTTCAAGAAAAATGAAAATCACGACGGCCCCTATCTCGTAGATACCGGTAAGGAGGATGTTAAAAATTTGGGCAACATCAAATTGTGGAACAACACAAAGTATTTGTTCAATAACTGCAACGAGATCTTGGGCACGGATTCGTCGATATTCCCGCCGCATAATACCGAAGACACCGTTTTCGACGTCTTCAACACCGACATCTGCAGGTATGCTCGTTTCGTTCGATTGGCAAATGGCAACGGTCCGGCTTCATTTCGATTTCTGATCGTTGCAGATCCGTCAAACTGCCGTTCGACAGCGAAATCGAGTACGAAGGCATACCGGGCTACAGGAATGTCATGGCCAGGGACACGTTCAACGGTCCGGCGAGCACGCCCGAGAACTCGTGCTTCTGCGTCAACAAGACGAGAACGCTGGACGGCGAGGTCGGATGCCATCCGGACGGATTCTACGATTTGTACTATTGTCAAAGTGAACTTGGTCAACTTCCGGCGACGAATCGAAGGATTATTGTCGTGGTCTTTGTTTCAGAGGCGCCCGTGCTGTTATCGCAGCCGCACTTCCTCTGGGGCGACGAAAGTTACGCGAGTACCGTCGATGGCTTGGGTCCGGACGAGGACAGGCATCGAACGTACGTCGATTACGAGCCGGTAAAGCGAAGCGCGAACGTTTCACTTGCGACGGTCGATCGTAAATTTTCTGCTCGTTTCAGAACACGGGCACGCCGTTGCGCGGTGCTAAACGTGTCCAATTCAATATGATCATCAGGCCCATAGTGAAGATCGAGAGGACGGCGCATGTTAAACCGGCCGTTGTGCCGCTGTTATGGGTCGAAGAAGTGAGTAACGCATTCGATCGAAACGTTCGATTCATCTTAATCGTTCACTTTAACAATGCAGGGCGTCGAATTACCGACGACTCTCGTCGATCAGCTAAACGACCAGTTCTTCTCCAAACTAGTGCTGGTCGACATTGTGCAATGGGTATTGGTGGCATTAGGTGTGGTCATCATTTTGGTTACGTTGATTGTTTTTTTTGTTTTGCTATTTCGCAAAAAATAAGAAACGACGGCATCAACAAACGTTCCACCAGTTTTATATGTTATACATATAGTTAATTATGCATAAAAGAGCAGCATGTTCAATAAAGAACTCTTTTTAATCTAATCTTTATTGTCCACCCTTCAACGCAAAATTACAAAAAAAAACAGTCCTTAATGAAGATTATTACAAGTTACATCACTGAACAAGTTGATGGCGCAATTAATGTTTATTAATTTCAACTTGCGCTTTAGATTATTAATTGATTATCACGCGTGAACACCTTTCAAAATACGCTTACTTTTTGATAATGTTTATCGACCATTAATCTGATCTAGCGAATGTATTCTTAAATCTGTTTGTCCCGTTGATCATTCCAATTATAACAATTTGTTTTTCAAAAGATACGATCAAGATAAAGGCCACTACTAAATGATAAAATTACTGGCCATTATCGAAATGAATTCAAGTTGATATTTTCAGTGCAAAAGATCACGGAATCGAAGTAAATCGCTGAAGAGCGAGCGCGCAATCTATTAGACTTAACGAATAGTAAAAATGCAAAAGAAATTGAAAATATGTCTGGCCACCACGTTCGTATTCGGTCTGATTTTATTAATACTTGGACTAGTACTTGGCTTCGTCTTGTTTCCAAGCGAGGTGGAGAAGCAAGTTAAAGATGTGAGTAAAATTTGAACCACGTGCCAAAAGCCAATTCCATACGAATCGCGAATAATAGTAAAAATTTCCAGAACGTCGTTTTGAAGTACGGTACGGAACAATGGGATCGCTTCGTGGAGTTGCCCATACCGTTGAATTTCAAATTGCATTTCTTCGAAGTGGCAAATAAAGATGATTTTTTAGCAGGAAATAAAGCGAATCTGATCGAGAGAGGACCATACGCTTACACGTGACGCTTATATAAGGCACTTTAAATATCGAATTATTCTTGTTTCTGTTCCCACAGAGAGAAACGCACGAAGAAGCATTTAATGTACGAAGGCAACGATCTTTTGGCGTACGACGAGTATCAATACTTCGAATTCAATGCGGACATGTCGAAAGGTGAAGAATCGGATGAAATTCAATTCTTGAACGTGCCCTACATCGTAAGACGCTTCTAATTGCTTTTTTCGAAATATCGCTCTTAAACATTACGCACCGTAGGCAACGTTACAATTGATCGAAGGCCTGGCCGCAAACATTCCATTTATCAATTTCGAAAAGAACGTCTTCCCACAGATGTTTACTAATACGGACGTATTCTTGAAGGCGACCGTACGCACCTTATTATTCGACGGGATCAAATTGTGCGAAAAGTCGAAAATCAAATCGATTGCCCGATTACTTTGCATGGTGATCAGGATTATGGACTTGAAGAACATTAAAACCACGCCCGATTATCAATTATTCAGTTTGTTAGAATTCGTAAGACTAATCGGTACGAGTTCCTGGTGAATCAATTCAAATCGGCGTAACGTTACAGAAAAATAATCATTCCTCTGGACAGTGGATGGTGAACACCGGCATTAAAGACTACGAGCAATTAGGAGAAATTGTCGCGTGGAATGACCAAAATCAGACGAATTATTGGGAAGGTGAATGCAATCAAGTTAAAGGGCGAGATTCTACTGTTTATCCACCACTTTTTGACAAGGATGCCGTCTTTGATATCTTCAGCTTGGATATATGTAGGTGAGTAAAACTGCTTTTTTACATTTACATCTAAATATATTACATTTACATAAAATATATTAACAGATTAACAAGTTTTATGACGCGTCAAATGCAATTATTATGAAATACAATAAGGTCCATTAAGATTGCTATTATTTGTATGAAATATATAATAGCAAATATGTAAAATGCAGGCAAATTACCAATACTTTTCCAAAGACTTGACCAATTCTTTAGGATTAGTGTTAGGGCCATGTCTCTCAACTGGTTGCCCGTTTTGATCTATTATGAATTTGGTAAAATTCCATTTAATTGCATCAAACAATGTGCCACCTTGCTTATGTTTTAAATAATTCCACAAAGGATGAGCCTTGGAACCATTGACATCAATTTTCTCAAACATATCAAATTTAACGTTCTTTGCTGCAACGAAACTGCAAATCTCTGTAGCATCACCAGGTTCCTGGCCCCCAAATTGATTGCATGGGAATGCAAGAATCCTTAAACCTTTAGTTTCAGCATATTCATCATACAGTTCCACCAATTCTTTGTAATTGTTCTTTGTGTATCCACATTGCGATGCGACATTAACAATTATGCATACATGACCTTTATATTTTTCCAATGATACTGGATCACCTTTGATATCGTTTGCCGTAAATTCGTAAATTGATTTAGCTTCTTTGTAATTTTCCGGGTTTGAGGTTGCCATTTTAGACGTATCTAAAAGAAAACAAGCAATCGCAACATAAGTTAATCGAAATGGACCAATTTCTTTACCTTAAAATCGAAGGAAATTAGTTAAACCGACTAAATGGAATTACAATTGACTACAATATTTCTCGATTAAATTCCGTCGCCGCATAAATAGACGTAATGCGTGCGCATGAAAATATCATTGTCATGATGACAATTATGGATTTAAACTGATAATTATTATCATTTATACATCAAATATTTATTTGATTCGACATATACATCAATAAGCAAAATAACGAGACGCTTCAAATATCACTTTTCCAATAAACTTGTAAACATTAGTACAAATGAATGTTTATAACATTTTATATCCTTTATTGATGACTTATATTTACAGATATAAAAATAGCTACCAATATTTTTCAAGTGTCTTAATAAGTGTTAATGGTTTTGTTGCAGGAGTGAACCGTTCGACAGGTTCACCTTCTTGATTCACCACGAATTTTGTAAAATTCCATTTAATTGCTTTACCGTTAGGACCTGCTATTTTGCTCTTTAAATAGTTCCACAGTGGATGTGCATTTGGACCATTAACATTAATCTTCTCAAATACATCAAATTGTACATTTTTCTTCTTCACAAACTCGCATATTTTTTCAGAATCGCCTGGCTCTTGTTTACCAAACTGATTGCAAGGAAATGCAAGAATCCTCAAGCCCTTCTCGTCTGCATATTTATCGTATAATTCGACGAATTGTTCGTAGTTGCTTTTCGTATGGCCACATCTCGATGCGACGTTTACAATTATAGAAACGTTACCTTTATATTTATCCAAATGGACGATTTCACCATTTATGTCTTTTGCAGAGAACTCGTATATTGATGTAGCTTCTTGCCAATTTTCCGGATTTTTCAAAGACATTTTTGGAAACTTGTACTTCTTAACCTCAACAAACAATAATATAAAGATCTATTGAAAGTGGAAGAGAAGATCATTCGCGCTTCTTTTAAAAAGCTTTAACCATTTAACTTCGAACTTATTACAGAACAGCAAGAATGGTTTATAAGCAAGATTCGACGTACAAAGATATCGATGGATATAGATATGAAGCAACAGAAGATTTGTACAAGTCAGATAATCCTGAACAATCTTGCTACTGCATCAAGATGAGCCAGAATGAAAAAGGAGAGCCATCATGTTTCTTAGATGGTGTATTGGATTTATTCACTTGTTATGGTATAAAATATGGATGTATTTGTAAAAGTATAATAATCCATGACACTGATTTATAGGTGCTCCTCTCTTAGCTTCTAATCCACATTTCTTTGAAGCTGATAAACGTTATAGGGAGATGGTAAATGGTTTAAGTCCAAATAAAGAGAAACACAATTCCTATGCTGATTTAGAACCTGTAAATGATCCCATTTAACTATGAATTTCTTTTTCTTATCAGAACCATCTTTGCAGAACACTGGGACTCCTTTAAGAGGTGCTAAAAGAATACAACTCAATATGGTTGTTAGGAAATACACACTAAACAAAGTTATTGAAAATACTAAGTTAATTCATGGCGCTGTGTTACCTTTAGTGTGGATTGAAGAAGTATTATTTTTTATTCCTTCATAATAGCTTAATTTTCATTCAATTTTTTTCTTACAGGGCACTGAATTAACTGATGAATACATTGACAAACTTAATTCAATGTATTTTGATGTTCTTGTGTTGCTAGAAGCTGTCAAGTGGACCTTAACAGCAATTGGTTTGGCTATCATTTTATTCTCTACATTTTTCAGTATCTACAAATATCGATCTTAAAGTTATTGTTAGATTGTTACTAATTTACAATTCATTGTGACCATTGTTTAAGTAATGTTTAATATTATCCTCTAATTGCTTTGGACTTGTACTTGGTCCATGGCGTTCAACTGGTTGTCCTTCACGGTTGACAATAAATTTGGTAAAATTCCATTTAATTGCATCAATCAATGTACCTCCTTGCTTATGTTTCAAGAATTTCCATAAAGGATGTGCATTATCACCATTGACATCAATTTTAGAGAACATATCAAATTTTACACTTTTGGATGAAACAAAGCTACAAATAGCATTTTCGTCTCCAGGTTCTTGTGATCCAAATTGATTACATGGAAATCCTAAGATAGCCAATCCTTGATCTTTATATTTCTCATACAATTGGTTCAATTCTTCATAGTGATTTTTCGCATACCCACATTCAGATGCCACGTTAACAATAATGCAAACTTTACCCTTATATTTTTCCAAAGGAACCACTTCTCCTTTTATATCTTTTGCATTGAATTCAAAAATAGATTTTGCTTCTTTATAATTCACTGGATTCGCCATGACTCTGTCTGCACTTACAAATGATAATGATCTTAATGCTATTGCTGCTATGTTTAATAACTGAATTTTTAGGTACATTTTTTTTTCAAGCAAAATACATAATCACTGATAAGTCAAGAGAGACTTTGCATTGCGATTTGATATATTGGGTCGACTTGATATACTTTATTTTTAGCAAATTTTCACAAAAAGTTCCATTGCAACCAGCTCTGCTCACTAATTGTAAGAGATGAAGACCACCTGTGAACGATGATCCTAAACAGTTTGTACATATCGTGTGACGTTTAAACAGCTGACTTGCAATTATATCGAACTCTATTTTAAATTTTCTTTCCTGGTAACAGCAGGATATTATTTATGGTTTCAGTATGAATTAAGCACATTTCAGGATAATTATGATTGACGGCATATTGGCATTGGGACATTTTTGTGAATCTCATGGACCATGTGTAATATTATGCACACAAAGGTATGATGCAGCACCAGAACAGGCTCCACACAATTTAACAGTACCATGGTGTGAAGCATGCCAGTCTATTGATTTGAAACAGTTACTAATTTGCCAGAGCGGCACTAGTTATTATGTAACTACAAGAACTCCAATTCAACAAGATTTGTCATTTCTACTAAAGCAAGCTGTTGTAAGAAGTTTAAGTTGTGAGGTGAGACAATGAGGAATAATCTCTCATTATTTTATAACAAATACATGTTTTTAGGAAGAAACAAGCAAAGATGGTAGCACAATGTATTTTGGTGACAATGAAAGAGGACACATTTTAAGTCACACTTTCTCATTACAAGACTCACTGGCAAGAGGTTTTTACAGAAAGTATTGTATAATTGTATTAATGAAGGACAAAGTTTATTTATTAAATGCATGGCATATCTTAACAAAGCATATAAAAGAAGTGGTAGAAGATTTACAAAGTCATGCAAGAATGGTAAATGGTTCAGAACAAGAAATTCAATCACAAAGAGCATTTAGACAAGCTCAAGTAGCCACATCAACATCCATACGTTCCTTATCTCAGTTAACTGGCCAACCAGCGATTTTTGCACATATTCATTTATGGTTTTGTTGGATATTAAACCTTAAAGTAGCAACAGAAAAATTACAATTTACCCCTGAACTAGAAGTTTATAATACAAAGTCTTGCCCCATGCTTAGGGCTATCTTACAAGAAATGGGTGAAGATATATTTAATAAACTGGTATATTGTTATTTAACTGGAATACCCATTGATACTGAAACATCAATATTGGATTTGCTAACAGTCTTTCTACCAAATAAATGGCCAGCCTTAATAAATCATAAAAAATGCAAAGTAGTAAAAGAAAACAATTCTTGGATTTCTATGTTGGATGAAGCTTTGCCAAGTAAGTTCCCAACATTGCAAAATCAAAGTGTAAAAGCTTTAAGAGACTATAGATTACCAGATGATGCTTTAGATTTACACATACAAGCTTTAGTTTTTCAATGGCATAATATTGTAAAGACATTATGTTATTGTACAACATATAACAAGAACTTGTTGCAATCAATGGGAATACAAAATTGTGACTTGCCTCTTTTATCATTTTGGATATATCATTGTTCTGAATCATCCCCAGAAAGTCAAAATATTATGGATAATTTAAGGAAAGTACTGAAATAATAAAATAATTTATAAAATGAAATATATACTTATATTGTTTAAGTAGCAATTTCTTCTACAGTCCAATCATTTACAGATTTCCTTTTCTTCTTTTTATTTTCACATTTGCTATCAGTTTTATGTGTTGGTCTCTTGATTGAATCTTCTGCAATGTGTTTTTTAAATTTATCTTCAGTTTGTTTTAACTTCTTAGAAAGTTCTATGCTCTTCTTGCCACTATTATGTCCTTTTACATCTGCATCTGATAGTATGCAGCAAGAGGTAATACGACAACCTGTCTCTATTTTAGAAATTTCCTCAAAATCTTGATTCCAAATCTTGACTTGTCCATTACTGCAGGATGAAACATGAAAGTGACCATGTTTCACTATTGATTTTACCCTACTTGTATGACCATCAATAACATGTATAGCTTTGGATTTAGTATCCACTATAGCTATTTTACCATTCTCATATCCTGTAATTAATTTATCATCATCTGACCATTCACAACAAACAACTTTCTGTTCATGTTCTATTGAAGTTACAATTCCACCAATATCTATGCTCCAAATTTCTGTGTACATTCCTCCAGCTAACACAAAATGAACACCATCAGGAGCAAATTTTACTGTGGTAAGACTTTTAGCATCTGAACTTTTACTATTTAAATTTACAGCAAATGCTTTTCTACCTTTAATCAAATTCCATGTATTCAGTGTTAAATCACTACCTAATGTTAAAGCTAATTTGCCAGTGGGATGTACTGCAATATCAATTATTGGTGTGCCTTTGTGGGCTTTCTCCCAAACTTTTTCTAGCATCCAACTACCCACTCTCACTATGGCCAGTATGCCGTCAGCTGCACCACTAATTAAGTGTGAACAATTATCAGTAAATTTCAAAGAATTGATAGTTCCACTATGGTGATCTAATATGCACAATTCTTTTCGTAATTTCATGTCATAAAGTATAATTCTATCATCAGCACCACCAGTTGCAAGCAATTTTCCTTGATGTCCTATACATCTCACACTACTTGTATGGCTGTGTGATGCAAAGCTTTGTGTAGGTTTAATTTGCTGAAAGGAGAATAGACGAGAAACATTTGAGCAATTTTAATTAATAAATGTGAGTACATACCTGTGACGAAAATTTATAACCCAGCACATATTCTTCGTACGTCCCCAATATTATTTCAAAGGATTGCTCCTCCATTTCTATTTAATCTAGGGTTAAATAATGAAATAATATATATCTTACTGAATATTGCTTGCAATTTATAAATGGTAAAGAAACCAAGAAAAGATGGTAAGGTTATAAATACAGCATGCAACTAACTTCAATAAACAAGGCATGATATTGGGCCTGTTGTTGATGACGTAGGACGAGAGTAATAAAGTGCGCGTATATATGAAATTTAAAGCTGACGTCTCCATGTTTTAGGGCTTTGAAATTTATATCTGTAACAATATTATACATTTCTCGTTTAATAAAGAGAATTTAAATGACTCAATTTATGTGTAGTTTAAAAGTATCAAAATTTCGAAACCGCTCGACCGATTCTCAATTTGTTCAAAGAGAAATCCAAAGATACCATATAAATCGAAGATTTACAATTTTCATTTTAATTTGCAGAGATGGCAGCATTTTACGGGGTCAAATTTTTAATTCGTTTGGGGCAACATTTCCCTCTTAATCGTTAACGATTTTAAAAAGTACTTGAACCAAAATTCATTAAAAAAATCGCTTGTTTCCTTGTCAGAAGCCTTTTTTTGAATAAATTCCATTTAAGCGATATCAACTTTTTTCACCACATTTTTTAAAATTTCTCAATTATGAAAGCGAAACTCACAAAAAGGGCTGTGACAGCCCCGTAACATTTCATTTATAAACAATTTGATTCATTATTTTAATGGGTTCAGGCTGAAATGAAGGAAAAATCCTGCCTCAAAGCTTTCAATGGTTTCTTAAGGAAGATTCATAGTGTATTCCTGGTTGCATTTTAGGTGTATAGGACTCTGAAACAAATAAGATAATAATAATCATTATTATTGCAATATTGCTTACAATTGAATTGATAAAATGTCGCGAAAACATAATATTAACAAACCAACTACAATTGTTGATCTATCATCCATCATGCCAAGTGAGGATACTGTGAATTCTAAAGTATCTAAATCACCAAAAATATTGTTCATTGAACCATTTTATGGTGGATCTCACAAACAGTTAATAGATACTCTAATGGCAAGTATGTTCATTTACTTTAATTACCTTCAAATTATTGCAAATTCTTTTTTTATAGATGTAACAGACAGTACAGTAGTTACATTATCTGCAAAAAAGTGGCATTGGCGAGCAAGATGTAGTGCATTAATGATTTATAATGCAATACCAGCAATTAGTACTGAGACCACTTTGTTTTGTAGTTCAGTTTTGAACTTATGTGAATTGCTAGGATTAAGGCAGGATTTATGTAAATTGAAAAAGATTATCTATTTCCATGAGAATCAATTGATATATCCAATAAGGGATATTAAGAAACGTGATGTACAATATGCATATAATCAAATTCTTTCATGGTAAGATAACATTCTTTTGTAATCAATTTAACTGACTAATTTAACTTTTAGCTTGGTTTCAGATCTTATAATTTTTAACTCACATTTTAATAAGAAGTCATTTTTGGATAACATACCTTCAGTAATGAAATTGTTACCAGATAATAGACCCAAAAACCTAAAGTGTGAAATTGAAAAGAAGTGCTTAGTTTTATATTTTCCAATTGATTTACCCAAAGGCGTGGCCGATGTCTATGAGGATTTGTTGCATATAGTTTGGCCTCACAGATGGGAATTTGATAAGAATCCAGAAGAATTTTTACAGATAATACTAAAGTTGAAAGAAAATGGCTTTAAATTTAGAGTGTCTCTATTGGGACAAGCATATAATGATATACCAGACATATTTCAGCAGGCCAAGCAGGAATTATCTGATATGATTCAGCATTTTGGTTACATTCAATCAAGAAATGATTATTTAAGCATATTGTCTAGGAGTCATGTTGCAGTATCTACTGCTATACATGAATTCTTTGGTGTATCAATGTAATGTTTACCGGCATAATGGCTATATCTTTGTAATTTAAACTAATTCAGTGTTTTGTTTATCTAGGCTTGAAGCAGTGTCTTGTGGTTGTTTTCCATTAGTTCCTAAAAGGCTGGTCTACACAGAAATATATCCAGCAGAATGTTTATACGACGACGATGTTGATTTATACAAGAGATTAGAATATTTTTGCAAATATCCTCATGACTCAATAATCAGGAGAAAGGAGATGAAAATTGATTTAGAGCAATTTTCCGTTGAACACATGGTACCAATATATATGGAACACTTACTAACATAGGTATAAATTGTTCAAATTTCACTCATTCAGTTTATTCATATAATACCAGACAATTATGAATTAACAACTATTAAATTGAGAAGTACATTTACTAATCTTGTGTGGTAACATTTATTTAATATTCTTTTTTAAATATTTCGTGATATTAAGTAATTAGATTCCGCACTAGAATTTGAAATTTGTAATAAAGGAGGAAGTTGTTAATTTGTTTTATTAAACATTTCTTATAAATATATTAAAAAGTACAAAAACTTCCTCCTAATTTATCTTATGTTCAAATATTATTTAAATACCATGATACAATTTAAATTTTAAGAGATTATTTATTATCTAAAAAACGTTCCCTGCTTTTTGGCAGTGAATGAAGAAAATATATATGTACAAAACTTATTTCCTTTGCAAAATATATATGTTAAATATTCTTTATTGATGCAAAAAGAAATAATTCTTCTTCACTCTTTTGTATGTACAATCTAATTTGTATCACAAAAAAATTAATAAATCAATATCAAATAACATTCATCCAAAAGTTATTCTTTATACTCTAATCCACCTTTTCTCATTTCATTGAACCGGTTTCCAAAATATCAATACAGATTTAGTTTATTTCTTACGCTTATAAATTTCCAAATATAAATATAATATTGATCATTCAGAGAAAGGAACTGTGCAATATCATTTGAAATCAGCACAAGAAGATTTAAAGAAAAGGCCGCAATCTTGTGTTAGCGCAGAAAATAACGAAACAAGTTTATAGTCTCTCTCTTAAGGCTGTAAAATTCCAATCACATTCTTCACATATCCTCCTTTAGATTATTATCATATTGTATATGTATATCATATAATCATATTATTATAAAAAACCTTCTAACTTACTTATCACAGAAAACATTTTGTTACTCTTAAAAATGAAAATGATCATCCTACAAATGAAACAGAAATGAACGACTTCGAGTATATGCATATCATGATCGCTGAATAGTTTTTATGCTAGTTATTTGCTTCTTCAAATTCAATGATCCTTTTTACGTTGTTGGAATTATTACGAGTAAACGAAATGGCAAAGTTCACAAATTATTTATCAAACTATTTCTACTGCTCTACTCTCCCAATTCTTTATTCCTTTAATTCTGCATAACATTAAACGGGCGTTCCATTAATACACCCAACTTGCTTATATCAGACGCTCTTCGGTTGCGTTACGGTGGTCGTAGCTGTAGGCGGTGGCAATTTGACGATACCTCTAGGTAATTGACCGCTGTTCCAATGGAACGTCCTCAGTAACGTGTTGCGAAAGTCCTCGGAGAAAAGGCAATATATATAAAACGTGATGGAATAGTTTGTGATCTCTAACAAGTTTGCCAACGCTCGGAATACCTTCAAGCAAAATGTTTGCGTTTACCTTTCAATATGTAACGTTCGTTAACGAAGTACAACTCACCTGATAAGGGTAAAGCGTTAGATTGTCCTCGGACAACGTAACGTTCAGTATGACCATCGGCGAGACGCACACCAAGAACAGGATACTGGTCGAACCTAACAACAAAACCAATCGACGTTCTTCCGCAAACTTACGCGGATCCTCCTCGCCGGACGTCGTCCTGCTCAACGTCATGCGACGTCGCCGTTCGCACGATTGTCTATAAACTAATAATATCCTTAAGTTTAACGCCGCCAACAGTACGGTCGGTATAACTTTGAAGACCATCTCTAGCGCGACGGTGTAGACGCTGTACAGCGGCGCGTTAGCGATCTCTTGCACGTCCTGTCGACGGTAAATCGTCGGCCCGTGCACGTGCAATCGGCACAGGGTGACCTCGCTGCGGAACGAGTTCGGCAAGTACAGCAGGAAGGTGGCCAACGGTATCAGCAAGACGGCGCGCCGCGGACTGCCCAGTATCGGTCGCGCGTGGCCCGGATGGCACACGCTCACGTAGCGCTCGAGCGTTAACGCTAAGAGCATGAGGACGCCGACGCCCAGACATCCGTTGCCGAGGAAGAGCTCGAGGTGTGCGTGGTAGAAGGCCTGCGGGTAATTCTCCCATCGACCCGACTCGCGATGGACTAGCACGCGCCACGCGAACGGCAACGCGAACAGTATCGCCAGCAGGGCCGCCGCCGAGTAACCTGAAACGAATGCGTGCGAATTAATGGCAATCGCGACGCGGCAAACGGTTACGAGAGTCGTTTGCGTGATTCGACGTCGAAAAGTTGCGTTTGCCCTCGGGGATCGCTTCGATATCGCGGGGGAGATTGTTGGATATGATTGTTCGCAAAGTGCGCAGCAAGCAATTACAGACGTCCGCATTCTTTTTTGAATGGTTGATGTAGTTTCTTCGTGTAAACGACCAGGGCTCAATCAATTAATTAATATCCTCTCACATCTATCTTTCTTTATTAAATTTATTATAATTCGTTATAGCAATGCTTTTTATTATTATCAGATTTCGTGGGAACTCTTCGTGAGGGCTTTATAGATTAATAATCTAAAAGGCGGTGGATATATTTCAACGTTACCAAAGCGGCTATTATTCTTTTCGAGTCTCGTGGCATCTGGACGAGAATTCAGATTTATTGGTAATCGATTTAATTTAAAGCATCATCGCTTTCTCATCGCGCTCGTCTCAATTCCGACCATCTGCAACACGGATCCGTTTCCACGAAATAAATTATACGACCGATGATGATGGTGATAATAAAGTGTAACTCGCTGAAAATCTTTTCCCTTTTTACGGGGAAATCGTTCATTCTTTAAAGCATTCATTCGATCCATTCGGTTGATGGCGAGATGTTCGAGAGTTATGTAGAACGAATTCTTGCAATATCCATCGCGAATCTCTCTATCGATTTATTTGCAAGTAATTTCAATGCGAGCTTTCGAAATGATTCCACGTGGTAAAATATCTTCTAGGTAATTAAAGTCTAACGATATAAATGCTTTTTTATCACACGTAAAATATGTTTAGTGTTATTTTTCGTTGTTCAATCTTTCCTTAGGAGGAAAAAAAATTAATAATCAAGTATTACCCTTAAAAAAAGAACTCTCTGTTTAACTGGAAAACCCTAAAAATCCGATGTTATTATAACCAATCATAAATTGGGCTTAGATTTAAGAAGGGTCCTTTTTTCGCTGCAGTTGAATGGAATACGAGGAATGAAATGGATTCAGAATTTAATCATGTTTTCGAAAAAACATTTCATTTGTTTCGGAGGCGAAATTTCCATAAAAGATGCATTTGGATTATCCATCGGATCTGAATCATTTATTTTCGTCGTCGGCGTCGTCGTCAACGTTATCATTAGCTCTCCGTTGTGTGAATGAAAAGCGTCACATTGTGTGTTATGTGGCTTAATTTTTTTGGCGAATGGACAGATCGATACATTCGTATCAAGAGTTATATCTGTTATGTGATGACATTTTATGGCTTTTGTATTATAACAGAGGCGGAGATTAAATGAATGGTTCGGAGCTTTATAAGCACGACGAACTCGACGAGAACAGAGTTTATTATGAGAGATAATGGGCAGAAAGGAAAGGAACGACTGTCATATTGAATTTTTTCCCGTCATTTCTTCTTCCATTTTTTTTTCATAAAACTTTTTCCTTTTACTCTTTCGCACACACGACACCGAGTGCGAACTTTTACACATCTTACGGTAGACACACGTTACGGTTTCCCATACTCGCGGCTATAAAAGTTGCGACATAAAAATATGGCTACCACATAATGTTTGTTATTGTAGCTGGATACGTTTCGATTCTTTCTTTTCCCTCGAATTTGGTTTACTCTTTCCTCTTCATTTACTTCTCCTTATACCTTTTGCCTTTGCTTCTATTTCGTTTACCAAACATTCGCTTCCTGTTTTGTTTCTTATTCGAAGAGATTTGCATGCGCATTGTTGCTTGGAAATAGTAAATCAGCAGAAGTCATTGATATTCAATTCGCATCGTATGGAGTATCTCTTCGAATGTATTGTCCTCGCCGCATAATTCCGCTATTGCCGATGGAGATTAACCGGAGCTTAATTTAATATTAGGAATTTGTATTGTATATAGATTATCCGAATGGATTGCAGAATGTGTTTCTAATAATAATTTCCCGATTTTCTATTCGGATAAATGTAATCGAATTGATTCTCGACTCTTTAGGTAGAATTACATCAAGGATTCGGTTGAATTTCGATTAAAACCAATTTTTGCTTTGTTTGCAACCATTATCACGCGTTTTAAATGTAATTCGATTTAATTAAATTACAACAATAGGTCCTGATCCATTATTAATGCGAATCGGGAATTAATGTGAGATATTGGTGGAGGCGCCGGGCCGTTCGTTAATATTAAATCTCCACTACTTTTTCCTTTCATCGAACAAGATCGTCTCTCTGGTTATGAAACGTACATCGTTCGTTTGCTAATTCCAGAACATGGTTCATTTTTGTTTTGGCGAGCACAATGTGCAAATGGAATTTATTAACGTAAATATAATAAATTTATTGTACGTACCCTCCATTTTCTTGCTTCGCGCTTTGTTGGTTTTGCCCGCTAATTTCCATTATACAAGGCGGTGTTATTATCCTCATAACAATATACCATCATATTTGCAGTTTTTATAAATTACCTTCATCATTATGCAACAAAATCCGTTATTTATGTAATCATAATGGTCATAATAATAAGCTCAAGCCTCGGCCGTGTAATGGAAAAGCGAAAATATGGAATTTCTAACAGGAATTTATTGTTGGGGCATTAGGAACGATTCGTACAACGGTTAGGTTATTTTACGAAAAAATTGCAACCGTATTTTTGAAGGCGAAAAATTTACCACAAAAAATATTGTTAAATTCCAGAAACAAAAATTATACTGGAGGCGTGGGGATACACTAAACAAGATCTCAACCATAAAACGTAGCCACCGATGGCGAAAAGGAAATTGGTTTTCCTATCGTTTTAATTAAAGGAATTCGTTTAACGAGCGATTCAAAATACAAATATAACAAGCTCCCACACAAACAATATGGCATAAAAAAGTCCATTTTCTTTTCTCTACCTCCCTGGATGCTATCAAATATTTTATTATCACGTCTTCGTAATGCCGAAAATGTAAAGTACATCAGTAAGGAAGGTATCGTTGACAATCCCAAGACGGCCCAAAATCTAATTAAAATTGTATTTGTTCATTAAGACGAGCTTTGCTAGTAAAACGAAAATTCATTAAAGAGGATTTTTTCGAAAGAAATTAATTGTTATAATTTCGTTTTCGCTTTTTAATTTCGAAATTAAGCCCATTCGAACGCATTGAATCCGAGTCGAGCTGTGTAATTGGTTCAGGCGATGCTTTATAATTATTTCTCGTCAATCAACAAACGCAAAATCCTCGATGCGAATCGTTGAACTCTTTCGAAAATTTGAAAGCTTCAAGAATAAAAAATAATAATCAAAGGCTTCATCCCCATTAAGATTACCAAAGTGGAACGTAAAACACTTCACCGTAGCAGTTCGCGAATTGTTTGAAACAGTTTTTAATGCCTTTTTAATTACCAACCGCGTTTATTGCCGCTTCATCCCCAACATTAAAAAACCCTCGTTCGAACGGATCCCATCGTACACGAAGACAAATAAACCGCTGTTCAACAATCCAAACGCTTTCCACCATTTCCTTCCCCTAATATTGACTCTATTCCATTGCTCGTTCGCACATTTTAGTTATCGCTAGTGTTATAGCAGAAAAAGTGATTGGCAAAAAAGAGGGTTAGCTAAGAAAGGGAGTTGAAATATTTCAATACTCCTTTTCATGCGTTTTACCCTTTCTGGTCACGAAATGTTCGTCAATTCGTTTCACCGTCGCCAAATATAATTTGCGCTCGTACCTGCGACGACGAAGGGGTGCATATTGGCAAAAAGTCAAAAGAATCGCACACAATCATTTTTATGAAGCTCATGAGAAATTCTTATTAAAAGCTTTTAATATTATTGTCTTAGTTCCGTAAGACAATAAGTGAGCAAATCCTTTAGTGGACGATGAGGTTCTTGCTTAAAAAAAACAACAACAAAACAACTAATAATCCAGTAAAATTAACAGTTTCTTTTGGACGGACGCGGAAAAGGCGAAATTTCAGGGAATTCGGTGAAGGAATAATCGGGTTAGTTACGAGCGTGTTCGACTAGTCCTGACCTATTCCACCACCACCATCGCCAGAAGCTATATCGATCCCGTTGCACCTGCAACGTATACGAGAGACGTGACTGTTGCTCTCCGGCACTGTCGGGATGGACGATTGGATCAGTGGGACTCTCTCTCGATATAAGCGAAATGCGCCAGATAGATTGTTGTGTGCGGGGATTTCAATGATATTTTATTACCTCCCACATAAAATCGAATAAACGTGCACGTACGATATTGCAACATTTATTAATCTTCATTAATTAATCGAAAGATTCATGATCAGCGACGTGAATTAAACGACTTCAACGCGGATCAAGAATTAATTATTGGTGTTTTACGAATCGAGGATTTAATTTAATTATGAAATCATTCAAATAAAAATCTCTTTTATTCACCAACGAACCCTTCGCCGGTGTCTGTTGTTGTTCTTTTCGATTCGAGTCCATTTGTATAGCGTGTATGTGGCCGATTTAAATTTCGCATACATTACGTCCGCGTAGAAGCTCGAGAGTTTTTGGGCAATAGAAATGAATAGAAACTAACGGCGTTGGAACTGTATGTGAATGGATGTAAAACGAATATAAAAAAGACGGGCGGTTGCTGTCTACGCATATAAATTCCGTGCATGGGAAACGTATTTAAGGACGTAAAAGGTTTCGTTAAAGCGCCGCTTGCACGGATAAATCTAAACTAAGTGGAACCGAGAACGAGACGGCGACGTTGGCCGGACTTTATGCGAGAACTTTGTGACCGGCTGCGGTCGTTGCGAATTTTACGAACGGATTCGTACTTTTTAACATCACTCGCGCGACACTCTTCCATTAATTTGCATCGGTTTACCTTCCGATCTCTCATAAAGTTTCTCGGGATAGACGTTTTCGCATATTTGCACGTACGTGCCTCTGCCCGTGGCTGGTGAAGAAGGATCATTTGCGTTTGCGAATTTCTTTTCAAAGATATCGCTCAATTTATTGTATAACGTTTCATTCTCGCCATTTATTTCCCTTAGTAGTCGATTTATTTCAATTGGCATTCATCGTTGAACGAGCGAAAAATTTTTTTTATGTAAAAAAAGAAACGCTCTATTCATCATTTACGAAAATAAGAATAAAAGGAAAAGCAAATCGTATTGAATTTTTACACGGTTTCGATTTATGTATATGAACAAAAATATTTAAAGCCCAATTCGAGACTGGGATTTTTGAATGGGAAACCATCAAATGACGCCCACGCAAAACGTAACTGTTATCGACAGTGTTATTTGGATGTCTTCACTAAAATTCGATTATCTTTTCGAGAAAAACTGAAATGTTCGAGAAAAGTGGCTGAAAACGGTTCGGACGCCCCGACAAGTTCTCGAAATGATAAATCGACGCCATCCAAAAGGTTTCGGGACGACGAGACGTTTTCTAGTTCTACGTCTATTCCATTGTTACATTAATATAATGCGTTCTTACGCGCAGTGATTTATTAAGATACACAACAAACGGAATTAATTAATAATTTAATTATAATTTAATCTTTCCTCTAGACGTGTGTTATTGTTATTCACGCACGCTCGACTCATAAAGCACTCTCACCTATTTCCTTTTTTCGCAACAGCAGTGAAAATGATTCATTATGGCATCTTATTACGTTTAATTTACGAGTGGCCTACACGTATTGTTTAATTTATATAATAAAACTTTGATGAACGTTCGAAGGGACGATTTGTTCACGCGTTTAAGCAAACGCAAAGTACATAAACCGCTTTAGGTAGCGAAACGCCGTGAAATCGCTCGATGTTAAAATCAACAATCCAAGTGTTTATTTATGATATCCGAATAGTTGATTCGTTTATAATAAACTTTTTTCACGATTTTACCTACGCAAGAAAATGCAGAGGCGTCTCATGGCGATAATCATCCGTGTCCAGCTTTCTTCCCTCCTGACATCGATTCAATTGATTGGCAATTAAACTTTTATAATTGCCCGACAAAATGTAAACGAATTGAAAGTGGTTAACGCTATGATCAGCAGCATTAAGTACGGGGATAAGAGACGTACGCCAATGGTCGATCTCTTTTCGTGCACGTATTCCATTATAAATAGTGCGTGTGCACGAAGGTGAGGAAGTAGTTGCAGAAAAGACGAGCGTGCAAAGTTATTCGCTGGTCGTTTCTTTCGCTTCGATAATTGCTCTTAAAATCGACATGAAGAAGTCGTTCGTTTGCCTGTTACTTGTGTGAGTATCAAACGTCGTTTAATTAGTTTAATCCCTCGTTCGCTCGTTCGAAATTGTAAATGGGAATTGGCTTCGTTGTTTTTTGCGCGAATTTTAAGTGGAAAATTCCGTTTCTCAAATGGAACGAAAATGTTTTCCTTTTCACCTCCCGTGTGTTGGATTTTCCTATACGAAAATAATAATATCATTATTATAAAGCTACACGTGTGGAGGATGCATGAAAAACAACATTTTCCATTCGCCGTAATATTATTGTTTTCCGAAACTGTAAGGGAAAATTTACATTTTTATTGTAAGTGCACGTTATACGAGGCGTCCATAAAGTCTATCCCAACTCTTCGCGAAGCAAAACTATTAAATTCGTATCGCAGAAGGACGCCTCCGATGCTTAATCCGCAGCTCCCGAAAACGTAAAAACTTTATTTCGCTGGCGAACCTTTCGCCGTTTTAAATTATATCTCTTCCACTTTCGTGCAGACACTGATACGCCAATGATAAATTGATTACGGAAACACCCTCGTAGTGTAATAATTTGCAACAGGTCCTTTTTTGCTCGCTCTCTCTCTCTCTCTCTCTTCGTCGTCCTTCAGCAGCTAACTCGATTACAGATTTCGCAACTTAATGTTTTTCTTTATTTTAGGAATTCAATTTATTTCTTCAACGAGAAAAAGGAAATCTCATTTCCTTTTAATTAACGTGCATGCGTTTTCTTTTCTACAAAAAGCAAAATCTATCTTCGACACGTAGTTTCTCTTCGAAATACAATCTGCGCAAATTCTCTCTTACGTAAACTAAATATCTAAATTTAGTTAGAATTTCGGCGAACGTTAGTCGGCAGCTTCTTTTATTTTGTTATTCGGACATGTACAAGCAAAAAAACAGAGATTTGATGAAAGAATTTTATATTTATTTTATGCGAGAGATAAAGGAAAATTTGCGGGCTAGCGAGAAGGAGAAACAAAGGGCAAATTTAATACGCGAATAAGAAAACGAACGAGAAAGAGACGCAAGGGCAGCGAAGGGCAGAAGTAGTGGAGAGGAAAAAGTCGCTTGTACCATCGCTCGACTAAATATCTCCGAGATGTTGGCACAGACGATCCATTTTATTCCTCATCCATCGACGATATTTTATTTATTCGAGCAGATTCATGCGCCTCGTCATTTTAATATTGAGTCTGCGGTTATAAATTTTCGTAAATTATTTCGTCGCTGCAAAGAAATCTATTCGCCATCCACCGTCTTCCATTGATCGCTGCACCAGGCGTAGCCCCTCAACTTCTCTAGCAACTTCAATTTTCACTCTTCCTCCCTTGAACCCGCGAGCCATTAATCATCCCCTTCGCGTTCTCCGCCCGTTCCGCTTTCTGCCCCCGATAAAGGAAACCGTTTTGTTGCAGCTTTCAAACGTTGGCAACGATCACGTCCGCCGGTTTCTTGTACGGCGAACCGTGCTCCGAACGGAACACCGTCCACCTGAACAACCAAAGGATCGCGTGGCCGGAACAGGTCAACTGCGTGGACATCAGCCGCATCGGGACGCAGGATATCGAACGCAAGCTGACGGCGCTGACGTCCGTGCACACGCTGTACGCGAGCGGCATGAAATTGAAGCAGATACCGTACGCGATCGTCACCGCGTTGCCGCACTTGGAACTGATGGACTTCGCGCGCAACAAGCTGACGCGGATGGCGCCGAACGTGTTCCATCGGAACGCGCGTTTGCAGAAACTGATATTGGCGGACAATTACGTGAAGGTGTTCGCGAAGAAGCCGCTGCTGCGGCACAACGGCATCACGGACCTCGTGCTCACCAGGAACCGATTGAAGTCGTTGCCGTACTACACGTTCGCCCGCTTGCCGGCGTTGAAGGTGCTGTTCTTGGACAATAATCAGTTGCAGTATTTGCCCGATCGACTGTTCGCCAATTTGAAACGGTTGGCCTATCTGAACGTGAAGAATAATCCGTTGCAAGTCGTGCCGCAACTCGACGCTTTGCCAAAGACGTTGTTGTTCTACAAGTACGACGAACCGGTCAAAAACGATACGTTACGCAGTTATATGTATTACAAATATGATTAAATTGGAAATTGCAAGAAAACCAACGATCAAATTGCAGTTTAAGAACGCGCGTTTTTTAAAACTGTGAATTGTGTTTAGACCTAGCTAATAAAATTTATTTCGTGTCCTCGTTAATTCTCATTGTAACAATGTTTTGCCAAATAAATGTTAATCGTTGTTTTCTAATTTCCCGTTTCTTCTCATGGTTTTCCATTTTGCAATTCCCCATCTTTTGCAGTCTTATCCATCACGATAATTCATTCCTACGCCTCTTATTCTTCTTGCTCGCCTTATCTGCGTGTTGATTTATTCCACTGCCATAAGCACATATATTTCTGTTGCGCTAATTACCCTCACTCCCTTAATTACAACCCCACGCAAAAGTAACGCGGAGTTGCTCTCGTAATTTATTCAAAAACGCGCTGATATTAATTCGCGCTTTGATTTGTTAAAAGGGTAAATATTCTGGTGGATGCGCTCCTTTTTGCGAATCGACTAATACGTTTTTGATTTCGACTTTATCACGACGTCGACGGCGATGCATTAGCGATAAGGATGTGTTCCTGATGAAGGGTATTTGGGTGATTTGTAAGGTCGACGCTAAAAAAAAATTAATATTACTAAATGTAAACAGAAACTTGTTTATCAGTTCAGTGTGCAAAGTATCCGTTTCTTCGTCGACGATTTAACGAGCCTTGTTTTCGTTGGTTTCTCAACGCGAGCAAAAAGACTTAGTGGCGAATAGTCGTTACGCGAAATTATAAATACGACGGTGTGTACGATTCGGTGTGCAAATGCGTTTGTAATCTATAAATAGACGGACTAACCGACTAACTAAATGCGAATTTGCCGAACGAGATTTATTATAATTAGTTGTTTTGATTTGTGAGTGAGTCGCAGGTTTCGTTCGTTTTCAAACTGGACCAAACTTTGAGGAACGCACACATTGGAGGGAACAAGAGGTTTTAATAAGGAGAAGATGAAGAAGTTCAGGCTGCCGGCATTTTTAACGATACTCGTCGCGTAAGTATTTAATTAATTTCAATTTTTAAATAAAAACAACTTATTAATTAAACAACGTTCGTTTTCTCTTCAACGAGAAAATATTGATAACATTCCGCTTTTTAATGAGGACGCCTTCCTAAAATCAATCTTATTTTTAGATTAATTAATATCACGGTTCAGTTACGAAGGAAATAGGATTTTGTATAATTTATCAGCAAAAAAATAAAATGATAATTGAGATTAATTAATTAACATCGTGCGCACAATTTATTCGATTTCGAAAGTTCATCGCTACGACCTTCATCAAATCAATCTGATGGCGCTTAAATCCCCTTTAAAGACCTTAAAAATCCTTATGTGTTGATCGTGGCGTCCCACAAGAAAAGAGCTGAAGATTTATTAGCAAGATTTACCGACGGAGAAGTTGCTCCTTTTCCCACATTTATATTTTTTGTACATTCCTAAATTTATTTGCCTGGTGAAAAATGTGAAGAGTAACCCGTCCAAACCGTAACGGCCCGGATGGAAGGCGAATAGTTGCGGCTGAATAATACATTTCTTTTTGGCTTCTGCTCTCTCTGCCTTTTAATCGGGACCGCGTTCTGCTTTCGCATTCGCAAATGTAACGAGCTTATTTTCTACTAGTTCCTCCCCTATTCAGTTCTTCCTTATTGTTATTGAAAGCAATTTCCCGACAAAACAACAACGGCCACCAGTAATGGAGAGAGCGAATTTTATTGCGAAATTTGCAAGTCGGTTTATTATAATGGTTCCATAAAATTGATTGCCTTCTGCAATTGATTGCGAACGCTCACGTATTAATAACTCTCAAGCATCGCATCTAATCTCGTTCTCTTTTGCAGACATCTCGTTCTGGTAACTGCCACGCACGAGAGTTTCGTTTATCCGTGCACGAAGGCGAACACGGCCTTCCTGGGCCTGCAAAACTCGCGGATACCCAAAGATAAGGTGATCTGCTTGGATATCAGATCGTTGGGCGGCTACATCGTGCCGAAATACAACGGGCTGATACAGACGGCGAAAATTATGTACGCCGACCGTATGTTATTGAAGATCGTGCCGATCTTCATCACGGAAATCTTGCCGCACTTGGAGTACATGGATCTGACCGGGAACAATATAAGACACGTCGATCCCGGCTCGTTTCTCAAGAATGAAAACCTGACGACGCTGATTTTGTCCGAGAACAAGTTGCACATTGCGAGAAACAATCCGTTACTGCGGCACCCGCATCTGGAGGAATTGTATTTGAGCAAGAACAAGATCAAGCATTTGCGGATCGTGACGTTCAACGGTCTGCCGGCGCTGACGACGTTGTATTTGGACGGGAACCGTTTGGTACGCATCAATCCGAAGGTGTTCGCCAATTTGAAGAAGCTGAAATTCTTGCACTTGGGCAATAATCAATTGAAAATCATACCGCCTCGGGATAAATTGCCGCCGGCAATCGCCACGTACATCACCAAAGGGAATCCCGCTAATTCTACGAGGGTTTAGTTTTAATGATAAGCGTTAAAAGCAATTAAAAGAAACTACTGTTTATTGTAAAGTTTATTGTCGAGTTTAAAAGCTCAAACTGAAGAAAGTTTAAATTGTGAGAATGTTAACGAACGGTTTTATGTAGACAAATGTAATAAAAAATTAACATTTAGTTATTATTTGTTATTGCGATTATTTGCGCGTTTCAATTTGTAAACTTATTGCAATATTTTCAAGTTGGGCTAATAAGGGCAAACCGTACCTAATGAAATTTATGCGCGATACCCTAGCGTTGTTTTCGCAACTGCTTTCGAATTAATTCGATTGATCCCAATTAGCGAAGGTTGTCGGAATAATTGTTAATGAAATTAATGTTTGTATATGAAAGAAAGGGAGAGACAGAGAGGGAATTATGAACGTAATAATAATAAACTTCCTACTGGTTCCCATTTCTTCCATTGAGGATTTCGGGTGGCAGAAAAAAATAATAGAGAAAGGAAAACGGGGATTTATTTATTGGCATAAATATTTTTTGCTACATAAATTATAAGTCAATCCGGCGTGAGTAATTTATTTTTCATTACGGTCAAATGAACGGATTTCGGTTATACTGATAAAAGCTGTGCAAAAAAGGAAATTTCGCCAATTTTCGCAAAATTTCATTTATTTTCCGGACTTAAAAAATTAATCGACTTGAAGTCAATTGATTATTCATCAAAATTGAAATGAAATTTAACAATTTCCGTGCGAACGAGATAAATTCATTGGCAAATGAATAATTCTCTTCCCTCGTTTTCGTACAATTTAAATTTCAATTCACCCCGTCACTTTTCACTTCCCCGTGATAATATCACTCATTTATAACAGCCGTCCGATAATTATATTATTCCGTTCCATTGCACGAATGATCGTTTTCCTCCGCTTTAAGTTCCAACGCTTCTTTCGCCTTTTTTCTTGTCCACTTCTGCAACAAGTTCAAGAGAGAAGAAGAAAATCTCGCAATTAATTTTCAAAATTTGCGTTTCCTTTGGGGTGTGCGTTCCCTTTTTTTAATCAATCGAATTAAAAGATTATCCATTCCCAAATTCCATTTCATTCGATCCCTTTCAATAATACCCAGCGTAATAATCCTTTAGTGTGGAAAATCAAACTTTATCCTTTATTCCTCTCGTGAAAATCGTTTTAGTATGCGGAAATCCTATCGCGTATTCGAAATGGGATCAGAAACTTACACATTTTGCGGGTAAGTGCGATTCGTAAATGTCCATAGATAAGAACTTAGTAGTAGTAGCTATTTTGTGGAACAAGAACGTTTCCAAGTGATTGTATCGAATTGCTGGACATTTATTATGTTTAGGGGACAGTTCCGGTCGAGAGAATGATCAAAGGCAATCGTATGATCGAGAGCATTTAACTGAAAAGTTTAACTGAAACTTTTATTCAACTGTAAACTACGCTTATTGCAATAATTGCAAAGAATTTATGGGAATCATCGACAATCTCCTCGAATTCAGTCAATAAGCCATGCAAGTGAATGCGGGCAATTGAAATTGAATGGTTATTTCGTAAAAACGAGAAAACATTGATTATATGATTAGGAATCGATTGACGAGTTTTACATTCCCATCAGAAGTCGGTCGGATGTTCTGCAGGAATTAACATAATTAATACACCAACTGATAGGGTTAGTTTCAAGAGGTGAACGGCAACTGTTCGGGAAGTTTGGACACGTTGTCCCGGATGGAATCCGTCTTCTACCTCAACCTAACAAAAAAAGGAGAGCTTGCGTATATATAACAAAAAAGTAAACAGCGAAAGATGGGTCAGAATTAAATTCTAAGCGGGCGGTAAACTTGTTGGATTGTTTCTATTTCGTTAACGGACGGTTCGTAAACGTGATCCACATTTTATATTTGCTATCGATTCTTTTCGACCACAGATTTTCATTGTTCCGATTGATTAATAATAAACCGCGACTTGTCTGCTCTTTTTCGTTTCTTCCATCTTTCAGCTACGCGAGGGATTAAGTTACCTGAAGGATTAACGTCTGTGAAATATGTTAGCGACTTAAGTTAAGTTACCGTTTAAGCGAGGATATTGGAATAGTTTGCAACACGTTTAATTGCTGTTGATTCTTTAAGAAAACTATTCTTTCTTCCGCTTTTGAACTGTTTCGCGTCTCTGGTCCATTTCACGTCTTGGTCCGCTGGTAAATTATTTAAGTTATCTACTAACTTAATTTTGACTGGGAAATAATCGCCCAATGATGCACGAACGCTATCTGCTTTGCCGGATTACGCATACATCAATTTTATAGTTGTTAATTAATTAAATGTAATGGAACGCAATAAAGTATGTTAATCAGAAGAACAACTCTATAAAGTGTATATGTTTTCTTTTTCTTGCATTTAATTGGTCCGTTCCGGTTTATTTTTATGTCCTTAGCATTATTTCAGTATCGGAATCGTTAATTTTGAGCGCTACATTTATAAAATGAAACGGCAATAAAATTTCTTCTTAACGTCTCTTTCGCTCTCGCTCCCTCTCTCGCTCGCGTATAATCTTTATTAGCTTTTATTACTCATTAGTTTCTTCTTTTCTCTAGCTGATAAAAATAAATTTAGTCCAAGTGATATACGTATACATTGCACAGATATAAATTTCGTTAAAACTTGTCCCCATTTCTTTATTCCTCCTCCATTTTATGTGTGTGGCTTATTTTCTCGTCGTTGTCATTAAACTCGTTTCGCTTTTATCTCTTTCCATTTTAATGCCTTAGCATTATTATAATATTCGTACCTCTCTATCTGTGGACTAGCTCTAGTTCTACAATGTCGCCGTCCACGGCGAAGGCTTTTAATAAATGCACGTAGCACTGGTGTCATTTAAAAAGTTTTCCGAGAGAGAATTTTGTAATAACGTCGTCGACGATTTCCTTATCTGTCCTTAAAAATGTATTTTAATACGTATCGTGTAACAGATAAGACCGCATTGAACGATTATTTATTGCGGGATCGGTACAATAAAACCGGATACGAGCGCCGGTTTATTTACGTTTAAGTTTTAATTAACGTGGGGAACCTTTTCATTTTAATGGAAATTATTTTAAATACCCGAATCGTTGACCAACAAAATATGTACAGATACAAAACCCCGCGGTACAATTAAAACGGTACAAATAACGTTAAGGCGTTCCCTTTTCTCTTTCTCTCTCTAATTTCGCTTTTGACTTCGGTTAGTATTTGAACAACGACAACAACAACAAAGAGCGGTGCGAAAAGGGCGAATTTCTTCTCTTCCCATTGCAAAATGTTAATGTTGGTGTACATTACACTTAGGCGTTTGTTTGTGTGGCATAAATTTAAATTTTGCCACCGACAATTCGTAACTTAGATATTAGCATTGTTATGATGATAATACCCGAATGGGATCATAATCAAACACCGCCCTTTCCCTCGCGCATTACTTTGTGTATTAACACAGTTTGGAAATTATTTTCCTCCCTACGAAATCGCTTTTGAATTAGAAACGATCTAATATCGATTCGCGTTTGATCGTGAAAACATAACAAGTGCAGATATTGATATATGATTTTTGGTGGATGCGCCGGGCATATGTTCTTCGCATTCTTGTTTAAACCGTCATTAATCAAGTATCTGCTAACGAATGAACGGCCGTTAGTGTCGAAACGCGAGCATTTAATGCGTGTAACGAGAATTTATGGGGCATCGCACGTTTGCAAAAGAGGCCGACAGACAAACGATTAAAGTTCATTGTGAATCGAGGTTCAAATTGCAACAGTGTCAATCATTCTGTGTTAGAATGTGTTATGTTCCAACTCAAATAAAATTTACCTGGAGCGAGAGACGGTTTTCTGTACGATATAAAAAAAATTTAATGTTCAAAGCCATCAGTCCAATTAAAATCGTTTCCAGTTTCTTGGCGTTGTAATAACGTACGTCGCTATTTCATATCCCTAATTTATAATATAATTATGTCATAATTTCGTGAAGAAAACATCGTAAAGCTTTCAGTCGACACACTAATTATTTCATCGGATCACGTTAAGAGCGTGGAATAAAAACTTTGCTTTAATCGTTGAATGCAAATGAAATTCTGATTACGACGAAGTACTGTGGCAGATGAAGGGAACCCACTTGAAATGATAATCTTTTTCCATCCTCTCGACGAACAATTAGTCTAAAACGGCTCAAATAGCGGTCCCGTTTGAGAAGGAAATAACGATACGAAAGCTTCCACGAGTTGGCATTTTTATTATCGAACTCTGGCAAATCCTTGCCATAAACATTTCCGCCTAATGAAGCATATTTATTCGAAAGAAACAAAGAATCGTCTGAAGCTCGTGACGATGTTTTCTCAACGTTATTTTTTGCTCGTCCTCATGGCAGAACGAATCAAAAATTATTATGTTGCCCAATTCGACGATTCTTCTCCTATAAATACACAGATTTTTCTTCTTCTCTTCCTTATTCCCAAATGAAAACTAAGAAGAATATGAAAAATAAGGGAAGCGGAATGTGGCAATAAAACTAGAGACCGTTCGACTTATGGATTTACCATAAAACTGCCACTTATACTACCACCAATCACTCACATAAATCATCGTGCGGCATATAATTTGTTTGTCTGCTTTGTTTTTTTTTTAAACCTATAGACATAATAATAGTGGAGAAAAATCCGGAAGTTCGAATACAAACCCTTCTACTCGATTTTCATTCCTCGCTCCTTCCCCTGCATCCATTCATCCCTTTCGGTCTACATAATAAAGAAACGCACACGAGGACGAGAAAATAAGAGGAACGACGACGACGAAAGGAAATCGTTCTATTTTTCATCGTGACGTGTTCCGTTCCCTTTATCTGGTTCTTCTTCTTCTGCTGCTTGTTCATCATTCACGAGAGGTCAGTGCCTTTCTGCTCCTGCCCTAAATTACACGGAACAACACGAAAAGAAATAAGAACAAACTTATTTACGTATTTAATATCGTGACCCATTAACAAGACACGCATGTTTGCATATTTTAAGGCGATGACTTCCCCATATAAATGCAGAAAAATGAATGAAATCTTCTAATTATTACGTTTAGAATGCCGACGCGATTAAACCTTATTAGTACCCTGAAGGACTGCAAACATTACATTTCGTCCTTTTTTGTTTTTCCCTCTGGTACCAAAAAAAAAAATCCTCTAGTCGCTCCCTCCGGCCAACTCATTTCTAATTTGTCCAACTTCTTTAGTGGAAAGAAGAAGGGAATGAGTCCCATTTAAAGAATTTATCGAGCGTTAATTTCGGAATTGAATAAATAAAATCTCTACTTCTTTTTATTAGAGATCTCGGTCATAACTCACGTTCGCCAGTTGGAAGTTTTAACGATCATCTCTTGCAATATTAACAAATATATCGTTAATTATTTATGAACGCGTCGTTATTCCTTCGGGCGCATTATTTATCGCTCGTCCACAAGAAATGGTAAATTTCGAGGAATCGTAGGTGGTTTGCGCCAAAACGAAAGCGAAGGAAAAGCAGATAAAACAGGAAACGGATATTACGTGATTTAAGTCGAGAGAAAATGAAGGATCAGCTCGTTTTCCTCGTTTCCTACTTTACTGAAATTAGTTGTTCATTAGACGTATTTCTCAAATGAGTTACCGGGAAATTAAAACAAGAACCTCGATTCTGTTTAAAACGAATTAAAAATTTCCACTTGTTATGATGATCGTTAAAGGCATTCTAATAAAAGTGCAACGACATTTTCTGCAAGAGATAGAATGCGGTTTAAAAATGTTGCGGCAGACGATGTGCTCGTGCATAGATTATAAACCGTCGGGTCAACTCTATGCGTGTAATCCGGAGGGTTGATGGTGATGGTGATAATAATAATCTGTCGTTGTGGTTTATGGCCGGGAAAAACTTATTTACATTTATTTTTCGGCTCTTCTTAAATAAAACATTTTACAATTCTCAGGTCATCTCTCTCTCCCTGTCGCTTGATGAATCCTTTCTTTAAATGTAATTATTAAATATTTAAAAGTGAGGGAAACGATTGCGAAAAGTTCATCGTACGAAATAGAAAGAAACGCGCAAAAAAGATCGCACAAAGTGTTGGAACTTTTTCAGGAAAAAACGAGCGCAATGGATTTGATACATTAACAATTTCTTAAAAGTCTCTCGCTTGTTAAACGAAAAGGAAATAAATCTATTCATGAACTTGTATAATATCCCTTTTATAACAGCTTTCGTTCGCCTTTTTTGCCTATTCGCTTTCAGACGAACGATCTTTTGAAGAATAAGTGGTCGATTTTTATCGTTCTTTTTACAAGAATCCGGATGGAAATTATTGCTTTATTTCCAATAAACTTCTACACAATACGAAGAATTCAAATGGGAAAGCTCCAAACTGTTGTTCCTATTAAATTCGTACTAATTAGCATTTCCTGTTTAGAAAAACGAAACGAAAAGCTCTTTACATTACTAGAAGCTTATCCCTGTATAACGAAGAAAAGCGTCCAGTGCATCGGTATAAAAAATATACTAAGTTCATCAACGTTTAATACACGGTTTTAATGCTTTCAAACGGTTTACATTTCGCAGGTCAACGTATCCCAACCGGTTGTTCTTTTCCCCGCTTGCACAACAATTAAAACGAGAATTATTTACGACCAAAGCCACCACCAGCAGTATTATTACATCTTTAAAATGTACGACAGTCGTAAACTTCCGGCTGCTGGAATTAATTTTTCCTTTTAGAAAAATCAATTAATACTAATAAAACACACTTGGCACACGAGAATTTTTCCGGTTTCTCTTTCAACTTTGTCTGAGTTCCAAAATTAGTTTATTGCAATTAGTGCAAAAATGCAAAAGTAGAGAAGGGGAGACCCTTGTCTAAAAGTGCAAAACTTGAAGAAAAGAAATTGTCAAAACATGAATGAATCTCAAAAGTCACATTTAAGCGCTCGATCTTTAATGCTTATTCCTATACTTAATTAATTACGGAACAATAGTTTCAAGAAATAAATATTTTTTAGCGAAGATTGGTGCATCCAAAAAAGCAATTTGAACAAGTTCTTCTTCTCGTAAACTGCACTTACCTCTCATGTAAATGTAAGCGGTGCCACGCATGTTCCTCCTCGTAAGCACGATCAGATTCAAGACGTTACCGACGATGCCTAATAGACAAATCGATGGTAAAGCAACGCCGTAAGAGTAACGTCTCAGCAATTCGATGCGTGGATCCTCCGCCCACGTGCTACTGTTCGACCACGGACACAACAAACATTCGACGCTCTGGTTCCAGCACAAAATACCGGGCGATTCGCTCGAATACAGCAAAGACATGACAGATTTGTTGCGGGCAGAAAGTCGAAACTGTCGATTGGTTTAATTGGTTACGCGTGAATTTCCCAAACGCATCCTCCTTCAGTTTCCATCCATCTGCAAAAGAGTAAGAAACGTCTTGTATTACGTGGTGTAGCACGAGGAAAGGCATTAAGAATGAAGGAGTCCTCCTGCAGTCCATTTAAGTTTATCATTTCCGCATGGAAATGAACGTTATCGTCGTACTTTTGTCGCCGTTAAAACGAACGCATTCTCTCGCTCGTTGGACTTGAAAGGATCGCATTCTTATAATTATTCTTTAGACTCTTATTTTCGGTCGCACGCAGTTAAACGTCGCTCGTTTCGGATTTTATTGTTATTAAAGTTGGGAAAGACGCCGCGGGGGCAGAGAACTTTCCGTGTAGAATTTACATAAACGTGTTAAGATTAAAATTTCATTTTGTACATTATTGCCGTTGTTATTGTATCGAATGGAATATTAAGGGGGAAAGTGAGACGTGAATTAAATTAGTTGCGTTCATTTGGAACAAAAGTTTGGCACAATGGAAATATTTTCTTAGGTTTGTTAAATTTCTAGCGCTCAGAGGAACGGATTTTGCCGGTAATTGTCATCATCATTCGAACGCATAATTTTCTTTTTTTTTTTTAAGCCTTATCATCACCACGAGTAAACAGTGTTAAAAGCTTTTGTGTTAATTTGCGTTCCCGTAATGTTGCCACCGGTCTTTCATTATGTTGCCGTAACGCGTACGATTAAAGGCTTAATTAATTAAGTTCACGTGTAATTAAGATGGGGTTTTACTGAAACGAACCCAAACCGTATATTAAGGTACAGCCATAATAGCAAAAATTAAAGTAAGGAAGCTCATGTGACGCGTGCGAAGGTTTATTATTTCTATTAGAGAATACCTTTTGTATTCGGCTTCATAATCCACGTGTAAATATCCTTGCTCTTGGTCTAATGCGTTACGACGTTTAAATAGTCTCTGTCACGTTTTTTCTCATATTTTCATCCGTGCGAAATTTCTGAATTATTACGATAATAACACTTTAAAGGAGATTAAATTTCGCAATAAATACGAGCGCCAGCGAGAGATATTTTTTGACGGATTAAACGCCACGAACCATCATAACAAATATTTTATTTTTTTCATTGCCGGCTTATTTCCGGTGTCATTTCTGATGGTCGGATATCTGGTTGATATATCTCAGAAGGAAATTTATTGTTTCGAAACTTTTGCGCCACGGTATAAATATGTCATAAAAAGGAAATTTATATAAAGTCTATTATACTTTTCCTTTCGGGAACGAGGGCAAAAGTAGAACTTGATTCAAATTACTTTTTGGGAACAAAGAGGAGCATTGGAATATGTTTATGATTAATAAATAATAAACGATTGGCGAGCTATGCATGCTAAAGAAGAGCAAGTAATTTGCAATGTTTGAAATTTAAACGATTTCCTTTCCTCCGTCGTAAACATTTTCTTTTAAATATTTACGACGTATAACCAGCGCTCGGTATGATAGCAATAAAGGCGTAGAGAAAAGAAATTCATTTTTATAGCCGAAATATGTGGAATTTACTTTACATACATTTCCAAAGGCAAAGTCCTCTCTGGCGTCTCACTCAATTTTCGCCCCATTTCCTTTTTATGTGACGCAGAAGTTTCTTGAAGTTGACTATGAGAAATATCCTCAAAGATTTAAGCTCATACTTGAAGAAAGGTTATTCAAGAATAAAAAGCAACAAACAGATTTCAAACTGTTTATTAAAGGTTAATTAATTAACAGAGCACCAATTAAATCAAGTCCGTGGCATCGAGATGTCGCGTGGAAAATTTTCTCTTTTACTCGATCGTTGTCAATCAATTATATTGAAAACAAATTTGCATATTAATGGGAAATTGAAATCGAACGCTCCTACATCAGCTAAATATTTACAACGTATCACGTTACATCAGCTTGTAAATCTAATCTAATTCGAGTCGAGTAAATTTGCACAAGAGAAAACGTCTCAAGACATATTAACAAATCGTGTGTTACCAATTATTAATCGCCCAGTGATTAGCAATTATAGCCGATTTTAATTGAAATTACTTTAACCAAATTGAACGAGTCCTTCTAGAATTATTTACCGTCGGTCGTTATTTTATTAAATAATCAAGTTTAATTAATGATAATCATTTATAACCCACAGAGGGTTAGTAAGATTTCAGATGTAATTTGTTTGTAAACGTCAAAAGAAGTTTCGGAAACCCTAATCCAAAATATTTCATAAAGTAATTTCAGAGGTAATAAATCTTATAAAAGGTCAATATTAATAAATGGTAGCAACATACGAGTGTCACGTTCTGTTAAATGGCATCAATTTCGGGTGACACGGATCAAAAACCAGTTCCAGTTATTATTGCCTTAAAATTAATCCGTTTAGTAAAAGAGAGAGAAAGATGTTTTTTTTATAGGATATTAAGCGTCCCGAACAATAAACGTAACATTTCGCTTCCACATTTTCTTTTCGTTATTCTTCTGCCAATCTTTTTCCCTTTTATTTCACGGACATAAATCAAACGTTGACGTTAGCGTATGAGTGGAAAATGCTGCTGATATTATTGCCGGGCCTAAAATAAGAAATATTATCCTTTGATTTTGCTCGATTTTATTTTGATCCTCCTTTTCTTTACCGTCTTTTTTACCTATAAGATACGTGTTTCCATTTAATATAGCATCATCGTGAAACAAAATTCTATTTGCAATGCCGAGAAATACGTTACTTTGAATGACCGTAAGAGATTTCCAATGGATAAATATTGATATTAGGAGACGATATTCGGTATTCCGATACATTTGATTCAATATGAAACTGATTTCGCGAACAGTTCTATTTTGTTCTTTTATATTTGACATGAATAATGGAAGTTTGTATCGCTGAAATTATAAACCATAAATTTGTATCGGTCTCGTAATGGGATTCCAACAACTTTACAAGAATTTAATGGTAATGTCGAACGAGAATTTCGCATTCGCAACATTTAACATTATGGTCTCATTAGTTTGCCAACAGTGGCAACCACACGAACATAAATCAGACGCGCAACCGATGTTAGAAAAGTAAATCAAAACCATAAAGACATGGAAATTTATTTGCTAAACAATATCGTTCGTTGCAATATTTATTACGTCCCAATTTAAGCGTTCTCCTCGACGTTACGTCATCGCCGAACAACTTCCAAAGGTGAAATAATTGGATTATTAAAACATTTAATTAAACATTCGTTAATTTTTATACTAATTAACAAAGAACTGTAACTGTTTAACAACGTTCATTACGAAAATTCGCGAGTAAAGGTTATGGAACAAAGCGAATAAGTTTCTTACTTGATACGAAGCAGTTTTGAATTTCCATTTAAATAAATTTAGTAATAAAAGTTTTCCTATTATTTCCATTAACAAAAAAGAAGTATTAAATTTGTTAAAATAGCGCAGCGCAAGAAAGACACAGAGAGAAAGAAAAAAGTAAATTGAGGACGTTTATTTGAAAGTTTAGCTGTTGTAATTGAGGAAATTTTTAAAAAGTTAATCTACAAGATTAAAACCATTCAGTGCTCGCAGTCAATGTAGCCGAACGTCCCGTGTGCATGTAAATAATTGTTTGAGATCATCTTTTCTTCCACTGCTTTAATCTATTTTTCCATTTTTACACGTATCTGCGTTATTAAAATAGAATTACAAGGAGGCGAAAAGAGCGTGAAGAAACTAGTCGGACGGAGTTGGAAAGAACTTTTCGCATAATTTCCACTTTTCCTCTGTTGGCTCCTTTTCCTCATTTGAAAGCTTCAACATCTATATTGGAAATAAATTTTATTTTACAGCATCGCTAATGATGATCATAATAAAGATAAAATCGATTAACTTTATCTAGCACCAATCTAGAAACATCGTTAATCTTCCTTTTTAAATAATTAACAGACCAAATGATAAATTAATTTAATTGAATATGTAAAGGGTTTCAATTAAATTTATACGGCCCGTTCGAAAGTTTACGTTTTATCAAACGATCGATAGGAAATGATGCAATAAGTTCAATAGCACGGCGCATCCACCATATAATAAATGAACGAATAAAGTTTGGAACTAACTTTCTTCTCTCAAGAATCTGATATCACTCGCATATAATATAATTATTGCAGTCGTCTCTACTTTTGGAGGTGACGAAGCTCCTCGTGCCCCACAACAATACATCGGTTTAAATGAAATTTTCATAAGATTCCGTTTGTGTATGAGGAACTTTTCCGTTCCCTCGTATAGTTTCAATATTTATGTTATTAGTTCGCGGAGAATAATAAATGTGCGCATTTAACAGTGAGTTAAGTAAGAGGCAGACGTGTGCAGAAATTTAGAATAGGGACTCTCCTCTCTTTGGCCTTTTGCAATTCTATAGAGAATACGAAGCGAGTGAAAATCGTGGTTTAAATTTATTTAGAAAAGGATATTCAATTTTTTTTTCTGCGGGGCTAACAATTTAATTTCATTCGACCAAATATTTTCATTTCAAAAAGCTTATATCAAACGCTAATTTGCATAAGACGTTAAGAGGATCGATGTCATATTAAATTTTATAACGTACGAGATAACAGAAAATGATAATTTGCAATAAAACATTTTTTCTTGCGTGGTTCGTATTTTGGGTTTTATTGGCAATTCGAGAGGCGATCATAACTTTTATTTACCCGCGAAAGAAAGAGGAGTAAAGTGCCTCTTTAAAATTATTTATGGCAAAGGGTCGTCGCCGTTAATCGTCGCTACTTAACACCGAAATTAATAGCGGTTTGATAATTAACAAGAGGAACTACGTTTTGCGCTTAGTAGGTCGAATTCTAAATTCCAAACTTCTAATTGGAAAGCGATCTCAATTTATCGGTGACCGATATCCCTCGGGAACTATCACACATTTTTCGTATTTTATTAAAGAGGAACATTAAAACGGTTTAGTGATGTGCAAATAAGTGCTAAACCATTTGGAGTGGTTGACAAACATTTACAAATCAAAGTTTGCATTGTTATAGCGGTTATGTTCAGCGCAGAACATTATGAATAGTAATATATGTGTTCGTGCTGTTGTTGATGATGACACTTTGGCTAATAAACACCGGTATTACCGGAGATCCGAAGCGGTAATTTTCCGCATTTTAATTTATTCGAATCGTAATTAACTTAACGTGCATTTAATGTCCTGTCGTTCATAACAAAATCCCGAACATATAACTTTGAATTAATGTACCGTGGATGAATAGGATCTTAAAATAGGAAGGAAATTTATAAATAGATTTGCTATAGACTTTGGTTTAACTTTAAAATAACGTATCCAAAAAGGAAGCGGTTTATCGGATCGATGCTAATAATGTAATTCGAGTATATTTAGTAAGAGAGCATCATCACCGTCGATAAAACCTAAATTAGCAATTAATTGGATAGCGTTTTGAAAGCTAATATAATCGTTATAGCAATTTTCGATTGCAAAACGAGCATTTGACACGACTCGTTTACGAATTAAACGCAATTTGCGCCCATTGAAGTACCGTTTGAGCTTTGTGTTTGAATTCCAGTATAGTCTGTTCGGTTTTATAAATTTAGAATTTGCTTTATTGAGAGTTACGCTTTCAAATGGAAAGTTTCCTATAAGGAATCAAAATGTTATTCATCATATGCGTCTCTAAAAGATTCTTTTGCCCTAGCGGAAACAAGAAGGTACACTGAAAAATTGCAATTTATTCGAAGGTAAATAATGCGCCAATGTTATAAATCAAAAATTTCTCTCACATTTTTGCCGAATCTGAAAAATTCGCCAAAACTATGACATAAAAGAAGAAAAATTCGCGACACGTGCTAGGTCTTCGTTGGACCCCTTTCGTTAATTCTTCTCCTCTCCCTCCATCGGATATTCTTTAAAACGCTTGTGTTCCGTTTGGGAAAAAATCCTCCAATCGAAAATGAAAAAGAAAACTAGGAAAATTAAATTAAACGAAAACTTTTTACCGAATTTCTCGAATTGCTGCACACAATGGAAATGATTTATCGGAATTCTCTCCACCTCTTTCGCATTCGTCTCGGTCCCTTAACGAATGATTCTTCAAACGGATTCGCTCGTATTAATGAAAGAACTAGATTTTAAAGAAACGCAAAAAAGACACTCGCAGAAATAAAACTGTAAAATAGTGTCGGACAGAACGATTGAAATGTGAAGAAAATTCAATTCGATTCTAAAGTTGTCGTCATCACAGTGATTCGTTCTAGTAAACGCCAAAGATGCGGTTTCTCCAGCGAAGAAATAAATTGATTTATGGAAAGAACAATTTGATATATTCTTCTTACAAGTAAGTCCTAAGAAAATGAAATTTCTACCAGTGATATTTAGGAAAACGTTATCGATAAATATTTTTCGTGAGCATATAAATAAATAAACCCTCCCGAGATAAACAATAAAAGGCCAACGAAGCAAGTTTTCTGCAGTAATTATTTTTAAACGAGGTGTACGGAAGGAAAATTCGCTGAAGGAGATCGTCGTTTGTCAACATAAATTTGCCCTTAAATCAGACGTCAAAAGCCGGAGCTTTTCCGGTGATTCTTCACAGATATCCCTAACACTGGTTCGAAATGCGCGTATGTAAACGTAATCCGAAAGAGGGCTTCAAAAATAATATTTCTCTCCAACTCCCTTTGTTGCCTTTTCTTCCACGGCCGCAAGCAAATAAACTACGTAAAAGAGATGGAGGAGACCCTCTTTTTCACTTGATGTTGAAGCTGGGTCTGTTACGCGAAAAGAAATTGGGGGAGAAAAGGACGGATTCGACCTGTTTAAATACACGTCCCTTTTTTTGCAGTTGTACTTATCGCGTTTGCACAAGGAAAATAATCGTGTCCTTATAAATTCCAGTCGATCAATTCCACTTCTGCCTCATCTACCTTCGTTCAATTTCTACTACATTCCCATTTCCGTGTCTTAATTATCGTTTCCTCTCGTCCTCCATCTTAATTACATCTACTAAATAGATAACACTTTCGCCTTATTCCATTTGCCAAGTTCTTCCTGCTTGGTTCTTTTCTCGTTCATTTTTAATTGATTTATTCTCATTAATTGCTTATCGATTTTCCTTTCGTAACATTCGACATGTGCCGCCATTGAAACGATTAGTGGAATATAAGAAAGTGTTATGTAATTAAGAATCGATAATCTATATAATGGAAATGGGAATTTAAGAAGGAAAAGTTCGTTTTTTTGTCGATGGTAACATTTAGCAAATAAAGAGCGGAAGAAAGAAGGGCTTTAGCATTCATCGCGTTCGTATTTAAGTATTCAAATTGATGTTAAAAGATGTTCCTCCGGGTTAGCGCTGTAAGGACCGTCACTGAGGTCAATGGAACTTTGTTAAATATGAGAGTGAACGAAGAAACGAGAAAAAGAGAGAAATTTGAATGGAACGATAAGACGGTTCCGTGTAGAGGATCTGAATTGGTGGAAGAACGAAAGCGAGGTTTCCTTTAAAAAATTATCCTCACCGCCCGTTGTAAACTTCTTGTGGATGTCCGCATGGTTTTCTTTTCGGAGTAATGGTAAAACGATTAAAAATGAAATGGGTAAAATTTCGGCCATAAATCCTATCTGAAACGAATTCATCCGCTGCTTTTCGTACGAGCGAAGCAAAATCCGTTTGACGTTGATTTATTAATCGTACAATCGAACATCAAGGAGCAATTCGAAGTATCCCTTAACTTTATTACAATCAAACACGTACAAACAGCTCTTTCTCGTTCGCTCGCTCCTTTCTCGATATATTGCTCTTTTTCCGGATGAACCGAGGATTTTCAGATAAGGATTATTTCGTTTATCAAGTGTTCATTTATCCTTTATCCTTCTGTCTCCATTCCACCGCTTGTCTATGGACCAGAAGAATTAACTTAGTAATTGTGCAGACATTAAAGATAAAAACCGAATCAAGAGTGAGAGATTTCAACAGTTCCTACTTTTTCCTCGCCAATTTCCTTATTCTTTAATTTGTTTTTTCGGCAAATGGGAAACGTAACGTTTATGTAATGACTCTGTGCAAAAAAAGAACGCGCTGGAAAAGAGGGAAGTTGTAAAATTAAATTACCGCGTAAATGAGGGTAAGTAAATAATTTCTCATAAACAAAATCTAATTATGTAAACCGCAATATACAATAATATCATGTCCGCGACAAACTTGCGGTTCAATTAATTTAAACGAAACTTTCTCGTCGACTCTTTAAATGCAACAAGAAATCATCTTCGTACGCCGAAACTTTAACGTTTTGCGTTTGAGCAGGGTCAGGCCGCAACATCACGACGATGATGGTACATTTTAATCTTCCTAACAGCTTTATGAGATAATTTACAAGAAACGAATCAACTAGGCAACATTCGTAGCGTATTTCGCTTTCTCCGTTTACGAATAACTGATAAGTGGAATAATCGCCTCGTTTGCGTGCATGTGTCGAAACGAATCTTAAAATGACATTGACGAAATGTTCAAACAAGGAAACTCATTTAATTTTAACTTGTGAAAAAATGTCCACGTTTCCAACCGTATTTGCGTTGCGTTCGTCGAGTTTTATTAAAGTTTGATTATAAAATAACGTCACGAATACGTTAAATAAATTGATTTGCAATTTCAAAATTTTTTCTTCTCAAAGCTAATATCAATAAACAATATGAAGAAAAAATCGAATGTTTCTTCTTTTCATTAACTTCCTGTAATTTTTATTATTAAAAGCGTTTTATTATTACTTCTAGTAGATATTATTTAGTTTAGTCCTTAATAAATATTTGCTCTTTGCTCCACTAACGACAATAATGTTAACATCCTCCTGTCTTTTGTATCTTTTATTTTTCCTGCCGTGTATTTCTTTTCTTCCTTGTTATTTCTTGTACGCAGCTTTTAGGCCAGTCACTAGTGGAACGATATCACGGGCCGTTTCCCTTTTCTTTTTCTTGCGTTGCCTCCGTCTTAAACAACGATCATTACCAGGGAAGACGAACAACTCGAACGAAAGAAAAGATGGAACGCAAAAAGAAAAAAATGGGAAATAACAAGTGGGGAAACGGCTTGAGGAAAATACACTTGACGATAACATCGATTTTTATTAAGTATCCCCCCGATGTATATACGTGTGTATAAGGATAAAGAAGAAATATGAACCCATATCATATGGTTATAATGTATATATAAACGATAGCTATGTAAATGTATATGCCATAAATAAGGCCTCTCTTATCTTAAAACCCCGACGTTCAAGAGGACTTTATAGGTATGAAACCTTTCTGCTAGTCTCTTAAGAAACAGGAAACGCTTTTGCATGGAGATATCACAAACAATTCAAAAATGCTTTTTTCAATTAAAGGACTTCTTTGCGAGATTTATTTCGGGATTATACAATGGAAAAGCTTTAGCTGATGGCGAGAGAAAATTTAATGTCTGTTGGTTTACTAGAAACCAATTAAAGATAATTTATTTTCTCTAAATCGATGCTTGTACATTATCCAATTCACAAAACCGATTCGTGCAATCTTTCTACAAGAGGAAGAAGAATCAATGTAACAGCTATTAGTTAAAGGCGCTTATATTCGGATCATTTATATTCTGGGATTGATTAATTATCATTAATTTCAAGTAAACAGGAAACGTATTTCGTTATTAATTTTTCTCTTTCGTTTGCCGAAAATTGATTGCGAGCCGCCGACGAAATAAAACTGGGTGACTGAAAAATTTCGACTTCTCTTTCGAAAAAGGTGTGATGGCGAGAGGATGGAGGCAAGAGAACATATGAAATTTTTCCTTTTAGATGAATAAACAGTAATTTATTTTTACTACTGCTTTCAATATGAAAATCAAATATTTTCATAAAGAATAAATTTTGCTCTCGGCCGCTTTTTCCGCTTCTCCTTCGTCTTCCATACGACATTCACCGCAGGAATAACATGCGATCAAAACATCGAATCGAAAGGGCAAAAAACCTAATGGAAACGAAGATATTTTATGTGCATTTCTGCTTTGGTTTTTATCCGTCCTATTCGCCCCATTCATTCAGCTCGTGTCGTATCCGCTTTAAGTTTTATTGTTTGCAATTTACAAGAGCATTAATTTCGTCTGGGCGTAAAGTCCTTTGAATTTTATTATTATTAAAATACCGCTATTCAAAGTTACGGCTACCTGGCCTTTTATTTATTCAGAATATTTTAAGAATGTTTCAAAACTTTCCGTCAAAGACCAGAAGGCAATTTTCATAATAACAACTATATTAGATATAAACTTTATGCATGGCCGATGAGTTTAAAAGGTTTTTCTCTCTTAATTTTCCGTTTGAATGTGTGTGAAATTCTACGCTCGCGGTTTATGCTTTATGGCGGATGCGCCGGGGCGTCTAGTCTGTCATTACTTTAACTGCCGACTGTAAAATTTTAAAATATTCCGTTATCGATTAAATAATTGCCAATTAATGTCAATTATGGTAAAGTTTTCAAGAAAAATTTCTACAACCGACGATAATTGGTTGTTAAGATAATTGAATTAATTAAATTTAATGAAACTGCATAGTAAAATTTATGTTCCACCGCAACTTTTTTTAACAAACCGTTTTCCGTATTAAATATTGCTAATCGTAAATTTTATTAGTTGTTTAACAAATGGTTCCTTTTTTGGTCATTAATCTGGGCGAATAACGTGCAATACAGATAATAACGGTTCGCATTAAATTAAATCTTTAAGTGCACCTACTAAGTATCTCCCACATTACTTTTCGAACAAAAATGAATAAATACACGCAAGATTTTCTTTTCTAGTGCGGTAATTTCCATTTTCTCCTTCGAAACTACCTTCACGCTAACGTTCACGACATTTAAATAGCGTACCATTTTATTTAAGTACATTTTCATCTGCATTTATCCTAGAGTTGATGTTTGAGAATGCAAGAAGAAAGAGAATAATAGAAGAATAAACGGCATGACGGCAAAAGTAGTAAAAAATAAATAGCAAAATACAAGAAGCAATTTCCATCCGATATCATCTTCGAGTCACATAACGTTACTATTTCCATTCGTACTACTTTACTATATCATTATTATTAGAGTAACGTTGGTAGTTCTGTAATGGAGTGATATTATTATATTTCCAAATGTAATAACCCGGAAATTTATTGCACACAACCTAATCAAGCATACGAGGTATTAAACTAAGTCAATTCATCAAATTATTAAAGGTCGTTTAATGGAGGATAACGTTCGTTGACGAGGACGTTTCAATTTGCCTTCTACGTGTACGAAGGTTCGTCCAATTCTCGCTTTACCATAAAATTTCAATGGATAATCTTCGATGCGACGATATTCTTCAAGGATTTACTTCGATTCTTCGTGTATTTATTAAATAATCGAATTGGTAATGGACCAAACGTCTACCTCTTAGAAGAACGTTAAGAAACTTATATTTTAATATCGAACGCAACATTTCTGAGATTCAATTTCAACGAGTTATTTGGGATTTTTATGGTGCGCATCGCTTCGAGATAAGCTCGAAAGCGAAATACTACCTATAACATATAACAATTCGAATGTTTTATTTTACTCTTATCAATTTCTTTTAGTATAATTAAAAAGATGATGGATTGTTAACGCTGCCATATAAAACGATCTATACGACATTAAAGGAAGGAAAATAAATATATAATAATAAAAAGAAATGAGGACAGTTATCTAAAACGATATTGTTTTCTCTCGTTCGCCGTTTCAAGGGAAATATTTCACATCGTAAAAATGATGTATTATTCCTTCGAATATGTGACATCCGAACGAATGGTAACGTATTATATTTTTATTTGAGGTTTAAGTGACAAATAGAGGAGGAAGAAAGTTAAGGAATAAAGTGGCAAACATTTGTTAAAATAAAACGAATCGGAATGGTATAAGAAGAAGTGAACTGATGGAATTGAATGTAAGTGAAGAAATAGCGGGCAAAAAAAAAATTCGCGATCATATACCTTCAGTCCTCAACAACAACAACTGTTACAATTCCCTTCATGACGGCAATATTAAAAAGGAAAAGAAAGCAAAAGTATACACCAACAATTCTTTTTTAATTAAATTATAATTTATTTGCACGTTAGAACTTAATCAAAGTAGCCGACCTCTTCCTACAGTCTCGTATATTCTTCGGCTTTTTATTGCGAATTCATCTTCAACTTTTCCTTTATCAACAAACTTTTTAATTTGTATAATTTGTTGCTTTCCGCCCACTCTTTTCATTAATATCGTTTCCAGTTAATAACCGGAAATTGATGTGTATTCTTGATATTTCACCCTTTCGATTCGAAATAAAACGGGCAAAAGGAAAACCAGTGGAAATGTGCGAAAAGGAAACTGCCATTCTTACAATTATTCATTAAACCTGTCTGAACACAGGAAATGATCGAAGAGTTTTCTTATATTATTAAATAATAATGTTACATTGACGATCCTTGAGGATATGTAATAAGAATTTCAATTTCCCACTCGGAAAATAAAAATACCGTCCCTCTTCGTCGCCTCGATTCCTTTTCACACCTTTTCCTTCTCCTTTTTGTCCATTCACCTTCATTTGACAGACAGGATACGAATCGTGTCTGTTACGAAACTAAAGGTCCTACTTAATTTGACATCGGAATTATTTATAAAAACGAAAAGAAAAAGAAAAGAGAAACATACTTCCGGCTGGTTTACGGAAGTTATCATTATGAATGAAACGTCCGTCGCTCGCAGACTTTACAATTAATCAAGTTTAAGAAAATTAAAAACTGTCCCACTTTCATCGGCGCGTTTTTCCCTTCGCCCCTGACAAGGGCGCAATTCCAATTAAACAGGAAAGTAGATTGTGTCCTCCTTAAATTGACCTCAGATTATGCGTTAAAGGAACCGTTCTTTGAACGTACCGTTATATTAGACCGGCTAATTAATCAACCTTAACCTAATGAAAGACTTCATTACTTTTGTTTAGCCCTCCTAAATTGTGATGTATGTAGGTGAGGGCTGGCGATTTTTTCTAATTCCCGTTTTCGCAACAATTTTTTTTTTTTGCGTAGGATACGTTTTTAAGTAGGTAATTAGCACAAGTAGCAAGAACGCAAGAAAAAGGAACACGAAAGCGTTGGATCGAAAAGAAATGGAACACGCACACGCGAATTTCAGTTTGCGTTAAATTAATTTATTCGCGTCCCAATTTCAAATCGGTTCGTACCCCGTTCGACGTTTCGGTTTCAAATGTGCCTCCTACCAGCATATTGTGCTTCATATCGAAATATGATGATGATGTTGTCGAGTTGATTAATTTATATCATTGCGTTACGTGAAATTCTAGCAGGTGTTAATCGATTACGGCGGCACGTGACCCAGCCCATATCGAATGCACCCATCAATACATTCTAATTGGATTATTGGCATTATTAATTATTATAGAACGGTTCGGTTTAATGAAACGATAAATAAATTAAAAAACGCACGCCGTTATTGCCGTTAATGTTAAAGCGCAAAACTTTCCATTATTTCTCGTTGTTATCATCATCAAGTAAATAATTTCTGTTTTAATTCCACTTTCCTGTTGTTATTGCCGTTGTTATTATTAAATTCGCGTATTATCTTAACAGGAAATATGTGTGGGCGTGTGTATTCTGTCCATCCAATCAATCTAATCTCTTATTTCATCAATTTAATTTCGCAACGGCAACAATTCGTTCTCCATTGTATTGTTATGTTATTGTTCCAAGTTTCTCCATCGTCGTATTCTCTTTTCGTTTACCACGTCTCGTATAGATAAAAATTTCGGCACACATTCCGTCACAATATCAATTGAAACGAAGATGAAGAGACAGCAGGGGAAAACTTTTTGAACATTGGTGACAATAACAACAACAACTGCTGGCAACTAAATGAAATGAGTTATTCCAGTCAATATTGTTGTTACGTATCTGTTTCAACCTAGTAAAGACTCGAGGAAAATCTATTTATATTATATACGTTGCATGTATTCTACTCGCTGTTGTTTCGCCATTCTCTTCAGTTTCTTTCGGTCGACTAAACTTACTTTAAACCGAAACTTTTGTCAATTTAGCGTGTTTGTATGGTCGCTCCTGTTACACGCTTCGGTTAATGTTAATTTCGCCATACTTCGTCCTCTTGTATCGTCTAATTTTGACGCGAGAAGTAAGAGAGAGAAAATTAATTTTGATCCACCAGATGTTGGACATTGACAGGAAATTAAAAGTAATGAACACGGAAAAGAATCGAAGAATTTCTGCTACCAATTAATTAAAGTGATTGGGATACTTTGGAACAAACTCGAAAATGATTTCCTTGTTCATACGATATGGAATTGAAATTTTCACTTTCTGTGAATATCTTCTTTGAAACGTTTTACTTGCTCAAGACACAAGTTTTAATTAGGCTTTAAGGTTTTGCAAACAATTTTCCCCGCTATGAATAATGGTGCGAACATTCTCCATAACAATACTAATTAGCACGTCCCGTCACGTAAAAACCATAACGTCTAATCGTATAAATATTAATTAAAACTAATTAAAATTCATACGTTTCGTTGAATCTTTTTAGCAAAGTAAACCTTGAAGCAAAAAAAGATAGAAAGGAAATATCTTTCCTTGTTCGTAATAAATTTTTTTATTAAAAGATTGAAAATAATAAAATCGAGAGAAAATTTAAATTGATTAATTATGGAATCCGTATAATTCTGGTGTTGGATAACGGTTCATCTATTATTTCATGGCTATATTTGAATAACGCACCCCAACATTTACATCCCTTTAACAATTTATTATCCACAATTTACGTAAAGGTTCCAGGAGACAGCCGCAATAAACAAACCACAGCAAAAAATATGAGAAAGGATTAAATTTAATTCGCAATCCTGTGCAAAAAAGAGAACATTGTATTTGGTTTGGCAATACGTTAAATGTAACGCGGCGCATCCACCAAAAAAGAAGTCACGCAACGAAAGCTTTTGAGATAAAGAGAGGGTTCGCTTCAATTTAAAACTTTACCTTCAATTTTAAATCAATTTAACTTTCCTTTAGAGTTCATCAATAATTTAATTGTCATAAACACATTGGGCTCAAGTCTGTAGGAATAATTTAACAAAAAGTTCGCAAAAATAAACTTTTCTTTCCGAATTAATGTCATTTTCAACGTAAATCTGCTAATTAAAATTAATCTGCGAGCGAAAGAACTGAAACGGGAAAAAGGTACGATGTAAGAGTAAACGATTGATAATTGAGTTTCGAAGAACGAGTATAATTAAATAAGTTTGGTGCGTGTTTGTTAATTAAGACTTTATTAATTTGTCAAATTTCCTGTCTGTATGTAAGAATTACAAGTTTATTTTATCTTGTTAGAAAGTAAACGAAGCGAACGTAAGAAGTTTCGAAGCCATTTTTCTAATTTCTTTTACCAGCTACAGAAGTAAAACTTTGCACGCAAAATTCTTTTGCAATTTAACAGCTTGGAAAGTATTGCGTTGTTTAGAGCAAACCCGAGTATTTTTCGTTCGGAAAGCGAGTGTACTTTAATAGATTAGAAAACCATTCTTGTAGGCGAAAAAAACTTTTACACAAACACACTTTCTTTCGCACAATTTGTTGTTAGATTCATTTCCAAGGGAAAATTTGCAAAGGGGATGGAATATTTATTTGCTCTCGAACATTTGGATATAAATCTGCGACATTCATGTCCAAAATAAATCATTTGATAAAAGTGTTCAGTACGCAGTGAAAAATTATGGCTTTTTATATATTTTTTTGCTGTTGTTATTATTATTACATTTGCAATAAATATGTGTGTTGTGGGAATTTTTACGTGGCCCCCATTGAATTTCGCGTACATTCACATACGCATAGACAGTTTCTCTTTCAATTTCACCAACTGGAAATTTGTTAAAGCATATCCCACATATTTTCCTGTCATTGCCAATTCCTCTTTGAAAGAAAACGCATTAGGCACGGAAAAGAGAAGAAAAAGGAAAATAAGAGAAAGTTTATTAGATTTCTCATCTGTTCGCAGTCTTCCGTTGCATGAATATTTACATCAATTTCTTTTCCATTCTCCCTCTTTATTTCCATAAAGAGAATGCGACGAAATTTAAGCAAATAAATTGAATTTTCGAGTAGTACGTTTCAAGAATGAGGTGGAACAAAGGCACGTACGAATGCTGGGTAAAAATAAACAAATCATTTGGTTCTGGAATAGGATAATTCATTGGCAAATAGGTGAATATAATTATTCAGAAAATTTTGAAATAAAAAAAAGGGAAATATTGTTAAATAATTGAAAAGACTTACCGTGAAGATTTTAAAGAATTGCTTTTGACATTTTCGTTTTTCAATCGTCTACACTGAAACTCACTCGTGCTTCCGTTTAAATGCAACGACATGTGATTCCGGTATCCGGAAAGTGTTATTTAAAAATAACAACATCCAAACATTCCGGCGTCACCGGCGCCACTAACTCCATGGGAGTTCGCACCGTTAAGGTTCTAACGAACGCGCGCAAATGTCCGATCGTTTTCACCCGGAATTATTTCCATACAAATTAAGAGTAGAAGAAGCTAAATGAAAGGAGGAAATGCAGGAAGAGAAGGGAGGAAGAAAGCAATAATCCTCTCGTAAGTAATCTGGAATTGCTCCAAATCTAACGAAATAAATCAAAATGTGTGTTCGCCAGTTTATTGTTTATTTCATTTCATCTTATTTACGGCCCGTTTGGATGATCTCATTTATTCGTTAACTATCCCAATGAAAATTTATAACAAAACATATATGATGAGAAAGACGATATAATTCGGCTTTTTTTTTATTTGGCGAAAGGTTTTATTACAGCAATGTTGCTGTTGAAACTAAACTTTTTCCGCTTTATTACCTACTCGAAATAATAAACCTGATTTCTTTTTATTGTTCTGAACCATAACAAACTTCTTTTCTTAACTTGCTCCAGTTTCGACCTAAAGAAAAGGTTGTTCCATCTTCGAAAAAGAAAACATTATTTCCTAATTTCAATAAACTTCTTTCATAGTTTTTGTTAGGTAAATATTTTCAGTAATGGTGTGTACATAATCTAAAAGGGTACAACCGTTTAAATCCCTCAATAGTGAGGACTTTCTTTAAACTAACCCCTTAATTCAATTAAATTGTTTAAACTATGAACCCGTGGTAATTCGATTTTTGTTGTGTTACAGTTTGCAACTAATTTAAAATTGATGAGTCGTGAAGTAAAAGCATTATTCTTCCTTGCATTTGCTCACGCAAGATGATCATTGAACTCTAATGAATTAAAACCGAAATGCTGCATCATCTTCATCGATAATTTCGCAAGAAGAGCGATTCATCATTGAAATTGTTCAACGACCTCATTCCTGAAAGTAAATGACGTGCTCGTAAATGTCGCAGCAAGTTACAAAAAGTTTTCCCTCATCTTCAAAAACTTTTACAGATGATTTTTCTTTTACAAGATTTTCCCATTTTATTCCTCGTAGTTGGACAAGCCACAATACATGAAAATAATATATATCTAATTTCAAAGTGTTCGGGTTGTCAACGATAGAATCCGTCTAATTTCAGGAGGTTTGTACACGTCTTCTATGCGGGCGAATTCGTCTGCAAAGACAATAATTTTATTTATTAAAATTAACAATAATGTTTTAAATTAATTTAATTCCATCAACAAATAGTTTAATTATGCCAATGTGATTAGTTATATTTATGTTTTGTTTCCTATTTTGAATTGAATCCTAGTTAACGTTGAACGAAAGTAAAATATGGCAAGTCCAAGAACGAGACGTCTTTTGCAAGAATTGAAACCATCAAATGAAAATGATGTAAGTAATCTAATTTCGATTGTGTATGAAATGAACAAATTCTAATTAATCTTATTAAACGTATCCAGAAATGCTTCGAGTGTCACAGTCACAATCCACAATGGGCATCAGTTACTTATGGCATATGGATATGTTTAGAGTGTTCAGGAAAACATAGAGGATTAGGTGTACATTTGTCATTTGTGAGATCTATAACCATGGATAAATGGAAAGATATTGAACTGGAGAAAATGAAGATTGGTGGCAACAGGAATGCAAGAATATTCTTTGAATCACAACCTGATTATGATGATTCCATGTCAATACAGCAGAAATATAACACAAAAGCTGCAGCACTGTACAGGGATAAGGTGCACAATATTATTCCCAATATATTGGCTCATAATCTATTAGTACTTTTACATTGAACCTTTAGATCTCAACTTTGGCCCAAGGAAAGGATTGGAATGAAAAGTCTTCTTCTGCTCAACATTATGGTGGCAACTATAGTAGTATATCTAATAATTCAAATTCATCCAGTAATTCATATTCAAATAACACAAATTCATACCAATCATATTCAAATTATGATGGCTATGATAGCTATCAAAATATAAATACCCAGGATTTTAAAGATCAGAAAGAAGCATTCTTCACAAAATTGCAAAATGAAAACTGCAATAGACGCGAGTACATCATTTAATCAATCATTTTTATGGACATAATTATGCATACTCTTTTAGTGATTTACCTCCTAGTCAAGGTGGAAAATATAGCGGTTTTGGATATACCAGAGAAGCTCCTCCACGCAGTCAATCACAAGAATTATTGGATTCCACATTTTCTTCACTAGCAACTGTATGTCAGAAACAAGCAATTTTTGAAAAGAAACATAATTAAATGTACAACTTCTAGGGTTGGTCATTGTTATCAAGCTCAGCTACAAAGTTTGCCAGTAAAGCATCAGAAAATGCATTCAAATATGGGGGAATTGCTACACAAAAGGTAGCCGATATTAGTACTCATGTTAGCGAAAAGGTATTTTTTTCGGTTTCGTTTTTTAGTTTCTTTTATTTTTTTACTCATTCATTAATCACATTAATTATTTTTATTTTCTCCTTTTGCTCACGCCACTTATTTATTTTTATCATGATTTTATTATTAGGTTAAAGAGGGAACGATATTAGAAGATGTAGGTACCCAGGTAACAAGTTTAGCAAGCAAGGTAATTAAAAGTCATGAACTTTATGCAATTCGCAAAATTTCGGTCTACAATGCTTGTTAATTATGCATATTTTTATTATACTTTAGATGGGCGAATTGGGCCGGAAAGGATGGAAAGAGATATCTGGTGGAAGTACTGGCGGTGGTACGGATTATTCGGGAGGGTACGGACAAGTTGGTGGAGGCACATATCAATCTCCAGGTGAAAGATCATCTTTAATGTCCTCCAGCAATGGTTATAATAAAGATGATAATTGGAGTTGCAGCAGTCAGCAAGGTTCAAAGTATGCATTATAATGAATCTTGCAAATATTTTTTCTAAAAAAGAAACGTACAATTATAGGGCATCGAGTCCTAATCAGAATTGGAACGGTAGTTGGGGCTATCAAAGTGATATGCAAGGATATCAATCAGAAAACACCGATTATTCATTTAGTTCTAAACAAACATCGCCGCAGAGTGATGTGCAAGTAAGGAAAAATAGTAAAAAAGGTAAAAAGAAAGACGAGAAGAAAACTGATTTAATAGGAAATGCATCTGGCGAAGACGAACTGTGGGAGAGTCTAAACAATTAAATAATACTGCATGTATGTTATTCCATATTTTTTATTTTCTTTGCCAATATTTTAAAATTAATTTTTATATTAATATACATATATAATGGAAGGATCCCTCTCATTTCTCTTTGATTAGTATTTCTTTGTGCTAAGTACAAAAATGTTAGCCACATTGTCATTCAATTCTATTCCTTTCATTTTATACATATTATATGAATGAATTATTTAATTGAAAACTATTAATGAATAAATGTCTATTATAATTATTAACAAAGTGGAGGAATATAATAAAAGATTATGAATGTTCAGTTATTTTATTATTTGAAACATTAATTGCGCGCATTCCTAACTAAACCGTCTTCCTTCCGTTGAGAAATCATATTTACATTCACTACTTGAGATGACGAAAGTAGTATATAATGTAACAATCAATATAATTAATAACACTCATTTTTGCCTTAAGAACTTTTAAGTGCAATTATATTATTATTCTGAAACGAATCGAATTCTAAACTGTCCCTTTTACATTTTAACGCATTAAAGCACGTAGATTAGTTACATTTATAATATATTGCTAAGTTTCTTTAGAATGCTTAAAAATTATATAATACAATAACATAACAATTATAGCTTAATTCAAATATATGTACATAATACCTATATTGACTAAAAACAATTAAAATTTCACATAACAAGCCTTAGATTCAATTAAAATTGCAAATAAGAATTAAATAGTACAGTATCAATGATGATGTTTGAACATCATGGTATGTTTGTCTTTAGCAAAGGCCTTCATATTCTTCATCACTACCATCTTTTTTGTCATTCGAAAATGACGGTGGCATGTTGTCCCCTTTATCAGATGCAATAGGTTCCTGAAATAAAATTTAATTTGAAATATTGTTAGAATTCAATCAATTTTTATTGTTACTTACTTCAATGGATGCTGTAGTTTGAAAATTCGTTGAAATATATGACGGGGCAGCATTTTCGCGTACGCAAGCTTTAGGTGGATTCGCCACCATACCTTCTGGCAAAGGCATATCTCTGGCTAAAATTGAGTATTCCAAATCCATATGTTTTATAAATGGGCTATTTAGTGCTCTTTTTGCAGCATCAGCATCCTCTTCATCATATGCTTGTAATAACATCTCTAATGTTTGAACTTCTGGGCCTTCACAGCAGTTGCCCCATTCTTTAAATGCTTTCTCAGCTGCGACAACGTCACCCCTGGCTAACTGCACTAGTACTAAAGCTACAGCCAATCTTCCTGTAGCTTGAAATGACTCACTTTGTTGATATAAACCAATTTCTCTACGAATTGCATCTGCCGCCAAATCGTATCTAAAATTTATAATCTCTATTATACCTGGATAACATTAATGATGGTAGTTTTAATCTTACTGGTGCAGTTTCACATTAATTCTTGCAACTTTACTTGTATACTCAGCTGCCTGTCTTGAATTATCCTGCACCTGTAATTAATGCAAGTGACATGTATTTTCATAAAAGTAGAAATATCTGTGCATACCATTGCAATCTCAGCAGCTCTTTGATACAAAAGTAATGCTTGTTCTGGGTGCTGCTGCTCTATAATTTTAGCTGCCTTATCTAAAGATGATGCTGCAGTATCAGCACTGCCATTGCTTTGAAACAGATTTGCAGCTCTATCTGCCAGAGCTGGTATTTCTCTCAAGTCTCCTAATTCCTTACATATTAATACTGCTTGATCAAGTGCCTTTGCTGCATAAAACAGTCTGAATTTTAAATTAAGAAACTATATTGCATTTTCAAATATACAGAATGCTAATAATAAATAAAGGATACGATCTATTTTGTTTATGACAATCAGCAGCTTTCATTAGACAATCCTTACATTGTTCAAATGCTTTGGCAATTCGGAAGCATGTTGCTATTAAAAAAATGTTAATCCACAAAATGTTTTCAGTGGCTTAATGTTATCATAAATAAATTACCGGCTTTATTATATTCGCCAGCAGCTTCTTCATAGTCAGGACGCCATTTCAGAAAGGATGTTTTCAGGCTGTAAGGATGTTTAGAATATATAAAAATTGTTATCAACAGAAATATGTTTAATTACCTCTTCTCGGCCAATCTTATATGCTCTAAACCCTCTTCTATTTTCTTGCTATTGTTCGCCATCACGAAATAGACAATATTTCCAGTAAAGGAAAAGGATTCACCCTTAGGATTGACAAATTGTACACAAAAACAAGAAGTGGGCGATACTAAAGACTTTTGAAGGGTTGCGTATAATTGCCAACCACCAAAAGGCGAGTTGGTAATTTTCATTTTTTAACATTGCTATTAACTGTAGCATTGGTACTACTAAAACATAATTTAAAGGTTAAAAATTATGTTTAGATTTTAAATTCCTCTTTTAAATAACAGAAAATATTATTTTCTCACAGTTTGGTGTTTACATGGTTTAATATTTTTTGTCGAAGTGTACGTAGTGTATTTGTTGAATAATGGCAGAAATGCTGGATACAAACTTACCTCAAAGCATTATTACTAGAATAATTAAAGAAAATTTGCCTGAGAACATAGCCATAGGAAAAGATGTTAAAGCAGCACTCACAAGAGCAGCAACGATGTTTATTCTGTATATAATGGAACACAGTTCACAATTTGCTCAAAGTGCAAGTCGAAAAACAGTATTACCTCAAGATATATTTAATGCATTGAAGGAAGCTGATTTTGAACAAATGTGTGATCCATTGCAAGAAGCTCTAAATGGTAAGTAAATGTTTTATTATATTTACGAATTAGATCTAAATCTCAGTTATTTTTTAGAATTTAGAAAGTTGAAGCAAAAAAAGGAAGCAAAAGAAGGGGAAAATGGTTCTATGGATGACAAAGTTGAAGCCACTCCAGAAAGTTAGGAAAATAAATCTTAACTCCTTAAACATTAGAATCACAATATCTTTAATTCAATATTTATAACAGTTTCTTTATTGTTAACAAACCACACTTTAGAAAGATTTTGGAAATATCAACATGAAAGCTATAAATTCACAAGTTTATAAATTATGTTATAAGGCCATTGTTAATTTTTTTATATATTAGAGATTAATTGTTCTTTGGCAGTATGCATTTAAGAAAAAGCATACAAGAAGTGTGAGAATTTTTTGTGAAGTATATTGTTATGTATGAAAAACGGCAAAATCCTCTATACACTAATTTTTATGCTGATATCACACGAATTTTTCTTGAAATTGTACCCCTACATAATGGACAATCATCAATTGTTAAGGAACAGTTGGCACAACAACATAAGTGACCACAAGGCACAAATATAATTTGACACTAAAAAGCAAAATCATTATTTTGTAGAAAATTTAACTATTTCAAGGATAATACTTACAGATTTATCCATACATATCACACACTCAGATGTGGTGTGTGCAACATCCAAGGGTTCTGGAGGAGCACTGGCTTCTTCAAGTTTTTCTGAAGATTTATTCTCTTCCTGAACAGCTAATTTACCATAAGAATGAATTGCTTCTAAAATCCTTTCGCGATCCTTTGCTGAGCTTATGCCGACAGTTACCAGATCATCATCATTAAGTAAGTGTACTGGAAATAATAATTGGTTGATTTATTTCACATATTATCAAATGTTATTATTACCTTCATCTGAACACCACTTTGCTAGAAATGGTATACAATGTACGACACCATGCATTAATAAGCTCTCTGTTAAACCTTGATCCATGTTCCTTTGTGATTTCATCATGCTGCTTGGTATTCTAAAAGCAATTGATATTCACATGATAGTGAATGCAAAGAATCAATGCATTATTAAAGAAAGTACCTGTTCAATAAGTGCTGATATTGTCTCAACCAAAAATCTTCAGGCGATACATTAGATTCATCTAAACTCTTTAAGGTCGAAATTAATTCGGCTCTTCGTAGATCCTGCTTTTGTAAGAGATCGATCAATATTAGAGACAAATTGATGCGTTTTTTATCAATTTCAATCTGAAACCGTTACTCGATTGAGACTTAATTAAATGAAAAGCTTATTCTAAACTCGTTACCACGCATTCATCGAGGTCTAATCGCCGTTTATCTAATTCGATGGCAGTTAGTTCGGCCAGTTTCGCTTCGACCAATCTAACTTGTTGTATTAGTCCCCAGCTTCTGGCATCGCTTCGTTCCAATAAAGCACCCACGGCGGCTCTCTGTAATTGTTCGTCGTCCTGTAACTTCGTTATTAATTCGCTTTTTGCGTTAATTTGATCAATCAAAACATCGAGAACGTGAGAATTGGCTTGCGACTCTCTAAAAATGAAAACAATTTTAGTTCAAACGGTAAAATAAATGGGTTCCGTTACTTTTCCAGAATACTATTCGTTGTTTCCGATCTGTATTTCTCGAATTCGTTAAACTGAATAGTTTCTTCTTCTATGAGCTTTTGCATTGCTTCTAAAATGTCGGTCTTCCTTATTTCTTCGTTATATTTATTAGCCGCTTCAATTAATTTGGCCTCTTCATCTTTCTCATATTCCAACAAATTGAGCAGCGGTTCATTATTGATAAGTAATAATTGTTTAATGACATCATCGGCTCTACGTTCAACTGAAAGAGTAAAATCATAAATTCAATGCGATATTAAATATTCATGGTACCTTCTTGCAACTGTTCTACTAATTGAAATCGTTCGAAATCCTTGTCTCGTTGTATTCTCAATAAATCTTTATCAAACTGGTTTTGTTGCTCAGTGAGATATTGTAAAAACTAAATACAAAACAGTGTTAAATATTGATATCAAGGTAGATTGAAAAAATACCTTATCCTTATTTACTTTTGAAGCATTTGCCAATTCAAATTCTTGCCGTTGTTGCAATTCTTTACTTTTCTCAATTTCTATGAATTCTTTAACTTTCTGTGCCTAAAACGATACGCGAATTAATAATGAACCATAACAGAAATACTTTCTTCTAAAAACTTAAGCTTTCCTAATGTTAAACAACAAAGCAGTGTAAATTGGAACTAACAAGCAGTCTTAAAACACCCATAAAATTATATGTAACAATGTGAGTAAAGTAAAATTCGAAAATAAAAAAGACATGCCTTAATTTTTTCTAATGTCCACATTTTTTCCTAGAAAAGAATTAAATAAAAGCTGATTAGCATTTATTAAATACAATGACTGATGGTAGCTGACATTTTTCTTCTTATCATACCTGCAAATTAGAATATTCAACATTATCATCTGAGCTATCTGCTTCTTCTGCAGGAGGACTATTGTCAATTGGATTGTAATCAGTGCCTACATCTATAAAGATTTAGCAATTGTAATGTACAGACAAAAACAAAATTAAAATAAGCTGATACCATTACAAATAAATGTTAAAATTTCCTTACAGCCACATTGAGCTATATGTGCTGGTGGATAAGTGAAATTCTGCACATCCAGCTTAATTTCTATCAGTTTTTGGGCCTGTGAGATTGATTTAGGCAATGTACTTAGTTTCTTATTTTCCAATAAATTCAGCTTTCTTAAGTTACACAATTTACCAATATTTTCTGGCAATGAATGTAACTTGTTGCCAGAAATATCCAATTTTTCCAATTTTCTTAATTCACAAATACCATAAGGTAATTTTTTTAATTCATTATTGTTGACATAAAGTTCCTGCAGTAACGCAATGATATAGATTTAAATCTGTGTATAACATATAAGGGCACTTACAACTAAATTGGACAAGAAACAAATCTCTTCTGGGATATTTGTAAATAGATTGTTCCCTAAATTAAGGATTTTTATGTTACTTAAATCCTTCAAATTGCCTCCACCAGATAATGATGTTAAATAGTTGTGACTTAAGTTCAAAACATCTTTCAGAAATACTTTACATAAGGAATATATTCCTTGTGGAACATTCTTAATGCCACATTCAGATAGATCAAAAGTTGGTTCTGGGTTTTCTCTTGCCTGAAACATTAATAATTAATATTCCACTGTTTAAAAATGACTATATTTATATTACCAAATACAATTTGTGTTCCAGTTTAGCTTTGTTTTCTTTATTCCTGTGAAACATTTTTATTTGATTTATTTTTTAATAACAAGTCACGTTATTTGTATCAAAGGCACAGCTGTTGCTTCTGAATCACATTCGTGCTTATTGATCTTTCAGTTTTATAATGAATCGATAATCTTTTCATTAAGAGTGACTTATTACAATTAATGACTTTCGTTGAATACCATAAGAAACCGCAATCGATATTTCTTACGCACGAAGGATTATCATATTCGCTCCTTCAATTACTCTTGCCTTATATCATACAAGGAAACGTTCGTCAATTAACGAATATGTCAAGTATTATTGTAATTCCAAAAATTAATGAAGATCTTTTAGAAACACTAACAGAATTTTTAAAAACTGTCACATTGACACTGGATTTCGGAAATATTGACATCCAAAGCTGTCATCTTATTGCTTTGTGTGTTGCCTGGCTTAGAATCCGTTTATAATGGAGAAGTTCAGTTCTGTTTTTTGAAGCTGTCATTAGAAAAGTACGTATATGTTATTATTATCAGTGTTCTTATCATGCAATTGAAATAATGCAAAAATATTGATTAAGTTTCACGCGAAAATACTAATTCACATATTCCATATGTTTATCATTGTAAATTATTCGCAAAAGCTTGCGATATTCCATCAAATTAACATTAACTAATTGACATGACGTTGGAAGATCCTTTCTTTGTCGTCAAGGAGTAAGCAAATAGCTAGATACAATTAATTATTTTCTTAAATAATTTTCATTTTCGTTTGCCCTTATGTTTCTCATCTCACATTATCTATAATTTTTGTAAACGTGTAATGTTTTTAGTGAAGTATTTAAAGCCTTGAATAAGACGAGAGGTCTGTATTTACGCTGGACCGAATTGCAAAATGAAAGCGTTTGCATGACTAAAGATGAAATAGAATGGACCAATACGGAATTAAAAAATTCTCTACGAAGTATTGAATGGGATTTAGAAGATTTAGAAGATACAATTGATATCCTTTTTAACATATCCATCATTTCATCAATAATTAGTTTATAATGTTCTTCATAAATTATTTTCCTTAATTCACTGTTTATACATATTGTTGAAAAGAATCCATCAAAATTTAAGATTGATAACAAAGAACTAACCACCAGGAAAAACTTTATTGAAACTACTAGAGAAGAAGTGAAGGTATCTTTTGTTTTACATTGAAGATTTACAAAAATATTAATTATTATCATTTTATTAGTCTATGAAAGATAAAATCAACATGAACAGAAACAGGGAAAGAGATATTACAGCTAGACAAGTATGTTTTAATATCTGTAAGATTTGGATTCTAAATTCTTACACACTTTATAGCCTTTACTTGACAATAGTCCTGTAAAAGTAACTAGCCATCATGGTACAACAAAATATTCCAAGCTGGAAAATGAATTGGACAGTCCACAAAGGCAGTTCTTAGGTGGAACCTTATCACAACAAGACTACATGACGAAACAACAAGAGGACCATTTGGAAGCAATAAGTGGGTCTGTAACTTCTTTAAAAACCGTAGCCAGGCATATCGGCGTCGAATTAGATGAACAAGCTGGGTTAGTAACCGAAATTTATTCACCGAATCATATTCATATTATATTTGCTCTGCTTTAGAATGCTTGACGAATTTGGAACCGAATTGGAGAACACAGATTCTAAATTAGATTCGACAATGAAGAAAGTTGCTAAAGTCTTACACATGTCTAATGGTAATTGAAACTTATTTATTTGCGACCTAGTTCATTTAACAAAGTGATTTTCTTTGTTTTTCAGACCGTCGCCAATGGACGGCTATTATCGTGTTATCTATTATACTCGTAATTGTGATAATTATATTTATAGTTAAGTGAATGCTTGTATATTGTTTGTTAGTATTTTAGATGCAGACTGCTCTGAGGCTCTGTAATTATATCCTGTATTATCGTTTTTAATCGTAGCTTAAGTTAGCAAACAATTATGATTCTTTATAATGATAAAGTGCAATATTTACTAGACTTGTATTTGATTTGATTTGAAAGGCAGTCTGTCGTAATAGTACAAATATTAATTTTGCCATAATGTAATTTGCATTTGAATTATCTAAATCAAAGGACACAATTTAATGCATTTACGTATATTTCGTTTTGTAAATAATTCGGACTGATTCTAAATTTTTTTTTCCGATAGAAAATTGTTTGCTTAATGCGTTTTATAATGCCAAAATATTATTTAATATAACTTTATTTACACATTATTTAGTATCACGTATTGTTATCATTTATTTATTTTTCTATCCATTAAATTTCGCATATCCTTATAGATTAAACTTTTTCGTAGTTTAAACGTAGAATGAAATTAAAACCTATTATTGAGATGAAATAGAATTAAAGAAAGGTGTGTATAATAACTTAATGTCTTTCTTTCGTACTATTGTATATAGGCAGTAAATACGTTTGTAAGTTTTAGTGTCCATTGATGAGATTAAAATAAAATTTATTAAACTGACATGCGTTCGCAATCATTTTTATACACACTTGCAAACATTCTCCATCGTCGAAAGATGAAACCCTTATTGGCATTGAATGACATTGATTATAAGGAAAAGTTTAAAAAGGAGAAAAGTAATAAAAGAGAACAGGCAAAAAATGATGAGATTAAACGGTACCGTTTGAAATCCGGCCCGCGGGTACCACAATTAATTGATGAAAATTTCGAACGCAAGTCTCGCAAAATTAATTTTTATCACGTTCCCATTAAGTCGGTAGCTTATTACATTTTATATATATACATACAGAATTTTTTTATTTTCTCTTTTGCGCTCGACGTTTTAAATTGCAAACGTATTAGAATAGATGGGACTGGGGGGTGGAAAATGGCACATCTCGGGACGCTGCTGTCAGTTAGTTAGTCGGCAGTAGCGTCGCGACGGTATGAGATGCGCGACAACGCACAAATGTGAGTTGGGCAAAAAAAAGTTTTCGCACGAATCGAGGATACGCAAAAATAAAAATCGGAACGATGGGAAGCGAATAATTAGTGGTTAATTGTTTGCAAAAGATAATTTAACATCCACAACTACTTTTCTCAAACAATTTAATCATCCAGGTGGTCTTTTGAATAACATGCATTAGTTCTTGTGATTTGTCTGGGGTAATTCGGAAAAATTAAGGTAATTATTTAATGAAGAACGTTCAGAGCTTTTGCACAAATTCAATTTTGCAAACGGCGAAAGCAGTTTACCGAAAGATTTTTTTTTTGAGTAGATAAACGGCCATTGAAAAAGGATACCGTAATATGAAACATCGTACCAATTACTTCGAGTATATTTACACATTTACCGGAACATCGATAATAATAATAGAAAGGAAAGTGCTCATCGTTACAAGTTGATAAAGTTTTTCCCTTTTTTCAGTAACGTTTTATGTTACCATGCGTGTACTAAGACGCGACTTCTTTTAATTCCTCGTGTGCAGTAAAGAAGTTTGCCAAAAGATTCCTCCGAGTAGGCAAGAATTTCGTACAAGGGATTATTGAACCGTTAGCAACCTTTAAAAGCTCCACTTCGAAATAAGAGAAAGCGAAATTCTTTTAGCTAACTTTACACTTTAAGCCTTATCAAAAATACAACTTTGTTACCTTTTATTTTTCGCATTAAATTACGAATTTAATTCGTAATCCGTTCTCGTTAAAAGTGTATCATATTTTACGACTTCTAAAGAAACGTATGGTAGGTATATAATATGGTATTATGGCGAAGTGCGAATATAAATTTTTAATTTAGCAACCGAATTCTCTCGTCTCGCATCTCTAAACGGGTGCTTATATGCGAGGGAAGTCAAGAAAAAAATGAAATACATAACAGAAAAGAGCAATTTTTACTATTGCCACTAACATACTTGCTCGCATTCCTGTTATTTAGTTGGTGTGCGAAGGAAAATAGTATTAACGAAAAAGAAGTTTGCTACGTTTTCCCTCATGGCATACGAATAAAATGTTCGCCAAGGAAATAAATAGAAATAAAAGGAATATAAATATACGTGAAGTAAAGGAAGCAGAAAGCATTTCTCGCTGTATATGTGGAGCTTTAGAAAATATCGAAGGTTGTTTATTTTATTTCCCCGCTCCTCCACCATTTTTTCTGCGAATCTCATTCGATAATATAACTTCACATTCGAATCTCTCCACTATTTCTTCTTGTAAATATATCGCAGTCTCGCTCATCCTCTTCGTTTTTTTGTAAGGGCGCTGTCTTCCCGTTCTATTCGATTCATTTGAACGTATCATCATCATCGCCTCTTTTACAAGATGTCGTTGCAACTGAAGAATGATTAATAACGTTGCTTTCTTCGTTTACGAATCGTCCTTTAACGTTGCGACCCAATTTCCAAGTAAAGTTTATTCTACCACGAAAGATAATTCCGTTTAACGATCAGCTACCGAACATTAAACTCATAATTTAACTTTTTTCCTTCGAAAGTCTCCAGCTTTTTCCTCTCCCTCTCGCTTCGAGGTGGAAGACGTGCCCAAATTTATAAGGACCACCTTCGACTCCTCGATTCATCCTTGATTTGAATGCTCGTTTTAAAGGATAAATCGACTAAAATTGGCGAATTTTTCATCCGTCTCTTACCTCGATGGATGGCTTTTTGCTTCGCCAAATCGCCATGACCTAATTTCCATTACATCAAATGGCAAAATCGCGTCTGTCCCTGCACTCGATGCAATTCAGTTTTAAAATCTATGCAACGTTTCTAATTCGACGTAATTAAGTAAAGCAAATTAACGTTAAAGGCCGTCCGTTCGAAATAAGTGTATTACAAATTATGTTGCACTCGTTTCGACCGAATTCCAATTAAAAATTTATTTATACGCGTACACATTTGCAGCCGGGGAATAATAAAATTGCGGAAACGTGTGTAACATTTATTCATTTTTATTCCCGGTGGTTTTTTCAGTTTGTTACCCTCGTGTAATTTCCATATGACCACAAGATACGATCACATTTTAACAAAAAGAGCACAATTCTGACAAGTGTTGCAGTAAACTTAATCGCAATACGTCGACTTTCTAAAATCACATTCTGGACAAAGTCAAAGAAATTCGTCTTCCAGGGCGCTGCTCATTTTTCCAATTTAAGCTTCTTCGTTTAGATTCCGCAACCCAGTTTTTAATAGTGGCGTATGAAAGAGAGGGATCCCTTAAGGTTCTTATTATGTCAGCAAAAAATTCATTGCCCGTTTACCCTTTCAAAAATGAATATTTAATGATTGGCCGTAACTCGATGCTTTCGAAGTCTATCTCTTTGACAGATTCATTCTGTTTTCAAAAATTCGCAATTTGCTCACCTTTCATGCTATGTACTTAACAATATAAATCGAAATTTTCGCCAAAAATTTATTTTGTTCGGCGGCAAATGTTCTACATTTGATAATTGAAATAAAGGTAGGATTAATGTGTCAAGGTCTTTGTATTTTCGCAATTTTGGAAAACAAGCGAGTTAACATGCCGCACGCGTTATTATTCCGAACCGAAATCTACGTTTCAGCAATAACAATTTTTTTTTTCTGAATAGTTAACTCTCTCGAATCATGAATTTTAATTTGTTTATCATTACGATGATGATGAGGGCGATGACGGTGACAATCTGAAACTATTACATTAAAATAAATGAATTATTAACAGATTTATGTAAGTTATTCAGCAATATGCCCTCAAAATTTCCTTTTTTGTCCATAAACAAAATTATATAACGGGATATTGGCGATGGGAAACTGACGAGACATCCCCATTCGATAATGACAAAGGAGCATCCCCTTTGATTCACAAGTTTGCCTTACAAAATTGCAATTAGCCTGTTATTATCAATTACTTACATGAATTGAAGGGATACATTGGTAGTTGTTTACAATCGTGAGGGCACTAATAATCAGAGATCCACCCTAAGTAAAGAGATGGACGTCTAATAGATTAAAGAGACGCATATACGGTTACAGAACAATTTTCTTTTTCTAGATTGCGAAAAATAAAATGCTGGAAATTGATAGAAAGCGAGATATTTTTTAAAAGAAAAAAAAAGCATGCACGAAGGAGCGAGCAAAATCGTGGCCTTTGACAGAGAACCATATATCATTGGCATCAAAGAGAATGGTTATGATAAAAGCGATATCAATTCAACGAGATCGAAAAAGGTACAAAGCACCAAGTTGTTTCGCAAATCACAAACAACCCACGAATTGCAATTAGCCAGTTTTCATCGAAACGCACTAGCAAATTGCAATAAACACAAAAGAAAATTTGCACGTTGCTTATCAACTAGCCTCAATATTGCGAACGTTCTCTTTTACGCGTCGTGGTTAACCAGTTTACCTTTCAAAATTAATCCCCGATGCGGATTATTAAAGTTCTAGGGTCGCAGGCTCCGTCCATTAAGCTAATTTGTTAATTACATCAGATATAGAAAAGGACTCTTATTTCGGATTGGGTCGCCGTACGCGAGGATTTATTGCTGTTTGTTGGGCAAACGAGACGTTTGGGCAACGCGCGAGATACGGTCCAAGTGCTGCGGGTTAATTTTGGGCAAATTTCGAGTGCCACTAATCGCGAGACTAATTGATCCCGTGCATATTAAACAAAATCGTGCTAAACGAAAAAATTAAATTGAAACTTTTTACTAACGAACAGGTGCTATCGTTCATTACAAAAGATAAAAGAAGCGATGTTCACGATGTTGATGATATTAAGCAGATAGCATTTAGATAAAGCAGTCAATTTGCCTGATTAGTCTGGCTTTGTTTCGCGTTTAATTAAATTTACCCGATATTATCGTCGATTTGAACGAAAATAATATATTGCGCTTTATTATTCGCAATAACTCATATTTCTTTTGTTGCTTTTAATTACATATTCGCAATTAATTGCGACGTGCCGTCAAAGCCGAATCACCGCTGCTTTTGTGATTAGATTAAAATGCCAGCAGTAGCACTATATGCAATTCCCATGATGAATTTCACTAGAAATTCTTCCCATTGCTTATTTATTTATATTCAGTACGCTCAACTCATCGTGCTGATAAAATCTTCTTATGATGATCTAATTAATTATACCCGTATTCGCGCTTTTGTTCATCGCAAATTCTCATCCAGACGATAGAAAGAATTGCCACCCCCGTTCGCGTATTGTATAAAACAATAGCCGCAATTTTCGACCCTCATTATGTCAAAAACGAAAAAAAAAATATACGAAAACAGTTTCGCGTAAATTAATGCACAAAAGGAAAACGAAAAAACGAAAACTTTAATTAGAACAACGGCGAAAAAAGGAACGTTCAATTTAAAGGCTTTAAATTGAATCCATTCATTATTTTGGCAATGGAACACGGTGGAAGGAGCGAAAAAGGCAGCGTTTTTGAGAGCAAAAGAATCCTCACCTTTTAAAAATCCTTTTCATTCTTATTTTTGTTGTTTCACTTGGAGTTTTAATTAATTGCAACGAACAAAAGCACGTTCCATAACGAACAACATCGAACGCACAATAGCGAAATAATAATCGGTGGATGCGCCGGCACAATTTAGACTTGAACTTCGCATGTAGAAAATAATCATGCGAAGATTAATTACTTGAGTTGCGTACGTTGGAAAGATGGCGAATATGTAGCGCGGAAAATCCCGTTAATTTATTTACGTTGACAGGCAAAATCGAATTAGATAGATGGGGAGAGAGAGAGAGAGAGAGAGAGAGAGTCGGGGTGCGGCGTTAATCTGTTTAAAAAGTTGTAAATAGAAAGAGCTTTGAGATGATATTTTATTAAATTACTCGACTACTTTTGTTTGGTCCTCATTAAATTTTTGCATGTAAAATGGCACTTCCAACTCCTCTCGTCAGTAAATAACTTCTTAATTCCGAGCACGTTAATTGTAACTTCGAATCCGGCGCTAGTTGGAAAGTGTCCGGACGAAGAATTCACTTCGACACTTTTCAAATACGTATAAATCTTTTGGCTGAATCCTAATCGTCACGTTTTGTCTTCAGCAAACTGAAAGCGTGCGATGGTATACTGCGATGTGGAGTTACGTGATGGCAGCGGCCCGAGGTGACCCCGGTCTTCGACGTCCCGGTCCGGTGTTCACCGTGCAAAGTGCAAGACCGACGTCGGCACGTAGAGACGTCGCGACGATCGGTGCAAATAATGCGCGTTATTCGAGCGGATCGCCGCGAGCGAAAGTGATATTGACCAACGATCGCATCACGTCGTCGTTCTCCAAAGACAATAACGCGAAGAAGAAATCGATTTTCGCGTCGGCCTCGTCGTCGCACGAGAACTCGACGGATCTGCTGAACGAGGTTACCGTCGACACGCCGCTGACCAGTTCTTATAAGGAGATCGTGCACAATGAAAGCGGCACAGGCAATCAGGTGAGTTTATTTGGACGTGCAGTGTGTCCCAAAAATATGTAGCTAGATGTTATTCTTGCGTAAAGGACGATCATATTCATTGAACCCGCAGGATCAACGATAATTTTGTTTCCTTTGTTAATGTTTTTCGCGTTTAAATTGACTTTTTAACTGTAACATAATTGTTTCTAAAGTTTTCAAGTTGTTTGCGTCGTTTGACCTGAAAAATGCGCTCTTAAAAAGCCTGAACCTGTACTTATATTGTGGATTTAAAGAAGTGTAGCCAAAGAGAAATTGACAATAACACTAAACTAGATTTATTGGGCTTGATTTTCAATAAATGCCCGTAAATAAAGTTAGAAGAGTGATACGAGCGAATAGGGCGACCGTTTTATTACGTCCATTAAAACGATGATGTGGTCTTAAAACGTAAGGAGAAAGGAGGAAAGCATTTTTGCCATCGGTGTTATTCGTACAATGTTACATTATCATAAACAAACTTGGCGAATTCCGTCAAAGCATTTCCTCTGCCGTCTTTAATTGCTTCGACGCCCATATAAGCGTGTGTAACATATCAAAATTGAATTTCGTTTTACTTGCGGCACATCGGATGGCAGCGAAGTTTCGGGGTAGATGCTCGAAATTCCGCGATAAAATTTGCAAATCATTCCAATAAAATTACACACAGCGAAACGTAACGATAATAAATGATGGAAAGCTTTTAATACGTTACACATTTAGAAAGCGATTATCTATTGTAAACATCGCCGAACGTCTTTACTTTGTAACAATAGAAGTTAGCAACAATGTAATACTCTTATACGTGTTTGTTTCTAGTTAAAAGGGGCGAATTTAATCGCGCCGCTTACATCACCCTTTGTACAATATCTTCCACCCTTTTTCTTCGCTTTTCGCGCGTGTAGGCGTTCATTCACTGGGATAATGTTCAGGTAGATTGCCATTAAACTTTGCACAAACGATTCGATCGCAGAAGGAACCGTTCCCAATATTTGCAAACGCACGAAGTTCATTCATACGAGCGACTTGGATTACTTGAATGGGATAGAGGAATATTTAAAGGTTCAACTAGGAGCAAAGTCAAATCTGCTTGAACAACAACGATAAGGAAATATTTTTCTGGATGAATTTGAAACTGTATCGATTTTAAGACCCGCATTAAATCTCCCAGTTTTTCTGACGACGAAATTAAACCGCCCGCAAATAATGGCACGTAGACGTGCAAATAAATTCATTTCGCGAACGTGCTCGCAATTGGAATAAGAATAAGAGACTAATTGCGCCCGTACCCTTTGCATATGGTGGCAAACGGTTATGCGATTTGCATGTAAAAAGGCGAAAGAAACGTTTATGGATTGTATATGGAAAAATGAATTGCTCGCTGGCGGTTTTAGTCTAACAGCGATTTCGATGCGGCGCGTAGCAATTCTTCGGTTTGTCAATTGTTAGCTTTAAATCAACATAATCAAATCAGTTTTTCTTTGACTTGCTGTATTTTAAAAGATAATGGTTTATGTGTATAACGTAACAGACGTGCCAGTAAGTATATAATCCATTATATTTGGGCCTAGCAAAGCACGACAGCGTTTTTCGTTAAACCAATTAACTTTATCCGCCTTTTGTTTTTTTTCGCTGTAATTCAATTGCCCTTAAACAAGCCGTACATTATCGTCCAATGTTAGAGTGCAAAAGGTATCCATCGCGATTTCTTCGGAAGCCATCAATTTTCCGTTTTGTTCCTTTCATCCATTTTGTTCATCAAACACTTTTCAATTTCAAACAAAAATTCGATCACCAGCCGGAGAAAAAAAGGAGAGAAGCAACGTTCGATGGGAGACGATAAATCTTAGAGTCGCCTTGTATTTTCGCAATCTTATATTTCGTTTTAAAAAGAGAAGAGGAAGCGGAGAAAGATGACGGAGGCATCTAATCGTTCCTTGATTCCCCGTTTCCTTTTTTAAGACACAATCGAATCGATTTTCTCATTCATTCGACGTACTTTATAATCTAATAAAATCGTCCCCGAGAAAAGAGGCAGCCGCACGAAAATGGGAAATACGCGAGCGAGCGGGAACGAAGACGAAAATCAAATCCGCATCCCTTTACGATTATTATCGCTGATTCGTGTCGTTCTTTCGCCGTTTCTATCGCACGTAATAATAATATTAAAGAACGAGCCTATCTGCCATTCAACGTATAATAACTTGTTGATCACATATCATTGTACGTTGAATGTGTAGAATCGACTTCGAGTCGTAGTAGATGATTTAATCAAATCTCACGAATGGGTACGGCGCAGTTTTGTCGTTTGATGCTCTCGAGACGATTAAGCTTTGCAAATTTTATGCGTACCAACTTTAATATATTTCCAACGGTATCTCCATCGAGTTATTTACGAAACGTTCACCTGTGGTTATCTGTCGTTCAATTAAATTAAAGACAAAGTCGTAATTAATGGTTACCGAATTTGATGGATGGCCTTCAATTAAATTATTGATAATTACGTCGGTATTAATCCACTAGAGTCGTTACTTCGCTTTTTTAAAAAGGTTAATTAACACGAACGCGAACATTTTCCTTTTGCTTTTGAATGAGACAATTCTTGTTTAGAAGCTCGTTATTTTTGAATATCGATAAACAACGAACGGGAAGTCAGAGTTGATTAATTGGTTTTCTTCTCGGCCGAAAAGGTACGCAATTAATTCTGCAAATAACACGAAAATTCATAAGTCGGACTTTTATAAAAAAAGTCAAAGGCTTCCAATTCCTCAATTATTTCGCAATCGATAGTCGTTATAATGTGCGCCATTAGTAAATAATTTTTAAGGCAAACGTGCGAAATAAAATGAAACTTTTACGACATTACGTGCCGGAAGTAAGTAATTAGCTTAATTAATACGCGCCACACGATGTCAGAATTGCTAGTGACCATCAATCGAGTGCATTACTTCCAAAGTAATCTCAGTTATTTCCAACTGCTTCCAGTCTCAAATCACCAGTTTCTTTGGATTGTCTCAAAGAGATTTTTTCCGGTGTCTCTTTCTGCTTCTTTTTTTTTATTTTTCATCTCCTCGGGTCTCGCATTCACGAAGAAGAATCGCCACACAAAAGGGAATCGAAAAACGTCCAACCAAGAAGCGAGTTACAAAATAGTTTATTGCAATTTGTGAATAAATGCAAAAGTAGAGAAGAGCCCAAAAGTGCAACATTTGAAGAAAAAGAAAAAATCTTAAAAAGAATGAATGAATCTCAATGTATAACTCACATTTAGACTCATTAATCTATCATTAATATTTATTTCCATAATTAATCAAATACGAAGCAATGGCTTGAAGAAATAAATAATTGTTAGTGCAGATTGATGCATTCCGTATGCTTCGTTTTCGAATTGCATTGTTTCACAAAATTCACGAAAAAATGCGTATAATTGTAAGACGAGGTTGAACACAAAGCAAAGAATAAAAAAACGATTTTTTTTTGCTTAAGAACTATTTCTTCATATATTTCACGTTGTCAGTTGAGATGCCGATGTCTGAGATGATGTTGATGATGGCTTCAAAAAAGAAGGAGAGACCAGCAAATGGAAAATCTGAAACTTGACACTAAACTGTACGTTCCTTTTGCCTTTCGCGTACTATCGAAATGAGTAATCTAATTTTTCACCAACATTTCCCTATTTCCTTATCTGGAGGGCGTTTGGTGCGAAACAGCTGAAGACGGAACGAAAAGTGCGAATTTGCAATCGTACAACAGGTCGATGAAATTACATCGATATTTGGCGCGCGTGTAAAGTCATCCGAGATTGGCGTAATGTACCTGAGCTCTATCATCTGGGCTTCTTCTGCGCCCTCTTCTTTCACCGACATAATGCTATAAAATCTATCCTATCGCAAACCCATCGAACCATCGTCGTCGTCAACTTACTTTTACGCTCCCCTTCTTCCATCCCGTTGGAATTCATTTTAAGGACTAGCCGACGTGCAGAAGATGACGATGATGAAGAAGGAGGAGGATAGACAGACTGCCACTTATCCCGGGGGTTATATATAAAAGGGATCGATGTAACTGCTTTCAAATTGTACATAATTATTTCTTCTTTTTTTGTGCGTATACCCTCCTCTTCTTCTTGCCGCATTATTTAACAACACCACTGTTAAATATTAACAAGTAATTACTTTCGCGCTTTAATTGATTTATTATTATCGTCTAGATCGTTATATCACAAGCGCAAATTGGCTTCTCTATGGCAAGTAAAACCAATTATGGCCCCACCAAACAAAATTGCTCCTTTTGTGTATTTTCCAATCTTCATCGTCATTAACACGGACACTTTTTAACTCTATTCTCTGATCGCCACTAAAAATTGGTTTAAATGTTATCTTAGTTGCATCTCATTGAATCGAATAAATTTGGTAATTTTAAGTGGAAGGCAATCAAATCGAGGTTAATTCCGCTGTGCAACAACGCGAATTAGGTAAGAATGGCGGAGTCGTAAAAGGGCAATAACGCGAATACGCGGCGCTTGCAATTTTAATCAGTTACGGGATGCAACGCGGAATAAAGGCGATACGCGAATTCGTGTTGAACATTCGTTAAAAATTGAATGGAAAATGATTTTAAATAGAAACGCCAGAAGCAATAAACGGAAAAATCCTTTAACAGCTCCGGATAGATTCCCATTACACCTACGCGTAATTTCAAATTAAAGCTCGTTTCGTTTTCTGGTTTCCTTCTTTTATATAAACTTTCCATTCTTTTAGTTTAATTTAAATTAATTGAGGCAATTATTGCGTTCCTTTGTGCCGCTGTTTTTAATGTTTGCTCCGAGTAATTGTAATTAGTTTAACGTGAAGCGAATGCTATTGCATCATTTTCCCATCCGCCGTTTCGTTTAGTAACTTTAATAAAGAAAAAAATCGTCTTTTTATCGAACGTAATAATGACCAAGATGATGGTAATAAAGCAAATCTCGAGGCCTTTGATTCGCAATCCAATAACGGCGTAACGTTCGCGAATCGTGCGTTATTGCAAAAGGGCTTACGGAATTTTAAATTAGCTTCACTCTTAAGACTTTTTTCCTTCTCTCTCTCTCTTTATTTTGCTCTTATATTGGCCAAATGTAGTTTTAAATAAGATTGAATCGCAGATTAACCACTAATCGGAACGAATATCTCTAGAGGTGCCATTTGAAAGTCTTATTTCTTCGTCCCCTCCCCACAAAGAAAGAAATGAATTAAATTCCCGAAAGAAGTGTAAATAAACTGCTGCGGCATCGATTTCATTTCGCTCGTTTCGTTTGCATATTGCAAATAAGACGGTTCGGAAAATGAGGAAACCTCGACTCAGAGAATGGTTTTCATTTAAACATGTTGTTGATGTATATGTGTGTAGTAGATGGAAAATTGCGAAAGCAAAAATTGTAATGCCAAACTAAACAAGTTACAATTCGCATACCTTCATATCGAAACGTAGAAAATTCATCGTTATTGTTAATACTCACATAATTGGTTTCGTCTATTGGGAGATTGTTATTTTAAATTGTTTTTGCAAAGACATATATTCGCTGCTTCTTCTTTCGCTACACGAATTTTCTCGAAAACATTTTCCAATTCTCGAGAAATGTTTGGCAAAAAAGCGACGTCGAAAATTGAACGAATAGAGAGTAATTCGGCTGTATACCGAACGATCAAATTGTACAATTTATACATTATACAGTTGGTAATAACGAGTGCGAGAGCGACATACAAGTATTGCCGACCGACAGCGACGTACACTTAATTACGTGCTCGATTATATTAGACCATCTACATACGGCCACATATTTCACATTTTGACAGATTATCATATTAATAACTCGTCAAACGGCGCTACCAACCGTTTGACGTGAGCGTAGAAATTTATTTGACCGTTCGCTGCGTGGCGTCACGTAATTTATAATACACGTGAACAGACGTGTAGGCTCCATATCGGTCTGTACAGGTGATTAATTCAATTGGTTTTTGGACATGATGATGCACATTTATATCGTGAAATAGGCTTTATCGACGACTGGAACCATATCAAATGGATTGACGTATTCGGGATGAGAGAGAGAGAGAGAGAGAGAGAGTGAGAAAGGGGCGACATCATTTTTTTCTTGCTCTCTATTCATCACCATCAAATCCTGAACCAGATTTTAATTAAATCATTAACGAACGTGTTCCACAGAGGTTGGAAAATGAACGAATGTACATCAAAATGATTTAGGCAATGTGGGAATGCAAGTTTTTTGCTCCATAACACGCAATCCACACCAATTTACGGTGAACATAAACATTTCCCGTCCAACAGAATCGTGCCGGCCTTTTGCCTTTCGGGCGCACGTTGAAGTCGAAAGGAAATGTTATTGCGTTGGATTAACGCAAAAGGAAATTAATTTAAGGAACACGGAATTCCTCCCGAGTGGCTGGAATGTATTTTTGAAAAGCGAAAAAATGGCGAGACACACAGATTGCGGATTATGATTTATTCTCATTAAAAAGGCGACGTTTTGTAGTATGAAAGCTCGTTGTTCCGGAACCGTGAAATCGACTTTCATTTGGATAATCGAACCGGAATTGCTTTCCATTCCGGGCGCCTCCGCGCGCCATCGAATAATCGAAAACAATTTTCTACCGGCCTTTTGGTTCGTATTAATTGAAATGTTGCTTGTTCTACGCGATTGACATTAATTGAAACAGTTCGAACGATAGAATAAAAATTAACGAATCGTTTCCGTAATGACGAACAGCTTCCGGCAATGGAAAACGATAAATCGCACTAACACCTATGCATGCGAAAATTGGAACGTATACAAATATGTGTTAATAATTTACAATATCTTCAGCAAGAGTTGAACAATTTGATCTGTATCGATGCATAAATCGAGGATGAACGTCTTAAATACGATTCCAATCGACGTTCGATCACTTGCGCATTGAATTTAATGCTGAAACTTTGTGGGATTCGACGTGTTTAAAGTTTCCAATTAATATAACGGATGCACGCGTTGCGGAAATTGACAAGTTCCATCTTCCGGTTTCAATATCCGCGTCTCACTTACGGCAACCCACCTGCAAGTAACTTGGTCCTTAATTAAATTATTATTGCGTGCTTCAGGTATCCCAGTGTATGTACATTAAAGGTCGGCATGATTAGCGAGAGTCTCATTCCCAACTTGCCAATTCGATACCAAATTACGATTTCAAATTGTTGCATTTAATTAAATTCGGTCGTTCGTGCACTCAAACTGTGGGACGATACGTTTTATTAATCTCGAGTTAAAGCAAAATATCTCGCTTTCGTAAAGCTTATCGATTTACTTCGGCATCGATTGGAAAACGAAGTGAAAAATTAAATTTTACAAAGCGAGCAATACAATAGCGCTCATTAATTTCGTTCGGTCGCCTGGATTTCGTTAACCGAGAAAACAGCAACGAATTTCTTGCTTTCACATTCGTCATTACGATTTATTTTAATTAACTCACTTTTTGTACGTTTACCTTTAATTAACCCACGCGGATGACTGAGGAGAAAAAGGTTGTTTTTCGTTCTGGGCAAAACGAGATAAAAAAAAATAACGAGCGAACGAAAACCGTTTACATATTCCTCTTGTTTTCGCAAAGGAAAATAATAAAAGCAACATCTTCGTACACCGATAAAGACAAGATGTACATTCTATTTCAATTCTACCTGCTTGGAGTCGTTTATAGTGCAAAAAAGGAGGCTTCCCTTATCTATCCTCCCGAGGGAGCAAATAAGGAGAATAGACAACGAAAGAAACGGGATTTATGCCAGAATTTAGGAGGAACGTTACAGTAAATGTGGGCAACAATGTTAAGGAAAGCAAGCGATTTATTGTTAGTTGTTTTCGTTCTTTTTTTTTTTGGTGGATGCGCCACGATATTTCTTCCGCTAAATACTGCGCTTGTAAGTTTATATTAATAAGCGATTCCTTATCGTAATTTAAATGTGGTTCACCGCGAAGCCCGAGAATTTGTAATTAGCATAAACGAAGATCCACACGATTTCGATTTTAATTCCTAATTCGATTTCGTACGGTTGAGAAAACGGAATTGTCGTTCTCGTCCAATTTTATAACGTAAACATCATGTTGTTAATGTTATCAAATTAATCCTCTTTCATTAATTTAATAACTGGGATTGATTATCCTAACGGGGAACAAGAATGGAAAGTTGAGAAGAGAGCGACAAACAGAGAGAGAGAGAGAGAGATCTTGTTATTTGTTTATTAAAGAAGTAAACATGTTTGGTATCAACTTGAATCTACAAATGAACCAAACGAGAAGTGCGTTCCAGATTACAATGTAAAGTGCGATTAAAATAAATCTGTTTGAGATATAATTTGGTGCTTTTTTGCTAGGGCAAAAAGAAAAATGCTCCTCATCCAATTATATTATAATCATCTGCACGTGAGGAGAAAAACGGACGGCAGAATACCGCAAAGAAGAACAAAAGTAAAAAAACCCAGTGAAATGGGTTCTCCTAGTTCTTGTTATCTTTATACTCTCGCGAAATTTCAATGTGATTAGGATGGTCAAATAGAAATTCGATAAAGAGTTTTGCAAAAAGCGACAGAACTTCTAGCATCTGTTTCTCTTCCAAAAGAAGCAGTAGGCATTCGTTTCGTCATTTAACCGCTACTCCGATAAGAAAAAAACTAAAATTTATCCTATTTACGAATCGTAACCTCCGCATGACTGCAGATACGGCGCGTGAATTTTTATTCGCAAAAACACTTTGAAATTAAACCGCTTCTCGTTTTGAGGGGATTAACTTCTTTGTATTTTTCCCCAATAGAATGGAATAAACGTGTACTCCAACTGCTTTTTTGTCTCCATCTCTCTCTCTCGGTCTCAACTTAAATGCGATATTGGCGAACCTCTTTGCGTTGCCATACACCTAAAATGCCTTACGGTTTCGATGGAATTGTCTCTAATTAAAATTAGTCGCGTGGCGTCTACTCTTCGACTAGGCACCGTTCGAAAACAAAGCCCTTGAACTAAAGTAACTAAACTTCCAATTAGATCGAGCGATTCGCGATCGGGCACACAAAAAGGCAACAAACTTTATGTCGAAACAATCTTCTCTTCGGAAGATGTTGCTGAAAGTTTCTCTTCGAGGACGAGAAACCATTAAGTGCAGAGCGCTGCGTCTTTTATTCCGAATTAGCCACTAAAATGGGGAGAGACGTAGCAACGTCGAGCAATTTTATGCAGATTGTTTCGCGAAGTAAATCAATTTTTATGTTGGCCATTCTTTACACACCCTGCCCACGCGTTCGACGTCGAATTCATTCATTACCGAAGCCGATCGAAAAATGGAACAAAACAACACGCAGCAAGAGGTGTTGGATTATACGCGAACGAAAAAAAGGGCTCGGTTTATTGATTGTTTTTTCGCCGATGTTGTTGCCGTTTTTCTCTTCACGTCGTAGCTATATGGGCGTTAAATAATAACGTAACGTCGATCCGGAGCTTTGACGGGACCGAGCAGTTATCTGATATTTCTCGATTGGTACGGATGATACCGGACTTTATGTCGTTCAGTCAAACGCGAAAAGAGATTAGACTCCGGACAACAATCTCGACCATATGGTCCACCTTTTTTATGGCAAAGGCACACGATTTATGCGGCTTGCTGGCTATAATAATTGATAAGTTTTATTGTCGATATTAGTTTTTTGTTACGTTTAATTAAACGGACTTTTTTGTCGTTCGCAATTTCTTCACGTTCATCTTCATTAATTTCTTTGTCCGCGAATTCAATTTCGTCGAGGGAACTTTCCGCTCATTGTTGTTGATGTCGGGACGACGACGAATCGACGATTTCAATATTAAAATTGTAACGTTAACTTTGAATATTATTAAATTTATATGCAAATTACTCCGATGTTATTCCTGCACAGTTTCAGTGGTAAAGATCGACCTGTCGTCAGATGCGAAAAAAGGAATGAAGGACCATCTCCTACCTTTTGGTTCAGGTACCACTTTTTCACAATACGCGTTTTGTCCCTTCACTGTTATACTTCGTGACGAAGAAAAAAGGGCTTTAGTACTTCAACGATAAACGAAAATATCAACAACCGCAGACCACGAGACGGCGGATGGCAATGACGATGATGATGGGTGGAAATTTATGTAAAGTGCGAATAGAGTTTAACAATACCTAAATAGATTCGAACTGTAAAACGAAAGAGAGAGAGAGAGAGAGCGAGCGAGGGAGTTGAAGAAAAAATTGTAAATTTATTGAATGGCGACCGTTATTTTCGCTTAAAAGTTTGCGCCATAAATTTACGTGACATTAAATTTAATACAACTCTTATTTTGTTTTAATACAATTTTTATACGCAAATAAAGTACGACCGATTTCTTTTTGCACGATTCCCGGCGTCATCCGCCAAAGTTCGATCATCCCTGCCGTTTCGAGATTTTAATACTTTAATTTGACTAGACGCGAAAATTATTATCATTCATTACAAAACTTTAGGCATCGAAGTGGCTTTACGGTTAAATCGCTGCATGACTATGATTCAAACGCTCTCGCCTAAGACGCCGAGGTAATCGATCATATCCGGGAACAATTAATTATTGCGATCCCATAGAACCGGTGCTCCGCTTCGTTCAACTTCAAGACGATACGATATCATCCATTCCGCGTATAATTGTCCGTCTGCTTCGAAGAGGCAATCAATCATTGTCTGGCAATTAATCCTCAACCCTTTTTGTCAATCTCGCACACCTTTATAACATTCATTATCCCTTCGCGATCGAACGCCACCTGACACAATTACTCGTAAAGACTTCAAATCCGAAATAGAATTCGTCGACTGACGTATTTACTTTACAAAGTTTAATCTCACTTCTCTCCCGTTTCCTCCAGGATAACGTACCATCGACGCGGTTACTGTCGAACGTGCGTGGTCGACTTCGACGAGTCGCGGCCTCCTTGCAGGCGGCCGTACGGTTTCGAAGGTTCTCGGCACGCGACTCGTCGTCAAGGCGGAACGATTGGTTCTTCGATAGGAGCCAACAGCAAGAGGAAATCGAACGACAGCAGCAGCAGCATCAACAACAAGACGATAACAATCCTGGCTGCGGTGCGAAATCGAACGCCACGGCACCAACGTGCTGGGGTCATCGCATCATCATCGATCCGTCTTTGCCCTCGCATTATAAGGTACGCAGCCACCGCAAAAATCCCCTCGATCTACGGAGTAGATTAGCCCCCGGGGCAAGGCGATGAATGGGAAAGAGCACGATGTTGTATGAATTATTTATCGCACCTGTACATTCGCAATCAGTGAACGATCTCTGCTTTACCACCTGCTGCTTCTGAACGGATCCAATCCAATCTAATCTACTATATGTTATTACATTTTTTTTTTCGTGCGACTTTCTTTTTCCAGTGGCTGATGGTCGTCTCGTTGGCCGTCCTCTACAACGTCATCTTCGTGCTGGGTCGCGCCGTGTTTTGGGAACTCAACAACGCCACCCGCGTATGGTTGATCATCGATTACCTCTGCGATTTCGTTTACATCTTAGACACGCTGGTGCACGCCCACGAAGGTAAAATGAAAATGCAAGAGAAACGTTAATTTTCTTAAAGCAAACCCTATATCCAAAAGTAGGGATCTTCGAAAGAAAGAAAAAAATTCAATATCGATACGAAAATGTTTGATCAGCCTTGCTTTTTTTTTTTCTCTTTTGAGGTAAAATGAGAAACAGTACGTGATAGAGAGAGAGATACAATGGGCGATAGTGGTCCCTGGGGACAAATAAAAGTTGGGATTGGCACGTTTATGTTTTAGACGGTTTCTTTATCATTTTCGCATATTCTCGCCCTTCTGCCGTTTCTTCTTCACCATACCAATTCGATTCTTATTTCTACGCCACGTAAAACGGAAAGTTAATAGTTGCCATCTAAACTTCGAGTGGACCCTGCCCATAATCCTCCCTTTTCTCTTTATGTTATTTGCGTTATTTGGCAAAGGCCGAAAGGTGTTAATACCATTCGGCGCCGGAAATGACGGCATCAAATGTAAAACGACTCCTCTCTTGTAACTTAACTCGGCTGAAGGAAATTAAACCGTATCCATCGTGCGTTTACCTCCTTGTTTATCATAAAAAAAAGATGTTATCGTATAATAAAATGCATCATTATTTCGCTAATTAAACATTAAAATATCGTTAGGAATTGAGGAAAATTAGTGGCTTTAATTTTTTTTTTAATGAAAGCAATGAAAAAGTTTTATATTCCAAAACATTCTGTCGGGAACGAATTTTAAAGTTACCGTTAATAATTGAAGATGAATGAATATCTTATTAGAGCGAATGAGGCGGGAAGGAAAGGAAATCTCTGCAATTTGTTTCCGTTTAATAGTCATTATGGATCGCTTTGAAGTGGGTTCGTCTAACAATAGAAACAGTAATTATAACGAATTTTGCTGAAATAAAAATAAAAAGCATTATGAGGCGGTCTCATTCACAGATCTTTTGGCAGTGAATGGAAATTTGCGAAAATCTTAATTTAATAGAACAAAAAAAAAGACGAGTAAATAAGCGGATATTTTCTCGTTTACGTAATATTAAAATCGACATTTGATTTTGTTAATGGCATTAGAGGAGACGAGCAAAAGTTTCCTTTCCATTGAGACGATATTGGAAATCTTTCAATAACTTTGTTGAGAAAGTTTCCTTCAGAAGGAAAGATGGTGAATGGAAAAGAGGTGTACGCCAACAACAACAACTTTTCCTATGTCAAAAAAGAACTTTTATTATTAACAATACGTTCTCCTTCTTTTTGTGGATTACTACAGATCCATGTGCCGTACATGTAAAGAAAAATGATAAATCCATCATCAATCCCATTTGAAAAGTACAATACCATCATCGATAAATAACATCTCGATTTCGATTCCATTTCATTTCCATCGTTTGTTAATCAAGAAGGGCAACGAAACGAAACGTCTCCGCTCGCATTCAATAATAACTTGCACCAATTCCCGCGCGAGACTCATTTACTTGACTCGCATATCAATAATTGTAATTAATAAGATGCGTGTCATACGGATATCAAATTAATTAATCCGACTTTAATTGTTTACGTTCTAATCGAGCAAGGAGCAGACCTAGGAGCTAGCAAAAGAAGAATGGTCATTTACAAAAACGGCACCGGTCAAATTAATTCTTCGGAGTGAATGATGACCACGAAGGCAAACACGCGATCCCTGAAGGATGTCACATGCAAACGACGAACGGACGCATCACGAGCCAAAAGCCTCCCCAGGCATTGTTATTTACCGTTTAAGAGACAATCAATTACGTCGCTGGTTCATCGTTTCATGTTTGCGATGCAGCAACATATTTGTTCATTTCGAAATTGAAGTCATTTCTTTCGACGGAGGCAATTAATTTTACGGACAGCAGTTCTGGTGGATGCGCCGGGTTGTTCGAAAGCAACGCGTCCTATTACGATTATTCCGTCATTGTTCATGTTGTTGGCGTTATTGGCGATCGAAAGCAATAAAATGGAATCGAAATCGACTGGATCCATTTCTTGGGATCGTATTAAGTGGCAGCCGTACATCATTTCCTAATTTACAATCGGTTAGTCGTTCTTTGCCAAACAAAGGATCGGTGTGTTCCCTCAAGGATCGCTTTATTGGGTTTTTCCGTTTATTTTTCTCTCGCCCCGCACACCGTCTTACGTCCATACGAATTTTCCAATAGAGAATTTATTGGAAATAAGTGTCGCGTTAAATTACTATCACTATTGTCCTCATCTACGTTTCCCTTTATTTGCACAACAATAATGATACACGTTTTACATTTATTTATGGATATCCTCTCACCCGTTCCTCGTGCCTTGTTTACACGTTAAATTATTGCATTGCGACAGAAATATGGCGGATAATTGCGAGCGTCAACATCGTAAATCTTAGAGAACATTCTAACGTGAAATAACTACAAACCAACGAAACGTATTCCATTTCCCGAAAGGATTCTTTCGGTTGTCTTTATTCTGCAAATTGTACAAACTTTTCGATAACCATCTCGAAATTTCCTATAAAGAGAGAAAGCAATTGCTTATGAAGAGCATTTTAACAGGGGCAATTTTATGAGGCAAGTGTCGAGCCAAAAGGTCTTATAGGTTTAAAGTTTTTAATGAGAAACGTTTAATTAAAGATCGATCCAGTACGTTCACTTTAACATTGTTTTCAACTTTCTCATAACTTTACTTAAAATGTTCATGATTACGCTGATGATAATGGTTGGTATTATCGACTTATTTAGATAAGAAATGGAATGAGCAAGACGAAAGTCGCTCGGTCCTTTTATCTATCTGTAGAAAATGGAAAATTAGTGGTTTTCTTTGTGATAATTGGTATTGATTTTCAATCTTCATTTCACCTTCCTTTTTTCTTGCCTGTCTCTATTTTTTTGCTCGCCAGAAGCTGTATAAAGAAATTAACAGATGAGAAAATCCATCATCAATCTGTAGCCGCCCGAATGCTAAATGGCTGACTCTCAGAAATTAATTTTGCGATCATCCAACTACAATTTATTCATTTTGCCGTGTATCGCATCCACACACATCTTATTGTGTTTATTATTCGTCTTTCTATTGCGAACTTCCCTTTGTTACTGCTGCTGTTATTATTATTGTTATCGCTGCCGATTCCACAACTATTGTTGCGAATTCCGTTTTGCTTTCTTCCAATCTCCTCTTGCTATTTTTATTATTATTGATGAAGCGTTTCATTGAACTGGAAAAATGCTCAAATACGTTTAATATTATTCGCCGACAGATTTTTCCGTAGTTGAACCCATTCGATTAAGCACGCATGCCGACAGATTCGCATGCATTGTTTGATTTCAACATTCAAACGGATTTGGTCGTATTGATCTCATTAAAGAAGCGATGAATGTTAATTTGTTTTGTGCATTTAAGAATCGTTTATAAACGACAGCGAAAGTGCTTTTCGTATGAAATGTTACGGTTAGATGATTCTGGAAGCAATTTAATCCCAATCGGAATTTATGAGTGCAAATGTACGGGATGGAAAAATCGAAATCGTTTCACATTCAGATCCGGATGCCGAATTAGCGTGTGCGGAATTTTAAACCGATCGCCGGCCGCCCTCGAGTCGCCCTTTCTTCTTACAGGAGACATTAAAATAATTTTCTAGTAAATTAAGTAAGAAAATTACCTCGCGAATTTTAAACGATGCGATCAAAAGATTTTTCTTGCTCACTGAGATGAATGCCCTCTAGTGAACCCCACGCATTGAATATTATTTCGCAATTACGTCTCGTTGATATCAATCAAGCCCCCGTAGAAAATTAGTTCCCGATTGTTCCCGAGCCTTCGGATCGCGAATCTAATCGCCTCGTTTCTTGTTTAGGCTATTTAGAGCAGGGACTGTTGGTGACGGAGCCGCGAAAATTGCGTGCCAATTACATATCGTCGAAAAAGTGGCGCACGGACCTGCTGTCGCTGTTACCGACGGACATTGCCTACTGTTGGTTCAGTCCGTACCAGTGCGGCAGCGACAAGGTGCCGTGTCCGGTGATAGTGCGACTGAACCGGTTGTTCCGCTTGCCGCGTTTAAAAGACTGGTTCGAACGGACAGAGACCGACACGAACTATCCGAACGTGTTCCGCATATGCAAAGTGGTGCTCGCCATCCTGGTGCTGATCCATTGGAACGCGTGCCTCTACTTCGCGATCAGCTACGCGATCGGCTTCGGCACCGACAATTGGGTCTACAACTTGGACGGGCCGAAGAACTCGACGCTGACGCGCCAGTACATCTACAGCTTCTACTGGTCGACGCTGACGCTGACGACGATCGGCGAGACGCCGGTGCCGGAAAACGATGCCGAGTACCTCTTCGTCGTCGCCGACTTCTTGGCGGGCGTGTTAATATTCGCGACGATCGTCGGCAACATCGGCTCGATGATATCGAACATGAACGTGGCGCGCGTCGACTTCCAGAATCGGATGGACGGCGTCAAGCAGTACATGGCGTTCCGCAAGGTCGGTCGCGAACTGGAGGCGCGCGTCATCCGCTGGTTCGCGTACACGTGGGCGGAGAGCGGCGCGTTGGACGAGGAGCGCGTACTCAGCGCGTTGCCGGACAAGCTGAAGGCGGAGATCGCGATACGCGTCCACTTGGAGACGTTGCGCAAAGTGCGGATATTCCAGGACTGCGAGCCCGGACTGCTGGAGGCTCTAGTCCTCAAACTGCGGCTACAAGTGATTATTCTTTCATTCGTCATTATGTGGTTGTCGCTTAAGTCATTGTCCGTTTGTTCGTATTTCATTTGGACGCATAACAAAAGAATAATGAACATCATCATCATCTCCATTCATATTTGTGACTTCCTCCAATCTTTTGACACGTATTTCGCTCCGAAGAAATCGTCCAACCAAGCACTTAGTCCCTGCGTCGCTATTGAGTGAAGAGTTCGAAGGCGATCGAAGTAGATGGACATCCGATGGCGCCAACTCTGAAGACAAAGGAGGATGCGGCAAGACGTCGCAATTGAGTTCTTCAATTGTCGATTTTGCCATAATGGTTGCGTGACGTCGAGCATTATTGTATTGCAAAATATTTAGTCGCTTTTGCTAAATGTCTTGTTTTGTCCGCTTGCTTCTGAGGGCCGAGAGCCATTTCTTTTCGCTGCTTCACCATTTCCCATCGCCAGTGACCATGCGGTGAAGAAAGCGTTATTCGTGTCCATGTGTGTTCATCGATGACGAGCAAGCAAACTAGCGACGACTGTCAATCGTTAATTCTTGCAATTTTCAGTTAAGAAGTTTGGAGCCAAAGGCGCCGAAATTCTGGTCGTTTTCCATTAAGTGAAACTTGCCGGATGACGACGATCCATCTGCTTAGCTAATTCCCTTGTTGTGTGGCGTGTTTTTTTCGTGAGAAAGCCGATCCAAACGTTCCTCATCGAATTCGATTACCACTTTTGATACATGAAAACCAGTTCTTTCTTTCATAGCACCTTCACCGTATACAGCACCAAAACAAACCACTTTCAGATAAGATAATGCCGCAGTTTCATTCTTGCTAACAACCAATTTAAAACGTGCAGAAATAAAAAGAACGGACAGGACTTAACCGACGAGCCCGATGCGATAATTTTTTTAACGCAAACGTCGATCGTCTATTGCAGGTCTTCTCGCCGGGCGACTACATTTGCAGGAAGGGCGACGTCGGCAAGGAGATGTACATAGTGAAACGGGGCCGGTTGCAAGTGGTCGCCGACGACGGCACGACGGTGTTCGCGACGCTCGGTGCCGGCTCCGTTTTCGGCGAGGTGAGCGTCCTCGACATCGCCGGCAACCGGACCGGCAACCGCCGGACGGCCAACGTCCGATCGTTGGGCTATTCGGATCTGTTTTGCCTCGCCAAAGACGATCTGCTGGTTGCACTGGCCGATTATCCCGACGTAAGTATCGTCGTCGTTTATTAAAGCAATTTCGTGCAATTTATTTCGCACAAAGTCGGGAATTGCGCTAGGTTAATGACTACGGGACGCGGGTTTAATTGCTCTTTATTGCTTCCGCGACTTAATTTCCATAGGATTTCGGTGCGAAATTAAACTGTCACAAACGAGGATTTTAATCGTTCGCCCAAAAACAACCTTTTCTGTTACTATTTTGGCGATAAAATTAAAATCGAAAATTAACAATCGCTCCGACTGCTTCTTTTCCGGATTCGTTTGTGTACGATTCAAATTTTTATAGGCAAGGGCAACGCTAACGGAACGTGGTTGCCAGTTGCTGCGTAAAGACGGATTGCTCGACGAAGAAGTGTTCATAAAAGCGAAAGAAACGCAGGACTCGATGGCCGATAGCATAAAGAAATTAGAGACGACGGTCGATACGTTGCAAACGCGATTGGCACGGTTATTGGGCGAGTACACGGCGAGCCAGGCGAAATTAAAGCAACGGCTCACGAGATTGGAAACGAGGTGAGATTGAAGTTTCCCTTTTCTTGCCCTTCGCTCTCTCTCTCTCTTTTCCCAAGTTCTTTCTTTCACTTTATTGCTGCTTTTGCTTAGTAACAAACATCGTTCATACGAGGAGTAAGATGGGAAAAAATTGGATTGCGAACGTTGCGAATTTTGTTTTTTTTTTCCCGTAAATCACAGTCCCAATTTGCTCTCTCTTTTTTGTTGTTTTACCAGTTACGTATCGCTGGAAAAGTAAAAACGACGTAAGAAGAAAGTAAATTAAAGGATTTCCTCCCGCCCCTTTATTATAACATCTCACGACATCATTTTCTTCTTCGCCGATTCTTTATTTAACAGTTTACCGTTTTCTCTCCCTTAATCCTTGACGTCTTATTTACTTCTTTTTTCGTGCGGCCCACTCTTTAAGTAGCTTAGTCTCTTTCGCTGCTGCCGTCTAATTAGAAACTTTCGCTTATCGTTGTAGGCCGGATAACGAGAAGCAGCAAGCGATTAATATTGTTAATAATAATAACGCGGACAATTTGGAGGTGACGCCGACGAGGAGGCGATTACACTCGTTCGAAGGCAGAAGATTGACGAACGAAAACGCGACGAGGCACAAGACAATGTAATTTAAACGTCCAATCGGCCGGATGATAACGAACTAATAAATCAATTAAACTTAATAATGGATGTCGACGATGGAGACGATAGTGACGGAAGAGTTTGCGAAAATTCGATAACAAACTAACTAAACTTTATTAATACGTTAGAAGGCTTTATAGGGGAACCGATAACATCTGCACTTAATTAACCGACTCTAATTATCGATTAGGCATTAATTTCGGTGAACACTTCCCATTACACTTACATACGTCGCCAAATTGAAAGTCAAAGAAAGAAAAGTCGAATTGATAGCAACACGAGATGAAAATCGAATGAATTTGTGCAAGTGTCCTTGCTTAAAATTGCGCTTGAGCTTAGGTTCTTATGGGGTTTCGGTTAAGGGGATTCGTTTTGTTTAACGAGCGACCAAAACCGACAAAAAATGAGGGATCGTCAACGAGCAGAGTTAATTCGAGAGATTTTTAACGAAATTAGTTTATAACAAAAAATATATATTGTAAATAAATTATTAATGCAGTTATACAATTAAAATGTATGTTTGCTGTTTAGAGACATATCTATTTTTCATAATTAAGTGTACGATGAGAGGACGGGAGAAGGATTTTACCGAGGGAAAAAATGCACAAAATATCTTCCTTTAATTTAATTTCAACCTCTTTTTTTAAAGCAAATTTTATTTCAACGTTAACATTTCTTTTGGGACTTGGTAAAATGCTGCTCATCGGCGTGGAAGATTTCTAGGATCTAATTTGATTATTATTATACAAAGAGAAAACAAGAAGAATTATGGGAGCCTTATAATAATTGTGATACAAAAAAAAATAAATAGAAGAAATTGTAATTAAACACGTTGATGAAAAGGGCTGGTGATATTCTTCAGCAGCACGAAAAGTTGTGCTTATAAATCAGAAATTGCGAATTTCCAAGCGGCCGATCTTTGCGGAGGAACATCGCCACCCTTTGATTTGACAAGAAAAATGTATTATTTTTAGTTAAATAGAGAAACGTTTTAAAAAAATATATTATTTATCAATTATACACGTTATCAATTACAGTACATACGAATCCATTCGAATTGTTCCCTTCCAATTAGTCGACTGATTTTTCTTCTTCAACAAATATTCGGTATTTCGGTGGCTTTCTTGTTACCCGTCGTCTCCTTACAAATGCAGCCGTTCTTCCGGTCGTACGAGGCGATGAAGCTGCCGCAGTGCCTACAGAAGAGATTCAATTTGTCGCTGCCGCTGACGATGAACGGCAAGAAGCACAATGGCCAGCAACCCAATAAAAATAACGCGCCCAACGACGTCCGTGCTATCTAAGTGAAACGTGGTTTAAACAATAGGAAGACAACGACTATTCAATTGACGAAGGTGACTAATTGATAAATGTAAAGCGCGCATACTTTGTTCCGTTGCTTCCTAATCAACGGCGTGTCCACTTTTAAACAGTACGGACACTTTTGTGGCGCCGGTCCTTTCTTCCACGTTTCCACTGCGTGAGAGGGACCGAAGAGGTTGCATAATGAGAGAGCGGTTAAGCGATTTTGAACGCGATTCGTACCGGTGGTCTTGAACTTCGCGTCGCTGGTTTTGAAGTCGCCGTACGGTCCGACCGTTTCGCAACGGTAAAAGACGACGTCGAATTCGTCCTTGTGCTTGAGCCTCGCATGATTGATCAGCGGCGTGGTGTCGTTGCAATTGTAACTAATTTTCCGGCCGCATATTTGACATCGCGTTGTGGTGCCCATCTAAATGGATCGGATAATCGCGTTCGAATTGCACATCTTAATTTTGAAGCGTTTCATCTAAAAAGAAAAATCGAGAAAAAAAATATGATCCGCTCTAATTTCCTAGAATGTTAACTGACGACCGATCAGAATTACGTTCGAAATTGTCACGTTTCGCGATTGATTGATGTGTGTCACATTGGATGATTACGATCGGGTCAATCTTCAATCCGGCTCTCTTTGGGGTCGAGGAGTCGTTTCAATGCCGTTGGTAGGAGATCAATGATCGATAATGGCAATTCTCTAGGGACGCAAAAGAAGATCGCGCGTTCGTGCTTGCGAAAAGGGAAAACGATTTGTGCGAAGAAGTTAAAGTCTCCTTTCAGAATTCGCCGCTCTATTATATGCGGCGGTGTTATCGTCGATTGCTCGGACATTTACATTAAATTTGCCCTTTAAATTGTCCAGCCCAAACATTTTGACTACTTGACATTACATGCTGTCGTTGTCACAATATTTCACCCTTAAATCGTCGCCGAATCGGACCACGTTTAGGATGAAAGTGAACGAACGCGCGCTGATTAATAACCGAAATCGTTCCGATGAGCACGGATCCATATTTCGATGGTAAAAACTTCCCCACGTAACTCTTTGAACGCGCGAATAATGGACTGATCTTTCGCCCCCTCCCGCACCGTTAAGGTGAAACAGATACGCCACACGAACCGGTAGCACTCTATAAACGGTTCCTGTGCTTCAGAACCGCGCAACACCAGCCGACGTACAGTTACCATTCGACGTTCAAACGGAAACCGGTACAGCTCACTTGTCCGGTGTGCAGGTGCCCGATAAAGACCAACGTGCGGCACGTTAACAAGCGATACGCGAGCAAAACGTTGCAAGCGCTAATGTTCGTCTGTTTGTGCTTGTGCCCGTGCTGCGTGAGACTGTTCAGCACGGTCGTGCACGAATGTCCGATTTGTCGATCGTATTTAGGTAGTTCGTAGCACGAAAATGTCATAGCTAGACGTTTGAGTAGTAGGTTTTTATCGATTAGCGATCATTAAACTAGTAGTAAATCCGATTCTGGCGTCTCTTCTTTTACGATTATTTCCCAAACTTGAGCGACTTGCAAGCGGGAGACTAGCGACCGACGATGGGGGAATCCAAGGTGCCGGAGAAACAATAGCTCCTGACAGAAATGAGCGAGAGCCGTATTAATGACGACGAACGAGTAACGCGTTCGACCGCCACCGAAGATGTTCGATTACGGCCGTCGAGCGAGAGCAGCGGCGCCGATTGTTCCGCGTCCTCGCTGTCGCCGTCGTCGACGACCGAAAACGATTGTCGCGTGACGTACGTGCCGCACAATTCGCCGCGCGTCTCTATCACGCGCCCGCCCGACTACGCGACCCTTTGCCACGCGATCGACGATCAACGGCGGGACTTCCTGAAGGCGTTCGGCTGCACGCACGACGCACGCATTCACATCACGCCGCCGTCGCGCACGACGATCGTCCACGGGCCGCCGCCGTTGGTCGGCGCGCCGCCAACGTACTCGGCCATCATGCGTATCGGACCGACGGAGATGGCGATAACGCGCGGTCGTCGACCGGTGCGCATTCAACCGTCGCCGCCGTTTATCGCGCCGCGACCGCCGCCCAGTTACGCGGAGGCCGACGGCAATAGGAACTGTTTGGATCGGAGCGGTGAGATTATTTTGTTTAACGGTCCGACGATATCTAATCGGCAACTTGCGAACAGCGTTGGAAGAGCACGTCTTCACCAATCAACCGGTCCGACTGATTTGCCCGAGCTGTTTGCGTATGATCACGACGACGACGTACACGCATCGATCGAATTTGACGCATTTCTCCGCGATCGTGCTGTTCGTCTGCGGTTGTTGGCCGTGTTGCTTCGTGCCGTACTGCATGAAGTCGTGCAAGAGTACGGACCACTATTGTCCGGACTGCGAGACGCATTTGGGAATGCACACGCCGTGGTGAGATTAGATAGGAATTAAATGATAGAGCGCGCAGTTAGTTCGTAATGGATTTTTATTTAAATTAATTTGAAATAAATACATTATATAAAAAGGAAAAGAAAAAATAAATCGCGATAATAAACAAGGAACAAATTTCGTGTATATTCGAAACGCTTCAGCTTTGCGCCTTAATCGAGATCATTTTGCTGGCGTGCTGATTGATCTTGGCGAAATTCAATTGGGTCTTGGTGCGATTCAATTCGTCGCACTCTTTAGAATGTTTGAGAAAATTCTTCCTCTTAAAGTATGTCTTATTGCATATTTTACAAGTATTCACTTCTTCCGAATTATTGTGGGTTAACAAATGTTTTTTCAGATTGCTCTGTTGCGTAAATGCTACCAAACAAATTGGACACGAGTACGGTTTAATGCCTTTATGTAAGATCTCGTGTTTTTGTTTGTTCGACAATTGGGCAAAGCGCCGCGAACAATATTTACAAGCGTACGGCTTCTCGCCTGGAAATTCAAACAATGCTTATTGGACATGTTTAACGGGACTGTTACGTCTGTTCTCATATTGACCTGTATGAGTTCTCTGATGCTTTTTCAAGTTTGCACGTTGAGTGAAACCGCGTTCGCAAACCGGACAAACGAACGGTTTTTCACCAGTATGTATTCTTATGTGCTTCTCCATGTTTGCCCTTTGTGTGAACTTTTTTTCACAAAATGTGCATGTAAATTTCCTCTCACCTAAAACAAAAATTGTAGAAAAAGGAAATCCATTAGTACTTTCTAAAGGTTCACATTGATTGAGGTAAAACGAGATTTCCAATTAGATTTTCTCCTACTTGATATTTACCTGTGTGAATCACAAGGTGCTTCCACAGATTACTTTGCTGGGTAAATCTTTTCAAACACAACTGACATTGAAATGGTTGCTCTCCTGTATGAATGCGATAATGTCTCACCAAAGCAGCTGCATTTGCCAATACCTTATTACAAAGATTGCACTGTTGCTTCTTGCTATAAGAAAAATGAAATAATTTAGAATTGAATTCTAAACATTGTACTGATCAAGTACATTTTGTTGTCTTCAGCAGCATTACAATACAAACTAAGATTCTGGTATTTGCTGCTTTCATTCATTGTGTTAAAGTGATAATTGTGATCATTTAAAATGACAGGTCCATTGTTGATGTATCCTAAGCCATTTGGAGGTGGATGCTGATGACGATCACCGATAGGAAGATAAAATATTGGCTCATTTGGTATCGGTGTATTCAGGTAACTCTCTTCTTCATTAACCTTTATATATGGCAATAGCATATATCCTCTTTCTATTTCATCATTAGCCTATAAACATTAAGTGTAGCAAATCAACAAAATAGGGCCGGCATATTTACGTACCTCCAACTTTAAAATAAATTCTTCTGCATTCATTATCCTCCACCTCCTCCACCCCCAAAACTAAAATCCTTTGATTCTTACTTTACACTACAACTGTTTGTATTTCACAATTTTTAATTATTATTAATCACGCGTAAACAATTCTATCACTTATTATTTAATTACAACACAAAATATTGGCCTTAATCTGTACATTATAATTTCCTTTGACAAATCAATTGAAGGATAACGTCATATTTACTCGTTAAATAATCTATCCTTTTTCATTTAATTAAATAATCGTACTATTCACACAACACTTATAGGTGCACACATCGATTCGACGAAATATTGTTGGTTGCCACGATTATCGTTCCATGGTGTAATAGGTAAATTATGTTGGTAATAATGTTCAAGAACAGAATAATAACAACTTCCGGTTTACGTTCGTAACCAGTTAAGTTACTACGCCATTTTGAACCAAGCCAAATTAGTAACTGGAACATCGTTGAAGTTTTGGTGCTTGTTAGTAATATTTTTCCTAGAAAAGATAACAATTTTAGTGCGTAACTAAAAATCTTGTAACGTAACTAGACTATAAACTAAACTACTTTACAATAACTTCGATTCTTTTGACATTTATTATTCGTTTTGGATTATGAACAACGACATAATCGACGAGGACAATAAAAATGTGGAAATAATAGCCGTTGAATACGATGATACCTATGAACCATTAAGTACTTCCTTCGCGTCTAATTTAAGTGGTAGCGCCAAGGGAGGAAAGTACTACAAACAAACATATAGGCCAGCATGGGAGAGTATGCCAGATTTTAAAGGTTAGGCAAAAATCACCTATAATGAAAACAATTAACTTGTTAATTAATAATGCGCGATTTGCTCTTTAGGTTGGCTTCGCGGTGTGCAAGGACAGCCAACAAGAGCCTTTTGCATATACTGTCAAAAGACTTTACATGCACATAGATTAAGTTTGTTAAAACATACCTGTACAATAAGACATCAAAAAGCTGCTCAGGTTTATGAATTCAGAAAGGTAAGGTTCTGCTGCTTTACAACTGAATCAAAATCATTTGACACTTTGTATTTTAGAATAAGAAGACTATGCAAAATATTTTAGCAGTTGGTGAATCATCAAATGAAAATATGGAAGGTGAAGTTGAAGAAACAGTGTCAATGGTTGAGTATAATCAAGAAGAAAATGAGGAAATTGAACAGGAAGAAGGTGATATAGAACATGAAGAAGAGGATGATGAAAGTATGGAACAAATTAAGGTAAATTATCATAACTTAAGCTGTTGGAATGTGCATGTGATTTCTTTCTTAATTTGTTTTAAAGGTACGCACTAGTGGAACAGTGGTTTCAAACAAGCCACCCATATCAACAATGGTGATTGACACATCAAAGGGTCAACCAATATGTGGTTTGCAAGTGAGTCTCTATAAATTAATTGATGGGCGTTGGACATACATAAATGAAGGCTTGACTGGTAATGATGGAAAATTTGCTAATTTTATGCAAAGATCAGACTTTGCACCAGGAAGATACAAGCTGCATTATGATGTAGACCGTTATTTTGAGAATAAGAAAATAGATTCCATGTACCCTTTTATTGAGGTTAGTTCAATGTCCTTTTAATTTGTTTGATATCTCATTAAATAATGATTTTTCAGATTGTTTTAGATTGTGTAAGTAAAGCTGTTGATTATAATGTACCAGTACTATTGAGTCCATATGGATACAGTACCTACCGTGGATAAGCATGAACAGATATAATACAGTTTCTTTTATATGAATGATTGATAGAATTATTACCATATAATTCTTTCTAATATAATAAGTTAGCATAAGATTAAATAATGTATATTCAGTTTGTTTTAAAAGTTAAAGCCTTTGTTTAAATTTCAAATTAAACATTTAATGTTCAGTAAAATATATAAGAAATTTGTTTTATAAGGTAATTAGCAAAATGTATAAGTGTCACAATTTCAATCTAAACAATGAAATTGTCATTTACTGAAAGTTCTATATTTTTATCTTAATGCTATATATTTCACCCTTTGTGATTCTATTATCTTTGGTTCTAGCAAACATGACTTATCATTTTTGCTGAATGAAGAAACTGCTGAAACAGTCCATAGGTTCAAACAGAGGCACTGTAATGATAATTGCAGAGCAAAATTATAAATAAATACACAGTAACTAAAAGTAACATTTAAATGTCACCAATTGCCTTATAAGAATAACATATTAGTTATATTATTTTATTGAACATTAATTGGCTTGGTCTTGTTCAAATTAGACAACTTAAACATAAGCCCTATGTTGCTTAAATAAAATCCTATTAGTACCGTCAATTCAATCTAACAATGCAACATTTCTTTTAAAAGTTATACTCTTCCTCACATCTGGTGTCAATTCTCTCAGGGATGCACATAATTTTACGTTAGGTGTGCTGACATAGTGAGATCGGCTCATTCTTGTACTGCGTTTCACTGGAGTTGCGAGAAATCTTGGCGAGTTTTCCTTATTTCTAAAATAATGTATTAGATACAATCAAATCTTGTTATAATAATAAAACACACGTCTTGTCATGTAGTTTTGTAACAGCAAACTTTATAGTAGTTCCATTGGCTTCGTCAATATTCAGGCTTCTTTTATCATCTTTTGCAGAAAGCTTTGCATTTTGTGTTTCCAAGTCAATTTTCAACAAATTAAATTTCATGAAAAGTTGTTCCAAATTATCATCTTGCACCTGAAAATTGGATTTCATTATAACATGTTAGCTTTAAACAACACAATTTTTTACTTCAGTTTCCTTTAGAGCAACTTTTCCACTTCCAGTAACTGCTCTCTCAGAATGTATATGCATTTCTGTTTTTACTTTTTGATTTTGAATGACTTCTCTATCATTTTTGGCTTGTTTTTCAATTGCTGTTTTACATTCCCAATACTTTTGATTATTTCCAAGTTCACCATATTTTTCTTTGATCAATTTAAGCCATTCCTTACATTTATCTTTAGCATAGCCATTTAAAATAAGATTATGTAAATTTGTCAAAGCATCAGCTGCCACTGCAGGATCAACATTTTCATCTTTCTCTACTTCACAAATGTATGTAGTATTCAATGCCTCATAGCTATCAGATGATTTTAAAGGTGGATCTGGTTCAACATTTTCCTTGTTTTCACTACTTCCAGCAACTTGACTGTAATCCAGTAAATTTAATTTTTCATGTACAGATTTTCCCTGCTTTCCAAGCCAATCATTTAGAGTATGTTGTAAATTTGTCATTTTTAATTTGGAATCATATGTAGATTTCTTATTGAAGTTTTGCTGAACAGTTTGCTTTGAATGATATACATTACTTGTTGCTGATTTCTTTGTAGTCCCTACTATTCTTTCATTCTTACTGTTGACATTCATGGATAAATTCTGTTTATATTTTGATTGTTGGGTATTATGTCCCCTTTCTGGGGGTTTGCAGGCCTTTGACTGTGCATTAACAATAGGTTTCTTAGGCAGAGGTCCAATGTTTTTCCTGGGTTCTTCTCTTTTCTTACATAATGAAGTCTTTGAATGTGTGTCTCCTAGAGACTGTAAAGAAGTAGCATGGCTTAAATTACTTATGGACGATTTTGTACTGTATCCTAAGATGCTTTCAGGCAAACCTAATTCTCCAATATCTTTTCTAATTTCTAAAGTATTATTATCCAACAGCATGATTGGATTTGCTTTTATCAAACGATACAAACTAGTTTTTGTATGTTTGATCGTTATAGTGGGTTTCTTTAGAGTTTTCTTATGCATTATTACCTGTGGAAATATTAATGTGAGAATATCCTTTCAAACATAAATATAATGTACACTTACACAAAATAACAAAAATAAACGTTCACACAATAAACCAACAGCGACACGAGTTTGATTAATTAATTAAATAAATTTCAATTTTATTGTTAATAACAACTCGGCTCTTGTCAGTTACAATTTCAAATTTGTTGTATTAGAACACATGCGTCGATTATTTAAAAAAAGTCGAGCAATATATGCAAACCGTAACACACGTTCATATTATGGTGGAAAGTCAGATTTTCCCCAAAATAAAATTTGAATGAATCACGCAGAAAATTGCAAAAAGAAAACTATTGCAAATTATTTAATTAATTAAAGTTAAATTATACAATTTCTTTCTGCTTCAATTTTGACATTTCTTATTATAAATTAAGAGTCTCTTTCATAATAACAAGTACAAATAAAAAACAAAATTGATTTAAAAATTGTTACACATCTCATTTCAGGCAACGATCGAAATAGGTGCCACCAATATAACCGCCACGCATAGCTCTCTGAACATTTTGCTCAAACAATTTCCTGTTGTTAGTCAATACATCTGCCGCTTCCTTATTTAATGGATCTTCAGGATTTGGCTCCAAGAACAAATATTGCAGACCATAAACAATACTGTTTATTGTCAGTACTGGTTTCCAATCTTCTCTTAATATATTTAAACACACATTACCATTATGATCAATATTGGGATGATAAACTTGTGTCTCACACTTAACTTTTGGTGGTTCATGTGGATAGTTGGGACCAACTTTAAAGCTAAATACAAAACGACCAGTTCTGTAAAAGCCTTCATCTGGACAAATGATTAATTTAAAATTTAATAAATCATCTGAATCGGGAAACTCTGTTGTACACGTCTTGGGTAAATTCAATTCGTTTATATCTGAAATTTGAACCAATTCTTTCTCGAATAAAAATTCACGAACAATAACAAATTTCGAAAAAGCCACATACCCTTTGTTATCCTAAGTTGAGCTGCAGATGGTTTCTTTTGATTGCCTGTTCTTGGAGATGCTTCACCATCTTTCTTTTGTTGTTTTAACGAGAATAATTTGATCATAATTTAAGGTTAGAAAATGCTAAAATTATAAAAAGTCTTTCCACTTTTTCTAGTAATAATTACGCAAAACTATTTGGATTCGCATGAATTTTGCGTTATTTCCGTTTAGGCGATCAAATACTTTCAAGTGTCAAAGAATTCGTCGAATTCTAACTGAATTAAACTGTCATTGTACACAAACTGTCATCTTTCTTCTTTTATTTATATCCCACTCGATTTCCCGTTTTGCAATGGATGCAACCAACGAAGCACAAATTGAACAATTCAAAAATGATATTTTTGAAATTATCTCAATAAAACTGGCGAAGACCTTTAGGATAATCCATGTTCCTCGGCAAAAACGTATCAGTTAAACGTTTCCAGCTGCTTTATTTACAATAATAAATACCTTTAAAAAAAAGGTTAATTACATGTAGATGAAATTGAAAAATTAAAAGATACATTCTGTCTAATTTCAATATAAATTTAACAAAGGCACTTAATACGAAATAAAAATTGATCAATCTGTACACGTAGAGAAAACGCATTTATTCGCTTAATAATTGTGAAATTATTTTGATTCAGTTCAATTAAATCAATAAAACATAAAAAATAGATATATTTTTTTGTCAGATTTAAATAATTAGAATAATAATAATAATGTAACTACGAATGAAGACACTCATGAACCTAATGATGCATTACCAAAATTAAACGTTGTCGGTACAGCCTGTTGTGTGAACGTGTAACCTGAAAGAGGCCCCGAATTGAAAATGATTAATCATTTGCTTGCACTCAATGTCTTACCCCCTTGCTTCTCGATCTTCTTACTTTCTCTAGCTGCTTTGCGTTGATCCGCTAATACGCCAATTTCAATTAAGGCCTTACTTTGTGATTCGGTTAAATTACTCGTAAGAGCATTATACCACTCATGATGACTACTTTGTAAACCTTTAGAAAAACAAATCAAGTTTAGGAGAGAAATCTTTCGAATTCGTTCAACTTACTTGTCATCGTTTCTTTGAATATGACATACTCATCTACTTCGCTATTTTCATCGTCGATCGGCGTTGTATAAGACTCTAAAATTAATTCCTCATCGGCGGCATAATCGGTATCGGAATCATCCGAATCGGTCGTAACGTCCGCAATGGTGATATCGAAGTTACCGGCCGCTCCAGCCATGACCGCTTTCCTAGACAAATTCTCTAAATATTCATTTCCATGCTCGTCGATATCGTCCTCGTCCGAACTCAGTGCCTCATCGAATTCGCCGTCCTCGCCTTCGCTCTCCTCCTCTTCCGTTTGATCTTGAGCGCGTGCAGCATAAGCCCGTTTCAAGCCGTCGAATAATAAAATCAATGCGGGTATTATGCGAGGCGCGTGTGTCTGCAGCAAATTCGGACCGATCGGCAAACTAATTAACGTGCAAAGTCCAATCACGCACAATTTCCGATCGTGTATACCCAAAAAGCAATCGGTATCGTGTAACCATTGTTCGACGAAGCGATTGGTGAAGTCCGGCAGTTTCTCCAAAATCGATAGCAATAGCGGCGGATTGTAATACAGGGCAGCGATAAGAACTTGCAAGCACATCGTGCGCAATTCGCTCGTACGGACATCTTTTAACAATCGCGCTGCCGCTAATTCGACTAACGTTGGCAAAGCGTTATCGATGCGTCCTTTGCATTGCAACAATATGACCTCTAACAGTTTGGCCGCGTTCGATTCGGGATCTTCGCCGGGATCGCGCGTCAACACTTCCTTGCAGATGTTGCACATGGCAAATAAACGTTCCTCTTTGCTCAGGAACGCTTCCGTGTCGACCGTTATGTAATTATGAAGGGCGGGCATCATGTCGGTGAAATGATCGAAGCCGTTCTTCATGAACACCTGATACAAAATCTCGAAGACGCGCCACATATCCTCCGATATTCTCTTACACGTCAAATCGTAAATCAACGATAGTATCTCCTCGTAAAACTCTTGAACCTCGTTCTGTAATACGTGCACGACGACTTGCAAAACGGTCGGTTCTAAGACGCTGAGAACGTCCGGCCGTTCTTCCATCACAGTTATGAGAGTTTCGATTGTATTTAATATTCCCATTGCGGTTATCGCCTTCTCGTCGGAATTCTCGTCCGTATCTAGTACTTGACTAAATGTAGCGGCTAAATGTTGACAGATTTCCATTGCTATCGGTGCCAATTGTTCGGTAAATACACAAACCAACTTCTGCATAACGCCCGTCACGTCCTCATTCTCGGTCTCTCGTATAATCGTCAACAATTCCAATGCTAATTGTTTCACATGCTGCTCGACGTACTTATGCGAACGGTCTTGGTAGGTTACCAACGATTGTAAAGCGATCGCTGCTTGCACGCGTACCGGCAAATCGCGATCGTGTAGTAAAGCGTTTATCGTGAGACGGACGGCTTCTGCTAAGACGTTCTCCTGATTGAAATTGAATTCGGAAAAGTAATGTATCACCCAACATGCTCTCGCACGCATGTGACCCTCGGTCGCTTGGAACTCTGGGAAAACGAATTTAATGAACAACTGATCGAGTTGGTCTCTGTATACTTTCTTTTTGAGTAATATATCGGCTAATGTGCCGATCATGTGTAAAGCGCCGTCACGTTGTGCTGGTTTCGTTGTATCCGACGTTAATACTTGCGTTAACATGAGCATGGTCTTTTGCAACATGTCCTTTCGTTTCTTGCACGCGGAATGTAATAGGGTCTGTGCAGCCGTGACCGGCGATACAAAGTCCTCGAAAACGTCGAATTTAACGCGAATGTATTCGTGTGGATCTAGCGTCCACAATTCTTCGTCTTCTGCCGAATAGCTCATTAACGGGAACAATATGTCGCTTATGATGGCAGCCATGTGTGGCTTCAATAGTTTCCATGTGTGAGCGTGCGAAATGGCTTGGTTGATGTAATTCATCGATTGTTGCAAAACACGCGGTGGCAACCAATTGCCAGCACGATAGTTATCCAATGACCTTAGCAATGTCTCTAAAATGCCCAAACTGAATGTTTGTAAATACCATTCAGAAAAGTCGTTGTACTCTTTAGTAACGTTGCCTGGAGAACCGTATCTTTCGAACATTCTGTACAAGATGTGCAAAGCCCATTTCTTGCATTTCCACCACGACAAATCTGGTCGTTCGTCTTCATCCGGTTGCAAAGCTGCTGGCGGTACTGGACGTGCAGCAATTTGTTGACAGATGTCCATCCATTGGGCAAAAGCTTCTTTGGTTATCAAATCAAGTGGTAGCGTGTATTGGGTTAACGCAAAGAATACTTTAAGCGAATCTTTTTGCAATAATACCGAGTGTTCTGAGGAATCTGGCATCAATCTTAACACAAATTGATATAATTGTGGTAACAAGAGGTTCATCGCCTCGTGTAAGGGGGCGCGATCCTCGACCTTCTTATATTCAAAATTTTTTACTAATTGATATAAGCATAGAATTGCACCATGCCAACAACTTGCTTCTGGATTTGATAAGTAGATGCTTATCTAAAATAGAAGATTATTATATTAATACGTTTCATTGCCAATGGAATACCCCTTTAGTGATTTGAGAACATTGAGATCAGAGAAGAACAATTAATCAAAAGGTGGTAGTTATGGCAGAAAGTACCTTGTCTACAATTTGAGTCCAGCGCCCAGGAAAATCATGTTTCACTATGTTGTTAATGCACATACACAATTGAAGCCTTATCAATTCCGGTGCATGTACAACAGCATCCACTATGCTCTCTCTGATCAATGAACGATCTTGTTCATGTAAAGTAAAGATCAAATTATGTCCCTCCAGTTCTTTGTCTTGCCAACTGTGCGATATTAGATTTTTTAAATAAATCGCTCCTGCTTGTCGAATGGGCATCTCGCAATCGTTCATCATGACCACTTGTAACAGGGACGGGGCGAAACCAATTATTTTATGAATCTGTCAATAAAAGGAAAAAAAATAATAGGTATAGGTTTATAGAAGCTATTTTCATAACAATAACAAAAATCGAACGTCATTGGGCATTTCATTCCATATGGATCCTAACTCGGGGCACGTCGAAATCGAGATTGAGTGCCCGGCCAAAAGCACATGTTTCCTACGTTTTGCATCATTATTACGTACCTGCGACAACATCTCTTCGGCTTGTTGTCTTTGGTTAGGATCGATCGTTGCTCGTAACAATTCTATTAGTTTTCGCGTCTCCATTGTTCCTCTCACTATTTTCTAATGATAAAATAAATAATTTCCACGGTATACACTACAATTTTCAACGCGAAAATTTGATCTGCCACTTATTTAGAAATAATTTGCACGATGCGATGATGATATCAATTCACATTTAGAATTACATTTGACAGGCTTTTATTATCACGTGACCTTAGTAACCGGCCAACAAATCGAAAGCATGCTTTTTTTATAGTTTATGCAACCAACTTCTTCCCATTGAGCGGTCATTTTAAAATTTTATAAGTAGAAACTATTTTTGAACTATAGATTAATTAATAACAAATAATCTACCAGGAATAGTTTAAGGATTTGCAGGAAATTGTTTTCAAAATCATGTAATTTTTATGTATCGAAGATGGTACAACAGTGAAAGATACATTCAATATTTTCTATTTAATAATAAATTACTAACATTTAAATAGCTGATTATTCCAAAAATTAATATTGAAGAGGACCTATTACCAAAATTTAATAGCTTATACGTGAATCCCATAATTTACACAACGTTCTCCTTACATCAAGTCCTTGCGTAAAGCTTTGGCAAGAAATTAACGTGGCATTTCGAACAATAAATCAATACATTAAATATTATACTTAATGGCGAAATATGAGAGTAAATACATTAAACGCTGGTAGATTTCAAGCATTTCCTCTTCCAAATAAAGTTCCACTTTTATTGGAGCGAGGTAATTACTTGAACACGTTCAGCCAAACGAAGAACAAAGAATCGTTCGCTAACTTTAACACGAAATAAATTACGAATGCAACTACGAGACTAACTTACAAATTTGTTGATCGTTTGGTTACCACGAAAGGACGCACGAGAATCGGAAGAGATCAAAAGAATTCGAAATTTGAATTGAATTAAAACAAACGAAACGTTCATCATTGCGTCGTTGCCCGGCCCGTGTAACCGCTCTCCGAATATCGCACGAAATCCTCCAAATTCTTATTGCTCGTACCGTTCGAACTCAACAGCGTCATGTGCAACTTATTCGCCAACCAGCACATCATAACGGCAGAGAACATCAGCAACGATCCCAACGTGGCCGATACCAATAAGAACGTGTTACACGACTGCTCGATCGGCACGGATTTGCGATAATAATCGGCCGGCATGAGAACCGTGTACTCGAGGTTCTCCGCAATCTTTGCGAATTGACTCAACGCACTGCGATCGTCGGTCTTATTCGACGATTCGCCGATTTCGCGTCTCTTGCGCCCGTGGCCGGACGGTTCGAAGAGATCCAAGCAAAAGTCCGGCTGACAGTCCGTCATCTCCATGCAAGCCTTAATCTGCGAGTGGATCCACAGCGTCGAGCGCTCTTTCATCGTGCTCAGGAGGAACGCCTCGAAGTCCAGAAAGACCTCGTTGTGCCGTTCGCGATACCGCGCCGGCTGGTGCGGTATTATCGTCGCGAAGTCGCGATTCCTACAACTGCAGAAGAGATTGATTACCGCCAAACGATGGTAGAAAGTTGTTTCGTTGATAAGAGACTGACCCGTCTTTAACGAGGGCAACGCTGCCGGCCGTATGAGGGTCGTCCGGATCGGGGCTAACAGTGACCTCCATCAGTTTGACATACTTCCAGGCGGACTCCGGACTGATGCGGGCCCTCAGCTGCAGTTTCGTGCCGATCGGCACCGCCTGATCCACCGGCAGCTCGTTGCTGCTGGACACGTTGCCGATACGAGCGGCCGGCGCTTCTTTGTACAACGCCACCTCGTACTCGAGGCGACCGGGCGTCTCTTCCACGACGCCGGAGACTCGAGCGCCGTGCGGACTGTGCGATAGAAGAAGTTTGGATTTCATATTGGTCTTCTCTTTTTTGTTGTTGTTGTTGAAGAATTTAATTGGGAGCAACTTACAAGCTGCCAGCGAAACCGGCGGCCTTGTTCTCGATCACGGTCGGTTCCGGCGGTTTGCACATGATGATCAGCTCCTGATCGGACTGCATGACGACGCCGGGGAACTGCGGGAACCAGATGCGCACGTGGACGAAACCCTAAAGTTCAAAGCAAACATTTGATCGACAATCAGTTTCGCAATTGGTGATAATTATTCACGTTTCTCTTCAATACGCCGCATCTAGTGAAATCGGTGATGCGCAGATTGTAACGGAATCCGGTCGGATCCGTGTGATCGGATCGTATCTGGCAAACGGGATCCGCGTCCGGATCGACGCTCCGGTCGTCGGCGAACAAGGGCGATCCGCGAAATCCGTCCGGTTTCTTCAATTTGGCAACTATCGAATCGCGACTGCCGATGCTGTTGCCGTTCGCGAAAGTGCATTGGATTTCCGTCACTGCGAAAAATTTACACCAAGAAGTGAACAAAAAAAAAAGAACAATTAAAAGAAAGACATTAATTCAAGTACATCTTAACGGAGATTTAATGGTCTTTGTTTTGTGATAAAAATAATCGCGGTAAAAAGCGAAATTCAATCCGTTAGTTTACTAATTTCGATAACTGTACGAAACGGTCCAAGTAACACAAAAACAATATTGCGAAATTTCGACAAAATCAAGGAAATGCGCGGTTAATTTGCGACCCATTTTCGAAATTACGTCAATTTGACGAATTTTTTACTAAACGCGTCGCTCTTTTATTTTTTTAAATTCATTTTGCGAGTGATTCGTTTTTAACGACCTCCACAATTACGAGCGGATTATGTTAATGATGTTAATGGATTTTGCTTGAGCAGAAGTCGATTCAATTTTTTGTCGTTGCGTTCTTCTTTTACACACAATTGAATTGCAATTGAACAAATCGTAACGGTGAACGTTCTCCTTATTGCAAACTGTTTCATAAAATCTTAACACATTAACACAGATATTTACTTTATTTGAATGTATATTCGCACTTGTGCATACGTCTTATAAAATTTCTTTTTGATCCCATTTAAATTGCAGAAGTAAATTAAGAGCGACGCCGAGTGCGGTATGTAAATATGTGTATATAAGGAAAAGTAGCCGTTATGGACATTGAAACTAAATTAACTTGTGGCCAGAACACGACATTCATTTGATTGAACCATTCTAAAGACTCACCTTCGTAATCTTGTCCAATTGCCAAGGTGCACTGTAACAAATTCAGTAATTAAATTCAAAATAATACGGTGAGAAATTATCGTCACGAGCCATCGATAAGGAGCATAATTAAATGAGATTTATCGCGATTTTTCTAACGTTAACTTATTAGCCCATTTTTCTTGTTTCAAGTAAATCGAACGCGTGCCGTTACTAATAATATGGTAAGCAATGGAAAATGATAATTGAATGGAGGTTACGGAAAAACTGTAATTTTCCCATTTCCAATTCATTTTTTTGCCGTCTTTCCAAACGAATTTATGAATTCTTTTCCTCGCACACATTCGCCCGGTTTACCGGTATTTATTATTATCATTAAATGAGACACGAACGCAATTAACGTTAATTGTTTTCTTCTTTTTATTTCCACCCGGTGTTTTCCTTTTTTTATACAATAATATTCCTCGTTTATTTACTATGCACTTGGTTTTTACCTTCGTTTAATAGTCCGAAAGGAAATCTTTTAGAGTTGATCAATTTTCTTTTGGGCGTAACAGGTAACCCCATTAAGTTGGACACTAGAAAATTTCTTTTTCGAATCTTGTGATCCTTCATAAAAACGTTATATGAAGTTAAACATAAACATCCAGGCAAACATTCCCTACCGTGTTTAATGTCCAATTAATTCCAAAAGTTCCATAATCAAAACGAGAAGAATGATTCCTTTTCGTGGCCCATATAATTGCTTTTTGTCCCTTTTCTCTTTTTTAGTCGTAAAGATTACACATTATACGACATAAAAATCAAATCAAAGGAATAATAATAAGACTTTTACGGTTAAATTGAAAAAAATAATGGAATAATGGGAATAAGAAACGTTCTTTATGATGATGGTACCCGGAGCGAAGTAAACGATATAAATTTTTATTATATCGAAGCGTTTCGTGATAGTCTCATTTTCTAATAAATTCGTTCCATATCAATTAGCGTTCGATGGTTAATTAATCGATTAATTAGGCGTAACCAATTAATTTCGTTTCGTCAATAATTTAATTCATCAATCATTGATGGCGATCTGTACGGCAATGGCAAATGAAATTGTTATTTGCAGAGCAATAGAAAATTAATCGTAATAATAAAGAACGAAATAAATCAATGGAAACGACGTCTCCTTAACTGTAAAATGTACTGTTTCTAGTAGAACAAAATGCTCTTTAGCATAAACAAATAATAATAATCTATTTTAGAATCCGCATCGAATCGTTATTATTAAGGACACTACCGTAAATTTCCATTTAATTGCAGCGAATTGCTGCCTTGAAATCGATCCAACAACGTTAATTAGATTGTTAGAGGATTACGCGCTCCTATAGCGTGGATCGTATCATAAACTCGACCATCATCAGCGAGGAATGTAATTTCTCGAAGACATGTAGTAAATAAACATAATTAAACGTTACATATCTCGATTTATTTATGTCTCTCTTTCACTCGCATTTTTCGGCTTTTCTTTTTTTCACGTTGCCATTGCAATTATTCCTCGTCTCGCCTCTCTCATTCATTCTTTCACCTCTTCGTTTTTCGCTTGTATTTGCTTTTTTATTATATTAATTAACGGATTTTTTTCTTCTTATTCTTCCTCACCTTTATAATTTAATTTGTGAAATTACATTTCCCAACTGCTTTTCGTGTATTATATAATATCCTTTCTTGGATTCCTGTTGAATGTCATACACCTGATGTTGTTGTTGTTATTGTTATAATAATTCACGGTTACAATTTATTATTAGCACTATTTTGCAAGAGCTACGGTAACAATTTCAGCTGGACAATAATTGTAGAAAGTGTTTAATTATTCATACGAAATGCGAACGATTTTCGTTAATTTTCGTTAGAAAATTCGCATGTTTTATCGAGGGAACTTAATGTGTTAACGATGCTTTAAAGCTGATTGCCGATGGTAATAATAGACAATCATTAGCATTATTCAATAAGGCATCATCAACGTGTTCATTCCATTGTAGTAATTATTCTAAAAGAACGACGGAATTAATAGGAAAAGATAAAGAGGAATAGCAGCCTATTCTAAGATATAAGAAGAAGGAGAAGAATATTTTATTTTGCGTGTAACGAACTCGTTAAGCCGATTTATTCAAATTGTTGCAGTATGAATATGCAATTTTTTCCAACGATTTTATCATACCCAACAACTGTTGCAAAATGATAATCACGATCGTTAATGCTGCTCGATTATCCTAATCCCAAATTGGAATTACTTCGATTCCATTCCAAACATTACATCAAAAAGCGATTAAAATTCGGCTAAAGGAACAAAAGGTCTGGAAAAAGCTCACTTACCAACTGCGCGAAAATATAAATCGTCAAAACCGTCCTTAAACTCATCTCCATAATGCACAACCACTAAAAGGACGTCGTTCAACACTTGAGTCAGGTTTCGAAGATTAAAAGCTACCCGATTGTTTTTCCTTCACTTCCTTAACTCAATTATTCTCACGTACTTTAATGCTTTTTGTTTTTTTTTTCAAAAAGTTTCTCGTGTTCCTGTTGCCCAAACTAGATTAAGTGAAAGACTTGGAGGAACTGTTGTGTTTAACGACAAGTTCCGCGTGCTGCTTAGAGGTGCAGAAGAAGAGGTACCCCACCGTTGTTTTTCCATTTAGCTTTTTTTTCCTTTTATTTAACTGTGCTTCTGGTTAACAACGTTTCTGGTACAATTTCGTTACGTTCGGTATTGTTACCATTATCTTTACTTTGTACAAAACGTTAAATGGCAATAGACGTGCAATTAAATGCTTATTATGAAAACAAAAAATCAACATTTCAGTTGCGTTCTTGAATATGACAAACTAATTGCTTCTTATTAAGAAATAAGACAATCTTTTGATGATGATGATGATGATGAGAGAATCGAAGAAGAATGGGGAAGAAATTATTGCGCGAAATAGAGCAGTTTGTCAAGTTAATTGATTTCAAAAATGAAACAAAAGCTTTAGAATCTTCGGCTTGTCAATAACATTCTATTGGAAGTAGCTCTCTTAAGGAATCATTCAGTAAGGCAAAATCGGCTTTTTTCGATCATTGATACATTTTCCTTTAATTTTTTTTGGCAGCATCGTAAAGTTTGTGTAAACAGACGAAATAGGTAGCAAAAAGTTAGTGATGAAAAAAATAACCGAAACGAATAAACGGAAAAGAAACTTATCGACCCGTGAAGGTACTTCCACTTCGTTGTCTTGTCCTACATGACCACAATCCAAAATTATTTAATCTAACTGTACAGATTAAGAATTATTATTATTACGGAACTTTTCTCTTTTATTACATCAAAATCGTTTATTCGTTTTCCATTCCGCGAAAAGACACACACACACACAACCCGAACTAATTGTTCACCAAATTGCCATTATTTCATTTAATATTGAACGATTCAGTTTTTATTTTTAAATTCTTTTATCTCATCTTAAGTTTGGAACGATATTCTCTCATTATTCATAAGGACAATTAATTCATCATTTAAATAGGCAAGAAAACGAGTATTTTATAACTGTACGTTGTGTTTCTGTTTGTTTAATTTCTTTTTTGTTTGTCTTGACATCCGCTCTTTTTGCTTAACAAAAAATCAGCTTCCGTTTGAAGCGCAAATCTTATTTAGAAATTCAGACAAGTGGAATCAATCTATTCGGTCTAGAGGCGTGTTAGTTTGAGCGATTCGTTCCAAAAGCCTAAAGCTAATACATGTTAAAATTGTCTTTACATCCTCCAACATCTCTACATTCAGGCAGTAATATAATGCATAATTCGAATGCAAACAAATCTATATAATCCAATGTGGCTAATTAAATTTAACAGGGCAAAAGGAAGTGCTTATTATTTCATAAGCAATAGAAAAAAATGTGCCTTAATCATATTAATTATAAAGCAATTCTTCTAGTTTCTTTTGACACTGACCTCCTCTTGTAGCTCAAATGGATAGAAAAATGAGCCATTTTACTATACGAAAGTAACTGTTTTAAATTATTATTATTGTGGAACGTACGAATGATGATCAATTAATAAATCTTATTGCTCTGTGGTTATTGATTACTTTAAGAAAAGAAAAATGTTTTGCAATTGATGGTACGACAAAAGAAGGAAGAGGAGTGCTGATGGTGATAAAAAAAGCATTCTTCTGTTCTAATTAACACCGTTATTTAATAGCACTTTTGTCTGAGGTGACAAGGCAATAAAAATGAAAGATGAAGTAGCAGCGGAAAGAAAGGATCCCTTTCTCTGCAATAGCCCAGATTTATAATATAACGCGTAACTGCAAATATTAAAGCAATCTCAATGTAAAATTATACAAACTGCTGAATAGAAGCTATTTCATAGAAAATTTATAGATTTTAAAGTCTCAAAATAGTTACGATTTTTATAGAAAAGTCTTGGTTGACGAGATTAATGAAAGACCTTCTGGTTGTTTCTCAATAGTATTAAAAATTGTAAGACTTAAGAATAAGAGTTTCATTTGGATGAAGCAGTGCAAAATCAATCTCCTGTCCCAATATTTTGGCAGTTTGCGTTTTATATTTCAAAATATCCGTATTATTTCCATAAAAGAATTCCTCGTTGACTATTTTGAATTACAGCAATTCTTCGCGGAGGCATCTATTAACGAATAGATACAACTAATTCCACGAACTTCATGAATTAAAATGGAAAGTTCCTACATTCGCGTCAATTATTGTCAAAATAATGGCGGATACAAATAAGAGTGTTTCAAATACTAATGAAAATATTGATAAAAAGATGGAAAGTGATACAAAAACCAACGCCTCAATTGACGAAGATGTAGAGAGCAACGAAGAGCAACCGTTGGACATAGGAGCAAATTATTTGGTGAAACGATCTGACGAATCTTGGCGTAAGATTGATCTTGTACAATAACAACAACCACCAAACGTTTATAATAAATCGTTTTTTTTTTGTTTTTCAGACCCTGCTGAAATTATACAAATGCGATTTAACGATAATGATCAGCAGTATGAATATTATGTACATTATGAAGGATATAATAGACGTTTAGATGAATGGGTAAAGGCTTGCAGGTGAAAGATAGATGTAATATTAATTAGAATGTGTTGTAGGTTCCCAGAGGTAGAATTATGTCCTCAAGGTTTCATATGACTGAAAATGGGCAAAAATTGCCCGGTGACAAAATCTGGAAAGATAGAGCAGTAGATTTATTATCCAGTGATAGTACAGACAGAAAAATTACAAGAAATCAAAAGAGGAGACATGATGAAATTAATCATGTGCAAAAATCGTTTGTATTCCAATGTATGAGTCACATTGATAATGGCATTTTAATTGTTTGACATTTGTTTATTAGTTATGCTGAAATGGATCCAACAACAGCCGCTTTAGAAAAGGAACATGAACAAATTACTAAAGTAAAGTACATTGATAAGATACAGATAGGAAGATATGAAATTGATACTTGGTACTTTAGTCCATATCCTGAAGAATATGGTAGACAGAGCAAATTGTGGATATGTGAATACTGTTTGAAGTATATGAGACTGGAGAAAAGCTATAGATATCACATGGTATTAGTGTATTAATTACAACTGAATTATTATGAATTTATAGATCATTTGATTTCAGAGTGAATGCACTTGGAGACAACCTGTTGGCAAGGAAATTTACAGAAAAGGCACCTTATCTGTATATGAAGTAGATGGTAAAGATCATAAGGTAAATTGCATTCATTAATGCAGTATTATGAGCAATTAACAAGCTGTTTTTAGATATATTGTCAGAATTTGTGTCTGCTAGCTAAACTATTTTTGGATCATAAAACATTGTACTTTGATGTAGAACCGTTCTTGTTCTACATACTGTGTGACGTCGATAAGCAAGGAGCACACATTGTCGGGTATTTCTCGAAAGAAAAGGAATCTCCTGATGGCAATAATGTTGCTTGCATATTAACATTACCACCATATCAAAGACAAGGCTACGGCAAACTGTTAATAGCATTCAGTTACGAATTGTCGCGATTAGAAGGCACCGTCGGCAGTCCCGAGCAACCGTTGAGCGATCTCGGTAAATTAAGTTACCGAAGCTATTGGAGTTGGGTCCTGTTGGAGATACTGAGGGATTTCAGAGGAACCCTGTCGATAAAGGATTTAAGGTAACTTCTATAAACAAAATTCCATTATTTTGTATCGCTTATTGTAATTTTTGTAGCCAAATGACAAGTATCACACAGACGGACATAATATCGACGTTGCAGAGTATGAACATGGTGAAATATTGGAAAGGGCAGCACGTTATTTGCGTGACACCGAAACTGGTTGATGAGCACATACGTTCGAGCCAATATAAACGGCCTCGCTTATGCGTCGATAGCACCGCACTGCGATGGGCACCGCGAAGACACAATAACAATAAGATCGGAAAAAAGTAATCGGATTCGTTAAATAGGGTTAATATTTTATATTTTGATAAATAGCATTACGAGTTGTTGTGATATTAAAATAGAATATAACTTGTGTATATACAATGGAGAATCGTTTCAATTTACCTTCAACAATAAACACAAAATTAAAATTCGTTGGAGAAGAAATTGTTAGGGCAATTTATCTGGTGCATCAATTTGTTTTCGTGGAGGGTTGAATTTAAATTGCCTCTTTCGATCATACGAAATGAGGTAATTTCTATGAGGAAAAACGTGTGCGTTCATTTCGAAAATACGGAGAGATAGTGTGCTATGAAAGTAGGAGGGAGGATGTACGTTCATTTGAATCGAGCAACAGGTGATTGTTTAGTTGCCGGTAAACGCTCGACTTTCGTAGTAGCTAACAAAAACAAATTAAGTTTTGCGTTTAATATTTAATTCGCGGGTATCATTGTTATTAACAAATTATCGTTCGTAATGTATTAAAAAGAAGTTTCGATTATTCGATTGTATTGATCTTGATTCGAATTGTTATAAATCGTCGAAACGTTAAGACATCTTTTTAAGTTAGTGCCCTTATTTTAATTAAGCAACAAGTGTTAGTTATTAGTTATCAATCAGTGTTTACAGTTTTTTTATTATAATTAGCACAATATGGACACCAAGGGATATTGATCGATCGATTATTGAGCCAAGGTAAGTCATTCATTGTTTATTTGATTGAAATCGATCGAAATCTAGATGGAATATTGTTCGAAATCGCAAGTGATTTTCCTTTCATCTTTCGTATGCTAATTGTACGGATTGTTTATGAGATAATCTGTGATTAACAAGTGAAATTTCGTATTGCGGATCACTTGCTTACACGAACTAGATTAATTTATGGGAATAATTAATTCAATTTCATTATGCTTATGATAGGTGCGTAAAAGGAAAATATACGAACATTTTCAACCGATTGTCTTATGTAACATTTTGCTTTGCATTTAAAAATAGACGTTGTTTTTTTTTTTCGTGTGCTTGAGCAAATATTCACCTAACAAAGTTTTAAATGTATTTTCGTAAATTATTCAAAAACCACACAAACGCGCGATAATACTGTTTTTATTGTTTGGCAACGTCAAAATATTAGATTATTGCCATGATTCATAAGTTTATTGCTATTTTTTATGCTGGGTTTACCTGATATCGAAGATTGAAATTATCATTTCCTGGCCTTTTTATTATTACTATGCACTATTTGAAAATAATACGTAAAGCCATTGATTAAATATGAAGTCTTGAACAATAACTTCATTATTTCTATTTTAATTTCATCCACCTACTGTAATGGTAACCGATGTAAAAAGCTTTTACTTTATTTGAAATTCATCTAAAATCTTCAATAGAATTAACCTAATGCATACAATGAGTAAGTGGCAGCAGTTCATACGTGGGTAAATGTTATTGTTTATTTAATTTAAGGTAGGAACTGATTTAATAATATTATTATTACTGATTGAGATCACAAAACATTGTGGAGTGGCCTTTTTTCTGAAAAGAATCTCGATTCCTCCAGGTACACTACAACGTCTCTTGCGTATTATGTAACAGTAGGTTCAATTTGCGAAAGAGGAAAACTTCGACTTTATTTACTCATTTTTGCTCAGCATTACAATTAATTGTTGTACGTTCGTTTAGAGAATATCATTGAACTTTAAATGAATGCGAAAATGCACAATAATAATAAGCAATTTATGTGCATAATAAAAACTTTATTCCGTCCATAAGACTCCATTATAATTAATAATATCGCTATATACACACACACTATATACACCGGCAAGCAATTTGTGCGAAAATTACATTATTCATCTTTGAATGTCTTTTTTTCCGGATGGAACTTTTCTAATTACACTAAATCGAAAAGATCCTAATAAAATTGATAGCAATTAAGATTGATTATGGTCGGATTTAACTAAACATACGTTCTAGATCGAAAGATTCCAATCTTATCATTAGTTTAATTACTTTACGCATTTTCGATAGCGGCCTTTGTTTAGTCATTTAATTGGATCGCACTAAATTAGAAGCAAATAATTAATGACGAATAAATAAATCGATATTATTTTGTGTGCTATTCTATTATTTTAACTGCGTCGTTTTCGTTGTAAATTCAAATTTCGAAATAGAAAGGTTTCTTTGCCCCATTACCATTATTTTCGGCTCGAATCCGTTATGCAATCGAAACCGATTACGTTACAATGAAAGAGAAACAAAAAAAAAATACGTACCGAACAGAACGAAACTCTGAAGCTAACCGTTCGACTTAACGATTTTTTAAAAGTAATTTTCTCTCCGCTCTATCAATTACAAGTGAAGGAAAACGAGACTGAAGACGAATTACACGATTACGGTCAGATCGGGCCCACGATGCGATGCACGCGGTTCACTATTCGAAAAAGATTTCGTGTAATTCTTATTAGAATTGCAATTGAATCGAATTGTACCGTTAATCGTTGCAAACGATGTGAATTTTCGTTCGACTACAAACGCGTTAATTAGAGGAATACGAATCCGGAATCGAAATATGCAAGAAGGAAATTGTAGTTTCCACGGATAAAACAAATTCTACGCAGTTACGTCCTGCGATAAGCGGTTTCGTTCGCCTAAACAAATCTCATTGCACATGTTGGCATCTTCTCCGCGTTTTATGCGTGTGGTAAGATATTTTCACGACTGAATGAACCCAACATCATCAACGTCTTGGCAAGAATGTGATGGAAGACGAAAGGCAAAAGGAAACTTTATTGCTCAACAAAGGCAACGATTTTTGTTTGTCGCAAAATTAGAGCCTAGAAACAAATAAACATCAAACGTGGGCGATTCTTATTGCTTTCCACTGCATGCAAATTGCTTTCAAGCCAAAATAATCCGAGAGAAAGAAGGCAACTTTCTTCCAACGAATTTCTTTACTTTTACCGAAGCCGCATAATACGATGGCGACGATAGAAAGCGAAATTAAACGGGCGAAAAAATGATAATCGATCGTGCGTGGTTCGTCGATTTATTCGGATGGGATTGCAAAGAGAAACAGCACGGCGAGAATGATTAATTGCAAGCATTCGAAGGTTCGGAGATGTTTGTTCGGTCTTTTCCTCTGCGTCTCTCTCTTTTCCTTGATGCTGTTCAAAAGGTAGAAAAGAAGTGAGAGCAACAACGCAACGTGAATTCCTTCTTTCGCTAATATAAATCAAAATTAATTCGATTCCTCGCGATTGTTGTTGAGTCAGGTCGTTCAGTTTATTTATATTATTTAATATAAAGTTTTAATTAATGCGCGTTTGTTTCTCTTTCGCGCGTTTAACACATTTCATTATTATCACTATTATTGCGAATCGCAAATTCGAATTCATTAAATTCCCCATTTCGCTTCGTACGTCCACTCTTACTATTCTCAACGTTGCCATTAACTCTTTAACAATAAATATAAACGCATTTTCCCTTTTATTATTAATGCACGATAATAACGACGCTTTTAAATCATATTCGCGGCCGAAAGAATTGCCCACAAGAAGGAGCATTAATTGCAATTACACGCGAAGATGAGAATAAACACGTTCGCCTGCCCGCCTGCCTTCCTTTATTGTTAACCATTAAAATTAACAATAACGATCGCAGTTTGGAGGAAGAGCGCGAATGCGGAGATCGACTAAATTGATTTACATCTGAGCTTGAAAGTCGTCGAGCTTAAGAAAGCCAATAAACTCGCTTCCAATTGTTGACTCCGTCGAACACGAACGAGGCTCTCGCAATTGGTACTTTGGTGTCAGCGTTCAAATGCATTCGACTTCAATAACATTCACGCGGAGCAAAAAATAAATAAAGGAAGAAACCGAAATCAGAATGCAAATATTTGTTCTTCTTCACCGAACTTCACCAAACGTGATGCGTTGAACATTAAATGGAATAATACACTTGAGAGAGTTGGGTAATTGCGTACGTGAGTTGATAATTAATGAGAATTACGAGATTTTCCTTCTTTTATCTAATTTGCCAATTTCATTAAGGCAGCAGCAATTGTCGTGACGTCGCGCCTACGTAAACTGCGAAAATTAGCATAAATTCAAACCCAGCGCGGGCATTTCGTTTGTTTACATTGTTTTAAGGAGGAAGCGATGGAAAACGGAGAAGAAAAAACGACGGTTAATTAAAATAATTAAATTAAAACCGAATAGGAATAATTAATAAGAAAGGTAAACCGTTAATTGTTGTTGCTGGTATTGTGATAATGCTGTACTTACTCCGCTATTATTACTACAACTACTACGTGTCCATTGCACTTCTTTGTATTTTATATTTCAATCAAGTTTACGGAAGTTGCAAATTAATTATCTCCATTATTAAAGCAGCAAAAAATAAAGAGCTCAACTGTAAGGCGGCAGGATCGTTGCAAATTGCTAATTTATTGTAATGGAAATTGTACTCGTGCACGTTAGAAGCCCGGTTGAATATTTTCAGTCATTAAAAATGAGGCCGATTAATGAAAAACTCGTTTCAGACTTAAAACTGAACCGAAAGAAAGCATAATGGATCATTATTTTGCGCGAAGCTTTTATTGCGTATAAAATTGAACGGAACGATTTACGATGTACGAGGGGACGCCAATAAGAAACGAGAATTGTCTATTTGTTAAAAAAAAAATTCAAGAAAACGTCTTTAGAACATTGATCCCATTCGAAAACTGTCCTTTTGTGTGAACTAATGCTGTTACAGCAAATCGCCATTGTGTCTCAAGTTTGATTTGAACTCGTTTGCTTACGGAGAGTAATTCTCGTTTCTTTTGGGTGTCTCCGCGTACGTGAAATGCATGATAGAGACATAGAAGGTCGCGGGGATTATTTCTCATTTCGTACACCGCAAAGGAAAAATAAAATGTGAGGAATAATGATATTGTAAAAGCGAAAAGCTATTATGCACTGGAACGTAAGAGAGTAAGTTAATAATATAATGATAATAAGTGTTGCAGGTGCACGTATTTTATGTATCCATTTTTCATTTGCCTGCTCTCTCTCTCTCTCTCTTTTGCCGTACTTTTATTATTATTTTAATAATAATAATCTAATACTCTTATTATTTATAATTCCACAATAAATTTTCATACCAGTCGTCGTCGCCCGTTAATTACGTTTTGTATTGCACCGAGTCGCGTCCTTTTCTTGCAAAGAAACTTTATTATTGCCACGCTTTTTTCCCTTTGCTTTACCCATCATTAACTATTATAATGCAGCGTCTTACGGTTGAAGAATAGAAGCAATAATAAGTTATTGTCGTAAGTATCATTTTTTATCCGCACATTTTGTATTATGGTAACGAAAAAAATGTAATGGAAAATAATTAACGAAGAAGCACACCAAGGAAAGTTGTTATTATCGTTGGAACCTTAGGAGAATTCCTTTAAAATCCTAACAGTTATTAACATTATTATAACAACAACAAACGAAATTAACAAGAAATTGTTGTTAATTTTCTTTTTTCAAACACATTTATACTTAAACGTAACGTATAAGACTGGTATTACTACTTTCTGAATTCGAAACGAGTAACAACGCTCTAATATTACATCTAACTATCATCCGCGCCATTACTCTGCAGGTTAATGGCGAAGAAAGTCGAGGAATAATTTTGCAACTCGACCAACTCCATTTCAGTTATTTGCCACCTCGTCCCATCGAGACGAGTTTATTGCATTAAAAATATTTGCTTTTCAGCGATTGCATTCGCCGCAATAATCACGCTTAAATGACGTGATTGCGTTAAATCGCACCGTACGCAAATATTTTTGCGAACGATATGTGCCAATCCGTGTTTGTTATTAATAAACTACGTAATAATTATCGTATTATAATAGAAAACCTCGCGATTCGGGAAAGTTTTGTTGTTGTTGTTTGTGTTAGTTTTAACGTATAAGCCGTAATTAAAATTCAAGAATGTTAGCTGGCTAGAGGAATGAAAAATACTTTTTTTTATGCGAATGTGAAATGTCTCACGCAAATTCGATATTAGGGTTCAAAGCAGTACGAGCGAGCGGAAAATAAACTATAAAAAAGAATATTTACTTTTAAATTATACGTAAATAATTTTCATGCGACCTACATAAAATAATGGAACGCCATTTATTTTCCATTTCTGAACGGAAAGAAAAACAATCCGGAAGCAGTAATAATAATAATTGCGAGGAAAAAAATTAAGAAAGTAGGATTAAAAAAAAAAGGCAAGTAAAAGCTACCTGGCAAGCAAATTAAAGACGCAAAAAACGTTTCGTTCGTTTATAAATTAAATGTACCTTTCGTTTATCGAAAAAAAAAACAATTTTTCCATGTTCAACTCTCTCTCATTACGTTCTAACATCATTAATTCTACGTACCCCTCAGTCAAAAAATGAAATAGATTAAAATTCATGCGAGCTTTTTTGTTATTAAAAATTGGATTAATTAATTAAAATAATCGACTATCATTGTTTTAAATTAACGCCATTTCGGTGTTAAAAAGAGACAGCAGAGGAAGAACTTTCGTCCATCAATCAGTTTATTGCCAATATTAAACGGCTAAATAATTTCCGAACGAACCTTTTAATGCTCACGCTTTAATTATATTATTGTATTCTCTATTAGCAATTTGAAAGTGAAATGAGCCAATTACGAATATTAAAGACATGGTAAACGGCAACGTGTAAGAAATACTTTCACGTTCGGCAGCAATTTCTCTTATCTTGTACCTCGATAATGGATTAGAATATTTTTGAATCGAGTTTATGCTTCAACTTTAAGCTCCACTTCATTATGCTCGCTCTATAATTAGTTCCACGGTAATATTTCTTGCGTGGTTTACTTTTTTCTCTAATTCGCTGTGATTGCATAAGGAAGGGGAAAAAAGTGAACCAACGTAAATCATTGCAAATGATATGAACGGTTCGTAATCGAATGTAATTTTACGGATTGCGACGCCGTTGATAATATCGGCCGATGATTCTCTAATGACGATTTATCAACGTTATTATGACAGACCGTTATTTTTATTGGGACAACTTTCTAAGTTATTGAACTGTTATCGCGGGCAAGAAGAGAAGCAAAAAAGTATGATCGAAATTATTGCATAATGATAGAAAATTGTATAACAATTTCTCTTCGATTAATTGATACGCTAATTAAAAGTAAATCGATTCTGAGTCACGGCTAAGTGTTTGGATCGTTTCGTTATTGGATTTCACGATTTCTACAACGATCGAATAGCTGATTCTTGGTAGTTTGTTTGATTGTTGCAACAATTGTACAACAATATCGTACTTTAACCAATTTTCTTGTCAGTTTCTTCTTCTTCTTCTCACTTTTAATTCATATCCATCGACTGAAAGCATCTCAAGTATCATCCTTCAATTCTATTGTATGTGGTTTTTTATGGTATCGTAATGATCTTCGCTTAAGGAATTAGTGGAAACAATTAAAATTGCTGTAGTGCAAAATTCAAAAGCGAACAGCAAGCAAAGCAGAACTGAAGGAATGAGAAACGGTTTGCTTGCTGGCTTTGGACTAATTTCTTTTTTTCTTTTCGTTGAAAAATTCCTAGAACTTTTCGCCGTTTCCATACGTCGATTTGACCACAAAATTAAACTTAATGGGTTTCTTTGGTTCTGATGTTTTATTAGATTTTCTTTTAATCGGCGCTAGGACCGATGGATATGAACATAAATGAAATTAGTTTACAAACTTTTGCGATTTTATCACGGATCACGCGACTACTTCGTATTTTATATATTAAACGAGCCTTTTTTGCGATTCTTCGCCGATTAAAATCGTTTAACCTTTACGTGTGTGTGTTCGATTGCCGATGTTCCAATTAGAAGTAATTTAGTGCCTTTTTTGTGAAGGCCGCTACGTTCAAACCCATCTAATCGAGTGCGAGATTTTGGAGGAAAAAATTTGTTAAACAGGAAATCGTTATTGGACCGTTCAAAATGAAAATCATTTTTTATGCGGTAAGCCATTAAAGATTCCGTACCGAGGATGTTGAACTTTTTCGTCGTTTATTAGATTATCGGCATTGGCTTCTTCCATTCATCTGATGCAATTTAATAAGCTTTCTTGTGTACGAAGCAGCAACAGTAAAGGAACGATTGTGGGTCGATTACTGTAAACCACACAATAATGCTTGCGCACTTATTTCGCTGACTGTTGATAAAATACTTGTTAGTTGTGGGTGGAATCTAATATCGCAACTTTATTATTTCTATCGCATTTTAACGAACAATCAATTCAATTTTGCCCCGTGGTCGATACTAAACCTTAACGTTTAACTGTAAACGCTCGCAGAAGAAGTAACTTGAAATTTACATAATTGCCAATAGGAAGACGAAAGAAATAGGGAAAGAACAACATTCCCACAAGGATATCGTTTGCAATAAATTACAATAAATTCGGTTACGTTTCATTTAATTTATCCCATTAAATTGTATCGGGTTGCGATTATTTTCGTTTTTGTTGATATACAAAATTGCGAAAGTGAAAGTACGAAAAGAATTGCTACATAATTAAGAAGTGATCCGGTTCAATTCACCAAAATATTATTATCATTACATAGATTGATAAATGTATCGTGCATAATTAGCTTCAGACGCTAATTGTGGTCGGCTGCCGCTGATTAACCAATTAAAATCGATCCGTTGAGCAATGTTAATGTCGAATAACGCTTCGAAATGATTGCCTTTGTTATTGCATTACTCGATTAATAATTCACAATGGATAATTAAGATGTAAAAGAACGTTCGCCGTTCGTATGGAAAGTAAAAGGATCTTATTAATTTCGTGGTCGATACAATTATTCTCAGTTTGTGCTCGAGAGCAAGAAGCAAATCGATGAGAACAACCTCGAACGCTTGAAATCACATTAGCATCCTGTTATGTAATTACGCTGGAAAAAAACCCTACACTAAACATAATTACCAATCAAATTCTATAATTTACGACGTGATTTACACCTGAATAACATAAAAATGCGAGAACAATAACGAATTGAGCTGAGCGAGAAACGAAACGGACGTCTGCTACGGAATTGGAATAATTTCGAATCGTAACGGCTCGATGCACGATTAAAGGGAAATTCTGAGCCTGGAAACGACAAAAATTAAATAGGGAGGAAACGTGGGGTTGGAGTCGAAGCGAAACGCGTTAAATGAGTGACCGGCCAAGGAAGGAAACGGCCGTTTTTTTTTTGTTAACCACCTGTGTGACGATGCACGTTCACAAATAACAAATGCCGTTGCATAATTTTGTGAGTGGAAACGAATTTAGGACAGTTTTTTTACAACATATGCCGAATTCGAGTCCAAGGTTTTTCTCAAATTAATGCAGCGAAAAAAAAAATGGTCGTGGCCAGTTATTCGATATCGGCTAATCCCCTTAGATCTGATCTCATTCACACCTACGGTGAAGTCGTCTGGTACGTGTCCTTATAAAGAAATCGTCGAGTTTGAGCCAAAAGAAGCTCGCTTTTCCTCCGGTCTTGTGCAATCTCCGTTCGCAATTTTATGCGTTTTCTAACACGTTGCAAAAATAATTTTATTGCGTTTATTAATATAATCGCGATTTTATTGTCTGCTGTGGATTTGATGAATTCAATTCCGTGGTTTAACGCCCACACGCCAAGAACATGAGGCGCAAGCAGAAGACGAAGAACGAAAGCGGAGGTTACCATTTAAAGGCAACATCAAAATGTAATTAAAACGATTAAATAGCTTGCGAATCGTTTGCCATTCCTTCGACCTACGAACGATCCCGTCAATGGATTAGTACGGGGAATAAGAAAAAAAAAACGTTCCCTTTTTCAGTTTAAAAGCATTTGGAATTAAATCAACAAAAGAGAGTAAATTAAAGCTTTCCTTTTACGTGCGACAATTTCCTACTTTTTTTTTTCGTTCCCTTAACATTTCACGGTCGCAAGAAGAGGCGGACGCGTCGTCGTCGCGCCATGAATCATACCAACGTCAATTTCCAAACGGAGGACAAAAACAAAAAGACGAGACTTCCGGCGTGTACCGGACCGACACTCGTCGCAATAAACGCAACAATAAGTAACAATAATGCCGAGTGCCGGTGAATGAGTTTAAAAAAGTTTTATGATGAATGAAACGCGAAACGGCGATTCGCTTTGGACGTGGAATATTTCGCGATTGCTTCCAGGTTTTGGGATCAGTCGCATTCTTGCGCGGTTTTCAACAAAGACTTTGTGCTAATTTGCTTTAAAAAAAAATGGCAAAAAATGGCACCTTTACCGAAGTGTTTTTTTTTGTGTTAAGGTGGATCTTCACTTGAACGAGACGACGATTAATTCGTTATAAAACAATGGAAATGTTTAATTAATTCGCGCATTTTCAAGTACCGCACGCTAATTAAACGCCGATGAATAATAATATCGTAAATTTGTTCCGGCAAGATGAGCGTGAATTATACGTACACAAACGGCAACGATATTAGCAGAGAATCGCACGTTGTTGTTGTCGCTGTTCCAATTCAATGGTGTCATCTTTTCGCAAACGTTTGTCGTTATTAAGTCACTCGCACAAGGAAATTGCAATTATCAACGCCTTTTCGGGTTTTAATTGAACATTTTCGAAGAATGCGATGAGGAATGTGCAAAAAAAGGAACAAATTGGTTCCCGTGTTAATATTTAACGTTCGTTTTGCGAAATTGTCGGTGCCACCTCTTCGGCTCAGTAGTAACTCTCTTTTTTTTTGCCATAGCGACCATTAAACGGGGTAACAAGTACGAACATACTGGAATTATTTCTCATCTACGAACGTTCTTCTTATTCTTCTCGTTGCCGATCTTGTTGTTGTTTCATAAAGTATAATTGCACGGAATTCCAAACGTCCTTGTTGCGGACTTTAAATAATATATAACACTCTGCGATTTCTTCTTAGTACACGTTTAAATGCAGCAAAATATGTGCATAACATTTTGCAATCTTGTGCGCTGCTGCCTCATTTTCGCCGGCTCTCGTTGTTATTAGACAATCGTTCCTGCGTTCGCCTCCCTTTTACGCCGTTTCCATTAATTTAAATCGTAATTATTTAAAATCCTGCTGAGCCTTAGCGTACACGGAGGAACGGAATGTTAACTTGTTTATAAATCATCTGTAATTAATTTCAATCCGCTAGTACACGCGTAGACTTACTTCCATGTGCATGCAGAAGAAGAGGCGAAGCAGATTCATCTACAACAATTTACTTTTCCATACCCTTTTTCGTCGCAACTTATTGTCGCTGATTAAACGCAAGAAGTACTTTTAAACGGCGAAATTACTAAATGGAAGTGTACAAATTAATCCTTAACGCAAAACGCTCGGTATCATTTATTTTTTCTTCTCGCGTTTAACCTACCAGAAGGATGTAGTGCCACGAATTAATGTACTATGACAAAATTATTGGTAACGTTAAATTAGCCTTTTAGCCACAAGAACAACGACAATGAACTTGATTGAAGGATCTTCTACGTTATTGGGATGCTTTCTTGCGTTTTGCTTAAGAAATCGAGGGAAAAGCACAATATTTTCGTATAAATGCTGCGAATGTGCAATCATTAAAATTAAAAGTTTGCTATTGAACGTGGATAAATGGTATTACGTTCGGATAAGTGCAATCTCTGGCTGTTTCTCTCTCCGTTTCAACATATTTTCCAAATTGACTCCTTTCCATTTGATTTGTTTGTTAATTATTGTGCTTATTCGACCGTTTAAATTAAAAACGTATATAAAAACGAAATTATAAAAGTCATCCACTTATCTACCACGAATTCAACGAGAGTAAAATTTTCAATTTGATTCAAGTCAAGGTCGTCCACTTACTCTTTCTGTTGTTGTTATTACTATTGTTGCTATTATTGCTGTATCGAAATAAATTGCTTGCGATTTTCAAAACCATTAATTATTGTTTATCTCGACTTTTCCTCTCAGTTTTTACTTTCGAAAACACAAAAAACGTAGCACTATCATTGTTAGCCATCATCCACATTAATATTACGGATGATAATCGATCGTTCGTAAAGAAATATTGAAACTGGCGAGATTTACGACAACACGAAAAAGGCAACGATTTTCTCTAGCATTCAGATCTCTCCAGTAACCAAACAAAGGCAGGTTTTCTTTGAAAATCAGCTCGTAATTGACCTAAAACCATGTTGTCCTACATCTTCTATTGTACGTGAGCCGATCGTAAACTTCATTAACAAATTGATTATTACCAATTATCGTCGATAAAATGCAAATAAAATGCGAGTTGCACGTGAATGAAATGGACGACATTGAATTAATCTATTGTTGGGCAATCGCAGACAGGATTCGTACGCAACAATCGTTGTTTTTCTTTGCTTAACATCAATGATAATGATCAATTACCTTTTTTTTTGCGATTTTAATTGAAGGGATATAATTATGGAGATTGCAATAGATTTTCCTCTCCCTCTCGCCGACGGATTCGCTCGTTTGCTAATCTTCGATAAACTCTTTTCTGTAGATCTTCGCGTTGTTGCGAAAAGTATTTCCCACTCTCTCTCTCTTCTCTTTTTCACACATGTGTGAAAAATATCGTTAATAGCAAACACGTAGTAATTTCTTCAAGTTGCATTTCTTTTAATTTTATGCGAATAAAAAGAAAACAACTTTTAACTAGTAGTAGTTGTAGTTTGAAAGGAATTTCGCAATTAAGTTTCCATGCTGAAATTAAAAAAAAAGCGTTCTGCAATATTTGTGTGTTAGTCGTAGATTTCGCGTATTCGATTTCAAATAGAGAACCAGTTTTATTAGACGTTAGATCGAATTTAATGCCGAGACACATAGGTATGCAACTGTTCCTACGTGGTGAGCGAAAATTTTTCGCACTTTAATTTGCACTAATCACCCGTTTTTCTCTTCGCTTATTTTTAAACATTTGTTTAATAATGTGTTCAACAATTATTTTAAAGAAACGTTACCATCACATTAATTGAAGGATTTCGGGTTTATTAAAGTAGGATATTGGTTGGAACTTTGGATTTGCGTTGTATATGTGCGAAATTAGTATTGAAACGAGGAACTCGTTTCTAATAAACTTGGCGTTATTTATGAAAATGCAATTTGTATGTAAGATTGGAAATGTTCCTTCGTTTCTGCAAACACCATTCTCTCGCCATTCATTTTAATTCGTGTTATCGAGTTTAGCAATTTTATTAACATTTTCTGCGCTTTAAGTTGACAAAATGTTTTCTGGATTAATTGGGAAAATGAATAATTATTTTAAACAAATCCATTCATTTGGCATGGGCGTTATTTCTCTTAATCGCCTTGTATGGTCACACTGGCTATAATGAAGGAATTAGAAGACGCTGAGAGAATTAGCATATTGTTAATTTTGGAGTATTTCGATTGATATTCTATTGCACGTGTTTCTGCGATCGAAAAGAACTCTTTCTTTTTGCATACTGCCAATTGATATGTACATATAATAGTGTTACTTTATATTTTAACATATTTAGGCTAACGTTTATTTACTTTTTTACATATCACGTACACGCACGTTTCTGCATTTAAAATTTTCTCCTTGACATCTACGTGATGTCGACAGTTTTTATTACATTTCCATTGTGATGTGCCTCTCGTAATTTGCTAACAAATACCGGCATCGTTACTAATTGGGACAAATCCTCCTGGTGTGGCCCATTTCCTTCTTCAACCAGATTTTTTCCGGATTAGTCGAAAGACTCCTCGAAAACCATTAAAAAAAATATAGCTTACTCATTTTTGTATTGCCATTTTAACATCCTCTTACCTTTGAAATCGCTCTCTCTTATGTTAGTCCACAATACTTATTCTTCCTGTAGAACGGTTTTTATAACTTTCGGAATCAACTTCACGCGTTCTGTACTGAATTTTGATTAATTCAATAATTCAACGATCACATGTCGAAGAATTGACGCCAAGAAATTAATTTTACTTAGTGTTTTTCTTTTTTGGAATTGTAAACATGTATGTCGTATACGTACGTCCGTAGTTGTTCTTGTTCTTGACGGTGGCGTTCATTAATATGTATGACCCTCGATGTTACACTTTCGACCAGCAGTAAACGTTTTCTAAAATGTTTTCCTACACGGTGTCGAACGAATGACAATAAATTAATTGCAGACATAAACGTTTTTTATTAATTAAAATCGTTCGCTCACACACGAAATCGACATCCCGCGATTGTTATCTCGATCAAAACTTAATTTAATCTCTCTTGTTCACGGGTTTAATCAACGCTTCGACTGATTGTTACCATTAAACATTTATCATGCTACTTTAGCCATATAATAAGCTGAAGACAGCTGCCATTTTTACAAAGTTCAGTCTTTTCTATCGAGCAGACGACAATGGAAAAATTGGCAACATTCGTCGTCTTGTTGTTGTTATTCAAAACCGTCAAAGCAAATTCTTCGCGAACGGAGGAATTAATCGATTGTTCGATGGACTTGATCAATCGTTACTACGAAAGCTACACGTTCTTCAGCTACGTTCCTCACGCGGTATCCGAAGATTTACTCGCACGTGCATCGAATCAATCGATTCCCTTGACCGTATTAAATCTGGAGGAAAATCTGGACGTCTTGCACAACTTCAAATACAAGCACAATCTTCACATTTTCGTTTTAACGAAACTGAAGGAATTCGAAACCTTCATAGCGTTCGCGTACCGAACACGCGGTTGGAACGCGCGTGCAAAAATTCTGATCATCTTCTTGGGCGACGAGGCAAAACTTGACGGATTATTTCGCTTAAGTTGGAAGTATTACAGCATTAATGTGTCGATACTCACCACGAAACTTAAAGTTTTCACGTACTATCCGTTGACGAGTACCAATTGCGGCGACGATTTGCGTGCCGTGTATTTAGGCGATTGTACTAATGCCACATTGGACGTATTCCCACGGAAATTGGGTCTCTACTTTCACGGTTGTCCGATGAAGGTCCTACCGCTGGTGATCGAACCGTACGTGTTGGACGTACATCGGGAGACGAATCCCGGCTACGAAATGATGGTACTGAGGGCGATCTGTAAACATTTGAACATAACGATTCAATTGATCGACAATCCGTTCAAACACTGGGGCACGAAACTCTCGAACGGCTCCTATACCGACATGTACAAGTACATGTGGGAGATGAAAGCGGAAATAATGATCGGCATGATATTGGCCAACGAATCGTACGTCGACGACTTCGAAGACACGTATCCGCATACGGAAGTCGATTTGACGTTCTCGGTGCCGACGCCGTTGATCGTCGAGGGCTGGAAGAATTTCATCATCATTTTCAAGAAGGAATTGTGGTACTCCTTCGGCATATCGATGGTATCTTGTATGCTCACTTTCTGGCTGATCGGCAGCAATCAAGCGAACGGCGAGGGATTCGACAGTTTCGCAAATTGCGCGTTCAAAGTGTGGTGCGTCATTTTCTCCTCGTTTAGCACGCAACCGAAGAACGGCCTGATCCGTTGGATCTACCTCGTGTGGACGATCTACTCGTTCCTCATGATCTCCACGTACAGTAGCGTACTAATCGGTTATCTAACGTTACCAACGTACGAAAAAGAGATCGCCACCATCAAGGATATGGTCGATTCGAATTTAAAATACGGCGGTCTCTACGTTATCCGATACGTTTTCAACGAACCGGACAATCCGACGTATATGAAACTGTACCGAAAATTCGAGAATTGTCCGTTGGCAATGGAATGCACTAATCGTACGGCGTTCAAGAGGGATTTCGGCGTGATCAAGAACGCGCGACAAGTGGCCTATTTCACGCCGTTAATGTACACGTATCCGAACGGTCGGCCGCGATTGCGACGCGTCAAAGACACCGTCGTTCCGCAATGCATATGGACTAACACGGTCAAAGGATTCATATTCGCCGAGCGTTTCAACGCGATGGTGCTGCGATTACGCGAAGCCGGACTCGTGTTCAAATGGGACGACGAGGCGACGAATTTCTGGAAACGGTCCATCGAGATTCCGCCGTCGGTTATACCGTTGAACTTGACGCATTTGAAGTTTGGGTTTTTCTGTTTGCTCTTCGGGCTGTCGATTGCAATCGTCACATTCTTATGCGAGATTGGCATCAAATTTAAAAACAAAACGTAACTGAAGTCAATTTAGAGTGATTTTGAATGCTGTTATTTGGCCAAGATGCATTTTTTTCAGGGTTTTGCTTTCCTTAAATTTGGTTTTTTTGATGTTGCATTATTGTAGTACTGTATGTTATTTCTTGTCAAAGAATGAGCCAAATACTGGCTATATTATTATAGAAGTAATTCACATACGAAAAACGCGCATAATCTTCACTAAAGGACATCTATTTATTCAAGCGATTGCGCCGTAATTGAATAATTATGGAAACAAACATAGATCGATTAATTGACTGTGCGACTGTCAGAAAGATTCCTGGAAAGCCATTAAGACATTATGAATTTTTCAATTTTGTATTGCCATTTTAACAACTTCCTCTTATTTTTAAAACCAATCTTTCTTGGTACACAATACTCACTGTTCCTGTAGAATGGTTTTTATCATTTTTGAAATCAACTTCACGTGTCCTGTGTTGAATTTTGGTTAATTAGATAATTCGACGATCACATGTCGATGAATTGACGACAATAAATTATTTTCACTTGTTGTTTCTTTTGGAATTGTAAACATGTATGTCGTATACGTACGTTCGTTGTTGTTCTTGTACTTGACGGTGGCGTTCATTAATATTTATGATGCTCCTTGTTACACTTTCGACTAGCTGAAAAGGTTTTCTGAAATGTTGTCCTAACGAATGGCTAATAAAGACACTTTTTTTTTATTAATTAAAATCGTTCGCTTATGCACGAAATCGACATTCATTGTTACGATTAAACATTTATCAGTGCTACTTTAGCCATATAATAAGCTGAAGACAGCTGCCATTTTCACAAGCTTTAGTCTCTTCTATCGAGCAGACGACAATGGAAAAAATGGCAACATTCGTCGTCTTGTTGTCGGTATTAAAAACCGTCAAAGCAAATTCTTCGCCAACGGAAGAATTAATCGATTGCTCGATGGACTTGATCAATCGTTACTACGAAAACTACACGTTTTTCAGCTACGTTCCTCACGCGGTATCCGAAGACTTACTCGCACGTGCATCGAATCAATCGATTCCCTTGACCGTACTAAATCTGGACGAAAATTTGGACGTCTTGCACAACTTCAAATACAAGCATAATTTTCACATTTTCGTTTTAACGAAACCAAATGAATTCGAAAACTTCGTGACGTTCGCGTACCGAACACGCGGTTGGAATGCACGTGCAAAAATTCTGATCATCTTCTTGGGCGACGCGGCAAAACTTGATAGATTCTTTCAATTGAGTTGGCAGTATTACAACGTTAACGTGTCGATATTGACCAGCAAACTTAAAGTTTACACGTACTATCCGTTGACGAGTACGAATTGCGGCGACGATTTGCGTGCCGTATATTTGGGCGATTGTACTAATGCCACATTGGACGTATTCCCACGGAAATTGGGTCTCTACTTTCATGGTTGTCCGGTGAAGGTGTTAGCGCTGCTGATCGAACCATACGTGCTGGACGTTCATCGGGAAAGGAATCCCGGCTACGAAATGATGATGCTGAGAGCGATCTGTAAACATTTGAACCTAACGATTCAGTTCATCGACAATCCGTTCAATACCTGGGGCACGAAACTCTCGAACGGCTCATATACACACATGTACAAGTACATGTGGGAGATGAAAGCGGAAGTAATGATCGGTATGACATTGATGCACGAAGCGTACTTCGACGATTTCGGCTACACGTATCCGCATTCAGAAGTCGATTTAACGATTACGGTGCCTACGCCGTTAATCGTCGAGGGCTGGAAGAATTTCATCATCATTTTCAAGAAGGAATTGTGGTACTCCTTCGGCATATCGATGGTATCTTGTATGCTCACTTTCTGGCTGATCGGCAGCAATCAAGTGAACGGCGAGGGATTCGACAGTTTCGCAAATTGCGCGTTCAAAGTGTGGTGCGTCATTTTCTCGACGTTTAGCAGGCAACCGAAGAACGGTCTGATCCGTTGGATCTACCTCGTGTGGACGATCTACTCGTTCCTCATGATCTCCACGTACAGTAGCGTACTAATCGGTTATCTAACCTTACCGAGTTACGAAAAGGAGATAACTACCCTCAAGGAATTGGTCAATTCGAATTTAAAATACGGCGGTCTCAACAGTCGACCATACCTTTTCTACGAACCGGACAATCCGACGTTTAGAAAACTCTACCAAAACTTCGTGAATTGTACGTTGACAATGGAATGCGCGAATCGTACGGCGTTCAAGAGGGATTTCGGCGTGTACAAGAACGCGCGGCAAATGGCCTATTTCACGCCGTTAATGTACACGTATCCGAACGGTCGGCCGCGAGTCCGACGCGTCAAAGACACCATCATGCTACAATGCATATGGACAAATACGGTCAAAGGATTCATATTCGCCGAGCGTTTTAACGTGATGGTGCTGCGATTACGCGAAGCCGGACTCGTGTTCAAGTGGGACGACGAGGCGACGAATTTCTGGAAACGGTCCATCGAGATTCCGCCGTCGGTTACACCGTTGAACTTGACCCATTTGAAGTTTGGGTTTTTCTGTTTGTTCTTCGGGCTGTCGATTGCAATCGTCACATTCTTATGCGAGATTGGTATCCAATTTAAAAATAAAACGCAACTCAAGTCAATTTAATGTGTTTTGAGCGCTGTTAAGTATTATTCTATAATTATACGCATTTTTTGTTCATTTTGGGAAACAATGCAATTCGCAAGAGCGACATAATTATATGCACCAATCTTCACAAAAATATATATTTATTCAACCTATTAGTCCGTAATTGATTAGTTAGAGAAATAAGCATTACAGGTTGATTAATAGATTAATTAGAGATTCATAAATTTTTCGAAACTGTTTTTTCCTTCGTAGTTTGCCCTTTTACAAAAGGGTCCAGCACCGAAGTCCACCCCTTTGCTCGCATACAAGGCATATAATGATCGATCGAGCGGAACTAAAAACTTCGGTCCACTTCCAATTCTGCGGTAATTCCAATTCGTTACTTTGTATTTCTTGTATTTGCTTAACCGTCTGCTTGAGTTTCTCCTGCAACTTCTGCTGCAACTGCTGCTGCACGAGCATTTTCTGTTCGACGTCGTGACCTCCGTCGTCGTCGACCGAATAACTTTGTTGCCCCTTGAGTTCGCATCGTTCCGACAGGAATTCTTCCAGTTTTTTCGTCAGTTGTTGAAATTGACACTGCGACTGTCGCTTAGAAAGATTTCATTTTTGTATTGCCGTTCTAACTACTTCCTCTTACCTTTAAAATCGCTCTTTATTAGTCCACAATACTCATTGTTCCTGTAGAATGGTTTTTATCATTTTTGGAATCAGCTTCACGTATCGTGTGCTGAATTTTGGTTAATTAGATAATTCAACGATCACATGTCGATGAATTGACGACAAGAAATTATTATTACTTGTTGCTTTTTTGGAATTGTAAACATGTATGTAGTGTATACGTACGTTCGTTGTTCTTCTGGTACTTGACGGTGGTGTTCATTAATATTTATGATGCTCCTTGTTACACTGTCGACTAGCAGAAACAGTTTCCTGCAATGTTCTAACGAGTGCTAATAAATAAATCAATCCTAACGAATGTTAATAAAGACAAACTTTTTTATAAATTAAAATCATTCGCTTACGTACGAAATGGACATTGATTGTTACATTAAACATTCATCATGCTACTTTAGCCATATAATAAGCTGAATACAGCTGCCATTTTCATAAACATCAGTCGCTTCTCTCGAGCAGACGACAATGGAAAAATTGAAATTCGTGCTCTTCTTGTTGCTATATAAAACCGTCAAACCAAATTCTTCGCCAGCAGACGAATTAATCGATTGCTCGATCGACTTGATCAATCGTTACTACGAAAGCTACACGTTCTTCAGCTACGTTCCTCACGCGGTATCCGAAGACTTACTCGCACGTGCATCGAATCAATCGCTTCCCTTGACCGTACTAAATCTGGACGAAAATTTGGACGTCTTGCACAATTTCAAATACAAGCACAATCTTCACATTTTCGTTTTAACGAAACCAAACGAATTCGAAAACTTCGTGACGTTCGCGTACCGAACACGCGGTTGGAACGCACGTGCAAAAATTCTGATCATCTTCTTGGGCGACGCGGCAAAACTTGATAGATTCTTTCGATTTAGTTGGAAGTATTACAACATTAACGTATCTATATTAACAAACAAACATCAAATTTACACGTACTATCCGTTGACGAGTACCAATTGCGGCGACGATTGGCGTGCCGTGTATTTAGGCGATTGTACTAATGCCACATTGGATGTTTTCCCACGGAAATTGGGTCTCTACTTTCACGGTTGTCCGCTGAAAGTCCTACCGCTGGTGGTCGAGCCGTACGTGTTCAACGTACGTCGGGAAACGAATCCCGGCTACGAAATGATGATGCTGAGAGCGATCTGTGCACATTTGAATCTTACGATTCAATTCATCGATAATCCGTTCAAAACCTGGGGCACGAAACTCTCGAACGGCTCCTATACGGATATGTACATGTACATATGGGAGGCGAGGGCGCAAATAATGATCGGTTTGGTATTGCCGAGCGAAGTGTACATCAACGATTTGGAGTACACGTATCCGCATTCGGAAGTCGATTTGACGTTCTCGGTGCCGACGCCGTTGATCGTCGAGGGCTGGAAGAATTTCATCATAATTTTCAAGAAGGAATTGTGGTACTCCTTCGGCATATCGATGGTATCGTGCATATTCACATTCTGGCTGATCGGTAACAATCAAGCGAACGGCGAGGGATTCGACAGTTTCGCAAATTGCGCGTTCAAAGTGTGGTGCGTCATTTTCTCCACGTTTAGCAGGCAACCGAAGAACGGTCTGATCCGTTGGATCTACCTCGTGTGGACGATCTATTCGTTCCTCATGATCTCCACGTACAGTAGCGTACTAACCGGTTATCTAACGTTACCGAGTTACGAAAAAGAGATCGCCACCATCAAGGATATGGTCGATTCGAATTTAAAATACGGCGGTCTCAACACTAGACCATACCTTTTCAACGAACCGGACAATCCCACGTATAGCAAACTCAATCGAAACTTCGAGACTTGTCCATTGACAATGGAATGCGCGAATCGTACGGCGTTCAAGAGGGATTTCGGCGTGTACAAGAACGCGCGGCAAATGGCCTATTTCACGCCGTTAATGTTCACTTATCCGAACGGTCGGCCGCGATTACGACGCGTCAAAGATACCGTCGTGCTACAATTAATAACGATTTGCACGGTCAAAGGATTCATATTCGCCGAGCGTTTCAACGCGATGGTGTTCCGATTACGCGAAGCCGGACTCGTGTTCAAGTGGGACGACGAGGCGACGAATTTCTGGAAACGATCCATCGAGATTCCGCCGTCGGTTATACCGTTGAACTTGACGCATTTGAAGTTTGGATTTTTCTGTTTGTTCTTTGGTCTGTCGGTTGCAATCGTCACATTCTTATGCGAGATTGGTATCCAATTTAAAAATAAAACTTAACTCACGTCTATTTAGAGTGATTTTGAGTGCTGTTATTTGGCGAAGATGCATTTGTTTTGGTTTCGTTAACATTGGTAATTGTGATGTTACATTATTGTAGTATGTTACTTCTTGTCAAAGAATGATCCCCATCCTGGCTATATTATTATAGAACTAATTCATATGCGAAAAATTCGCAATTTTGTATGAAACTTTGTTTTGTGTTCAACCTCGTTTAATAATTATACGCATTTTTGGTTGATTTTGGGAAACAAGGCATTTCCCAAGAACAACATAATTATATGTACCAATCTTCACTAAAAGATATCTATTTATTCAAGCTGTTGCTCCGTAATTGAATAATCATGGAAATAAACATTATAGATCGATTAATAATTGTTTTAACATGAATTTTACATTGAGATTAATTCATTCTTCGAAACTTTTTTCTTTTACGAAGTTTTTATTTTTACATAAGTGTCCGTCCTTTTGCTCGCATACAAAACTTATACTGATCGACCCGGCGAAATTAACTAACCTCCGTCCACTTCCAATTCTGCGGTAATTTCAATTCGTTACTTTGTATTTCTTGTATTTGCTTAATCGTCTGCTTGAGATCCTTTCGCAACTTCTGCTGCTGCAGCTGCTGCACGAGCATTTTCTGTTCGACGTCCTGACCTCCGTCGCCGTTGATCGAACAACTTTGTTGCCCCTTCCGTCCGCATCGTTCGCACTCCAAACGTTGCGACAGGAATTCCTCCAGTTTCTTTATCGATTGTTCAAATTGACTATGCGACTGTCACTTAGAAAGATTCCTGGAGAACCATTAAAACATATTGGGATAAATTCTCCTAGTGTTGCCCACTTCCTTCTTCAACCAGAATTTTTTCCGGATTAGGCGCTTAGAAAGATTCCTGGAAAACAATTAAGAAATTATGGCTTTTTCATTTTTGTACTGCCATTTTAACAATTTCCGCTTACCTTTAAAACCAATCTTTCTTGGTACACAATACTCATTGTTCCTATAGAATGATTTTTATCATTTTTAGAATCACGTTCACATGTTCTGTGTTGAATTTCGGTTAATTAGATAATTCAGCGATCACATGTCGATGAATTGACGACAAGAAATTATTTTTACTTGTTGTTTCTTTTGGAATTGTAAACATGTATGTCGTATACGTACGTCCGTTGTTGTTCTTGTACTTGACGGTGGTGTTCATTAATATTTATGGTGTTCGATGTTACACTTTCAACTAGCAGAAAAGGTTTTCTGAAATGTCCTAACGAGTGGCTAATAAAGACACACTTTTTTTTATAAATTAAAATCGTTCGCTTATGCACGAAATCGACATTCATTGTTACCATTAAACATTTATCATGCTACTTTAGCCATATAATAAGCTGAAGACAGCTGCCATTTTCACAAACTTCAGTCTCGTCTATCGAGCAGACGACAATGGACAAATTAGCAATATTCGTGGTCTTGTTGTCGGTATTGAAAACCGTCAAAGGAAATTCGTCGCCAACGGACGAATTAATCGATTGCTCGATGAACTTGATCAATCGTTACTACGAAAACTACACGTTCTTCAGCTACGTTCCTCACGCGGTATCCGAAGACTTACTCGCACGTGCATCGAATCAATCGATTCCCTTGACCGTACTAAATCTGGACGAAAATTTGGACGTCTTGCAAAATTTCAAATACAAGCACAATTTGCACATTTTCGTTTTAACCAAACTAAACGAATTCGAAAACTTCGTGCCGTTCGCGTACCGAACACGCGGTTGGAACGCACGTGCAAAAATTCTGATCATCTTCTTGGGCGACGCGGCAAAACTTGACGGATTATTTCGAAGTAGCTGGAAGTATTACAGCATTGACGTATCGATATTAACCAGCAAACTTAAAGTTTTCACGTACTATCCGTTGACGAGTACCAATTGCGGCGACGATTTGCGTGCCGTATATTTGGGCGATTGTACTAATGCCACATTGGACGTATTTCCACGGAAATTGGGTCTCTACTTTCACGGTTGTCCGATGAAGGTCCTACCGCTGGTGATCCAACCGTACGTGTTGGACTTACGTCGGGAAACGAATCCCGGCTACGAAATGATGATGCTGAGAGCGATCTGTAAGCATTTGAACATAACGATTCAATTCATCGATCATCCGTTCAAAACCTGGGGCACGATACTCTCGAACGGCTCCTATACGGACATGTACAAGTACATGTGGGAGATGAAAGCGGAAATAATGATCGGCATGGTATTCGCCAACGATTCATACGTCGACGATTTCGAGGGCACGTATCCGCATTCGGAAGTCGATTTGACGTTCTCGGTGCCGACGCCGTTGATCGTCGAGGGCTGGAAGAATTTCATCATCATTTTCAAGAAGGAGTTGTGGTACTCCTTCGGCATATCGATGGTATCGTGCATATTCACATTCTGGCTGATCGGTAACAATCAAGCGAACGGCGAGGGATTCGACAGTTTCGCAAATTGCGCGTTCAAAGTGTGGTGCGTCATTTTCTCCTCGTTTAGCAGACAGCCGACGAACGGTCTGATCCGTTGGATCTACCTCGTGTGGACGATCTACTCGTTCCTCATGATCTCCACGTACAGTAGCGTACTAATCGGTTATCTAACGTTACCGAGTTACGAAAAAGAGATCGCCACCATCAAGGATATGGTCGACTCGAATTTAAAAGATGGGGGTATCTACAATCTGCCAGCCATTTTCAACGACCCGGACAATCCGACGTACATGAAAATCTATCGACACTTCGAGATTTGTCCGTTGACAATGGAATGCACGAATCGTACGGCGTTCAAGAGGGATTTCGGCGTGAACAAGAACGTGCGTCAAATTGCCTATTTCACGCCGTTAATGTTCACTTATCCGAACGGTCGGCCGCGGTTACGACGCGTTAAGGATACCGTCGTGCCGCTATGCATATGGACTAACACGGTCAAAGGATTCATATTCGCCGAGCGTTTCAACGCGATGGTGCTGCGATTACGCGAAGCCGGACTCGTGTTCAAATGGGACGACGAGGCGACGAATTTCTGGAAACGGTCCATCGAGATTCCGCCGTCGGTTATACCGTTGAACTTGACGCATTTGAAGTTTGGGTTTTGCTGTTTGTTCTTCGGTCTGTCGATTGCAATCGTCACATTCTTATGCGAGATTGGCATCAAGTTTAAAAACAAAACGCAACTCAAGTCAATTTAAAGTGATTTGAGAGCTGTTACTTGGCGAAGATGCATTTGTTCAGGGTTTTGTTTTCGTTAAGTTTGTGTTCAACCTCGTTTTACAATGATCTGCATTTATTTGGGGGATTTTGAGAAACAAAGCAATTCGGAAGAGCGGCATAAGTATTTGCACCAATCTTCACTAAAATAATTAATAACAACTTATTGCAATAAACTCATTTTGAGGCTCGAGACTGGAGGAGATAATTTTTTTTTAGAAAAGATAAAGAGACCCCGGAAAAATTCTCGTGTGCCAGACACGAGGCGCCTAGAATGTTTTTTATTTGCATTAATATTTTACACTGTTTTTGATGATTTAAAGAAATTGATCGATTTCGAAATAAAAATAGTTGTTGACTTCTTTGTAGTACCGGATTACCTTGATACGATTTCTGCAATTACGAAATGAAGAAACAAACAATTACCGAATTCGTCTCTATTAATAATCCATTCGGATTCGTTTTATTTTTATCTCATTTAACGTTTCGTTGAATAATACATGCGGGGGAGTGAATCAGGAGAAATATTGAGAGAGCAAATTGGTTTCTCGTATTGTATGCAAATAATGAAGAAATTACTCGTAATTTTTTCGATTGTTCAATTTTTAATTCGATCGCCGATTACAGTGTCTGCCCGTTGTTATTACACGAGGGTGGACCGCATATGATTAGATGGTACTTAAATTGGATCGTAATTCGTATGCAATTATCATAATCGAGTACGATGTTTTAGAATAAAAGACGCCAATGCGTTCAATTCTCTCTGAACTTGTAACAATTTTATTCGGTCAACATCGAGAAATTTCATTTAAGAAATGAAATATTTGAAGACGCTTGTAATATTTTTAATTCGTTGCCGTTTAGAAGAAGCAACTGCGACCGATCACGACGCGATGGATTGTTTCTCGAGGATCGTCAAGCGTTACGATTCGGGATTCAATTACGTACTAAACGTGATCGATGTCGAACGCGCGACTTTTTTCAACGTTTTGACCAACTTGAAAGATTATCATTTGGCCACGAGAGCGAACGCTTTGATTCCGGACGCTTATCGTCCGTTATTTTACATAATTTTCTTGGGGAATTTGAACGATCTCGAAGAATTCATCGTGACGAACAGGAAGAGATTGAATTGGAATCCACGCCAGAAAGTGTTCGTCTATTACGCGGACAACAAAGTGAACGACTTGTTCCACTTGGCATTCAAACACAATTGCATCAATGTCACCGTGTACGTCGAGGAAGAGAAGCAGATTTACACTAATTATCCAATAACCGAGCGCAGTCGTTGCGGCGAAACGTTGGACAAAGAGTTATTGTTCGACTGTAACGATTTAAACCAAAGTAACACGACTCAAACATCAACACTTCGCAACCGCACGAAATTCTTTTTCCACGAAGACAACCCGCGCGGATTCTTCGCCACTTCCTCGTCGTTCAATCTCGCCGCAATCTCAACGATCGACTTCTTCCCGAAGAAGTTGCCGCTGACGTTCTACGGTTGCAAGATTCGGCCGCTATTTAAAGTCATGTGGCCGTACGTGATCGACGCCAACCGCGCGACGAATCCCGGCTTGGACGTGATCGTTTTCCGCGCCATCACCGGCGCCCTCAACTTGACCTACGACGTGATCGATCACGGGAAACGCTTGTGGGGCACGCGAATGCCGAACGGCACCTACAGCGATTTGTACGGGATGTTGGACGCTCACGAGGCGGACCTATTGATCGGCATGATCATCATGAACGAGTCGATGCGCTACGATTTCGAGCACACGCGCTTCCTCTACATCGACGATCTCGCCTTTTTCGTGCCCACCGCCGGACCCGTGGAGAACTGGAAGAACTTGATACTCTTGTTTCGCGTAAACGTGTGGATCGGTTTGGGCGTCGCAATGCTCGCGGCGATCTTCACGTGGTGGCTGATCGCGTACGCGCAGCAAGACGTCGAAGGCTACGCCGATTTGGCGACGTGCGCTTTCAAGGTGTGGTGCGTCATCTTCTCGTCGTTCAATCGGCTGCCGAAGAGCTTCCTGCTACGTTTCCTCTTCGTCGTCTGGTCGATTTACGCTTTCGTCATGACCTCCACGTACCAAAGCGTGCTGATCGGTTTCCTCACGCGAGGCGCGTACGACAAGCAAATCGCCACGTTCGACGACTTGGCCGCGTCCGACATCGACGCCGGCGGCTTCTACATGTTACGCCACTATTTCAACGAGCCGGCCAACGAAGCGTTCGCGAAGATCGACGCCAATTGGAAATACTGCACGCTATCGCAAGCGTGCGTGCGCAAGGCGGCGTTCGATCGTAGTTTCGCCGTGATCAAGAACTGCCGCCAGATGAACTACATGCTGCCCGATCATTATCTCGACGCGAGCGGACGGCCGTTGGTCAAACGATTGAAAGACACGATCGCGCAAATGATCGTCGTCTATCACGTCCACAGGGGGTTCCTCTATCGCGATCGCTTCGACGAGACGATCGCGCGATTCCAAAGCGCCGGCATTATGAGCAAGTGGGATCGCGACGTGCAAAAGTTGCGGAAGATCGTCGAGCGGACGGCCGAGAGCGAGCCGTTGAACGTTACGCACTTGAAGCCCGCTCTCTACACGTTGCTCATCGGCAACGCGTTGGCGATAACGTGTTTCGTTTGCGAGAAACTCTTTGCGCGAATCGAACGCGCTTATTAAATCGTTCGCCCGCTTCAGTTTGACGAATTCACGTCGTTGGTATCTTTATTAGTCGAAAGAAGAACGGGGAAACGGGTAATTTTCACCTGTCTAACAGTAGGCACCGTCATTCGACAGATGTTCGCGGTGGAAAAAAAAAGCAACTTTCGTTTTCATCTGCTCGTCAACCGTTCGTTATTGCCGCTTCTTCTTTAGCTTACGCAATGAATAATTAGAACTTTTGTATCGAATTCTTCCGCGTTGAAGATGTTATTGCACGAATAAATAGAAGCAACAGCAGTCCCTCGTGGTGGTATCGAATGAAACGAAGTGTGTACGAGTTTGAGAGAGGGTTTTAATTGAACGTGTGCGTCGAGAAGCCGACGCGACACGCGCTCGCTTGTATCGATTCTTTTCGGTCGACTTTATGCAACGCGAACGAAAGAACGTTCCTCAATTGCTGAGCGAGAAAGGGCGTCCGCGTTTGGTCTACCCAAACCATCGGTTCGCTTCTTCCGATCGCTCAAACTGATCGCGTATGAAAGTCGGCGATTTTGGGAAAACGATTGGCGTCCTCTCTCGATTCTGCTTGTTGGTGTTCCTCCGCTCTAAACGCACGCATATACACATCGTTTCCATGGTCGGCGGAACAAAACAGCGCTCTTGCATGACGATCAACTTCCGGTACGAGAGAATATAATTTCAAAAAAGAAAAAGAAAAAATGAAGCCGCTCCGTCTCTCTCGCGCCCGTCGTCCACTTTCTCGCTACCTGTATTGTGTTTGTATGGTGAAAAAACGGGCGGACGAATGCGAGCGCGAAAGAGCGAGAACGTTTCGTTTTCCTCGTCCGATGGAATTGAAGCCTTGGACCGGCCATCGTATGAAAGCGCAAGCGTTACCGTTGCCAGGAGGCGTCATGTGTATATCGTCGGGAACGTTTTGAATACGACGACGTCACCGTGGCACCGCGATATCTTACAGTTTTCACGTGAATTTCAGTGCTTTCAGTTCAGTCGCAGTGGGTTATTATTTTATTACATACTTACTCGCATTTATCACGAACAACCGAATCACTCGCTTGTATAGTCCGTTTGTTCGTCAAGTTTCGCACGATTTTTATTCGCTTTTTTTTCCGCAACGATCGATCGATCAATCGCACTCGCCGTTCGATTTTTTTTGCTATTTTTTTTGCTGTTATTGTTTTGTGTGGCTCGTATCTCTCTCTACGCCGAACGCTCTAGTTTTCAACGCTTACACCTACCTTTTGAACGATCAGCTTAATTAATTAATTAGTCTCCCGTGCACGCGTATCTTACACAAACGAGCAATAATATGAATAAATGCGTCGATGTCGATTGCGGCTAAATTGCACTTAATTCGTAATTAGTCTGTCTCTGTACGGGCGATGTTGTTATTAATTTCGCATGTATTTTTGTTTTCTTTAATTTTGCACGTACGTATGCTATTATTATTATTATCGTTTATATTTAACATACACACGCAATAATGGTAATTACATTTTATAATGGCTCGACACACTCACAAATATACCTTTAGAGTAGGGAAAAAACCGTATTATTAGCATGACTGCTACTACTTCTACTACTGACTCATAATAACTTTTAATTACATCTCCTCCTCTGGTTCTCTCTGTCTTTCTCTCGCTCATTTACGCCGTCTCGTCGTATCTCTGTCTAAACATTTTACTAATCATTTATTATTGCTTTGGTGTCTCGATATTAAGCGACGTTTCTCAATAAAATAAATGAAAAGAAATTCGCTAATTGGAATTAATTACTCGGTAAATTGCAATGGAAAAGAAACGAACGAAAATCAATCAGTCAATTACCACCTCGATCCTCTCTCTAATCTCTTTCAATTTGCTATAAAAAAAAACTAACTCAACTTGGGTTTTACTCTCTGTCCTCGCCATTTCGAAATCCTGTTAGCAAATTGGTGTAATTTTTTACGACAACTTTTTAATTTGTTTGTGTCGATTTGATTATATTTTTCTACCTTCCAGACGATCAACAATTTCGTCCATTTCCTCTTTAAAATCGTTCCGTAAAAGAGGGAAAAAAAAGACGCTTAGAATCATCAACCGTGACAATCGCCGTATTGCAACGGCAGGATGCAATAGAGTACGTTGAAATCGTTCGTAATTTTTCGTTGGTTGGTAGATTAATGGAAACAACACCGCGATCAAACGTTTACAAAGCCATTTTTTTACGTAATTGGTAGCATTGACTTGACCGTCGTATCTTGCCTCCTTCTCTTTTCCAAGTATAATTGCCATTAATTCGTTATTATTGTCGCTTTAATTATTATATTCCATTATTTCGAATGCTTTTCAACGTAATTAAACGTTCCGTCGAGCGCAGTAAGCGGACGATTACGTATAAAAAATAACTCAAACGAATTAATTCGCTCTTTATCTAATTAACGTCGATGTAGGTACAAATATCGAATTCCACGTCGATGCATTTCCTATTTACTCTCAGCCATTCGATTATTTCTTAGGAAACATTTCAAGAATTCCTTTACGAATCAAATAAGAAAATTCCTTCAAAACATTCGCCGCAGAGTAGAATAAAATCGCAAGAGAAAAGATGTACGCAAAAACATATCAAATTCGTATCAACCGAAAGAAACCTACACGTTTTTTTCGGTAACATGTTGTCCAAATTGTCCTCATTTGAATAATATCATGCGTATGGAATATATTTTCATTTTCGGTCCTGTTTCTTCAACTGCAGTAAAAAAAGGTAACTTTCCAATTCTTTTAATGGCATCAATCGATTCTACTGGCGATGTTCCGTCTGCTGATAAATAAGTTTATTTATATGCGAGCTTATAATTTCCAGTTTGATCAATAAACCTTTCGACGGATTTAAAGAATCCATTTCTTTCGTATTTCGTTCAATGAGGCTTATCACACGAAAATTGCTACCGATTTAGACAATTGTTATTACAATAATAAAAGTCGTTCGGACAAGAATGAAATTACAAAACTCTTTTCTTTGCCGATTTTCATTTGGCAGTGCGGTATTTTATCATCATTATTATTTTCCTTTCTGCTGCCGGTTCGTTCGTTGGTTTTGACGTACTTTCGTGACTCAACTGACGTCATTACATCATTAGATTCCGTTCCGTAATAATTCGCCCTCCGCCACCCCTTCGCCGTTTCCTACGTAAATTACATGAATTTTCCTCCTTTGATTTTAAGCGCAGATTACATTCGAAAAGAACGGGAAATTCCTCTTCTCCCTTTACCCAACCCCATGAACACACCAATATTAATCATCAAACGTATCATTATTACAAACGCACACATGCGTGCCAACAAAAAAAATTGCGTGCATCCAAAATTTCGACACCATTCATCATCATCATCGTCCTTTGTAATCATTTGTTTTGGTAGCTTTTTAGCGTTTAGTCAAATTGATGTTAAAGTCGTGCAGTTCATCATTTCGCGCAATATTTCATAGATTGATCGGTCTCTTTGGCAAACGGATAAAAATTGAATTCGCCTTCCACGAAATCATCCATCAAAAAACTTTTACGTTTTACGTCTTCCGCCTAATTTTATTTTTTCGTTCCTTTATAAACGTTAACTTGCGTGTACGGTCGCGTGTAATAATTAATGGTATCGCAACAATCTCTCTCTTTTCTAATGTTATTTTCTTAATAAGAAAATCGATTTGGCCAAACGAAAAAGAAAAAGCAACGAGTCGGAATTAATTTGCATAAGTTATTAATTGCGAAGAGGAAAGAGAGATTTTTCCGTTGCAATTCACGAACTGCTGCCGCTGCACTATGATAAAGAACCTATAAACCAATCATTAGAATTGGCTTCTGTACGTGTGTGTTTATATTAGCATCGTATATTACTAAATTCGTTTCGTGTAAATTGTAAATTTATCGGTTTTTCGTGAGTTTCTCTTTTATTAATACTTTTTCCCCTCTTTCTAAGTCGGATAATTCGCATTTTGTATCGAAGTCTACAACATAAAATGCAAAATATATTATAATAGTACCTGCATCGTTGTTAATACCATAGTTGTCGAAACGAATTTATAAATTGATCGAGGGCACGTGAACCGAATTTATTATTAAGACTCACCCCCCAAGAACGACAACAAAAAATGTACAGAAACGGGGGAAAAGGGCAAGGAATCGCACGGAACGATCATCGCTAGTCGACGACATGGACGCCCTATCACGACGACGTCTTTCCATTTATTCCAATTTATCCGTCCATGCCAAAATTAAATCGATATTTGATTTGTTTAAAGACAAACAGGGAAAGAAGGCAAAATCGCGTTTCTCTTCCTCATTTATTGCGGGCAAAATGGAAATTGGCATTACATTGCATGCGAGCTGATATTTGCTTTTCACGTCCTCCGCAGGCTTGCTTTATATTGATCATTTGCTCTTTATTGATCCATTCGAAACGCAAACGAACTCGTTTCATTCATGCACATTCTGAATGGTTTCGGTTCGTACATTGTAAATGGATCTTTATTGAAGGAAAATAGCGATAACGCGATGCAAATGATACGTCTACTGACCAAACAATTGGCTGTGTACGAATCTTGGCACTGGAAGAATTCACAGATTGTAATTGAATCGTGATTCTTTTAATGCCATACTTTGTGCAAAGCAGCCCAACGTTTTCATTTCTCAATTAAGAGCTGTCTTAAGCAATGAGAAAGATTGTACGAAAAGGAAAAATGATTGTTATTGTTTGTTATTCAAGAATGTTAACGAATTGAATTAAATAAAAATTGTTACTGATTATCATTAGAAAACTCGTTTTATTACTCTCGATTTCTTTTACTTGTGTTTCTCTCTTTTCTTTTAGGATTATAATAAAGGTAACGTTACTTTCCTTCCGTATCATCTCGATTCACGTCCAGAAAAGACCGTAATACGATCGTGTAAAATTAAACGCAATACTTCTTCTCCCTCATCGTCGTCATGATCTTGAAACAGGAAGGAATTGAAAACCGTGGATTCAATTCTAGAGTTATTTCGTTCACGTATAAAATAATAGTTTTACATTCCTCTTCTTTTTCTCTTTAACTGTAGATGGTACAAATACAAGGAGGCAACAACAACAACAATAAACGGCAAACGACCAAGAAATAATACAACAACGTGTACGAAACACAAAAGAACAACGACCAAAAAAAAAGCACAAACAACATATTTGTATTCAATTAACCTGTTCACTTGCATTTGGAGTTCATTTTACAGGTGTATTCTTTGGCCATCGTTATTACCTTTCCATTCTTTAATGTACGTTCCGCTTTTTCTACCTTCCGTCACAATACGCATTCAAATCGTATTGTCTCTTCATTTCCATTGACGTTTCGAAGAAAACCGTGCTTTTATCCGCGACAAAGTAGACGTTTCACCAAAACGTGATGCTAAGAGAGAACGCAATCACTTTCTTTATAAGGATAATCAATTTGATTTTAAAATCGAGCGAACACGGTGTCAACGATCCTCCTCGATCGAGATTAGATGAAGAAGATTGAGCCTTTTCGCTGGCGACCAGATTGGATGGACAATGAGATTGTAATAGGGGAATGATTGCATTTTGATCGTTTATCCCGCAATAAAATATGACCTAATTTCCTAACTTGATTCGAGGGTAATTGCCCAGTGGTTTGTTGCTTCTTCCTCCTATGTAATTAGCGAGAAGAGAATTTGTTTGGGAAACTCTTTTATTACTTAACGATCGATTATTTTCATTCTTATTTTCGTACTGTTACGTATAATACGTGCATGCCATTAAAGCTGATTGTCTTCTCTTTTGTTGCGTATAATGGTGCCTTTTAATCTGGGAATAATTGTCTGTGGGCCATTAGGAACATTTCTCGAACGACCCCAAACGAATGGAACGTACAAGCCGAAGCTTCGATCGAAGTTGATGGATTACTCGAAGGCAAAAATAAAAAGTAATTTGGGACCGAATAGAAAACCGATTAGAAATCACCTCCTTTCCTAACAATGCAAACGAATAATGATAGTCATAAATGTAAGGTAAATATCGATTTGAACGGTTTAAAAAATGTATGAGCGAATAATGTTTTCCTTTTTATTATTCGTGTGTTGCTGTTGCCGAAGAACACAACAACAACAAATAAAACCTCCGCTAACTATATTATTCCTGTTCGTCCGCTCAGGAATTATTTATTAGGTTGCATTGTACGAATTTCGATGGTAAACGAAACGAGAACTCGGCCATTATTATTAACAATTAACGCCGTTCTGGGCCATCAATCATGACCACGCTAAATGTAATTTGTTAATAATAAATGCGAAAGGAAAAGGGATTTTTTCTTATCGGTTGCCCTCACGTTTCTTTCATTTTAGGCGATTAATAATGAATATTTGCCTTAGTAACATTAAGGTTGTGGAATGCGATTAGCGTGAACGACAAGGTCCCTTGCAACGATTCATAATTATTTCATGCGAATTATCTGTGTCGTTTTTCGCATAGAAAGATGGAAATCGTGCAAAGCGAATCTCGTATTTGGATCACGCACTGCGAGAAGCGAGTTGATATTTTGCGAATGACATTTAACCGTTTACGATATGGATTTGGTATTTTCAACGGTCTCCCCCCGCGTTCGCAGCAAACTTTTCGTCTCCGAACGAAATCTCGATGAAATCCGTTTGCAATTAGCGTCGGTACCGTACTTGCAAAAATTCCATCTCGTCCAAGCGCAATGATTATTCCAGTTATTTGCAATTTATTCGCGGTTTGTTGTTCGAAGATTGGTAATAATAAATGTGAGATACCGTTTTATCGAACGGTGCTACGTGTGTGTGCGGCCATTTGATTAAAAAAAAAGAAAGCAATAAAATCCGTTCTAATCATAAAATATTCCAACGAACAATAGGAACAAGATCGATGAATGAAAAAATAAACGTCGACTTGAGCCACATTCAGTATCGTTATTTCTTTCGTCTCTACTTTCACGCGTCGGAGAGTTTCCATCATCGTTATGCACGTATTTGTCTTTGCAATTTCTTTTTCCGCTTATCCGCAAGCATTAAAATAAAAAAGATTAAGAGAAAATTTCTATTTTCGCCGCAAAAAAAAACAGCGAGCGATGGCGTTTTCCTTTTCTCCGCGAGACAAGAAGAAAACTAATAAGCGAGAAACAATGAACGCTTAATCCGTTATTGTTTCTTTATTAGCAAGAGGCACAATTTTCGTGATTACATCAGATAAGTTGATGGAAGTCGGTGGAGGAATCGTAACAATGCGTGCACGAAATGTATAGGCTTCGTAATAATCAGAGAACTAATTGTTATTAGAAACAATAATAAAATTAATTAAACGATTCTCTCTTGCCAGCTCTCTCCTCGAACTTTGCCCAACTCGATGGCACTTGGGATTATTTAGATGCGAATTATTCGCAATCAACGTACAATTATTGTATTACTTCACGTTAATTGTGATAAACTTCCTACTATCTAAAAAAATTATAATAATTGCAATAATGGTAATTCCTACTGTACATTTTTACCTCGTTTCGCTTTTTTCTCTCTTCTTATTACTGCTGGTTACTTATAGACCTACGTAATTGAATTGCATTGATGAACTGCAACACGTCGCAATTACATTTTTTTGCAAGAATTAGAAGACTCGATAAGTTTCATGTGAATATCGTTGTATTCTAATTAGATGTAGATTTGAAAGCTCCCCTTACCTAACAATAATCTAAATCATTGCAAAAATGCATTTAAATTATGCGCATTGCCATTCTAATGACGTTGTTGCCGAGCAAGATAAAATAGCACGATTTGAAAGTGTGCAAAATGTAACTTCTCATTCGGCTTACGTACTTCGAAATGACTCTTTAGAAACATCAAAAGCGAATTCGCGATCGGCTTTTAACCCAGCTTACACTCTATTTTCCTGAAGAATCTCTCGTTTGAACTTCGAGGATGACTGCATGAAAATTGTGACCTGTTATGTACAGAGAAATATGCTTCTCATCGTTAATGTAAGATACTTTTAAAAAGGAAGAAGGAAGTTTGTGACAAAGGCGGAAATTAGCTTTTTTTATTCACGTTTAAATTCGATTTTTATGCAAATATTCATAACAGTGGTTTTGTCTTATTATTCAAAGAGAATAAAACGTGTGCCGCGAAGAAAGTACGTTTAAATTAATTGGAAATTATTAATTTATTTCGTTTACCTTTCTCCAACAATTCAACGGCAACAATATTAATTATTATTGATAAACCGTATAAATTGTTAAAGAACATTATCGATGGACGACTGCATAAATTAAAAACGATTGTTGGTGCGGTAATAACGTTTTAAAATCTAATTGACACCTTTCGTCGATTCGCTGTGGCCTAAGACCCACAATTTTTTTTTTGGTTAACTTAGAACAAATCTTCGCTATTGCTAATACGAACTTTCTATTAAGGAACAAAATTAAATGCGTTGTTTTTTGCGGTTTAAATATTAGCCAACTAATGAGACGTTAGAAATGTTTTATGATGCGTCCATAAAATCGAACAAGTTGAATACAAGTGAAATTGAGTTTTAAGAGAGAAAAAACAAATCGTTTTCCAACTTTAGAAATCCAAAACAACCCGTACTTTCTTAATTGCGAATTTCCTTTGGATAATTTTCTTTTATTTCTGTTTCTTTTACTTTGCCTGTCATTTCTTTACACGTTTATATTTAACGAAAGAAAGTTAAACGCACGTTTAGTTCGTCTAAACTATACAAACACCGTACGTTAACAACCTTTTTCTCTCTTTAAACGCCATCAAGTTTTATTTAACTTTTTAGCACTCTTGCGAACCAAACAGCTTAATTACAATGTAAAATAAAAATGCACAAGTGTCGTAATTAAGCTATTTTTTTTAAATACACTTGGAAAAGCGACACTTTCTAAAACCCATTTTAATTAATACACTTCTTATTCGATCCCAAGTGGAGGAGCAAAAATTGGCATTTAAAAACCTTAAATTGTTAATTAAGCGCCATTTTGCGCTGCAATTGCGGGTGGTTGATCCTGCTTGTCTTTATTTAATAAAATCAACAGTTTCTAATGCCAAGTAGAGCGTCGAATGCAAGAAACTAAATTCAATTTAACACAATCACTATTATCATCATCTTTCTCACCGTTATTACCGTTGTACCATAGCCATAGTTAGTCATCGTTCTTTAATAAACGATTGTGCAATCTACAATCGTGCAGAATCAACGCGAGAATTCGAAAGAGAGAGAAAAGTTAGTCTGGGTTTTAACGCTTTTTCCAATCATCGTATGCAAGAACGACTCCGCGATTCGCCGTCTCATTTAATTAACCGAACTCCTTTGTTCTTGTTTCAGATGAGTCCGATCGAAAACGTCGTCACCGTCAGCATACACGACCATTCGCAAAATAATAATAATAACAACGAATTGAGGAACAAACAGGACAGATCCAGGGAGCTCTATGGCGTGCAATTGGAGGTACGAAGCGAACTCCCTTTTGACTTGATTAACATTCCATAGATACTTTTTTCCCGTTTGGTACCCATGAATTTTTAATTACCGTTTTCAAGTGCAGAGAATCTTTATGGGAGGAAATGAGAGGAAGTCCGAATATGGACGACCATAAATTCGCATTAAAATCTGCTGCTTTAATTAATCATCGAGAAATGGAAAGAGACTATTATTGCTTATAAGGAAAATTGAACGTACACGTGAAATAAAAGTGAAATTGGCTCTGTGCGAAGGAAATAGAATCTTGATAAGAAACAGGTAAAGCCTCCCTCCCCCGTTTACCCAGCCGGGTGATTTTCACCTAGTACGGTGATTAAAGGGAAAAAAGTCGTGGCCCCAAACGCGATAGGCGCTCTCACAATGGAGCGAACGCTAAAAAGGAAAATTCGTTGCCGACGAAAAGGAAGAAAAACGAGAACGCGAGGCGAAATAAAAAGGAAATGTTTTTCCGCGGGAGGAGCTTTTCGTACCACGAAAGACACCGTATTGTTGTACCATAAAGTTGTGCGGGTAGCTTAGCGACCCAGCACACAAACAGCCACAACAAACACTTTGTATTTTAGTCGTATATACATAAAGCATTGATTCGCGTTTTTCTTCCTTCCAGCCAGGATAATAATAATAATAATAGTAGTAGTAGTAATGATGATGATGATGGAAAACCGGCTTGAACTGGAAATAATCGATGTAGCAGAAATGGCCAGAGCTTTAGCCGGGAAAATCAATTTGTTTATGAAACTATTATTATTATCCTCATCATCGCCGGTAGCTTTAGTCCTAACGAACGAATGAGTGCAAACGGCGGGCCCAAACGAAAAACGAAACTCTATCGCTGGACATAATCATAATCATCCTTCTAATCGTTATCGCCGCAGTAAAAGACTAACTGCCCGATGAACTATCGAATCCAGGACGAATGTTTGTTCGTCGGAAAAGGCCCTCTAACAATCTGCGGCGAGAGAGCGAGAGTATCGGGCAAAAATGAGGGAGACGGTCGCATAAAGGAAGCCTGGCGCTAATAATAAACCGAAAAGTCGACCTGAATGGATTTTCCTAGAACCTGATACGACAAATTACCGTTCTGCTATATTATGTATATCGATTTTACTTTTTACTGCATACGGAATAGGAAGAGGAAAAAAGCTCATGGCCCAAAACCGATTCCGACGTACGTTTGCCGCATAAGATTCTATTCGCGCTTTTCTTTTCTTCCGTTCGTTTCGCGTACATAATTCGCAAAGAAATCGCGATTCCGAGCGGTCATTATTACTTAATTATTTATTATGCGAACGGTTCTTAACGATACCGACGCCGGACAGGAAGATATAGCCGACCGATAACAATCGACGTAACTTAATAACCAATCGATAAACGAATCCTGATTTAATTCCGACACGCGAAAATATTGGCATAACAACTCTTTTTCTAAATAACCATCGCGAAGTCGTATTTTGCAACGAATGCCTTCGACGTCGGAATATGAATCATTCGAATTAAAGATAAAAAAAAATAATTAAAAACGGCTGGATGGCGCCTTGTAGATTTTTTTGCCCACATGCGAGCCATATTAAGTGTACGCACATACGGCAGAAAAGATTCTGTTGCAATATATGGAGACGCAAAAACGATCGGGAAATTAAAAGAGAAAAGTTCCTAATAATAAATTCAAAATTGAAAGAAACGTCTTTCACCAACGGCTCATTTCGAAACGGTGACCGGAAGGAATCGCGACAATCGTGCGGAAGAGGATATTAAATAATAAGCATTAAAAAGAAATGTTCGAATTTAACGAGCCAACGAACCAATTTCGATGGATGAATCAGAGAGACGGAAAGAGAAACTTCGCGACGCGATCGCGAGAGATTGGATTTGAATGAGATTCATGTCAAACGATCGGGACTTCTTGCGACGAGTTTCGTTGACCCCGGCCAATAATTATCATTTGATACGTGCGTTTCGATGTTACGTAACGAACGTTGAAAAGTATGTTTTCCTCGCGGCCAAACGTACATCTTCATTCATTTGCCTAGTACGTGATTAATTATTTTGACTTTCACGTTTCTGCTCGCGCTCTTCTTCATCGTCTGCTCATTTGTTAGCCAGCATTTGGAAATTCTCTAAATTGACGAACGCACAATGACGTAAAGAGAGAGAAGACTTGAAATAGGACACAAATGTTGCGAGAGGGAGCGAGAGAACTTGATAAGGAGTCAAGAATACGCAATGCCGACATTAATTTTGTGTAATTGGCTCGTTTACCATTAACATTTGCGAGCGGTTACATAACAATAAATTAGATGCTTTACATATAAAAAAAGATTTTGCAACACTTAATTGTTGTTAAATATAGCTAAACGTATTATTCCTCCCCCCGCTACATTATATTACTAATTAGATTCGTCAATTGGAAACTCGATAAGTTTCACACACTACACTTTCTAATTAATAATTAGCTAATTGATATTAACATGTTACTCATTCGTAATTGCGAAAATATCGTTCATTATTTCTAACTGATTAATATTTTTTAGGTGACCAGCTTATTGCTGGAGGCGGAACGACGGAAATTGGCCGTGTTGCAAAGGGAATTGCAGGCTGCTCACGAGGAAGGCGGCTCGATAAAGGCCAAGGAGCACCAAAAACAGGAACTAATAATTGCCATTCGGTAAATAAGACCTTATTAAAAACACCCAGTAGAAGAAACGAGAAGCGCAAAGAGTTTGTAACAATCGAGGCAAATTTCTTTGTGCATAGCGTGTAGAGCAATTAAATTAATTATTAATTAGATAATTAGCGGGAATTATTAATTTTTCGAGTGCATGTATGCTTCCGCTCTTACTAAAACGTACTGTTGGTTGCAGACGAATCCAAGCGCAGCACGACCACTTGGACAAAGAATACCGCGAACACGCACTAGGAGCGCTACTTTCTGCAAACACGCGCGGATCTGGAAAGGTACGAAGTCGAAGAACTCTGTAAACCGTCGTTCTTAACTGCGGAACTACTCGAGGGCATTTAATAGCTTGAGAGGCGGTCTAAGTTGAACAATTTCTTGAGATACACTGACGGACTTTCAAAAAGCAGCTCGGTGAAAGCTCTTAACATAAATCAAAGATAGTCTGGCACTTTTGCTTTTCTTTTAGTCTTTAAGGGCCTTGTTGCGTCTAAGATTATACTTTAGAAGAATTTTTTATTCGCTGCCGAAGATATTGGAGGAAACGTGCTTTTAAAGTTTCAACAATAAATAATGGAACGTCAACGAGCGTCGATTACTTTCAAAACTTTTTGCATTAGAATGGGAAGAACGAATGGAAAATCGGGCGGAGAATTAAAGCTCGAAAGCGAAAAGCCAAACAAAATGTTGAAAAGTAACCAACACTAAGAATAGCAAACAAAACTTAAAAATAATTGCTTTTCAGCGAGAAACTCGTTTTGTTTGCTCGTTTGCGTTTCATGGAAATTTGTTAATAAACGGCGGCAATAATTAGCAGATGGTTTAATATAAAAATAATCAACGCGCCAAATTTCGACGGTTCCATTTTACAAGCAGTTTACTTGTAAGTGCGTCGAACTTATTTTCGCCGAGCAATCACAATAATAATTGGTTTTCGGATGTAAAAGTGGATACGAAATGAACCAGACTGCAAATTAATTAGACGAATTGATCGTTGCACGTTTCTTTATGACCGCCTTGTAATTAGAAAAGTTGCGAATTGCAAAGAGGTCGACGGCAAACTTTACATTTCTCTTCATAAGAGCCCGTTAGTTCGACTCGGTACAAATTCTAATTAACGAATCCTTTCAGCGAAATTGAAGAAAATCTCGAGGGTAATTAACGGGCAAAATGTTTCTGAAAGAGGCAGGCAGACTTTTCTCGAAATTTCCTCCGACAAAACGACAATTTCCATGTAAAACTCTTGCTGTTTATTTATGGTATTTACACTTGGCGAAGTGTAAAATAGGATGGACAGTTTACCTGCACTATTATATGAACGCAAATAACAAAGCGTTCGGGAGTTTGCCTTATCAATTTGTCGTTGCCGCTTACACCTGCAAATAGTTTCTGTTGCCGTAGAATTTTGCGATTAGTTACGGTCCTTTATCTCTTTTCCTGCCGGTAGAATCAATTTTATTCATATGGCGCATGCAAAGGAGCGAACTGAAAATAATCCGTCGCGAAAATTGCATGAGTTTCCTCATTTTAACCGTTAAAACCGGATTACGAACCTACGACGTACGAGGTCGCGATTCGTGCGAAGAAGCGTAGCGAAAAAATCGTCGGGTCTCAACCAAATATAATACGAAACAAACGTCAAGATTTCAGGAGTTTTCGCCTTGCATTCGTTAGATCACATCCGAGCGATTCCGCACACAATCAGATTAAATCTGCGTGTTTGTTTCACTCTTTTTCGCTTTGGAAATTAATTAACCGCTTTGTATTGTGCGGAGACGCGTCGTTCGCGTTCGCTCCGTTCTTATTGTTGCTGTTGTTAATATCGGATGATAGATAACGTGATGTTATGATACTCGAAGGGCGAAACGTGTAACAGCGAGGTCCGACTCAATTTACAACGATATATATTTTGAATAATATATTTCCTTTTCGGTGTTTCGTTCAGAGGGGGTTGCGAATTGTAGCTATTGTAATCGAAATTTATCACCGAAAATGGGGGGACACTTTGATGGATACTACGAACATGTGGTAGATGCAGAGTTCTTTCTAATGGAACCTTCCCGAAGACAATTGTTTATTTGCTTTTTACCCCGGCGCCCCGGCCGAGAATCCCACTATGGAGTGTTGGAGAGAACCGGCGAGAGAGAGAGAGAGAGGGAGAGAGAGAGACGGACCGACAGAGAGGGACGCCCTTATCGAACGCGTCGAGGCGCCACCACGCGACGCTACAGTTACTAGATTATTATATACCCTAAGAGCCACGAAAGGGAGTCAACCCTAACAACAACAACAACGTGTTTTCTAAATGTGGCACTACTGTTGTTCGTTTCCTAGTTCTCTTTTTAATTTTTGTTCATCGTTATAACAAACCGAATTCTATTGAGAATGATGTTAGATAATTCCAAACAATTGTCACGTATCGACGTTAGATGGGAACGATTCAAGCGATCAATTTGATTAATTTCACCTTTATTGCCGTTATTATTATAGTCATTACGTTTTTAAATGACTTAACTCATTTAAATTGGAATGGTGGGAGAAAATAATGGTTAATGATTAATTAAGGTAGTAGTTCAGTAGGTGGTGGTGTTTAATTTCGTACTATTCTTGTGATAATAATAATAATAAGAGAAAAGTGTTTGGTTAGTGTTCGTACGCGTGTGAAGGAAGAAGGGTGGTGGTGGCACGAAACGCAGGGAGGAAGACGAGGAAATCCCGAGAGTTTGAAGGTAGAAGAGATTAAAAATAGAATGCAGGTGCCGCCCGTCGAGAAACCGGACAGGCCTAAGATACTGGGCCCTAAACCGACGATCGCCTCCAAGCCGAAACATTTGCCGCCAGTCAGAAAGGTCAGTCGCGATGATTTACAAAAGGCCAACAATACGACCAAAACAAACGAAACGAACAACGAGACGAAGAAAATCCAACAACAACAACAACAACATCATCACCAACCGTTTCATAAACCTACAGGTGCGACAACGATCCATCACCATCATCAAAGCGAGCGGAAGAAGAAAACGGAAGAAACGTTCCAATCGTACATAATGCCAGGCATTTCCGGCACGACGACGAGCGGCAACAACAATAAGGTGCAAGAGCGGAAGTGCCAGAACGAGAATTGCGAAAAGTACCGCGGCGTCGTCGAGGAGAAACAGCCGAAGGCGCCCGCGTCGCCCAGCACCGTCTGCTGCAGCATACTGTCGAGCGCGACGACCGACTGCTGCGGCATCATACCGACGACGTACAAGAAGGAGCTGAACGGCGGCAAGATGAACAAAATGGAATCGATCGATTCGAACTCGTCGGACTCGGGCGGCTTCAAGGATTTCGTTCAGCTCGACCTGATCGCGACGACGACGTCGACGACGGCCGTGCAACGCGAGTCCTTCCAGACGCATCAGCGCAACGTGTCGCATCCGGAGTTTCAAGAGAAACGCCAACAACAACAGCAGCAGCAGCAGCAGCATCATCATCAGCAGCAGCAGCAACAACAACAACTGAAAACGCATCAACGGTACGGCTCGCAACCGGAGTACGTTCATCAGCAACAGCAGCACGAAGACAAAAGACATTACGTGCCGAACGCGCAAGCACTGGCGCAATACCTCCCGCTGGCCGAGCAGAAGCTGCTGAAGCCGCCGTCCGGCTACGACGCGACGGACGACGCGGCGTCGCACGGGAACGGTAGCAACTTAATTAGGCAACATATTAGTAAATTTAACGTAGGCCAATTGGCGGCGGCATCGAGCACGAACGATAAGACTGATTTAAGTAGGACGACGACGACGACGACGTCGCAACGCACAAATAATTTATTATCGCACAGTCAATTTCAACAATCGACGAAGAAACTGGAGGAATTCCTGTCGCAGCGCTTGGAGCGCGAACGGTGCGGCCGGAAGGGGCAACAAAGCGGTCCGATCGACGGCGACGGTGGTCACGACGTCGAACAGAAAATGCTCGTGCAGCAGCAGCTGCAGCAGAAGTTGCAGGAGGATCTCAAGCAGACGGTTAAGCAAATACAAGAGATACAAAGTATCGAATTGAGATTGCCGCAGAATCGGAAATGGACGGAGGTTTGTTAGTTTCCCTCGATCGATCATTATACGTTTTCTAGGCGAGCGAACTTATCAAATTGAGTTTAGGTTTGGAATCGCAGTTTATTGATGTCTTTTTGGTGGCGTTTCGTGCGGGAAAGCTACAATTTGCGTTTCCTCCGCGTCTCTTTTTGAGGTGTTAAAGGTGTTAAGAGCTTTTCCGTGCATGCATACGAATTGTGTAAATATTTCGTCCTAAACAGAAATTTTTGCTTTTACGTTGAGGGATTGAATTCAATGAAAATCAAACGCGAGAAATTCAATTTCCTATATATTCGATTATAATCCACCTCGCTGTGTGTGCGCTCTCAATAAAACAATAAATAGAACTTAATTTAAAAAGTCTCCCGAGTAAAACGCGAGGATATTCGAAGATTGGATCCTGAACAAATCGCGCAAACAACGAACCAATTAAAATCTGGACGTAAACGAATTTATTGTTTGGCGTCGTTTATTTAGAAAAAAAAAAACGTTTCCATCCATTATACGAGAAAACACATGTTTTTAATTAATCTTAATTAGTTTAACCTCAATTTGAATATGACCGTCGTGAATGCTTGGATATATTTTTTAACGATATCATTCAGATAAATACCTAACTATGGAATTGTTCCTTTCCCTAGGCGTCGACGATATTGCCGATTGGTTCTTTTTCTTTTTAATTTAACATATGGCCTTAAATCATGAAGGATCCCATTGAAAATCGTGCAAGATGATGATTGTTATTTTTATTCGATTACCATTTACATACCATCCGTCTCGGTACGATTATGCGTGTATGTAAATCAATTTTCGATTCGAATCGTTATTGAATTCCTTTTTAATTCGATTTGACCCCGTGTCAAATCGACAAAAGGCCTCTTCATTATTTTCCATTTATAGGACACCAACGATAATAATTACGAAGATTCCGAGTCATCCTTAGCACCAACCTCTTTCATTCGAGGCAATTCATTAAAAAAAGCAATTCTATACGGCCACAAGAATAATTTTTATATTTAAATTAAGCGCCAAACGGTTCGATTTGCTTTTTTTGTTTTTGAGTGGTTCTTCATCGAATCGATAGATCACGAAATTTCCATTTTCGACCGAGAAAACAATTTAATTACATTTGCATAGAACGCTTTCGAATACCTGGTGCAATAAAAGGCATTTAAAAAGAAGCTCGGAAAGAAATTGGATTTTATTCTCGCTCGTACATATCGAATGCGATCGAATTTCGTTCGGAATAAATACGGAAAGTTTGAGAAGAGCGTTAAAAGAATGCTTAAAAAAATCTAAATTATTGGTATTATTCGAAGAAGGCGCCAGTAACGATATTTCTGTCTTGCTTCAAACGAGGAATTTCGAGTATTATTAGTATGTCACGCTTTATTATAACGTCCACATAAATTCTTTTCAGTTTTAATAAGCGATCTAATAATGATGATAATCTCGAGTACGAGATTCGATTGAGCGACGAAGACGCGGTAATTGAAACCAAGTCTTAATAGAAACACTTCATAAATATGGAAACGGTTTACAGAATTACCGAATTTATATAGTATTTAAACGCCGTCTTCCGCATCTAAATCATAAAATTAAATCCCGCGTGTGAAACGAACAGATGCACGTCTTCGCCCCGTTAATTAATCATTTCAAAGAGATAATTCCTCGCCTTTTTTTTTCTCTGCTTTCAGAGCAACAGAAGCCAGCCAGCCATCGGATTAAAGCATACGCCAAAAGCGAGGGTGAGTGCGTTCAAAAAGAAATCACATTATCTTTAAGACTTAATTCCTGTTTAACATTAAAAATCGATTTGTCACTTTGCGTTAAATAGGAGCCAACAACGAATAATGCAAACGATGTTTGACGGTTATTCATGATAATTTTCGCGTCGTTTGTTTGCGCGACAATTTTCCGTTTCTTCATTCGTCCCGGACAATTTTTCTTTCGTTTTCGCTCTAAACGTTTCCCTAAATCGATCCTGTCTTTTTGCCACTTCGACTGACACCAGCGACAAGAAGCGTGTGTTGTTGCGAGCGTCATTGTCGAGGCACGGGATCCGAGTAGAGCGACCGGCAGCGTTCAGTCAGTAGTCAGTCTCAGGTTGTCGGTCGATGAGTGCGCGTTGTTTCAACGTTCTCGCACCAGTAAAATAAGAATAAATGCGGGGACCGCAGTAAAACTCGTTTTAATACCGAAACGAAAACAAAAAGTACGCACACGTTCGTGTGTGCGTATTGAGAAAAAAAAAAAAGAAGAAACTTCTACAGTTGCGACGATGCATATGCGAGTTTCGTGGTGATTTTGATGAATTGTTTGCAATTTTTGCTAATTGATCCATTAACGAAACGCATTGGAAATGTTGCGAATTATTCGTTAAACGTCGATTTTGGAAAAAATCGCGTGAACCAGTGATTTGCTGCAATTAATCATCGGTGTGTCTACTTAATTAATCGCCAAATTGTTCGTGTTTTTTATGTGGTTGTGCGATTATCGTTAGCAAACGATTCGGTGCTGTGCATTATAACGATGTAAACAAAATTGATGGTCGATTGGGAAGTTTGCAAATAAAAGCGCGAACAGCGAATTTGCAGGATCAGGAAGACTACGAGCGGGCGCATCACCATAATACAAGCCAGGTACCGATCAACTAGAGGGAAAAAAAGGTATTTATTGAATGGGATTCCTTCAATTTCGAGTTGGTACAACTTTCATAAGGTCATTAAATGTCTGTCGTAAAAACAATTTCACAGAAATCTCTTTTAATTCACACTTGAGAAATAACGAGAGGTAACGAACTTAAAGAGTATGCAAGTTTTATAATAAAGTGGTATGAAAAGGAAAAAAGGAGGAAGAGTGAATTCAATGAGGGGAGCCGGTTTTTTGAGTTGAAATAAGAGGTAAAAACCATTCGGTTTACGATCCGGCAACAGCAACAACATTCACCACCGCTGCTGTTAATGGAAAAGGAAAAGAAAATAAGGAGAGACAACAACTACCTGTATATAAATTCTCCTATACATTTTACGGTTTACCTTTTTCGTTTTCGTCGTTGTTCATCATCCTCTATCCAAATCGTTGCACCAAAGTAACACGAACTCGAGAACGGAGGCGATTTCTTGCTCGAAACTTTAACAACGCAAATTTATTCGCAATTGCCGCGAAACTTCTTTCAGCGAAAAACGAAACTAGAACGAACCCGTAATCCATCTTTTCGTTTTAATTAATCAATTATGAATCATCAATTGAATAATCAAAGAAAAATTAATTAACAATTATTTAAATGCATTTCCTTATCGGACTCATTACTCACACCATTGCCCGTTGTTCTCTTTGAATCTTATGTGTGGTTAGCAGAACTTAAAAGAGCAAAATGCAAATGAAAGTTATTGAAGGGACGTGAAATTTTCGCTTTAAACTCAATCAACACGCGACCCACAAATTTCGCAGTCGGTGCCGTCAAAATGTAACAATTTAATTAGATTGAAATTCGCGCATACGGAATCGTAATTTGATTACGACTACTAAAAGCTTATTTAATGGGTTGCAGCATTTAAATGCAAGCGACGAAAAAACGAAAATTAACTGAAAATCCAAGAAATATCGTAACGTTTGCAGTTTATAAATAGGTTTAGGTCCGTAAATAATTTCGCCAAAGCTGAAACTAGTAGGAGATGAGGACGAAAAAAAGGTCATCCTCGTATTCGTTAGGGATATTATTTATAAAATTAGGACGTCACGCGTTCATTTCCGTGTTTATTGTGCGTTGTTTTTTTTTTTTCGAAAATTTTAAAATTAATTATTTTCCATCCGTCCGTCCGTTGCCTCGTTTATTATTATTTTCGTGTTTGCATATACTTAAATATAAATTTAGTAGTAGAGTCGAAGTGAATAACAATAATAAATGGATAGGTTTCACTGGGAATTATATTGTGCTGGTTAGTAAGGCGTGAAAGGGAACATGTGGCATAATGCACGACCAATATTTCGAACAAAATCTTCCTCATGCTCGATAGAAAAATTTGATTATTGCCGTTAATTGCCAATTATTATGATCAGAAATGAATTAGGAACGTTTCGAGCTGGATGCACGCGTTTATTCCATTTTCAAGTATCAATCGAAACTCTAGCGTTCAATGTTAACGGATTGATATTTGTATAAACAAAAAGATAAGATTAGATTTTGAAATCGAGAAAAGTACAGCTTCGCTACATTCAGAAACGTGATACTCCGAACCACATGCTGCCTCTTGCTTATGCGACACGATTTCCTTTTCTCGTCTTTGACCCGACGAATTTTTTGGCGTTTCCTCTTTAAATAATAATTTATCAAAGCCGGAGATTTAGGGGTTCGATCTTGGATCTGAATGCGTAGCAGGAACATCTTGGGCAATAAACATGTCAGATTTCGTAACCCTTTCAGCAAGAATAATACGAGGAGAGAAGTTCGATCAATCACGAAATGTGCTCGCTTAATAATATAAACGTCTGGATTATCTAAATATTTACGTTTTAGATATATTTTTTTCCTTTTCAAATAAATACTCACGCTAAACCGCGTCCTTTTCTCGCCTAATTTGTTTTTATCTAATCAATTTCGTAAACGCGACTTCGAGATGAGCGAAATAAAAGGCAAGCGTTCCTTGTTTCTAAATCGCACGATAACGAACGTTTATTTAATTGCATCATTAATTAATCTTAACATTTCAGTTGGGAAATTATTTATGCAGGTTTTTGGTTCTCTCTCTCTCTCTTTCGCCATCATGATAATTACGAACTAAAGATGATGATAATGAATGCGGTGTAATTAGGTGCATCTAATTTGTCTTGAAATGGTGCACTTAAACGAAAGTTTTTGAGCTAATATTTTAACATCATTAATAAAACCACCTTAAGTTTTATGTAACTAATAAAGGTACCGTTTAGAGACGGTAATTATAAAGTCAAATTCGTTATTTATTATACGCGAAAGATGCAGAAAAGGCTTCTTCGAGGCTGTAGCGAAAGATGCTCGAACGTAATTCAAATCGTTAATCATATATCGATTAGTAAGAAGGTAAAGCAAACGTAAATTTCGAGGGAAACGCCGAACTGAAAGTTATTATCTTCCACGTACGGCTACACTCTTGTTGGTTGGTTTGCTTTCGTTTGCTGTGGATCCTCTTTGTGTTGCGTATGCAACTTGAAATCGCTCGTGAGGCTGGTTGGTTAATTATAATCGATATCGTAATAAATGGATTCATTTATGCGCCAGGTGAAGCACGTTTTCCCATCCTGTTTTTCCTCGTCCATCCGTTATTCAAGTGGGGAATTTTCCGAATACAATAATAATTTACGTTGATTGAAATTGAATAAAATCGAATTGCACAATAGAGGCAAATGGTATGGAGTGGATGAAATTGCAAAAAGGAAATTGACATCGAGTTTATTATAAAGTTTCTTCGCAAGTGGCATCGGCGCTTTGCTGAAATTAGCATACGGCGATAAATTTTCCCATTCGCGAGAAGAAAACGTTCGAATAAGTGAATCGGATCCGATCGAATTGAATTGAATCGTCACATTATAATAACGTCGAAAATGCAAATTTCCGGAATAATAACGTCTTCAGAGGATTTAGGTCAAAACGTTTCTCTCTTCGCGCGGCCTATCGCGAATAAGAATCAGAAGTGTTATATTATACGACACCTACGAGTTTTCCTTTCTTTACCTTTCTTCTCCGTTCACAATTTCACTCGGCTACCGTGCAGAAACGCAAAACGAGAAAGGAAATTACGTGGGTTCCATATGAAGAAATCTCAACTTACTCCCGACGATCTTAATCCAGTCGGAGCCAACGGTACGGACGAAACCGACGACGATGAATTACCGATTGGATTTGCGTTAAATGTCCGCCAAAAACTTCCCTTTTCAAGCAGACTTTCGCGCGGAGACTCCAATAGATTTTATTTCTGAGCGTCGAACAGCGACGACGATAATCCGAGCACAATACAGCCGTTCTTGCATGTGATGGAGATGATCCATGTGGAAAGTATTAAGTTACTCTTACGTAATTCACTTGACGCCGGAATGCCGGAGACGAAGACGAATTTTTATGCACTTGAACGATTGGTAGCGGATTAAAAACGATGGCAGGAAAAAATCGTGTGGACGAGACCGATTGTGCGACGGGCGAGGGATTAAAGCGTTAATAAAAACCGGAGATAAAATAAACAAGAGATAAATGCCGTCGAGGAACAGGGAGATGTATCGATTTAACGATCGCCAGACGACGAACGAGGGCGAGCGAAAGTTTTTCACGCGCGAGATATTAGATTTTGACCGATAATTTACGTTTCGATTAATCATTTCGCTCGAATCTTCCACTTAATTTGCGGACACTCAAATCTCGTTCGTTATTTCTCTTTAGCGAACCGGATGTAAATTAATAAACATCGCAATAATGGTTTTTCTTTGTGGGCTCGTCGTTAATTGGACGCTCGAAGGTCTCGATACGGTTCAGGACATCGGCGATTGTTATTAAAGCGTCCACCACTGAAACGTACTTGAATTTATACGTTTCTGGATTTGTTTTTTTGATTTCTTATTGCAGAGGCCTCCGCTTGGGGTTTCCTCTTGCAGAAATATCATCCTGAGTTATCGCCCACGACTTCGCTGCTACGTTTATTAAACGGACGTGCTATTATTTTTTCGCAAAGTCACAGGTCAGATTTATTTTGCAGGCGATCTTTTCTTTTCAACACGTGTTACAGTTGTCTCAAGGTTTCCGCCATCAAAAATGAAAAAATCAAAATCAAAAGGAGCCAAATAAGCTACTATTTTGTTCGTAGATTTTTCCTCTTATATTGTTTCTTTCGACGTACGTATTCTTGTCGTTGGAGACGTTTATTACAACAATACATACATGTTTAAAACGAGTGGAAAAGAAGAGGCAAAGGAAGGAACATGAGTAAGATATAATCCATTGTCTTTTACGTGATCTCTTACAAAATGGAAAAGGAACGGTTTAATGGCACGTTGTTGTTGTTGTTGTACGTTAAGTACGATGATGATGATGATGACTCACGACGATACGGTCAAATTCGATTTGTTGCTCATTGTTTTGAAAGTAGAAAAGTATTATGTGGCGTGTACGAAAGGATTCTTTCGCTTACGACAAACAGTTTGTTGCCATCTAGTTCCGAAAAATCAATTAAGACAATTGGGAATTTTTTCACTCGTCACAGATAATAATTGAAGAGGTCGTTCGCGTTTAATTAAAACGACGCGATTAAACTGGGGCTTTTCTCTAGACTCTTTACGAGACCGCAATAGAAGAAATTCGTATTCTTTCGCAGTTCGAAAAATCGCTGGAAGGAAAAACGATGCGCTCAATTCCGGTTTTATTGCCGCGATAAAAATGCCACAGAATGACTTTATGAAATGCGACCTTACGCCCGAAAAAAGTGGCAAAAGAAAAAAAAAAGACGAGGAAGAACGAGCAAAAGAAATGCCATCGTGGCGAATATAATACGAAAAAAAAATCGTTTTCTCTGTTTAAATGTGTAGCAAATTGTGTCTTAAAATAGAAATTTGCAACATATTAACCATTTTTATTGCGGCCGTGTTTAATGTAATTACAACTCTTATTTCTGCACGTTATTGCAATAAAAGAACCGATTCATCGTCGCGTACATGCAATTACGTTGAAAATTACTTTTGCTATTCAATATTCCTCGGACGGATTAAATTTAATTTGAATTTTTTCGCCAACGAACGAATAGACAGCGCAATTTTTTCGCCACTACTACAATTTTAATCATCCCTCGTCGCGCACAGTACGAGACAACGACAAAAAAGGTTGTTAATTAAAAACCTTAACAATTTCGCTTTTAATCAACTCGTTAATATTGAATGGGTTTCATGTGAACGATGGGGAAGGATGTTGCTGGCCGAGCTTCCGCCAAGAGGACGAACGTACAAAAAAAAACAATTTATGTCCTTGCTGTTGTAGTTTTAATAAAACGTCATTGTGTTTTTTTTGGCACAAGAGCCGCTCTTGTAATAAAAGGGACGCAAATTCGCAATTTACCGCGAATCTAATAGCAATAATCTGGCGTTTCAGCCGTAAACGTTGGCAAACTAATTCCAACGAATTTTTACGTGGATGGAAAAAAGCATCTTTTCCATCAACGAAAATCTAATTTTGTTTTATTAAATTAATTAACTTCGCCTTCGCTTTCTCTCTGTGTAACCTAACGTTTGTTGCCTCATCAAACGCCACTCTCGCTTATACCACGATTAATCGTCCGAGTAAATTGAAGGCGAAACAATAATTAACTTGAAGCAAAAAAAAAACTTCTTATCACGAAAGAACATCGAGCATTTTGCCTCTAAACCATAACAAATGGATCGCTTTTTTCCCTTTTTTAATTCTTGTTACTTTAAACGTCGCACGTAAATTTAATTTAGATCCAAGTTAAGATTTATTGCAATTGTGTGCAATACGTTTTCTGCTCTTTTCTTTTTTCCACTCGCAATATATTGCAATCTTGAAGAGAAACACGAGCAATAAGTGTATAATGACTGTTTTTTTTGCTTATAAATTTGTTGCATAACAATTATTATTATAATGCCCCTATGACATTAAATTGTAACAAAGAGAACGTATACGCATGAGGGGCAACTCGAATCGATTAATAACACAATGAAAGTAGATCAGTGGCTTTTTAAAGTGTGTACACAACACGAATTGTTGACTTATGTTTTTTTGAAATAATTAACAAAAAAAAATAACGGTTGATGGTTTTAAATTATAAAAAACCCAAACGAAAAAGAAGGATACACGTTCTAATAATTACTATTGTTGTTAAAAAAAACGTTAACATTGTTTAAAGAACTTAATTATTAATAGGAACGCGTGTTAATTTTATTAAAAAAAGATTAAGACTACAAGAAAGTTACGGACATCAAAGCGTTTTGGTTCTTGTACGATTGAAAGCCTCCAAAGTACGAATCCTCCACAGGTATTAAATGGGGTATTATTTAAGCAAACACGACGACGTGTAATTTACTGTGGTTTCCATCGGAATTAATTAAACCGAAACTTAATAGATTTCGTGCTTCATCTCTTTCACGGCCCCTTTCGAATAAATTCCGCTCTATTGTGAATGCTGACGATGATGTTGAATCTTTCGCGTGTAAATATTGATTTTTAAAAGCGTGTGTAATCAATTGATCCTGTTATAACGTATCCATCGTTAGAGGGCCATATATCAAATTTTTATTTGAGGTTTCATTCGGAAAATGTTAAAATGTCTTCGTGATATACATTTGTTTACAGTTTGTTTATATTTCATCGTTTTCCCACGAAATTCGTATCCAAATAGAAGATTCCTCCGCGCTCGTCGTATTCGAAAGATATCTTATTATTCTCTGCCGCTCCTTTACGTCTTTTATTCGAATAAAGTGCTGTTAAGTGTAATTTAATAATAGCATCAATTTGCCTCGAGAAGCATTACTATTTCCCTTTTTTACGAATTGTATTTTGGTAATGAAGCTTCGTTTTGAAAGAAATCGGTAAATTCGAAAAGCAGAACCGGTTTCGCTTTCGAAATAAAATATCATATTTAATGTTACGTAATTAAGAAGACCTTTTAAGAGGAAAGAAACCACAATTAAAAACAAACGGCGACTAGGTAATTTGAATTAATAAAGTAATTAATTAATTAATAACGGCCGTCGCAATTATCGCATTCTGTTGCTGGTTCAAATAAAGCTCGTCGGTTTTTGCGACGGTTCGTACATTTTTTTTTTTGCTGTTCTTAATGGACCAACGATTTGATTGCTAAATTATTTTAATTTAAACGATCGTTATCGCGATCTTCAAACCGCACAAGGTTAGCGTGCGTTCGGTTAATATGCAAAAATTCCGAGCATCTAGCAGATGATAAATAAATTATTACTGTAAGACAATGAGTCAACAGCAGCCTACAAATTAGTGGTCTTTAAAAGAAGCATGATTTTAATAAATAATAACAACGTTCTGTATCCAATTCGTGAGCATCTTATTGAAGCATTTCGTTTTTTTTTTTTTTTTGGTGGAGATAGAAATAATAAGAAACTTTGCTAATGATATCAAAGTTTCTTGTAGTTTATGTAACAATCCAGCGGATTTACGACACGAACAACGAGCGTACGTTGCAATGTCGCAAAATTACAATGATTCCATTGCGGTTTTTACGAACGTTTTTTCTATTTTGCAAACTACGTGCATAATTCGCCATAAACATTATGATTTTCGTAATGGAAAATTGTAATTCTTTTTTTAATAACCTTGACCCTCTCTCTCTCTCTCTCTCTTTTTTGGTCTCCTATTGCTATTATTATTATAAATGTGGGAATTTACACATATAAAAAGTAGTTTTATTATTTTAAATCGGACTCGCAACAGACAACAATGATACGTTATTTAAATATTATGATTATTGCGAAACACGTTGTTTTTTTAAGTTAATTATAAACAGAAATCCATAACAATCTTGCATCTATCTCGCTTTGTTCCTCGGTCGCGATTACGCTGCTATCCATCGTGCAATTTCACGCTTTCACCTACGCACTAAATGTCGATTCTTTTCGTTTGTCAATCGATACCACGCCACTTTTCTTTTTTTTTTCTTCGGTTTGTTGGCAGCTGTTAATTAAAATCCGGCACCGGAAAGAACCGGAAGCGAAGAAGAAAATCCGTGATTCCTCGATAACAGCGACGTTCAAATTCGGAAAAGGATCCGTGCAAATCCATTAATTAAACGTTTTCGTTGTTGCCACTAGCGTTAAAAGTTTAAGCAATTAGTTTAACATTATTGTTGTGCGCGAGTATTAATAATTTAACGAATGGCAGATGGTTTTTGCAGCTGTTTGTCATCCTTTACGATTGCTTTTATGAAATCTAGTTTACAAGAGAAAAGACCGTTTATACGATTCCAACAATATACAGAACAATGCGAGAAGGAACGGCTTCTGCTGCGCATCGAAGAAATCGAAAGTCGAAGTCTACTGATTGCCATTTTCTATCGTAGAGTAATTAGAGAGCGAATTTTAAGGAAACGAAATGGAAAATTAACGAGCGAAAGGGCTAAAAATCAAACTGCGATGTATTGAAGGAGGATCATTCGTTTTTCTTTTAATTTTTCCTGTCTCGTTTCTAACACGTGATACGTATTTACATTCATTTATGTTCCATTCTATTTATTTATTTTTTTGTATTCATCATCATCCGTACCTTTTGTTCGACTCAATTCACTACAAAATCCTTTGATTCACCACAATAATTTTACAAGCAATCGTACCTCTCGCACTCTCCACTTTATTTATTTGCTTTTGTTCTTTGACAATGGGGCCACACCACTCAATCCGTCCACCGTCATGTTGTTCCATTCGATCGCTTCGAATGCAGCCATAATTGGCCTTTGTCCTTTAGCATAATGCCTCTGGAAGTGAGTTTAAAAGTTTGGATTTCAGAAAATAAATACACTTCAGTTTCGTCGCCGATAATTTGATTTACGCTTTTCGTGATTTATCGTCGTCGTTGTCGGCGACAAAATAATTAATTACAATATACATATCGTTCGGTTAATCCGAAGATTTATTTTAATTAACGGCCGCATGTACGGCCGTTTCCACTTTTTCCCTTTTTTTCCGCCGTTACGCTCGCCGTTAATCCCGAAATTAGGAGACGTGCCCGGATTTGGAAGAGATTTAAAAATAGTGCAACAGCTAATTGTGTTCGAAAGTGAATTAAATTTAAATGATGTTCCATTCTTATTTTAAATTCGGATTACAATATAAGCCGACTAAAATAGGACGAATGAAAGTTGAAGCTGAAAATGGGAAACCCTCGGCTACGGCGTCGTAATGAAACTTACCCAATTCATGTTCTGCAATGGCTTAATTCATCAAATTTTTGTTCCAACATGTGAAACAATTCTCACATTTTGAAATTTCATTTGCTGGTCACGATTGCGTTTTTCTTTACGTTGGTTATTTGGAACTTTTTCGTGTATGTAGTTATTTTAAGTTTCTTTTCCTATAGGTTCTTGTGCATTAACGCTTACAAGTGAAAGCCACTTCTCGCGAACGATTTATTTCGCTTTTGTGCAATGTTTCACTGTTGCGGTTTGATTTGTTTGAAAATAGAAACAGAAACGTACATAAATAATATATAACGTAATTGCTTTATTTATAAATTTCGTGTGGCAAAACTTTCACCATTCTTCGGTTTTTATTATTATTATAACAAATTAATAAACATTATATTACGTTTCCTCTTGTTTATTATGATATAAGCTCATTACGATTTATTTATTTTGTTTGTTTGCTGTTATAACAAACAAATTTGAAGTTTTAGAAGTTCAAGGCTAATAATTTTTTCTTTGCTCAAACTTTATTCTTGCTATAAGAAAGCATTAAAAACGACGCCCACGACACCAATTTAATAAATGGGACGTAATAACACGGAGAGACGTTAATAAAAACCACAAGATTAAATACAACGCGTGGAGATTGAGCACGAGAAATAAAGAATTCACACCAATTTCGTTGACCGTAGTCACATCTTGAACGCATTGGCAACCATCCAAGTGCGATTTTACACGATCCCTCTTTTACAATCGAACTCGACGTTGTTAACATTTTCCAACCATTGGATTATTCATCGATGTCTTTACGTAGCGATTAATTAAAAAACAAACATCTGGCCATCACAATAATTGAAAATTCAGCGGGAAACTGAGGACCAGCTGCCAATTTTATTCTCCGCGTAATGGTTATTGCAGCAAAAAACTTTAAGAGAAGAAAAGAACGAGGGCGAAAATCGAGGAGAGAATTTGCATCATACAATCAATTTTTTTTGCTCGATTCTTCCGAAATTTTGAGTCTTTCAAGTATCAAGTACCACCTGGCATTTCCATCTTGTATTTAAGGGCATTTAATTGTAATGATTTTCCTTACATAACTTCTTCTTTATCAACTTCTTTCCTTCTGGTTTATTTCATTTGTAATCGAAACACACATGGATTTCGTAATCGTCTACCGTGTTATTCACATCGACATTACGTAATACGAAATTGAAAATGCCTTTCTATTTCGATTAAAATTCATTTCTTTCTTTCTTCCGCCACGATTCGATTTTATTACTTGTCTCTCTTCTTTTAACTACGATTCGGTATTAATGACCGATCGTTAACATTTGAAATCCACGTTTCTCTTATTTTATTTACAGACAATTATTATCTAACGTTGAAAACGTTTCGAATTCGGTTAGATTGTCGGTATCATAATAAAAATGCCGATCGTCAACGTTAGAATATGAATGAAAATGCGATTTTTTTTTGTAATTGCATGGAAACCGGTTAGGGATCGAAACGTATCGAATTTCCGCCGTTCGAAAAGCACTCGAGACCGGCACTCGCAAGTATAAAGTATCCGTTTTGTTCGCGCTGTATTTCTTTCTCGTAGGGTTTTGTTTTTGCTACAATCCACCATCATCGTCGTCCCCTTGCGATCGATTAAAACGACCCCCCTTGCACTTTATTGCTTCGCTATATTTATTATGCGAAAGAGATGGAAATGCTGGGAGATTCGAATAAAATCGATGCTATCGTCTTCATTAAATCTAGGGGAAAAAGATGCGATTATTATTGCGGAACGTTCGCAGAAAGGACGCCCCGCTCGTTAACAAACGAAATTCGTACACAAACTTACCCCATCACACTCTTGCAATTATCGATGATGGTTAAATTCATTTATTAATTGCAACGAACCGCTCGCTTCTTCTGCGGCCCAACCGTTTTTCCTCGCAATTTCCAATATCCTTCCATTGGATTATCTGTGCATTGCATGACGTCATATTGCTTTTCCGTCTCTTTACGAACGGGAGAACCGTTTGAAGGGGAGACGACGTAAGTAAAATTATATTGGGAAGTCGCCGAAGTAGTAATAGTTGAATAAGAAAAAGACTTCGTTCTCGGTTTCCTCTTTTTCCCCCGCCGATTTCCTCCCCGTCTTCTTCAACCCCAATACATTCGATGAGTCACAGTATGAGTGTTACGGCACGAATCGGAGGGTTACGAAAGTGGTAATAGGGCGAGTGGGACGGATGATTGAGTAGCGGTACGTGGATTTTTGGGGGAGACAAATTCGAGGCGAGGCCCTTTTGCCCCACGGCGGCGACGATCAACGAAACAAAACAAAAAACGCGTGCAATACAAGACTAGTTTTTTCCACTAAATCTAAGTTACGATTATTACCAACGCAATTTCGTCGGAATACCTTTCGCCCGATTCTAATTAACGTGGATGGTTGTAGGGGTTCTTCAATAATCGAATGGTGGCTTTCGTCTAATCAACTTTACGCAACATAAGCGCAAGAAGCTGATTGGAATCGTCGATGATGATGATGATTGTTGGTGATGGAGAAGATTTGGAATTTAATTAAGTTTAAACTTCTTTCACATTATGCCATCATCATCATCATCGCCATCGGATTCCATTCGATGCAGCGGCTAATTACATTGTTGCGGCTTAAAGTTGGTTCGCCTAAGAGACGTCATTATTGATCAAATTGTCGCCCATTTCAATTGTTAATTACTCGGGAATGATCCTCTAATTACTACCGGCCATGCGATGATTAGAGATTTAATCAGTTGAATGTTACGAGAGCAATTAAAACAACACATACGACTTTTGCAGTCGACAATCCACGATTTTCTTTTGCGCCGTGAACGTTTAATATTTAGCGAACGAAAGAGGATTTTAGTCGACGTCGGTAAAAACTTCTCCGACAAAAGCTCGCTCCGGCACAACGTAATGAAGTGGCGGAGCGAGCGCTCGCGGAGATGAGATTTGCATGATAATAATGAATAATTTAAAATGCTATTTAATTAGATACAAGAGGCGGGCGAGAGCCTTCGGTTGGTTGGATGTGAGCGAAGGGACCAACAGGGCTTGGAACGAATATCCATGATTAAACGTCACATTTAGCACAGGGGCGTTCGTCCGTATAGCAGTAGAAGCGGTTTCTACTCGCAGTAAAAGTTGCCATTCGCGAGGGTTGCTTTACACGTTAACCCCATTGCGATCGCGTTCGTATCACTTTTGCATAACACCTTACGATGATGGCGATCGTAATGCAGATTAACGTCACGAAATGGATGATAAATGACATCCTTTTCGATTTTTCCTCGTGTTAATCCTCCGGAAGGTTCTTCAATATTTTCCACCTCTTGTACGTTCATATTCAACTCTGTTATTTTTTCTTCAGTAATTTCGACCGTTGTCGATCGTCTCTTGCGTTTTAATCAATGCAAAAGCGAATTATCATGTCGTAGTCGAAACTGTCGCGCGGTCTTGTAAATCTCGTTCTTCAACGGGCATAAAAAATGATCTGACAGTCGTCCTACATATAACACAATATTATGTTGCCAATCAAATGAATTATTTTGAAATGAGGGATCGGCTCTTCAAGAATAAATAAAAAGCCAATATTAATCACGATAATAAATGAGCCAATGCGTCTCGCTCTTTCGTTCATTAAAAATGCACATACATTCGAATTATTTGTAACGCTCTTTTACATAATCGATTCAAATCGTTTTACCAATTATTATCATTAAATGTGAGATCATAATCGGCTTCTTTCTCTCTCTCTCTCTCTCTCTCTTGCCTCCAATTTTAATCGTTTACTTTATCATTATATAGGTTTAGCTACGAAACAAAGAGCTGGAAATCAAAATTTTCCATTTGACAATTACGTTGCGTCGCATAGTATAAAGGGAAAAGGAATAGATAGAGATGGAAAGTTATGGAGAGGAGTCCTTGTCGCTGCGAGAGCGCGTGATATATCTATTTATTGGCGTCGAGCTGTTTGTTGGACAGTTTCCGGCCTTTGTTTCCACTTCGAAAATTTCGAAGTTTACAGTACACGAACCTCGCTCGATATTTCGCTTTATTTATTAATTATTATCATCCCGTTTAAATCGACCAATTTTTTCCATCGAGCTGCTTTTTGTTTGCTATGTATTATGAACAATTGCGAATCCCTGCTGGATTCGTTTTTTAACGAAATTTCGCAATGCCACGAATTAATAACGGTCCGTCAAACGATTTATCTATGCTGCAACATAAAACCCTGCACATTCGTACGTGTCTGATCGAGCCCTTTGTCCATCGTTAGTTACTCACCGTTTATTTGGCAATGGGAGAGAGACGTCTTTGTAAACGAGACAAATAGACACTTGACAGAAAGTTTCTTTGCTCGAGGTAAAGCAGTAACTAGTAGCCGAGCAGATGGAGTGGATTGAAGTTAATTGCCTTGGGACAAGAGTGTACATATTTCTCGAATAAACTGAGTGGAGGACCCGAGCACATCCATCCATCTATCCGTCCTCTAAGGAGCTTTCTATTATACTTTCCCGGCGTTTCTTTTTTCTCTTGCGGTACGCACATATCTCGAAGATGGCAAAGGAAAGGAGGCGCGTCAGAGTCGTACGTTGTATTAAAATCGGACGAACTTTTCGCTCTTTTTCCTTCCTTTATCGTCCGCAAAGTTTGTTACTTTTCGCGAGGTTTTCGCAAGGTTTTCGCAATTCTCCGCAAAGAAGAAACCCTTGTTGTGATTTTATTTATCGGCGAAGTATTCGTCCCCAATGGACTAACAATAATACGTTTTGGACATTCTCATTTGCTTTATTCGCAAACTTTGTTGCGGCGTTTCCGTATGGAGCTTCGATATTATATTAAAGTATTAATGATTCGGGGCGTTGAATGGGGATGCGTATAATTTAGGATTAGCGTGCAACATTGGGCATCAACGAATAATAATAGGCTTAACACGCGTAAATACGCTCGCATTTAATACAAGTTTAGTGGTATCAATAAATATGGGCACGATTGTTGAGGCATTATATTGGCTTCTCAATGTCTAATATTTAACGGCGAACGTGACTGGGTTTGATAAAGTAATTCCGACATGCGATTAATAATATGAAGTATGATTCGTACGTGTGAAATGATCATTTAACATGCGTTTTGCGTTCGCGATTTTGGATTACTTCGAACCGTTTTGCATTGATTTCAATTCGAAATTATGTAAACGATAATTCGCTGATAATAATAATAACGAGTTTTTCGTCGGCAATAGATGGACGGGCAATTCGTGTCAATGTTAAAGAACTAATGCCATCGTCGTCGCCATATACTTTACTATTGCGATTGACTTGGAAAGTGATATATGCGACTTTTTTTAAATAAAGCAATTGTAACGTGTTTACATGGAAAGAGCAATAAATGACTGCTACGTAATTTAAGTCAAGGCAATAATTGCTGTTTTTCAATTTTTATTCAAACTTATTTTTGTGATCATGAGGATAAAAATCGAATTTTATGTTATGACATTCATTGCCATTACTACGTCTATTACACAGAAAATCGTGTAGCGATTCAATTAATTATTCAAAAAAAAACTTAGAATATTATTTGAAGATTGTTAAATCGTACAAATTAACATTCCTTCCAGAATCTTTAACCGTTTTCTACGTCCATTAAAAACGTTATACCAAATGGAAGTTACGTTATTATTATATAATCGATTGGTCAAAAAAACAAACCGAAAAATAATCGACGAGATAAACGCGCCATTAAAATATTAGCGATTTAATTAATTAATAACCGACTCTAGATTAAAAACCGTTTATTAATTCAATAGAACACACACACTGCCGATCTACTCGCTCGCCTCTAATTGATCTTTAATGCTTATAAACTAGTGACCCAATATAATAATATTAATCGTATTATTCAATTCGTGCGTTATCTCGAAACAATTAATTAAACAGTAATTATTACAATAGAGCAATTAATACGTATCGCACCGATTGATAAATGCCCGGTCTATAGGGTGACCTAAATTATCGACTCGTGTATCTAATACGAACAACATGCAAAGAAAATTAATCAAAATCCATTAAATCGTTATTAGACTTAGCCATCACTTTAAGATGACGATGATGCTTTTTGCATCAGTTTATCATAATTAACGATGATGCCACCCCTCGATACACATCGATTTCAATAACCGGAATCAACGATGACGTTATATGGATGATGTAAATAGAAGTTTTAAAGCCAATTATTAATTTACGATCGTTCTTTGGAAATCCTAATCGAATGTTTTGGGTCAGATGTAATAAACAACGAAGCGTCCAAAATGAAGTAGGATACGATAATCCCGATTCAAATTCTTATGGCGACTGAGTAAAAAGGCGTCAATTTATTGTTGTTTAAACAAAACTAAACCAAAACATTAATAAATCAACTTCTTGTTGATGTCGCATATCGTTGCAAATAATCGTTGCGAATGAAAGAGACCGCTCATTGAGTGATTGCCAAAAACATTAAACGAAAAAAATTGGCTTTATCGGCGAAGTTTTTTTCTAACATCAAACAATTTATTTTGCCTCTATAAAAAATAATTTCGAAACGTGTGCCCCAAAAAAAATGGTAACCACCAATGAATTGTGTTGTATAGGATCATATAATAATGATGAGGATGATGATGATGTTGTTTGTTGTTGACCTCTACTACACTGCCGAAGGAAGAGGTCAATGCTCTTGGCAATTTCATTTCACTCATAATGGTAATGGTAGTAATAATAATAACAATTCATTTGAAATCGTTTTTCAATTTTATTACTCTTCAAACGGGCACAATGAGAGGACGAAAGAAAAAAAAATGAAGCGAAATCTGCACGCTTCCATTTAAAAGACTACCGTCATAGAGAACTATCCTAATAATAACGGGGAGAATTGTTCGTTTTGTTTTTAATAAAGAACGTTATATCATTGCCAGTCATAATAAAATAACTTACTTTACGTCCTTACGAATGATTATTTTCCCTATTCGACTACGTCCAAGTTTTACACTTTATATTCCTTGTTACATTAATGCGCTTTTATTGCTTTTGTCGTAGCGCCAGGATTGCCATTTGCTTTGATGCCGCCGCCGTAAAATGATTATTACGTAGTCTAAAAGTAATCGAACGAATTAGAAACATTCCGGTACGTTTTCGAACGGTTTTACGATTTTTCGAATAATTAATTAACATCTCTGGAAGAATTTATTCGACTTTTCTAACATCGATCGCGATTGACAGAGTGGCAACGAAAACGAAACCTGATGGCAGCTTAAAGGAAACCGTCTGGCAAATAGTTTTAATTATATTTGGACGGGGGGACGTTTATGAAGAATGACGGTTTTGCCGGAGGGGTGCCAACCACGTTCTCGAGGTATTGTTAGTTAATTAAAGTAAAACCCCGGAAGAGAGCGACGTCGATAAACAAACTTTTGGATTATAGTAATCCGACGACGAGTACAGTCGTGGAAAGGAATTGCTTTCGTTTTTTTTTCTTTCGTCCTTCGTTCCCAAGTCTGCAAATTATTCGATATTTTTCGTGGGAATAGCGAAATAATCTGCGTGATTAAATATCGAAGAATCCAACTTGTGTGCAGATGTGTTATTACTAAAGGGCAAATTGTGGCATAAATATTTTGCAATCGAACAAAACGAAATAATGACTCTCGTATACGAGAGTATGTTTCATTAAAGGAAATAAATCAAGATCATATTGCACGATTGCAATGGGAGACGTATATTTCGTTGTTTTTTCTTTGCCATCTTCAGTCACATCATCTCTTCAGCAGACGTATAGATTTCTATCTGGCATTATTAAAAATAAATAGGAAAGATATCGTCGAAGATGAAGCCGAATGATCGTGCGAATATTTCCTGGTTTTCATACTACTTCTGCTTCATAATATTTAACAAAGCTGCTCCCTTGTTCGAACCGATGTTCCTCCTCTTCTACTTCTTCCATCTGCCATTAATCCTGCATGAACTTTTAACGTTATTATACGACTTCGTGCACGTTGCATGTGTATGTGCAATATTTTTAAAAGGACTAAGAAAATAAAGCGCAGAAATAATGTTATATTTATGCAGATTAGCATAATTTTTTGTACCGTTGTACAGGAACATGCTCGTACCCAAAAGAGAAAAAGAAAAATCGACTCGAACTGACCCATTATCTTATACACATGCATATAATAAACATTAAAACTAAGCACGACTTTCTTTTCCGATCCTTATCTCGAATGGGTCTCTCCTCGTTCGAGGTTTTCTCGCATATAAATTGTCTCTTTAATCTAAACAATAAAAATTATCTCCTCGTTCGTTTTCTTCTTCGGTCGCCGTTAAAGAAAACTCGCGCTCTCGTTTCTTCGGTTTGAATTATACACGAATTTCCGGTTGTTATATAAACCTTATTTATCAAATTCTAAATTGCTTAATTTTCGTGGACAAACAAAGCGGAAAAGAGAAACGACGAAGAAAACTAGAGAGGAGTGAGTTATGGCGCTAAAACAGCACAAGTCAGCATTATTTCACTGATGCCACGTTATAAATTTCCCTCATTTATTCAGTGGTTTCCTTCATTTCACTTTTTTGTTTGGCTGGTGGTTATAAAAGGGAATTGGCTGGTGGAGAGAAAAGGACAAGTATATCGTAGATTAATACAGCCTCATCATCATCGTTATAATTATTATCTCCTCGCAATTTGCAACGTTGCTTAAAGTCTTCGAGCAAGACATCCACTAACACTCTAAGAGAGCGTTTATCTGCAAATCGTTTCTTTTTTGCACGTTGCACTTTAATAAGAAATGTCCTCCTCTTCTATCTGTAAATATATGCGAGTGTGACAATGACTAAAAGAGCAAATAGCAGTTGAAGATGCTAGCAATTTTTCTTTGTCTTCTCATTTGGTAGAAACGCCTTTTTTCTTCGTATTCTTCTTCTTCTTCCACATAGCAGACACAAAGAAGATTTATAATAGACGATGATGATGGCACCGGTTGTTCCTTGGTGTGTAGGTGTACGTGGCATTATTCCGAGATTATAAGGAAATCGTACGTAGCCTATTAATAACTAAGTAACAAACGTACACATACACACGGTCTCATTATAAATTGTTAACAGAGGAGGAACAAGAAGATGGTAGTGGTAGCATGGAAAATAGAGAAAAGCAAAGTGCAACAAGAAGATTTCAACTGCACAAGAACAAACCACCGCCTAGTTACTCGAATATCTTTTAACATTCGTTTCTTGCGCCTTCTCTTCTCTCTCGTACACACTTTTCTCTGGCCAGTGTTCTTGCGTTGTTGTTAATTCACGTGAGATTGTACGATACGTACTCCATTCATTTCTTTGCTTCTCTACGTTCTCTATTTTTCTTCTTCTTTGGCTCACGTATTGAGAAAGCAAAAGAAAAGAGGAATGTAAGTTGATGATGATGAAGAAGAGGATTCGTGGCACACATGCTTTCTCATTATAAAACTACTTCACTTTGTTTAAAAGTTTCTCCATATAGGTATTTGTTAGAATAGAAAAATGAAAGATGAAAAGTTTTAATATAATTTTATTGCATTTGGATGATGTGGAATAGTAATCCACGTGGATCGAATTTTTATTTAGCCATATTCGATTTTCAAAGCGGGTAAATGATGGGCCACTGATGAAACTTTTTATTCTACTTTTTGATCCAACTCCAATTTTGGCAAAATGCCTGTTTTGCAGTTTTTGCGATATATTTTATGCGTTTTCATTTAAAAAAAGTCTATTTATAATGACTTTATGTGTTGTTATTATTTAACAGGGGAATCTGTTAAAATGGGAGATATTCAAAAGCAATCTGCACTTTTTAAAGTATTAAAAGGAAAACAACAGCATTGGCAATCGTGCATAGTGTTTGTGCGTATATGAAATGCAAATGATTGGGAATTTTCGTATAAACAGATCCTAAAAATAGATAGAGGATTCTATGAAGATTAAAGAGAGTTAAAAAAAAAACGCTTTTCAGAATTTCCCATCTAAATAATAACATGTGAGAGAAATCATAATAATTTTCCCCGTTTTCTCTTCGTCTCTCTATTAAAATCGACATAATTACAGTCGAAGGAAGAAGTAATAATAATAATAATTAACGACCTTGAAAATTTGTGCGGCGTAAAGTTTCAAAGACGAATTTAATTATTTACATTCCAGCAACTTTTTTGCTTTCTCGCCATTATTATTATTTATTTTTCTTCCTTTTCGCTCGTACGTGTTTATTTTCACAATTCGCCCGTAATTTCCGCGCTCGTTTTCCTTTTTACACGTCCGATTTTTACTACGACTGACATTACAAGAAAAAGAGGTTTTTATGATCATTCTTCGGTTTATTTGCTGCTGTCGTTGAAGATTTTTACGTTTTCAACGTTCAAAGGGAAAAGTTTACTGGGTTAATGACACTCTCGCGCCATAAAACTTAAATACTATATTGTATATTCTTTCGCAATGGCGGATTGTTTGACATTATTTGCAACGTTGATGGCAATAATCATAACAGCTCAAGAATGGACGAAACGGCACGACAATCGCGCGATGACACGTAATAAATCCAAACCATTAACACTCGATTTTGTATAATAAACCATTCGACTTGACAACTTCCTGCAAACGTTGCCTGCTTTTTCTTGCTCGAAGAGCAACCATTATTATCGCTATTAATGGTAATGGCTTGGATGAATCCTCGTGTTACGTAATCGACGTTATTTGATGCCTTAATAGCAATTTATTTCGCATAAAAAGTGTAATGAAAGCAATTTCTGGATTTAACTTCTCTAACTCCTGACAGCACTCGGTACAAACGAAATTGCCGAATGCCATTTGAACGTGATCAATCGACAATGCACATGAATTATCTTTATTATTAGTAGATGGAAGAGCGAGCGTTCGTTAGTTACAAAATCGTTTGCTAACAGATTAAATTGATTAACAAAGTGAACGGGATTTGCCTTCGTTCAATTTCGTGTTGTTCGTAAGCGAAGGCATTAACTAAAAGGGCGTTAATTTGAATTATTACACGAGTAACATCAATGCAAAGGCTGGGAAAAAGAGGAAGAGACGAAGATCATTCAATAATAGCTTATTCTTCCGTAAAAATGGGGATTACGTCTTCTTTTTTTTTCTTTCTTTCCTCTTTTTTCCCATCTCCTGAGACGAAAATAGAAGTGAATTCCAACGCAAAAAAAAAATGTGGGACCTTTTCTCGGTTACTCTTTCCCCCCAAATACCAATCTTGTCACATACATTATATACTATTAACTTTCTCATTCCTATTCATAAATCTCAATCATTTCTCTCTTTTCGTTTTTTTTTGTTTCTTTCTTGATTTTCCTTTTTTTTATCTCTGGCAACATCTTTTAGTTTCTTTTGATGCCATCACGCAAAGTCGTATAATGTGGTAAAAGGCAAAGAAAAAGGAGAAGCCGCGTCACTCGAAGGTTTACAAATTATGATAATAATAATAATCGTGATGTGCAGTTTAACTAAAGACGGTCGTTACATTAGTCATAGTTGCATATTTAATTAATTGCAAACAGATGTAACTAAATTAGATGAAGATTATAATAATTATTATGACGATGCTGATTATATAAGTAAGGTCATTTGTTTGTTTGCAAGGACGAAGGCCGTTTCGCATCATAATGCATTCATCGTCGACAATTAAATGCAACGATCAATTAATATCTCTCTCTTTCGCCTCCTTCAATCATCTCCGTGCCTCCAATTTGTTGCAGTTAATTTGATTGAAATCGTTAAACGACGATCACATAAGTTGGCGATGCCATTAAATAAATTAGCGAGCTAATTGAATCCGTTGGAACGAAACCATTTTAATTGTCAGGTATTTTATAATTAATTACGTGCAATTGATAACAGAACAGTCGTTGTCGTTCCAATTTAGGAGAACCGATGCAGTGAGACCGATGAATTAATTCGTTAGTCGCGAGAGAAAATGATAACTCATTAAAAGCTCCCACTTTGCTAAGAAGGACTACGTTGAGTGTCGATTGCCACAGAAAACGGTTTTGCTTTCACCTTTCTAATTGACATAACACGTTGTGCAAAAAAGCAATATATTGCAAATAATCGTTCGCTTGATTACGAAACGTACGATCGCTTCCATAATCTTATCGGCGATTTAAAACGTAATCGAGTGGATATGTGCCGTTGATTGTGCAATTAGTAATTGATTGTCTCTTATAATTAACGTTATACAATCTCGTTTCTTTTCTAATCGCTAACACAAACCGATCGATGTCGGAGCGGTTCGTTGTTTACCTTTCATATAAAAAAGGCCCCAAACCCATAAAATAAATCGCGATTTTTTCCATTCGAATGCACCATCAGTAGGAGGACATTATATAAGAGGAAGTTTATCATATTTCCCTTCGCTTCGAATGAAATAAGTCTTTACGAAGGCATAGGAAAAAATTTAACTGTAGAGATAAAAGTAGATCTGAAGAGAACGAGATGAAGAGCGCAGAGCGAAACAGAGAAATTTCCTCGCTCAACAACAAAATCATGATTGTAACTTATTCGAAAGTAATGTAGCGGAAAATTTTGATAAAAATGCACGCCTACGACCACCATTATAATATGTATATCGCTTTTTATGCACAGTTATTTTGCATTCAATTGCGATTTGTAAAAGCAAATTCGTCGGGCTCTTTTACTAAAAAGGAACTAGTAGAAGTGGCAAAAATTCGTACTTTTGTGTTCAACCTCGTTTTAGAATTGTACGCATTTTTGGGATGAATTTTGGGGATTATTGCAATTCGGAAACGCGGCATAATTATCTAAATCGGTTTTCACTAATGCTCATGCGATCAAGTTATTGCTCAAAATACTTGACTATTTGCAGTGCTATTTTCTAATAGAAATTTGCAGGAATATTCACTTTTTGCACCCTTCATGTGGCCCTTTTGCAATTACGTGCTTATCGTAATGTTCGATGTCGATCACTTGCTGCGACGGACAATGCAAATATGCGGAACCGAGTCAGAATCGATTAGAGGAGAAGAAAAACAGCGAAATCCGCGTGCAAATCGAATAAAAACAACGAAAAAAAGCGAAATTTAAAGTAAAAAAATTGTGCAAATTAAAAAATTTAAAACTGTGAAAACTTCTAAACTACTCGATCGATTGGGCTCTAACTTTGGCACGGAGTAGCTTTCGATCGTCCCCACAAATGCTGCAAGTTTCAGCCGATTCGGAAAGATGAAGAAAAATGGCAAAAATGAAAAAAATCCAAAGGGGTTAGTCTTGCTTTTTTAGCAAAAATCGGCAAAAAAATGGACGTTTTCTAAATGAGTTTAAAATTGCAATAAATTCAAAACCGTTCGATCGATTGGTCTCTAGCTTTGGCACGGAGTAGCTTTCGATCGTCCCCACAAATGCTGCAAGTTTCAGCCGATTCGGAAAGATGAAGAAAAATGGCAAAAATGAGAAAAATCCAAAGGGGTTAGTCTTGCTTTTTTAGCAAAAATCGGCAAAAAAATGGACGTTTTCTAAATGAGTTTAAAATTGCAATAAATTCAAAACCGTTCGATCGATTGGTCTCTAACTTTGGCACGGAGTAGCTTTCGATCGTCCCCACAAATGCTGCAAGTTTCAGCCGATTCGGAAAGATGAAGAAAAATGGCAAAAATGAGAAAAATCCAAAGGTGTTAGTCTTGCTTTTTTAGCAAAAATGGGCAAAAAAATGGACGTTTTCTAAATGAGTTTAAAATTGCAATAAATTCAAAACCGTTCGATCGATTGGTCTCTAACTTTGGCACGGAGTAGCTTTCGATCGTCCCCACAAATGCTGCAAGTTTCAGCCGATTCGGAAAGATGAAGAAAAATGGCAAAAATGAGAAAAATCCAAAGGTGTTAGTCTTGCTTTTTTAGCAAAAATGGGCAAAAAAATGGACGTTTTCTAAATGAGTTTAAAATTGCAATAAATTCAAAACCGTTCGATCGATTGGTCTCTAACTTTGGCACGGAGTAGCTTTCGATCGTCCCCACAAATGCTGCAAGTTTCAGCCGATTCGGAAAGATGAAGAAAAATGGCAAAAATGAGAAAAATCCAAAGGTGTTAGTCTTGCTTTTTTAGCAAAAATGGGCAAAAAAATGGACGTTTTCTAAATGAGTTTAAAATTGCAATAAATTCAAAACCGTTCGATCGATTGGTCTCTAACTTTGGCACGGAGTAGCTTTCGATCGTCCCCACAAATGCTGCAAGTTTCAGCCGATTCGGAAAGATGAAGAAAAATGGCAAAAATGAGAAAAATCCAAAGGTGTTAGTCTTGCTTTTTTAGCAAAAATGGGCAAAAAAATGGACGTTTTCTAAATGAGTTTAAAATTGCAATAAATTCAAAACCGTTCGATCGATTGGTCTCTAACTTTGGCACGGAGTAGCTTTCGATCGTCCCCACAAATGCTGCAAGTTTCAGCCGATTCGGAAAGATGAAGAAAAATGGCAAAAATGAGAAAAATCCAAAGGTGTTAGTCTTGCTTTTTTAGCAAAAATGGGCAAAAAAATGGACGTTTTCTAAATGAGTTTAAAATTGCAATAAATTCAAAACCGTTCGATCGATTGGTCTCTAACTTTGGCACGGAGTAGCTTTCGATCGTCCCCACAAATGCTGCAAGTTTCAGCCGATTCGGAAAGATGAAGAAAAATGGCAAAAATGAGAAAAATCCAAAGGTGTTAGTCTTGCTTTTTTAGCAAAAATGGGCAAAAAATGGACGTTTTCTAAATGAGTTTAAAATTGCAATAAATTCAAAACCGTTCGATCGATTGGTCTCTAACTTTGGCACGGAGTAGCTTTCGATCGTCCCCACAAATGCTGCAAGTTTCAGCCGATTCGGAAAGATGAAGAAAAATGGCAAAAATGAGAAAAATCCAAAGGTGTTAGTCTTGCTTTTTTAGCAAAAATGGGCAAAAAAATGGACGTTTTCTAAATGAGTTTAAAATTGCAATAAATTCAAAACCGTTCCATCGATTGGTCTCTAACTTTGGCACGGAGTAGCTTTCGATCGTCCCCACAAATGCTGCAAGTTTCAGCCGATTCGGAAAGATGAAGAAAAATGGCAAAAATGAAAAAAATCCAAAGGGGTTAGTCTTGCCTTTTTAGCAAAAATCGGCAAAAAAATTGACGTTTTCTAAATGAGTTTAAAATTGCAATAAATTCAAAACCGTTCCATCGATTGGTCTCTAACTTTGGCACGGAGTAGCTTTCGATCGTCCCCACAAATGCTGCAAGTTTCAGCCGATTCGGAAAGATGAAGAAAAATGGCAAAAATGAGAAAAATCCAAAGGTGTTAGTCTTGCTTTTTTAGCAAAAATGGGCAAAAAAATGGACGTTTTCTAAATGAGTTTAAAATTGCAATAAATTCAAAACCGTTCGATCGATTGGTCTCTAACTTTGGCACGGAGTAGCTTTCGATCGTCCCCACAAATGCTGCAAGTTTCAGCCGATTCGGAAAGATGAAGAAAAATGGCAAAAATGAGAAAAATCCAAAGGTGTTAGTCTTGCTTTTTTAGCAAAAATGGGCAAAAAAATGGACGTTTTCTAAATGAGTTTAAAATTGCAATAAATTCAAAACCGTTCCATCGATTGGTCTCTAACTTTGGCACGGAGTAGCTTTCGATCGTCCCCACAAATGCTGCAAGTTTCAGCCGATTCGGAAAGATGAAGAAAAATGGCAAAAATGAGAAAAATCCAAAGGTGTTAGTCTTGCTTTTTTAGCAAAAATGGGCAAAAAAATGGACGTTTTCTAAATGAGTTTAAAATTGCAATAAATTCAAAACCGTTCGATCGATTGGTCTCTAACTTTGGCACGGAGTAGCTTTCGATCGTCCCCACAAATGCTGCAAGTTTCAGCCGATTCGGAAAGATGAAGAAAAATGGCAAAAATGAGAAAAATCCAAAGGTGTTAGTCTTGCTTTTTTAGCAAAAATGGGCAAAAAAATGGACGTTTTCTAAATGAGTTTAAAATTGCAATAAATTCAAAACCGTTCCATCGATTGGTCTCTAACTTTGGCACGGAGTAGCTTTCGATCGTCCCCACAAATGCTGCAAGTTTCAGCCGATTCGGAAAGATGAAGAAAAATGGCAAAAATGAAAAAAATCCAAAGGGGTTAGTCTTGCCTTTTTAGCAAAAATCGGCAAAAAAATTGACGTTTTCTAAATGAGTTTAAAATTGCAATAAATTCAAAACCGTTCCATCGATTGGTCTCTAACTTTGGCACGGAGTAGCTTTCGATCGTCCCCACAAATGCTGCAAGTTTCAGCCGATTCGGAAAGATGAAGAAAAATGGCAAAAATGAGAAAAATCCAAAGGGGTTAGTCTTGCTTTTTTAGCAAAAATCGGCAAAAAAATGGACGTTTTCTAAATGAGTTTAAAATTGCAATAAATTCAAAACCGTTCCATCGATTGGTCTCTAACTTTGGCACGGAGTAGCTTTCGATCGTCCCCACAAATGCTGCAAGTTTCAGCCGATTCGGAAAGATGAAGAAAAATGGCAAAAATGAAAAAAATCCAAAGGGGTTAGTCTTGCTTTTTTAGCAAAAATGGGCAAAAAAATGGACGTTTTCTAAATGAGTTTAAAATTGCAATAAATTCAAAACCGTTCCATCGATTGGTCTCTAACTTTGGCACGGAGTAGCTTTCGATCGTCCCCACAAATGCTGCAAGTTTCAGCCGATTCGGAAAGATGAAGAAAAATGGCAAAAATGAAAAAAATCCAAAGGGGTTAGTCTTGCTTTTTTAGCAAAAATCGGCAAAAAAATGGACGTTTTCTAAATGAGTTTAAAATTGCAATAAATTCAAAACCGTTCGATCGATTGGTCTCTAACTTTGGCACGGAGTAGCTTTCGATCGTCCCCACAAATGCTGCAAGTTTCAGCCGATTTGGAAAGATGAAGAAAAATGGCAAAAATGAGAAAAATCCAAAGGGGTTAGTCTTGCTTTTTTAGCAAAAATGGGCAAAAAAATGGACGTTTTCTAAATGAGTTTAAAATTGCAATAAATTCAAAACCGTTCCATCGATTGGTCTCTAACTTTGGCACGGAGTAGCTTTCGATCGTCCCCACAAATGCTGCAAGTTTCAGCCGATTCGGAAAGATGAAGAAAAATGGCAAAAATGAAAAAAATCCAAAGGGGTTAGTCTTGCTTTTTTAGCAAAAATCGGCAAAAAAATGGACGTTTTCTAAATGAGTTTAAAATTGCAATAAATTCAAAACCGTTCCATCGATTGGTCTCTAACTTTGGCACGGAGTAGCTTTCGATCGTCCCCACAAATGCTGCAAGTTTCAGCCGATTCGGAAAGATGAAGAAAAATGGCAAAAATGAAAAAAATCCAAAGGGGTTAGTCTTGCTTTTTTAGCAAAAATCGGCAAAAAAATGGACGTTTTCTAAATGAGTTTAAAATTGCAATAAATTCAAAACCGTTCGATCGATTGGTCTCTAACTTTGGCACGGAGTAGCTTTCGATCGTCCCCACAAATGCTGCAAGTTTCAGCCGATTCGGAAAGATGAAGAAAAATGGCAAAAATGAGAAAAATCCAAAGGTGTTAGTCTTGCTTTTTTAGCAAAAATGGGCAAAAAATGGACGTTTTCTAAATGAGTTTAAAATTGCAATAAATTCAAAACCGTTCGATCGATTGGTCTCTAACTTTGGCACGGAGTAGCTTTCGATCGTCCCCACAAATGCTGCAAGTTTCAGCCGATTCGGAAAGATGAAGAAAAATGGCAAAAATGAGAAAAATCCAAAGGTGTTAGTCTTGCTTTTTTAGCAAAAATGGGCAAAAAAATGGACGTTTTCTAAATGAGTTTAAAATTGCAATAAATTCAAAACCGTTCCATCGATTGGTCTCTAACTTTGGCACGGAGTAGCTTTCGATCGTCCCCACAAATGCTGCAAGTTTCAGCCGATTCGGAAAGATGAAGAAAAATGGCAAAAATGAAAAAAATCCAAAGGGGTTAGTCTTGCCTTTTTAGCAAAAATCGGCAAAAAAATTGACGTTTTCTAAATGAGTTTAAAATTGCAATAAATTCAAAACCGTTCCATCGATTGGTCTCTAACTTTGGCACGGAGTAGCTTTCGATCGTCCCCACAAATGCTGCAAGTTTCAGCCGATTCGGAAAGATGAAGAAAAATGGCAAAAATGAGAAAAATCCAAAGGTGTTAGTCTTGCTTTTTTAGCAAAAATGGGCAAAAAAATGGACGTTTTCTAAATGAGTTTAAAATTGCAATAAATTCAAAACCGTTCGATCGATTGGTCTCTAACTTTGGCACGGAGTAGCTTTCGATCGTCCCCACAAATGCTGCAAGTTTCAGCCGATTCGGAAAGATGAAGAAAAATGGCAAAAATGAGAAAAATCCAAAGGTGTTAGTCTTGCTTTTTTAGCAAAAATGGGCAAAAAAATGGACGTTTTCTAAATGAGTTTAAAATTGCAATAAATTCAAAACCGTTCCATCGATTGGTCTCTAACTTTGGCACGGAGTAGCTTTCGATCGTCCCCACAAATGCTGCAAGTTTCAGCCGATTCGGAAAGATGAAGAAAAATGGCAAAAATGAGAAAAATCCAAAGGTGTTAGTCTTGCTTTTTTAGCAAAAATGGGCAAAAAAATGGACGTTTTCTAAATGAGTTTAAAATTGCAATAAATTCAAAACCGTTCGATCGATTGGTCTCTAACTTTGGCACGGAGTAGCTTTCGATCGTCCCCACAAATGCTGCAAGTTTCAGCCGATTCGGAAAGATGAAGAAAAATGGCAAAAATGAGAAAAATCCAAAGGTGTTAGTCTTGCTTTTTTAGCAAAAATGGGCAAAAAAATGGACGTTTTCTAAATGAGTTTAAAATTGCAATAAATTCAAAACCGTTCCATCGATTGGTCTCTAACTTTGGCACGGAGTAGCTTTCGATCGTCCCCACAAATGCTGCAAGTTTCAGCCGATTCGGAAAGATGAAGAAAAATGGCAAAAATGAAAAAAATCCAAAGGGGTTAGTCTTGCCTTTTTAGCAAAAATCGGCAAAAAAATTGACGTTTTCTAAATGAGTTTAAAATTGCAATAAATTCAAAACCGTTCCATCGATTGGTCTCTAACTTTGGCACGGAGTAGCTTTCGATCGTCCCCACAAATGCTGCAAGTTTCAGCCGATTCGGAAAGATGAAGAAAAATGGCAAAAATGAGAAAAATCCAAAGGGGTTAGTCTTGCTTTTTTAGCAAAAATCGGCAAAAAAATGGACGTTTTCTAAATGAGTTTAAAATTGCAATAAATTCAAAACCGTTCCATCGATTGGTCTCTAACTTTGGCACGGAGTAGCTTTCGATCGTCCCCACAAATGCTGCAAGTTTCAGCCGATTCGGAAAGATGAAGAAAAATGGCAAAAATGAAAAAAATCCAAAGGGGTTAGTCTTGCTTTTTTAGCAAAAATGGGCAAAAAAATGGACGTTTTCTAAATGAGTTTAAAATTGCAATAAATTCAAAACCGTTCCATCGATTGGTCTCTAACTTTGGCACGGAGTAGCTTTCGATCGTCCCCACAAATGCTGCAAGTTTCAGCCGATTCGGAAAGATGAAGAAAAATGGCAAAAATGAAAAAAATCCAAAGGGGTTAGTCTTGCTTTTTTAGCAAAAATCGGCAAAAAAATGGACGTTTTCTAAATGAGTTTAAAATTGCAATAAATTCAAAACCGTTCGATCGATTGGTCTCTAACTTTGGCACGGAGTAGCTTTCGATCGTCCCCACAAATGCTGCAAGTTTCAGCCGATTTGGAAAGATGAAGAAAAATGGCAAAAATGAGAAAAATCCAAAGGGGTTAGTCTTGCTTTTTTAGCAAAAATGGGCAAAAAAATGGACGTTTTCTAAATGAGTTTAAAATTGCAATAAATTCAAAACCGTTCGATCGATTGGTCTCTAACTTTGGCACGGAGTAGCTTTCGATCGTCCCCACAAATGCTGCAAGTTTCAGCCGATTTGGAAAGATGAAGAAAAATGGCAAAAATGAGAAAAATCCAAAGGGGTTAGTCTTGCTTTTTTAGCAAAAATGGGCAAAAAAATGGACGTTTTCTAAATGAGTTTAAAATTGCAATAAATTCAAAACCGTTCCATCGATTGGTCTCTAACTTTGGCACGGAGTAGCTTTCGATCGTCCCCACAAATGCTGCAAGTTTCAGCCGATTCGGAAAGATGAAGAAAAATGGCAAAAATGAGAAAAATCCAAAGGTGTTAGTCTTGCTTTTTTAGCAAAAATGGGCAAAAAAATGGACGTTTTCTAAATGAGTTTAAAATTGCAATAAATTCAAAACCGTTCGATCGATTGGTCTCTAACTTTGGCACGGAGTAGCTTTCGATCGTCCCCACAAATGCTGCAAGTTTCAGCCGATTCGGAAAGATGAAGAAAAATGGCAAAAATGAGAAAAATCCAAAGGTGTTAGTCTTGCTTTTTTAGCAAAAATGGGCAAAAAAATGGACGTTTTCTAAATGAGTTTAAAATTGCAATAAATTCAAAACCGTTCCATCGATTGGTCTCTAACTTTGGCACGGAGTAGCTTTCGATCGTCCCCACAAATGCTGCAAGTTTCAGCCGATTCGGAAAGATGAAGAAAAATGGCAAAAATGAAAAAAATCCAAAGGGGTTAGTCTTGCCTTTTTAGCAAAAATCGGCAAAAAAATTGACGTTTTCTAAATGAGTTTAAAATTGCAATAAATTCAAAACCGTTCCATCGATTGGTCTCTAACTTTGGCACGGAGTAGCTTTCGATCGTCCCCACAAATGCTGCAAGTTTCAGCCGATTCGGAAAGATGAAGAAAAATGGCAAAAATGAGAAAAATCCAAAGGGGTTAGTCTTGCTTTTTTAGCAAAAATCGGCAAAAAAATGGACGTTTTCTAAATGAGTTTAAAATTGCAATAAATTCAAAACCGTTCCATCGATTGGTCTCTAACTTTGGCACGGAGTAGCTTTCGATCGTCCCCACAAATGCTGCAAGTTTCAGCCGATTCGGAAAGATGAAGAAAAATGGCAAAAATGAAAAAAATCCAAAGGGGTTAGTCTTGCTTTTTTAGCAAAAATGGGCAAAAAAATGGACGTTTTCTAAATGAGTTTAAAATTGCAATAAATTCAAAACCGTTCCATCGATTGGTCTCTAACTTTGGCACGGAGTAGCTTTCGATCGTCCCCACAAATGCTGCAAGTTTCAGCCGATTCGGAAAGATGAAGAAAAATGGCAAAAATGAAAAAAATCCAAAGGGGTTAGTCTTGCTTTTTTAGCAAAAATCGGCAAAAAAATGGACGTTTTCTAAATGAGTTTAAAATTGCAATAAATTCAAAACCGTTCCATCGATTGGTCTCTAACTTTGGCACGGAGTAGCTTTCGATCGTCCCCACAAATGCTGCAAGTTTCAGCCGATTTGGAAAGATGAAGAAAAATGGCAAAAATGAGAAAAATCCAAAGGGGTTAGTCTTGCTTTTTTAGCAAAAATGGGCAAAAAAATGGACGTTTTCTAAATGAGTTTAAAATTGCAATAAATTCAAAACCGTTCGATCGATTGGTCTCTAACTTTGGCACGGAGTAGCTTTCGATCGTCCCCACAAATGCTGCAAGTTTCAGCCGATTCGGAAAGATGAAGAAAAATGGCAAAAATGAAAAAAATCCAAAGGGGTTAGTCTTGCTTTTTTAGCAAAAATCGGCAAAAAAATTGACGTTTTCTAAATGAGTTTAAAATTGCAATAAATTCAAAACCGTTCGATCGATTGGTCTCTAACTTTGGCACGGAGTAGCTTTCGATCGTCCCCACAAATGCTGCAAGTTTCAGCCGATTCGGAAAGATGAAGAAAAATGGCAAAAATGAAAAAAATCCAAAGGCAAAAACAAGGCAATAATTACTGTAATTATGTTTAGTGTAATATTATGACGAGATTCAAATATACTTGAATAAACAATTTTAAAATACAACCAAAATATTTAATTTACAAATCTCCTTCAATTAAACATCTCCTCAGATTCGAATTCACCATGAAAAAAAAAAGAGAGAAAGAAAAAAAATCGAGTTAGTTTCTCAAATTTCTCGGACTTTTAATTCGAGAAATATTAGGAGAACATGAAGACCGAGGAGGTCGGCGATCCTGATATTTTGGCGGGAAAAATTCTCGACGAATGCTCGCGAATTTCTCGGGCTTTTAATTCGAGAAATATTAGGAGAACATGAAGACCGAGGAGGTCGGCGACCCTTATATTTTGGCGGGAAAAATTCTCGACGAATGCTCGCGAATTTCTCGGACTTTTAATTAGAGAAATATTAGGAGAACATGAAGACCGAGGAGGTCGGCGATCCTGATATTTTGGCGGGAAAAATTTTCGACGAATGCTCGCGAATTTCTCGGACTTTTAATTAGAGAAATATTAGGAGAACATGAAGACCGAGGAGGTCGGCGATCCTGATATTTTGGCGGGAAAAATTTTCGACGAATGCTCGCGAATTTCTCGGACTTTTAATTAGAGAAATATTAGGAGAACATGAAGACCGAGGAGGTCGGCGATCCTGATATTTTGGCGGGAAACGTTCTCGAATCAGAATCAATTAGAGTGCACAAGTTGCTTTCGATCATCCCAACAAATGCTGCAAGTCTCAGCCGATTCGGAAAGATGAAGAAAAATTGCCAAAAATGAGAAAAATTCAAGGGGGTTAGTCTTACTTTTTTTTGCAAAAATGGCAAAAAATGGACTTTTTCTGAATGAATTTAAAATTACAATAAATTCAAAACCGTTCGATCGATTGGGCTCTAACTTTGGCACGGAGTAGCTTTCGATCGTCCCCACAAATGCTGCAAGTTTCAGCCGATTCGGAAAGATGAAGAAAAATGGCAAAAATGAGAAAAATCCAAAGGGGTTAGTCTTGCTTTTTTTGCAAAAATGGCAAAAAATTTACTTTTTCTGAATGAGTTTAAAATTGCAATAAATTCAAAACCGTTCGATCGATTGGTCTCTAACTTTGGCACGGAGTAGCTTTGGATCGTCCCCACAAATGCTGCAAGTTTCAGCCGATTCGGAAAGATGAAGAAAAATGGCAAAAATGAGAAAAATCCAAAGGGGTTAGTCTTGCTTTTTTTTGCAAAAATCGGCAAAAAATGGACTTTTTGCAAATGAAGCGGAATCGAGTCACGATCGACGCGAATAAGTGAAAACCATCGAAAACTGCAAAGAAAATCGATTAAATGCGTGGCAAAAGGAAATGTAAAGGAAAAATAATAAACGTTTGTGAATCAAATTGATTTTTATTTGAAATAAACCGCCTAGAATACAACACAATGTCAGTGTACATGTTATGTATTATAATTTGGTCCATTTCATTGATGCTTCTCTTTGTTAGACGCGTGGGATCTTGTACTTCTTCAATCAAAAGCCATTTCTTAGTGTTTAGTTGCAAGTTAATCAGTTATTCCTATGTGAAACGGTGTAATTAAAATGCATTTAACATTGTTAGCAGCAACGTATTGATTATTGTTTCTTCAAATGGAAATTAATCTGCTCATAAACTCTTTCAAAAGTACCTAAAACAAAGGCCTTTATTCAAAATTTGCGCTCGTTTCACCACATCATTTCCACTGGATGAGATCATATAATAGAATGGACTCTTATTTAGTTATTTCACAATTGTGTCTGGTTAATTGATAAACCGTGTGCTGAAGGACAGTTCTAATCAGGTACATTAAAAACATCGCTAAGAGGAAAAATTACCCACATATTTTGCTTTAAAACAAATTTTTCACCTACATACAGGGTATGAATTAATTGTTGGCATCGATGTTTCTCTAATTCCTTTCCTTTGCATGCACATTTCCCTAATTTTCATTGATAACTACATCCATTTCTGCGGATTATCCTCCTCACTTTTTCCCCATTATCTCGATAAATATAATCGTGAGCCAAGTTTGAATGCAGGTCTCTACGACCAGCGGTTCGCGAGCAAAACGTGCCGCAAGTTCGGGAAAAGTGTGTTTTATTAATATTAATTCTTGCTGCAACTCGACGACTCCCGGTTTGGTTCTGTCTTTGATCTTCAATTTAGTTCTTAAATCTACGACGATAGTTTGTAGTCGATGCAGTAAACGACCGGAAGTCGACCATTTATCGTATTGTTGATGGTAACAAAGTCGATGGAATTGCCATCAATTTTCAACAAAATGCCATTATCATTTTTATTTCGATGGGTAATTTACTTTGATTGGTATTTGAGGAATTGAATGTTTGCGTTCGCGTTTTCAATTCAATTGTGCCATCGTAAAGGTGTATTTACGATAGCACAAAAAAGAGGATGATGACAATTGAAATAAATAAACTAAATGACCCAATTTGAATTAAAGAAAGCAATAAAAAAGGAGCCTAAATTCTATTAAGTTCAATGTTATTGTTGTTATTATTATTGCGTTTGATTGCCAAATTACTCACAATCATCGTTGTGATTATTATCAATGCTAGCGATTGAAATGAGAGCCAGTTAATAAATTTAAAAAGAAGCAAGCGGATTATTATACGTTGATGCCAAACAAAATCAACGAAACGAGTCGCTCCTCTTCGAGTTGTTGTTCTTTTCTTGTGGCGTTCGGTGTTCTTGCGAGAATTAATGATTTCATAGTGGCAAGATCGAATAAGGTCAAGAAAAACGAAGGTAAACGCAATATAAGGTAACGAGCAATAAAATAACTGCTAATATTTTACTTAGAATCGTGTATTGTTAATTGAATGGAAATCGCAAATCAGAAAATAATAAACGAGAAATTGCTAAATATAGTCGGTAGCATTTTGTAGTACTAGTAACAACAAATAAATAGGAAAAAAACTGGTCGCTGAAAATAAATAACGCTCTAGTAAACGAATCTAAAACATTTTATAAATAATTTACACAGATCTTTTTTAGAATGTCGATTTTATTTTGTTGTTAAACATGCGACCGAGAATTATTTTTGGATGCGACTACAATGAAAACATGATTCTTTTGCAGTTAACGCCTCCCGCAACATTTCGTTTCTTATTGCGTCCAGTCGAAAATTAATAAAGTCGAAAATACACGCAGTGTCAATAAACGATTTTGATTTAGTTTCTGTTGCACGACATCGTAATCGGGTATTTTTAGTTTAGAGACCAATTTTATTGTTGGTAATATACAAGAGGGATAAGCATTAAAGTGGCGCCTAAATGAAATTGCAAAAAGGAAAAATGAAGCAGACGGAAATCGCCAAACGGCGACAAAACTAATTTAACGAGCAACGAGCTGGAAGAAATAATAAAAGAGAGAGAAAGGAAACGATCGTAACTTTTAATGCTTTTGTACCATTAAAAAAAGCACTTCAAATCTTTTTTCTTTCTTCAAAGCACACACGACGAATTAAATGTAATTGAGCGAAGTAGGAAAAAAATTATAATTAAATTATTATTGATCTTCTTCGCAGCGTTTCGTTTATAAGAACGTTCCTTTCCACATCTGGTTACTGTTTGTACGGAATCCCACTTGAATCCTCATCTCCGTTCCAAGTGCGTTTTATTATGCGATCGATGGCGAATTGATTCCGGAAACGACGTTTTCCTTATCATTTAATCCAATAAATCGCTCGTCACGATTCCAAAGTCGGAAAATAAAAATTCTGGAAGACCACCGCGAGCGAGTAAAAATTGTTAAAGACTTTTTATTACGCGAAAATTAGCGCTTGGACGTATTTACGCCTCGCACGTTACTTTATTGCAAATTTACCTTCAATTATCTTCTGACCTAGTTTTTAGCAATAAAATGAATTGTCTTCGTTTCGTTAAATATATTGACCTAATTTTTATTGCGTTTCGTGTGTGTGTGGACGATATAAATAATGCTAGAAATCAAACGGTTTTATTATTGTTCATCGATGATTTGCTCCTTGTCCAAAAGAGAAAATTTTCGCTTTTTGCAATGCAATAAGCGTCTGGAAAACGGTGAAATGAATAGCTTCCGTTTGCGAAATTTAATACAATAACGTTGTATTAAACACCCACTTACGTGCGAAGGTGGTTTTATATCAAAATAATAGCTTTTGCATTCTTAATTTTCTTGATCTATGCTTCGCGAATTCTTTTCATATTAATTGCTTCGCAAATGAGATTCGTATCGAACAGTTCGAAATAAGCTTTTCTGCATCGTTCGCTCACTATCCCTACGGATTTCCATAATAGTCGAATAAATATTTATGTTGCTGGTGTAGGAAGTGAAATGCGAATGGAAACGAATTAATTTACAATCGTGCAACAACAATAATACAACGTACGATTGGCTGCAACTACAACAAAGAAATATACATAATAATAATAATCCCAACGAAAAAAGAAAACGAGAGAGAAACTTTATTGCCGGCCATAAAGTATCATTTATTTATTTTTCATTGATAAAAGTTTATTCCTGCTGTCTTCTCGCTTCTCCCTCTTCGCTCTTATCCGAACGCTTGAATGAATTTTTAGGTGCACGTACTATAATAATAACAATAATACAATCACCATTTATGTTTGGCCTCACAACTATTATACTACAATGTTTACACAATAGCGAAGGAGTTCATTAAAAGCGGCCTAATACGAACGGAGGGAATAAATAAGTTGGAAAGCTTCACGTTCGCCATTCTATTATTCGTTTATTATTGTCATTATTATACGGTTCATTATCTAGCAATTGCCCCACACGCGCATAACGCTGATAAACGTGGGCGTTCGTTACTTTATGCATATGCGACTTTCTTCCTCCTCCAACGATATAAAATAATAAGTAACGATACCACACGAGTTTATAAGTTATTTAAGTTAGCATCAAACTGCACCAAGCGATCAGTAAAAAGCAAAAAACATCAATCGGTAAAACCAACTAAAAACGACTTTCTTTTCGCAAGTTGGTGAGTTATGTCTTTCAGCAGATTGCTGCAACGAAACGCAATTGTTTCGTAATCGTCATTCAATACCAACGGGAAGGATTAAAAAAGCGGTTTCGATCGCCCGGTATTTCGCGTTCGCCGTTACTCGAATCGCTTTTCCCACGTACTTTTTTATACGTTTTCGATCGCGTACAATCAATTACTTGACGTGCGTTTTTAATTTTTATCGATGTAACGATGACGAAAAAGGGAGCCGCACATTCGACTGTTTTCCCATTAAAAAACGACAACGCCGAAGTGAAATTATGGCGGAACCGTAAAATTCGACCAAAAAACCTCAACATGATTACGACAGACATTTATGCCTTATTGTACGGAAACTGTGCTCGACGCCGAAGGCTCATTCATTCTCTCATATCCCCATGATGGTTTATAGCTTCGAATCTGTCGTGAACGATGGACGATCCGGAGATACAAGAGACCGTCGAGTCCATATTGGGCAAAGGCGTGAAAGTCGTCGACTGCGAGAAGAAGTCGTCGATCAAGGAGGAGGAGGTCCTCTTCATAAACGGCATCCCGGTGACGTTGGAAGGTCGCGACGGCATGGCGATAAAACAGGCGCTGATGACGGGCCAGGTGCCGCCGTGCGACTTGCTCAACACGCTACTGATCAAGACCGGGATCCTGAAAGCGCCGGTCAAATTGGACACGTCGCTGAGCGTCAAGTCGACGACGGTGACGAAGGAGGAGGTGACGGTCTCGCGGGACGGGAAGGTCGTCGACGAGCGAAGCTGCGAGACGAAGGAGCAAAACTTCTATACGAGCGACACGACCGAAATCTACGAACCGATCAAAATCATACCGACGGCCGAACTGTTGAACGGCAAATACAACGCGAGCCACAACGGCAGACACTCGTCCGATTACAATAACGGCTACGAGACCGGCAGCGAGGGCAAGTTCGGTTCGTGCTCGAGCGCGTCCAGCTACGAATCGGATTGCCAAGGGTACCATCAGCATCCGCAGCACGAGCATCGTCATCGCAACAACACGCGAACGTCGCTGTCGAAGGACTCCGGCCATCTGACCAATTCGTCGAACAACAAGGTCGACTTCACGACGCAGAGTTCGATCGATTCGCTGAGCTCGCTGGACGAAACCGATTTCAGGCACGATCTGTTGCCGGACAAGTTTCGCAATAAGTGCACGGTAAACGGTAACGGTTATCGTAAAGATTACGCGGTGAGTTTTCGAGCGAGGGAAGGAAAAAGGGCGAGGTTTCTTTTTTGCAAAGTGACAAATCGATTCTTATCAAATTTTGTGTTGATCGCAAATGAATAATCTTTCGCTTCTGTAATTGCAGCCGACAATATTCGGAACGGTAGCGTCGGATCTAACGCCAAAAGATTGCTCGAATCGACGGGTAAGTTGACAACTGTTATCTTGATTCTTCCTCAAAGCTCGTTTCTTTTGCGATTAATTTCGAACATTTTGCTAAATAGCAAGTAGGAAATTTAAATCGAACAGGAACGTGTTTTGTCATAATGGTAAACGTTCGACGAGCGAAATTGCACCGACCGAAATGAAAGAAAAAAGTGCAATATCTTTCGATCATCGTTAGCGACGGCAATATAATTTGCACTCGGAACGTTGTAACAACGTATATTATTGTTGTTGCCAATTGCGGAATGCGGAAATGTTCGACGAATCCATCGAGCAACTTGAAAGGAGAATGTTAATGAAAAACCGAGGAAAAGTTGCAATAAATTAAGGAAAACCCGATAAACGTTCGCGTCGAACAATTTCGCGCGCGCAAACTAGACCACAACAATCAATTTCTGTTTCGCGTAATTGGAGCAGCAGCAGATGATTGATTGCTAATTAACTTTCTTCTTTTCGCAACGTATTAATTGATTTATCGAATCAATTCGCACGCCATTTACTCGTCTAATTAAACGTTTGCAATTAACACGACTAACATCGCTCACGCTCTTCTTCGTCTACTCTTTGCTTTAGACTTTACCGCAAACGGCCCCCGGTAAAGGAGGCGGTTTCGCGAACGTGCAATTTAACAATGGGGATTCCGCCGGCGAACACATTAACGAACCCCCGTCGCACCACGATAACGTAAGCACTAATTCTCTTCATTCGCCCTCGCACGATTCTGCAACCACCCTTAACAGCTAACATTTACTTCTTTGCGTAAATTTAAAACAAATTTTCAAAGTAACTTTAACGCATTTTTCTTTCCCGTATAGACGTTGGTTTATAAAGACGGTAACCTGATATCCGGCCCGTTGGAAGCACTCATCCAACACATGGTGCCGACGGACACTTACTATCCGGACCGCACGTATCTCTTCGCTTTTCTCCTCTCGTCGCGACTCTTCATCAAACCGCACGAACTGTTGGCCAGCATGCGAAACTTGTGCGAGACGCAACAAGGATTGGGCAGTCCGATCAATCAGCCGGGTTCGCTGAAGTTCACCGAACATCTGGTCCAATTGTTAGCCGAATGGACGGAGATTTTCCCGTACGATTTTAGGTGAGAAATCGCTTCTTTGCGTTGCAATATAAGTGCGAATTACGATTGTTTTTTTTTTCTTCTTTTTGGCAGGGACGAACGGGTAATGCAACACGTGCGAACGTTAACGCAACAATGTTGCGCGTTGAATCCGGGCATCAGGAGTAACGTGTCGGCGATGTTACATAATTTGTTGCAACGCTTGACGGCGCTCGACGATTACGAAAAGTCGCTGGAACAGCCGTCGGTGCAATTGGACGAGAACTGCAACGACATCAGCGAGGTTTGTCCGAACGCGGGCGTTTTGGCACAGCAATTGACGCACGTCGAATTGGAACGGTTGTCGTACATCGGACCGGAGGAATTCGTGCAGGCGTTCGCGAAAGAGAATCCGTTGTTGGAGACGTCGTTCAAAGACCTGAAGAAGACGCACAATCTGGAACAGTACGTGCAATGGTTCAACCGGCTCAGTTATTACGTGGCGACGCAAGTTTGTCGGGTAATTTTTTTTTTTGATTCGAAACGTCGTGAAAGTTGTTTGTAATCATCGTTCGATCGCTTTCTAGCATCCGAAGAAGAAGATGCGCGTGAAAGTGGTGGAGTATTGGATAGAGGTGGGCAGGGAGTGCTTTAACATTGGCAACTTTAACAGTTTGATGGCGATCATCGCCGGGTTAAATATGTCGCCGATATCGAGGCTCAAGAAAACGGTACGCAATCGGTTTTTGTTTGCAATCGATTTGGAAAATTAAACGTAAAATAATTCTAGTGGAACAAGATCCAGTCCGGGAAATTCGCCATTCTGGAGCATCAAATGGACCCGAGCAGTAATTTCAGCAGTTATCGAAGCACGCTGAAAGCGGCGATGTGGCGGAGTGCCGGCGCGAAAGACCAAAGGCAACGAATCGTCATCCCGTTCTTCAGCCTGCTGGTGAAAGATTTGTACTTTCTGAATCAAGGGTGTTCGAGCAAGTGCGTTCATTAACCAATCCAATTCATTCATTCAATTTTCGATCTAAACTCATTCAAATCTCTAGATTACCAAACGGTCACATCAATTTCGAAAAGTTCTGGCAATTGGCCAAGCAAGTGACGGAATTCATGGCGTGGAAACAGGTGGCGTGTCCGTTCGAAAGGGATCCGAAGATCATTGCCGTAATACAACACGGCGAGATATTAAACGAGAACGCACTGGCGCTGGCCAGTTTCGAGTGCGAGCCGCCGGATAACAATCAAGAGAAGGAGCGTTGCAAGAGCTTGAAGGCGGAAGGATCGACGAATTAAATGGCCGCAAACTGGAGGCGAAACTAATTTTAGTTTAGACAACAATCATGCCATTTGGAATTTTTCAAAGTTATTCGCGTGATTTTTTTAACTTTTTTTTTTAAACGCGACCTGCATATTATTTTTTAAATCCATTTAAGGATCCATGATTATTTTATTTATGAGAAAACAGCTTTAAACGATTTGGTAACGCGCTTGGAAACGTTTTACCAACATGTATTCTAATAATTTATTTAGTAATTTCTCGGTTATCGTCACTCTCAGTCATATGTGTGTAATATATGGGCAAATACTCCACAAACATTTTGTATATAATCTCGTGGCTGATCCTTGTTTTGTACAATTTTCTAATTATTTTCTCTTTAAAAGGTTTCTTAGTGTTTTATTAAGTTGTTTCGATTTGAAAATAGAACGTTTCTCTATATTCGAACAGTCGCCAAATTGCATTTGCGCGCTCATTTAATTAATGTGATTCGAATCCTCGTTTTATTTTTATTAAGTACAGAGAGAGAAACTGCAACAGTTCCAATTTAAATTATTTGTTAAGTTTTGTAATTTTTCTTATGTGTATTATTTTCCACTGTTAAACGACGAAAGAGGGAAAAAAACTATGAGAATCTATTGCCATTTTTTATACATATACATAGATATATATATTTTTTTAGTTTGTAATTTATATCACAAATAATTCTCGTTCTCTTTCTTATGAGTGTTCGAAAAGAAAAGTTAATAATTATGATGTAAATCCTAATCCCATTCTCTTAATATGGTTACAAGCACAAAAATGAATAGGGAATATTGATGTTGTTTCTACTCTTACATTTTTGTACCTTTTTGTAAACATTTTTTATACCTCGATGTTAAACTACAAATATTTATATAATAATATGATTAATATACGATGATGAAGTAACGTGCAGAAGAAAGAAATGCAAACAAGAAACTGTACTTAAATGTATCGACCAATATTAATTATATTTAAACGATAACAGTATTTACTCTAAAAAAGTTAGAAAAATATTTATAAATAATATTAAATAATATATATAATTATAATAGCGAGAAAACAATTAGCCGATGAAAGAATCGCACATTCTTCCACTTACATTTTCAACCATTTTGCATTCATTAATTAATATTTAATTTATGTCATCTTTTGATTTTGTTTATCGGCGCTTCAGCAACATTTCATTCAGTTTAAATGCAAAAGCATTAAGATTAATATAAACATTCGCTGTCATCCGTTCAATTGTTCATCAATTTCTCTTTAAGTATTAAGTTAAATTAAGGAAGGCGAAAAGAAGATTGAAGAAAAAATTATATAAAAGACTTCGTTTAAACAGTATTCTAGTCATTAGATGATAGGTTTTAAAAGAAATCGCTACGATAAAGTATATTAAGCATTACAATAATAATTATGATTAACAAAAGGAAACATTTTTATTCTAGTTATACAATTATTTGTATAAAAAACGGAGATTAATTTCTAACGATGTAATAATAAATATTCGATTTGTTTTATGTATAAAAATCTTTAAAAATCCAATTTATACTTATTGATTCTCCATCCAACCCTTTAAAAACGAAACGCGAAGTTTTTTTTTGGTTTTTTAGATGATCACAGTTTCTTTATTTGACAGACTCGGAATGAACGGTTACATTTCAATTTTACACAATCCCTGCAAAATTTATCACACGGACCGGAAGAGACAAAGAATTAGACGCGGACCCTCTGAATGGTCAATCGGATACGTTTACGCCACACGGCCTTCCTAGCGGATAGATGCTTGTAATCGTTCGTACCTGTTGTTAGGAGATGACGAAGAGATTAAGTAAAGCCGTCACGATAATAATTTACGATTCCCTCAACTGTTGCGCGGCCTTTGGTACTGCTCCTCGAGCAATTCCCCAAACACGTTATATTTGATACCGTACAATTCGATTAACCTTAATTTCGTGCATTTATTCAACACGGCCGCTACAACGTCTTTGTTAACCGGCAAATTGCCCGTTTCCAAACGGATAATTTCTAAGAGAATAGATTTAAATACAAAGTAATCAAAACAACCGGAGGAGTAGTTAATATTGACGTTATATATACCCAACGTGTTCTTGTAATTGTACGAGACCAATCTTAAAATATCCCTGCACGATTTGTCCGACGTCTTTGTACTAAAACATAAGTATAAATCGTACAGCGGTATGTCCCTTTTGAATAGGCTACTGATTGAGATAGAATTGATATAATCTGCAATTAACATTTGAGTAATTTCGCATCTATAAATTACTAAACAATTACTAACCCAATTTGATGATGACTTTCAAGCGTGGATATTTAAATTTCAACATTTGCCAATGATCATCCGACATGGTTTTCTCCATCTCTTTATCGTGCACGTAAATCCCCAGCGATTTCAACGATTTGCTCTCCATGCGTAACAACGGCATTAGGATCTCGCCGCAGAGCGTCGTGTAATCCAACGTCAGAGTGGTCAAATTGCGGAAGACCTCCATGCACGTTATCAATTGCACGGACAGTATGCTATCGTTAATGGCGCAAAAGCAATTGTGCGCGTTTATGTGCTTCAGCGTGCTCTCGCAGCTTCTGCACGATATCAGCATTCTAACGAAATCCTTCTTGTGCAATTGAGCATTAGAGAAACTTATGCTCCGCAGATTGGTTTGTACGCTAAAAATAAATGATAACAGCTGGATGCGTCGTCAAGCTATAGATAAATAAACCTCAAAAGCAGCGACAAGAGGTACATCAGTTTCTTGAATCTGCAAATCTCGTTCCAATTGTTCAATTTGAACGATATCAATTGTACCCCGTACGCTTTCAATACGATCACGAAACGACATGCCCTCTTAACAATGTCTTGCACTCTGTACGCTGCCCATCTGGCCGGCACCTCCTGACTGGACCACGACAACGTCAAATGTCTTATGTGATGGTGATATTTCCTGCACAAGAACGCAGTGCTGAATTCTGATAAAGGGAAGATTCGAATTAATCATACGCACGACAATTTAGAAACGAATCTGCTCTTACCCATTAGATCGGTATCTAAAGTGACTGACATCTTCTCCCATAGCGAATGGCAGTTCATGGGTCTTTGCCAACGGCCCGATACGAATGAACAGGATAAACGCTCTCTCCGGTCCAAATACGATAAAATTTTCGTCAGCATCTCGTCCGGCAACGATTCGATGTTGTAGCCGTTCGTCTTGCTCGAATCGAACGGATGCTCCTCCTCCACCCTTTTACTTGGACTTATCTTGTAGTAATAATAAATGACGTTTAAATTTGCGTTGGACTCTTCTTCGGCATTCTCGCTGTAATCGAACGGGCGCACTTCCATGGTCTCTCTTTCTCCTCGGTTTGGTTTACATTTAAATTGATAAAATGACGAAAATTTCAATCACTAATCTCTTCATTACCCCTAAATATCGATCGAAATATTCGAATTAATTAATATATGTTCATTCAAAAAGGGAATTGATGCGGGTGATCGACGGAAATCAAAACTTGTTTCGAAGATGTTGCTGTTGTTGACATTTGAATTTTACTAACGAACATCAATCAAACCGTTATCATTATTATCATGGCTGCAGCACAATTAAATCGATCAAAACAGAATTGGAACCCTAAAAAAAATTTCAATCGATATTTACAAAAGAGAAATCAATTGACGCTGCCGTCGCATCTCTTGTGATGCGCCTTCAATCCCGAACTCGAGCTGAACCCGGTGTTGCACAGATGGCAAACGTACGGCTTCTCGCCGGTGTGGCCGCGTATGTGGATCCTCAGCGGGGCCGACTGGTTGAAACACTTGCCGCAGAAGTGGCACGCGTACGGTTTCTCGCCGCTGTGGATGCGCTCGTGCATCACCAGGTAGTCCTTCTTCGTGAAACTCTTCTCGCAGTATCGGCAATGGTACGGCTTGTCGCCGGTGTGGATGCGATAGTGCAACTTGAGTTTGTCGCGCTGCGCGAAACTCTTGCCGCAAATGTCGCACAAGTGTTTCAAATCGCGCGTCGTCGTCTGCTCGTGCCGTTTCAAATGTTCCGTCAGCGTCTTCGGCTTCCTATAGACGCGATAGCAGAGATGGCACTGGTTCGGCAAGAGGACGCCGTCGATGTTCACCTTGTGATAGCGGACCTGGTGCTGTTGCAAGTATCGCGAGAACGGATACTCTTTCTTGCAAACGATGCACGTGTACTTTGTCCCGTTCACGTGCATGTCTTCGTGCTCCACGAGATAAGTGCGATCGTCGAAACCTTTGCCGCAGTAACGACAAACGTACGAGAATTGCTGCAGATGGATTTTGCGTATGTGACAATAGAGCGAGTTCTTCGCTAACGTTTTCATCGTGCAAAACGGACAGTAAAACGACGAGTCGCCGTTGTTGTGCGCGTTATTGTGAACGGCGTACTTAAACGGATCTTTGAACGATTCGCTACAGATCTCGCACACGTACTTCTCCGCGTGCGTCTCGATGTGTTTCTCCACTTCGTCGACGGTCGCGAATTCCGTTTCGCACGTGTTGCAAATGTACTTCGATTCCAATTTGTTGTAGTAGTACGTGGCCGTGTCGGCACCGGTCGACGCTTTCGACGACGACGCAGTCTTTTGCTGCTTGTGTTGGCGCCGGTGCACACGCAGCTTCTTCTCGTTCGTGAAATGCTCGTTGCACAATTTGCACGTGTGCTTCGGCTGCGGTTTGCTCTTGCGGAACTTTCGAATTTTCGCCAGCGACCTAAAACAGAAACGCACGATGAATTTGAAAGATATCAAAATGTGATTAATCGCAAAACGTGTAAAGAAAAAACGAAAGAATACGTTACGAATCGAGTGTAGGGATTAAATTTGAGGAGTCCGGCAATTCAACTCACCTTTAACTTAACTAAGCGTACAACTAACAAAGAGAGGAGCGAAACGTTTCGAGAAACTAAGCGGGAGACCTCAAATGCAATTTTTTTTTCTTTACAAAACAATAATTGACTTTATTTCGTAAACAAGTGTTATTTTTCCTTTTTTACAAGTTGTTGTTCTTCGTTCGCGCCGTTGCATCGTTTGTAATGCGCCTTGAGGCCGGCGCTCGACGTGAACCCGGTCTTGCACAGATGGCAAACGTACGGCCTCTCGCCGGTGTGGCCGCGTATGTGAATCCTCAGCGGGGCCGTCTGATTGAAACACTTGCCGCAGTACTGGCACGTGAACGGTTTCTCGCCGCTGTGGATGCGCTCGTGCATCGTCAGATACTCTTTCTTCGTGAACGACTTGTCGCACGATTGACACTGGAACGGCTTGTAACCGGTGTGCACCCTGTAATGGACCTTTAGCTTGTCGCTGCGCGAGAACGCTTTGCCGCAGATGTCGCACAAGTATTTCATTTCCCGCGAGGCCACGCGACCGTGACGTTCGAGATGTTCGGCCAACGTTTTGTCCTTGCTGAACGTCTTGTTGCAGATGTAACATTCGTTCGGCAGGAGGCATCCCTCGAAATTGACGCGATGGTACCGGATTTGATGGTGCAGCAGGTACTTGGAGAACGGATACTCCTTCCGGCAAACGATGCAAAGGTACTTTTTGCCGCTGATGTGCGAGTCCTCGTGCTCCACGAAGGACGTTTTGTCGTCGTAGCCCTTGCCGCAATGCTGACAATAGTAGAGGTATTGTCGTAGATGCACGCGTTTGATGTGACTGTAAATCGCGTTCCGCGACGGCGTCGTCTTGTCGCACAACGGACAACGATAAGTTTCCTTCTCGTGGCCGTAAACGTGCACGCAGAACTTGATCGGGTCCTTGAAAATGTCGTTGCACAGTTTGCACTTGAACTTGTCCTCGTGGCTGTCCACGTGCTTCTTGATCTCGTTCTCGTCGACGAACTCGCTGTCGCACGTGTTGCAAACGTATCGCGCTTCCAAACTGTTGTAGTAATAATTCGCGCTGTTCGCCACCGTGGACATCTTCTTGCGGTGCACCTTCCAGTGCTGACGGAGCTTCGAGTCGGTCGCGAATTCCTCGTTGCAGCGTATGCACACGTGTTTCTCGTCGCGGCTCGTCGCTTTCATTCTGATACGACGCGACGACCGTCTGGTCGACCTCCTGGACCTAAAATTTAATGCCGGTTAATCGAACTTTGAATGGAACTAAAGCAAACGACAGTTCTTTTTTCTACAAACTACTGTGGTAGAGTAATCAAATTAAAAGCTAATTAATTTACATACAATGTTTTTTCTATAAATAAAAGACGTAACTTTATTAACACCGTATTCCAGTTTTTACTTGTCCCTCTCTCGCAAAAATTCAAATAACAAAACATTTTATTTGCAAACGCCGTTACACGTCTTGTAATGCGTATTCAAATTAGTCTTGGAGCGAAACCCGCCGTTACAGATATGACACGTGTACGGTTTGTCGCCGGTGTGACCGGTAATGTGAAACTTTAACGAGGCCCGTTGACTGAAACGCTTGCCGCAGTAGTCGCACGCGAACGGTTTCTCGCCCGTGTGGATACGCTGATGCGACACGAGATAATCGTGTTTGCTGAAACGCTTGTCGCAATACTGGCAATGGTACGGTTTCTCGCCGGTGTGAATGCGATAGTGCAGTTTCAGCGTTTCCGCCAGCGTGAAATTCTTGCCGCAAATGTCGCACAAATGCATCATCTTCTGCTCCTTGTGCCGCTGAATGTGCCGCCGCACGGAGTGGTAATGCGAGTAAACTTTATCGCACAACGTGCACCGATGCATGAACGTCGCCTCCTTATCGGCGGTCTTGTGAAACGCGAGCCGATGCCGTTCGAACAGTCGGAAACGCTGGAACGACAGGTCGCACGTGACGCACTGATGCACCGCCAACGGCGGCCCGTGTTTCCTGACGGCCGCCGCTTCCGACGCCTCGCTGCGCAGTTTAATCTTCGCGTGCTTATTACTCACGTGCTGTCGCAACACCGGCAACGATTTGCTGACGGCCGGACAGAACGGACACCGACACCGGTCGTTCGTCATCGCGTGTTTGGTGTTAACGTGCACGGCGAACTCGACGTTGTCGCCGTACGCCTCGGCGCAGTGTTTGCAGAAATGCATGTACTCGTGCTCGTCCAGGTGCAGCTTCATGTCGCTCAATTGGATGTATGCGGCGCAACAGTCGTTGCAAACGAACTTCTCCTTGGCCGGATCGTAAACGTACGAGTACGTCTTCTTCTTCAACGACGAACCGTTTCCTTGCTTTCTGTGCACCGCCTCGTGATTTCGCACGCCGATCAACGTCGGGTACACCTTCCGGCACGTTTCGCATTCGTAAATCGTATCCGGCACGTCGTCGTCCTTTTTCGCTTTAACGCGTTTTCTTAAATTACGTTTCTTTCGCGTTCTGAAAAATTAATAGCTTTAGTATCGATTCAGTTTTATTAATTACAATAATACGTTTTGCGCCTTTCCAACTGCTCTTTTCTTTTCTTAACATCATCAACTTCAAAGGCATTTTTATTCATTCAATACCAAAAGGACGGGAAAACTTTATTAGGTTTTTCCAGATGAAGAATAAGAAGAAAAACAAAGCCAAAAAAATAATAAGGTTGTATCTTAAATACAATCGCATAAAACTGTACAAAGTAAACATTCAACCGTTGCACTTCTTGTAGTGAGTGTTCAAGTTGGCCTTCGAGGTGAAAGCGTTGCCGCACAAGTGACACGAGAACGGTTTCTCGCCGGTATGCACCCGAATGTGGATCTTTAACGGCGCCGGTTGATTGAAACACTTGCCGCAGTACTCGCACGAGTACGGTTTCTCGCCCGTGTGGATGCGCTCGTGCATCACCAGGTAATCGTTCTTCGTGAAACTCTTCTCGCAATACTGACAATGATACGGCTTCTCGCCCGTGTGGATGCGATAGTGCAGTTTCAGTTTGTCCGCTTGCGAGAAATTCTTACCGCAAATGTCGCACAAGTGTCGAATCTCCCGCTGCTCGTTCTGCTGATGGCGCTTCAGGTGCTTCTTCAACGATTCCGCCTTCTTGTACAGTTTATAACAGATCGGGCATTGGTGCGGCAAGAGGACGCCTTCGATGTTGACCGTATGGTTACGGATCTGATGTTGCAGTAGGTATCGCGAGAACGGATACTCTTTATTGCAAACGACGCAAGTGAACTTCGTGCCGCGCTCGTGCGAGTCCTCGTGCTCTTTCAGGTAGACGCTGTCGATGAAACCGCGACCGCAATACTTACAAACGAACGAGTACTTTTGCAAATGGACCTGTTTGATGTGACTGTACAGCGAATTGCGCACGGTCGTCTTCATCGGACAAAACGGGCATCGATAGTAGTCGGTCTCGTGCGTGTAATTGTGTATGGCGTATTTGATCGGCTCCATGAACACCTGGTTGCAATACTTGCAAACGTACTTGTCCTCGTGCTGTTCGAGGTGTTTCTCCAGCTCTTTGAAGTCCTCGTAGCCCGCCTCGCACGTTTTACATATGTACTTCTTGTCCTCGTAGTCGTAGAAGTAATTGTAAATGTCGACGTTCATCGGTTTGTGATCGTGAGCGTTGCGATGCGTGTGCAGACCGCGGCTGGTGAAGAATATGTCGCCGCACACGTCGCATTCGTAAATCTTCTCGAGTCCGTTGTCCAAACGTTTTTGTTTCGCTCCCACGGCTCGTCTCTGTCTCTTGGTCCGTCTTTTCGACGTTCGGCGTTTGCTAAAAAAATAATTTTGCGTTAATAAATTCGCTCTCTTACAACCGACACGTGTAGGCACATACAATGGAATTTTTGGTGAGATAAAAAGAAGTGCAGTGTGATTGCTGTGAAATGAAAGACTAGTTCTGCTTGTTTCTCTTTTTCTTTGCGGCAAGACGTTTTATTAATTATAATAAAGATTTCTTTTGCTTTCAAATTCGTTATATTGCACGATTTTATCGTGTCTTTACTGCCTTTGCAACTACCTCAATTGATCTGTTTTTCCAACGCTTCTCTTCCTTAAAATTGAGCTTTACTTATGTTTATTGCTGTCAGATTTCCTAATCATTGAAATAATTGTTATTAAAAAAAATACCCTCGTTCATTTAGTGATCCAAATAAATAATAACACAACAAAAAGGCGATAGACAACGGCACAATTCCATTATAAAAATCCTTCGTACGTTACCTCAAAGAAGAACCAACGAGGCAAAAATGAGAAAAACCGATACTTAATTGGAACCCGATGAGAAAAACGAAACGAAACGCACACGAACAACGTAAACTAAATTCAAGAATTGTAAACGTAAAGCCCCTTGCACGACTTCATGTGCACGTTCAGAAGAGCCCGGGCGACGAAACTCTTGAAGCAAATGTGACAGCTGAAGGGTCGCTCGCCCGTGTGGCTCCGCTCGTGTATGACCAAGCTGGACCGTTGCGAGAACGACTTCTCGCAATAGCTGCACTTGTACGGCTTCTCGCCGGTGTGGACGCGCTCGTGCTCGACGAGGATCGGCTTCTTCGTGAAACTCTTCGCGCAAAATCGACACTTGAACGGCTTGTAACCGGTGTGGATGCGTATGTGCAACTTCAGTTTCTCCCTGCTCGACAACTGTTTGCCGCAAATCTCGCATATCGACACGTTGCCGGTGTGACGGTTCATGTGCACGCGTAAACTGCTCTTCCGCTGATAGCGTTTCTTGCAGACGGTGCACTCGTAGATGGCCAGTCCTTTCAGGTACTCGTTCCGGTGCATCGACAGCTTGTGCAGATTCAACAGGCGCGACAACGGGAACCGTTTGTCGCAATACTCGCACGCGTACGGACTCGATCCGTTGTGGAAATTCTTGTGCTCCTCGTACCACGAACTAATGTTGAAGCCTTCCTTACACGTCAAACACTTGTAGATCGGCTTCTTCTCGTGCTGCTTCAAGTGCGCGGTGATCTCCTTCAGCGATTCGTTCTTGTAGTCGCAATAGATGCACGCATAGACGGTCGTTTCCGTGTTGTGCGTGCGTAGATGGGCGACGTAGTTGATGAGTTTCTTAAAGGTCGCGTAACACTCTTCGCAATTGTACGTTTTGTTGTGTAGCTGTAGGTGCTCTTTGAGTTTCTTGAACGTCTTGATCTGTCGATTGCACACGTAACAATTGCGATACTGCTTGATCAGCTTCGGATATTTGCGCCGTTGCGTGGGATGTTGCTGTTTTATGTGCTTACGCAATTCCGTCTCGCCCATCGCCATTTCGTTGTTACCGTTGCCGTTGCAGTGAGGACACGCGAATTTTCGCACCTCGCAATGGTTCGTCGACAATCGCGGTTCGTCTCGCTCGTCCGCGGACGCATCGTCCGTTTCATCGTCGATGCCGTCGTCCTCGTACTCGTCCCTTTTTGCGTGCCTCTTGCTGTTTCTACTCGGGCGGCGCTTGGTCTTTGTCGATTTCGTTTTTTTAAATAGTATCGGCCGTTTCCCATTAAACGTCGAAACGATGTGAACGAAATAATCGTTTATCGACCTGAAAAGAGAGACCGTTAATACGAATGGCAAAATGGAAACAGATTAAAACTTAAATGTAAATTATTCTCTACTAGGAATTGAGAGCATAAAAAATCAAAATAAAAAAAACGGCGCGTAGCTAACGAATTGCTGGAACCTACCTTTAAGCGTTTCGTTCAATTATCATACGCGACAAATCGTCCCGGAATCGTTAAAATGAAAAAAACAATCCGTTTTAAATCGATAGTTATTATTATTTTAATACAAAACAGTTTCATAATGTGATACGGTCGAGAACAGTTGGAGTAATCCGCGATGTTGCTCTCGTTCGGCGTCGCAATACTCCTTCGTGCACGCGGAGAAGCTGAAAAATAACAAAGTAACTACGTGCAATTTGCAAGATAATACTTTACGTACCTTTCTTCGGGTAGATTTAAATAAGTTAGAGAGAACAGACGGTGCATGACGTAAATAAGGCCCTTTAAATAAGCTAACTCTATATTCCTCCCAAACTTGTTACAATAACGTGTTAAAATTTTACAATTTTGTACATTATATTAAATGTAATTCGCTTTAACTTCGGATGATTAAATATTAATCATTTTGGTACGATAATAATCACGAATTCGATGTAGAAAACAATTAGACAAAGAGTACTTTGCACGATTTCGTGTGAACATTTAACAACGCCCTCGCGACGAACCCTTTATTGCACAAATGGCACACGAACGGTCGCTCGCCCGTGTGACTCCGCTGGTGTATGACCAAACTGGACCGTTGCGAGAACGACTTCTCGCAATAGCTGCACTTGTACGGCTTCTCGCCGGTGTGGACGCGCTCGTGCTCGTCCAATATCGGTTTCTTCGTGAAACATTTCGGACAATATTTACACTTGTACGGTTTATAACCGGTGTGAATGCGCAAATGGAACTTTAACTTTTCCCTACTCGACAACTGTTTCCCGCAGATGTCGCATATCGCGCAATTGCCGGTGTGAATGTTCATGTGCAAATTGAGGCTGTTCTTGTGCTGATACCGTTTCTTGCAGATAACGCACTCGTACACCGACCGACCGTCCATCACCACGTCGCTGTGCACGGATATACGATGGAAATGTAACAAACGCGTGTACGGGAACCGTTTCTTGCAGAACTCGCACTCGAACGGCGTGGCGCCGGTATGAAAGTTATCGTGTTCTTCGTACCACGACAGCAGATTGAAGCCCTGATTGCAAATCTTGCACGTGTACTTGTAAGTGGTCTCGTGGTTCTTCACGTGTTTGCTAATCTCGTTGATGCATTCCACTTTGTAATCGCAATAGATGCAGCGGAACAGTTCCTCCTTACTATGCACCCGCATGTGTAAGACGTAATCGAGCACCTTCTTGAAACACGTATTACACTCGTCGCAATTGTACTGATTGTAATGGAGTTTCATGTGCTCCTTCAGTCGCTTGGCCGTCTTCAGTTTCTTATGGCACACGTAGCAACTCTCGTACTCTTGCGTCGTTAGCGACGAGTTCTTCTGCAGATTCATCAATTTCCCCGGATGCAAATACTGAAAGTGCAATTTCAATTCGCCCTCGCTGGTGAACATTTTATCCGCGCAGAAGTAACACGTGATCCGTTTCGTTTCCTCTCTGCGCGTTTTTATCGAAGTATTATTGCTATTAGTCTTATCGGCTCTCCTCGTTTTCCACGCGGCTCTGCTGCTGCTACTCGTTTTGCCTCTTCTACGTAGCACCGGTTTAATATCCTCCTGTATCGTCACTATAGGCATCAAGTAATCTGGCAAGTACCTGAAACGTTTATAAGTTAATATAAAAGTTTATCGATTACAATTAATAAATGTGTGACTACAATTTTGTTCTCAACAAAAAAAACATTATGCGCAAACCGAATCGGGATGAATAAATAATAATTTACTGTGGCACCTTTATTTTCGTTTACACGGGTCATATTTTTAGGTTTTTAATTCACATTATTTGAAGATTAACTTTGACTTCGTCGAATACAAAATTTCGATGCGGAATTCAGCACCTGCAAGAATTAATAACGATATTATCGCATTTTGTAAACGGAAAAAATGAGCAAAACTCACCACTTTCGTTTCCAAACGGCCACGCCAAAGATTAAAGGCAATTAAAAATAACCAATCGACAGTTTTATTCATAATTACATTTGAAACAATATCAATGTAACTTTAAAAACGATAAAACAAACTAAACCTTTAATAATCCTACGAGACGCCATTCCCATCGCAATGTCTCATGTGAGTGTTCATGATGCTTTTCGAGATGAAACCTTTGCCGCACAATCGGCAAACGTACGGCTTCTCGCCGGTGTGCGTCCGCATGTGAATCCGCAGCGGCGACCGCTGCGTGAATCCTTTGCCGCACACCTCGCACTTGAACGGCTTCTCGCCGGTGTGCACGCGCTCGTGCTCCTTCAACTGTTCCTTCCGCGTGAAACTCTTGCCGCACACGGCACAACCGTACGGCTTGTAACCGGTGTGAATGCGCCGATGGAACTTCAATTTCTCCTTGCACGACAACCGCTTGCCGCACACGTCGCACAACACGGACAAGTCGCCCATCGCGTTATGTTTCATCAGCTTGTGCCGTCTCAATGCCGTCGACGAGTTATAGTGTTTGTCGCATGTCGTGCAATCGTATTTGACCAACGGCACGCCGGTCGTCACGTCCGAATGCTGCGTGCGTCGGTGCGACGAGAGGAAGGACGAGAACATGAAATGTTTGCCGCATATCTCGCACTGGTACGGCCGCTCGCCGGTGTGCAGATTCTTGTGCTCCAAGGCGTAACTCTTGACGACGAACGCCTTGTCGCAAATCTCGCACTTGTACTTCGTCTTGCCGACGTGCACCTTCACGTGAGTGACGAAGTACTTCTTCGACGCCGTCGTGTACTCGCAAACGTAACACGCGTACCGGTCGTCGTCGCGGTGCTCGATCGAATGCAGGCCGTAAGCGAGCGCGTTCTTGAACGTTTCGTCGCAAACGCCGCAGTGGATGATCTCGCGGTCTTCTGGACGACCGTCGTCCTCGATTTCGACGGGTTCCTTTTTACTGTTACATCGTCGCAACGATCTTTTGCGCTTCTTGGCGTTACCGTTACTGTTGTTAATCGACGTTTCGTCATCATTTTTCGGCAGCGACAGCGGTTTGCCAGTTTCCGTAAATCTAAAACAGAAATTTACAATTAATACGACGCGTTTTTTAATGTCCGTATTACTTCCTTCGATTGATAAGAGTATCTTCTTTATTCTAGAAACAATCAATTAATTAGCGCGGTGAATTAACGATTTTTTTTAGCAAATAACATATTCTATATTTGTGTTAAATTAACAGGTACAATCGTTGTCATCGTCGCATAGTGATCTCGCATCTCTTGTAAAATTGATAAGTTAGAGAAGAACATTCTGTTTAGCTAATGATCAGTATCGAAATCGATGATCATATTAGTTGTCATATAACTTTCGCTAAATCAAAAATAAATTAATACAAGACTATAAAAAGTTTTGCCCGCAATTCTTCATGTGCGAGTCCATCGCCCCTTTCGAAATGTAACCCCGCTGACATATCTTGCAGCTGTACGGCCGCTCGCCCGTGTGCGTCCTCTCGTGTATCTTCAGCGGCGGCCGTTGCGTGAACCCTTTGCCGCAGTATTTACAAATGAACGGCCGCTCGCCGGTGTGGACGCGCTCGTGCTCGACGAGTCGCTGTTTCTTCGTGAAGTTTTTGCCGCACGTGGCGCAACCGAACGGCTTATAACCGGTGTGCGTGCGTTGGTGGAACTTTAACATCTCCGCACTGGACAGCACCTTACCGCACACGTCGCACAGATGCGGTTCTTGGTCCAGGTGTTTGCGCATGTTATGCTTCTTGTAACTGCTGTACTTCGTGTACACGACGTTACAAATCAAACAGGTGTAGTTCGGCGCCGGCTCGCCGGATATGATCTCCAAGTGGTAGGAACGCCGATGCGACGAGAGGAAGCGCGAGTACATGAAACTCTTGCCGCATATGTCGCACTGGAACGGCGTCTCGCCGGTGTGAAAGTACTTGTGCTCCAAGGCGTGCGTGCCGATCGTGAACGCCTTCTGGCAAATCTCGCACTTGAATCGCGTCTTGCCCTCGTGCGTCTTCACGTGCCGCTCGAACACTTTCTTCGACTTCGACTTGTGATCGCATATGTGACACGTGTACTTTTTCGATTTGCTGTGCGTCATCAGGTGCACGCCGTACGAGGTATGATCGTCGAACAGTTTGTCGCACATGTCGCAATGTATCGCGTCGCTAATGTCGGTTTTCGTGGCCGTTGGAGTCGTAGCGTCCGGTTTCGCGTTTAAGGGCTTTTTACTCTTTTGCGCTCTTCGCTGTCCCCCTTTGGCGTTGGGCTTCGGTCGCACTTTGACGACTTTCTTCTTCGACTTCATCGTGCCATCCGGCGTTGATCTAAAAAAATAAAAATCGATTAAAGAGGATCGTTTTATTTAATGTTGGCAAATTGTTTTGTGAAAAATATTAATTGACATAAAAACGTTTACAAACGAAAGACGATTTATTTAAGTTTCATTTGTAACAGTAATATTAACAGTATTTATAATACAATTGACAAATAGTAGCACAAATTTGAAATGAATATTGGGAGAAAGAGAGAAAAAAGTTAATAATTACTTGTGTTTATTAATTAACCAGTTCCTCGTGCTATTACGCAAATTTAATTAACTCTAATTCAAGTTTTAGCACAATGGCCCCATACACTTGCTCTGAAACATAAGTGAGATGACAATTATGTATTTGAAGTGAAAAACTTTTATACACTTACTCGTCTTTTTATGTCCACTGCGATATTTCTGATGAAACTAAACATTTTCTCCTCACAAACAATCTTCTTAGCACTAAGTGTCTACTCAAAGTCACTCACTTCAGACAACTGATAATGGTTTGAATAGGTGTATCGAAAAAAATATGGTTCATTGTTATAACGCGATTATGCCAATAAAAGTATATTAAATTAACGAGGTAAATCAAAATAAAGCACAATATTTCAAAGTAATTGCTAATGAAACATGTAGGTACTTATTGGAATGCAATATCTAGTTTAAGAGATCACTATTTATTTGTGCCAATGTGCATGCACGCTTTGAAATGGTTCATTACATCTTCAAGATTCTCGAAACTCGACTTGCACCTCTGGCAACGAAACGCTTCTACCAGCGACGAAGAAAACGTTCGTTTGCTGTTCGCAGGTTCCGGTATTTTCGTCGAGGACGACGATCCTTCCTCTCCAATTGTATGGTCACCAACGAGCGAACAATCTTGTTGCTTCTTGTCTACCGTGGGACTACCGTTGTTTCGCGATGGTTTTAAGTAAGTTTTAATAGAGTTTTGCCTTAATTTTACAACATCGACCGCAGATTCGCGTTTATTAGAATTACCGACTGCTGCATGCGTTGCCGTATTACGTATGTTGGGAAGATCAATTACAGCTGTCGCTGTATTATTCGCAGCTATCGTATTACAATTTGTGTCATCGTTTGTGGTACGCGGACTCTCATTCGTGCCGTTGCGTTCCTTTCGAATCGATGCATTCGTACCTTTCTTCTCGCTGCCGAACGGTTTACTTCTTCTCGCTTTCTGTGGTCTCGTAGTACGCGCCAGCACTTTTTTCAGTCGATCCTTCAACATTCTCTGGGTGACAACGTCTATAGATAATTCTTCGTCGTCCAAGTCTTCCATTATAAATTTTTTAGCGAACTCTTGAAAGTGCATATAAAAGTAGTGCTCTTGCAGATAACTGTTGAGCACGAATCGCGAAGCACAATGTTGGCACTTGAACTTGGCTCGATGTTTCGGTAATATGTTCTGTTTGCTTATCCGTTCGAAATCTGTCTGCGGTTTATGTAGTGCGTATTTCGATTTGTTCAGCGTCTTCATGTTCCCGACGAAGACGAAGCACTTTTTGAGTAGATGCGATGCTTGCAACAGCTTTTCTTTGTTGGCCCTGCAAATAATTATTATTTCATTATAACCATGACAAGAATGCAATCAATTCGATATAATATACTTCCGTACGAACTACAAAATAAGTGACTGAAAACGGGTCGTTTTACAATAATTTATTCTTATGTCCGATTTAACTCTAATTATTACATGTTAAAATTGAATGAAATCGCAATTTCAATCAAATTTACAATCAACTTTGAATGTTCCTTGCACTTTTGAGAATGTGAAATATTCGAACGAGTCGACGTGCATACGTGGACGTTCTATTATTTTATCGTCACCTTCATGAAATTTCATAGAACGTCGAAGCAGAATAAGAGAAAATGAGTGGCTCTAGATTACGATTAATTAAAACAAATATTTGTAGCGTCCTTTAACAACGCCATGAAGCAAAAACATGTTATGTACTCTCGAAAATTATATAACTGATCCATATTTACAAAACAAGAAAACCAACAACGAGAGGTAAATCGTTCGAGTTGTCGTTCGCGTTCGAATGATCCCGTTTACGAAAAGCTAGCGAGGGGATCGCCGATTTCTAACACGATATCGTTGGTATGCGTGGCGGTGTGCCGTTTGAAATAGTACTCGTCGGCGAACGAGCGACCGCACACGACGCACTGATGCCTGATACCCATGTGCCTGTTCTTGTAATGGTTCCTATACTCTCTGATCGTGTAGAAACCCTTGTTGCACTCCTCGCACCGGTGCCGGAACTGATCCAGATGCCGCAGCATGTGCTCCTTCACGTTCTTCTCGTACATGAACGTCCTAAAGCAGAAATTACAAATCGCCCGGTCCGTGTGGCTCTCGACGTAATGCTCGTAAAAGTCACTGTTCTTGTCGAAACGCGTCGTGCACACATCGCATTGATTGATGAAACACTTGCCCTTCTCGATGTGCCGGAAGAACGTGAACTTGTTAATGAACAATTGCTCGCAACGCAAACACTTGAAATGCGGCACGTCGACCTCGTCGTTCGGCTTCAATTGGACGTAATCGGTCGGCGAGAAATCCGGTATCTCGTGTCTCTTCTTGCCGTACGACTGCATTCCTCCACCGTTGCGCCCATTTCTTTGCGGCTGACCGATTTTACTGGTGGTCGGCTCGATCAGCACGTATTTCGACGCATTAGTACTATCGATATTATTGACGCTACTGTTGATCTCCCGTTTTTTCGGCCGCGGTCTCGACTCCAATTGCCCTTTGAATATGCTCGGCAACATGTAGCCGTGCTCCATTTTCACGATGGCATAATTGTTATTCGATTTAATCGACGACGACGTTTCATCGTTATCTTCGATTATGACCTCGTTCGCGCACTGCGTATCGTCCAAAATGTAAATTTCGTCGGTCTCTTCGTTAGCAGGCACGTCCATCGCCGTTTCCACGTTCTCCGTGTAGCAATTATCCAAATCAATGTCGTCGCCGACGTTGATAATTACCTCCTCTTCGTACACGTCTTCGTTCTTGTGCCATTCGCGGTGCTCGTACAAGCTGGTGGTCGAATCGAAACGTTTGTCGCATTTGCAACAAACGTACGAGTCGTCGATGCGGCGGCCGTAATGCTGCTGGAAGTCGTTGCTCTTAGCGAACAGACGCGAGCACACCTCGCATTCGTAAACGATTTCCGTTGGCGTCGACGACGATCCTTCGATTAGCTCACATCTGCAAATACAAACTTTACTATAGCAGTAAGAAAGACAATGTGAAAATGATGGCGATTTTAAGATAAGAAGCATATGATCGTGTCCGAAGAAGGTAAACGGAAGGATTTCGTTCTGAAATAACGATAACGGGCGATCTAGCAGTAAACTTTATTTTTGGATTATTGGGTGTACAATGTTTTGCAATAATTGCAGTGTTTGTTTCAATGAGCACGTACCATGTAGAAAATGTGTAATGGAATCCTAAAATTTAAAGAAAAGAATTGAGTGAATGGAGCAGACTTTAATAGAAATTAAATGTTTAGCAAATATCACTTACCTCCAATTTCGCAATTTTAATCACTTTATACAAAAGAAAACTTTTGCAATCCAATATTGTAAAAGTAAGTGTAATCATAAATATTTAACATTTCGATTACAAGTGAAATAATTGTTTCTGTTTAGTACAAATCAACTTCATCAAAGTTTCAATTACTATTTACAGGTACTTGAGCATATTTATTTATTTAAATTTACTCATAGAATAAAACGTGACTCACCGAGCAAGTAAAAGCATAAAGCTGGCGGTTTTCTCAAGAAATTGCGTTGCTTTGTACCATTCGATTTATAATCATCCAGTTAAACGTCTACACGTTGTTCAACGTGGTGCCGTGTACTTTCATGTGCGTATTGAGTATGGTCTTCGACACGAAAGCCTTCTCGCAAATGCTACATTTGTACGGCCTCTCGCCGGTGTGATACCGTCGATGGATCTTCAGCGGCGGCAACTGCGTGAACCGCTTGTCGCACACGTCGCACTTGTACGGTTTCTCGTTCGTATGCAGACGTATGTGCGTGGTGAGCAGCGATTTCTTATTGAACCGCGTGCCGCACGTGTCGCACACGTACGGCTTCACGCCCTCGTGCACGATGATGTGCTCCTTGAGGCTCTGCTGCGTGCTCAACTGTTTGCCGCATATCTCGCAAATGAACCGCACGCCCTCGTGCACCTTCTGCCGATGATCCTTCAACTGATGGCGACGCGTGAACGAGCGTTTGCACTCCGTGCACTCGAACTCCTTCCGCACGTAGTCGTCGCGATGCGTCTTCAGGTGCAGCTTGAATTGAGCGCAATGCACGTACGTCTTGCCGCAGTGCTCGCACGTGTAGCGTATGCCCTCGTGCACGGACTCCTTGTGATGTTTGTGCTCGCCGCGGGTGAAGAACCCTTTGTCGCACAGCTCGCACTTGAACTTGTAGTCCTTCGTGTGTCGCATGATGTGCTTGTCGTAATAAAGTTTGCACTTGAACGTCGCGTTGCACGCCTGGCAAACGTATTGCTCTTGCGACGGATGCATCATGATCTTGTGCTGATAGTAGTTTTTGTAGTGGTAGAACTTTTTGTCGCAGAAACCGCACTGCACGGTTTTCTCGCCGTGCGTTTTCTTGTGCAAACTGAGCGTCTCCTTTCGCTTGAACACTTTGTTGCACACTTTACACGTCCTCGCCTCCACCGGAACATCTCGCTTCAGTTTCTTCTTGGATTTCGTTGGTTTTAAATTATTTCTTTGTTGTGGTGAAGTCGGTGTATCGGTATCATCCACCGTCAGCGTTGCGGGATTATCGTTTGTTACTTCTAATTCTGATTGAACGATGCTTAATTTGGCATAATCGTTTCCGTCCGTTGTTGCGTTTCTTTGTTGCGCTAAATTGTTGCTTTTGCATTGGATAGTTTCAGAGAGATGCTCGCTCCTTTCTTGAATTGCATAGTTTATTTTTTCGATTATGGATTTGTTAAATCTAATTCCGGCATTATTGCGTTTAACTTTTCTTTTCCTGTAAAAAGGAGAACTAAATCAATCAGTTATTAAAACGATACATATCGATAATTAAACGTTAGGTAATCGAATTAACATTTGTCACATCACACTTGACATTCTTGATAATCATTTTATTCAGATTATGTTTGAAAACAGAAATGCAAGATTCCATTTCATTCTTCATTGAATTTTTAAGGTATCTGCGCCAGATGTTGTTCTTACATAGATCTTTCATATGATATCAATCAAACGCATTTCTGCTACTCATAAAAACAGTAGATCGGAAATTACAAAATAGTAAAACTTAATGATAAAATTCCAACAAACTGCCTTGCAATTTCATCGGAAGATTTCGCTAACACTAAAGTCTCTCATATCGTTTTCACATTCGTTATGCGACACGTCAATTGGTCCTGTTCGCATTTCATTTATGTACCCGCATGTGTAATTTCAACTTGTACAACCGCTTAAACTTCTCGGGACAAAAACGACAATTGTACGTTCGGCCGTGTGCCTTCTTGTGGTTGCTAAGCACAGACGATTTCGTGAAAGTCTTGAAGCAAATGTGGCAGTCGTAAACTTTCCTGCCGTTCTCGTACCTCGGCCCACTTTTCCGCGTTCGCTCGATCATCGGCTTCAGTAACGAATTAATGCGTAAGCGCAAACGGTCGAGGCTTATCTGTTCGATCCTGTAAAATAAATTAAAGAGTACGTTATTTCGACGCACAGTAATCCAGGAATCGGAACTTTTCGACTCAACACATTTGATTAATTTATAATATTCGATTTACCTTATTGAACGTACAAACACAAACAAGAAAGTTATAAAAAAATTATCAAAAGAAGTGGAAATAAATTATTATTACAAAAAATTGGTCGTAATCGATCACTTATTTAAGTAATACCTCAAGCAAAAATATGTCATTTTGCGCCTCCTGCACAGAAAATTGAATGCAGCATATCCACTTGCACAGATTCATTGCGACCGTTTCAAAGCAGCCCGATCGCTAATCATTGGGCCAAATCGCACTCAATCAATCCAAAAATTGCGAACATCGTTTATTTAGCTATCGAGGTTTTTACATCCTATCTTAAACATATTAGCAAACAAAAAGAGGAATATACACTTCGGCTTCGTCGAACTTCGTCCGCAATCCTAATGAACCTTCATGTGCATGTTGAGCAAACTGCGAGAGACGAAACCTTTCTCGCAAATGATGCAAACGAACGGTCGCTCGCCCGTATGATACCGCATGTGTATGCGTAACGTGCCGCGTTGCGTGAAACACTTGTCGCATTGCGTGCACTTGTACGGTTTCTCTTTGGTATGCGTGCGTTCGTGCTCTTTCAGTAACTCTTTCTTATTGAACCGTTTGCCGCACGTGTCGCACACGAACGGTTTCTCGCCGGTGTGCAACATCAGATGCGCCTTCAGCGTCGTACTCGATCGGAAACATTTACCGCACACGTCGCACATGTACAACATGTTCTTGTGATCCACGCGAATGTGTCGCCGCAAACCGGGCAAACTCTGATACAATCGATCGCACTTCGGACACTTTTGTTCGCGCACGTAGTTCTTGTCGTGTAACTTCAGGTGGGTCTTGTAGTTCGACAGGCTCGAATACGATTTGCTGCACACCTCGCAAATGATCCGCAAACCTTCGTGTTCGCGTCGCCGGTGCTCGTCGCATTGGGCCTTCGTGAAGTAACCTTTCGAGCACTCTGTACAGTTGAACTTGTACTCGCGCCGATGCCGCGCCAAATGCAATTGCAACGTGTTCTTGCTCTTCAACAGTTTGCCGCACGCCTCGCACGGATACGTTTCGCGATCGAATCGCGTGTGATTCGTCTTGATGTGCTCGCCGATCTCGTTCTTGTCCTTAAACTTTGCGTCGCACAACGCGCACTTGTAAACTTTATAAGAGTTTCGCGGTTCCGTGTCACTCGTCGATTGCATTCTCTTCGACTCGAACTCGTCGTCGTCGTCATCTGTCGTAGTTGTAAGCAATAAATCTATCGTCCTGCAAATAAACAGAAATAGTTCCGTAAAAGGGCTTGCTGTGAGAAACTGAGCAGAAAATGTAACAGAAAATTTAAATGTAATCGAATGATCGGTACGCATATTTCTTAAATCGAATCTTACTTTGCAACTGATGAAGAGAGAGTGTTACACAAAACCTTCTATCAAAACGTAACAATCCAAAGCCTAAGCAATAGATTCGACACGCGTTCGGTGAAGGAGAAGCTGCTGCTTTCAATTCGGCACTCACGACGAAATGCGAACCATTCGTTCGTTAATTTATCCGACGGGTTCTATTAAAAAAAGAAAATAAACAGAAAAAGCGACACACAGATCTGCAAAAAGGTTTCTACCATATGCTTGGCTACCTTTTATTCTGGGATATCGTAAAAATGTACAGGCAATAATTAGAGAACATAAGCACATCTTAATTACAAGGTTTCTTCTTGCCTTTTTATACTAAAACCTTTTTCTCGTCATTTTATCTGATTCTTTCACGCATCTTTCAATCCGACACCGTGCACTTTCATGTGTAGCGTTAACGCCGATTTCGATATGTAGTTCTTGCCGCAAGCGACGCACGGATACGGCTTCTCCCCGGTGTGCGTCCGCATGTGTATAACTAGCGGCGATCGTTGCGTGAACCTTTTGCCGCACAGTTCGCACTTAAACGGTTTCTCTTTGGTGTGCGTGCGTTGATGTATCTTTAACAATTGCTTTCGTACGAACGATTTCCCGCACGTCGTGCATTCGAACGGTTTCTCGCCGGTGTGCCGTCGCATGTGATGTTTCAAGCTTTCCGGCGTCGTCAACGATTTGCCGCAAATGTCGCACATGTGATAGTTGTTCTTGTGGAACACTTGCACGTGCTTCGTTAGGCCGCTGTGCGAGCGATAAATCTTATCGCATTCCGTGCATTTGTACTCCGTGTACTGGCCCTCGTGCCGTTGCAAATGACGGCGATAGCCATCGTACGTGCGATACGTGCGTTTGCACAAGGCGCAGGTGTGCAATTTGCTCTCGTGGATCTTCTTCTTGTGACTTCTGTACGACGTCCGCGTGTAAAACTCTTTGCCGCATATTTCGCACACGACCTGATAATCATTGCTGTGACTCAGCTGGTGTCGCTTCATCGTCTCTCTGGAAAACGCCTTGAAGTCGCATATGTCGCACTGACGCAGGACTTTCTCGTGCGTCAACTTCTTGTGCATCCGCATATCGCCCATTCGGCGAAACATTTTCTTACAAACGTCGCACGGATGGATCTTTTCCAAATGATAGACGTTGTGCTTATAAAGTTGTCGCAGTGTCACGAATTGTTTATTGCAAATGTGGCATTTTATTTCCGGATTCTCGACGCCCTTCCACTTTCTCCTCACTTTATCCGAAAAGATTTTACGATCCAACGTCCTGGAATTAAATACAGAAAAAAAATAACACTAGATCATAGAATTGTAATCGCGACGGCTTATTTCTTATTTTACATACATAATGAAATTATCGAATTAGATTTTCTCTTCGATGATTTGCTTTTATTCGTTCAAAGAAAAACAACTTCACTGAATACGCTTAACGTAAGGAAATAAATTCAAATTTTCGTAATCAGATAAGTAACGTATAGAAAGCGCCTTTCTTGTCTTTCCGACATTTGTGGGGTGGATTATTGAATTCTTCTATTTCATTACTCGCCACGTATTATCAACGAAAGTACGATTGCTCTGAAAAGTAATACAAGGTATAATAAAATAATGTAAGTACACAAGTTATTTTAAACGACTTTATTGAAACCAAGAAAAATTTATAAAAAGGTAATTCAAAATGCATAAAGCTTAAGCTATACAAACAATAACTGTTAATAACAAATTAAATAAAAGTATGAATTTATCTTAATGTCCATTGGTTCTCTCCCATTCTTGTACGTACAGCTATACCTCGCATAGTGCGGCTCTGTTAATTCAAAATTTCAAAAGAAACCAAAATCGAAATGTGCAACACGTAAATTCTAAAAGACCAGTGACTGAAAATAATTTTCATTCCCTTCAAACCATGAAACGAATTTTTAAAAAATCTGCTCTCAATCATGCACATCCCCAGCTATTGGCGGAACCGATTAACCGGACGCGATGCGAGTTATGACCGTACAATTAACAAACTAAGGAACCTCTTCGTTTGACCTTAATTTCAATTTCACAACGTTCTTGTGGTCCACCGTCTCGTGCCGTTTCAAAAGTCCGCGCGTGAAAAATCGTTGGCCGCACGTCTTGCACTTGAACAAAGGTTCGCCGGTGTGACACTTCATGTGCACCGTCAAATTGCCGTTGTTGGTGAACGATTTGCCGCAATCGTTACATTTGAACGGTTTGATCCCTCGGTGCCGGTTCACGTGCTGCTCGTAGTACGTCTTTCGCGTGAAACCCGTGCCGCACACGTCGCACTCGAACCGTTTCGATCCGGTGCTGGTGTGCGTGAGCATGTGAGTGGTCAACGTGCCCTTATACGTGAACCGTTTGCCGCACACGTGGCACTCGTACCGCTTGGTGCCGCCGTGTTCGGCACTCGCGTGATCTTTCAAATAGGTTCGATTGCGAAACGTGCGATCGCATTGATTGCATTTGAAGAATTGTTTCCTAGCGGCATGCGACCGCATGTGATTACGCATTTGACCGTCGTTGGTGAACTCTTTGTCACATTTCGGGCATTTACGAGGATCGATGACGTCGTCGTGTCGCCGCAGGTGGTAGGCGTTTACGTGGTTGGTTAACGAACAACCGTCAGCGAACTGGTCGCTACAAAATTCGCAATGGTACGGTTTCGGCGTCGATTGCGAATAATCCTCGTGCTCGTCTAATTGACTTCTCTTCATGAAACCGGCGCCGCAACGACCGCACTCGTACGGCATTACGCCGGTATGCGAGACCGTGTGACGGAGCAACGAAGATTTCTGATTGAAATACTTCCCGCAATGCTCGCACTGAAACGGTTTCATGCCGGCATGAGTGGATCTCTTGTGTAGGGCTAATCCCGTGGCGTAGATGAAAGTCTTATCGCACTGATCGCATTTGTACGGTCTCACTTTCGTGTGCGTCCGTTTATGAATGTTCAGATTGTATTGACGATTGAAACCTTTGCCGCAGACGTCGCAAATGTACAGTTTTCTATCGGCATGGTTTCTCAAGTGCACCATCAAACCGCTGCTTTGTTTATACGATTTGCCGCAGTGTTCGCATTGATACGGACGCTCGTTGCGATGGTAGAATTTGTGCCTTATGAACACGGCCCTGTTGGCAAAACTTTTGCCGCAACGCTCGCAGACGAAATGTTTCTGGTTGTTCGTGTGCACTTTAAGATGATTCGCCAGCGTACCTTCGCTTATGATCGTGTCGCAGATGTGACATACGGCGGCTGAATTGTGAAATTTATACAGATGCACAGATAAGCGGTTTCTTGTGACAAACTGTTTACCGCAATCTGTGCATCGGTAATTCGAATATAATTGGCGATGTTTAGTACGCAAATGTTTCCTGTACGAGACTATTGAAGTGAAAATTATATTGCAGCAAGAGCAAAAGTATATCTTCTGATCATGTTGTTGTTGGCAATGACTCTGGTAATCTTTGACATTTTCATAAAATGCATCGCAAATATTGCACTTGTAAATGAAAATCGCTTCGACATTTCCCTTACTAACTTCCGGTTTAACATCAACATTCGCATCTTCATTTGACTCACATATGGTTATACTGTAGTCTTGTAAGACGTAGTCTTTAGGAATAAAGATAATATCTGACGGAGAATTACTTTTCTTCAATATTTTAGGAATTGTCCTGAAAATAAAGGAAAGCACGTGTAAGAATCTTTTGAATAATTAAAAAACCTTTAGATAAACTTTCAATTGAATGATCTCGAATATTACTTGACTTTCATTTACTTTGAGGCAATAACTCGATCATTTTTATGGGGGACCAAATGAAGTTCAAGCTATTTTTTGAAATGCTAAACAGTCCTAATTTTCATAGCTATACAATGTTCATACTAGCAAATAATAATGAATTATAAGCGACTTTTTGACGTAATTAAAACGCCATTTAATTTATATGCTTTCTTATTCTCTGCCTTCCACATTCAGTTTTAGTGTTAACTTTTACTTTCTATAAACTTGATTCAATATTTTCTAATGCTTCCTGGCACAACTAGGTAATTTCTTTCCTTGCTAAAGGCACATATTCGATTTTATTCTTTCCTAAAATTATAAATTCATGCTAAAAGAAACTTGGTAGGATTAAATCTTTATAACAAATTTCTGTCATGGGAAACACAATTAAATGAAATAAAATTAAATACCAGGTACGTTTTATTGATGTTGGCAATAAATTAAAAATGTGGACTGAATTAATTCATTCAAAACATGTACTCTTACCTTTGAAGATACTTGTACAGACACAAATTAATACACTTTTACTCACATAATTATTTGGAATTCCGATTTGCCTATTGGCCACTTGATAATAAAGCTCTTCAATAAACAAATAATAAGTCAAACATTAATTGAATATCTGACTGATCTGAATAGATATTTCATATACATAAATACTTAACTTACAGAAATCATAAATTCAAAGAATAAACCATAACAAACACAAACACATATTCACCATCTCGCAATACCGGAATAACGGTACTTCTTTAAAGAAACCAATTGTGCAACAAGTACATTAAAAATTAATACAAGTTAAATTAAAGATAAACAAATACCATGTATTTTGGATACAGTCAAAATACATTTTCAAATTACCCTATTCTTACCTGTGTTTAATGTATTAAAAGTAAAATAATACTTTTAATAAACATTTCTTAATGTTTTTCACTTTTTGAACTAACAACATCACAAAAGAATAACTACACTGCAATGTAGAAATAGCAAAATGCCATTCCTACAATCTTTATATTAAGATCAAATACAAATTAGGAAAGTACCCAAATCCCTTTAAAATCCCTCACATAGAAACACATATTATCAACAAAATTGGACAAATCCATTCAATCAGAATAAATAGTAATATAAAACATTGTAATATACAAGAATAAATAATTAATAAATCTAATTTCATATATTTAAAATATATGAAGTTTAATGCCAACAATTTACTTGCAGAAATTTTCTAAACAAATGGTGAATAGCAAATACATTAAACTTCATATACAAAAGCAAATGAACAATAAAGGTACTCACGGTGGCTCGCCAGTGGCCTTTTGTACTCCAGATGGACCTGGTTGATCACTAGCACTACTTGTTGGAGGTGGCTCATCGATTGATTCATCTTGATCAAAGCCCATAATACTAGTATCATTGTCAGCAACATAATCACTATCATCTTCTACCTACAACATAGATAACCATTAACATTGAATAAGTAAAAAACACTAATCTTTATTTATACCTTTGCAGCAAAATCTTCTCCTGCTGATTCTTCTTCAGTCTCTTCTTCATATTTAATTGCTTTTGCAGTTGGAGTCCTTCTTCTTGTAGATGGTGCTCTTTTTCTCTTAGCCGATGATTCATTATTTGATTTTTTAGAAGGACTTTCTTTCTTTCCCTGCATTTACAAGAAAGATGTTTCCTCAATATTACACTGTATATATGATTAATTACCTGTGCATTAAGGATATCATTTTGAAATTCAAAACTTGGTGTATTATATGTTACTGGTGCTTGTTGGTCTGAAGCATAATTCTTAGCATCACTGGATATGTCATCAACTGCATGATCCCTATCCGCAACATCTATGGCTTCTTCTTTAAGTATGATTTCTTCTGGAATGATTTGATTATTCTCTATCGCATTACAATTAGTTGTGTCCACGCCAGCTTCATTAAGCCATGTAATCAGTGTCTTCTCGGAATTGGCAGTTGTATTCCAAAATTCGTATAGTACTTCCAATTTCAATAAACAAGCGTTACATATACTTTTAGGCAAACAGTCTTTACGGGAAACCTGTACGAGATTTAAAACAGGAATTAGTGTAAGAATTGTGGTTAGGACCACATCAACTAATTGTGATTGTTCGTGATGAATGTAAATTTAATTTGGATCTCATTAGAAAACATGTTAGTTATATGTGTATACAATATGGCGACAACATAAAGTATCATACCTTTATTGGTAGACAAGCAGTAATTTTTAAAAATATTTGTTTAACATCTCCTTGTCCATCGAATATTGGTATTGTCACTTGGTCCTTAACTAAACACAATCTGCATAACTTTAATATTTCCGCAGCGTTTGCCATTTTAAACGATTATTTTTCAAATTAGACATTAAGAATCGAAGAGAAAACCGTACACTTCCGAACTAGATCAATTTCTAAAGAAGACGCCGGATGTAACTTCCATAGTCAACACAACTTACTCCAAACAACCGCCTTAGTCAAAATGGAATTATTATTATTAGGATTTTCTAATTCCATTATAATTCAATTAAGATAGATAATTAAATAAATTCCGAGAGTATTTAATTTAGAAGCTGAAGCAAAAGTGAAGTTCAATTAGAATCAGTTAAATTAAATATCATACGTTTTGAAATGAATTGTAAATAGAGGAACGAAATCCTGTCTTCCTTCCTAATTTATTTAAAAGTAAATACATATTTACACGCAACTAACACAATATAAAATAAAAGCAGTGATTTATAATGATTAGTTTTCCAAAAATAGTTGTTGCTTGTACATTTGGTTGTCTGCTCTTCGGGTGGACGTTTCGCTTTTGCGGTCTATTTTTCAACTTTGCACCGCTATTTTTGAAGCGCGCTTCAAATTCTGAAAACGTAAAAGGAGAACACACACATTTTTAAGTAGTTCAACAAGCCAATAAAATTAGTTCTATTTTTGTACCGAATCTTGCACTAAATTCTCTAACGTAATGAGAACAACAGACGCCTGAATTATACCTTAACTGATTCTATTTATACACATTCAATACCATAATTGGTAAAATATTCGAATGGTTTTAAATAATTTTCATTCTTTATTAATTATTCCATCGTCGATACTTATTACAATTGCAAAATTCTTAATAATAATAACATATAGGTTTATCATAATAATATTAATATTAGAAATTAAATGTAAAGTCTATATTGCACATTTCCATTTTTTCAATAAATATAACATACAAAATAACGTTAAATGGCAGTCGCTCGCGGTTGCAACGAATTCGCAAATAAAAATGAATGAAACAAATGTAATAATGGGACAGGCAAAGAAGAGAAAGATAATTGAAGAGAAAGAAGAGGACAAAAAGGAGTACGTCGAAGTGTTGTAGCGGATGCGATCGCTTATTTTGCTTTTAGAAGCACTTGCGATGTACGATTCCAGGGCCGGACTCGTCGTACTCCTGTTTCGAGATCCACATCTGCTGGAACGTGGACAACGAGGCCAAAATCGAACCGCCGATCCAAACCGAATACTTCCTTTCCGGCGGCGCGATGATCTTGATCTTGATCGTCGACGGTGCCAACGCGGTAATCTCCTTTTGCATACGATCCGCGATACCTAACAAGAAAGAAAGAGCGAGATTAAACGTAACGAATGGAGATCGAACGCGATCGCTAACGCACCCGGATACATGGTGGTGCCGCCCGATAGGACGGTATTGGCGTACAAATCTTTACGTATATCGACGTCGCACTTCATGATCGAATTGTACACGGTCTCGTGGATGCCGCACGATTCCATGCCCAAGAACGACGGCTGGAACAGCGCCTCCGGACAACGGAACCGCTCGTTACCGATCGTGATCACCTGACCGTCGGGCAACTCGTAGCTCTTCTCCAGCGACGTGGAATTCGCCGCCGTCGCCATCTCCTGCTCGAAGTCCAACGCCACGTAGCACAGTTTCTCCTTGATGTCGCGCACGATTTCCCGCTCGGCGGTCGTCGTGAACGAGTAGCCGCGTTCCGTCAGGATCTTCATTAGGTAATCGGTGAGGTCGCGTCCGGCCAGATCCAAGCGGAGGATCGCGTGCGGCAACGCGTAACCTTCGTAGATCGGCACGGTGTGGGACACGCCGTCGCCGGAGTCCAAGACGATGCCGGTCGTGCGACCGGACGCGTACAGCGACAGGACCGCTTGAATCGCCACGTACATGGCCGGCACGTTGAACGTTTCGAACATGATTTGCGTCATCTTCTCGCGATTCGCCTTCGGATTCAGCGGCGCTTCGGTCAACAGGATCGGATGTTCTTCGGGGGCGACGCGCAGCTCGTTGTAGAACGTGTGATGCCAGATCTTCTCCATGTCGTCCCAATTCGTGATGATGCCGTGCTCGATCGGATACTTCAGCGTGAGGATGCCGCGCTTGCTCTGCGCCTCGTCGCCGACGTACGAGTCCTTCTGGCCCATGCCGACCATCACGCCCTGATGCCGCGGCCGGCCGACGATCGACGGGAAGACGGCGCGTGGCGCGTCGTCGCCGGCGAAACCGGCCTTGCACATGCCGGACCCGTTGTCCACGACCAGAGCGGCTACATCGTCGTCGCACATTTTCGTTTAGTTATTCGATTACCGCACTGCGAAATGGAAATAATCGAGTTAATCGCCTTCGAATCGATGTTCGTGTAGTGTTTTTTTTTTACGATTGTTCGAGACAAATCCAATTTAGTTTCAAACGAATGGAAATCGATTGCATAATCGAATTAAGCATCGTTTAAATGCGTTTCTTTAGTTTCAGCGGACGTTCGAGAGAAGAAAGAGAGTACGTACCTCGATTGAAAGAAAGGGATCGAAATGTGGTTTGATGAAAGTTGCGTCGTTGCTGATTTCGAAATAAGATTCGCACCGGTTGGACGACGGGTGATGATGCTTCTATCACTCTGGCTCGGTCGGATCGGTTTAATTAGATGGATGGTTCACGACGAATGGCACATCGTCTCTCTAAGGGGGGGCCTTTTATCTGTTGCTTTTTTTATAGGTAAATTAGAGAAGACGCATCTAGAAATAGTAACGTAACTCTCCATTTATGGAGCGTCTTCTCTTTATTATTATCATTATAGGCGACGCAGACGCATCAATCTCTACCAAATATGGTAACACAACGGGCATCACTTTTTTCCTCCATCTAATCGCTCCACGTTACTTCTATTTTTAATTAAACTCACAATTAGTCGCGCACGAAATTGATTGAAAATTCGAGTAATCGATTCGTTTTCCGATGATTATGGATAAAAGTTTGGGAATCGCGAGAATTCCAGGAGATTTTTGCTGTTATTCATGCGGCAATTGGAATTCGTTACTGCGAGGAACGCTTCGAATTTTATGAATGAACGTAGTAATAGTGCTTTTCTGTAAATAATTCACAAATGTAAATAAATAAAATAGTAAACTTGGCATTCGGCGTGAATTTATGAATATGTAACGCATCGTTTGGTTACGTTTATAAATATGAAACGGGCAACGTTCCAACGGAGGAAGACATCTAAATTCTTTAATGACTTAGTTTCCAGATCTAAATTAATTGACAGAAAACCTAGGCATATAATATAAAAATTAATTATAATGGAATAGATGAGGCTGCTTTTCGTAAGAGACCTAACAAAAAGTCAGTCAAATATTTTATTTTTCAGAATTTTTGTACACTAATATACACATCTAATTTGATAATCAATATTTATAATATGTATATATAACATTATGAAGAAATATATTATTTTTAAATATTATACAGATAGCGACGTGAGATGATTTCGCCAGGAAAAAAAAGTAATAAATATCATTCAACCGTTTGCTCTTTTCCTTTTTCTACGCAAATCGATTTCTTTCAGTGTCCAAATTGCATTTTCAAATTCATGATCGTTTACTATAATAGAAAAATAAATGCAAACGAAGAGACTTCTTCAATAAATTAATTTGTAATTAAATCTCTAAACGTATACTCTTCACTCTCGTTTCTTCCTCATTTAATTGATCATGCATTCGTCATACGTTTCCTCATGCTTACATCTACATTTTAAATATTTTAAATATACAAAATTGTTATAAATATTATAAAGATAATAATAGACGTTCTTTCTTTCAGTTTTGTCGTTCTTTTTTTCAGCAAAAAAAAGTTTAAAAAACTAGTATTAGCTTACATAATAATAATAATAATGGTTTTTATACATGTACAAATTATTATTACAATATATAAATTGTTATTATTACATAGCTCAAGCAATGTCGAGCGACTAGTTCAATCACAAAATATCTAAAATAAAAAGAAATACAAAAGAAAATGATTTTTTTAACGATCGGTTCTGAATTATTTGTTCCCGTAATCAAAATCAAATTAGTTAGTAATGTTACAAACGAAAAAGAATAATTAATTTACATTCCCGCGCAAATCTACAACGAACATTATCTAATACATTAATAATTTGCAAAATTGCAGAGAAAGAAGCAGAATGAAATCGTTAGTGTCCAATTGAATATGCACTTTCCTCTTGTTCATTTAATATTTAAGTCTGATATCACAGAAACAATATGTATTTATAATATGTATATATATTAATTAATATTCATCTAATTAATCATTGCAATGCAATAAAACTAATTCAAGAATGGAATGTACTCTTTTCTACTTCTTCTTCTTTGCTTTCGCACGTGCTCAGTGGAAATTAGGATTAGAAAACAGTCAAAAATGAAATGAAATTGGTCATAATTATGATAATAATAAGTGTTAGTTAAGTAGGACGAGAAATTGTACATTTATTTACACGATTGGCATATTTTAGATCTGCACACAATATTCGAGATATTTTTCGGGTCATTTTTCATTTGTTTGCAGTTATTTAAATTAACGAATGCAAAGATAGTACGTAGTCAAGCAAATAATTAGAAATAAACCAAAACTAAATTATTGTTGTTAACGGTGCTTGTCTCACAATTCTTAATAATACACATTCTCCTAATCAATCGAACCGTAGTAACCTTCAGTTTGTAATTAGTTGATGAAGAATACAAGATTATAGAAATATATAATAGTATATGAAATGGTGGTATGTGTGAAAAGGACACATTCAATATTATAGGTAATATGTAAATGAGTATTGATTAATTCATTTCTTGTCATATCCGTCGCCCAGAGAGCGATGAAAATGTTTCAATAACAGAGATATGCCTGGTATTAATAACAAATGGTAATTCCTTTTCCATAACTTTGTTCTTTTGCATAGGCGTAGATTAAATGGGAAATTTTCAATCCTCAAAGCCACGATCCCTCGTTCCGGTCGCCATCGATGAGAAGAGATCCTATTGCAATTCATCATTTAAACTGCCGAAACTTGCGTCTCCTCATCATCTGCAAATAAAAATAGTTCAGGTGCAACGAGCTCTGTTAATCGACGTAAGTTGTCGAGACGTTCAAAAGTCAGGTAATTGTCGTCGTCGTCGTCGCAGTCGAAATTGGTCATTTGTAATATCTAAACCATAATAACGTTATTGTCATTGTCAATGGATGATAAGTCGTCGTGATTGTCGTCAGTCGTAGGTATATCACCTAGAAATGAACGAGAACAATGAACACTCGAGAAGTTGGTCTAAAAACGCATAAATTGCATATATAATTGGGTTTTCGTTTCTCAATCCATTCGTCACTAATTAATTCTTACCTTGATCGGTATCTGGATCGGTGTCGGGGTAACCTTGGGTAACTCCTTCGTGCGAATGCGCTCGACCTAATCTATGCAATCGAGCCATATGTGCGGCAACACTATAAGCCGGGGGCGGATGTCTACTACGTCCAGGTCCTTTTCGAGAAAAGAAAAACAACAAACCGAATAGCATAACATCAATTTCATTTTCTTTCTTTTTGGTGTCGCCAAAAACTAAATCATATTTTAATGCCAATTATCATGGAAGCACTTTACTTCTTGAAGCGAACAAAACAATCAATGAAAGCAATGGCAATCAATGATAATTAGCAAAAAAAAACATATCAAGAAATGCGTGCAATTTGTGGCTGAATTTAGTTGATTAGTGAAATTATTAAAGCGGCTTAAGGAAACGTTAATATGAAGATTGCCAAATGTTATCTTTTAAGAGCAAACTTTCACCCGTTTCCAATAAAAAGTATATATAATATGTGACTTACCATTGTTATGTAAAGCATAAGACATTTGGGGTATTGCGGCCACGGTATGAGGGTAAGGAGGCATAACGCCAACACGAGAGGGACACCAGCCTACACCACCCACAAACAGACACAACCAACAGTTGTAGAGTTATGACAAAATGTACAAGAGAAAAAGGGCTTATTTTCATCAATTTTTTTTTGTATTCGTATTAAGATGTACGTCGAATGGTTAACAAACAAATTAATTAGCACACCAAAACATCATTCGCCAATTCTAATTTACGTTCTAAACGGGGAAAAAAGCAAGCGCAAACACTCGCACACAAGCATTTTAATAATTGAGCAGCAAGAGACAAAGCAAACGACAAGATCGCAGTCCGTTCTACTACATAATGTAACGTTAACGTACGGGCACGTAAGTAGAAAGAAAAATGAAGAGCACAACTAAAACGATAAGCGTCGATGGTCGAATTATGAATTAATTGCAAATTAAAGAGAAATCGGCGAGAAGGAAGATCGAAAGAGTATCACGTATACATACCTGTTACGAATAACGGTGGTGGCGGGTGTTTGGGAGGACTTGGACACCGTAGCTGATAAGTATGAGATAGCGTGGTACCGTCACCTGAACTGTTTGAACTGTGACCGGAATCGGAAGACGTCACCGAGCCTGTGTGAAATAAGAAAACATGCCGACATTCAAAAGAACATGCTTAAGAAATGTAAAAAATAAAAATAAATAATAACGAAAAGAGAAAAGAGCTCAACATTGAAGAGTAAAAAACGAGATGAGACAGTAATTCGAAGAGAAGAGTGTGACTGAAGAATTTGAATTTCTATCGTAATTCGTTTTTAACGTTTTTCTACTTGTTCTCCTCCGAATGCACCAAACTGTCGAAGTGATGGATTTGAAAAATTGATTGTAAAAATTCACGCGGTGCAAATTATGCGTTATTGCTAATGTATAAATGTACGGACGTGAAAATAAGAGGAAGAAGCATGTCTAGTAGTTAAAATGGGCGTGTATACAAAATATTCGATCTGTACAAAAGCTTACCGGACGTGTGGGTCTTTCTCAACGGCATATTGCTCAACGACGTCACGCTGCTACTTTCCGCCGATAAGGCGACCGACGGTAACGGCGTCGGCGTGTCCGAGTGCGATCTTTCATGCATTGCTCTACCACCTGCACCGCCACTACTCGAACTATGGGAACCATAACTCGAATAACTTCCTAAAAGTATTTGTTTGAAACGACACGGCACGTACACAAGTAATAGATAGAAGAGAAAGATTGGACGGTGAAGAGGAATGAAAGTCGTACTGAATTCTCTTCCTCGCACTAACTAACGATTAATGTAATGATTACAATTTCTCTCTAATTTCTTTACTGAACAACTCGAGTAATTCTATCGTCTTTCCGTAGCAGAACTAGGACTCTCTCACCTGTAGCACTAGGAGCTCGCCGGACAATCGGACTGGCCTGATTACCGTTAATTATACCGCTACTTTGCTGTCTGGGCTGATGCGGTCGCGTTTTGGTTTGTTCTGATAATGACAACAATTTTTTAACATTTTGGGGTGATGCCGAGCCTTTAGACAAAATTAATAAAAATATGAGAATTAATGAAATTAAAATAAGATTAGAGAAAAAAAATTATAGTAAACGTTAACGAACGTAATTTCAACAACAACGCCAAAAACAATACAAATAATAATAATAACAGAACTCGATCACATCGATTACGGTTAATTAGCGATTAATTACGGTTAAGGTTAATCGATTAATCCCTAGATTAGTTTGATCCTCGAATTTGATCATTGTAACAACGACAGCGATCGACCGACTCACCGAACTTCGGTAACGGTTTCCTCTCGTCGCTCGCGCTACTCGTGCTGCTCGTCGTCGACGGCGCGGGCGACGCGTGACGCTTCCCCTGTACCGCATGCGGACCGCTGCCCGCACTGCCGCCGCCCCCGCCGCCGCCGGCACCCTCGCATTCCAACGACATCTCGTGCAACTTGCTCTCGTCCGTTACCACTTGCAGATTATTCAAGTACGCTTTCACGCGTCGCACCATCTGCGATTCCTCGAACATCTTCTTAGGGTTCGGCGCGGCCGTCGATTTCTTTCGTCTCTTCACGGTCGCTTGGCCTAAAAGATAAGAATTTTACTTCGAGTGATGCTTCATAGAATACGGATCGTTTACCTTGCGGATGGTGTAACGAGCTCGCCGTTGTCAATTGATTTAACGTGACCATCGCATTGCTGGCCGGTTGGCCGCCCAGTTCGAGCATCGTCAAGAAGTCGTACGGACTACTGTACATGCTGCTCAATGTTCGCACTTCCTTGGCGATCATTCGGAGTTTTTCGAAATTGATCAGACCCTCGACGAGGGAATCGTTGCCCAAATTGATGAATGTCAAGTCTTTCTTCACTATAGGATAGAACGGTATCTGAAAGTTGACGGTACGCATTAAAAAAGCGTTCGTAATTGTTAGAATTGTTAAGATACGAACAATGACAAGGTAAGAGAATTAAATCAAATTAACTACTAAAGGAAGGTAACTTTCATACCAACAATAAATACGTTATTAATAATGTTCGAATGAATAGGTAACGAAAAACTTGCGTGAAATTTATAAGAATGAACATTATATTACGGTGAGAAACAACAGCAAGAGTAAACGATTATAAAGAGATTTTAAGTGATGTCGTAGTTCGCTTAGTTTGTTTCCATTTTACATAAAACTTACAGAAAAATTTAGAACCAGATCATTCTAAAAAGAGCGAATCGAGAATCACAAGTCACATCTTCAGCATTGTAAACGTTCGTAAGCCAATTGCATCGAGATGCATTCGAGTGAAAAGACGGAATGATCCATGAATAAAAAGAAACGATGCAATTGACTCTGCGTCCGACAAATTACCACTTACAATTGGCGGTTGCTCGGCACTAATCAACTGCCGGTATTTACTCATGTTCCTCGACGGATCCATCAGTTGCTGTAGATCGCCGAATATCCTCTGATATTTACTAGGCAATTTGTCCCAACTCTGCCGCAAACGCGACACGGCACCGTGTCCCAAACCGCTCACAATAGCGAACATCGAATTGAAGTTCTTGCACTCTTTGCATTGACCTAAATATAAAAGAATACGACATTGAATCGACTGGAAGTACAAGGGATCAATCCGTTTTTAAAACGGGAAAAACACTTACGAGCTACTTTAATGAAATGCTTGATGATCTTCATTCGTCTGACTGGATTGTGCTCGCTGCACACTTCGGTTACCACCCAAAACATTTCTCTGTTCACCAATTCGGCGAATTGGTCGAGCATCGGAGTACCGTACTTCGACTTTAAGCCGAACAAATCGTCAATGTACTCCGTCGGTTCGATTTGTCTGAATATACTAAAATCCTACGACAAACAAACCGTAAAGTGATTTGTTGGGGTCATTTTGATGAATCGCTTACTTGTACAGTCAATTGTATGGCCACTTCAACGGCGTTCAATTGCAAGAAGTGCACCGCACTCTCGCGAACAAGTTCTGGGGCAAGTTCATCAGGTACTAACGTATCGGTCGCGTCGTTTCTCTTCAAATAATATCGACTGCTCAAGCCGATTCGCTCGGCCAAATTCTGCAACTGATCGGGCAGTCGTCGCTGCTTGATCGTCTGCGTATCGGTCACGGAGACTTCGCACAAGCAATAGTTACTGCTCGGCTCCGTATTGCAGAACTCCTGCAATGCCAGCATGACGACTTCGTGCGCGGTCGTCTCTTTGTTTATCAATAAATATTTGTAACTTTGATCTGGTTTGTACACCTAAAATTATTGCGGGTATTAACGAATTGCAAAATGTATTCGAGATAATCCTACTTTTAACACGTGTTCCGGATAATCTCGCATCTCGTCGTAGCACAGGGACATCGTGATGTCCGGATTGCTTTGCGAATGGTAAAGATTGCTGCCTAATGTGGCCGGTGTCGCAAAATTATCCACCTGATCCGTGCCCATGCCGACACTAAAATTAGACCCAAAAAAAAAACGTTCGTGAATCTCGCAAACTTTTTCAATTTAACTGCAGTCGTACTTGATTATATTCTTAGGTAAAATGTTCATCTTTGCAAGAGCCTTCTGTAATCGCCGCTTCGGTCCTAACGTCATAAAACTCTGTTTCTTTCCCTCCTTTTGCGGACTATTAATGGTGACCGGTTGCGAGCAGAGTATGTCGTTGCCGATCGGCAAATTAACGTCGACACTAGACAGTCGCGCACGCGGATCCGGTTGCGGTTTCGTCGTGTCCGACGTCTTTCGACTCCGTGGCCGCGGCGAATTGTCCGGCGTGTTCAGCATCTCTTTGAAATGCGACAAGTTCGACTTGACCGTGATACTCAAATGCGTCGTCCCTTTCAATATCTCCAACGCCCTTGCCCTAGACACGTGCTCGAAACTCTGTCCGTTTACTTCCAATATTTGATCGCCCCGTTTCAGGCCCACGTCTTCCGCCTTCGATTTCCTATCGACCTTCGATATGAATATGCCGAAGTGACGTTCGTAGCCGCCGAGCACTTGAAAGTTCAACGGTTCCTCGCGGCTCGGTCGCGTCAGCACGACGTTACGCAGTCGAGCTTTCGTCGCGCACGCGATATTCAACAGTTTGATTTGACCGACCATCGTCTCGGTCTCGAGCAGTTGCTCGAACTTCTCCAAGAACTCGATCATTTCCGGATCGGTTTCGAAGTCGGTGAACTGATTGTTGACCCATAGCAAAACGACGCGCGTCACTCGGTCTCTGATCGACGGATTGCCGAACCATTCCAATAGCTTGTTGGCTACGTGCAGCGGACTCGGTATGAACGTACGATGGGTGAGTAGGAAATCCTCGACGTACGTGGAATCCGTCATAGAGTTCTCCTCGATTAGGTGTAACATCAAGTGCTCGGGCGTTCCCCTTATCACCACGTGTTCCTTCTTGTTACTGTTCGGGTCCATCGATTCGCGGAGCTCCGTCACCATCACCAGACGGCCGTCCACTTCGTGCCTGGTTATGTTCTCTTCGCTTTGGTGTAGGATTCTTAAAAGGAATGCGTCAGCGTTAATTTGGCAAACGACAAATACCAATCATTGGTTGTAATATGAAATGAAAAGCGTTTTAATTGCACAAAACGTAAATAGTTACTTGTAATAGTCCAATTGTGTGATGCAGACAAATTGGCAATCGTCGCATTTCGTTCGCATCACGCCCTTGTGATAATACTTATCGGTCGTCGGTAGGACGCCGAATGCGTCGCCCATCGTTAAAACTTGCGTTTCCTCGTTCGTGATCGTCACCTCGACGGACCCGTTGACGACGACCGACCACGAGTCCAATTGTTCGCCGTCGTTCATCACGATCGTGCCGGCCTTTTCGACGACGGCAAAGACCTGTTGCGAGAGAGAAGCCGCGGAGATGAGAAGACGTCCACTTCGCGTCACCCGCTAATACAATTACCATCGCGCTGCAAAGTGCCCGCCTGACCGAGTGCGTCATATTCGTGAACGCTTTCAACTGTTGCGTGAAATCGAGCAACGTCTCGACGTCGTCCTCCGTCCTCTCGGCCGGATCCTTCTCCAAGCACTCGCGCACCCGATCCCTAACCGACAAACTGTCCATACTCTCGGGCAGATCCTCGTCCTCGTCGCTATCGACCATGCTCTCCTTCAGGCCGCTCAAGTCCGGCTCGTCGCCGTCGATCTCCGAATGCGTCGAGGCCATCGTGTCGGAGCCGCTGTACGCGGAACTCGTGTCGGAAGAATGCGAGCCACGGCTGCACTTGTTCAATCTCATCAGGTTCTGTCCGTATTGCTGCAGCTAGAACGTTATTAATGCGTAAGCAAGCGAGGAGGACGGCGGACGCGTGGAATACTCACGACATCGTCGTGGTGCATATTGTTGCAGTGCATGATTCTGTTCTGTTGTTCCATTAACAAAGAGTACTGCGATGACCGTCTATTCTGCTCGATGTCGGGATAGTCGATCTGCAAAGAAACGAAGACGGATTAGCAAATGGCAAGTGAGGTGGTGAGAAGCGTGCGAATTCGGTCATGATGTATACCTGGGGGAAAAGGGTGGACCGCGGCCAAGAGAACGATTGCACGCGGCCGCGATCCCTTCGATAGGGCACGGGGCCGTTTAAATTCTGCTGCGACCAGGCACTGGTCATGTTCGAATTGATCGTGCTAGTCGAACTGATCACGCTGAAACGTTTCGGTTTCTTGCGAAATTTGATTTTGACAATTTTCGAATTCTGCTCGTTTTCCACGGCAGTCCGCACTACGTGTTTCAACATTTTCGAAAGCACTTCTTTAAACGCAAAATTTCGATAAACCACCGAACGTTATTAACTCTGCTCGTTGCCGTTGTCGTACACCGAATGTCCGTTGTTGAACTGAGATTTCGTTCGAAAGCGAGAGGGATTCATGCGATTCGCAGCCGATTTATCAGCTTTTCCTTCCTGTCATTGATAGTGGGTAAATTTATTTAAAACAGTAATAAAACGTGCTGGTAATATTTTCGTTAGACAGCGGATTAATAAAACGCGGACAAGCGAATTATAAACGTATTGCGAACATCTCTCGGTCGCTCGCAAATAATGCACTCGATCCCGACGGGACGAACAACGGTACTGCCGAAGAAGGTGCGTTCATAGGCACGGGATATAGAAGAGGCATCTAGACGAATATATATATATATATATATATATATATATATATATCTGTATTTTATGCTTTTTTTAAATACACACATTTTGTCGGACGGAAGTTGCATCTTCCTGTGCGTTAAAACAAACAGCACGAGCAAGAAGAGAATCTAAACGGTCGAAGGCAGCAGCAAGCGGCAGGAGAGCAGCGAGAAAGAGAGAAAACAAACGCTGCTGATGGCGATGATCGTAAAGAGAGCAAATAAAGAAACAACGTATTTTAGTTAACTTATTTTAATATACGAACCCGCCCTACGTTTACACTCAAATAGTTCCATCTCGTTCGGCTACATACTTTCCTCTTGTGTTTTAGTTTTAACATGGACGTATGCCATCGAAGAGTTCTCTTTGGCGGAGAGAGATAGAGCGAGAGCGAGACTCTCGTCGCCGTCGAAAATAGGTACGAAGAGACGCCGCGACGCTCGTTATTATTATTTATATTATGCCATCTCGAACGCGTTTTAAAAATAAACGCAACAATAAGTGGAATTTTAATCAACAGTAATCTTCCGACTGACTAACCTTCATTATCACGAACTTTTCCATTCTTCGGCGGTAACATTAAACAATTAAGACTTCGCACACGATTGCATTTGGTAAATGGACTAAAATCCGATCGATTCAACGTGAGGTTATTAACGTTGCGAAAATGAAAATCAGAAAATTCGCGTACGTACGAAATTGTAATATGCGGTTGAACATCCGATTTACGTTAGCTGGAAATCACCTCGAATTTACCAAAATGAAAACAAAAATTAAAATTAGAATTGTTTGAATTGTGGCTGCATTTTTTTTGCAAATTGCGATAAGCGAAATGCGGGTGTATAGACGACTTCGTCATTCCGCATGATACACTTTCTATTATTAATGAATCATTATCGAGAAATGATTTCTTTTCGTTCCATTATAATTATCATCGACTTATTTATTATAAAATCGTAGAATTGAGGAGTAAAAATATGAAATAAGCGATTATGTGGCGCCTTGGAGGACAGGAAACAGCAGTACAATCATATTTCCTTTGTACGAAGCGTGGAGAAATTATCAAGAATTTGGGCGACACCTAATTCGATTTCCTATTATAGCGAACGCACAAAGATTGGACATCAGAAACGAATGGAGAGAGAGAAAGAGCGAGATAGAGAAGAGAGAGAGAGAAAAGGGTCTAAGTCTTTTGCACGTGGGTTGAAACCCACGAATATCGAACCAATTTATATTCCGCACAGGAATTCGCATCACGTTTTTAGATTAGAATTTCAATTACAGCACGCTTTATGCTGTATTAGACGAGTCCGGGAGCCCCCCTTTTTGCCCTTTATTTGGCAATAATTCGGACCCAGCAATTCGATGATAACAGTAAAAAAAACGTAAAATCAAATAAATGGGGAAGGATTTTGCGAAAGACCGCGAGACCATCACATAGTTATTTTTATAGTATGAATTGATTGAAAATTGATATGCAATTTTCCACGGGAACGTTCGCTGAAATTTTCCATTACAATTAAATTCCATTTTCCCAGGACAATAACGATGTTCAATTAATGGGAATCGATATTTAATGATTAATTTAAAAAGTAATTTAGTAATGAACAATCACCATTATTGCTGATAGAAGAATGGATTTGATTTGAAAACAAAATTCCGTACAACAATCGTTGTTTATAATAGCACGAAAAGAGAAATTCTTCCTCGCCGTCTCTCTCTCTCTCTCTCTCTTCCTATCGCATCGCCGGCTCAAGAAAGACGTTCCCCGACGATGACTGAGGCGAATAAATAAATCAATAACGAGAGAATATCAAAGTTTATAATAATAACGATGTGTATATAAATTTGTAATAACAATATTTGCATAAGATTAATGTGTTATTATAAAAATATAACGACGAAGGAATGAAGATGGATGGAGACGGAGAGTAAATGATTTTTCAATTATGCGCGCAGAGACGGCATCAATTGGATTTTTCTCTCCAATCTCGAGCGAACGATCGAGTGCGAATTTGCGAAAGGACGATTATCGAAGGGGAAAAACCGGTCCTGTTTGTGGCGATGATAGTCATGTGCAATAATTACAAAAGCAAATAATCATAAATTATTATTGCTAATAAGATAACATTCTTATTAAGTCCATGCAACTCGTGTCGTTATTAATATTGCGAGCGAAATAATTTCCAGCGTTTTCTTCGTTTTCGCTCGCGTTATTGCGAATGCTCGAAAGGATATTGTTAAATTGGATTGTGCAACTTTCGTAAGAATATCACCGTCATTATTATTATTATCATAATTATTGCGTAGGCGTTCTCGAGAAAACCACTTTCGTGCACGTCGCCGTTTTCTTCGCGGTTAGTTTTGATAACGACGATGATGGAAAAGGTGCCCTTACACGAGAATCCTTTTAAAAATATCGCAGAAAAAAGCGGCAAGAATCCTTTTTCCCAACTGAAGACCGGTTCGCAATCTCAATGTTAGCAGACGTTACGTAATAATCACAATTGCGAATTAACCTGTTGCTTTTGCGCGGTCTTCTTTTAACCGCTCAATAAAATCTCGTCGAATTCAATCAATCCACCGCCTTTCTGCTCGTTAATGAAAACGTCTCCGAAATGGCATTAGAGCAAATTTCCTTCGTTCCGCAGCAATCGTATTTTTAATTGGTTATTAACTTGCGAATCGCCCGAGTTCCAATCTAGTTTTCTTTTCGACTTAATTGAAAATCCATCCCGAAAATAAAAAGTGCCGGAGCGATCACGACGTTTGTTGTTATTTAATAATGTTACGCGCAAAAGGTCACAGTTCATCCAGAGTTCATCTGGATGATGATGATGATCCACCATCGTTGCTAGGCTACTTATATAGGAACAACCTGGGAAAATTGGTCGTCCTCGACGAAGACGACGTTTCCGATTCCACCGTGGGGTAATTAAATCATTGCAAGACTGAAGCAGACGAAGAAGGACTCTCAAGTTATTATTGCTATTCAAGTTTTCCTTTTGTAATTGCTTGTAATTACATCATTTTTAATTAAAAAAAAATAGATAATCATTTTCTCGACAGCATCTCAATTAACGGTTGGTAATTGGCTCTGGGGGAATCGAACAATTTTCCTTTCTCTCCGGCCGAATTTGGCCGTGAACGAGCATCAAGTTTCGAATGGCAATGGACGGGGAAAATGTTCGAACCGACCCAAAACCAGAATCCATCCGATGATTTATCGCTGTTGCCCCTATTGTTTTCGCGCGTAAATGGTAATTTTCCGTGTCGGCGTTTAGGGATTAACATCGATCCGATCGTTACGTTTAATGGGGGAGAGCAAATGCAATCGACGTTGCAACAACTGAAAACAAACCAACCGTCCGGAACGAAACGTTTCGCAAATGCGGATAATTAAGACCGCGAGCAAAAAGGCCATTTAACGCTGTTCGGTCGAAGAAAGTGTCGCAAATCGCTTGCTGAAAAAATGTAATCCCGGTTTCCTCCTCTACGCCCACGCGGAAGTAATTGAACGCAAATTCAATTTAATGGCTCGTGCAAAGCCGTTCAGCAAATCGTTAAATTTTGCATTTTAATTCAATTTCGCCCTTCTCATCTTCACTACAATCAAACCCCAGCAAAAGTTCACATTAACAGATTGACACCTTCGGGTTTCGCGTAGAGTTAATCCCCCAATCGTTCGCGAAATGTAAAATAATCAACTTACTACAATCATCTCGGACGGCTCCAGCACAAAGCATTCGTTCTGCCTTCTGGCACTTCCGCATGTTCTTTTTCCAAAACTGTAAAAGAAGAAAAAAAATGGATTAACGAAAAGAAGTCTGCAATTTGCGACGATCCTAATTTCAAATGGTACGTATCATGATGGTCGGTGGATGTGGCGTTACAGTGATCACTTTTAAGCGGCAAATCATTTCAGCAAACATCTTCAACGTACCAGAACTAATTACGGCACAAGAAGAACAGTAATAACAAAAGTGATATTTGTAATAGATCTTACACGTAAAAAATGGCAGTAATAATGACGATGACGAATGCAGGAAAAGAGAAGAACTTGATTCACTTTAATTTGCTATTTGATACACGTTTTGTGTACCAGAAGAAGGAAGGATTGAATGAAGTTGAGAAACTGAATAAATAATAATAAAAGTGGATTAGACAATAATAAGAAAAATGGATCTAACAACAATGATAATAATAATCCAGTTTTAATAACGCTAATAACAATAATAAATACGTGAGAGAATTGCAAATTTCGTATTTACAAGAATGCTGCCTTACTTTCTAAACGAAAAAAGAACTAATAATGGTATGTCCATTATAAGACATTTTATTTATGCCGAACGCTAATTTATTCATCCACAACCGCGCTCGCTTTATTCTAATACAGTTTCAATCTTATCTACGTTTCCTTCGCCCATTTTGGTCCCTTTTCAACATCGATTCGATCGAATCGAATCGAATTCTTCGCAACTGCGAACGAACGCACGAGCTTTACAATTTTTAGATTTTATTAAACGGGTCAAAAACGATTTTTTCCCTCCTCGACTCCACTAACCCACGCGCTCGACGTTGATTTTTCAAAATCTCGCCCGAAAGAGAGACTTAATTAGGATCGCTGAATTTCATTTCCTCGTGCGAACAGCCTTCGCATTTAAACCATTTTTTTTCTCGTCGAGCAACGCAATTCCTCGCGATTAGTCAAGCCACTTGCACGTTCTTTCTCTTTCCGCGCGAAGGCAGCAGGGAAATTTAATTGGCAACATCGATAGCGCACGTTTCTTGCCATTTACGTCCTTTGCAAAACGGACGAGATGGAATCGATTCGAATCCAATACGAGAATTATTGGGTTGACAAACGTCCGTTTCCTTTTCTCGTGCCTTCTTTATCTAATAGAACCCATCGTGCCCTTGTTCGTGCGTTCCTCCTATTGTGCGCCTCGCTAATAAATACGTTCGGAAAGTCGCTTCGTTTTATTTTCGTAGCAAGAAATCCGGCCGAATGCACGTATTGTTGTATTTAAAAACGCACATTTAATGGTCGGTATGCGAGGAACGTGAAATGTTACCGTTTTAAGCGTGCACATACAATACGAGCGCCGAAGAAACTCTTTCTCCTTACCTCCATTTGTATTATGGCAAACGAACGAGCGAACGAACGTGCATTTCAATATATAAACGCGAAAGCATCTATAAATATCCGTATTGTTGTGTATCCATTATTGTACACAATCGTCGATTTAAATTGACAGTCTTCGCTATCGACACCAGCGCCAATCAGCATCAATTCGATCGCCATCGGATCAGTTGCATTTGATCAAGTTCAATACCGTTGTTTGCAATTAGGGAAAAAGCACAGATTCAAAAGCGACACGTCAAGGCTTCAAGGTGTGGGATTAGTAGCGGTTGTTGCTGTTGATGTCTTAAAAGCAAATTTGCGTAATGCGGTGCTCGGAATGGCAAGACAAGCATCATGGACGACGATGTTGATGGAAGTTGAATTAAAATGCGAATGATTGGGGTAAAAATAGAACAAACTACGGTTATCGATTTATGATTTGTACGTGTTATTAGGCGGTGGTGACGCTATAAATAGATGCCATTACACAATAAGGTTTGTTATTGTTCCTATTAGCGAACGATGACGACGATAATGAACGTTTGGAAAATGGACGAGTTGTGCGGAACCTTATCTGAAAACCGCACCCTTTCGCGAACGTCAATCTTCATTTTCATACGATTCCCCCGATACAATATTTTCTATGCTATCGCCGCTCGGTTTCCTTCGCTCTGACGCATCCTGCCCGTGTTATTGGCAACATCAAAATCGTATTTACAGCGTTGCGAAGCGAGAGGGAACGGACGAAGAATGGAGAAAATGGGTTATCTACGAGTAGAGATTAGATTTCTGGAGCGAATGGACGTAAAACGTAATTTATTATTATCGTCGTCGAAGAGACCGCGCCGCTCCTTAGTCGTCCGCCCCATTTGCCGCCAGTGGCGAAGAAGAATTTCCCATCCCACGTTATCTATTTACTATACCAATATAATGATGATAAAATAACATGAAATTCTCGACAACAAAAAAACTCTTTGACCCATTTTCCTAGTCCTAGATTCACCGATTGTTACGGAAGAGATAATTTAGTAAACAGCAAAAAAACGAATAAATTGCAATATATTTATAACGAGGAAGTTGATGTCCTCCGCAGTTGCCCGCCGTTGCCATCAGTTTTTATTAGAATAAATGAAGTTTAAACGTTGGTCTTCATCAACGTCGTAATTCACAGCGGCAGCATCATTGTGCAAGTGCCCGAAAAAAATGTGCGCGCTTCATCATCATCCTCATCGACCTCTTCTTTTCTTTTCTTGTAGCTGTTATACGCGTTACGCAATGAACATAATAATAGAAAGAGAGCAGATGGAAAGTTGTTAATTAACTTCGTGTTTATGTGCAAAGAAGATTTCTTCCTATTTATAAACAACGTTTAATTAGACGCGGAAGAAATGAAAAGTTCCTCCTCGAAATTGGAAACACATTGATCACAAACGAGGTTTACATATGATAAATTGGTATTATAATAAAGGAACGTGTAAAATGAAAATTGTTCATAAAATATATCCGCCACAAACTGTACGGTTCAACGGGACTTATTTGCTGGAAGAATCAAAAGGAAGAATGGGAAAAAATTAACGTCCGTCCGTTGGATCGTACCAGGAAATAATAATGTATGCTCATCTGAGCGTTGATTGAATATAGGTCGGTCGGTAATAAAGAAAAAATTAACAACAAAGTGGGAAGGACGATTTCGTAACGATCATGGAAAAGAAAGTCAACTATAACAACAAATCGGTCCGCGGCAAAAGCTGATAGATTAGAGGAAAATCGTAGAAAAGAAAGTCACTTATTGGGAAGTTCTTTCTTAACACTGGAGGCGTGGATCTAATTGCTTTTCACTTTAATCGCGTCCAAATAGAAACTCTTTTTGTTAGTTCAGAGAACGCACACAAGCCGACTGACGATTTTAATTAATAGAGAAGAAAGCAATTAACCTAAGATTGTGGCGTTGGCGTTTTAATAAATGCAGCTTGGAAAATGGTCGTGGCAAACCAAAAGGAAAACTGACTGCAGCTTCCCACTGAACAATTAAATGCACGCAAAAACAATGTTTCTCGCTTACTTTCGCCTCCCTTTGCCTCTCCATTCGCAAATTTACTAGATTCAATTATACAGCAACGAGTTGAGAAAGAAAACAATAAAGGCAACACGCGAAAATAGAAATTCCTAGCGCCGAGGTGGTCTCAGTTTATTTCGCCTTTCTAATGGAACAACTCCTTCGGCGTTACCTATTCCAAATTCGTTTCCATCTAGATTACACTACGGCAAATCGATCAGTGGCTAAAAATAATCCGGGTGTTTTCGATTGAGTTGCAAGAGAAGTAGCAGTTCCACGATCCGTTAATAAATGGACGCAGTCCAAAATGAATATTTTCCAAATGATAAACAGATGTTCAATGATAATAATATTAATGAATATAATTTAAATTGAAAAAGATAGATGAACGTGGTTCGAATTTATCCACATCATCCGAACTTCTGGTTCCTTTCGAGAACGTTATTTATTGTGCCTCTTGTGGCAGCTTGACGTCAAGCAACAATACCATTTTATGACGGAAGTTTATTTGGACTAAAAGGGGGCGAAACAATGAGAGATACGAAGAGATCACGTATTTTATTCGAAATCATAATAACAATAAGAGAGAAATGACTGAATAACAAATACGCATTATATTAGAAAAGACGATGATGATAATAACACATTCTCGTTTACGAACGGAGCGCTCCTTTAGTTTTTGGGGCCCCGATGAAAGAATGGAAAAGTTACAGTGGGAATATTAAACGAATTAAACGTCTGCGATATGAAGATTAATGAGACGTTTTGTTCTTGAGCCGGTAACATTTGATGTAAAAAAGAATTTGGTGATTGCTTAAATTGTTGACATGCCATTTTTCGCGAACACGTTGTTACAAATTGCTAACAATTTCCCTGAGAAAATAGCATTCGAAAATTGTTACGATAACAGGAACAACAAAAATAAACGAATTCCATTTATTATAATTCAATTTAGCAAACAGCAAATCACCTTGAAGCTTTTTTGCAATTTATTATGATTATTATTAATATTATTATTGTTGCGCGTCCCATAAACAATGTCAGCTATCCGTTTAAACAACAACAATAATTTAACATACAACAATTATCATATTTCGACATTTAAAATACGTAATAATAGCCAAGAGGGAATCGAATTCGTCTATTCGTTGGTTTGGTCGATGAATTTTAATTTCGATTTAGATAGAGAAAAAAATCAAAAACTGTTATTATTAGTATTATTATCGTACATTATTGTACAACAACAATGATATTGACAGTATTTACCGTTATGCGTGCATGACGATGGATAATCCGTAAGCAAATTAAAAGATTGTTGAACAAGACCAACAAACTTTACTTAAGACGTGATCCCAGCCCAAGTATTGACGTTGTCGCGAAAATAATCTCTCTGTTTTTGCAGAAAAATAACTCTTAACGCGAAGGAAAGTTTGGGAAGTTTTCGTTTTAAATTACAATAATAAAACCTCACTAATCCCGTTTTTCTTTTCCCACTAAAATATTCAAACCTCCACCTATGACCATCCTTCTCGTTTTCTCCCATTTTCAACAACAATAACAACGAAATTTGAATGCAAACAATGCCACTTTACGTTTTTCTTCGTCACTATTATTATAAATATCATAATAAGTTTCCGGTAATTCGTCATCATAATGAGCGGAAATGAAGGCTTCAACTTCCCATACGACTCAACTTATCTACGCACACGATGCATTGGATCTGATAAATGAATCGAATCGAATTCCCCGGTGAATAATTTCTAATCGGATCCTGTTAATTTTCGTTATTTTATAAGTACGCGCTCACAGAAAGATTAATAATAATCATCAACGCAAGAGATAAGATCGTTAGCGTAGAAAACGTAATTAATTTTTGTTGGCCTTCTCTAATCGAACTACGAAGAAAATGCATCGAAATAATTAAACATCTGGCCCGAACGATGTAATTATAAATACGTACGCGTTCGATATTAAGTCTTTTTGGATTATTTTTAGTTCCTTATCATCTTCAACACGACACAATCTCCGTTCGCTTTCCTTTCGACATCCCCGGCTGCAAACATTTGTTGCCCAATAACATAATAAAGGCGGTCAACGAATAACATGGGGGCCCTTAGAAAAGCCCGGCTCCCAGCAGTGAGAAAATAATCGATCCGATGGAAGGGCGAGATTAAGAGCTTTGTAACAGTTGTTAATTTTCCACCGTCCAATTAATAAAACTTCCGCAATAACGCTTAATTCCGGCGTCGGAGTTTGTTCGGTGAAAAGCTTGCAACGCAATCGAACGAGGGCTCGGCCAAACATTTTCCACCCTTAACCGTGCACACGCTAAAATATTTAGATTTCGTTTTATGGGATATGCAAGACGGAGGGACCGTTAACTTGATTACAAATGGCACGTGGTATTAACGAGTTTTATTTCGACGCTTTCTCTGCCCTCCCCGAAAACTTTTTCGCTTTCCGCTCGCTTTCAGTCTTGCGTCACGACGCCTAAGTGCCGCATGAATTTTGCACGAGGCCCATTATAAATTATTTATGCGTCGGCGAAATGTTCGCGGAATTGCGCTGGATGAAAAAAGAAAAGGAAACGAGAAAGGAATCTCTCGCTTTAAATGCACGCAATCTCTACTAATTCGACTGCGGTAATATCTCATCATCATCTTTCTCTTACTTAATCGCTTCTTTTAAACAGGGAGGGACAACGAATGAATGAATGAGGATTCATTGAACTGGCGATGAGGAGTAATCTGTCGCCGTTTGTGTAATAGTAGAATGTAATTTCTTTCTTTTCTTTTTAATCGAGTTAAAGTGCAAACGAGACGACAATTGTTGACCTTTTCACAAATCGTTATTACCGGTTGTCTCCACTTAACTTCTTCACTATTTATTATTGTTACATAAATTAGATCTTTGTTGGTTCAATTAGTTCTTATTACGTGCTATTATTATCATGATTAAAAAGCGAAAATGGTTGATGATTCAAGCGAGGATTTTAATTAAACGAGAGCGATTCAACTCTTCATTTCCGAACGAAATAAATTCTATCATTAATTAGAAACAAATTGGCGAGTGAAAGTGCAAATACGTGTAATTGCTGGATTATTTTTTATCCTTATTAAATACACTCTGGCTCGAAATTATAATTCGGTTCCAGGGGAGAAATTGTTCACAATTTCGTTTATTAAAGAAGGAAAGAAGCAGCAACAAGAACAAAAACGAAGTTTCGTTTCAATTAAAATTGCTTGCGCATAGAAAAGTGAAAATGGCACAATTCGACATCAAACATGTAATTATTCATTTCGACTTGTCTCTCTCTTTTGCATTCGCACTCCGCAGATAATTTATCGTTATGCAATTCTTTTCGTTTTTTATGGCCGACTCTCACTCTCATTCAATCTCGGTCCAAGCTCTTGCAAGCAGAAAGAATTCCTTTTTTTAATAAAGCAACGAAACCGAAAGAAATTTATTCGCTACGTTCCGTACGTTTGCGAAGAAATTCGCAACGGTTGAAATGAATTAATAAAGATGTTGATCGTCGGTTCGGTCTGTTTGTACATCGTTATTTGCATGGCAAGCAAAACAGCTTGCGGTGTAAGTGGTAGTTGCAAAGTACACGATGAATAAATAAACGAAGATACTTCTTCGTCATCGTCACATCGTTCTTCTTTGCGGGATGAAAAATCGATTTCTTTTTGCTTCTTTCTCTCTTTTAAATGGTATTAAAGAAAACCATCAGGATTACCATCGGAACGTGGCGTGGCTTACAGAAGTTGTCCAACAGAAATTAATAAAAATCTTGAATTAAACAATTTTTTGCAACAATTTTTAAGATAATAAAAAACTGGTTTTACCGGACTTGTTTGCGAATTTAGCCGCTTTACTTGGATTGATTCAATCTGTTTTCTAACATGCTGGCGATAGATGATAAGATGTAATGGTGTCGACGGCCACAACATTTGGTAATTTCGTTAAGACCACGTGTAAAAGAGATAACTTTTAATCACGTTTAGGCAAAGAATAATGCTTGGAAAGTGTTTTCTTAAGATTAATATCGATGGCGGACCATCTGAGAAAACATTTGGATGGCCACAAGGCGCTCGGTTACAACACCCTCGCGTATAGTCGTGAAACTTTTCAATTACAATAATTTCCCTATTAGGATAATAATAACAATAATAATGGTGATGGTGATGGAAAATTAACGCGAGCCATAAAGGCCGTACCAACATAATAATAAAAGTAATAATGGTAAACTTCTTACGGGCGAAGGAAATAGAAGGGAATGCTTCAAGAGGGAACGGACGTAAATGGATTAAACGAAAATGGAAATATCGAACATATGCAGCATATTTTTTGCCTCGCCGTAATGTAAACCATTATTTTTCCCTTTCGGAACGAGCGAACACACACCCCAAATAAATCGTCGAGATACGTACGTAGGGTTCGTTTCTTTTAATGCCCGTTTTACGCTTAAATTCTGTTTATAAAATTCCTTATTATGAAGGGCGAGCCACCAACAACAAACGTTATAGCGCACTCGTTAAACAACGCAACGGGAAATAAGAGCCGGATTACTTTATTATGGCCCTTTTTAATTTTTATTAGCCAAAGTGCTCTCTCGGCCGTCCCTCTCTGGCGGAGCGTTTTTTTTTTTTAATGAATTAAAACAACCATCGTCATTCAAGAACGTTAGCGTAGATGATACGATGATGATGATGATAATGATACAGGATGTATTGTTATGGTTATAACTACCTTCTGGTTTGTTCTTGTGGATCGTTTAAGTGCGGTTCGCTATAAAACTGGCGTTTTACACGAGTGCCACAACGCATTATAACAATGCGTCTCGTAAATAAAGCGAAAAACGTGTCGGGGGAACGGAATAATTTTTTCCATCGCACAAAAGTTACGAGAGTGATATCAGTGACAGGTTTTTATTGTCTCCCGCAAAACAAGCAAAATTCTATTAGACAAATCAAAATGGGTTTGAATTATGGGACAAAGTTTTGCGATAAAAACGTGGCACCGGGGGTTGCTCAAGAGCATTTTTTGGGGGGGTAAAATACGAGGGACAGATGGATGTGGAAAAAAAAGAAGATTGCACGCGGCGAGGGAACAAGCTGTAACAATATAAGGGACGTTTGTGTATGACGGCGATTATTTCTTTCGGTTTGCGAAACAACGAAACGACGCTAATGTAAGGGCGTCGAATATTCATTATTGGCTCTTCCGTAATAAACGAATGACGTTAACGAAGCAGCGGGTTAGAAGATTTCGAGGGGAAATAAATTCTTTCGGTATCCATTAATCGAGCGCATTAACAATTCATTTCGTTTGCGACGTTTTAAATTTGCATCAATCGGTCTTCCCCCACGATTAAACGTTAAATGGCAATTAGCGCATCACCCCGGTTATTATCTCTCGTTTTCACCATTCGACTTTGTTCTCGACGACAATCAAAGAATCTCGCTCTCGTTTCGAACTTTTTATCGCGAATCCATCCGGGATATATTTACGACGTTCTTGATTAAAAAGTGAAGGTAAGTTTGCGATTATTCCCTTTTCTCCTTGCCATTTCGTTTAACACTAACGGCACCAAGATTTGTTCCTCGCTCGCCCCCATTTCAAATTAACAACATCAATTTTATTACGTTCGATACGTCAAATTGGTAACGACCACCCCTATGAACAACCCTACATTTGTCAGTCGACACACGATATTTACGGTTAGAGAGGAAAAGAGCGGCGATAAAGTGGGATAAAATAAAAGATGTTCGCGTTAGTTCCCTCTTACGCATTTTTATGGTCCCCCCAATCCTCCAATTCTTCCTATATCTGTCTACGATATTCGTTCCTGGCGTTTGATATTCAAGTGGGGTCTCGAGGCGTATACGTAACAACCCAGCTGAAGAAACGAAAGAAAAAAACCCCATCGCCATTTCGTATCGGATTATATTACCAGAAAGAGGCGAGATATATCTGTACAAATAAGGGCGAGGTCAAATGGGCGACTCTTATTTTCATTGCGAAGGTTCGAAGGGCGAAACGTTCGTAATTTCATTAATTAAAATCCATTCAGTTTTCAATTCGGCTCCCGAAATTTATCCTTTACATCGGAAATGAGCAACAGAACGTGACGCACGATGGTTTCTTCGATCGATACGCCCAGACACTGGCATTTGGTTCCCTCGACAATCTTTGTTCCTTTCGCCCAACATTTTTATTCATTCGACGACGAACGACAATTAACGGGACAACAATAAAAATGCGGGCGCATTGTCGGTCTATTAACCGAAAATGAATTGATCCACGTTTCGCGAGGCCGTTTGCGGGGGAGAATCGCATCCGGAGAATGGAGCTTCCGAAACCCAAAAATAAAAATGATGAAAATGCGAGGGGCAAAAGATGGATGGCGAAATAAGACAGTCCTCGAGTGAGATCGATTTGCTTTCCGACTCCGCCGTATCTCTCGAGTGCTTTTCTTCCGTTCCAACCATTTTATTCTTCCATCTGTTGGCTTTTATATCCGTCGCCCGTTCCCTTTTGATGCTATTAACAACGATGGAGTTTTCCATATACGAATGCGTGGGCAGGATTCGGTTCGTAATGGAATATTGATTGCTTTATACGATCCCGCATCTAATCAATTTCTATTTCGTCGTTGCCATCTACGCGCAAAGGAAAATTTTCGTATTACGATGAGGCGAGCGATAGGAAAACGGCGATCATTTATTTTCGCGCTATTTCCGCCGAATCAATTAGATATTGATCGATTTGCGTCGTATAAACGATAGACAATTCGCAACGTCCACAGGAAATATATGCACGATGACTACGCGTTGGAAACACCTGTGTATTAAAATACAGGTACGAATTTCATTCGTTTAAACATTCTGCATGGAACAAAACGAATATTCGCACGGCCTTGATACGAAAATGTGATGATAATATAATTGTTTCGACCTTCGGATGTCGTACGTAATTAAATCAATTTAATTTCCTCTAATTAAAAAAAAAATACGTGCACACATATTTAAATCGATGGGGGGAATTGTTGGTTACTCTTTTGCTAGCAAATCCAAGCATCGTTCTATTTCTTTCATTCAGAAAGCGGGCAAAAAGCGGCCAGTTGACGAGGTGAAAATGTAGAATTTTTTCAAGAATAATGATGATGATGCGTTGAAAAACAAACTCCTAGTGTGCGTTATTGTTTGCCCTCCGGTACGTCTTCTTCCTTTCTTTCTTTCTTTTCAATCTCTTTTTTTTTCGTTATGAAAAGAACGTACAACACGTACAAATTAAAGGTGTGTCCATCTCCGCATCACGGCCGCGCGTTTCAATGCTTTTGCTCACGTTTTTTTCCCTCACAGAACTTGTGAAATATGTACGACACAATAACGAAACGTATCCATCGAGGGGGCTCCTTCGGTCGAATGCAGCGGTAGATGTGCAAGAATTGGTTTTATTGTTGTTAAACTTGCGTCGTTTTCGAACTCGAAGAATTCGAGACTTTCACGCGCTGCATTTTGCTCTTTTCGGCGCGGTCAAATTAATTGCAAATACTTGGCGTTCGATTAAGAGAAGCAAAAAAAAGGCCAATGAATGTTAATATGTGAATGCGAAAACCGCACGACAACGATACTGCGGCAACAAATCACGCGTTGAAATTATACGGGGCGAAAGGAATGCGAAACGAAAAGAACGAATGAAAGAAAAACGATGTTTGTTCGATTATTCGACGCAATCGATCACGCTCGCCGTTTTGTAGCCATACGAAAGACGTTAATTATCGAAGGAACCAACTGCGTAACATCGAATCGTCACTATCGACGGTCGGTTTCTGTCCAACGCCCGGTAGTTGTGATCTTTTTAGCGGCGAGCAGGAAAGAAAGAGACGAAAAAATAAAGAAGTGGAGAACCTTAATGAACAAAATGACTTTCTATATGCACGTATAAATAACATTCACCTGTAACAACGGGGCGACCATTAAACAGTATCCGAAGGTCTCGTTGAATACGTAATTTTCTTCGTTGTCTATTAATTTTTTTTTGCTGCCTTCCTTTACTGTTAAATAACGCTTAGAAAAGAATCCCACCCATTCGAGAAAATTAAAAAGTAACAACAACAAAGAATATGTGCGGTTGAAACGTTAGCTCGCAGCGAAAATGTCGTTGCGAGTCGTTTTCGATAAACGAAGAGGAGGTCCATTTGCAGATGAAACCTTTCGCGAATTCGCTTCTTCTTTCTTATCAACGTTCCATTTGCGAAATCAATTTCCACTTTTCTTTTTTAAGGGAAAACTTATCGGTGCAAATACCTTTTTTTGTAAATACGCACGTACGGCAACGATTCGGCGACAATCAGCTCTTTTCGCAATCACCGCTCACACATTGTTATTGCCATTCACGACAATTTTTATAATATGAACGTTACGTATAGGAAGTACGAAGGTCATAGTACACACGCTTATTTGCTTCAATTTTTGTTGCGATTGAAAGAAATATTCGTGCGAAACGATTTTACATAGTAATTTAATGCCAATTTTGTAATTTAATGCAAAATATTGTATATATTGTAACACAGCATTTTCTATCGAACCTATTCAAAGGCTTTGGTCGTCTTTGGCGTCGCCGAGAGGGTCTTTTAAAAATAGATAACGCACTAACGAAAAAAGTGGCGCCCGCCTATTTGGAAAGCGAAAATTTCGAAGAGAATCTAATCTCGATTTCACATGAAAAGTAAATAAAAATTGCATGTAATAAAGGAGAACTTCCGTGCAGAAACAACCGTGGAAAAACACGTTGTGATTTATTACTTTTTAATTATGACCCTAATCACCTTGTTCCTCTTGTCATTTTCCTGGCCAATTCGCAATACTATGTAATTTCGCCGTTGTCTAATAGAAATTCCTAATTGTTTTTCCTCAAGTCAATTTAATAATGATCTCATTGTTTCATTTTTTTTCTGACTACTAATTGGCACCATCAAAACAAAACAAAAAAGCGAGTGGAAAACAATTTGGAAAAATGAGAGAATCGCAAATTAGTCATCGTCATTAGTTTTCGCAAATGTAATTGTTACCGCAGAAGGAAGACGGATCATTGCGGATGATGAATAGAGGGCATCATTGCGATTCTAATTAATTCGATTCGACGAAATCCTCTCGGTTATTAAAAATTCAACGAACGCCAACGAGAGGAGACGCTTCCGTGCGTCCTTTCCCTTTTCATCCAACAGGAAGACGCGAACAACCCGGCGTCGCCGTCCCGAAATCCAACGTGTAGGAGTTTTATCGATTGGTTATGGAACCAATGCTTGCGAAATGTACGTATGAGCGAGATTCGCAAAGTTGCCGGAGAAAGAGAGCGAACCAAAAATAAGAATAATAATAATAACGCCAGATTCGCAATCTGTTGCCCAGACAGGTTCATTCATTGAAAACTTTTGGAGGCGAAATCGCTATCGCTAAATTTGTTTTGCAATTAACGCTGTCGTCAAACCGATGTTTAACGCCGTGGTGCCAATTAAAAGAGGAAACAATCAGTCGATGATTCATGCGTTTTAAGCTAAACCAATTATTGATACGAATGAAATTGGATGCTTGCAAATTAACAATTGCATATAATAAATTCCGTTATCAATAATCGTGGCAATAATAATAAAATATTTAATAACAACAATCAAATGATAATAAATTACGATTAATAATAATGATCGTAATGAAGTATATTAGCGTATATCTGCGTGAACTGGTACCGTATGGTACAGTAGTTTAATATACAGATAATGATCGATTTATGTTTCGACCGATGTAAAATACGAAGCGTGTTCTCTGCACGGCGAGAAAAATTCGTTTCCTTCGCAAGTGAGATCGCTATCTTGGCGGAAAAGGAGAGAAAACTGCGAGCTGTTGGGCGAGGAAATCGTGTGCGTACGTTCACATTCGATTTCCTACCTTTAAAAACGCATCATCGCGAATCCGCACGGATTCTCACGCGAATTTCGCAAAATTTGCTCGTTTCCAGATGCTCGTGGTTCCGAGCAGATGGTCCCCCAGCCTATGGCACCTGCAGGATCAATCAGTTTCCTCAAAACAAATCGCAAAAGCAGCCAAAAATCGTCCGCAACAAACAAACACTCACTTCTCCTTCCACGCGGTCTCGCTATTTATTTAAATAATGGAAGGAAAACTTTTAGAAATCGCCACCGAATTGTTTGTTGTTCAGTGAGAAAAAAAAAATGAACTGAAGAATGAGAAAGAGAGAGCCGAACGGTGCACAATATATTGGATCGCGATTGAATGGATAGCGAAGAGAAACTAACTAACCTTAGGCCTACTTCTCTCATTACCTGCTTTCAGTAATAATGCAAGAAGCATTTATGGTCATTTCCCTTTACAATTAACGTCGAAATAAATTGCAGGTATGAGACGAAAAACAAGCAACAGAGTTATTTTTTTGTTTAATGCAAAAGGAATTTTTAAATAATAATAAAAGAAGTGCATTCTGTGAAAGTGCACTTTTAAAACTTCTCTCTCTCACACACACGATAAACTACGCGTGTGAAATAACGCGAGAAAGAAACGGGGACTAATTTATTTATTAATAATAATCAGAAATCTGTTCGAATCATCAAAAAAATTTACCGTAAAATGAACGCGCGTTTTGTAACAGATCGTAATCGGATGAAGTCACCGATTAAATAATTTCTTTTTCGAATTACGAAAACGGTGCCAACGAAACGACTTTTTGGCTCTGGCGTGACAAATGTTTGTCTAATCATTGAAGATCGCGAGAAGCTTCCCCGATCTTGGTTCCCATTCAACTTCCCTCCCGCTAATTACTGCTTTAACGTCTTTGCGAGCTTTTGCGAAATTGTCTTCGAGAAGGAACGCAGTCTATTAACATACGAATGGTAGCAATCTTATCCAACAATAACGTCAACATCCAAGTGACGAGTGCTGAAATGCGTGCGTTCTGTGCAAATGCATCATCGTATGAATTTCATTATGATTAGAGGAGCGCGAGGTAAACGATTTCCTGTAAATTTTCCATTGCACTTTTTACTTTGCGCCGTGGTAAATTATGCCGCTAATTAAAACAATTCCGCTGAAGAATTAATTAAAATGAAAATTAAGTTTCACTTATCCAACGTCCAAAGTCGACGTTAACATTATTTGAACAGAAAAAAAACGAGAAGGATATAAATAATATGAACTAGTAATGGCGCAGTGGAAATTAGAGCAACCAGTTTTTTTTTCCTTTCTTCTACGCTGCCGTTTCTGTTGTCTTCGTCAACTAATAACTCAATAATGAATGTTACTTGTGTAAATGCATTATTGCAAAGGCGTACGCTTCGCTTTTTGTCGATTCGATTAAACGCTCGAACGGTGGGAAATTAATAATTCGATTTGTGCGACCGATTTCACCTTCTTATCTCGCGTGCCTGTACAAATATTTTGCAGTTTTTTTTTGTGCTCCTTCTAATTACAACAATAAATTAATCAGCATCAAATATCATAAACAAATTGTGAGTCATAAAAGCGTATTATCGCAAGTTTCCCATATTTAATTGATTAATGTTTCCGTTTTTTCCCTTTTTTCCTATTTAATATTGCGATCAGTTTATCGGCGAGTAGGTCGTTCTCGTTTTTTTCTATTGAAATCTATCAATTTATTAACGATCATATTGAGTTGTGCAACGTTCGAGCGAGAAATAAATTTCTTTAATTGAATTACAAAACCATTATCAATTTCTAGAATGAAATCCATACATCGTGCTTGAGGCAAATTCGATTCAATTCTGCTTAAATTCTTACCTCGCGTTCAAACCGTATTATTCTCCCTTTTACCTTCATTTCTTTTCCGAAAGAGACCCATCTTGTTTGAGATGAAAAGAAAGAAGTAAGAGGGGCCACAGACCTATCTCTTTTAACATACACAAGAACATCAAATAATAAACGGTGCTGCTCGTCAAAATCGCGGGTTTGAAGAACTCGAGTAATACGGAACATTATTTGGGAGTGTGTTGAACGTGTTTCTCATTTAAACATTTGTCTACCCGATGGATGTTCAATTTTTAAGTCAGTGAGACGTTCAAGGTAAATTACATAACTAACATCGATGAGAGATAGTAGTTTGTGTATTTGTCGTTAAACGAAGCATCATTTTGCTGTATGTAATTTCGCAAACATCGAATTGGTTTGTCGTCGTTTTGAAAATCGTCCACAGTTTAACAGAATCTTTCGTAACACACAATTGGAATAATTTAAACTATTTCTTTGCCTTCGACTCATTAAATTGAATGAATACAAAAATATAACTAATTAAAACGTTTGGCTTATTACTTAATTGACGAAATAAAGTTGTTAAAAAAAATGTGGCCATATTTACCCATGATTGTGAGACGTTGTAAAATCCTTGTTCTATGAAGAAATATTTGCAGATTTTGTCCTCTCCTTTAGTCAAATGTTAATCCGTTCGGTAAAAGAAAAAACAACAGTTCGTCAATGAAGAAAGAAGGTAAACTTGAGAAAATAAATACGTATTTATAAAAATGATTCACACCTAGGCACGCACTCTTTTTTCTCGTTTCTCTCGCCTTTTCAAACGAAAGTTTTCCAATCTTTTTCCCAATAAAATAACAACACACACGACCAAAATGAGGAAAAAAACGTGACACAATTTATACTGCTTGTATTAGATGTTGTAGTCTCTGTTTCATTTTTTTTTTACTTTAAGGCCAAATACCTCGTTTCTTCAATAACCACTTGATACGATGTTGTTGTTGTACTACGTATTTTTGATATTACAAATTTCGATTTCGCTCTTTAACTAACCACTTCTTCGTGTATCACAAATTAAAAAATCCCAGAAGAATTCGAATTAAAAAATAAATAAATAATGGTAACATGCAGGCAGGATGATTTCACGATTAGACGTGGATTTATTTTATTTTTATATTACCAAATAGCTGCACTTCGAATGATTAATAAAAGCAATTAACAGCAGAAGGAAAACAACACAACAATATCACCTTCGCCACAGACTGACTGACAAGAAGACACTTGGTCGGACGAGTAGCGCCAGTCACGGAGAATTTCTCTACTATTGCAGTTACTAACACAATGCGAACGTAATTGCATATTCTCAATATATTAATTATTATCGGAATTTATCGCATTTGCACGCGAAAGTTGTAAATGGTATGAATCGATTTGCATAAAACTATCTATATCTTTTTTGCGCTACGTATTTTCGAAGATTTGCAGGTCCTTTTTCAGTTTCAAAATCTTCTAACCGAACGTCTACGAATCTTCGCGAAAGCATAATAATGGTGGCAAAATTTCAATGGTTCTGGCGTCCGCTTAAATTTAAATGGATGGCGAATAGGCAAAACACTTTTTAAAGTCTTTATTTAAATGGAAACTGTTCACGCTTAATAATATCGAAATCGTACGTACGTATTAAATATGTTATTATACATGGATGAGATTCCGTGTAATTTGTGTTAAGAGTCAACTTTCACTTTACCAAATGCTTCTACATTATTAATACAAATAATTGCAAACTTTCAGTTGAATTGCGAATAATTGTACTGGTTTCAATTAGTAACCAAGGATATTTCAAATGGCTGAAATCAAATAAGAACGCGTTTTTGCGATTTAGCATGGATTCGTTAATGGAAAAGCAATCATTTCCACAAGACCCATTATATTAAAATGGAATCGTTAAATAATTGACTTCCCGAATAACATCATTATAACTAAATCAAAATGAAACTGGAAGCGATGTGATTCACGTTCGGCTTGTTTCTCTTTTTAGATTAGCTTGAAAATTCATCTATTATAAGAGCGACTTCCTTACGGTTCTATGTACACAATAATTCCATGCAGGAAGACAGCTTCAGAAGGCAACTGACCATATACATAAAACTGTGTCAGATATGCCCGAGTAATTTCGACCAGAACACAAAAGAGCGTAATTATTTATTATATTTCTTCGTGTTTTACAACTTCCGTTTAAAACGAATTCTTTGTCTCGTTGTAGGTAATAGTCGCCACTAAGCTTATATGTACAATAAGGCAATGTATCTTACCTTGATCTTGGCAAGAACATGGATCCATCGATGAAGACCGAACCGGAAAGCAAAATGTACCAACATGTCGAAAGTTCTCCGGTGCTGAGAAAGGAAAATAATTCATGGATTAATGCAAGCAGAAAAGTTTTAAAGGAATGTTCAAAAAACATATCCGATATTTTACATTTTAAATAGGAAGTATATGCAACCTCGTCTTCATGCTGAAAGTATGGTTGCCTATATACATATACTATTTCAATTTATTGAGGATGCGGACTTTTATGCGGTATATGTATTTATATTTGCAATTATCCACGGTACGCTCGTTAATTAGCAAATCGCGAAACGGCAACAAATCGTGTAATCCGTTACACCGAATCGATTCGAGCTGGAAGAACCGTGGAAAATCGCATCGAAAATGAACCGTATTAACTACTTCTTCGGTTTGCAGAAACCTCATTGCAAATAATGTAGCAATGTCATGGAAAGATTTACAATATGAAGATACTTACTAGTAGAGTACGTCGTTCGCTTGATGCTTTTCATATCGCACGACTTTGCATAAACTCCTCAAAGCCGAATCTCTTAACGTTTGCAAAGCTTCTAGGCCGCTCAGACCGTAATAGATGACCTGTAAATCTTGGAGAGATCTAAATGACGGTGGCCTCGTTAACGATCTTATGAACATTTGATCCCAATCGTTCATTGTTGGCACACCGCATGTCGTCGTCGTCGTTGTCGGTAGAACGGGACCGTTATCGATTTCGCGCATTTAGATTTTATGTAATTAATTTATTATTTACACATTTCTTTTTTCTTGTTTTAGAAAGAAAAATACTTTTTCTTGCTATTATGATAACAAACTTCTCAGTCGTCGCTTCTTACTCTTGTTCGACATCGTGGTATATCGCTTTACTAACATCTTATTCGCATGGACGGACCAACGTCGCACAATGAGGCGGTTAATCGGTAAAGATGCCCACGCTGTAACAGAGTAAAAAAGAGAAACGGATTAATTAATTTCGTTTGTGTCGCCAGATAGATAAATTGCTCGTGTAAATCGTTCAGCAAGAGCAAGGATATAGCAATGTACACGCACGTGGGATTCGATCGTATCGAAATTTATTTATTTTAGGCGATTGCAGGATATCGTTTTGTACTACCTTGACATTTAATTTCCCGATTTTCTCTTCGGTCGTCCAATTCCAAACGCATCGCCATCAACGTTTCTACAATTTCAATTCTCGTTTGACTACAAACCATTAGCAGAATTGGATAATTTTTGGGCGTCCAGGCATAACAATAAAATGGTGATTTTAATTGTAGTAAAAGCTAAACATCTGGTCGCATAGAAAAGTCACCTGCTCGCTAGGTACGATAATCGCCATAACTTAGATGAAAACATGATGTTGATTTGGAGACGAAGATACCGCGTTCGTATCTCTTCGTTCAAGTGTCATGACCGAGATAAATGTGAAGAGGACGACGAAGAAATTAAGCGTCCGTTAACATTCCTCGTGTTATTTTTAATATATGAAAACGTATGTGAAAGAAATGTTGGAAGAGAAAGGTAAACCAACACGTACAGCGATGGTAACATGAGTGCACAGATATTCAATAAAGCTAATTAATAATTTAGCTCAAGTTCGAGCATTAGCGTCGAAAGTAATTGATACTTTTTTGAAATTGTAAACTGCTGAGGCATTTAAAATGTCTAATAACAAGACAATTGCTTGTATATCAATGGCAAACAGCAAAGAGCGTCAATTTTATATTAAAAACATAAGTTTGTCCGTTCCACTTGCCATCGCTATATGTAAGATGAAATCAACCGGAAAGATTGTTAAATATCCTCATAATCTTGAGCGTTAATATAATTTTAATTTAATTCCAGATAAAATTAAATTGTATGTATGTTAATACGAGTACAGTTACATAGACAAGGATAAAAGAGCGATAAATAGAGAAGAATGCGTAAACAATTAGAACGCACAAAGAAGCTACACCAGCAGCAGTCGTCGTAGAGAACCCGAACGTCTTGCGAGATTTGAACTAAGAAGAAAATGCATTCCGTAAGAGGTCACGCATATAAAACCAACAACACCGTGAAGGAGATACTTTGACCGTTTCGTGGACGCAGTTGGAAGAATTCGTTGCAAGGACGCCTTCGTTTCTCTCATCTTCGTTTTTCGATTCGAATAAGATGACTCAACGACGAAAGTCATTCTTATATACACGTATATTTACACGCATCTTTCGATGAAACCAACCGAAAAAAAAAGGAAAACAAATCGAGACAAAGCAGAGAGAAATAATAATATTTAGTTACGCACTACGACAACAATGGGGAATAAAAATAATGGGAGGAAACGGCGTGTAAATCGATAATATTAAACATTTTATATGGTATCTGTATCAATAATAATGCAGCATTATATCCGGTTACGCAAAAAGACTTGGCGAGAGAGAAATTGAAAAATAAGCGCGGAGAATCCAATTGACGAAAACAAAAAATCAAATAGGATAACACACGCAAATGAACTGCTGTCGTCAGTTTAGTTGTTGTTGCTTTTTATTATTTATTATCTGGCAATTTCTCTTTCGATTACATAAATGAAACGAGAAGGATAAGCGAAATTTTGCAATAATCGTAATAGATAAAATTATGGAAAAAATGCGGGGGCCGTTCCATTTAAATAGATTCGGCTCGTTTAAGGAATTAGCAAAACGTTTCGTTCTTGCCCACGCGCGCCTTTTATCTAAACGATCTCATTTTTTCATCATTATTGTTGTAGAAGTGAAAACGATTGAATGAATCGTCTTATTTTATCGATATCATCGAGAGTTTCACCTCGTTTATAAGGGATTTCCGTTTTCGGAGAGAGAAAATTGAAAAAGTTGGATTGACGAGTTCTTTTATTTGAACAAACTTCACAGCAATAATTCCAAGGAATTAATTTACGTAGTACCATTTATTCGCTATATTATTTTCAGACCTTGTTCTTATAGCAAATAGCATTATTTGCTATATCCAACTAACCTTGTGCAAAATACAAATAATACAAAAGAACACGTATAAACGTACGTTACACCTATAATCAACGTACGTATATTTGTAAGACTTTATTTAGCCAAATACTTAAAGAACAACACCAACTAGTATTATTATTATTCACAGAAAAAAGAGCAACAAAAAAGTGATTCATACACGTAACGTAATAACAATAAAAATAAAATACAATTGGTAATGATGTTGAAGTTGAGGAAAGAAAAGAGACGAAGAAAATGGCAAGAAATCCAACTGGTAATTTCATTTAACCCACTAATCTTAATTTGCTGGTAAACAGCAATGAGTTGAGTTTGTCGAACAACAACGACCAGTTTCGTTATTGTACAATTGCAGGCGAGGGTTTATTAAAATTTCCAATTATTTGGACATTCCTTTTCGTGCACACGACAACACACTTTTTTCCCTCTTATTCATGTCTTGTCTTACACAATCAAAGATATGAAAAAAAAATTATTCCTTCATAAATATTCAATACCTAATGTTATACCGTACGTACCATTGCGTAATGAACGAGAAGAAAAAAAGTATTAAATAAACAAGGAATGCTATTAATTATTTATCTATTTTATGCTATAATTTAACGTTACACATAATAAATTATTATTATAATCGTTAATAAAAGAGAGGTGTGACGACGACGCCGTGCAATATACAATTTTGCGCGTCGAACTCAATTAGATTTACATGCTGTTCGCGTTTCGAATTCGCGAGAGCAAATATTTAGCTGTCTATTAATTAACAATGCGAACACTTATCGATGTAGTGTGCCCCTTGAAAGATCGCTCGTTAATCAAATATTCTTAATGGGAAACGTACGTTAATAACGAGGAAAAGTTCGTTATAGGGACGGTTATACGTTTGGTAAATACAAGAACCCGAGCTCGCCCAAGAGCACCTGTTTTTTATTATTCATAATAAAGTGGTATAACCGGAAATGAAGTGTGTTATCATCCAAGTCAGTCAACTGTTTGTCGTTGTCTGCACGTCTACCGAAAGGTAACGTCTCCTAATGGAAAACTTTTTTCACGGACACGAAGAGGAATCATGCGTTTTGAACACAGACTAATATTAATTCAAACCTTAATGAATTCAAGACGTCCCTTTGTCCGGCTTTGCAATCGTTTTATGAAAAAGAAAAGATAAGAATGATTAACGTGCATAAATAAGTAATTAATTGGTGTCGTGTATCAAAAAAATTATGTCCGTTTTGCAAATGAAGGACGAGCGTGTGACAAAATCGACGAATTTGGCAAAAGCACGGCATTTATCAAATTTCAGACAATAATCGGATGTGGACAATAATCTCTCCTACAATAATATGCAATCATAATCTTTTTATTTTTATATTCTGAGGCAATTCAACAAAATGTTCACTTCCTGCTTAATTTAGCGTTCCTTTTTTCCAAGCGTGGTCTCCCATTTCCATTATTATAAAGTTAATTTTATCATTGTGTAAGAGGACATTGAATAGTTAGATGGGTATTAATCAACGAAAATTATGCCATTTAGTTTTAACTATTGTTAAATTACTCGTATTATAACAATAAAATGATATAACTTTCGACTGAAAATCGAATATATACTAGCAGAAATGATTGCAGAGGCAAGAAAGAAAATTAGCGCCAACGACAAATTGTTGAAAAGTTGATGAAATTGCGACAAAAATTGCAATAAAACGTTAAATTGCAAAACGAAAGACGACGAGAAACCTTGATTATTAAGTAATAATTGATAATAATTGTGGTAAGTGGAAGATGTTAAAATGTCATGAGGAAACGATTCAATTGAGGGACAACATCTGGAAACGTTAAAATTCTATAAATAAAGTTCCATCGAGTTACTTTTCTAATGCACCACGAAAATTATTTATCTTTGACTTCTAACGATTACTACTTCACGATATTTGCTGTTAATGTCCGTGTAATTGCCGAAGAATCCTCCTTCACTTGCAAATTTATGCAAATCCCATTCACTGAACCATCTAAACGGTTAATTTCACGCTAACAACTTTTATTTCACCAATATCTTGTTGTTGGTCTTTTAATTTTATTTTTGTACTGTGAAATAGAACAAAACCTAGCTGAACGAAACAAGAATAATTGATGAAAGACTTTCACTGGAACGTGTTCGCTTTATTTTCTTATTTCTCTCCTATTTTGCTTCGCGAACAGCAGAAATAATCCAATTTCCTTCCTCGTTTTCTCACACTGCAAAGGTACGACTGCTTAAGTTAGTAATTATTATTGTGACACACTTTTTATCGTACTTGACAATTATCTTCGTTCTCCTCATTTATACTAAAGCGAATTACAGTTAGAAAGATACGCATTGTTAAACGCTTCCAGTCGCCACTTTTTTACCTCGAGCATTATAAGCTTTTGTCGCCGATTTTTAATTTAATCCACAAAAAAAATCCTTCTTTCGCAATCTTTTGATTGAATTAATCGATTTTTATTATTAACGAAATAATAATCGAGTTCTACAAACGTTTTTCTCTCCTTCAAGGGGCAAGTCAATGAACTAATCGACTCAACGAAAAAGAAAGAAGAAACTGGCCGTTTTACGTATACTTTTTTAACGCGATGATCAAATAAAGAGACTAAGAAACCTTACGGTATCATCATAATATAATACGTAAAGCTGATGTGTACGCTTTTTATTTGCGGCAAAAATGATAAAATAATACGGCTTCCATCGACTTATTGCCTATATCTAATTGAATTTCAAATTTGTTCTCATTGACGAGCGACACAGGGACGAACAAAAAAAAAAGAGTCCCAATCGAATCCCATTTATTTCGCTGGTTCAATTGGTCGTTAAGCGTTAACGGAATTTCTCCTTTTATTTAGGCACTAAATCAGTCTGGACGATGACGAGGTGAATCTCCTACGAACAATCAAGACAGACAAAGGAGGATTAAAAGAGAAAGAGCGAAAGAGAGAGAGGTGGATGGATAATAATTAAATCATTCTAATCACTTTTGCCAGATATACGAGTTTCAATTAAAACGAGAATTGCCAATAATCCACCCAGATTAAAGCTGTTTGTTATTACGTAGACGTCTTACGATTATTGTCGGCGGAGGTCCGCTTGTTGATGTTGTTGTTGTTGCGTCGCAGTCGAAGACGGCGACGTAGGGGGTTAAAGTTTTCTTTCTCTGCTATCGCAAGTTTCTCGCCCCCTCCCCCCGAGTCTCTAACCCCAACCCCAAACCGTCTGCGTAGCAGCGTTACTTTCGCTTTACATAATAACAAAGTGGTGTATATCGTGACTGTAATGGCACCCCAGTTTTTTCTACCCCAAAAACGAACGTGCCAGACATTTTCTTGTTGCTGTTTAACGACCCAAATGAATGAACTCATTTTCTGTTCGCGCTCACTACAAACACTCACTCGTGATAATTAAATGGGTTTTAATTAGAATTTAAAAACGAATCTATATTACGTGAGTAATAACAACCTTCACCTTGTTTCGACTCCTCCACTCCGAATAATTAGTCATTAATTAATTATTAATAATGCGTTCTTGACGAAACGCAAGTTATCCGCCAATGAATTAATCGACCGTTAAAGAATTAGCAAGAAAACGAGCTGGTGGTTGATAAAAGGTTATCACTTCATTTATTCCGAATCTATAAATCAGGGATTCCTAGCGAGGAAAGCATAAAGTAAATCCCTGAATTTAAATTAAATATCGATTTTTGTTTCGGCCTTTCTTCGTTGCGTTTTTCCTTGAAAACTAAAATCAACATTTAATGGCTCCCAGTGCTGTCTTTTGTGCGTTTTAATGTTCGAATTTGTTGGATCGATGTTTAAAAGTTCGTTTTTAGTTTATTAATGCTATCAATAACTTTCACTCAAGGTTTAAAAACGCATTTTTTCTCTCTCGTCGAGCACCTCCGAACAGATCATATAAAAAGCCCATTAACATGCGAGTAAGTGCTTCGTCTAGAAAGTTCTTCTATCGATGATTAACGGCATTCATTTGGGACTTTACGTAACACGAAAATCGCTAGAGATGTTCGTTCAGACGTCTGGTCGATATGTTAAATGTTAAGAATCGCAAAATGATTTACCGATTTTTTTTGCAAATTTTTTATATAACAAATCAGCAAAAAAAAGTATCTCTGGATCGAAGGATTTCTGATCAACTGACCAATAGAAACTTTCTCGACTTCATAGTTTATTACTGGTTTTAGATTTCAATTAATGTCAATAAAATTCCAAGTACAACGAGTACGCGTTATAATTAACCAGATAATTACGATATCAATCGAATTAATTAGCAATTAATTAAAATGCAATTATTATTGAAACATTTTACACATGTTTCGCTCGTATCATTTCCAGAAAAAATTTTTTTCGCGTATTCCGTATGTTTAATGCGTAAGCATGTATTACAAGTGTTTTGCATTTCTATAAATCATTGTGTCCTGTGAGAGCCGTTTTTTTTTTCCTTCACTCTCTTGCATTTAGCCAGTGTAATTCGAAACGAGGAAAAATTGTCTTCGGATGAATATACGTACAATGGGCGTCTCATTTCATGTGTAAATATGCAAACATATTTATTTATCTGCAACGGATCGCGTTACAATATGATGACGACGATGAAGAAGATATTATAGTTGAACAACAAACAAACATCAGAGCTACAGGGCGCTCTAATTGTTCATCGTCATTTGCTATTTTGCAAATTTCCATGCGTCCTTTAATGCACGTCTTTTTGAACCTTGTAATTTCTGCAATCGATTTTAATCGCTTTCAAGCCATCAAAAGGTCCGGTGTTAATCGAAAGATAACACGCTATGACGTCAATGATATGGTGGCAGACGTTTTCCAAATTGAGTTATGACTCTTTAATTCAACAAGATTTTTTCGTAAGTTTTTGTGTCATTGTTAAAGAATTCACGAGAACCGACCATATTACTATGGCGCATTTCCGTTTTTAACGGGCTTCACGCGCCGTCCTTCTTCAAACTCTTCTTCCTTAAACCAATCGAACGTGAACAAACCGAAGAGAATACATCATAGGAATGGAATGTGCGACGACAAAGCCTTAACTTTTTCCAATTCGTACTTAAGGATACTTTTCGCGCTTCTTCTGCGTTAATTTTTTGTTGGCAGGATGGGAACGATCGAGTCAATTGAATGGAACTGTTTGAACAACGAAAGTGTCGCAGTTTTATTTCCCAGAGGAGCGCGCAAAAAAAAACACAATATCAACGGCACACGCCTCTTTCGCAATGCAAATAATGTGGAAGCGAATTCGTGCGGTCAAATATAAATGTGGGGTAATTCGTTATATTTTTGTTCTATTAGACGGTTGAGGATTTAGTTTTCCCACTCGGGGAATTGCGAAGAAATATCCACGAAAGTATCCTCGTTTGTTTGGGAATGAAACACTGTGGATACGGTTTTCGTTTTCCTCGTTGTTTTTGTTGCATTTAATGGCTCTAAACGACGCGGATGATCTAAATTCCGCACGAAAGCGATCGATGCCAGAACTTATGAAAGAAACTAAATTTAAGCGTTCGACGTGATTTTGCAATCGCATTGTTCCAGATATTCTTAATAAAAAATCTCGATCGTTTTCGTTCTCGCTCTGTTTTTCCTCTTCCCGTACTATATTTAAACACTGAAAATTCCAATTTTATCGTTCCCACCACAGTAGAATCATCAGCAAACATATAAGCATTTAATCGGGTTCTTGAGTAAACAATTAGTAGAGGCTTGACATAGAGACAAATTAATTTATTGATTTTTGTTTAATTAATTCGATAAAAATCATTATCTATTTGAGCGATTACGTTGCTTTACTTTTCCTTGCGATTAATTCACTTACAATTGATCATTCGCTTTAATAACAATCTAACAGAAATGCAAATACGGCAAACTATCCTTTATTTTTTTGTCGTTGCATTTACCTTACAAAAACAAACTTATTTTATTACCTAATCGCATATAGAGTGAAATTGATAAGAGACGGTATTGACAATAGGTAATAAAATGAATTTTTAATCGATCTGCAAATAGAAATGGGACGCAAGATATTCGTGCAACGTGACGCAAATTAATATGATTTGATGATTTAGTCGTTAGTTTCTTTCAAATAATCGAAAATAGAAAGAAAGACATTCCGGGTTCTTTACCCGATCGCCTCTACCTGTTACCGAACGACATTCATTTACGATCAATTTCCGGTTTTTTTATTAGCATTCGAATAATGGCAACAATAATAATTTAAAGAATCAAATCAATTGTTGATTTTCCAGTCGGATATTAAATTATTCATTTGCAAATATCGCTTAATTTCGATTTGGCCGGTAAGCAGTTAACAAAAAAATTATAACGTAACAGGAAATTAAGCGTCTAATTATTTATAAACAGTTATGTAAACGAATGCAGAACAAAACGATTATTATCCTTCTTTCACTGAATAAACAATTTAAGTAAACAATTAACAAGAAGGAGTTAGAAGAAACGTTGAAGAAGACATCATTTCACTTACCCGCTTTTTATTTATCCAGTACTATAAGAGAAAAAATAAATCTAAACGAAGGCACTACACTTTGTCGAAAAAGCAAAAAAGAATAATTGAAAACCGTTTAACTAGTTGCAATTACTGAACTAAAACTCTTTTTCACTCAAACCATCACAAAAACGTTAAGTACACTTTTGCCTTTTTATAATTCCACCATGGAACAACTTTTGTTAATAATAAGAAAACTACATAATCGAACTTAATCCGAAAGAGAAGCGACCACCGACTTTTGTGAATTACAACGCACGAATGAATCGAATAATTTACTTACTCCGAATTAAAAAAAAAAAAGGTTTTCTCTCTCATACAACGTACATATACGTTATTACACGTGAAACGACCGACAACAACAACAAACCCGCGACGACGACTTGCGTTCAAGGTGTTCAAGGTAAACTGAAAAGCTCCCACTGCTTCTACCACATACGAGAAAAAAGGAAAAACATGTGCTGTGTTGTAGTTTTGAAAATAGGTACAACTACTATCCCATTAAACTCTTCGCGACCATTCGAATGGACACCGATGGATTTCCTTTTACCGAAGAATTAAGCGCACCAGCGTTTAGTCGGGTCAATGTTGATTAGTGAAAAGTATTAGCAGTTCGTGTACGTCGGTCTTCTTTTTTTGTCGATGGAAACTCTTTAGAAAGACAGAGATAGAGACCGAACGGAACGACGGCAAAAGAACTCGTTGTGTGAACGGTGCGATCGCATGTGTGCGTGCCTTCGAGCAAACTTCGAACGACTGACTGAACACGAGCGTTGAGGACGATGCAAAATAAGGAGACGATGGTAATAATAAGAAGATGGAACGAAATAACATGGGAATGAATAAGCTGTTGGAATAGATAATAAGAAGAGGATGAGGATAATATGAGGATGTAGATGAAGAAGAGGGCGAGATTTCGTAGGCTTTTTCGAAAAAAACGAAAATTGATTCGAAACATCTTGTCGCGTCGTTCAAAAGCATCTTCATTTAGCGGTTCTGGTATTTATTATGCAACGAATTTTATTGATTTAGCATTCTTCCTTAATTTTTATTTCTTTCAACTTTCATACTTTCTTTTTTGGCGAATTATTGCACAAATAAACACTAAATGGCAAATTTCTCGAAACGAATCGCGGTAACTAAAAGAGTTTCCCACTTAATCGTTTAATCTACGACAATAATAAAATAATGACGCACAAAAGCGGCTTAGACGATTGGAATAAAAGAGACCTTTAAAGAATCCACCTTGCTCTAACTTGCATTTAAAGCTGGGAGCACCATAATACTCAGCAGGTACCATCGAGAACACAATAGAATAGAAGAAGTGAATAGAAGTGGACCTAAACATGGGAGTAACATTATTGTAATGTTGGGTAAGTTGTAAAGCCGACAATTTCCTTTACCTGAGAGATTTCCTAAAGCAGCCGTGGAAAGTGTTTTAATTATAGTGCGGTAGGAAGATGTCGAGGAATATGATTTATACGTTTGAAGCCGTTTGAATGGAGATGAAAGTATGTTATTGTAATGTGAGAAAAGCTATTTGCCTTCTAAGCATCTCGCAGGATCGTCAGGTGTTGGATGCCAATCAAACTACTCGCGATCACCGGATCTTCTTTAGTAAAAAATTTATTACTGAATTTAGAATCGGATTAAAATCTAAAATTACTATTTTTTTAATAATAAATACCCAAAGAATCATACAACACAACTACGTTAGTCGATCATAACAATTATAATAAAGTTGAATCAATGAATGTTGATTCGACATTCGTTATTTTACATGTTTATCTTATCACACAGCCATTTAGCTTTCGTCTAATGAAGAAAAAAAGTAACTTTCAATTAAAATATATTTCACTTGAGATTCATAGGACTTAATCGAATAATCGAGAGCTGATAAAGTTTATATTAGTAAAGAAAACTTGAAGATTTCGCAATTTGTTAAACGCCATCATCAGTCTTCGTCAAGTTCGTCTTTTGCGTCCTCTCGTTTTTAAAAAGCACTTTGTGCCGAACGGTCCAATTTTCTTTGTTAATTCCTATAGCGGTTTATCCTAATCCCAGCACATACTTGGGCAATTGTATCGTTAATCTCGGTATCGACCATAACATTGACATGCTAAAAACAAATTTCTTAAGATTAATCACAAGATCGTTAAATTGAAAGCAAGTTAACGTGCGCCACTTACCGTTGTTAAAATTAGTCTTAAAATAGTATTTTAATCAATTTTTCTTATAATTATTTTACATTATGTACACTTCTTTAGTAGACATGTGGTTTTTAACCCTGCACCACGCTATAAGAGACGGTTTAAGATATAAATTAGTGGATAGCATAATAAACGTATATCAAGTAGATCATTGTTAAAAGACCAACGTCCAAGAGCGTTAAAAGTGTATCGTGAGACCTTATCCTCCGCTTAAATTCACCTATTTATAATCCAATCGATACTTACGATACGGAAATGGTATTATAAAACCATTCCGACCACGTGGTGTTAATAGACGAATCGATACGAGACTCGATGTTCTGGCACAAGTTCTTGCGGTCGTGCGAGCGTCCCGATCGCAAATCGCACAAGATCCTCTTTTTGCACGCCACGTCGCACGCCGGACGCACCGGACTCGCTTTATAATAGTACCTAAAAGATTGCAAAAATGAAATCGATCGATCAACGAACGATTGATAACAATTACTTGTAAAACAATTCGAACAGTTGCGGCTCGTTGGTCATCTTATCGACGAACTGATCCCAGTCCTGCGGTCTTAACGCGTCCATGCCGAACGCTTGCTTCGCCGAATACAGCTTGAACCAAATCGGATAACCGTAGATGTTCGCCTCGCGTAAATTCATCGTCCACGATTCGTGATCGATGACCGCCTAAAACAATTATACGGCGCGTTAAGAACGAAAGGAATCGGTGGAGTCGTTGCGCAACGTACTCTTGTCGATTTGTCGTGATCGCCATCGACGTAATAGATCCTGTACCCGGGGTTTAGGTCGTAGTAAGGCGTCACCGATGGACCAACGTACGCTATGTTAATGGATCTACCTAAAAGGAATGGAAACAAATCAATTTTTAACATTGCCTAACTTGCGAAACTCATGATAACTAAAAACCGCGAAATTGTACTCGAATATTGGTTATTTTTGCGTTTTACCTAAATCTTTATGATCGTAAAACACTTCGAACTCGTCGTAATGCGTGTGCCCAAAGAATTGCGCGGTAATCGTCGACTCGTAGCGATTGATGATGGCGTAATAATTCCGCGACCACACTTTCAAACAGTCCGAATGGCCGGGCGGTATGTGACCTAAAACGAAGCGTTTCATCAATAATCCAATCAAAAATCGAACGAGATTTCATACCGATCACATGGACTTTTTCCCCGTTGAACTCGGCCGATTGCAATTCGTAAATGAACCATTGCAATTCCGTCGCCGGATCCGTGCTGTTCAGAAGAAGCCACCTGCAAAGAACAAATTTCGCTTGCAATGTCGCAATCGTACGTCGCGCGTTCGATTTACCAGTTCTTGTTGTTGCAATAGTTCATGTTCAGTGAAATTAAACGGAAACCGGGGCGCACGAGGACCGAGTAGAAAGCGCCTCTGCGCACCGTGTTACTAACGGAACTCGGCAGCCACTTTCTCCATTGCGCGTCCAACTCGTCGTACAGCCACGATATCGAACTGTCCGGCGTGTTAACGAACGGCGGCGGAAAGCTGAAGAGGATCATTGATCAACGTTTCCGGTCCGGCTCGTTTTCAAGTCGATTTACCTATTGACGGGGGCCGATTCGTGGTTACCGAGAGCCGGGAAGATCGGCGCGCTCGGGAACATCTCCGACATTTGCTTGACGGTCTCTTGCAGAATTTTGATGTTTTCCTCGCGCGTCTGATTCCAAATGTCGTGCGGCGGCAAGTCGCCCGTCCACAGTATGTAATCGATGTCCTAAAAATCGACGATCGCATCGATTATCGATCTGGAGACGAATGGGGCAAACTGAACACTTACCGGATGCGTTTCTGCGATATGTTTCAGCATATTGTCGACCGTTATCTTCGGCGTGTCGCATTTCCTGTAGTCGCCCCATCTACAATTTTCAGTTCGCCATTGAAACTGCCCGCAAAAAAAAAATCGTCAATTTCGTCCACTTACTTTCCGGCCGCTTGTTCCTTCGTCGTGGCGGGCCCGTTTGTTAAGCGGCAACACAGAGGTTCCGCGCAATCGGCCAAACTGCCCTCGTGATAATACGGATCGTAATGCGTGTCGGATAAGTGGAGGACTTTGAACGTCGGCGGTTGATCCTAGAAGACGTGAAAATATCGTTAGATTTCTTGAATCGTGTTTGTTTGTTGGTAATAAATCGAATCGTACGATCGGTTTCTTCAGTTCGATGATTGCCGGCTTCGGCACCGGTGGGAACATGACCTCCCACTCGTGATAAGGATTGTAGACGTCGCCGCAAGCGTCGCCAATCACGAAACTGCACACTTCGTCCGGTCCTAAACGAAAGCCGCAATTAATGTGATATAAACGGCGACTTTTTAAGACGGTCACTACCCAATTGCGATTTCCCGAGCACGTAAATCACCTCGCCGGCGAACAATTCCGTGATGCCCTCGCACACTCTGGGCGACTGTATCTTCAGATTGACGCAAAACTGGTAGATGGCTTTTTTGATTTCCTTCTCGGTCTTTCCGGATTTGATGTAGTGCTGCAGCAAACCGGCACCTAAAAGCAAACAAAAGAAATGTATTCGAATCGAAAAACATTTTTTGTCGTTGTCAATTTTCCTGTTTCGCATTAAATTCGTGAACGATGATGAGGAAGAACGCGAAGCAATTTGTATTGTCAATGCACAATGCATAATGGAATTGATAACATTTACAAACGGTTTGTTGTACGAAAAATTAATTGGAAATTAATTTAGGGGACAATTCAGTGTGGCCTACGTTCGTAATTGATTGTAATTATTGTTCGTCGATGAGGCGATAATTTCGGCAGGCGACTGTCGACGTTTAATAAAGCGAAATCGTAAAACGTCCTAAACGACGATTTTTCTTTTTCAATTGACCCCAATTTTTGGCCGATATATCAATTGTTCATACGATTTACCTCGATTCCATCGCTCATTGTTCCCCATTAAACGCATTCGAGTAATACATACGGTGGTAGGGAACGAACGAAATCATGAATAATTTTCTTGAAAAAAAAAAGTTAATGTACAGTTACCTGCTTTACATGCTGTACACGACACTTTGGACATCAAGGAATTTTCTATTTCGAAAGCCACTTGCTTCAAATTCAACAGTTTCAACGCTTTGTCGACGAACTGCGGCAAGTGCGACGTTTTGTCTTGGTCTCTGTCCCATATCAATCTAGGCTAGAAAATGAACGCACAATGTGAAAATGTTAATCAATTGCAATCGGATTCGAATTAATCGAAGATGAAAAACGAATTATTAGCATCAATTATTTGGTACCGATGACGCCTTGATGACGATCACTTCGCCGGCGCTCTGTTGCAAGTCCGGGCAATTGTTCACCATTGGGGCGACCTCATCAGCCATCGGTATTCTCTACAATACAATAATCGTTTCAATCAAAATTCGAGAGATTCTCGCGATCGTTTTGGCCCCTAGCGTATGAACAAGAAAAAAGCACAAAACAAACAACGATTCCTTCTTCTAATCACTGCTTATAAAGAGCTGAAAGATAACAGACACAAATATTAAGAGAAGGAAAGAAGGAGAGCATTATCTACAACGACACATCTACAACAAAGTAGCTTAAGCAGCAATAAAAATCACAAAAATCGAAATGAATTAATCAAATACGTACTTACAGTGTCATTTGCGGTTTCTGGTAGGGTGTGATTCCTAGTGAGATTCGATAATATGGGAGTGTTGTGGGGCGGATGGTTCTTGTACGTCCAACTGTCTACGAAAATTTGCTCCTTTACGTCGACGGGCTCTTCGTCATCTGCTGGTCTCGTTATTATCACCGGACCCGCTATTTACGTGAGAGAAAACCAAATTAGCGACGTAGAAAAGAAACGAATAATTTAACCAATTACCTTCCAACTGCTGGAGAACGTTCATTAAGCAACACAGGCATATCGCCAGGAACTTATGTTTCATAATAAACCTGCAAACGACAATTGGGTACGAGTTAATTAACGTAAAAAGAATCGACGATCTAGCTTGATCGCAAGCGAACGAATGGTTTCGCGTGCGGTGCAAGAGTTTATCGTTTTTTTTATTTTTGATTGAAAAAAAAACATCGGATTGCGTTGCTCTTTCAATTTGCGATAACGGTTTAACGCTATTTCGAAAAAGGCAAATTTTATCGAATAAAGAATTTGAAATGCAAAATTGGGAAAGACCCACGTCCATATGTAAATCTCATCAATCGCATTGCAATCTAACCCCGTCAAATTAAATGAAATTAAGTGGCGAAATGATTCGAGATTGTTTGTGCTCGAATGCGAACGCATTTCATTGCGTCAAATCCATTTTACGAATTTCCACAAACAAACTTTAACTTATAACAATAATAATCGCGATCCGTGACAACAATAACAAAGAAAGAGATGACCGGATGTGAAATAATGCCAAAACGATTCGTTCAGCCAATTAATTAAATTTTATTAATGTTAATCGTGAAAAATAAAAAGGTCGTGCGAGTTGACACAAAAAGTTTAACTGTTAATTTCGAGATTTAAAAGAAATTCTAGTGAATATGTCGTAAAGAAAATTTAGGTCTCAATGATCTTAATGAGCATATCGGATATTCGGATTTACTAATTCGAATTATAAAAAAAGGAAAACATCTCTTCAAACGAAGCATTGCCCCCCGGGGGATTAATAACCGAAATATACAGTTACTTTACCACTTTTTAATCGTTAGTAAACCTGAACATTATTTTATATGAAAGCAATCATTAAATTTGTTAACGACCATCAACGCGGGTTTCATCTAATTAAGCTTTTGCTAAGAACCGCACTGCAGTTCTTAGGTAACAATGTACCTTTTATTATGATATAAATGATCATAATGGAAACAACGTGAATAAAACGAGATCGTGAACTTAATCGCATTAAAAATTCAGAGCGAATCGTTCCTACTACTTCATCCAACCATATTTTCTCATCTGATGACTAATTTCTCAAGCAGTGTTGGGATTTTATTTAAATGCAACATTCCTTGAAGAAAAAGCCACACTTCCTATTAAGTAATATGTACAATTTATTTATAAAAAAATGTTCAAGGATAACGATTGGACAGACACGTTTATGATTGTAAACTGTTCTCGATAATCAATAAGTTTAAATAAAAACGAAATTGGGAGCTCGCTGCATTTCATAATTATTATAATTCGTATATTATTCTAAACACATTTGCAATTTGTTTTCAATTTGAGAATTAATTCGCAATTCAAAAGTGAATTTCAAATGCATTTAAGAATATTGTTGTGAAACGTATTATTTATGGATACGTTTTAAAAAAAGGTAATTGGGTAGATTAAGAAGTGCCAGTAATGATACGAGATTAGGTAATTGTTGCAAATGATTAGCCTAGAAGTGCGGATAATTTTGTTTGCCAATATTTTTTTATTGCATATATTCCATTTATAAGAAGAAAACTCCTTCATTTTCAATCAAACGTCGACCTAGGTTTTCCCGTGAATTAATCACAATAGAAAGTAAAATGATGTTAAATGCAGTGCACACCTTCACCGATAATTATCATTAACATAATGATAGTTTCCTCTTTGCCTTTTTCGTCGTCGTTGTTGGAAGGCGATCGAGAAGCAAATTAATTCCTTCTGTTTTGCCAAAACAATAATGATAATAATCGTTCGAGAAAATAGAAAGTAAAAAGTTTCATTTTCTCCACGTTTCGCCAACGATTTCCAATACTATATATTTTTTGCGCTGTCGTTGCCATTTCTTTTTTCACAATGGGATTATTATCATTTACCTACGCTACGTTGAGAAATTATTAAAATCGTTTAATTAATTGATGAAAACCAATTGAAATTTAACAGATTTCACGAATTTAATAGATGCAAATCGATTGTCGTTATTTCTCGAGTGATATATACATAAATCTTCAAAGAACATGAATTATTAAATTAGAAATACGGAAGTTTATTATCTCGTTAATACCACTTTGTAAATATCAAAGCTTATTCGAAACGTATGAGGGAAATTAGGAAATAAAATTACTGCGAATTCGTTTCAGTTTTCAAAAACGGAAGAAAACCTCTTTTTTCTTTCACTTCATTACCATTACTTTCTATATTAAATCATCAGGATGATCTTTTTTTTGCACATGGATCATAATAAGGATACATAATATACCTGTATATTAAAAACCGTAGAAGAGCGGACGTGAAATTAATAAATACGGCGAAATTATCACGCGAAAGTAATTGAAATTGTTTATTTGGGTTAACAAACTGTTTTATTTGTCATCGTCATTATTCTTTCGCTGCATTTCGTCGCTTTTTCATTTGCGAAATTACTGAAAATATCACTTAGTGATAAATTATATCCGGCAATGTTGGAAACAAGAAATATAAACAATAAAAAAAGGTAATTAACAAAATTATCGTAATTGATGATCTGATTTTAGAAAGTACCATGAACTTCGGCCAGAATCAAGAGAGATTATTCATTCAATTAAGCGGCAATATTTCACGACGAATAAATCACAGATCATAAAGAAATAAAAAAGGCAGCATTCCGACCATGTGCACTCATTATTCCTACTCTCATTATTAATGATGTTCTTTACTCATCGTTCTCTTCGACACCGGCTAAGAGAAAGCTACCATTATCATGAAAATAAAGAAAAGAGAATAAAGGAAAAACTCACCGAATATATCCTCGAGGGAAAATTTTCAAAACGAATAATCGCAGTTGTTCAACTTCTTATCTACAACATTTAATTGTTATCCAATTGATATGTATATATAACATTAGTTATTAATTGATTAGTTATTATTTGAACGTGAATTGTTGCGTATTGATTTAAAAGAGCAATTAAAGATGTGCAGGAAAAACGAATTAATTTCTGTTGAATTCAATGAGAAAAGAAATGGATTGAGGTATCAATCCGACCGAACCAAACAGCGGCCGTTTTCGAACTGACGGCCTAGGCAATTGTACACATTCGCTACTACTACTACCACATTATAATACAACAAAATACACGTTCCACTCACTCGTCTTTCAAACGCAACAACAATACATTTTTCACCTAAAATTGGGTCACATTCTTCACCGACTACAGGTTTGATTTCTTTGAATTACGTACGACACGCATTCACTTCGTATTGATATCATTTTCACGAGGGATCGCAAAACCTTTTCTTTCGGGAAGAAGACAGAAACGCGTAAAAATTACGCGAAAATTATTGATGTAGGTTCGTAATAATCGAAGATTTCAAAACTACTAAAGACATCTATCTGTTTGCGTTGGAAGTTTGGAAAAGGAAATCCGCGCGGCAAAAAAACATCGTTCCAATTGAGCATACCTGCAAGTAAATAGGAAAAGAATTTAATTTCTTTAAGCATATTACACTGTCCTTGCAGACAATAGTTAACATATTAAATAACACAAAACTAAGAACTAATCTAAGGTATAATCTTAATCCACGCGTTCTCCTCTTCGCCGTTATCGTTCGGTATTCGCACTTGGACTAATTGTATGGGGCCATCTTTCGTTTGTATGATTTGTGTTTCGCCATTAACGAAAGCCTCGCTGATTCCCTCGTATTCGTTCGTGTTTAAGTCCTGCTGCTGTTCGATGCCTTCCACTTCTTCGACTTCCTCCTCCTCTTCTTCTTCGGCGTATTGAAGCTAGAAGCGTAAAATCGTATTATAAATTAAGGCGTACATAAAAATTAAAGAAGTACTAACAGGTCCATCGATAATAATGTGCTCGACGGCTTCGTTTTCTTCCATATGCTCCTCGTTCATGTTGCCACCGACGATTAAAGAGTTCTTATTATCACTGAACATTTCGTTCTTATCGAGGAGCATGCGATTCTTAAAGTCCGCTATGTACAATTTCGAATCGTCTTGTAATTCGGCCGCTTCATTCGGATCGATATGTTCCAGCGTGCTCACATCGCCATCAACTATTTCCATCTCACCACGTGCATTCACCTAAAGAAAATTAATTCACGTTATTTTCAGTTAAGTATATCGTAATCAATTTAAATCGGTACCGTAATAACTTGATCGTCGTCGGTGGTTAGACGCGGTTGATTCACTACAATCGTATCGTTCAAGTGACCCTGTGCCTGCATGTGCTGATAAAGCAAAGGTTTCCTCATGAACCCAGTGCCGCATATTAAACATTCGTAGGGTTTCTTATCCGAATGCACGAATCTATGAGCATTCCTGTTATCTCTACTGTTGAAAGCTTTGCCGCAAACTTCGCATAGGAACGGCTTCTCGCCCGTGTGGATCCTTCGATGTTTCTTGAAATGTTCGGGATATACGAATGTCGCCTCACAAATGTCGCACTTAAACGGTCGTTCGCCTGTGTGTGCAGCTTTCATGTGGTAATCCAAAAGCCTATAAAAATATATTTAACGTTGGATGCAAATCCGAATATATTTCGCCTCAAGTACCTTCGCCTCTTGAACCCCTTGCCGCATACGTTGCAAATGTACCGCTTATCGTCGTAATGGGTGGCTCTCTTATGCGATTGCAAATTCGATCGTTGACTGAATGTGGCTCCGCAAAATTCACACTGATACGGTCGTTCGCCGGTGTGAGTCCTTTCGTGATCCCTGATCTCGGCTTTTCTGGCAAACGCCTTGCCACACGTACCGCATATATATGGTTTATATCCGGTGTGTACGATCGAATGAACTTCTAAATTATGTGCCGAACCAAACTGTTTATCTGCGAATGTAACGAATATATTAATATGTGCGTTCATTTGTCAATTTGAACATATATTTGCTTATGCATACCACATAAATGACACTGATAGTCCTTTAAACCAGAATGCGTCCTTTCATGCTGGTTCAAGTTCTGTTGACTGAGGAAACTCTTAGTACACTGTGAACACTGAAAGGGTCTAGGTCGAAATTCGTGCGTCTTCTCGTGTGCCTTAAATGTATATTTGGAGGCAAAGCTCTTGTTACAAACATGACAAACATATGGTCGTATGCCATTATGTACATTTAAGTGTTCATCAAGTAGATTTTTAGAGCTATAAGAGGAATTATTAGTGAAATGATGGTAACAAATTTTAGAATGCCGTACCTATATTTTCGACCGCAGATATCACATGTCCAAGCTTTGTTTTGTGGGTAATGCATCCTTTTGTGTATGCGGAATAATCGTAAATTACTAAATATTCGATTGCATACTTCACATTGAAAGTCGCCTTCTTCCGTAGCAACGTGATCGTCAACATGAGCAGATAATTCATTGCGTTTTCGAAAATCTTCACCGCACACATCACAAATGTATATGCGAGCATTATGTGACATCTTCACATGCTGCATGATGGCTTTTGCCTCACCACAAACTGTTTCATTTCCCTCACACAGCAAACAAGTGTACAGCGTCCCCTCTCTGATTACAATTTTCTCTGGTACATATTCTTCTTTTATTTTCTTTGGAAAAAATTTCTTACTATTACTTCCATTATTACCAAACATCTTCCTTTTTAATATGTTTGGTTTGTCATCCTCATCTAAACCAGGCTCCGTTTTAACTTCCACTAAAAATAAACAAAACACCATCAGAACCACTTAGAATATAGGATAAAATAATATATTTAAGTATCTTACCTAAACCCTTTTCCATAAAGCCTTTTTCTGAAATGTATGAATCTGGCTGATATTCTTCATCTGAAGAATGTTCCATCATACCAGCATCACCATCACCAGTTGGAAAACCATGGAATGTTTGATTAGAGTCTTCCAATTCATCATCAGGATCATCCTTAAAAACTTCTCCAGACTTTTCATCATCATCATCATTTCCACCATGAATTTTAACCAATTCCATTTCAATATCCTCAAGCATGTTCAGGCCAGGTTTTTCAGTCTACAAATGACATTATAGAAATAAATTTTGGTACTTTAAGAACATATATTACTTGAATGTTCTCATCATCAGATGATGGAATGTCCAGAATTTTTTTAGGAATTCGATTCTCTTTATTTGATTCCTTTTGAACAAATGTTTTATGATGTTCCTCATTTAATTCACCATTTTTACTTTTGTGCACTGATTTCTTGTAATTGTTTAATATCTCAGTTTTTAATTCAACTATACGTAATTCCAATTCATCCACTTCATCAAACAGTTTAAAGCACTTTTTACATATCAAATATGAATGTATGCTATCTTCCTTGATTTCTTGTCCTAGGACATCTGCCATGATAGTAGTTAATGGCCTTTCTGAACATGTCTGTGTCTACAACAGAAAAAAAAAGGATTTCATTAACAATTGTAAAACAGACAATGAATTATAACAGGCAAAACTACCTCTTTTGAAAATATTGGCAATGATGTTCTTGTTGACACCCCAACTCTGCCACTGCATATTAAACAAAGCTGACTGTCCTTTGCTGCAACTATGGACATGCTGTTGAACATAAAAAGGAAACAGTAAATAAAATTGTCAATAATTTAAACACTGATAAGTAATCAGAATATCTACCATATTGTAATATTGCACACATAAGACACATTACATCACAGATCTAATGTGTTGTATAATAATATTGATTCATTTTCATAGATTTAAGAATGAAATGCACATTAATTAGCAAACAATATTGAGATAGATTGTAACTAAACTATTAATTAATGAATATCCCTATATTATCCTTTTCTCTGACAAAATGAGTATTAGCGTTTTTCGCAAACCGCAAGAAAAAAACAGTAATACGAACATAATAATATAAAAATTACATGCTATTTTTATGAATATCTCTTCATTATGCTATTGCAATGTTTGTTCAATTAATTTTCCTCTATTTTATTTTAATCAATTAATCTAAGTATATTAAAATGAAGCGTGACATAACCGTTAGCAGGTCATCTCAAAATTACCTTTCAATTATTTTACTTTTTCAAATTTTTGATGTTAATAAAAATTTTAGGGAAACATTTAATTTTTAGTCGAAAAAACAGGGCTGACTAACTTTGTAACAAATGCTGCCAAGCTACAAGACGCAAGCCAAAAAGGAAAACCGTAATGGCCGCACACCCTGACTCACCAAACGTTCACGTTTCACGCATATGCGACGTAATCGTATGAATAATTGGCGGGAAAATACAATGTATTTCAATAATTTCACAAATTCGTTTCCGAAAGGCTTGTTTAAGAAAAAGGAAAAAAATCATTTCCTATACAAATACACTTTAATACACGTAATGATTAAATTGTACGCAAACATATGTAGTAAAATTATAAATGTAAAAACTACATATCTTCTGTACTCCATTTATACACATCTTCTTGGCCTGCTTTCTTGGCATTTTGTACCTCAAACCATTTCTGTTCATAACCATTAGACCGATTAACGCCGTCCCATCGATGTCCTGGTTTGATGCCGTAACGATTGGGCATAAATTCGCCTTCATACTGTGGCTTCCCTGTAATGAAAGCAAGGAAAATAGTAATTTTTTGTACTTAAAAGCCATAAAAAAGAGTTTACCTGGTTCCCCTGCTTCTATTCTTTCCTTTTTCCTTTTCTTCCTGATGTAAGCTAACATAGGATCTCCTTCTCTTTCTTGCTCCTTTAAGTATGCTTCTAAATCTTCATCATCAGCATACCGAGCTAGAGGTTTACTCATTTCATATACATCCTGTTTCAATTTCTCATTATAATCTTCAACTTGCTTTAGGCCCTTGCCCCATCTGGTATATTTCTCTTTGTGTTTTGCTTCTTTTGCTTGTTTTTCCCTTTCTTTCTCAGCTTCTTCCTCTAAATTCCGTTTTCTACCAGTTCTCTTATCTCTCATTATTGGTGCAGCATTGGCTCCTGATACTTGGGCAGACATGCTATTAAATAATTCATTTTCTCTTTGTTTAAAAGCTTGGTTTTCTTTTACCAATTCTGCAGCATTCTGCAAGCCTGCTCTTTTGCCATCAAGTGTTTTAGCAAGTTTAGCCACCTTGTCCTTTATTATCTCTGTTTCATCATCTATAGACTTTTCTGTGGTTGATGCACAAGGTTTGTCAATGTTATTGGCCCTTCTTGGTGGTGTCAAGTCTCTGTGTTTCTTAGAGTGCCTTCTAGGTGGGCTTGAGCTATAATGCTGCTTCTTCTTTCTAGGAGGACTAATGTCATCAGTATCTCTTTGTTTTTGTGAATTTGAATTGTGCTGTGAATTAAATTCTCTAGATCTTCTTCTTTCTGGACTTAGATCTTTACATTCACTCTGTTTATATCTTCGGGGTGGACTAACATTTTGTCTACTCTGCTTTCTTGGTGGACTTAAGTCCTCCCTAGAGGGAGACATCTTTTCCCTTTTGATTTTAAAGCTAAATTTCATATTGTTTGTACATGAATCTGAATCAGTTTGTTGTGCTGGTGGACTTTTATTCCTGTCTGCCAATGAATTACTTTCATGTCTTCTTCTTAAAGGGCTCATATCATCTTCATCATGATTATCCCTTCTTCTATGTACACTAATGTCCCCAAGATTTGACCTATGTGGACTATCATCATGACTATTAGATACATTTCTATCTGGTGAAATTTGTGGACTGACAATTTCTTCTTTAATGTCCTTTAATAACATATTTTCAGAACTTCTACTTCTTATAATACTTGGATCATCATATATTAAAACATCATTGTCATTTGTTATTGCAGGTTTCCACAAACCAGTACTTTTGTAATCTTGCAATTTCAGTTCAAGTGGTCTGTCATCAACATATCCAACAATTTGTGGTGCATCTTCTTCATTTCCCAATAAATCTTCTTGAATAGCTTTTGTAAAATGCTTAATGTCTTCATCATCATCAATTATTCTTAATCTAAAAGATGTAATTAACAATGTATAGGAAAACGTATAAATACAGTAATGCTTACTTATCAGACTTAATAACTTTCTTCTTTTTTTTCTTTTTCTTGCCAGGTTCAGCACCAATAGATAAATACTTCTTTAAATATTCCTTTTGGTTTATTGTGGACATATTGTTTATAAAGAAATAAATATTATTTTGTAATTTATGAAGATAATAATATACAAATATATATATATTAGTTTACTTGATAATTTGTAGGTTGTCTTCATGAAGATCGTAGTGAAATTAGCTCAATTTTGTTAGTAGTTTAAAAAAAAGGCCGCGAAAATCCTAAATTTTAAAAGTCCCTTATTATTTTCTAAATAAAAATAAAATTAATTATCCCAAGATAATAACATTAAAGCGGTCGAATAAATTGGATTTGTTAACTTAAACATATCCTTGAACCTATCAAATATGGAATCTGAATCTGTTCCTTCATCTGTAACCATATAAACTAGAATACTTTAATAATAATGGCAGCCTAGAATTTCTTACTTTGTGGGAACTTATTCCATCCGCATGCATAAAAAGCATACATGCCTAACATTGGTATATTAGGAAAATATTTTCTAATTATAGTATCTTCCAATTTAGCTTTCTCTTGATTGTCTGTAAGTTTTATTAAGAAATTGTTCCTTTGAAAGTCTATCCCTTCTCGAAACTGAAATTATAGATTATTTATGCATACAAATAATCAAGGAATGAAAATTATTACTTTAATTATGCTTGTTTCAAAATTATCTGCTTTTCTGAAGACTATGGAGTAGGCTTTACATGTACTTTTTGCATATTCAACAAAGCCTATACATAAGAATGATGATGAGCTTTCAAATAACTCATGAGCATGAACACTTGTGAAAACAGAATCAGCAACTCCTCCAATTAGAGCAATTTCATTGCATGGCTGACTGTAATAACATTTGAAATGTACAGTTAATTATGACTACATATTTAACAGTGTTACTCATCTAAGATGTCATAAAGGAATTTTTTTAAGCCACGACGGGAATTACCAATTGTAAACACCATTAAGCCAATAAATTTTTCTCCATTATTCAAATACAAAACATCTTCTTGGCAATCTGGACAATTAGATGTAGCAACAACAGTGACGTTGTTAATCTGTGGTATTGTTATTGCTGAGAACCAACTATTTGTTACTGCTAAATTATATGAATAAAAGAAGTTAATCAAGTATAATAACCCAGAGACATACCAGCATTAGCTTCAAATAGAGGACATACATAACATGTGCCTAGTATGCAAGAGTTCATAAGTTCCCATTCAATAATGTTTTCTTCTAAATATTCCATAACTAAAATTTATTGTCAAGTCTTCAAGTGATAGATTTGCTGAATTAACTTACATTCTACTTTGTTAGTTGACTTTCCATCCTTATGTACACAAATGTTAAATCGTATATCCTTGATTTGCTTGTTATACATTAAAAATAAGTATTCCCTATTTTCAAATGCTAGGTTTGGAGAACTTTGAAATTGTAAATTACTATTTTCTTCTTGTAAGCTGAACCAACACATATTTTGCCTCTTTTTCAATGAGCAAATAGCAGCATCTTTCCAATCTTTGTTTGATATTTGAGTAATATTTCGTAAATCAGTATAAGGTAAATAATGTAAAATTCTCTCCAAAATTGGATATATGGATCCCAGAGTATCACCAAATGGAAAATCATGTTCTTCATGTTGTTTGTAATTTGATTTGAAAGAGGGAAGACATATGCTTGATGTATTATCATTTGAGCACATAACAAAATTTGACTAAAAGTAAAGAAATAACTTTAGTATTTCAAAAAGAATGATTCAAACCTTCTTGTTGTTGGCCATTTTCATAAAATTGGAGTAGTAACATATAATGAGGCTCTCAATTTTGTCTTCTGCAGTTATTGTTCGCGCTTATTATGTCACATGAGATGCTGTATATAAAACATTCTCTTCTAGATGACGCTGAAGAAATAACAATATACAGTTTGGTTCTCTTCTTGTGGAACTGTTATCTGTGAATTGTGACATTCGTTTCAAATGGTAGTAAAGTAAAAATAATATTAATTTATTTCGATGCGAGAAACTCATTTAACATGTCTCAAAGTACAACCAGCGGCACATCGTCCAGACGTACTGTAAGAGATCAGGATACAGCATCAATATCATCATCAAGGTTTGCTGATACTGAGTGGGAAGCAAATGAGGTGAGTATTTCGATTAATACTTCCCTTATAATAAGATAACGTACATTGATTTGTTAGGCGATGAGGCAAAGAGAATTAGAAGAAGCCAGGGCAAGGGCTGCTCAAATGGAAAAGACAATGAGGTGGTGGTCAGATTGTACAGCAAATTGGCGTGAGAAATGGAGTAAAGTAAGGAATGAAAGGAACAAAGCTAGGGAGGAAATGAAACAGTTGAACACAAAATTGGATGTGGCTTTAAAGGACATTAATACCTATAAGAGGGAGAGACAGGAATTGGAATTACAAAATGATCAGCTAAAGAAAGAAATTGAAAAGATACATATTTTACTATTAAAACATGCTGGACAGTTTGATAGTCAAATTTTTGAAGCACTGGGTGATGACCCTTTAAAAGATTTTAGTTTCAGTTTGGGAACTAATTCACCAATAAAAGAAAATATAATAGACACAAGAGATTGTACTTCTAAAACTGAGCACAATATATCCATGCCATTAGTGAATGTAGACAAGAATTCTGATGATTATCATCAAAGAGGTGCCATATCTAAACATGTAGAAGGTAATAACAAACCCGATTCTAAATATAATGAAACTGATGAACTCACAAATGGATATTGCAAGGACAAATCACAGAAGAATGACTATGATGAAGAGTATTTGTTGCAGAAGTTATCAATGCTGCAATTGCGTTTGGATGAAACAGCAAAGACATTACAAATTGAAAGAGAGTAAGTTCTATTTGTGGTATAGTTTCAAAACTTTAATTGAAATTTTCGCAGGGAGAAAATTCAATTACATAGGAATATAGAGAAGCTAACAAGTGAGTTGCAAGAATCCAGAGATAAATGTGATGAGCTAAGAGAAGCTAGACAGGAAGCTGTTAGAGAACTCTTAAATTTACAAGACCAACATCATGAGGAAATAGAGCTTCTAAAGACAGATTTACAAGAAGAGGCAAATAATAGAGAAGGCATGGATAGGAGAATAAATGATTTAAGAACTGAGGTATTTCAACAATTATCAGTAATTTCATATATAACATTCCTTGTTATTATCAGTTAGAGAGATTACAAGCAGAGAATGCAGCTGAATGGGGGAAAAGAGAAAGATTAGAAACGGAAAAGCTTGCATTAGAAAGAGAAAATAAGAAATTACGTTCGGAACTGAGAGATATGCAAGAAAGAATGGAAAGAAAGGGACGGCCTTTATCAAATTCGGATGCGGAGTTTAGGCATCTGCAACAGGAACTATCTGATAAAAATAAGGTTTATATTTGTTTATACAGATAAACCTTGTTCTTCATGCAATGTTCTATTGTAGGAGGTAGCCGAATTAAAACATTCACACAACAAATTGAAGAAAATGGTACAGGACAAGATTACCGAATTAGCGCACGCAATCAGACGAGCCGAGCAATACGAATCCGAAGTGAAGAAGTTGCGTGGCAGAGTCGAGGAACTGAAACGTGATCTCGCAGTGGCAGAAGACGAATTAGATACTGCGACTAATAGCATAAGAAAACTGCAAAGAAGCAACGACGAATTACAAGAACAAGTCGACAATTTTCAAGTTCAATTGCAACATCTTCACACGAGGTAAGCGAATCATTTCTGTCTTGGCGTAGTCTCCTATTATATAGCTGAAAGAAACTGGTCATTTTATTGGGACACTATTTTACTTATCTTTACTTATTTCTTATTTGCAAACATTCAATACGTAGTAGTGATGAAAAAGAAGACGGAGGTGAAGAAATGGCAGTACTTGATGATAACGATTGCGTAAGTTACACTAACTTATAGCTGCTTAACATTAATTCGTTTTCAGTAAGTGGTACTTTATTTGTTTCTTTTTTACTAATCTTGCTGAGCGCTTTAATTAATGCTAATTATATTTCATTAAACATTAACACTTTCATGGCATATATTTTTTAATTAATTAATCATTTTCCATTCATATCTTTCAATTAATTCTAAAGTAACTTCGTATGCAGATCACTAACTTGTGTAATGGGTGTTTAATTACTTAATAATTTAATATAATGTGATTTTTTAGGCTGCGTAATTGTAGTTCTTCGAGCCTGTTATCGCATCGAGGAAATTTGTTGAACGACAACATTAGTGATGACGATGACATCAATGAATATTAAAATAATAATGGCAAACCAATTTTGCTAGAGCACGATCAATGCAATGCACACCTTCGCCTTGTTGTCGCATGGAGAAGAAATATTCATCAGCTTAGACTGAATATAAACCGATTAAACGTATTGTACTTGTAATTAGAGATTGTAAAACGAATTATAACATTTTGTTTGGTAATTACGTTAAATATAAGATAAATTATTTAATATTGAATTTATATGTAATTCTTATTTTGTAAATTTTAATTTATATTAAATCAATTAAAATTGAATTATGTTTGCTATTTAAACATACATAGAAGTTAAACGTTTCTTTAAAGTACGGCTCAAACAAATAATTTGCTTGTGTTTAAGAATAAATATTAATTTATAATCGTACCTCTTAAGTTTCTAAATTATGCAAATTCGTAATAGAAATTAATTTGTGGAATAACAGCAAAGAAGAAAATGATAAATAAAGTAATACGTTTTGCAAATATGTTAACATAACATTGGCGTGCCATCCGGATTTCTCTTCGGTTTTGGAATGCATATCCTTTTGCCTTCGGTATAGAAGCAACTATTCGTAAAGTATCCGCAACTGGAGGATTGTGTGTAAGAAACTGATGGTACCATTTTGCCCGTAGTAATATCTCTCGATCCCGTTTCCGATTTCGTTACGGAAACGAATTTCGGATGACTATTAGCGCTCCTTAAATGATATTGAACCGGCTGATAAGTGTAACCGGAACCGTAGGTAGCTCCGTTTCTCGACTGCGTCCTCGAGGATACCGCATACAAAGGATTATCGTTATAAATCACCCTACCTGGACCAGGTTTTATCGATACCGTCTGAGCTTGGGAATTTCTACCGCCGGTGTAAGTGTTTCCACCACTGGTTGATATTATTCGGCCACGAAAACCACTAGGTATTTGATATCCTGGTGAACCGGGTATCCTAGCACCAGGTTCTATCATCGTGTTGTGCAAATAATTGTTCTTAGATTGCGTTATCGACGCATCGAGTTCCTCTAAAGGAGCTAATATTATGTGCTGTCTTTGAGATTTGGATGATTGTGTAATTATAGAACTTCTAGTTTTTAACTTCTCTTCCGACTCCGTTTCCTCATAATCGTAATCTACTTCTTCGTCTGATATTGTTGTCGTTTCCAATTCATCTTCTGCAGCTCTTGATGTGGTAGGTGTATTTTCTATGTTCCATTTGTTCGAATTAAAGGACGGTTTTACAACCGACATGTTAATAGGTTTGAAAGTAGGAAAATTGATGCCCTTATTGAAGCTGGTCTTATTACGCGACGTGGCGTCTAATGTTCCGGAAGCCGCTTGAGCAGCTCCACTATATTTGATGCCGTGATGGAATTTACCTTGTATCTGTGTTTGAGACTGACCGCTATATCTGCCTCCTTGAGCACTTGCCGTTCCGCCTCCGAAAAACGGCGTTCCTTGGTTGGAATCGTCTTTCTCATTGTACGGCGTAAATCCAATTTGCGCTTGAGAAGACGTGCTGCCGTTACCGTTGGCTTGTGCGTCAGCCATGCCACCTTTGCCTCCAGCTTGGACTTGCGTGTTCGTTCCATGATTATGCCCACCACTTTGAGCCGATGATAACGTGTCACCAGTTTCATGAGACAATTCCACTTGTACCTGCGACTGCCCAACACCACCCATTCCTTGAGCTGAGCTAATTGCTCCTTGACTACTACCTGAGACTTGGGTTTGTGCGCTTTTACTGCTATCGATAGTACCCGCTGAAGCACTGAACGACCCCGTTCCTTGAGAGGATCCGGACACTTGCGATTGAGCCACACCTCCTCTAAACTTTCCTTGAGCTGAAGCACTGGCTTGTGTTTCATTATTTCCCTTTTGTATTGATGATTGTGCTTGAGAATCACTTCCATCATCAATTAATTCAGATGGTCCTGTAGGTTGTCCATCAGGGCCAAGAGTTTGTCCTCCAGGAGCAGGAGCTGGTCTATATTGCCCATCAGGACCAAAAATTTGTCCTCCAGGAGCAGGCGCTGGTCTATATTGTCCATCAGGACCAAGAACTTGTCCTCCAGGAGCAGGAGCTGGTCTATATTGTCCATCAGGACCAAGAATTTGTCCTCCAGGAGCAGGAGCTGGTCTATATTGTCCATCAGGACCAAGAATTTGTCCTCCAGGAGCAGGAGATGGTCTATATTGTCCATCAGGACCAAGAATTTGTCCTCCAGGAGCAGGAGCTGGTCTATATTGTCCATCAGGACCAAGAATGTGTCCTCCAGGAGCAGGAGATGGTCTATATTGTCCATCAGGACCAAGAATTTGTCCTCCAGGAGCAGGAGCTGGTCTATATTGTCCATCAGGACCAAGAATTTGTCCTCCATTAGCAGGAGATGGTCTATATTGTCCATCAGGACCAAGAATTTGTCCTCCAGGAGCAGGAGCTGGTCTATATTGTCCATCAGGACCAAGAATGTGTCCTCCAGGAGCAGGAGCTGGTCTATATTGTCCATCAGGACCAAGAATTTGTCCTCCAGGAGCAGGAGCTGGTCTATATTGTCCATCAGGACCAAGAATGTGTCCTCCAGGAGCAGGAGCTGGTCTATATTGTCCATCAGGACCAAGAATTTGTCCTCCAGGAGCAGGAGCTGGTCTATATTGTCCATCAGGACCAAGAATGTGTCCTCCAGGAGCAGGAGCTGGTCTATATTGTCCATCAGGACCAAGAACTTGTCCTCCAGGAGCAGGCGCTGGTCTATATTGTTCATCGGGACCAAGAATTGGTCCTCCAGGAGCAGGAGCTGGTCTAAATTGTCCATCAGGACCAAGAATTTGTCCTCCAGGAGCAGGAGCTGGTCTATATTGTCCATCAGGACCAAGAATTTGTCCTCCAGGAGCAGGAGCTGGTCTATATTGTCCATCAGGACCAAGAAGTTGTCCTCCAGGAGCAGGAGCTGGTCTATATTGTCCATCAGGACCAAGAATTTGTCCTCCAGGAGCAGGAGATGGTCTATATTGTCCATCAGGACCAAGAAGTTGTCCTCCAGGCGAAGGAGCTGGTCTATATTGTCCATCAGGACCAAGAATTTGTCCTCCAGGCGCAGGAGCTGGTCTATATTGTCCATCAGGACCAAGAGTTTGTCCTCCAGGAGCAAGAGCTGGTATATATTGTCCATCAGGACCAAGAATTTGTCCTCCAGGAGCAGGAGATGGTCTATATTGTCCATCAGGACCAAGGATTTGTCCTACAGGAGCAGGAGCTGGTCTATATTGTTCATCGGGACCAAGAATTTGTCCTCCAGGAGCAGGAGCTGGTCTATATTGTCCATCAGGACCAAGAATTTGTCCTCCAGGAGCAGGAGATGGTCTATATTGTTCATCGGGACCAAGAATTTGTCCTCCAGGAGCAGGAGCTGGTCTATATTGTCCATCAGGACCAAGAATGTGTCCTCCAGGCGCAGGAGCTGGTCTATATTGTCCATCAGGACCAAGAATTTGTCCTCCAGGAGCAGGAGATGGTCTATATTGTCCATCAGGACCAAGAACTTGTCCTCCAGGAGCAGGAGCTGGTCTATATTGTCCATCAGGACCTATTACTTGTGTGGGAATATTATAATCACCAGAAAAGGTGCCACTGAATGTGCCAGACGAACCTTGAATATGTGGTTTTTGAAATTGTTGTGTTGTTGGTTTGTAATGTTGAGTGCCGGTCCCAGTATATTGACCACTGAATATTCCACTAAATTTACCACTGGTCCCTGCTGGTAATTTATAATCTCCTTCAAGTTTTCCGGTGAAATTACCATTCGTGTGTTCGTCAGATATTATCCGACCGTCAGGACCATAAATTCTTCCGTCGTGACCTATTGTGAATCCTGGCGGTAAAGCATGTGGTGGTACAGGTCTTCCATCAGGTCCATATAACTTTCCATCACTTCCAACTATATAACCTGGTGGTAAAGTTGTCGTAGGAGGTTGACCGGGAGTTGCAGGAGCTCCTGACGTTAAAGGCTTTCCATCGGGTCCGGAAATTCTTCCATCGTGACCTATTGTGAATCCTGGCGGTAAAGCATGTGGTGGTACAGGTCTTCCACCAGGTCCATATAGTTTTCCATCACTTCCAATTGTATAACCTGGTGGTAAAGTTGTCGTAGGAGGTTGACCGGGAGTTGCAGGAGCTCCTGGAGCTAAAGGTTTTCCACCGGGTCCGTAAATTCTTCCATCGTGACCTATTGTGAATCCTGGTGGTAAAGCATGTGGTGGTACAGGTCTTCCATCAGGTCCATATAACTTTCCATCACTTCCAATTGTATAACCTGGTGGTAAAGTTGTCGTAGGAGGTTGACCGGGAGTTGCAGGAGCTCCTGGAGCTAAAGGCTTTCCATCGGGTCCGTAAATTCTTCCATCGTGACCTATTGTGAATCCTGGTGGTAAAGCATGTGGTGGTACAGGTCTTCCATCAGGTCCATATAACTTTCCATCACTTCCAATTGTATAACCTGGTGGTAAAGTTGTCGTAGGAGGTTGACCGGGAGTTGCAGGAGCTCCTGGAGCTAAAGGCTTTCCATCGGGTCCGTAAATTCTTCCATCGTGACCTATTGTGAATCCTGGTGGTAAAGCATGTGGTGGTACAGGTCTTCCATCAGGTCCATATAACTTTCCATCACTTCCAACTGTATAACCTGGTGGTAAAGTTGTCGTAGGAGGTTGACCGGGAGTTGCAGGAGCTCCTGGAGCTAAAGGCTTTCCATCGGGTCCGTAAATTCTTCCATCGTGACCTATTGTGAATCCTGGTGATAAAGCATGTGGTGGTACAGGTCTTCCATCAGGTCCATATAACTTTCCATCACTTCCAATTGTATAACCTGGTGGTAAAGTTGTCGTAGGAGGTTGACCGGGAGTTGCAGGAGCTCCTGGAGCTAAAGGCTTTCCATCGGGTCCGTAAATTCTTCCATCGTGACCTATTGTGAATCCTGGTGGTAAAGCATGTGGTGGTACAGGTCTTCCATCAGGTCCATATAACTTTCCATCACTTCCAATTGTATAACCTGGTGGTAAAGTTGTCGTAGGAGGTTGACCGGGAGTTGCAGGAGCTCCTGGAGCTAAAGGCTTTCCATCGGGTCCGTAAATTCTTCCATCGTGACCTATTGTGAATCCTGGTGGTAAAGCATGTGGTGGTACAGGTCTTCCATCAGGTCCATATAGTTTTCCATCACTTCCAATTGTATAACCAGGTGGTAAAGTTGTCGTAGGAGGTTGACCGGGAGTTGCAGGAGCTCCTGGAGCTAAAGGCTTTCCATCGGGTCCGTAAATTCTTCCATCGTGACCTATTGTGAATCCTGGTGGTAGAGCATGTGGTGGTACAGGTCTTCCATCAGGTCCATATAGTTTTCCATCACTTCCAATTGTATAACCAGGTGGTAAAGTTGTCGTAGGAGGTTGACCGGGAGTTGCAGGAGCTCCTGGAGCTAAAGGCTTTCCATCGGGTCCGTAAATTCTTCCATCGTGACCTATTGTGAATCCTGGTGGTAAAGCATGTGGTGGTACAGGTCTTCCATCAGGTCCATATAGTTTTCCATCACTTCCAATTGTATAACCAGGTGGTAAAGTTGTCGTAGGAGGTTGACCGGGAGTTGCAGGAGCTCCTGGAGCTAAAGGCTTTCCATCGGGTCCGTAAATTCTTCCATCGTGACCTATTGTGAATCCTGGTGGTAGAGCATGTGGTGGTACAGGTCTTCCATCAGGCCCATATAGTTTTCCATCACTTCCAATTGTATAACCAGGTGGTAAAGTTTGAGTTGGTTTTGTGAATGGAGCAGCTGGCGGTTCTTTTGGCAAAGTCGGTTGCCACACTTCTGACGGTGGTAATCTATCTGACCATCTATCGTACCCGTAACAGTCTTCACATCCAAATGGAAAACTTTGGCTTTGAGCTGATCCCATACCGCTACTGCCAACTGTAATGTCATTGTTACTCTAACTGAAAATTGCATTAAATGCATACGAACCGACAACGGCCTTTGACCCGCCATAAGTTGCTTCTGCCTCGGCTCGTCCTTGATCTTTATTATTACCGAAATTTAGGTATTGCGATTGTGACTGGCCACGAACTCTACCCGTAAAATAGTGCGAATTAGAACGTTTGCTCCTTATCAAAATATCTTTCTGGAATTGTCTAGATAGGAAAATATACGAATGACATCCACTAAAGAATCGCCCAATACTCTCGCCGGCAATATAATATACCTGCAATTAGGATTTACACTTCTACAATATTATTCATTCAAAATTTGCTGATTATTACATGTTTCTTGCTTATCAAATGCTTTCCATCCCAGGGCTTGATGTTCTTTAGGATATTCCCTTTTCTCTCCACGGATTTATTTAGCGGTTCCAAATAACAATTTCCATTGAGTTTGTAAGCTACGAGTTTCTGAAAAGAAGCACATGAAATATGTTTGATGCACTGAAACTTGTCTTGCGTTATACGTTACTGTTGCGAAATCATAGAACACTTCCGGCTTGTTGCTCGTTGCAAATGCTGGTAGATCATCGATTACATTTAAATTCTGTAATAAAGAATTTAGTTTATATGTTTCTCCTCATTAATCTATGATCTTGTCCTAGTATTCTCGACCTTTGGCTTTTATGCAAGTTCCTGTATTTTGTACAATTTTTTGTTAATGAGTGAAAACTCTTGAAAATCTGGACGAATTTTCAACAGGATAAATGCAATTTAATTATGAAACGTTAAAGGGATGGAATACTAATCAATTAGAGGTGAAATTTACTTTTATCCCGAACCATTACTCAATTACACTTCCTAATTAATAATTGGGCTAATATTGACAAATTGCAAACAAATATTTCATTGATTAACGCAAATTCATTAAAATTTCTAAATATTTTCGCGATAACGGGTATAAATGACCCGTAAAATTGCAAGTTCATGCATTTTGGTCTTTGATTTGAAGCAAATGAAAAATATTGAACGTTTTGAAACTTACCTGAAAATCGTGCTGCACTAATAGAACAAAATTCGTCGAATTGAGAAGAATAACAATGAGAAAACCAATTCGAAATAATGGACCCTCCATGCCAATAGTGACCGCTGTTTGGCGGTCTATCTTCTAAAATGCCTTAATATAATTCATTTTAATCCATATATGGTTTGACCCTTGACTGACTCAATGATAATGTAACGTTTTAAAACGAGGCTTTTGACCCAAATTTCAAATACATAGAATAAAATAGACGGAAGAGATGCGAGTGCGATAAGGAACGAAACGAGAGAGAGAAGCTTCTTTTCAAATTTTTTGTCAATTTTATTTAAGCGAATTTTTGTTAGATTGATAAACGCATTTCGGATTCATGAAGCTCTTCTGGTTATATTATTATTACAAGAAAAAATATACATTGTTTCTAATCTGTAATAACGTTTATTATTGTTAATAGCGATAATTTGTTTACAAATCATTTAACATTCGACCTAATTGTATATGCCGTTATGCAATTCTTCGAATTTTATTAATTAGATTTCCGAAACGATGCAAAGTGTCCTTCGATTGATTAATTATTAGTCAATGATTGCACGCGAGAGTATTTTTAGAAGGATCTCGGAAGTTAATTGCAAAGACAAATTAATCCTTTTCATATGTTTTATTTATAAAAGTATAAGAACAGTGTTTCTTTTATAAAGGACGAAAAAGGGCATTCATATACGTTTCTAATATTAAGACACTAAAACACATATTTATGGATAATAATTTGTTATTAATAATAAACTAATGCTACTCAAGAGACGAAACGAAATGATTTTCATTTTGCTTATCATTAAATAAGGAATGGAAATTGAAGTTTTTCATTTTTTTTTCATATTATACCACACCAAAATCGTCTCGAATTACAATAGGGAATGAACCGCTTCTAAATGTTCGCGTTTATTAAACAACTTAGAAGAAGTGTAGAAATTAATTGAATTAATTCGTTACATATTTAACAGTAATGATTAATTATTAAGGCACACGAAATCACATACAGCTATGTAACATTCATATTATCCATAAACTATTGCCTAATTAATTATAATTATTGCACTGAACGGCCTTAATCGATTCCTAATCAATAAATACTTAAATTAAAATTACTTAAAAAGCAAATGTGTAAACTATGGGCTGTTAAAATATGTAAAACTAAATTAGAATTTCGATTTCTTATGACTAGCCAATTGGATTTGTTTCAGAAAACTATTAATTAATTAATTAAAATTAAATGTTAAAAGAAAACGTAAAAGAGAATATGTGAAATTAAAAGGGGACTGACTATCAACTTGTATCCCGTCCGGTGCCATTAATTTGGCACCAAATTCTGGTACAAGATACAAATATTTAACGACTAGTTACACTCTCTCGTCTATAATCGATTCGCAACGACTCGCTATAATTAATGAAACGAGCATAAAAGAAAAAAAAATCAATCATCGTGAAATAATCGTCTAAATAAATTAAATTAAAGAAATAATACGATTTAAAATTAAAGTGAAGAAGCAAAGCGGCTATTTGAATAAATAAAATAAATTAGTAAAATATAAATGGATGGAACGACTAATTAACATAATTGAGCGTCGCCTGCATTTGTATAAATAATTAAATTAAATTAGAGAGAAACAAATAAGTTAAGTACGAATTAGTGTTTAAATGACAGGAGATCATATTCATTATCAGCTAATATAAATTATTTCATTTTCGCTCGCGACGATTTCTTACTGCGATCAGCAAGAATTAGCACCAAGTAGATATTAGCTCGCGTTTGATGTCATTTTGAAAAAAAAACGATCAATCTAATAATAGCAATGCGTATGGCACGTTACGAGAATTCACGTCTTAATTAAACTAATCCTAACGTAAGAAGGCACACACGCAAACGAAACATAAGGGAAGGCAAAGAAACGAGAAAGGCGCGCAGAGGGAATCATTAAACGAGATAATTTTTCGTACGGTCTAATCTAAGTCAATAGGTAAAACTGGTCCCTAATGAGAGGAATTATTTACAAGAATGAACATTTTCGAAATGCTACCGGAGACGAACAACGAACAAAAAAAAAAGGAAGTCTGCCACGCGATCCGATCGAAGAGAAACTTCAAACGGCGATGGCCAATTTAACAGAGTACCCGGACCGATCGTTGTTCTGGTACGAATCGCGCGACGACGTGGACGACGACGACGACGACGAAGACGACGACGAAAAATCCATCGGTTGCTCCTGCAAGATCTGATTGAGATTGAAACGCGGCGTCGCGTTCAGCACGACCGACGGATGTTCGACGGTCGAGTACAGCAACCGTTCGGGGTTCGGCGAGATGACGGTCGAACGGTAGAACATCGGCGATCGTATCGGTCGGTCGGCGGCCGCCGCCGTCGCCGTCGCCACCGCACTCGTTATCACAGATTCCAGCTGCCGCCGGCTGCCGACGGAGACGATGACCGGCGTCGGCGAGCCGCCGACGACGACGCTCTTGTCCGGCGTGACCTCGCGCGACGAAGTGCGACCGTTCAGCCGCATGCACGACGACTCCTCGTGCTTGTACAGATACGATTTCAGCGCGAACGCTTTGCCGCACCGCGCGCACACGTGCGGCTTCGTGTTCGAGTGCGTTTGGATGTGCGCGCGTAGATTCGACTTGTCCGCGAACGCCTTGCTGCAGATCGTGCACTTGAACGGTTTCTCGCCTGAAACGGTCGAGGAGTTGTAAAAAAAAAAACAAGAACAGGGCACAAACGAGTTATTAGGTCTAAGACTCTGAACGTGCCGTTTTCTTATATTAGGTGTACAACTTTGCTCCCGCCGTTTTTTTTTCCAAAGTTTAAGGCCTTATTGTAAAAAACTGGTTGCACCCTTATGTTTCAAAGTATTGTCCATCGCCGGCCACTACTTTCGCCCATCTTTCGGGCAACGTGCGAATCCCGTGTTGGAAAAACTTGTCAACTTTTGATGCGATCCACGAATCGATCCATTTTTTCACTTCTTCATACTTCTGGAAGTGCTGGTCAGCCAGGCCGTGTGCCATCGATCAGAACAAGTGATAGTCAGAGGGAGTAACGTCTGGAGAATCCAGTTCCAAGTATGTTTGGATCACTTTAGCAACAGGAGGTCGAGCTGCAAAATCACTTTATCGTGTCTCTCGCTGTATTGCGGCGGTTTGTCTTTTAATGCTCGGCTCAAACGCATTAATTGCGTCCGATAACGATCCCCTGTGATTGTTTTAGCCGGATTTAACAGCTGATAATACACTACACCGAGCTGGTCCCACCAAATACAGAGCAGGACTTTGGAGCCATGAATTTTCGCTTTGGCTGTCGACATGAAAGCATAATCAGGTTATTCCCAAGATTTTTTGCGCTTGGAGTTATTGTACTGAACCCATTTTTCATCGCCACTCACAATATGATGCAGAAATCCCTTCCGTCTTAGTCTTTTAAGCAACTGTTCACAAGCAAACAAACGCCGTTCAACGTCTCTCGATTTCAACTTTCGTTGCTTCTGAATCATTCGCAAGGCTTTGAGGCGTTATGAAATTGCTTATTGAGTCACTACCAGTGATCATGCCAATGCTTCTTGACATTGACACGAGTCTTCAGCAAGTAATGCCTCCAATTCTGCATTTTCTCGCTTCCAACGCTATGTCGGCCTTTGACGTAAATATCACCATTCCTGAAGGGTTGAAAGCAATCGCAACACGATCATTCACTAATAGCGGCCTCAACATAAGTACCTACGAGCATTTGATGAGCCTCGGCCGCAGATTTCTTCATATCGAAGAGTAAAATTAAAACTTCCCGCAAATGACCAGAATTTGGCTCGTAAGGTGACATTTTCAATCAAGAACAACTTTGTAATGAAGATACAAATCGACCAACATGATTATGGGGTTCTGTTGTCAGAAGCCCAAAGTTACCGCATGATGTGTACGATCTATTCATTTCGACCGCTGCTTCCCGCTAAAACCATTTGTAGGAAAACGGCGGGAGCAAAGTTGTACACCTAATAAATGGTTTTAAGTAGCGTCGTATGAAGGAGTGCTAAATGGGATCGATTCGTGGATCGCATTCAAAAGATGACAAGTTTTTTCCAACACGGGGTTCGCACGTTGCCCGAAATACGGGCGAAAGTAGTGGCCAGCGATGGACACTACTTTGAGTCATGAAGGTGCAACCAATTCATTTTACAATGAAGCCTTAAATGTTGGGGGGGAAAACGGCACGTTCAGAGTCTTACGCCTAATACAATCGATCCGGTAATAGATGTACCTGTGTGGGTGCGAATGTGTCCTTGGAGGAGCCACGGCCGGGAGAAGCATTTGCCGCAGTACTGACACTTGCAGCCCTGATTGTGGGTGCGGACGTGCATGGAGAAGGCGGGCATGCTCACGTACAACTTATCGCAGTGCGGGCAACGGCGCGCCTTCTTGTCGGCCGGACTGCGGTGCGTTTGCCGATGCCGGGCCAAATTGCTCGACGTGCTGTACCGTTTGCCGCATTCCGTGCACTCGTGCTCGTGATGCTCCGCCTGTTTGTTGCTGTTGTTCGTCTCCTCGCTCGCCGTCACGCTCTGCACGTTGACGATCACGTTCGATTGTTGTTTCTCTTTGTCGTCGCCGTTCTGCAAGATTATTACGCGTAATATTATTACGAGTTAAAAAAACGTTCATCGATTACCTTGATTAGATGCGATCGGGGCGTACGCGACGATTTGTCGAACAGTTTATGCGTGTACGTGTAGGTGGGTTCTTCGCTGTTGTTGTTGTTGTTGTTATTGACGGTCGGAGCGGTCGATAAATGTCGATGGTACTTGATTTTGCCGGCGGCCGCTGCCAAGCTGACTTCCGCCAGTTTGGTCAAATTGTACAATTCGTCCGGGCATTCGGAACTGTTGTCCGAATCGTGATAATTGGTCGACGACGTTTCGGCGACGCTTACGACCCTCTCGGGACTTATGTCTGCAAAGGGAAGGGAAAAACGAACGTTCATTTATTGCCGAAAAATTGATCGATTTTGAGATGGAAACATTGAAGCGAGAGAGGGAAGGAGACGCTTGAACCGACATAAAAATCCTTGGACCATTTAAAAATATATTGGATTAGTGAATAATAAATAGACGTAGTATTTGGGCTAAAAATGTGAGGCTCCGTAAGGTGTGATCGGCAATTTGCCAATTTTGCAACAAGTCGTCATTATTCCTATTACTAACAAGTTGTTAGCCATCGCGTTATGATTTTCGGTGTTATTGTTATTGACGCGGGCAGAAGAAACAAAACGTTTGGAAATTAATCCGAAACGAAAATATTTAGTACTTTGTGACGCAAGAGGACGTTGAAGTTGCGCTAAATTTTCAATCGAGCAATTCGAGAGACGTTGAAATCATCCATTTTCCATAATAAATCTGGAAAGAGCTGCGTCAGCTTGGACATTCGCCGTTTCGGCAAAAAAACTTGTAAAATTAATGCGTAATTCGTGACGCACTAAACAACCACTTGGCAAATATTTCGCAAAAATATTACAGGTGGCTTTATTTTATTTTTTACTTTAAGAACGTCGATTTTTCATTTGATTTTTTATGACAACAATAAGTCACTTCCTTATATTAAAAAAATATAAAAAAAAATAACGATTTAAAAATACAAACCTTAGCGAGAATCTTCTAAAAAAGGTAACCTTTAGTAAAATGACTGCTCGATGCACGCACTCGTGGAGATCGGTGCGGAGGTATGTAGAGAGAAGGAAGAAGTATAAAGTGGAAATAAATAACGTTAATTTTATATTTAGATAATGTTAAAAATAAAGATGGGGGAAATTGGATCGGTTCTTGCGACTGCTTCTGGTAACGCCAGACGAATTCAATTCGAATCCCACCTCTAATCAATTGTTAATATAAAGTATAGAAAGACGTACCTTTTTGGTCCATCTCTTCGACGTATCTCCGATGCGTGATGAGGAAAGCTCTTGGCATGACTCGGCTTTCATAAAGGATCTTATTCAACGTAGATCGACTTACGCATTTATCTCACTGCTTGTAACGCGCGTGCATGACGTTTGCTTTTCAGGCGAGCTTCCTTTTCCTTTTCTTCTTCAAATTGACACTGTTTTCAGAACTTTTCGATGTCGCGCGGAGAAAATTCGGAAAACGATGGATTTTCTTTTAAACGACCATAACAGGTGGTCTTTGCCATAAAAAAAAAAACAACTAAACCGATTAATTGTCGATGCTGAAATTGTTTATTGATACGTATTAATATAGCGTTTAATAGCGTTTTCGCGCTGGACGACGGTTTCAAAACATCTCTCGATGGATCGCAATTAGTCTACGTAACTCGTCTTTGCGATTATATTGTAATTCGAATAGAATTTTAGTGGTTTCGGTTACTTATGGTGAGACCGATGTCGAACTGAACTCAAAGAAACGTGGTAGCTGTTCTATATTTACGAAATCTTGACGCGTGCCAAGTTTCAGGCCTAGAGGGGAGTCGACGGTAGCAGCAGAAGCTGTAAGCAGGGCTCTTCTCCTCTTTCTTAACGCCCGTAAAACATCCCATTGGCCCTCCCGCACCGTTCTTCGCTCTGTTTTGGTCTGTTAACGCACGTTCCTCGCACACTTCTTTCAGCTTGCTGTTTATGTGTAGTTCTTTTTTTTATTGTTATTATTATTATTGTTATTATGTACTCATTTCGATCTTTCTCGCACTCTCGTTGCCGATTTCTGCAGTTGATGCACGACTTTGGCGATGCCCTTTGCGTCTAAATGAGAATTATTTTCGGTATTAAAAAATGTAAATGTTAGCTTTTGGCTTGGAATAGTAACGTTTCAGGAATTGTTTCGGCTATTTACATTAGAACATTTCGTTAGAAAACGAACTATTTTCTGTATTCGCACGAACAAAGACATTCTTCGTCTATTAACAAAGAGGTTTCAAAGGATTGTGAATGATTTGATTTCTGTTAGAAACGATTGCAATTTCGAAAGAGAAGTGTTTACGTATCGCTGGGTAAAGGAGTCGGTCGAATATTGTCGAGTTTTGTTTTATGACGAGGAAGCCAGAATTAAGAAGAAATTCGTTGGAGCGACGATGATCGTAATAATAATAATTCTTGTCGATTTTGACATTTTGCCAAAGCGTTATATTTTAACAGGTGCTGGCTAATATAAATTTCGAGAACTTTGAACTTCTTTGAGCAATTTACAGATCCGAAATTTATTTTATTCAACACTTTCTTTTTCAACTGCGATTTCAGCGCAACGACTTACACGCGCTTGTTATTATTATTTATAAAGCCATAAAATTCGATTTTTATTCGAACGCACTAAGAAACATTGTACGTTTCGACTGTTGGTCAGCAGAATTCGATTGTTGAAATGTTAAATTTATATCTGCACAAAACGTGAGAAAAGAAAACCCGAACGTAGAAGATGATTAATGAAAAATCGAAGCTTTCCATCTTTTGCTTGTCCGACGATGATTAAAGGAAAATTAAAACGAAATAATAAATAAAGCGAGAAAACATTGTAGGATGTTGGATTGAAACAAAAGAGAAATAAAGGAATTGTACGTGGGACAGGAACCATGCCGTTGTTTGAATGAATACTTATAGAATTACTCAGTGCTTCTATATTCAGAGCGCGGTGGAATGCGTCGCGACGCTAAACGGCGTCTGTAACTCGCTTTTTTTGGCCTATAGCCATCAACCACCTCTTGCTGCACTACCTATCCTAACCAAATCGTATAACCTAAACACTAAACGACTTCCAAACGCAAGCCACTGACTCATCGAAATCTTCAAGACAATATTTGCAATTCGATCGATCGTTTTTCCCCGGCGAAATGATTTTCGGGGGACGTCGGTGAAATGGCGCAAAACGAAAACGTTTTCCTCGACGAAAATCGTTCAACGCCGCAAGGATTGAATAAGTTGAATAGAAGTAATTCGCATACGATTGTTTATTAAAAAAGGAAAATGTCTTGCTCATTTCGCATTCGTATTATTAACTCGCCGTCTCACCTGCCTTCTTGCCATTTTTATTGCGGGCGCGCTTTTAAAATAGAATCAAAGCGGCAGACTCGTTAATTATCATGCACCTTTGGTACTATATACGTTTGCGATATTTGTGCGGATTTTTTGTTGTTACAATAATTATCGATTAAATTGAAAGTTTAAACACGAATCCAATCGGAAACCTGAATAGTTTTCCTTTCAGGCGATTACTTACTGAAAACGTGTCACTTTTGTAACTTTTTTTAGTTCGGTCTTCCTCCCTCTCTGTTTTTTTTTTAATAAAATTTTGTATACGTGTACTGATAGTAATAATAAAAGTGTTCAGGATGCGGTGGCATTCATCCAGAAATAGATCTAAAAATCCTACAACATTGCGATGCGGCCGTGGCCTCCCACATGACAATGAACTCGCTCCTATTAAAAAAACGCCTTTATTTTGGTTCCCCAAAATCAACTTCTCCTTCGATGACGATCTCCGCCGCTTTGATGGCGGAAAATCCTCCTGCAAACAGAGTTTCCCTCATTCATCGCCCGTTAGCCGGACGACAAAAGAGTTTGTAAAATAGCGCGATTGGAGTGGGCAGAAGGAAACCTAGAAAAAGAAAAGCGAGAGCGTTCCCGTGTAGATTTTTAGAACGGAAGCGTGCAAGAATTAAAAATCGGGAGCACGTGTTGCGGTTGTTATATCGCAAGTACTGCAACATATAATAATGATGATGATGATGATGAGGCAGGAATGTTTACAGGATGTTTGCGTAGAATCCGTGCTCGTGTATTGCGCGTATTTCTCGCATACAATTTTGTTTCGCATTCGTGCGCCCCGTCGTTCGTTCGTTTCACTCCCAACTTTCCACGTACTTTTCTAATTTTAGGTCCAGGGTTATTATTATTGTTGTTATAGTACAGCCACGAGACCAGATTGCGCAAATCAATGTTTCGAATAACCGCCGGCTCACTTTGCATACGGCGAAGAAAGTGTCTGGAAGAGTTGAGATGATTAATATCGTCTACTAGTCGATGAGGAAGCTTTTCCAGATTTGCCTTGTTTGGGTAAAATCCTCTGGAGATTCCCATTTAAAATGCGAATAAAAGTCATTAGCATCGTTTTAAAGTGGCTGCGACCACTAATACTTTACGGAATTCCCTAGACGAGGAACATCTTCACCTGGCACGTGACTGCCAATGTCTAGCACACGTCTGGTGCCGCGACCCCCATTGACTTCCTACCCTTAAACGAATTTAAACTCTGTGCGTTTGAAGGGAGAGAGGGCGAAAAGATTGTCGCATTTTTCACGGAGCCTCGATGCGTCTCTTTCACGACAACGCGGCCGAAAATATTTACTTAATGGTATCTGGTAAATGTCTCGACCTTTCGACTACCCAACATTTTTAACCCTCACCTCCACCCACACCTGGTAGTAACCGGAATTCCATTAAGTCTTTGCTTATTTCCGATGATGGAATTTTTTGTTGGGTTGAGTAAAGAATTTATGAATGGTCGGATGAACGAATGTAGGGCAAATGATTGCACGTTATTATAGATAATCGTTATGTAACGTGGAATAATAAACAATTTTTTCTCGTAAATTTCCATTCATTTCGCTCTCCTGCTTTCGTTGTTATTGGGCAAAAAAGCGTTTATTTATCTTATGACTTCCTTCGAAGTTATTACGGATGGCAGCGAAGAAGTCATTGAAGACGAGGGCGCAATAATAATGCAATGCACGCTGATGATGATGATGTTAGTGGTGTTGATGATGTTGGTTGGTGCTGTTGGTGATAGTAATAATATACAAGAAGTTTGTGCATGCACTTCCTCAAAGAAGCGGTAATACGCTTGACGTTTCAAATAGACGAGGATGTTGAAGAAGTCGAGGAACGACGACGGCGAGGGAGGGGAGGGATGAACGGTTAAAATACACACATCGAAACGTGAAAGAAGAAGAACTCCTTCCTGTTTCTTGACACGTGTCCGCGGCTTGTAATAAGACAAAAATAACACGGATCCGAACAATATTCACTCGGCCTCTTTCTCCTTTCGTTGTTCTTCGCTTAAGAAGAATAAAGTTCGGCAACTTTGATGAAACTAAATTTTGCCTTTAAAGAAGGGCGGTGGTTGTAAATACGATTCCTAAATCTGTCAATACCTTGGTGAGCAAGGTGGGTATATACGCACGAAGAACTGGAAGCCAGTATTTGGTTCACGTAAACATCCGCAGCGTTTCAACAGAACATATCTGTCAAGTTATTTTCGTAACTCGATGGGGAAATCGTATTAGGACCATACAGATTGACGTGTGTCGCAATTCTTCTGGACGAGAGTAAAGGATTTGCCGTCATTATTTTACTTAACATTGCAATTTAAAGGTACTGATACAGTTTCTGTTTTGTCTGCTCCCTTTCGTTCCTCTCGCTCGTTGCCGCTTTTTTTCTTTCTTCGGCTATTTATGGGAGCACGTGTTAAGAAGGGTTCGTACTTTTTATGCTTCGACAAGAAGGAGAGAACGATGCAAAAAGTTGATGCAGAAAGCGAGCGAGAGAGAGAGATGTTGGTACGCGTGGCAAACGAAATAAATTGCGATTTTAGAGAGACGTTACGAAATGAAACGAAAAGCTCGCATAAACGCCGTCAATGTTCTTCATCTACGCGAGCGGTTTTACATACGGCGAACTTCTTTTTCTTTATTGTTATTGTTTCTTTACCTTTCTTAACGGTTTGATATATTCGAGGGCAGGTGATATTTGTAATAAACTAAAAATCTTATTATTTATTATTCGATTTGGTCTTGGGTTCAAAGAAAAGGGCAATAAATGCGAAAAAGAAAGGCGTGGAGGAGTAGATCGATTCGAAGCACGTTTTTTCTTCTTTCGTAATTGAATTTAATTGAATTGGATGAACAGCAAGTGGAATTATTATAATAAGTGGAGGAAGTGTATTAATAAAGCATTAGTTGCGGTTTAATTGTCGCTTAAGTACTCTACGTGCTTTGATTCATACAACGTACAAATTCTGATTATAGATCGGTTCAAGTAGGAGGCAGTCATTCCGACGATGATTATGGCGTTAGTGGCATTTCCGTTTATTTTACGACAGTAACTCGCTGGTTAATCTTTTTATTAAATTCGTCTACGGATTACACCTTACTGCGGCTGTTGAATGTCGATGTTTCGGTGGCGTTCGAACGCTGTTTGTTCGCATCTATTTATTACCAAAAAATCATATGTCTAACACATGTTTTGCGCTCTTACTTCAAGAAAAAACGATTATTTTTTTACAAGCCACTTGCGGTGGATCCGACGAAGAATTGTTTGCCAGTGGTGTTCAATAAAGAGGGATTATCTTGGATCGAATCTTTGGAATTGTATTCTTTCATCCGAATGTCACCGTTGAGCATTTTCTTTGCGGACAGGTGGAAAATATGATCCATGCGACTTCACAATTTTCAGCCAATTCATTCTTAAGATTTGTTATTTCTAAGTAAAGTATTTCGATCGACAGTTTTAAATGAACAAGTTTGTTATTGTTGCTCGAGCGTTTGCTCAGCATTTATTTTTCGCATTTATTTCCGTCCTATCTTCTGTTATGTTCTGTTAACGAGTTTAAAGGTAAATTTAACGTGGATTTTCGCATAAACATTTTGCGTCTACGTTTAATTTTTATTTATTTTTTCAATTTGTACGGTTGAACTTTTCTCTCTCTCTCTCTCTCTATTTTTTTTTTCGGAGCGCTGATAGAAGAAATAAGAAACCGTGGGCCAGCTGCTTATAAACAAGCAGTTGAAGGTAATATTATTATTGTTTATACGCACGGGGGCATATATTGTTTGGTCATTATTAGAACGAATCTCTCGCACTTCGCGTTTCGGTTCTCTTGTACTCCTTCATTTTTATCGTTATTGTTATTGCCGTGTTTTTACATTTGCAAATACGAAAATCGTTACGAATAAAGGCAGTTGTAACACGTTTTTGAACGTTCTTCATATAACACAATGTCTCGCTCATTATTTATTTATGCCGCTCCCGTTTTAATGCTAATTCAAATTGAAATTAAACAAAAAAGAAGAAGATGCGAGTTCGATTTGGAAGATTACGTCTCTATGAGCGAAATTGCAAAAAGGAAAGTGATTATCTGTTGACTTATCAATTTGTTCCGATTTGATAATGATTATTATCTTATTTGTTTCAGAGTCCTTAACAGCGAAAATGCAACCAGGAATACACAATGAATCTTCCATAAGAAACCATTGAAAGCTTTGGGGCAGGAGCTTTCCTTCATTTCAGACTGAATCCTTTAAAATAATGAATCAAATTGTTCATAAATGAAATCTTACTGGGTTGTCACTGCCCTTTTTTTGAGTTTCGCTTTCATATTTGCGAAATTTTAAAAAATGTGGTGAAAAAAGCTTGATTTCGCTTAAATGGAATTTATTCAAAAAAGGCTTCTGACAAGGGAAGAAGCGATTTTTTTAATGAATTTTGGTACAAGTACTTTTTAAAATCGTTAACGATTAAGGGAGAAATGTTGCCCCAAATGAATTAAAAATTTGTCCCCGTGAACTGTTGCCATCTCTGCGAATTAAAATGAAAATTGTTAATTTGGCAAGGCAGCTAATGTTTAATAACGCAATTATGACATATTCAAAGATAATACATTCTTCAGGATCGATGCGAGCAAGTTAAAAACACCGAAAACTGCGCGAAAAATCGATGAAAACCTAAGAAAAAAAAACGAAATATCAGTCAAAAAAATGTTGCGAATTTAAGAGATTAAAAGTGCGATAACTTTTAAACGGCTGGACCGATTGTGCTGAAATTTGCACACGAATTAGCTTTCATCTGTCCCTACAGACGGTGCGAGTTCAGCCAATTCTGGGAGATGAAGGAAAATGCGAAAAAACAAAAATTTTCATTATATTCGATGGGACGGTGTAGTAGTCGACATCTGTTGTTGAGCGAACTTCTTCTCAACGTGCCTCAACACCGACTCTTTAACATTCGAGAGCCATCTGTGCAGTCTCCTTGTGAACGAGGATTAAAAATTTCGGAATAAAATAATAATTTATTGAAACAAATTTAACAGTAATACAGATCCATTTCTTCTCCTTAACGGAAGAACATAATACCGTCACCTTTCTTAAGCAATAAAAATTGTTAATCAACAACGGACCACAAACTAATTAACGCTAATTTTGCCAATTCGAGTCGAATCCGGCGGCGGAGTCCGAATCGGAATCCTGCGTCATCGGACCCGGTTGCATCGCTTGCGCAATTTGCGGCGGAAACTGCGTGTGTTCCAGCGACCGTTTCACCTTCTTCTTGGCCGCATAGTTTTTCGGCGGCGGCATACCCTCCTGCTTGCAGACAATCAATTTACTTTCTTTCGCAGACGGTAATAAATTTGCGGAAAGCGCACGTTACCCAATTCGCCGTCATTCCGCTGGTCGGCATTTATTTGGGGAATTAAAGTTAGTTCCAGTTAGGATTGGGAAACGAGGAGGAATCTAATTTGTCGGATACCTGTGTAACGTTATCGACGGAACCCCATCCTTTATGGACCTTGTCCTGGACCGGATCGATTGGATTTACCGAACCACCGCCGGCGCCGCCGCCGCCTCCTCCGCCGCCGCTGCCGACGCCGAGGAAATTGCTGAAAGCTTCCGTCGTCTTCTTCACTCGAACATTCAACGAGCCGATGCGTAGGAATCCCAAATCTTTATCTGCGGCACGAAATTTGATGATTATTAAGATATTTATTAAAGGTTCAATCTCGAATTACTTAATACTCAATTAAAGCTGATGAATGGTAATTATGAATGGGCGCGGTTTAATTTGAAGAGTTTTCTCTTTAGACTACAATTATCTGCGTGAACGCTCCGAGATAGGAGAATGAGATTTTGAATGTCTTGTAACGTGCTTTCGTGGTCCGTATATGGCCAAAGGTAAAGTGAACGGAGGTAGGAATTGTGAAATAACGAAAAATAATATGTCGACGGGGGGCCGAACGAAACGAAACGAATGAAATTAATAATTACAAATGAATAGAATGGAATTTCATTCTTATGCGTTCGTAGATGGACGCCGCGAACGCTTTGGGCTGCCCCTTCGCCTTAATTAAGATTTAATGGACGATTTGGTTTTAATGGAGACAGAATTGAAAAGGACGGTAACGCGTATAATTAGGTATCAATTAATTTAATTTAATTAATCAAACGATTTACCTGTCTGCTTTTTCCTGCCTTTAATCTCTGAAACCAACCAGTTCGATTGCATTATAAGAAAAATCGGAAATTACTTATAGAGAGTAGGAAATTTATTTATTTTTGAGTAAATCTACATTCTAAATTGTTATAAAAATTAATACTATTTACATCATGCAATTTGTTGTACGAAGTTTTTTTTTATAAAAGAAGCGCTTATAACTACTGTGATTCGTAATTAAAGCCTTTAACCGCATTGTTCAATAAAATACATGCAATTTGTATTCTTTTTAAATATGATAAATTACAATTTTCAAATATTAAATTACTATTACTATACACTTTTTTAAGTTGATTATTTTAAATTGTATTTTATTTTCAATTAATATATAACAATAAATTGTAAATTATATCCCATATGAATGATTTCGAAAATAGGATTTTCTTGTAATTTTGCTATCAACATGCATCAAAATACAATTTCAATATAAAATTATTTAAAATATAAAGCTCTGATGATTAGCGACTACTCATATACTTAAAAAAAACTGCGAATTAAGCAATTTTGAATTACTAAGACTACAATCAAATTGAAAAGCTAGTTAGTGCCTTAAAATTACTGCAAAACATGCTTCAAAATCTACACTCATGCATTGTTAGTAGCATCTTAATGGCAATATTATAAACGCATTGCAACCATCTAAATCCTTTTACCCTTTACAATCTCATAAGATTGTGACTTCCGACTTATCTAAACCCTTGAAACTAATTATTTATCCTCATGCGACGTCTCGGCATTTGCCCACCATTAATTTCATGCAATCGTATCGGAATATCGCCATCACCGTTAGTTCAACATTCGGATACGTCGTAATTGCCGTAAAACCTCGATAAACTAACGAAATTATTGGCTGTGGCAGGTTTCGGATGGGCCTTACGCAAGAAGCTACTACGTTTCGACAACAGACCGATCCGTTTCGTCTTTTCCGCATTTTGCGGATACTCACTGTGCGAATCCTTGATGCCCGTTTGCGTCTTGTTGATCTTGTACTGGCTCGGCTTGCGACCGCTGAAGTCTCTCGAATTCTCGTCCGCCTCTAGAAAGGGAATCTATTAATTTAAGTGCAAAAGGGATTTTATAAAATGGTCGATTGCTTACTGTAAATTTGTACTAGAAGATCATACAAATCCTTGTGGCCGAATTGGACCGCAAAATGCAACGGCGTGTAACCCTATTAGAAAAAAAAACACATACACACTTAATAAGTGCATTTCAACGATTCCCGTATTCCAGAGGCAAAATTAAATATTGGGCAATCCAAATATTACGGGCAACAAAAACAAAATTCCTTAAAGACCGTCTTCGAGACGCCCCTTTGAAATTAACCGGAATTTTAGCCTCAGCTCTTTATTCTTGAAAAAGCCATAATAATAATGTTGTACATCTTCTAAAACTCCTCTTCGCTCCTCTTCATCTCTCCCCGCATTTCTTTCATCTTTATCTCCACGACTTTAACGTCATAATCGTATAATATTCCGCTCACATTCTGGTAAACAGTAGCTGAAACGTTATGTTATTATTCTTGTAACTGTACGCAGGCGAACGGGCGGACGACGGCGGTAGAATTATTACACCGCCACCACATTATTATTATAGCTCTTAACGTCGTTGTGAACTGAATAACTTGAATTCCTTCTTCCGTCCTGCATCGAATACAAGAAGATACGAGATCTCGAGATTGAAATTCAACGTTCGAGAGATAAGAATTCCGTTTGTTTCTTTGAGCTTTGCTTTTCTCCTTTTTCGAATTTATTTATTACTTGTAAAATAATACTCACCCCGTTCTAATCGGTGCAATAACATTCCATTAGACATGCAAAACAAAAACAAAGAAAAATTAGTTCGTTAGTAAAGTATTAAATTAATTAGAGATTTATCGCTTGCAAGAAACAGAATTTCTTTTGAAAAAAGAGAAACTTCGAAAAGACATTCCGTTTATGCATTATAATTGTCAGATTTCGATTGCGAAATTAGTCGTATTTAATTGCGATTTATGCGTGGTAAGAATCTAAACGACGCGTTTGCAATGTTACTTTTTCGCTTGGCTTGGCAGTAAAACTAACGCCAAAGAAATAAAATGTAATTTTTACAAATTGCAAGGTCCATTTGCGAACAATTAAACTCACCGATTTCGCGTTCACATCGACTTTGTATTTTCCGGCGAACGTTTTAATTATGTCCATGTTCCCGTGTTTAGCGGCCCAATGTAACACGGTCTGGAACAAAAGTAAATCAAACACGGTCCATCCGCTCATCCAAATTATCATAATCGGCTATTAAATTTAAAAAAAAAGTGGAAACCTTCGCCAACAGAATAAAAAAAAATTAAAAGACGAGATATTCAAAATATGCGGCGAGATTCCGAAAAAGATACCTCTTGTATCTGATAAGGGAATACACGTGGGCCAGAAACGGTCCTCATAATTTACAAACTATCATCTGTATTTATTCAATTTTTGGGGAAAATATTTAGTTATTACCATGCGACAATTTTCTTTTGCCGATTACGAAATCGTAAATTTGTTGATGGCAAAATAGTTGATACATTTTCGTTTCTTTCGCCTTTCCTTGACACCTGAATATTTGCGGTCTAACCGGATCGAGGAAATAATAATTTGCGGTTGTTTAGAGCGATAAAGTAAGGGTCGCCCCCCCCCGGAATAAATTTGCATTCGATTTAAATTGCTAAGAGGACGATTTTGGCAAATTGGTCTTTATTTATTGGCGAAATTAATGAATAAAGATAAGGCGAAAGCGTTACTTACGTACTAACAACAATGACGACCAACGACGATGTGACGACGATAGTGTGGCCAAGAAGCGAGAACGAAGAACGGTCGTGGCACGTTATTAATAACGCCAAGTATCGGTGTTATAATTTTTTTTTTCGCGCAGGATATCCGAAACGAAGACGAAGTGAATTCGACGACGGCGGCGACGACGAGGATTGCATGGAAAAAAGAGAGAAAACATCGAATGAGCGAATTAAGTGCACGGTGCAGAATGGGGTACGTAACACATAAAAATTTGCATATTAAATTAATTTAAATTTCTGTTGCACGAAACGAAGCGTCGCATCTACAATTTTCGCCATCCACGTGTTGTTTCGACAATAATTGCGTGAGCTCCATTATCAGTCGAGAAGCATAACAGAAGAAGAAATAAGGATCGCCGAAACTTTTTCTAAATCTCAATCCGGCAAATCGTTGAAACAAACGATTTAGACGTTGCAATCGGCAATCTTCACTGGCTTCGTTGAAGTTGCCCATTCGTTTCTCCGTTAGTAGCCGTCATTCTCCTTTTTGGTCGTGTTAAATTGATGACATTTTACGCCTATTCCGTCGGCTGCCATTAATCAAATCTCCGAAAAAAAAAAAACAAGGCTCCAGGTCTTTGTGCTTTCGCGTTAGGCCTCCTGCGTATTATTAGCCTCGTGGCTTTCGTACGTTTTCCAACCGCGCGAAGGCGACGAAATTTTTTTCCTCTGCCGTCCTTCGTCGATGTTGCGATTACTGTTGCCACCATTTGCATAATGTGCACGACGATAGCGTGTATTAACGGAATCAGCTGGCAACGGCCGTCGGCCAAGACGCAACAACGGGGCAATTAATGGTTCGGCGTTATTAGTCGCGAGTTTTTCGGTCGAGATCCACGGGCGCGATAGCTCGAATTGAACGCGGCCGTCGTTTTGTTCAATTAGCGTGCCGCGAATCAAAGAAGCGAGACCGCGATCGCGACCGTTCGCTCGATCCGTCCGTCCGTGTCCTGTCACCTCACCTGTGGTCGTCGCATTATATAATTCGTTGGCCTTCGTCTTAATTCCCCTTTATTATTTTCCATTCGTCTTCTTCTTCCTTCGCCGTTCGTCCTCCTCCTCCTCTTCTTCTTCGTCACTGTCAAAGCACCTGCTGCCATCCACACGCACGTTAAACTTTATATAATATAATAATAACAACGGCAACAACAATAACGTGAAATAATAAAAATGGTGAAAGAAGTCGATGATAATGGTAATAGTAAATATATACCAGAATTTTAATATCCATTAATATTCAAACAATAGTCTCTCTTCGACTATCATCTCTCCTCGATAATGGTTAATTTGAAATGCACAAACTTAATGTGGGTTCCGAATAGGTAATTTGGTGTTCATCTCTCTCTCTCTCTCTCTCTCTCTCTCTCTTTCGCTTTCCTTGCGTGTATGTTGTGTGAGGTCTCTTTTGTGGGCTTTTAGGTGAACTTAGATGGGAACGTCTTGTGCTCAAAGGTACAGAGAGACACGAGATGAAATATTCATGAAGTTCCAGCGTATAAAACCCCCCTTTTAAAATAATGGTTGTATTATTTTCCTTTAGCTTCGTGGACGAAATCAAATGTCTCCGAAACTGAAAAAAAAAGTGGCGTTAAACCGTAAAACGGAGACGAAACGAAACATTGTTGTCGTCATGCGACAAATGTTGAAACGATTAAAATCGTTTTAATCGAATCCATTTCGCGTTTATTCGTTGAATTGATAACGCCAATTATTTTGCGTTTAATATAAATTTGTTGTATTAAAGTTACAAATTCTCTCTCTCTCTCTCTCATACACTTGCACGTACAAAGAGAGGTAAGAAGAAGAGAAAACGAACAAGTCTCCTTATGAAGAAATAAATCTTGATTATATGCAAAATAATTATAATAAATATTCGAATAATAAGCAAAATAAGAAACGATACGGGATTTGTTTTCTTATTAGTTAATATAAATAACGCCCCACGCATTTATGGTAGGTACGTACTACCTCTCTCCACCATCGTCGTACTTCTTGCAGCGTATTAATAAGTAAAAAAATTATAAACCATCTTGCAATATGCCCGCGTGTCTAAATAAATAAATAAAATAAACCGAGCGGTTAGTGCAGGAGAAAAACAAAGCAAACAAACTGGAAGACGATGATGAAGAAGAAAAGGATGATGATGACGATGATGAAGAATGAAAAAAATAACAGTGTGCAATGCAAAAGCAAAATTAAATAAAATATTCCATGACCATCAGAGTCCCGAAGAGGGATAGAGAGAGAGAGAGTGAGAGAGAGAGAGAAAGAAAGAGGAGTGTGCCCAGTAGGAAATCCGTTACCGAAGAGTCATAATGTTGGGGCACGCTGTTTGTTTTAGGGCTCCCCATGGCGATGAGACCGCATGCTGCGGTTTGTACGCGATGGAAAAGGACGTGGATGATGATGATGATGAGGAGAAAGATGTTGTTGGAGGACGACGCTGGATGGACAACGAGAATTATATTCCCTTACTAAAAGCTACCTCCTTATCAGATCTCTGCATGATGACAATTTCAATTTGAGTCGCGGCCTAAAAGAGAGAGAGAGAGAGAGAGAGGGAGAGAAAGGACGAAAATTCGTTCATTACAATGAGACGTCACAACATTAATTTCTGGCTCTATCTCCGTCCTTTTTTCCATATTTCCAAAAAAAGAAATTATATAATAAATTATAAATAAATTGAAGAATTTCGTCGCATCTCGAACTCATAAACCTTTGGCGCCTTCTTAATAATTCTTCTTTCTTCTTCTTTTCATTTTTCCTTTGGGCAACCACTTTCCATACCATTTATTCTCCAGGTCCCTTTCGGTCTCCATACCGAGGCAACAATTTTTTATACCAGCGAGAAGTATGTGCGATAAAATATAAAAATGAATTATTTAAAACGCTCACTTTTGTACCGGTGCCGGTATTTTTATAAGTCAAGACATTAACAACAACAAAAAGAGGAGTCAAAAGGGGAAATATAAAAGGCAACATTGTCAAGCGGTTCGCCGAAGAGTAGGAAACAAAACGAAGAATCTCGGAGATTAATCTTGAAAAAATTTCTACGAATAAATAATAAACCAACTAAATAAAAGAAATAAATTAAGAAAAAAATGGGGAAAAATTACTTACGGCCTTTGGTTGCACATCCACATCGAGGAAAAACGCATCAGGCAACAACAGCAGCAATATGAAACAAAGAATTAACATTAGGACTAGTTCATATACCAAAAATTCGCATTTTTCGCATTTTTATGGTGAATTTTGAGGAACAATGCAATTTGGAAGCTCGGCATAATTATATGCACCAATCTTCTCTAAGAATTATTTATTTGTGATTGATCCATGATTCATTAATTTTGGAAATAAATATTAAAGAGTTTAAGTGTGAGATTTATATTGAGATTCATTGATTTTTTGAGAATTTCTTGCTGGGAAATTTGTTGTCATTGAGAAACACGTATCTGCAGAAGGTGGTGAAAACGAAATCAATTTCGCTAACTAGTCAAATTGCTAAATTACAAACCGCCATCAAATTGAATTTAAACTGGCTCTCCGCATTTTAATCATCGACAAATTTCTTTTTTTGTTATTAATTAACGAGAACGATTCCGTCTTCATCATCGCGACCCGTCATTTGCAATTCCTTCACGTTCTCTTATATACGACGATCGTTCCACATAATCTTCTTTACTCTAGACTTCTCTCATTCTTATTATAATTTTTTTATTCATTCATGTTTCATTAATAATCATCTTGATATAATTTAAATCTCTTTCTTTTTCTTTACTCTTGTACTTCTCCTGATTTTAATTACATGCATCATAAACTTAATTAAAAATCCATTTCGTTTAATAATAAATGAAAAATCATCATTGTTTCTGCTACACTCTGTTGAGGATGCAAATTTTTTTAACCAATTTTCCTCTCTCTCTCTCTCACTCTCTTTTTTTTCGGTTTATTCTTCATTATTTTACCCAGCTTTTTTTCTCGCTCGTTTCATTTTGTGGTCGTTACCACTTCAGAAATTAATTTAGACGTTATGCCGTGGCATAGGTAAAAGAACTTTGCGAACATTTCCAATTGGAATTGGGTTAATTTGCTGCCGATCGAAGAATGTGTGTTTCTTTTCGATGAAGGAAGTGTTGTCCAATTACGCAATAGGAAACGCATTCAATTCATCTTATCTCCGACGTACGATTGCCCCTATTTATTTTCGTGTTCTCTTCATAATTACCTTCCATGTAATTTGTTTAATCGTTAAACAATGAAAGAGAGGCGTTCCCGCGTCTATTGTTAGTCGGTTCCCCGTTTACTTTGTATACATTTTAAATTAACAGGAAAAAAGAACGGACTTTATTGTTATTTTTCCATTCGTCATCGTCATTTAACATCATCATCATCAACAAGCAATTATTTCATAAAAAAAAGCTAACAATCCGTCCATCATCTCCCCTTAGACTATTGCAATTTTCAAAATTGATTCCTACGTAAATTTCCTCCAACACTACCGTTCCTTTTTCTTTTCCCTCTAGATAACATTTTGCCCACTAACAATTCACTTCCTCTAGTCGTTTTATCGCTTTTAACTGTTTTCCACCTCCCGTCCGAACAATAAGAGCCAAAAGGAAATCGTTGCACGAGTAATAAGTGAATATCTTTCATATTTACCGGCCCCCGTTCGTTGTTTCTCGCAGTTAATTAATATCGAGACGGACGGTAAATCAAGTCGAGTTGCCAGAAGAACGTGGAATATAAGGCCCATTTATTGTAAAAGGTAAATGCTAAGCCAAGAGAGAAATAACAAAAAAAAAAGAGAAGCCAGAACCGAAGCTGATTTTTTACACTCGATAAAATATTAGTGGGTTTTATTATCTGAAATTACTCAAAGGGTATGATTAATCATAACATTGACACCTAATTTTCTCTATGCGCACCCACGCGCGATGCGTTTAAAATACGAGATTTTAATCTTCGCTTTTTCTTCTTTTCGTTTCTTTTCCCTTACCTTCTTGTACCTTGGCGTTGTTCGCATACGCTGAGATTATGGGCAAATAGGAAATCGTTTGTGAAAGTTTCAGCTCCCGCTATTGATTTCACGTCGAACCAATTAATTTCTCGGAGAATATGCGAAGAACGCGATCTGATTATAATTTTCGACGGATTTTTTTTTAATACGCGGAGAATTTCCGTAATTTTGTAGAACCGATTTTTTAATTAAACAATTAATCAAAGTTGAAAATAAGGTGTCCCCATCGTTCCGACTCCTTTTCGTTTTCTCTCGTTTTTTGATTCTACGACTTTCTAAACACTTTTTTTTTATCCAAAGATTGTTACGTGAAACGATACCATCGACAAATTTCTCACAGTTAAATTCCAAAGTTAGATGAACGATTAGTGAGGAACATTAAACTCTCGGTAGTTGTTTCTCCGGTCTTTGAAAAAATTTTGTTTTGTTCGAAATGATTGATATTCGTATCAAACAGATGACCGTAACAATTTTTTTTATCCGGAGCGAAACTTTTTGCTTTCAATTAATAATAAATGGCAAGTTTGTTCTTCGTTTTTTTTTTTCATACAAAAGCTGCAAAAAATCCGTTTTTCTTCTCGCAACAATAATAGTAACGTACGGTATCGAATTGATATGTTCCGTTTACAAGAGGGCAGAAAAATGTGGACGAGAGAGCAAGAAAGACGTCTTCCACAAACCGAAAAAGAAGCGAACGAAAAGACCAAAAGAAGCGGATGATTGATGACGGAATGATGGTATCACACCTCCTTGCTAACGTACCGTGAAAGGATCCTGAAACAAATAAAAAGAAAATCGGTTTAAATAAATATACACAATAACTCAATTGATTCCAGCGAGCGTCTCGTTTTACTTTTAACAATAAACTCTCATAATTAAATCATTTTTAAACGGTCTTAATGGGCATCAATTTAAAATCGAGAAATTGCACACGAGGGCCTTCGAACGAGATGGAAAGAAGAGTGGGACACGCATCGCTCTGAAAACCGGACGGTAAATTTATTTCTGTAGAAGATGAATGGCAAGATCTTCGAACTTCAAATTAATCACATCCCGAACGTATTAAGTTATTAATTATATCCTTAAGGCCGAACAGGAAAAAAAAGAGAATAAACACGGCCGAATTGAAGCAGAAACCGAAAGGCGCGCTCTTTAAGTGTTACAATTTTGAAAATCGTTCGCATTCTTTTCATCTCTTCGTTGGCTTTATTTCAACGTTAATTAATGCTTCGTCTCTTATTAGCCATACTTAATATCATTAAATGCGAAGGTGCGGCAGGGAATTCAGAGAAGGAAAATAATAAACGAGAAGGATTATATTAATTAAGACGTCGTTTTAAACGTCGCTCATCCTTCATATAAAACTTTTATCCTCCGGGTTGGTGTACACGACTTTGTTTCGCTCTTTATTTTATTCGCAACAAAAATTTGCATATCACGTACTTTTGAGCGTGTACTTTGCTTTCATTAATTTTATTCTATTGCAATTAAAAGTTGCACTACCAGAAAATGAGGAATAAACATGCGCTTAATGGATGGATAAAGGCAAAAGTAACAGACGTTAACATCTGTTTCGGTTACGTTTTACCTTATCCGGCGACGTTTTCTTAAATTTTGGAAAATCGAAAACTACTTTGAGCCTTTTCGAGCTGCCACCATCGTTTTGCTTTGTACACATCGATGAATCGTTTAGATCTAATCACGTTTCACGATAATAATAACGTTTGTCTCTCATAAGATCTACGTGCGTACGTGTGAATATTCTCACAAAGTGATTTTATGATGGAAAATGAAGAAATCATCGCCAGCGATTACACTGTACACTATTAAGCTCCGTTTTCGTCTTTTTTAATAGATATAACACAGAAGCAGTTAGTTTCGTCTTAAGAGCCTAACGTAATCTACTACTAATGCCGTAATGTAACATCACAATTTTAGTAGATTTCATATTTATAAGGTAGCAAGAAACACGGGAATAGTTTAAAGTAGTTTCGCATTAAACGTTTTGATGATTGTTGTAGTTGTCGATGCCGACGATTACGATGATGGCGAAATTCTTGTACCAACGTAAGACGCACGAGCAAAAGAAACCATCTTTTAGTGTATCATAAACGTACTTCTTGCTGGCTGTCCTGTCTTCAATTACCGACTGATTGTTATTATTAAACGTAATTTCTTTTATCCCATCTACGTACCGTGGAATCATATTGAAATTGAATATTGGTCGGTTAAGGTTTTCGAACGATATTTCCACACCACGAGCAAGAAAAAAGGAATCAGTAAGAGATATCGCTTATACGAGATGGTAACTCCGCGGCTCGCCGTTCTTTTTTATTAACTTTACGAAGAAAACGAACGAGTTTATTACTATAATCACAATGACGCGGCCGAAGAGGCTCTCTTTATCATCTCTTTGTTTCATTACCGATTTTTTTCTCTTTGCCGGGCTAAATAATTGAATATTTTGTGCATGACTTAGTACGGCATTAATATCGACGAGAATAGATGGAAAAGGGCAACAAAAAGAAGTCTGCAGCGTAAACGTATTACCAGCAAAAACATACACTCGTACATCTTGGATTTTATGCAAGAGAGATGGCGAGTTAGGAGGCGGAGGGTATTAAAAGATTGGACGTTTAATGCCATAATACTCGATTTTATTAATCGAGTCCGAGCTCTAAATCATCGGCCGCATATATGGAGCAACGGCAGCAGCAGCAGCAGCAGCAGCAGCAGCAGCAACAACAGCAGCAGCAACAGCATTGGACGTTTATTATCGGTTCATTGATTATTGCCAATAATCGTTCGATTTGCGTTGATTACAAGGCAAAGCGGCGGAAGCTGCGGTTCTGCGGCGAGCACAATACATAATGCCCCATCGTACTAATGGCAGTGATCGCGCCTCGCTTTTCTTTTTCACTTTAATTTCGAGCGGACTCTATTAATACGCGAACGTCTATGCTATTTCGCAGTCGGAAGCCGCGCGACGATGTGGGCGAAACGCTCGATCCACACGAGATCCCTTTGACTCAACTGTTTGTTTGCGCTTCTTTCGAAACGTAATCCTCATCGATTGTGCACGAATTAATCCGCTACTTGCAAATTATTGTTCCACAAACGTTGCCAAACGAAGACGTGTGGAGAGCCGAGAGCGGAAAAAAAAGTCCCTTTCGTCGTTTCGTCTCTGCTTTGGCGATTCCTATTTTTAAAAGGAAAATGTTCGAATAGGAAGTTTGTGCTGCGTGGCGATGAGTTGAAGATAAAAGAATTCTAAAATCTATTATCGTTTATTTTGTTTCTCGAACGTACTTGTAGTCGATTTATCTTGCGTTATATTAATAGTAACATTTTGAAATGTATATCCAATGCGAAACGAAGACGTGCGGGCGAGAGCGAGAGAGAGTGTGAGAGAAAGAGTTTTAAATAAGAAATGAGGAAAAATCTCTAATAAAAATAAAACCGTGATGCGAGCCGTGAGCCGAACGAGCCCGTCGAAAAGGGAGGCGAAAGAGGAGAGGAGGTTAAGCACAAAATCCCAGAAATAAATCAATCAAAGTCGACCTTATCTTCGTAAATGCCCACGTAAACAAACACATGTACACACACATACGCTCGCTCTTCAAGACACCTTATTTTCAGGCCGATGCTGCTGCTGCTGCTGCCTCAATATAAATCCGCACTTATATTTATTTAATCTCATACATGTGTCCTAACGTTAATAATAAAGTACCACGACGCAAGAAAAGGCGGAAAAAAATAACGGCGAAGAAACGACAACAACAACTGAAAGACACGCGAAGAAGTCTCTCGATGAAATTGGAGCAGCAGCTTCTAATGAAAAAGCTCTTTGCTTTCGATTCGCGCGTCTTCCATTCGTTGTAATTCGCGAATTCTGTCGCCTACCCACGATGACTAACTCGAAAATGATCAACTAGAAGATTAAGATGCAGAAGAAGACAAAAAATGCAGCTGTTCATGGCTTTTTTTTTCTTGGACTTATATTCTGTTTAAAAAAAAAGGACCAACAACAAATACGACATGCCTCTTTCGGTCGTCGCAACCCCGATAATGAAAAACAACGCCCGGGACGAGGACTACAAACTTTGAACACAGTTCATGAAAATATTACACGTTGTTAAACATATGAAAAGGCTTTATGTTAAGAACGAAAAAAGTAAAATATCACATTCAATTGCCATGTTCGCGGTTGTTGTCGCACAATCTGTTAAGACTTTTGCTCCAACTTTCTTTCCTTAAACCATTTAATAATTATCGGTAATTGTCAGCAAATGAAAGTCGAAACAAATCAATTGCTCACGTTGGTTGAGGCTGTGAGATTAAACCTTTTGCGAGTGAAATTTGGCGATTTGAGGTCACGGCTGCGAGGAAATTATTATAATTAAAAACCGATTACGTTCAAGCGGCTCGAATTCGCTTTTTACTCGATTTGTTTGCAATTTTGCAGAAATTTCGCTCGATTTAATCGAAATTAATACGGCCAGATGCGTGGGTACGTGTGCCGCAATAAAGAAGGGATGATGTACATCAATAATAATTTACCGCTCTTAATTTGGATTTACGTTTTTTGTTCTCTTCTTATTGAAGTCCATAATTTCTCTTTTCTCTTATCTAAATAGGACTCATTATCAGATACGAACAAAACAGAGACGTGTACTACAAATCTCGTTATCGTTCTTATTGATGATAAAACGTTATTGTACGATTGCAATTTGGTCCAAATTGAAGTAAGATCTCGCCAGTTTACCTGTTTGGATTGGATCGACGAAAGAAGTTTTTCTTATAGTGGAACTTTAATGAATGAACCAGGTGATCTCAAGAGAAATGGCGACGAAATAAGGGGAGAGAAAGAAGTTTTTTTCGTATTTCTCCGATTTTGTTGTTACAAGATAAATATACATATAAGCATATCGAAAACATTAGGACACTTAATAGATATTCAAAGTCTTTAAAGGATATGCTCTCTCTCTCTCTCTCTCTCTCTCTTCCTCTCCTCTACACCATCACCATTTCCATGTTGTTCTTTGCCTACAAGAAGACAAAGAGGAAGATAGCCATTTTATCAGATGGTTCCCATTAAATTTAAGTGACAAATAAATAGGGATTGTTTAACAAGATAACGAGAGCCTTCGGACCTGTCTAATTTAATACAATACGACAGATATTTAAAATAAATAATTGTGTCACGTATGGAGAACTCTCGATACCGCTGTGAATGTATAAACGAAGGAGAGAAAGAAAAGACGCGTACTTATTTTCATTCCGTTCGTACGAGCGATTTGTTTGAATATTTTTGCGTTCCAACGATAATAATGATACTCTCGAAATTATTAAAAAGGAACAAGTTGTGCAGTTAGATAGCAGATACGGGTGGAATAAGCGGAGAGAGAAGTGTTATTGTGTCTCCACTTTATAAAATACAAATGACAAGCAATAAAAATAGAATTAGATTCACGTCGAGTATTTAATTAATCATATAAATTGTTGTAAGTATTTAAATTAGGTATAGATAAATGGAGGATGATTCTTCACAACGGCGTGGAGAATGTTTTATGGAAATAATCGAATGAACACGAGAAAGAGGGAGACACAGAGAGTGAGAGAGGGAGGGACATCCCTTAATTTAAAAAACAAACATGATTATCGTTTCTAACAGTTTAAATGTTAACACCCTAGGATACTGACATCCGATATCGAAACTCGCTCGTTGTTCTTCTTCGTCGTTTGAACGGATCATAGATAGATATAAATGGACGATGGTCCTTTCTCTGTCGAATGGACAGAATATACCTATTTATTTTTTTGGGTTTCTTCAGTGGTTAAAGGGAGTGCCACACGAGGTAACCCATGATATTATGGCGCCATGGCCAGACGGTGCCCAATTAGGCTCGTGCACCTACACCCTGATTTACGACACCCCCGTTACAATAATAACAACTTCCTGTTCACAAAAACCGAATGTACGCACACAAACATAAAACGCCTCCCTTAACATCTCTCGTCCTCCTCCTATTTCGCTCCCTTTCTCTTTTCCTCCATGCGCTTCTCCTTTTCTCACCCCCACTGTTTATTTTCCTTCGCGTTATTAAACCAGATAATATTCTAACACACAACCGTACTAAATAGTAACTACCCTTTAAATGATATATGGCTGCACGGGTTTTCTTTTCTTTTTATATAAAACGAAATGGTAATAATGGTGGCGGTGAGTGCGATTTTTAATTAAATTTAGATACGCCATGGGGACCATCATAATGAGGGGGCTAAAGTTTATAATCCACTCCGCAAATTAATATATATGTGTGCGCATAAAGTATTTGCTGCAAGGAAACCGTTGCGAAATAGAAGAAAAGAGTTTTATTTTGCGATGCAACTCGCAAATTATACACGGTTTCTTTGTCTCGATTAATAGTTGCTCTTGCGAAACACTTCAATTAGAATTTAGCACGACGATATAATTGAATTTTTTTAAAAGGAATATTCTTTCGGTTTCTCCAACAATATTTTTTGTTTACTAGAAACTAGTGCCGCATTAATTTATACTAAACTGTACAATTTAATTATGGTTGTATTTTATAATTGTTATTACAATTATTATTACACACTTTATTATCGACAAAAAAATGCCAGTGGCGTGTAGCAATAAAAGTAACGGTTTTCGCGAAATGATTATAAAACGACAAACATGCGCTTTTATTTAGGGTAATTAGCATTTGAAGGATTGTAGTTCACGAATTAAAGAACACCGACACCAACACAGATTATGCAATGAAAGAGAAAATTGAGCATGAAACGAAATTAATCCAGAACAAAGCGATGGAAATTCGGAAAATATCGGAAGCTCGGATTTCTCATTGTGCACGTTCCATATTTTCATTCATCACTGTTTCGAGTGCATTACACGAAAGTCGATCAGTGTTCGAGTTTAAAAATACGTTTCCGGTCACCGATCGACGTTGAAAGGCCACATAATTTGTCTCCGTCGTCCGGATCCCGTTGAAAATGCTTTTTCGTTGGAGTAACACGTTTCCAAGCTGACGATAGAAAAATGGATTAAGAAAAAAAAAAAAAAAAGCGGAAGAGTCATTCTCGACTTGTGCAAAATTACGTTTTCTTTGCCCTCCCCTTGCACAACGGATTAATGAATTAACCACGAATCCCTTCGAGGAACTGATTAGATTGAATCGATCGACCGGTGCTAACGATCAATAAATAAGATTTCAACGGGAACCGTCCCCGGTCATCGTCATCAATCGTGGCCATCATCGTCGTCGCTCTGGTCGTCGTCATCATCAATATGTAACATTGGAAACTGGGGAATGTAGATGAGGGTATTTACGGTCACGGTCCAGTGACATGTGTCCGAACTGGCGCCAGGGTTGAACCGGGGATAATTTACGACTGCGAACGGTAACTCCCAGGGCGTACCCGCTGCCTCTCTGTCTCCACGAAACGATTCTCTTTGGGTCCCATTACGTAACTTAAACCGCAAGACATTCAATTTTAAACGTTATATGGACGATTATCGAACGGACGGGTTTGAATAATTGAACGCGCGAATCAATCGATTGGTCTTAAGTTGGATGCAGTCGCCAAGGCGAAAGATTTTCCATTCGCTAATTCGAAAATATGAAAGACCACATCGTAGCCACTTGTTCGTGGACGTTAGTAATCCATGTCAAAGCATTTAATTAACCGGCCGAAAGACAGAAAAAAAGGGGACCGACAACGAGAAATGAAAAAGTTGGGAAAAGAAAAAGAGGAACCGTATACGTTAATGAATAAAGCAGGTGACGGAAACGATATTAATGACGAGATAAATTTCACTATGTAAACGCGTAAAGAATACCACCACTCCCTTATTATAATTATTAATTTCATTTTTCTCTCTCTCTCTCGCTCGGTCGCTTAATTATAATAATTTAGTTAATCATGTATTCGCGAAGAAAATGCACGACGAAATAAGGAATCGGCGGTCCAAATGGCAACAAGTCGTGAAATTAACGATAAATAATCCAACAACAATAATTAGATAAATGAGCGCTAAAGGAAGGATGAATGTTGTATTGCAGGATGGTAGTGTTACAATAACTGAAAGAAGCAAAAAGTTGGGCATCGAGTAGAAGGGTACTTTACAGTAAAAAATAAAATGAACCGAGTGGTAAGAGAAAATACGAGACATATGTAGCTAATTAGGCGTAAGATATTCATCTCGGTTCTTCCACTCTTTTTGGATCAATTTTTTGAAACGTCACTAAACGTGACAAAATCTGTCAGCTAGACTTATATACCATAAGATAACGTTAATAATAATACTGCAGTAGCAGGTGTTCGATGCATTTCTTCACATCATCTTCACACGATACATTGAAATTCAACGCATCCGTTACGAAGGGAACGATTACAGCGAAAGAAAAAAGCGAAGAGAAAGAGGGACATTCCCATAATAACATCAAGAACAAGTAGAAGATGATGCACTCCCTGCCGAAGAGAGGGACAACAACAACAACAAAAAAACACTGGAAAAATATAGATTTGTAAAAGGACTGAACGAAATCCTAAATGACTGTTAAGTGTTGAAATGAGATGGATCACTCGTGAGCAAACAAAGAGAAAAAAACTCTCGAGAAGGCCCGTTTTTCTTCTTACACGAGCAAAAATTGTCTGTACAAATTTCGAAATGTGTTGGTTTTTAAGGACTACCATCACTAAAAGAAGATGTAGGACGAAGGAAAAAAAATTAGTGAGAGAGAGAGAGAGAGAGAGTGAGATATTGCTACTTAAACGTTAATCAGTCATTTAAGAGATGTGCATGTGTTCGTCTTCTTGTTGTTGTTGTTACTTGACAGATATTATAGTTGGACGAAAATCTCTGGCGCCACAGGGGATGTCTTACAATTTTGCTTATTTTTTTCTTCTCTTGTCGTCGTTGGCCTTCTTCCTCTCCACTAAAAACACAGATTGTTTTACAAATGTTCGAATTTGTATTCTTAGAACAATTACAAGAGGCCCGTCGTATTTCTCGTCATCATAACGATTTTCGTGTTCTTTTGCACTTGAAGATTTACCAACTCAATTCATATCAGATTAGATTGTGGTAGAAGCTGAAGAGTTCGACGTAAACATGAACTTTATTTTTTGAAACGATAGGAGCAATTAGTGAACAATTAAATTGCAGATGGTACAAAACAAATTGCTCCAAGAAAACAATTACAGAAAGATGTTAGCTTTTAAAATAATAAAGCAAGGGCCAGGACTAAAAATCGTGATTAACATTTATTACCAAAAGAATAATAATATTAAAATGTTTATTATTATTATTTTTTCATCCGTTTCATATTTGTGTATCATCGTAAATTACACGTAATAGAAAATAAATTTATTGTCGGAGATAAAGTCGTGAAATGTTTATAGTTTTATTAAAGGATATTACTTACTGTTTCAAATCGTTTATTATGTGTAAATACATAAATATAAATAACGATAATAATAATAGTAATGTTTCGTTTAATTATACATTAAAAGTTAAGAGGGTTCGTTTATAACGTTTTATTACCCACCACTATTAGTACGGGGCCGCATCTTTCGTAACGGTCAACTTCTTTCCCCGCTCACGTGAAAAACCCGAGAGAAACTTCAATTATCGCAAACTCTTCAGAACAACGATATCACAATTGAAATGAATTTTTTAAATACGTAACTAACACATTCGAACACCCAAATAGTTCAAGTACCTCGCAAACAAAACGATAAAAATCCTTTAACACCCACTAGAAAACAAACAGTTTTTGGCAAGTGCCTCTTGCAAAATGAATCGATTTTTTTCTGTGTCGATATAGGCAAACTTCTAAAGCGTGGAAATCTGATAAACAAACGAAAAATAAAGCTCCTTCAATTACGTGCATCTGAAGGATTACTCACAAACGTTCGCATCACGTCACGTTAATTGGAGCGGTCTTGAAGACGTTTAATTTTAGCGTCGCCAAAAAACAACTGTACGCAATCAGAGGAGAATATAAATCCGCATCTAATTTATATTAATCGTTTAAACTTTATAATAAACAACTATTAATAAGCGTTTATTTATTTTGCGCTAGAGTAAAGCTGTTATAAATATTTTGAGGGCAACTGGAACGGAGAGAAAAAGTGGCTGAATAAAGAACATGGCAAAGATAGTAAATAAGAATTATGCATCGGGAATACGTTTTCCATTTTCTACGAGTGCGAGCGTGTGCGATGGGCAAAGTCGTAAATATCGCGCACTCTTTAGATTGCCTCCTATTCCCCCCTCTTTCTCCCTCTGATGTAAATCTCTTGTTTACTGAAATTGAAATTTATAACAACGTTAATTGCTAATTTATAATAACGTTCGGTCGAGCTTGTAAACTCGCGACCGTTGGCAGCAGAGACAAATCGTTCGACGTAACGACACATTCCGAAACGGTTTAGACGGCCGTGCAGAAGAGGACGTGAGAAGGAAGAAGAAAAGTCGAAGGAAAGCTTTTTAAAACTACTAATTTGTCTACGACGAGTGCGAGCATTAACCGCGCGTTTGATTGAAAGGAGTGCGTGTGGGTTACACGGTGAGGACGACGACGACGACGGCGAAGCAGAAAAAGAGAACGAAGAGATAAATTTAAAGAGCAGAAAATGATGCGTTAGAACCGCGAGGAGTCCGTTTATTATTAACGCGCCACTCGCATTTCTAAGTCCTCCGGCTTTCATCTCTTTTCCATTTTTAAATTGTCAACGTTAAGAGAGGATATTTGCTTGATAAAGGCAAAAAACATCAACAAGAGGAAGGTACTTCCGCGTGTTACCTTTGTGCAACGATCGCTGGAAATTGCGGAGAGGAAAGACGAAACGCAATTTTTTATCTCGTCTTGGCTCTCGTTGCAATTTTAATTAAAGAGGTTTAATTAACTTCAACAAACGTGAAACCAGATGGAAGGGAAAAAATCGGCGGAAAAAGAAGTTGCTGGAGGTGGGTAACAGTAATCAAAAAGCACGTGTGTATGTGCGCGCGAGAGAGAGAAAGAGAAATGCCTCTTTGCGTTATTGCAATACAATTTTTTCCCTCGTTGGAACTAATCGAGAGGCAACTGAAAAATACGAAATTCTTCTTCGTTCGACGTTGTTAAAAAAAAAGAAGGAAAATAAAGAAAAATTATGAAAATGAAAAATGAGTTTTTCCTTTTTCGTTACGAGTCGAACGTCGGTTGTTGTTGCTGTTGTTGTACGCCCTCCGGTTACGACATCCGCGACCCGCTCGGTTCCGGCATATTTATTTACTCCGTCAAAGAGACTTTAACATTTCTCTTCACTTCTTTTTTTTTTTGCTTTTGTTTATCATTATCCCATTGTTATCCGCAGTAGCTTCCAATGCGATAGTGGGTCGGTTCGTTTCTTCCCTTTTATCCGCCAAACAAGTAACGGCAACAACAATATTCGCTATAATATACCGAAAAATTTCGTTCGGATGATGTCTGTATTTGCGGGCGGACCGAGAGAAACGTTTCGATACCTTCGGGTTATAGATTCCATTTCTGTCGCAGAGAGAACAAAAAACACAAACAAACGCAGAAGAAACCGTGGAAGAGCGTAGAGAAATAAAAAAAAAACAGGGAGAAAGAGAGAGAATTCAACTACAACTCCATTATTTCGCAACGCTAATTGGATTGCAAAAACGAGCAAAAAAAGGGTCGAAACGTCGACTACCTACCCACGTAAATTGGCGAAAAAAGAGGAGTCGAAATGAAATTCCGCTAATTTTCGTCCAAAGATAACGTCAACTCGATCTCGATCAAAACCGAACGCAGCGGACGCGAAACCGAACACAAAAGAATATTAAACAGGGGCAATAATTTCGATGGGACAACGAACGGTGGCTTTCGTTTTGAAAATTATTCACAGCGAATGAGACAGAAGGAGCTGCTCGTTATCTGATTACTTTTATTTACTTTTTTTTTCGTAATTATTAGTTACAAATTGCAATTGGCGATAAAGATTTTATTTGCCAACGTTTCCTGTCATTATTATCACTGCCTCGTGCAAATACAAATTTTTAATTAAGACATTAAGCAAAGAAAATGCTAATTGAAATCGGGCAATCATAGGAGAGGAAATGGAAAAATTACTTCTTTTCAGTTTGCTCAATTCATTTTCTGTAAGATGACCAACTTAATCCTTCTTTTTGGAGATTCTCTGTTTAAGTCGTCTACAGCAAATGAATGAAAAGCAAAACGATTGTTAGCAGGTGAGGAACGTCGTTTGATATGCATCTTTTCGTTCGATTTCCACGGGAAATTAACAATGCGAGGGCAAGAAAGAAATGCAGTTAATATTTTTTTTTGCTTCGTTACTACTAAAGTTTCGCTCATTAATGCCACTTTGTATTAGATTCCGAACGAAAACGAGCGGTAATATCGTTACGTACGTTGATGAAAAACTCTTTAGTGCGTATAGAATTAGCGTTAAGAGAGGAGATTTGTTACTATTTTATTGCTCTATTTGATATAAATTTCTTTTAATATTAGGTATTTAATTACAAAATTATACGTTTCTTTCTCTCGTCAAATCCTTTTATTTTTTCTCGCTCCTCAGTTTATGATCCGTTCGTGATTGTTTCATTTTCATTTGATAATCTCGCAAGAAGGTATTACTACTTTACTAATTGTAACACCGATCGTTATCTGATGGAAGAAATGAATTCATTCTCGATTATTATTATTTTTTCGCCGTTAAGTTTACAAGAGAGAGAGAGAGAGAATGAGAAAATGGTTACAATGTAATCTATAATATTTAAAAGCGAGAATAATTAGTTGCCGTTTTTTATCAATGATTTACGATCATTTCGTAAAGATTATTTGTTATTATTAGTTACTTTAGTTCGATTGTAATTAATCAAGGTGTCACTTACTTTTTGCTTTTTTACCCACATTCTTTCTCGCAATTTATTTTGCAAACACATGACAAGGTTTTTTTCGTCTCTCTCTCTCTCTCTCTCTCTTTTTCATTCTTGGAAGGTTTTGAGCAACGTATGGAATATTAGCGATTAATTATAGCAAAACGAATTGATTCGAATCGTCAATTTGAATATTATGGCAAATTGCTTTTTCGGTTTGCCTTTTGCGCAAAACTTTCGCTCCTTAATTAGAAGTTGACACTAGGCAAGTGGATAGATTAGGATTATGGTTAATGGCAAAAGTAAACAATTAATGATGATTATAATTGAAGAACAACCTCTTCGATGTCGATTATTAAAAGTTTTCAATGAGTAGGGCCGCTCTTCGTTTACGTTACTTATTTTGGTATAATGTAATCGATTATCGATTTTAAATTGTATTTAAGCAGCGAGTGACCGTGTACGGTTGCAGAAAATGCAAGAATAACAACAGCGATATTAACAACGAGGAAGAGGAGGAAAAAAGCAGAACCTTCGCAGGGAGTTAGTTCATTAGCGAGCGCACAGTTTATCATTCCTTCCATACGCATAATGTTCTTCTCCTTTTTTTGTATACCTTTCTTCTCGCGTACGGGAGGAATAATATTACCGTTGCACTGATAAATGCTAGTTTGTCCTATATGATTTATGCGACCGTGTGTATCGCAATTATACAGTGCTCGAAGATTTAATAAACCTCAGAAATCGACCTAAATGATTTATAACGTCCTACAGTTAAAAAGCGTTTCGCTAAATAATAATGATGATGATGATAATAATTAAAAGAAAAAATGTGTTCAAGTCAAGAAGAGAGGGAGAAAGAGGGAGAAAGGAGAATGGAAAGAGCGAAACGAGAAACAAAAACTTTATAATGTGTAAAAAGGACAAAAATGTAAAAGCAAAAAGAATCCTAAGCACAAAACGAGAAACAAACAAAAAAAGTATACGAAGTGAAATGAGAAAGAGTTTTATAATATTCTTTTAACAGTAAATTAAATTTGAAATTTTCAAGTGGCAACTAGCCAGACTTTTCAACGTTTTCCTCGCACACAGGACAACAGCAACTTATAGCTAGTCGACTAAAAGAGATAAATCGTTTGAGAACTTTTTCAACGCCCATGTCTTTTAACGAACGATACTTAAAAGACAAAACATTAATCTACAATTATTTTAGTACATTCTTTTCCAGATGGAATATTAATAATCCTTATTTTTGTTTCGTCGATTCTCTCTCACCATATCCTTCTGACGTCTGCGTTGCCGTTCCTCTTCGTTTATTTTACATGTACCGTTTTATTTCAGTCCTTAAACACTCGTTCCAAGTAAATAAATAAATAAATCGTCGAGCCATTGTTGTTACTAATTTAGATCCCAATTTACAACTACTCGAAAAGAAAAATCGACACCCAACAACTTTTTCTCCACTCGTCTCACTTGTCTTCAAATTAATGATCCTCAACGATGGAAGTCATATTTTTTGTTGTTGCAATGCCAAAAGACTAATTAAAAGCAAAAGGAAAAACACGGAGGAGATATTTTCGAAATTAATTAATTACGTTCAACAGTAAATACTTTCCTTACGGCATAAGTGTGGTTCGCGTATGGCGTTATCGTATTGCGGCAATAAATTTAAAATATTATTCCACTCGGTTTGAATATATACGTATATATTTTAAAAGTTCGCTCTTATGAATGGGTCTGTTAATAATTTTGACGCGAGCTTTTTTCCATCGTTTTCTCTCCCCGCTCTTGCTCATCCGTCCTCCCTCTGCACGTCTTCGCCGCCACCATATTAGTTAACCATCTTATTTTGAATCGTATTTAATTTTATATTTCCCTTTCGTTTCAGCGACATCGACAAACAACAACGGCAACAGCATGATATTATTTATACGTATAAAAATAATAATAAAGAAGAGGAACTCCTCGGCCGCGCCAATCCAACTCACACGTTTACCCAGTTAGAACGAACGAGACGGTTACGATTTATCGATGTTGAAATCGGTGTAGTCGAATGTTTTGTAAATATATAAATTCCATCGGAATTTATATATTTAGCGAAGGGATTAATCAAACGGCGAAAAGGAAGAAATATGCGTTGCAACGATTTAAAACGGAATCGAAACGAAGTTTAGAGCTCTTGAAAAGGTCGAACGGAGGAGAAACAAACGCAGAATGGGCAGCGGTAAACGATGACGATATTTAAATTCAATTAGCGCCGTTAAAACGTGGATATCGGGAGAGGAATAAAGAAGAAGGTAGCGGATGGAGGAGTAGAGAATGTAAGAGGATAAAAACGAATCCGCTCGATCGTAATGCCGATAAGAACTATCGCCGTGTGTGGTACCCGGATTATAATAATCAGGGCTAAAAAGTCCGGATCGGTACATCAACTGTACCTACATCGATAACGCAACAACTTGAGGAGAGGTTGGAGCAACAGAAGAAGAAGAGAAAAAAAGCGAACAAAGTTATCAGATGTGTACGGGAATGAAATGTCACTTGCTAGACTCTTCTTCTCATTCTTCTTCACCACTTTTTTTTTTCAAACTCCTCGTCCATTCTTCTCTCGCTACTTGTCCTAAACGAGCCATAATCTTCCTGTATCATTCGTATTATCGCCGAGAGAGAGAAAAAAAAAAGGGGGATTAACAATATCCGATTCGGATTTAGTAATAAAATTTTCCCTTTTCGGAGACGTCTCTTAATTTCTTTTCTTCAAACCCACGCCCAAAAATGATCCCAGTTGGAATTCGATGAGAAAATTGAATTTAACGTTTTTCTCTAAACAGAAATCGTTCATTATAAAAAAATCGATATTTAATATTATATTTTGAGCATAATTTAATGCTCGTTAATATTTTTCGTCGTCCATCTCCCATCGTCATCGTAGTCTTCGAATCCATCCGCGGCACAAGAATGTGGTCGTCGCGATGACGTTTGTCACTGTTAATTAACAGTTTAATAATTATAATTGTCGAGTGTAGAGTTTAAAGTCGAGGAGAAATTAATCGAATCTAAAATAAAGTATGCCTCTTTATTAATTAATTAAATTATGTGAAATTTATTAACTATTATTATTATTAATGCGCGTTTATCTTAATGGTACGTTCTTCTTCTAGCCATTGGCAATAAGTATGCGGTGATTATTACGTTAATTATTTGATTGTTTATGGTTCCTAAAAAGTCTTTGCGTTTCAGACGCGAGAACGGTCAAAGACACTTTTCGATGCAATCCGATTAAACTGAAACGTGCGAATGCAAATTTCGAAACGGAATTAAATCCCATTATAATTTGTTTTAAAATTGCAAGAAAATGAGTACGCTAACAACAATGTAAATATTAATTGAATTATTAATAATAACGATAAATATGCAAATTGCCGTTTTCATAATAACAACAACAACGACAAAAAGAAATTAATTTAGTCCGGGGACAATGCGTATCGGGGCCCGATGTTAATTAGAATGTAATAATTAGCATTTTGTCAAGTGTAAAATTAAATTGTATTTATGCATCTAATACGATATGATTGTAAATTGTATTTATTATTATTAATAATAGCTCTTGTGGTAATATTAGTATTAAATAGTGGCAGTCTGTTAATAGCGTAGGGTGTGTTATTAGCTCGGCAAAAAAATTAAATAAACAGTTCGCCCGTATTCCAGGACGCATTAGCATTACTTAAGAAACTCCTAAAGCACTAGATAAGAATTGCAATTTCGCAAAAGTTATCATTAATTTTTTCTCGCTTTGCCCGTTTAATAAATCCGCAGCGATTTAACGATCGTTATCAGTTTAATATTTCGTTCCTTTTTGGTTCAGTTGTTGGTGCCTCATAAATTACGGTTATTACATGGGCCGCAATCCTTCAACTTCTTCGGTACTTTAATTAGTCAAACCAAAGGACCAATTAACCGATCCTTTCCCGTTAACTGATTACAATTAAATCGAATGTGCAATCACGAGCGATAAATTGGATTGTTTGGCATTCGAGACAAAAAGAAGCCCAAATGAAGTTAGCTTCTTAAATCCTTAAAGGATTCCAATTTGCTGGGGGGAGCTTTCTTCGAGCCAATTGCGAAAGGAGGATATCTTCCTTAATTAAAATTGCATTATTAACGATTACGGCTTGTAAAGATCATAATCGTCGATTCCAACAATAAATTCAAATCAAACGAAAGTTCCTTTATAATCCTCTCGCTTTGTTAACAATTAAAATTGATAATTATTTCTAAATAAAGGAAATGAATTACAACCGTTTAATTATAGATATTGTGTTTCGTTTGTTATTACGGCCCGTTAAATATTTCTCCTGCGTTCATTATCATCGTTCGAACATCTCATATTAAATATCCAACGTACACATTAGATGGGACCTCTCGCGAACGGTTTCTTATCTATGCGCGTTCCTTCTTCTCGCTGTTAGTTAGTCGTTGATGGTACCTTGAGTTCGTTCGTTGGCCACAATTACCACTTAATCATATATAAATATTATACGTTTCATCCCGTCTTGTAATTGGGTGGACGCCCCTATTTCTCCTTTCGTTCCCGCTTTCAGTGCCTCTTACTTGCGACGTGGTCGTCGTTTATAAGAAACGAAAAATAATTGGAAGATACTTATATACGTCTCTCTGGATGTTAAAGGATTTATGTGCGTTACGAATTAACTAACTAACGGAAGCCGTACGCCCAGTTTTTAGCCGATTTCTCTCCTTTTATTTGCATTTTTCCTTTTCTTACGGCAGCATGATTATCATGCGTCCACGTTGCGAGTCGCTGTGGATGCGAGCGCGAGGAAGGCATCGAGCGAAAAAGACGAGGACGAGCGTCGGATGGCGATGAGGATGGAACGATTAGTTAAAAAGAAGTAACTTTCCTCTCCCGTGGACGCTCGTCCTCGCCGTGTAGCCGGCTCGTTTCGCGTCCATAAATTAACCATTTTCATAATTGGTTTTCAGCAGATGTAATTAAACGTCTTCGCGATTATACGCGGCAATCGGTGATTTATATTAGATTTATCATCCCGCAACGGACGGACGGAACGGCCTACTTCTTCTGCTGTAAACAAACAAGCGACATGCGCGATCGCTATCGCCTAAGACGACGCACAAATAAGACCCGGGCGGCGCCCCCTTTTTCCTTACAAGGAAGGATAATATATTTTATTGGTTAATGCCGCATTTAATCCCCATTGCCTGCTTCTACTTAGGCGCTCTTAACTCTTGCTCTTTCGCAATAAATAAATAATTCACAATCTCTTATTTAGCGATCTTCCCATCTTCTTCTTCTTCTTCTTCCACCTCGACTTCTTCTTGCGCCTCCGTCGATCCCTTTCGTTCTCGTCCATGTGGCCATACCATTAATCAGTCTCGCGTTCCTTCTTTCTTCGACAATCTTTTCCATCGTAAACGCAATCCTTTTATTCCCTGCCACTTTTCTTCTTTCTTATTAATTTTCCTACACAATCGAACGGTTGTCATTGTAAAATGGTCTATCATTACGATCTAACCGCACGAACTAAGGTACGAATGAAACGTCGTCCGCATCAATTCGAAGCAAAAACGTAAAATAAGCGAGTCGCAAATATTCGAGCAATTATATAAGATGCGCCCATTGAAATCGAACCGTCAATACGATCGTAATCGCTATTCGTTTGCTGCGAAACTAGATTTAACTAATTCCAACCCATTGAATTGGCTAAGCAAATTTAACGCACAATGGACGCGTAGGTTTGAAATCGTATCGTTCCTTCGCTTTAAAATCGGTATCGCGTACGATTTAAATAATTTCCCAATTAACGTCCGTCCTAATATTCGTAGATTAATGAAGTAACGTGTTTTATAACTTATTTAACCGCGCGATGGAACAGCAACATACATAACATCAATTTATACCTGTTATTAAGAATCTGAAGAATCGTAGAGACGGACGGACTGTGAAACTAGTAGAAGAGGAACGCCGAGGGAAACCGGTGAATCGGAGAAAGGCGAAGACGGCATCTTCATGCTGTTGTTGCTGTTGTTTTTATCATCATTATTAAAACGTTGTAGATAACGTAATTCCGTAGCGAAGAAGCATCCAACGTATGCCGACCATTTATGGAACGCACAGAGTGGCTAAAGCCATAAAACGTTTGCTGCGATTAATTTCTCCGTACGAGAGCTCGCGAGCGGAAGATTGACAAATCTCGATGATCCAAGAACAGCAAAGTAACCGTTTTACTCGAGGAAAAAACTGCGGCCCCATTCGTCGCTTTGAGTCAACTTTAATTACGCGATCGACGGAAACAAAAGTGGTCTCGAGACAGGGGCAGGTGAGAAGACGTCCGGAAAGAGGCCTATTCAAATGTCAAGGTCTGCCCGAGTCCATTTCAGACTAATTTCATTACTACTAACGACGACAACTTAAAATAAACGCTTTCGTTTTCTCTCTCATTAAGAATTTTTATTTCCTACTACGTGCGTTACGTACGTTTTTTATTTCGTTGAAAATAGTAATATCAGTGATGTGCTTAAGGCCCGTGAGAACGGAAACGTGTTTAGCGGTCGCCCAGAACGAAGGACCTCGTCACCGTACCAAGATTTATGAACGTATCTTAGGCTGGAAATTTTCAATGATTGCCGCAAGTTCGCCGGTAATAATCGTGATAGCTTATCAAGGAAGGACTAATTTTCAATTTGATTCTGTGAAAAAGCTCGCAACTTTGAGTTGGTGTTTGAGTTTCCTTTCGTCTTGATGTACAAAATGCCTTGTTATTTTGTAGGTCTTTGAATGTGAAGCACGCTTAAGAATGTCCATCGAGGTTTTTTTCGCTGGAGCGCCAACGACACATATCGTCGCCGTTGTTGTTTGTATCGGATACTAAAGAGATGGTCGTCGACGACGGCGGTCGTGGGAATTGCCGGTCTTTTAACGTGTAAAATACGCGGAGACGTCCAAAAACAATGGCCGGACATTAATCAGCGGCGAAGAGAGAGAGAGAGAGAGAGCGAGAGAGACGGCGAAGAGTCGAAGTGCGAAGCATGTACGGGCGCCTACCTTTAACTTTTAAATAACGTAATTCTTGTTACTTTTTTTTCGTCTTATTTTAGAGGTACACGCAAGAAGGAATTCGCTTCACCTTCCAGTCGATGCGAGCGCTTTTTTTTCGCCCTCTAACTCGCTCCTCGATAAAAGGCAAACAATACGAAAATCACTCGAAGAAGAACTGGACGAGGACAAAGGAAGAGTGGAAAAGTAGCCGAGTCTTGGGTTAAACTTTACTTAAATGCATTCCCCGTTAAATATTCGATTTTTCAGTTTGTTCGCTTTTTACTTTATTTTCCTCCTCGTTTGGAATTCGTTAATTAACGAATTCGCAATAAAACCGAAACCTTAACGAATCGAATAGATCAAGCGGGATCTCGCTACCAAATAAAATTTATCGCGACGGAGTAAACAAAATCCGGTTCTACGGGCGAAGGAGACCGCAAAGGGTTCGGGTCTTAACCCGAAGAGGACAAAAAATCTGACCGAAACGAATAAATCTCGCATTTCCGGCGGACTGTTATCGTATCGTAGTATCTTAGCCAGAAATCGATGATTCAGTATGAGAGATGAATGAAATTATTCACGATTCTTAAATTAGTGAATGAGTAGCACGAGGTGCCTCTTCGAAATTTCCTCTTCTTCCACGAAGAACCGATGGCAACTAAAAAGGACGATGTTATCACGACAATAGTAAACTCAACAATAATTTGCTGGGCAATTTCACGACCATCTACTTCTTCGACTGCCTACTATTAGTTGTTTAAGTAATCACAAGAAGAATGGTAATGTATTATTGTTATCTGATAAAGAGCGCATCGATCGGCGGGCGAAAAAGTAAAAGAACAAAGAGAGAGAGAGAGAGAGAGGGGAAGGTTCTTAATTAAATTTACAATTAGCTTAAGACATGGGCCCGGCTAATTAATACCGGCAAATAACTGGATGCGTATCGTATGGACGTAAGTAATGAAGGAAGGATAATAATAACGATAAAGAGTCTTTTTGCTTCTCTTCTCGTTCTATAACCGGAACGCATCCAGTTGGTTTTTTTGCCTCGTCCACGGGACATCCACAATGGAGTCCTTTATCGATTTATGTGTACGGTATCTTTATCTCGATTGTAATGTGGACAAAAAGGACAAAAGATGGTGGACGAAGAGAGAAAAGTTATATACAAAAGCTCGTTTCGTATATGCAACAATATGTTAATACGGTCGTTCGATTCGCGACCGAACGACCAGGTATTATGTTATTATATCTGCTTCCTTTTTGCCCGTGCTAATTGCATACAAATCCGAAACCGAAACGGCCCTTGTGAGCGAAAAATAAAGCGAATGCCGCAACATTTACGTAAGTTCGCATCAAAGGAAAGCGCAGAACAGCGTCGGCAAAAAACAATCAGCAGATATAAAGGAAATGAAGCGATATGAATCTCTAACGGACACGCTAAACGCCAAGATTTTGTTACGACATTTTCTGTAGATCACAGCGGAGTATAAAGGAAAATAAATGGGAAACATTTTTGGACCAATTTCAAACGAACGAAATTTTCGTACGACCATAACAGGAAAACGATGGATTTCGTTTCGTGCAAAAAAAGAAACGAAAACGAGCAAAAATTGGAAATATGCGAAAAATCGCAATGGAATACCGAGAGGTCGCCGGAAAACAATGGGAATACAAGAGCGGAGAGGAAGCAGCGAACGGATGGGATTCCACGAGATTTTTCCCCTGTACGATTTACAAGGAACCCGTATAGAAGTCACGCGTGGAGTTTTATACAGATGTGTTTAGCATAAAGTGCATTCTTGTAGGCTGTCGAATAGGAGGACACCCCGACCGTTTCGTAAGTGCATTTACATGTAGTGCCGATCCAAATATGCGAAAAAAAATGTATAATAGTAAAACGGGAGAGAGAGACGGAAAACAAAGAGAGGAAAAAATGTATCTGTGCATGTACGTGTAAAAGAGAGCTGCTTAGACATAATACGACACGAGTGGGAATCGATCACTTCTTGTACAAATGTCGGATGAGTAAGTAGTTGAAGCGCAAAGAAGAAGAAAAAAATTATGAAAGAGTGCGAGTGCGCTAGCTAACAAGGTTTCGTTATGAAATTTCGTTGATCTCCTACGAATCGACATGGCCTGAGGGCTCGATTAGTAAATTAATGAACTTTCGTGGAAAGTGTTAAAGAAATATCCTTGAAGCATCGAAACTACGTCCAAAAGCAGCCATCGAATTTAAACGTTTATTTTTAGATTTTCTTTCCTGTTTTTTTTATATCATGCCGTACCTCGAGGTAATGTTTTAATCATTAAAAAAAACAACAACAACAATATACGTATGAATAAATAAAATTAAATTAAACTGGCTAAAGAGGGGAGCAGGGAGACGAAGTAAAAAAAATTAATAGGACACCCCCTGTTGCTTGAACAATAAAAAGGCAGAGTCATTTTCCTTAACGTTTGGCAACGCAGAAAGTCACGGAAACTTTTTTTTGTTCGAACCACACGTACAGACTTTCAGCAGGCACGCGCTGAAACGATTGGGTATTGTATTGAAAAGTCAAGGATTTCCGTTCTTTCATTCTTTCTTCTCGTAATTTTTTTATTCTTCTTTCAAAGTGAAGCCTTGGAATTATTCGCGAAAAAGAAGGAAACCGTTTACACCTTCCTATTATCATTTGCGCCACTCTATTTATTACTATTCTCTTTCCCATGTTTGGTACTTTGTTATTGTAATAACGTTCCGGAAAATTGTCGGATAATTATGTAAATTTCCTTTTCGTTTTCTTTTTCAATTTTCACGTGAAAATTCTACATTAATTTTCCATTTAGATTAGACTTGTAATAAGGACAAATTGTATTGTTATCGACGGAGAGAGAACAAAAAAAGAAAGCCGGAAAATTAATTAAGAACGTTTGTTTTCCTTTAATTGCTTTTAAGAGATACATTAATTGGCCTTGTAATCGATTTCTTTCTGCATATTCGAGATCGAAGAAAAAGAAAGCAAATTAATTTTCATCAATTAACCAAGAACTCGACCAATTTTTTTAAATTTCCAGACATAATTTAGAAACTAATATTTTCCGGCGGTAATTTCTTAATTGACTATGACCTGTGGCTCGTTATTACCATCCTTTCAGCGGCTACCAGTGTTACCAAGTCGTTTACATTTCGATGATACCGTTCTCCGCGTTCCCACTTTTTCATTCATCTTCGCAAATAATTTTCTTTCTTTGCTGTTAGGCATAAAATTTATTTATTTGACTTCTTTGACTTTTTGCATAACTCAAGATGAGGAGGTATCGTAAATTAAAGTTTCTCTTTTCCCCTCGTTTTTTTTTAATTCTATTCGTTGTTGCTTCGCCCGTTCTCTACCCATCTATCTCTTTCATTATTTATTATAGCATCCAGATGTCAAAAAATTAGCAAAACAAATTTTCTGTTGGAATTCTTGCAATAACAAACACGTAATTCATCTTATTACGGGAAAAGCATATATTTTATTCGGTAACTTTTCAATCGCATTCGCTCGTACATTTAATTAGGACAGCTGAAATGATATAATAATAAGTATGGAAATGAACGTTTTTCATAAAATCGTGCCATTCGCATATTAACAAAAAAATATGCAGAAGAAACATCAATCCTGCTGTCTAACTGCTAATCTTCATCATCATCATCATCGTAATAATAAGTGCCAACAATCCTTTTATTTGTCCTAAAGCAACAGTGGTCCCAAATAATTATAGGTTACCCACTTTTTATTTTCTTTTACAATTACCTCTTACATTCCATCAACAACATCTTTTCCTACACATTTCCATCCTCTTCTTCTGCCTTCACTTAATTATTTTTTTAAGAACATTTGTTGTCTCATTACAATACATCATATAACATCCACTGCTTTTCTTTTCTTGCTTCTTGAGGTAATTAAAGCATTATTAAGCCACTACTCATGCATAATTAACGAGGTCTAACAAGCTACTTCAGTGGCAGCAATTTATATTACGCTAATAATTTAATGTGGCAATAAAATTTCAGTCGTCGCCATAACTATATGAAGAAGTAAAAGGAACAAATAAAAAGCAATCTGGTTAACGTTAAACGTAAGGGAAAAGAAAAAACGGTGAAATCATGTGCAATTCGAACTCAAGTCCTCCATTTGACTTTAATTTCGTGATTAAAAATATACTAATTGTCAGACATAAATTGATAATTGTACTATGATAATAGATCTATTTATACGTTAAAAAAATGGGCAATTAACAATTTCTTTTTAAAGTAGAAAATTATTTAAAATGACTACCAACTATTGGGAGAAATAAATTTCGCTGCGAGTAGTTGGTAGTATGTATAATAAGGACGTTTATTTACATCCGGTAACATAACATTTTAAATGGCATAATTATGATGGTACCATAACCGTTCGTTTTTATTGCTGCATGGTGTCGCTCTTTCCAAAACTTCTTCCTTTTTTTTCACTGTTCATTTAGCAAGATTTCCACAATTTCGCCTGTCGGCAATTAATCATTCCAAGCCACAAAGCAATTGCAAAAAAAAGCGAGAGAGAAGAAGATACACTTTGACATCGACGAGTCCTTTTAAACTGTTTGCCAAAAATACTTATGCAATTAACATGGAGTTTGGGTAACCGGATATCCTTTAACCCTCATCCAGTTCGAAGATGATTTATGGTTGGAAACTTCTTCTTCGTGAAGCAAACGTCTTGGTGAAATTGTTAACGCCCTTGTTTGTTGCTTCAACGACAACTTATCCCCAGTTTTCTTTTTAGCAAAGATTCTGTTGATTAATAACAGTAGCTAAAATTCTTTTGCATTACCCAACACGAAGAAATGAACGTAGATTAAATGCGTTGATGGTAGAAATAAAGAGACTCGACATGAAATGGTGCTCATTGTGCAGGGAAACATGAACAAAGAAGATGTCTCATTACCATATAGGATCGAATGTAATTGAGACCTAAATCTTTTTCGAGAACGTAATCATCGCCGTATCAATTCCATAACCCACGTGTAAATCGAACGAGACACTTGAAGATGTGAAATCGATACGTTTTTCTTTTAGTTCCAATAACGTTGTTGTTGTTGCTGTTTGTTGAGAGATTGGTAAGATGGTGAAGAAGTATAATAATAACAACAGGTACCTCTCTAGTGTAAAGTAACCTACATAATTCGGATCGGTGCGTACGTCTTTCTCGCTTTTATCATCTCCTTCTCATCCCATCCTTTTCCAATTCTCTTCCTCGCTCTTTTTTTCGTTCTTTGTTAATGGTAAAGAGAGGATCTTGTTGTCTTGTCGAAGACAATCGTCTTAAATCTTTTTACTTTTTTCATGGGTTTTCTACCAACCCCGTCTAGACAGACTTTCTTCCTACATGAAGTATCATAAAGTATGTCCGAGGGAATTTAAAGGAAAAGTCAAATTTGGTTTTCTTTTTCGTTCGCTCTTGCAGCCACAAGAAAAAGCTAAACAAATAAATAAATTAACGAACGAGTAACTTAAATGATAAAACGTTAAAACTATCGATGAAAGAAACGTAATAATTAATTCATAATTATATACTAATTAGATTCTTGGCTTTTATTTTATATTTATATCCGTATAATATGGAAAGGAACAACTGCTGCTACTAATTAAAGAAACTATGTAGCAGAAGAATTTATGTTAAACGACGTTACGTGAAAGAAGAAATAAAATGAAATATTTTCCGAATCAAACGGAACGAGTGGACGGAGAGAAGAAGCGAGAATTGATGCCACATAATTTAATAATAATCTTATGTTATTTCCTCAGAACAAACCAACTCGTAGATTTTAATCTATACTGTAATCTTTTTTTTTGTAGTGACGATGGACTCGCAGATACGCCATAATTTGGCTCACGATTCTATTCTCGACGACGACAAAAACAACAGCATTTCATTGTGAAGCTTCTTCGTTTGACGAATCGAGCGGAAGTTGGTGAAATTAACACGAGAAATTAAAACTAAAAGGCAAGAGGATTCCTCAATTGCCGGCATTTCGGTAAAAGCGACGTGGAGTTGCTCCGGGTCCCCTTTAACCACTCTTTTTTTTTATTCATCGACGTGCCATTAATATTGCTCTCGTTACAATTAATCCTGCCAAAAGCGAAGAAGAGAAGAGCGAAAAAATAAAAATCGGATGTTCGCACCGAAATCGTACGAGTGTAAAATTTAGCACCGTACGAACGGCGTTGTCAAAGAGCGAAAGGGATGTGGAAGCGTGAGAGACGAAATAAAGACAAATGTTGTGAAAACGAGAACCCATTTGGCTTTTGTACCAATATGTATATATTGCCCGTATAAGAGTAATGTACTCCATATTTTTGTTTATACGCCGATGTAAAAGGGACGACAAAGAGACGCAGAGAACGTGTGCGTGAGGGAGCGAGAGCTGAAAAATCCTGCGTTATTTGTTACACATCCACCGATTTATATGAATGTACGCGCGGAGAGGAGAATCGTCTTCTTCTTCTTCGACTCCTTCGTGACATGCCCAGAGTTTATGTCTGTGTAATGCGACCTGCTAGGCGACTAATGACACCCACATGCGACGGCTCTAAGAAGGCAGAGAGACGGAGAGAGAATGAGAGACGAATGATAAAAACGAAAGCCATCTCGCATATTTCACGCATCGCTCCTGCCCCTGTCATTTATCCCCGTCTTAGAGATACATTCTACGCTTTACTCTAAACATCCGACAAATACTTTTTACAACTCATTCATTTTACTCCTCTTTCGTACTCTTCGACGCCGTCGCCTTGAGGATATTGCTTGTTTTGTCGAAACGGTACGCGAAATTCCACGAAAATCTCGTTCTCGAACCCAATCCTTTTCGACCGATCGTTTGAATGGAGAAAAAGGATGATGGAATGGCGAATAATTTTCGCGAGAACCACCTACGCGCAATAAAATTCGATCGTGTTTTAATCGAGGCACGGGGCTTTCAAATGTGGAAAAACGGTTTAATGTTTCACGTATCCTTGGTGGAAGAACGAACTGGGGATTATTATATTATTGGGTGGTCGAATGCAAATCGATTCCTTCGTCTTATTGTGGCTGAAAAACAAATCGATATCTTAGCAATGAGCGACGGAAATAAAAACTGGGGAGTAATAAAGGAAAAAAGAAGAAATGCAGGAGAGCAACAAATTGCGACAATAAAACAATTCATTTGAGGATTTTGCATGGAGGGAAAAACGAAAAAGAGGTCGTCGGTGTTAAATTACGAAATTTTAAGTGCCAACGGTTTGGATTTCTTCTTGCCAATACGAAATTATAATGCAGCAAAAGGCCATAAATCCAATTCACACACACACTTACGTATAGGAACGTACTTATCACACAGCTATTATTATTATTCGAAAATTGAAACAGTTTTATATTAGATGGGTAATAAAAATTTATATGAATTCGAGCAACGTTTGATTACATTGTAATCAATTGTATGAAGAAGAAAGTGCTACCGTAATAGTAATAATAAAAGAAAATTCAAACGCAAAATTATAATGTTAGGTGCGTACATTAAGCTCAACTTTTTCACTTCCAAAAGCATCTAATTCGCACGTAAAAAAATTAAATAAACGTATCGAAAGGCAAAAGAGAAAATTTTATTAACTGGAACACGATGGCAGCACAACAATAAAAAATAAAATAAAAAAAAACCCGAAAGAGGCAAACCGTTGAACATACAACATACCGCTAATGAATCACACACAGGGGCCAAATAAAATAAATTAATTCCTGGTTGTTCTTTTGCTCGTATTTTTTTTCCGGTCCTTCTCTCGTTTCACTCTTTCACCGAAAGATAAAAGCTACGTTCATAATTAAAAAGAAAAATCTACAAGCAGATATGGAGAGGAACCATTGAGAATAACCAAAAATGAAAAAGGAGCAGAAACCAATGGTGGTAGTGGTTAGATCGAAAGAACAATAATATATCAGCTAGAAGCAATCGCCCACCTCGTTTTCCTTCTCTTCTTTTTTACGCTCATTTAACTGCTCACAATAATAATCCAGATGGACGAGGAGGAAAGAGACGAAGAAGACGAGAGAGAAAAAAATAATAAACTGGGCCGTGCTTAATCCATTTCGTTTGATTGAGATAATATATTATTGGATTCTAATTAAAATCTATTTAGTACAAGGTTTTTCGACTACCGTTCCTTTTTTCTTCTTGTTTCCCGTCTCTTAATTATTGTTCCTTTTCATTCTTCGTTGGGCCACGACCGATCATCATCAACTTGATATTAAACAAATAGAAGTTCGAGCTAATTAATCTTCTCTTCGGACGGTGTGTGCGTTTCGAAGCTCGCATTATAACCAATAATAATTATACGGATTTAACTTTAATAATTAACCGTGCTTATTATAATAAGCCTCTGTGTTGTTGATTGTAGGAACAAATTGCTACGAGGTATAATTGAAAAACGGCCCAAAAAGAAGAAGACTAAAACGACGGTTTCATATGCGAGTTGTGATTTATGTTTGAAGCAGTAAATTAATTCATTCTCATTCTTCCTCCACCGGTATCTTCCACGATCCCATTAACTCGTTGCCGTTTCGTTCGTTCGTCTCATTTAATCCGTAATTAACATTAAAAGATGGCATGCGATTCGTTTAATTATCGATTGAAGATGATTTAACACGTATCATTCAAAGGATAACATTATCATTTTCTGCGTCATACTTTTCTCGTCGAGTCGATTGTTGTTAGAGGATTTCGCGAACGTGCAAACCAATCAAAATTTTACAATTAATCGTTATCGCGAATTTACAACGGGGCCGTCAAATATTGCAACAGCGGTCATGTAAGCTGTCATTAGAGATGAATTATTTGCCGGATCGTGTAAATTTATTTATTAGAATTGTGCTCTCGATTTGCTGGCGAATTGTAAATTTGCAATTATACGATACGCGGCCGTTTATTGTTAATGCCATTCTCGATTGTTAAAATCGGCCGAATAGAATTTATCGATTAATTTCAATTTTATCTCCGGCGATATAATAGATGGACATTTTTTTGCAATCTATCTCTCGCACATTTTTTTTATGTCGCTTCAATCGCTCGCCGCTGCAAATAGATTCTAGTAATGGATAGTAATTGGAATTGTTGCTAATTAGCGACGGAAATAGTTAGAGAGCCAGATATCGATACATCGAGAGCGAGTGAGAGATGATTATTAGCGAAACCGTTCGCAAACGTACCGGCCGTATTTGCAAATGTACGGAATAACGTCGAACACGGTTCTCTCTATACACCAGAGGGTTGTACCATATCTAACCACCCCGAGGGACGGCCCCGGGTACGACGAGAGCTGATTGCAGGCTCTTGTTTCATTAGCGCGGAACTTGTACCAGGCATATCGATACCGCTATCGGGGTCCACCTGAACTCGTGTAAATTAATGAAACGTTGCATCTCTATATAGGATATACGCTATGGATCGTTGTTCGTGGAACACGCCGTCGATTCCGGTTTATGGCGGCGAAAGTTTGCGGAAACCCCCGTTTTTTTAAAGCCCTGTTATTACGAGGGCGGATTGACGAATAAAGTATTTGGCATTAAGATGTAGCCTTAATTTTTTTTAACGTTTTAAGTAATTTTTAACGTCTTAACGTTGCAAGTAATTCTGGCAATAATGAATGGATAATAAAATTGGAATGGAAATCCATAAACGAATTCTGTCCACATTGGGTGACTCATGTCCTTCTTATGAAATGAAACCGAAGGAGTTTAAAAGCGGTGCCAGAAGCGTTCGAAATGCATCCACGTCCTCTAGAGGTTCAAAAACAGCAGTTGAAACCAACAAAATAGACTACGAAACTCCCTCGGATTATTATCTGTTCACGAAGCTTCATACATTACTGAACGAACAAAGATTTGAATTAAAGTTTCTTGAAGAAACTCATTTCTGCAAAAGAATCAGAATGTTGGAGAAACCCCGGCACAAGTGACATCGACAGGACCATGTTAACAAATTTTTCGTCGATCCACCCTCGTACCATCGATTAGATTAAAATTGAAACACGACTTTGGAAAATTTGAAAATCCATCGCTCTCTCGCGTGCGCTCTTTGTTTGTTTGTGAATTCTTCAACGAAGACGGCAATAATTATTCACGCAAGCGAACATGCGTTAGCGTTAAATTAAGACCGAAACACTTTATTATGTCATTACTTGACACCGTCAAATTACCGGCCCCATTAAATGTGTCTTTCGTCGTTAAAAGTGACGCAAAACGTAAACGAAAGTTTAGAATTTATGCGGCCAGCATAAAGTCCAGAGGAATTTATTTCGATGCAAGTTGCGCTTTGATTAAAAATCTGCACGCACGTGTGTTGGAAATTGTGCGAGCGAAATGCGCTCGCCCTTATTTTCGCTTTTTCTTGGTCCCTCGTTTCGTTTTTTTTTGCGCTCTTTCGCTATAAGAAGAAAGCGAGCGTTGACGACTAAATAGGTTTATTTATACGTGTGCGAATGGAATAACCGTGCGTGGACCACCCGTGGTCGGTCTTCTTGAAGAGTGCGGAGAGCCAGATTGGCAACATTGCTGGCCACGCGTGACAGCCGTTTGGCACGTTTGGCAAGGCGCTAATGATCGTCCATAATTCAACGACCGCAGAAGAAAAGAAAATGATTCGTTGGCGATTTTAATCGTTCGTTAAGACGACGATGATGGAAATTTTTGGAAATTCGCCGGATTTTCAAAGCGACGCGCGTCCGAAGGGAAAAGAGTGAAGTTGCGGAGGTTGTAATTGCCTTTATCCGTGGGCCATCGGTAAGTAACGAGCGAGATTAAGTAAAGTCTCGTTTCAATTCATTCTTTCGAGTCGATCTAATAAAGCCATTTTCATTCTTATCCTAAATAGTTGAGATGTTATTGGTGATAACGTTGGTTCGTTTCAATAAAAATTTGTAAGATAACCTATTTATCTTATCACATTCAAAATCGTTTCGATGTTATTTATTCCAATTTAATTGTCCATTATAGCGACCAACACGAAGATAATTTATCGTTAATTAATGCAAATTGCTTCATTCCAGATATAAAAAAGAACGATGGAGTGTAAATAAAATCCCACAATTTCCTGTTCGAGATCTAGTAATTTCCTCGTCGAACTGACTTTATTAAAGAAGCAAAATAAAGAGTTTATATTATAATTTATTTCAAATATATTTTGTACGCGACGGTTTAGGGACCACCTAGGAAAATTTCTTAATTTAGCACGTCGTGCCTGTTAGTTAGTCAGTTTGCCGGCCGTTCTAGTATTAAAATTAAATTGCATTATTTCAATTTCAAAATTTAACCAGCCTCTATCGTGTTTTTGCTCCGGTTTTACTTTACGGACGTTATTACGAACATTTTAAATGGTTACCGAGAAAATGAGTTACGAAATAATAACAAAAAAAAATATTTATAATTTTTTTTGTAATACGATATGAATTTATTACAGAATTGTTGTCATCGTCGATTTCTTAAAATAGGTGAAGAACACGACGGTAATAAATTAAATGGAAAACAAAAAGGAGAAGAAGAAGGCCCCGATGTCAAGAACGAAATAAAAATTAAAAGACAGTGAAATATAAAAGGACAGTTCTTCCATTTAGTTTAATTTGTTTAGTGGTTTCGTAGTTTCTGTGGAGAGTGCCGAATGTCAAATAGAAGAAACGGGCATTTCCGGACTTTTATTGGCCCCATTCCTTCCTCTCCGAACGCTCATATGTTAACGAAAGTTTATGTCGATTATAAAAACCTTAAGTAGTTTCTTCTAGTCCCACATCATTATTCTCTCGAAAACGCTACGGTAATATAATTTCTGCTCTTTTTTTGTTTACTTCAAGCTTCCTAAGTCGTTTTCATTGTACCGGGACAGCCACAAGCCCGAAGAAGAGATTCTTGAAGATCGAAGAGGAGAAAATGAAAGTTAAATTAAACGTAACCAAATGGAAAACATAAATTTTAAAGGACGCAACCAACGTGAAGAAGAATCCTTAAAACCAATAAAATGGAGCGAAAAGATGGAAAAAAAGTCTCGAATTACAACGAGAAAACAGTGAAATTATCTCTATTTTATGACGTAACAGGATTTTAGTGGTCTTAGGACAAGGCCATGTCTAGACAAAGCGGGTTGCAAATAATCTCCTTTCAAGAAACAAAAGCCAAATATCTCTCGTGCTTGCTTTACTACTCATCGGTCAGATTTCCTTTACTCTCGCTCTCCTCTTAGGCGCCACCACGCTACATCTACCCAGATTACGAACGAGCGATAATAATCGGCCATTAAAATTAAAAAGACTTGAAAGCACAAAAAAAAGACGAAAAAAATAACAGCAAGAGAAAAGACAATGAGTGAGATAATGCGAAAAAGGTATCCCTTCCATTGTATTACTTGGTCAATAATAATCATCTACTCCAAACGTTTTTCCACATTACTTTTCCTCCACTGAACAATGGCCATTATAATTGGCTTAAAATTCGCACACAAAAGAATAACGAAAGAGAAAACTTCGATATTTCGATAAAGAGCCGTCCATTTAAGACCGTTTAAAGACGAAATCCTAATTAATCAACGAACAATCTCATTGATTTCAAATTGCAATTTATCATTCGCTTACCTTGAGCTTGACGAGGCGCGGCTCGTTCCTTGCCAGTCTCACCAATTCCTGATAGTCGCCCTTTGCCGCTGCAACGTACCATTCCACGCACTTCTTCTGCTCGAGCTGAAAATTGATTTTATAAATTTTGCTTAACCATAAATAAGATGGAAAATTGCAAAAAAAAGCAGAAATAACCACTGGAAACGCAAAAAATATCCTTTAACAATAAGAAGGGCAAAAGTAATTGAATTTTTGCTCGGCTGCTTCCTTCTTGTACAATCTACTACAAATTAGTGCGAGGAATAATCAAAAAAAGGCAAACGATTTAACTGTTTCGAACGTTAAAATGATAGACCAAAGGGACGTTTATCGCCGATGTCGTGCCGTGTCGTTTGAGGTTACTTTGTCGTTCCTGAGAGAGGCGAAATTATTTTTATTTCGTTAAGAACAGGGGATAAACGTTAATGTTGTTTATTGTTTTATGGATATAAATAAAGCATAAACACAAACGTGGAAACGTTCGTTTGTGATGGAATTAAAGGTATGAAGAATGCTCGTTCGGTCTTTTATTTTTATTGGGAATCGTAAAACCCGGCAGAAGAGAAACGCAACGACGACAACGACGTCCCTCTTCTTCTTCTTCTGCGTTCGGCCGTCCCCGATTCGAAATTTATTTTCGGTTAAATAAAGCAATAAAACTGAATAGTAGTGGAATCGCGCGTTTATGTACGAGCCATAAGTTGTAAATAAATTTATTCCGGTGCCGAAACGTTTATTACACGAACTCTGTCAGTCAGCCGGTGACGAGACCCGAAAGAGACGGAGGGGAACCGAACCGTTTATAATAAAAAGAAAACTATCGTCCCGAAAGAGAGAGTCAATTTTAAAATCGTCTCTTTATTAATCCGTAACCGTTTAATGACGCTGTCGTCGTCCAGCGTTTAAATCAATTAATTGCCCTCTTAAGATCCCCGAGTCAATCAATTCCTCCTGCCCTCTATCACCGTTTGCCTCTTCCCCCTTCGTTCTTTCATCTTCGGAGCGAAAACTCGAAGATGATTCTCAATTTGTACTTTAATCAAATCGTTTGTGGTTATTAACGTTTCCATTTACTTTTCTTTCGTTCCTCAGTCTCCTCTTTCTCTTATTGATTTTTTTTTTCAATGTTCTTGTACGTGAAGAAGAGGACGAATAAAAAAACAAACTTAACACAAAGAGACGCCTAATACTTACCGAAGTGACCGAAGCGCCGTCATCCTCATCGACCCCCTGCGGACAAAACATAAGACTAAACAAAAGAGTACGGTGGTATAAATTAGCGATAACATCGTCGGTTCTTAAAGGAACTAAAAAAAACGGACGAGTCACGCCGTTTTTATTAACGAATTACATGGGACATTCAGGTAATTTGTCCGAAGAAGGACTTTATAGCTTCAACGTATCCTTCCTTCTTCTTCGTTTTGGTTCTTCGACTCTTATTCGCTTTTTCCTGACCAAACTCATACGATCTTTATATTCCGCGTATGTATAAATAATTTCCTTGAAACAAAACGACGAAGAGGAAAAAGATAAAGAGGAAGGAATTAACAAAGAGAGGAAAAAAGAGGAAACTCAACGTTGTAAGATTACAAGATTTCAAACATGAACAGAGATAAATAACAAGTTTTGCTGAAAGAATCGTGCAAATGGTAATGAAAAATAAAAATAAAATTAACGTTCGCTTAAATCGTACGCGAATTTATTAACAACATAATGGAAAGAAACCCGCATTTCAAATAAAACGAATCAATTATCAAAATTTAATTAAATCTAAAATTTCTTTTTCTCTTTTTTTTTATGCTCGCAAGAAATAATTTCAATTTTAATCTATTGTTTATGAGAGTGTATCGTAAATGTCGAGGTTACAATTTGTTACAGATTTTCAATATTGTTCAAGTACATAAAGATGTTTAGTTGGAGTGAGAGATGTGTATTCTTAAATAAATCCACCACAAAATTGATTAATTTAATACGTAATCGAAAATAGATATGCGTTTTATTATGTATGGCAAATGGCGAAATTGTTGAAATATTAGAAACGACAACGAAACGAAAAAAAAATCACCGGTGAATGAAACGACTTTGAAAATTAATTCTTCTCTATGCGAGAAGCCTTCTTTTCGCTCTTAACTGGAACCAACGTCAACGATAACGCCACTGGACTTGCTTAAGACATTGCCAATTGTAGTACTACCACCGATTTTAATTGATTTTCCAACGTCGGAAACATCGGGATTGTAAAAAATTGAAATGCATTAAATTAAGATGCACGACGGAAAGTTGGTATCAAACGATTTAATTTTCCATATCTTCGCCTTTTTCTTTCTTCGAGTTCAACGATGATTAACATCGTACGCTGTTCACAATTTTGTCCAAGTGAAAATTAAAATTACATTATTCAACATTAACCTACAGCATGAAACTGAAAAATAATTAACACACTAAATTGTTAATAATGAATAAAAGAACAGCAAACGATGTATGTACAAGAATTAGTTTGGCTAGTTGTTGTTTTTTAATTAGTATGACGATAATTAATCAATGTCCAATTAATGATGATAGTAATAATTCTAGTAGGAGCACGACGACGACGGGAATGAAGAACGAAAAACGAAGAGAGAAAGAACGTCGACGACGCAGCAAAATTGTTGAATACTAAAAATAATTCGAACGAAAAATAAATTTACAAGAAATTAACACAAAGGCATCTAATTAATAACGTCGATGGTTGGTAGTGGTTTTCATTTTCCTCCCCAAAAAAAATCATATTCTTTTATATTATCATCAATACGGAAAAAAATCGTTTTTATATCGTAGAATAATAATGATGATGATAATAAAGGCAAACGTTGTCATTAGCATTTTTCGTTTCATAAATAATTTATTGTCGTATCTCTTATAACGACTCGGCCGCATTAATGTCCAATTAAATTTGAAATAATGTCAAAATAATAATAATAAAATCGACGACGATGATAAAAAAGAGAACAGAAATCAACCTAAAAAAAAATCACTCGAAAAAAAGCGGACAAGAACCAGAAATAATTATGGCAACAGTATTCGCCTTTCTACCATGTTAACTGTTCGCCACTAAGAGTCACGCAGAAACTAATAAATATTTAAAACGTACGTATGGATAATTGCTATTGAATGGGACGTACGAAGGACCGTTGATAATGTAATGAAAAGCAAATGGAAAAAGAAACCATACTAATAGCACTAATAGCGCTCCGTTCTTTCGCATTATGGAAACGATAAATAAACGCGAATTGAAAGGTTGGAAAAACGTTCGGCAATTGCTCGAGGTGAGCTGACTAAAAGCGAAATGACGACGATGCCGATGGTCGCGATGAGATAAGGCCGTTATGGCGTGTCGCGTTTGTTCGTCTCGACGCATAAATCGCGTTGGAAATCAATGGGGAAAAGCGAGAAAACCGCGAGCGCTTACCGGGAGCTTAAACGGTTCACGTTTCAACAAAAAGAGGAGGAAAAGAACGAATTTGCCACTTTAAACGCACTCCAATAAAGTATATCACTAACCAAAGATTGCAGAAGGAAAATTAATAAACAAACCGACTTTCGCGCGCTCTCTCTCTCTCTCGTTCTCTGTCATTTTTATTCGTGCATCACGGGGTCATGATTGCGTGTATAATAAATAATGCGAGAAAAGATAACTTCGAATTATGACTGCTATCGCGCCACGACACAGGGGACAAACGACGGCAATACGATCCATGTAAATCATCATCGTTTCCCTTCATTCGCGAGCGCGCTTGCCATTATCCTTTAACTTCTTCTTCGTCCTCGTCCATTTCCTTTTACCTCACCATTAACGCTCGGAAAGGAAAGAGGCAACAACAACAACAAACGGACAGAACTACACGTGTATATATTTCAATGTTGCTGATAGAATCTGCTTCGTATGAATAATATGGCACACGCAAATAAAATAAAGGATTTCTGCTCGAGCGAGAGAAAGACCGCAAGGAAAAAAATTGAAGATGGCAAAGAAAGTTTATAGCGTAAAAGAGCGGAGGAAAGAACGCAAATGGGAATCGCTTTTAATTGCGAATCTTGTACGTTTGTTGCTTTATTATGACGTTTTCGTCGGGTTTTAAGCGTTTAAGCTTGAAAACTACTCTCGAACAAAACCGCAAGCACCGTCTCTTTTTTGCGCGTGCAAAAACTGACTCTTCTCTCCCAACGAGAGGGAAAATCGCGTTGAAACACACGACAAAATAAAAACGAACGAAAACACGAAATGTTTGTTAACATGAAAGCTTTTCATTTACTCATAAAAGTGTTCAAGTTAATTTCATACCATTTTGTTCTTATTCTAACGCCCGACCGTTCGAATTCTGCCGCCAAAAACAAAACACGGGTAATTTTTTCGGGACTCAAATTACGAAATCGCGTTTAAATAAGCTCGAAAGAAACATACGTACCGATCGGCGTTTAATAGCGTTGGAACCGTTACCGAAAGTCGCACGTCTCCTCAACATTTTGCCGTACGCCTCTTTGCATTTCAAACGACTAATTAATTTACGACTATCGTAAAATAACTAACTAAAAAAATAAATAAAGTAACGTATCATCGCCGAAGATAAGACTAAGTGTTCTTATCGACGCCGTACGTTCTTAATTACACGAACAAGGTCGCAATAAAAGTGTTTTTTTTTTATAATTCGGATTAGCGCAATGCGATTTTTTCCCATTCCGCCTTTGCTAATCGCTAAACGATTCGAGGCGCGAAAAATTACGAAAGTCAAAAAAAAGTCTTCAGCGAGATCGTTATTTCTGCTTCTCGCCGTTGGAATCGAAATAATGACGGTTTACAATCGCTTGTTATTAATATTAAAAGCGATTGTTGTTCAAGTTAATTGTTTTATCGTTGCGTTTCAATAAACGGTCGGACGTCATGAAAAAGTTAAACGAAAACGACGAAACAAACTTGCGTTTAGTGGCGCCAGTGCTTAGAGTGAAATCTAGATAGACACAGCAAAGGAAGTTCTTTCGAGTCGAGTCGAAGCGAGAGAGAGAGAGACAGAGATCGAAATAAAATGTTGAAAATCACCGGGACGTAAGAAATGTCGCAATACGGGGAGCAGTGGGAATCCGATCTGAAAGTTCCAGGACGGACCTCCCATCGGTCCATTTACCCCCGTACATCGTGCCATAAAGAAAGAAACGGAACGTTTTCACGTGGACGTCGTCTTTTGCCGTGCACCACACAATGTTCGACTGTCACCTAGAGGTGGTACGGGGCCCGAAGGAGCAATTGATTTTATAATCTTTTCAATTTAGAAGATGTTATTGGTACGACACAATGGAGATGGACAAGGCAGATAACATCGCATCACGACAACACGCTGAGAGGATTTACTATGTATTTTCTCTTTTATATATATATATATATATACAATATATATTTGTATATTTTCTCGTCTGTGTTTTTCTCTTCGCCGCAATCGACAGAGAAAGACGTTGGATCGAAGGAAGAGGAGACGTATCGGCGATGGGAATATAAGGCACCTACAATAATTCTTACATAATTCTCACGTCAAAATAATACGCCACGTAGTGGATTCCAAACGGAAAGATGGAAGAGAAAGAAAGGGAGAGAAGCGTTTTTCTTCCCATCTCCGTGTGTTAAAGTTAAACTATGAGCGCAATAAAATATGGAATACATGACAAATACAACCTATTATCAAAGGATTACATTTCTATAATAATAATAACAGCAACGACAAGCAGTTCGCCTTTTCTCCTCTCATTTTTTGTTCGATGCTCCGCCATAAAAACGCCCATACGAAACGGACGGAGGATAATCAAGCATAAATTAGCGCATCGGATTACTCATTAAATGACAATTTATTAATACGATTCCGGGGATCGGTTCGAGACGATCGGTAGCTTAACGCTTGCGGTTCCCTAATCTAATTATTTCGAACGCGTGCCACCGGTAACATCGCGTTTTCTTTCTCCACTCGTGCAAACGTTACCCAACAATATAATGGTCCTCGTAACAATAACAATGCGAGAGATTTGAAATGAAATGCACGTGCCATTTAACAATACCATCTCTTCACATAAAATAATGAGCATTGTTGGGAAACGAATGAATAATAATAACAACAATACCGACTAGAAACAAGAGGAATATAATTTTCCGTCGTCCTCGCGTACTCGTCAAATAATAATAATAATGGGTTACGTACGCTCGTGCATAACGATTTGACTACTAATCGTGGCCGAAGGGACGCCAAAGAGCACGGGAAATAATAAGAAAAGTTGAAACGTTTTCCTTTCGATTATTTTTCGCCCGTTCAATAACATTCGTCGTTATTGTTATCGATTCCGAGTGTCGTTGTCGTTCGCCTGACCATATTATTATCCGATGCTCATGGTTTTATTATAAGTTTCCAGACGTATGAAATCGATTTAGAACCGTCTAATGAAATCGTATTACGTTATTGGCATTTTATAATTGAAAAATTATAATCTATTTTACAACAACGAGACAAACGCAAAGAGGGCGAGAGAGAGAGAGAGAGAGTCGTATTGAAATTAACAACAAATAGAAAAGTTCCCACAGCGCTTCGCCCTTTATTAAATATTATTAATCCCTTCGACCTGCCGTTTTTGCCGTCGTTTCCCTGATCAACATTCGCGGGTTCACTTTGCGCAATCATTCATCCGCTTCTTTTTCCCGTCCGGTTCGCTCGCATACATTGTATAATCTAACAACAAATAAAGTCGTAAATTTTAAATAGCAAACGCACACACGGACGATTTATAATTAGCCAATAAATCCGGTGACGCGACAGGAATGCATGTAAGCGAAGGCAATCGCGACAAAAACAAAAACGATTTTGCCGGGAGTGAAACGAACGGGGGGCGGCCGACGACACGGGAATATGACGATCGTTGGATCGCATTCGCAGGCGAACCTAACGACAATCGACGGATTAGCACCCAAAAAAAAAGTCAACAACAATTGGAAGAGGCGCGAATTTCGTGTACCGTCACATGCATGTTTTATTATTATATCAGCATGTAAAAGTACCGACTAACAAACCGTTTTATTGTTATCATTATGACGCAGGGTCGTTATTGCAAGCGGACAACCATCAGCAACAACAACGTACGATGCGGATCGGCACAATTTGCACCACAATGATTAACTAATTAAACGCGCAATTGTAGTGGTCATATCAATTAGAGATACGAACAATGGCCATAGGAAAATTTGTATTTAAATTCGTTCGGATGCTTCGCCCGGTCGAAAACTAGAACTCGCCAAAAAAAAAACCAACAACCAGTCGTCAGCCTCGTGGTTGTTGTCGTTGCTGCTGCTGCTGTTGTTGTTGTCGTTGGCATTTTATTGGGCATAACGTTTTGAATAACATATAGCAATTTTGAGGTGTATTTATTATATGTGTATCGGAGAGCGAAAGCGAGAGCGCGAAACTGTCGAGAAAGAACGAGAGAGAGAGAGAGAGAGAGAGAGGACGGTAGGCATGCCGAACGCTTGAATTAAACAATAGTAAATCATAAACTTTTCAAGCGCATACACGAAATGAATTAAAATTTTACAGCAGTTATTCAAAACCATACGTTACGGACTTTTTGCTACGTATTTAATTTATATAAACGCCGAATTGGGCGCAGACAATTAACGTTTTAACCCTCGCATACTACAAAAGCATTCGTTCGCTCTCTTCTTTCCTCCCACAAGCAATTTGCATACCAACGACAGTGGAAAGCAGCAACTTTAGCCGCGATGTAATAATAATTAACAAAAAAATTGCGGAGCAGTTTTTTCCCCACAAACACCCTCGACGTTGACAAGAGGAGCTTTCGACAAAGTTCGACTTTCGCATGCGACGTCGAAGCTTCGAGTCCAATCGAGGCCAGGAAAAATAAGAAATTGATTGTACGATGATATATATGTACGGAACGAGTCACGGAACGTTGTTTTATTCCTCCTACTTCGCTCCTTTTCTACCTTTTCTTCTCGTTTCTCGCAGTTTTCGAGCACTTTATGAATTGGCTATTGGGAGAGACCGCATTATTTCACCATAATAGCCGCTATTACAGTAGGTGATCGAACATAAAATCGATTTAATTTCATGCTATACTCGGCTATTATATACACATATAAAATAAAATCAATTGTGTTTTCTTTTATATATGAATAATAATAATAGTCGAAAAAATAGACTGAAAAACGAGTTTGCACGATAATACACTTCTCTCATTCTCTCCTTTTTTTTATTATACAGATTACATACTCTACTATAGCAGTTTATAAGTGTTGTATACATGCAGAAATGTAAAGCACGTCAGCTATTACAGAACGCGCGAGAGAAAGAGGAAGAGAGGCCATTTTCACGAAATCATTCCATTTACTTGATTAAATTATTATCGCATAAATTTTCTAATACTTCCACCTATTCGCCATTGCTTTTTTCTCCTCCCGTTGCTTAAATTACCTTTTCTTTTTCGGTTGTAAATTACTTTGTAAGCATTTCGCGAGAGAGCGCAAAAAAGAGCTACTCGCACACAACGCGAGCGAAAAAAATAAAAGGAACTAAACAACAAATCGTGGGTATTAAATAAAACCTTTAGTGCCCATTATTGAAAGTAATAGGGTACATTTTGCCAATCTCGATTCGACGATCGTCAGCCTCATAATAATAATTATTTGCCCAACACAAACGATTCCTCCTCATTCTGCAATCCGCTCTTTATCCTCTAATACAACAACCGCAACTTCAATTTTATCGCGTCGTAATAACGATAGTAATGGTTTTACGTCGATCGACTTTTAAACTTTTACACACGCTTTTCCTTTTATCGAAAGCTTTCGCATTCCCACGACGATTCCACAATTCCTTATTACTTCAAGCAAATTAGACGAGCGAGACGGAAAAGGGGACGGGCCGAGCCATCTAATTTATCGGAAACCCTTTGTTTATTTTTATTTATCCGACACGGCTCCGCACGGAATGTGGGTCACTATTTAAATTAATTTATCGTTAAATAATGTAGATTAAAATGCGGAATAAAGACGGACTGCACTTGTGCCATTAAATAAACGGAAATCGGTTTACATCCACTACGACGACGACGACTACCGCTACCGCCGCCGTTAACCAGTTCGCAGACTACTACACCATCGCCATCGTCTCCCCATTTTACATTTCAGTTACGGGATACAAATTTATGCAAGACAATAAATTTCGCCAAGGAACCATATATCAAGCGGGAAATTTCCGGTTAAATTAATTCGAAGGAACACACACACCTACCTCCGCTATTACTACGACTATTACTTCTACACATCCTACCGCTAGTTGTAGTTTTACTAGCAGCGAAACTGATGATAATATATTAACTGGAAAATAAATTACGGATTAATTAAAATCTTATTATAATTTAATCGGGTACGATATGCGTTGCCTTCCTTACAAATCGACTAACGATAACCGTCCGTTTAATTGTATCATCAAATTAAAAAAAAAACAATTAGAAGGGAAAACGGTCCCCTTTTAACAATTTATCCATTATTTTAAGAAGTTTGCACGCAATTTAGTATCCTAATAAACAGCAAGAAAAACATTTTTCAAATAAAACCATACGTCAATCTATAACTAGAATTATTTTGAAAACGGTTCCTCTTACGAGTAAAAGTCATAATAACTTTTTTGTAGAACATTTTCTAATCTACAACTTTGAAAATGAAGATATTTGCTGTAAAAATGATCATTAACGAGATATTGGCGAAAGACCATTATTGGTCATCTTTGACCCAGTTTAAAACGCTTTAGCTCAACTCAAACCGATGGAGGCTTTTGACATTTCGTCAAGAACCACATTATGAAGGTTGACGCGAAGAATCAGCTCCCCATAAATTTTTTCCGAGATTATCCCTTATTTTTTATAATTTCCCTGGACTCTTAGTAGTTGACCTTTTGCGGCAATCGAACTGCAATTAGTACTATTTACAAAACGGTCGTTTCTGTTGAGACGCCCATTATTTCGAAGATGATTATCGCGGCGTTTGTTGATTTAATTCCGCTCAGAATGTCGAAGCGGATCCTTACGATTGATTGAAACGAATTTAACCCGAAAAGATTCGTCATCATCGTCATTATAATCGTCTAACGTAATCGAGTTGGATTTCTCTCTCTCTCTTTAATATACAGGCATTGTTAAGCTAAAATCTTCTTATAGCGAGGCGAATAAGCAAGTCATCGTCGATCAGACAATAATTGATATCAAGCGTCGAGATGATGACGAAGAAGTGTAGTATTGTTGTTGTTTCGTTTGCCATTTAATGCACAACAATAAGTAAACACGTACAGAATTGGATGAATACAAGATGGCCAACGATTTTTTAAAAACTTTTTCTCGTTCGCCGAAGAAGGCACGTGGGTTCCCGTAAACTAATTTGTGATCGCAGCGGGAATATACAAACACGAAGTCTCCTCTCTTTTCGATTTCATTTTCGTTCCTTTCGTAACGAGCGGAGGGTAAACGAGCGACGTGAAGAACGAGGAGAAGGAACTTAAATGAGTGGATGACTGAACACATTCCATCCGGCCGGGTCATTAGTCATTTTCGATACGTTATCGCCGTGCGGACGAGGTGTGTTCGAACGCTTAGTACACGCAATACGAGCGCGACGATAAGAATTTTCACGAACGGATTCTTTTTTGCGATAGTAATAAACGATCGCAACGTAAACGGAAACTTTCTCACCGTCTTCTCGCCGCTATTGTTGTTGTTGCTCCGCTTCTTGTCCTTTATCTGTCGCGGACTCAAGTCGTCCTCGACGGAGGCCAAACGATTGAATTTCTGCGTGCGTTCCTTCACGCTGACCGTTTGCTGCTTGTCGCCGTTCTCGGGCGATTCGTTCTCCTTCTCGTTGTCGCCCATCGCCTTCGACTCGTCGCCGTCACGTTGCTGCTCGAGACTCTTCTTCCGCGGCGGCACTTGCGGCGTCAGCGGACTGCCGATGTCGGTTATCGAGTACATCGACGATAGCGAAATGTTATCGTACGATTGATTGTTGCTCGGCGATTGCACGGGCGGCGGTGGACGATACGGTGGCGGTAACCGAGGACCGGGCGAATTGTACGGACTATAGTCCGTATGTTGTGGCGACACGGGAATACCGATCGAATTGCGTGGATCGTTTTGGGCCGTACGCAAGGCGACGTCGTCGCCGTTTGTCGCATATTTCGATTTCAATATCAGGAATTTGTCGTTGCCATCCGCCTTCGTTGTTGCCAAGATGTTGACGTACTTCTTGAATTTGATTCTTGCATCGTCTGTAAAAGAGGATCGGTATCAGGTTTAGGAGACGCACTTTCGCAAAAGAATGCTAATTGATTTGTTTAGTGAATAATAATTAGAGGTCGACAATTCGTTGCGTTTCCCACTAATTTGCATGGTAAATGAACTCGGTCGGTTTCCCATCGTTGTGCGAATGCAAAATCATTAACGTATTATATTACAAAAATGTTGCTGGCGCTGTGTTATTGCAAACGTCTGTGCGAATAATCGTTTTTGCTATTTCGCAACGTTTCTACGCGCAATCTAATCGATGAATCATAAATTTCAATCAAACAAAGACACAAGTATAACCTAAAACGCAGGCAAAGTACGCGATTAAAAATCGACGTAAACGAAACGTATGAGGAACTTGGAGATTCCTTAATTAGAGACCGTGGCTTATTACTACCATAACGCAATTTGAACGTAAAATCAAATCAAATAATTAACAGGAAATCTACAGGTTGTTGTTGCCACTTGTGAACCATACGATTTCGAATGGTTATTTCACGATTAATACGTAATCTGATCTTACCTTTACTTAGACTATCCGTTAAATATGATTTAAAATCTCTCACAATATCACGATTCGACACGATACCGCCGTTTTGAACGAAATATTCATAAATTTGCTCGAGTGACAGTTCACTAACAGCCATGTTTGTTGTTGATTGATGTACAGCAATCTGAAATGCGCCACGGTCAGCACGCTGTTTACTAGCGCTTGTAGTGGCGGTTTATTTGAAAACTCTGCAGTTGCAAGCGATCAAAACTTTAATTAGCAACAATGCGTTTGTATTTAAATAATTTAATTTAAATTTAATTAATTTCGAGGGATCGTTAAATTATGCTTTCGTCGAAATGCTTTGAACAGCCGCAATTAATTAAACGAAAATCGGCTAGTTTATCGCAATGGAGTCGCTGAAACAATGAATGAAACGACGGTATTTTTTAACAGGATGTTAATTTTTCTTAAAAAAAAACCCGTTTAACGATCTCGTCTTCGAACGAAAAGAATGCTTAAATTAATATTTAATGCAATTAAACGAAAATTATATTATAATTTTTATTTTATGGGAAATAATTTATCAAAAAGAAGTTCTTTGTATTCGTTTAACGCGGTTGGAACTTTTTGTAAATTTGACGCAGAAATAAATCAAAAGTTTGCTGAACTTGAATGCACGGCTGCTAGCAAAAAAAGAGAAATTAATTCGACTGATATGAGGCTCTTAAATCAGGCAGATGTTACATAAAGAAATAAACTCAAACGTGCCACTTTAATAAAGAGGGAATTCTTAAAACGATAGGAATAATTTCGACGATTAATTAATCTGGCATTAGAAACAGTTCAAAGGGTGGTCCACGTTTAACCGCGTATCATACGTTCGTAATTAGTTCTTCAGTTATATAGATGCAATTTGAAACGATTCCACTTATTTCGACGTTATTCAGCTGGGAAGGTGATATAATTTCAGTTTGTTAATAAATGATTTCCTGTGTTTTCCTACCCGTTTTTAATTTCATAAAAACGAAATAAATATCATCGAGATCATAATCTCTTATATAGATATTGTAGTTTAATGGACCACACGTACATATTTCTTTCGCTCTTGTCTCTGCCAATGATATATACGCCGTGTAAATTATTATTATGTGTGTAATTTAAATTAATTGTTTTATTACATTTTTATGGGTAATTTTGTAAGGAAAGTATCATATCATTATTACACACATTTTTATCGCGTATTAATCACGTAACAAAATTTTCCTGTTGCCAATATATACGTCCAGCATTAAATGCGAATAGAAGATTTATTGTGCAATAACAATTGTCGATTGAGTCGTTCGAGTGTCCATCCATCCATTCGATTGCCTCCCATAACATCCACATCTACGTTCGAGCGAAGGAACGTTTTAAAAGTGGCCAATTCGTTTATACGACATGTTGGCGAATGTAAAGTAGGAATAATGATGCTTCTAATTATAAAAATATTTACAGAATAATTGCTTCATTGCGCCCATCGAACCGATATTAATTAAAATGGAATTGGGAATAATAATTAGCCGCAACGTGTGCTCTTTTCTTTGCTCATTTCTCTTTAATTACGTATATTAAATTATCCATTTTTTTTTTCGCCCATTTTTCCACCGCTTCTTTCTTTAATAACCGAAATTTGTTAATATGTAAAGGAAGGAGACTGAAATTTTGTGTCAGAAAGTTATCAGATTAAAATATAATATTACAAACGGGAAATGCATTTAATTAAACTTTTTTTCTTCTCTCGCTCTCTCCTCCTTTTCTTTAATAATTATTTTATTTTGTTGAAGGCACCCAAGTAATAATCGCACCGAAGCATCTGAAAGAGCGAAACACACGTAGACTGAAAGAGAGATAGTTGTACACGACACCTGCAATTAGTGACGGTTCGAAGATCAACTAAACGACATTCACCGACGAAGAGGAAAATAAAGTGTACGAAGGAATTAACAACAAAAAGGAAAAAAGGAAACGACGAAAGAGAGAAAAGTAAGATGGGAATTCACCACCAATAATTGCTATTATACACAGATTGCATCGACCATTATTGCGACGATATAATAATGATAACACGTAGCGATAATAATGATAATGAAATGAAATGAGGGAAAAATCGGTTGGGGGAGCAATGATAATAACAATAATAACAAGCGGGAGAGAGTTTTGCACTGGTTTTGCAAACTATTAAAATCGTCATTATCTCTATTACAAATCTGCACGTTGTTTTTAATGCCCGATGACTCGCCGTTCGGGGCGCACTTTTTCAGGCGGCCGCAAGTGAGAAAATGGGATTTTCGTTGCGTAGCTTTCCATAAAAGCCACTTTAACTCGACCATTAACACTCTGGGGTTCCCGTTTCTTTTGGAGAAAACTGCGGTTTCGCAGGCCCAACAATTGTTATAATGCTTTTATATGGATGGAATTTTATTATAATATCAATTTAACGGTGGTGTTTTAGGGGTGAATAATATTTTCCCCAAAGTTTGAACTCGCGAATTTTGCCCGTTTCCTACCAAGATTTTTCATTCAATTAAATAATTTTGATCAACTAACGACAGCGAATAATTGATACAACTTTAACTTGCAATAATCACGAGTTTCACATAAATAAATCGATTGCTAACATAATTAAAAGGAAATTTTATTTTTGAAAAGTAAAAATTCCTCAACTTCGTATACCATTCTGAACTGAAATTGTTCGTTTTTTCTTTCGTACAAGAATTGGTCAAATTGTAACAATTTATAACAATATTTTGGTTGTGAAATGTGTTAACTTTCTTGTTGGGGAATTTCACGACGAAGACAAGCAAAAAAATTAAAAATTGTATGGTTAAACTACTTTTGGCCCGTGTTCGAAAATACCTCGTTCCTTCCTCTTCCTCCGCCTTTTGCTCATATTAATTTCTTTTCGGTTAATTTCATTTCGTGTTACAATATGTGTTTCATACGCGAGGAAAAAAATAATAAGCGGAGAGAAAGAAATAAATTTCTTGTGTGTGAGCGTGTGTGTGTATGTCCAGAACTTGAGCTCGAATAAATTTATTGCACATTTAATTTCGACATTTATGTAAGAACAATTAATTTTGTTTGTTTGTTCGCATAAATAAAAATTATAAATATTTCTGGTGAATTTTTGTAAAAAGAATTGTATTACGTTTGTTACCGAATAAACTTAACTTTTATAATTAATGCCTATTGTAAAACATTTATGGCTTTACAAATCCATGTAGCTCGAAGTTGTAAAATCCTCGAATCGTCGAATGGCTGAATTGCCCGAATTCTGAACGTGAATTAGCACTATGTAAATCTTTATTCATACAATTTAATGCGAAAGCCTCGAACCAATCGAACCGTTCGATTATCGTTGGCATAATCAATCATTTGATTGTGATTGAAGTTGTTGTTGTGTGCATTATTAGTCGATTAATGGGATGGTCAAGAGTTTAGATGGATGAAGGTGTTACTTGAGGACTTCATTTACCACATCAAGCAAATGCGAGAAAGAAAAAGGAGGTTCTGCTAACGTTTTTGCTGAAACGAAACAAGAAAGTAATTGAATTTTACACGATTAGATTTCCTTAAAAGAATAAACAACGTTGTTTAATTAATTTCAGAATTTTAAGGCAAAAAATTAGTCAGCCGGTATAAAACGTAACGCGGTGATTTCTGGTAATGGATTTTTTAAATTATATAATTGCCTTTTATTAGTTAATTAATGCCGATTATCAAATCCGTTTTTTCTTCGTATCGTTGGCAAATGGAATTATTTTATAATCCAATTATTATTACTGTTGTAGTTGTTGTTGTAACAAACCATAAAGTTCCTGCTACATTTTCATAATGCTTTGTTCGAATTAGGAGAGTGTTCTGACCATAAAGAAAAATTGCTTTTAAATTGCTGAGTTGTTCGACAAGGATTCAAAGCAATGTTTGAAACTTTCAAATTTTTATCTTAGCTTACATTGACTTAATACATAATTTCTAGCAGCTAATTGATAGGATTAACTGAAATTCAATTTAAACCGTTTCTCTTTCATCCTGTTTGAAAAATCGACCGTTTACTTTCAATGCGATGGTACGTTACGTCTTAACAATTTTCTATTATTTTCCTTTTTTCCAATTGTATTGTTTTACTAAACTTTACCTCCTCCTCCGTCTTCTTTAGCGGTTACTTAGGGAAATTGCGTGTAATTATTTATATTTCCGTTGAACGTTAGTCAATTAAGTTACACGACATTTACATTACATGCCAAGTACTTTTTCTAGTATTTCTTTTTTTTTATTATACATTACCTTTAATTTTAAATACTTACATTTATATTTTATGTAGATATTGTTGTAATTCGTTTAAAGTCGTCATCTGTCCTTCTATCTCCTTCTCCCACACGAGCTCTTCTTCCTTCAATTTATTATAGTTACCACCAACTGAATATTTTAAGACGATTTCACAACAAAGTAACAGCGAATAATTTTATATGTGGAGGATAATTATAATAGAAAACCATCCTAATCGATTCCATTGGTGTTCTTTCTTCCTTTTCCCTCTTCATTAAAAGAAAATCGCAATTCCGTTAATTATATACTCGCGTAATTGTTTAACGATTTATCAAACTCAGTTCTCGCATACCTGTGCTATCGTTTTTGTTTTATCCTCTTTAGCAATACCAGCGACAATAATAAAATGAGAATAATTTATTAAACTTATTTCTAATGGATTTTTATAATCGTTTTTTCCTTATTTGCGTCATTTTACTCGATTCTAATTGCAAAACATTCGATATCCTCGCAGGACAACTTTTATGCGTAGCCTATTCCATAGAGTATGCGGAACTTTAAAGCGAATTGCGCAAGAAGATTATTTTCTAAGTTAACACCTCTTTAATTTTAAAGACTGAAAAATGTTTAATGGGACAAAAGGAAGGAGCGAAACCGGTATCCATCTGCCAGTGGATGTACAATCTATTGTATTAGAACTTTACTTAATCAGCTTTTTCTTCATGTTTGTTAATAATGAGTGTGTGTCGTAAAATAAAATGATGTGAATTGAGAAAAGAGTTTTATTTGAATATTATATGAAAACGTGTGAGTAACATGATACGTTTCCTTCGCCTGCCACCACGAGTGAAAGAGAAGAACCATCCAGCTCCAATCCTTTCATCAATTATAACCAAACGTCGGGATGTTTATTAAATAAGCTTCACCTCTTAGGGTTTATTTTATTTCTAAATTATTTCTACGTTAACAATTGTAAAATACTCATAATATGTTGATAGTTTATCAAGTATTTTACGATCGAGGAAACTTTAATCCTCGATAATAACGTCTCATTAAATTGATGATTAGAATTTGGATTCGGCATTTGAAGCTTTAAAAAATCCTTGTAATAAATGTGGTTCTCATTAATTTTGAAAATGGTTTCGAATTCTCGTGCGACGCTGGTGCCAATTTCATTCTCGCCTCTAATGGTACCCAACGAACAATGAGAAGCGGCCATTTTATTGTTGCTTTCGACAAAATGAAGGTGTGCATAATAATAATAGATGAAAGAAAAGGATCTTTTGTATGCCGTTTTTTTTGCACGAGGTAATTATAACTGGTAGCGGCGTCAAGTTGAAGAGGAAACGTCGTTCTGTTCACTTCAAGTGGTTGCATTCCCATTGTAATTTAACAATACCTTATTTCTTCGCCAATAATAACAGGAAAAAAAAATAACAAACAAATAATAATAAATAATCGTAATGTATTTATTAAACCTAACAATAGATCTATAATGGTATTTATTAGGGTTGGGTTAATTAACTGAAACGTTCCGGTATTGTACAAAGAGAAAGAGATAAAGTTGCGATGAAAGAGAGGTCCGGGTACTATTATTACTATTATTATCGCCATCGTCATCGCCGAATGTGGGCAACTCGTTCAGATAAGTCAGGCGTAATATTGGAAAATGGGTTCCGGGACGATTCCAACGTGAAAATGGCACGACGGCGAGGCGAGAGCAAGAGGGCCGCATAGGTAACAGCGTAACAAACACTCGCTCTCACTCTTCCTCTCCGCTTTCATCCTTCTTCGTCGCCGTTTACTGTTAATGGTAACGGCCAAACCATCAATCTATCCATCCATCCATCCATCCGTTCGCTAGTCTCGCTCCGTGTTCGACCCATCGAAATGTGTACAACAACAACAACAACAATCGGGGGTCCCATACCCCATTTGCGCTAAATGCCCCAACGAAGCCACCAACGTACGATGGTACGTTTGTGTGTGTGTGTGTATAACGTTAAAGGATAAAATACATGCAACTAATTATAATGGTGTACGAGGGGTGGCACGATGCAACCACGGTGGGGGTAGAGGGGGGCGGTCACCACCGACCTCACGCAGTCTCCTCGCGATGCCGACGGCACCGCTGTCCGCACACAACACCGGGTCTCTCTCGCATTGTTACACTCAACCTTACCAAATCTACATGCACACTACACACACATAGGAGAGACACCGTGGTGAGTGAATGAGCGAGGAAAACGAACGAATCGAGCGAACGTGATCGTGTGCGTGAGCGTGTATGTGTGCTACACCGGAGTGATATTATTAAAAGCGCTGCCTCGTTTCCTGTACTACGGATTCGGTGCTCGAGTGCGTGCGAGAGGACTCTTCCGAAGAATCGGAAACCAGCGAGAACGATCCGTTTCTTGTCGCTTTGCGTTCCGTCCTCTCCTGCCTCCTCTTCGTCGTGTTCTTCGCGAAGAAGCGGTGATTTCGAGGAGAGACAATCGCTTAAGAGCCGGTGGACGTTGGCCAGTTTTTGTTTTCTAATCGGTGTCGAGTGACGATTTCGGTGGACAGAGACTTTAATTGACGATAGATGAAGAGGGGTTTAGTGATTATTGACGTTTCGTAGTGGCAATAAAGTTTTAATTTCCTTCTTCTCTCGTCGCTCGCGATCGAGAAGAATGTCTTTCCGCGCCGCGAGGAGCGCCACATAAAATCGAGAAACACCTGTAGCATCTGAAAGAATCCGATCCCGGAGGACCATTATAAAGCGTCACCGCTAAGAGGAGTCGCGATAACATCCATTCATATCCACTCGAGAGAACGTTGTTTTTAAAGGACGTAAGGAAGATAGGATTTCACGAATAGAGAATCCGGGTAAAGGAATAAAACCGTTCGTTCTCTTCAGGCTTCACGTGAAGTCTCGTAAAGTCTCTTCAAGTTTCTCGTGAAGTCGCTGAAAGTTTTGCGCGAAGTCTCCGAAAGTTTCTCGTGAACTCTCGTGAAGTTTCTTGTGAAGTTTCTCGCAAAACTTCTCTTCGTCTCCTTTTTCCAATTGGACAATTTACAATTAAAGTACGTTAATGGAACGGAATAGCTGAAAATCGCGCAGTCATCGTGATCATCATCGACAACGTCGTCGTAGACCCCTATAAATAAAAAGCGTTATTGGCAACGACGGAGCGGAGTAGGTAGATCCAGAATTTCGACTTGTGCAAGTTTGCGTGGGCGTCGAAAATCCAAGATGGACGACACCTGGGAATCAAATGTTTCGCCGTTGATGATGGGAGTGGGGATCGGTGATATACGCGGCATGGGCGATATGCAACAGCAGCAGCAACAACCCTCTTGCTCCGGCCAGGACATGGCGCAAGATATCAACTCCCATCACCATCACCATCAGGATATGCAGCCGAACGAAATCGGCCAGGATTTGAGCACGGACATGCAGGATCTCGATCAGGATTTAAGTCATAGCATCCAGCAGCATCCGCACCATCAATCCGCCCTAAATCACAATAACTATTACGGCAACCATCAGGTAAGAGGCGAATGCAAAGAACGAGAATTTTTGCTTGCTTAATTAACGAACAAAGTGATTGCGCATATTTTTTTTAAAGCGCTAAAAGGTGACGGAAATTGATTAGGGAACGTGTAAAACGCAAATTAGCTGACGATTAGCGCTAAACAGCGTCAATTCCTTGATTAGATGGAGAGAAATTGTAATCGAAGAAGAAGGTAACCGCACGCATCTAAGCGCTCGCAAAAATGGGAAATTTGTTTTAAGGTTGAGAGATAAGGATTAGCGGTAAACTATTTGCCGCAAAGTTACGAAGGAGTTAAAAGGCGCACCGCAAAATCGTAAAACAATCTTGAAAGAGAAAATGTACGAAGAAATCCGGGAGGGAAATTGAACGGTTAAGTGCTTTTGTGAGTAGTAATAGCGAAAGAGCATTATTTATGCTGGATGTCGAATTTTCAGTTATTATTACTAGAATTAGCAAATAAAAAACAAGTTGCAGTTGCAATCCGGGACTAATCTGATAGATTAAATCCGGAGGTTTTGCGAATTAGTCAACTATAATAGTTCAATTTTTTTTTTCGCTGCCACTAATGCCACGCGTTCGCCAATCTTCCAGCGATTTATGTGCTGCTGAGGTTCGCAGATTCTTTTTTTCTCTTTCCAATTAATCCAATCGCAGCCGCACAAGTAATCAATTGGATTTCTAAGGATGTCGTTGACCGTTCTCTTCTTTTTAATTTTCTTGAATTCTTTTTGTGAAATCACCAGTTTTAATTAAATTATTACCAATCGTGAATTAAACTTTTCTTTATCGAGTTACGGTTATTTCTTGAGACGGGAAAAAACTCAAACAAATCACTTAACCCGTTTGATAAATGACACGTCAATCAATGGTAATCTATATAATTCGTTCTTTACCTTTCGAATGCGAGCATACGTATAAAACGGAAAAGAATCCGTCTGCTTCTTTTTTCTCCATCGATGCCGATTAACTAATTAGTTACACACCTTTTTTAAAGAAACGCGTGTAAGAAGAAACGGCCAGCGGGATATTGAAAATAAATTGTGCCATTTAGTTCGAGCATCTCGCTTCTTCCCATTCGTTTATGAACGACGAAAGATTTGGGCAATGGGAATATTTCCAATACGTTGAGAAACCGTATTTTATTCCGAAGATCTTATCTTATTTCAACTATTTGTACGTTTCACCTATCGATAAAGGAGGTTCTTCTCGAAATTTCGTGTTGTTCGTAGTTTCTTTGAGCGTTCGAAAAAAAAAAATCAAACAGCTTCGAGTGTTAATTAGATTCAGATCTTGCAAAATGTGTGCCTCTTTCGGAGATTTCAACTCCATTAATTCAACTAAATCCATTGCAATGGCAATCGGTAAGAAACTGGTAACGAACAATAGATAAGTGCGATTAAGGAATATAAAAGTGCACCCACACTCGCGTGTAAAGAACGGCGGTGCAAGTCATTAATCAAAATCAGTTGACATCCGTCCCGAAGTGGAAACGAAGGCCTACGAAAGGAATAAGAAAACGGATTTGACTTCAAAGGAAAATAATCAATTTTATATGTATTGACGTGGAACAATCGATAAATATACGAAGACGGGAAGGATGCGAGGGAAAATAAAGGAGATCGAGTACGAATTAAGATAGCAATAAATTAAACTCACCAAAACGAGAACGAGTGATGCCGAGAAGAAAGGAAATGAGTCTTTAACGGCGAAGTACTGATATTATTACGAAATAAAAAAGAGCGGAGGAAATGATAATAATAAATAAAACGTCAAGTTTATGTTAAAATTTATTTATTTATTGTGCCACACTTTTTACATACACTCACATACGATATACACATACCTATTTCGGGTTGATGTTGTATGCAAATTTTTGAGTGGTACAATTGACAGGGTGAAATAACGTTACGGGTTAAAATTTATGTTCTATTTGTACAGGGCAAACGGGGAAAAAAAGGCATTCAAAGAGTGAGAGAGCTTTTTCCAGCCAATTTCTATGATGTACCTGAAAAAAAAGAGAGAGAGAGGAATCATAAATTTAAAGGTCCAACAGCAACAAGGAATTAAATTTTTTTGTTTACATTTTTTTGCTCTGTTATATGTTATTCATACGATATGCCTTCTTTTTCCGCAATTTTTTATTGAAATTTAATTAGAAATTTATGTAAATTAATAAAGGATTTTGCTAATGAAAATAGAGGCCGGATAATAATAATGGCGAACAGCGTTTCAGCTAGGAAAATGGCTTTAATTATAGCAATTCTTCGTTACATTCGAATCAATCTTACCTTGTTTCATTTTTTATTTTGTGTTTCATTCCTGTGATAATTGTCGGATAATTTACTTTAATTTAGCGTTAGCGAGAGTCGGAATGACGTTCGTCAAATTCGTTGATTAGGAAGGATTATTATTGTTGTTGAAAACACCATTTTTTTACTTTGTTTGCGTTTAGATTGAATGACAACGATACCGACTCGGCCATATATGTGTAATTATCATAATTTTCTGTATTTTCAGTTTATTTTTTTCGCTTTAATAATATTATACTTTTTATTATTATCGTATTGATGGCCTAGTGATAATAAACCTTCGTGTTATACGAATGTCTATTTGATGATATTTGGTTGCGTTTCGTGGAAAACGACACGGAAAAATTACGATTATTATTATAATGGTGGTACCAGTGAAATAGCGTGAATAGAAATTTCCACGTCACATCACGTTCCACGCTTTTCCATTCTCAAAATGTTTCATGCAATTCCTTTCTGTTTTTTTTTCACAATAATGATAGTCCTAAATTTTCAATCATTTCTCGTTATCACATCGAACGGGAATTTAACAAAAAGCAGGACGATTAGGAACTAATTTTCATATCGATCAAGATAGAAGACACTAATTACAATATTTAAATCCTTATCAATCAGACATTTGGATGAAAAACCGTACATCGAATTAACGTCCGATCCAATTAAAAGCTTTTTACTTCGCTGTACAATTATCCGAAACAAAAATGGTAACGGAGGGGAACGGAATTGGACAGTTGGAAAAACGATTAAAATCTTATCATCGATCCATCAAAATCGTTGGGTGTTTCGTTTTTCCCTTCGCCATTGGTAGCCCTTAATTAGGCAACGCTAACGAAACGGTAGCAGCCAACATGCTAAGTTCGGTAGAAAAAGAAAAATGGACCCATTTTCTTATTATATATTATAGTCCTGTCGAATAAAATGTTCTACGAAAAATTAACGAAACGTAAATATGACGGATGGCCTTTTTGCCAGTTTCCATAATAAAAATAATAAGAATTGTAGACCGCGATTATTATCATTACTTTTAGTGTTATCAATTTCTTTTTTTAATCTCTTTTCGTTGGTACGTGCAAACAAGCGTTATTAATTCTTCGGCATATTTAATTATGGAAAACAGAAAGAACGTAACATCAGATTGTACAATGCGGCTTTCCCATTCTGCCGTTCGTTTAGCAAATAATTATTCAACGTTTCCATCGCCAAACCCCATCAAACGAATAAGCAGTAAACCATTTCTTCGAGATTTATTTCCATTTCTTTTTTCCTCTTCGGCTTTTCTAGCAACGGTTTTCATAAATGTATGAGTGGAAAAAATAATAAAAGAAATAGAGGAGAAATAAATGTCCGATTAAAATGAATAAATGTACATGTAAAACAAGTAGAAAAACAGGGTAAAAATGTGTATAACATGAAAACGGACCTATATAAATTTCAACGGTATTTAAATTAATAGCTTTTAACTACCTACCACACCGAGCCACGAGGAACGCAAAATAATAATAATGTGTTATTTGGTTAATTAGATTTCATGCGAAAAAATCAAAATCTATAAATAAAATTCAAAATTAAAACGAAAACTGTTCTCCCATTAATTACGGCCATTACAAGCCACGAGGGTGGATTTCCATTTCCACCAACGCGTTTAATGATATTAGACAACGGTGAACGCATCCCTTTAAGGACATCGAGACCTATGGGCTTCATTCAAATGAAATCGTGGATACGTTTACAGATTTTACCGAATCTAATCACGTATCTTGTTTTAATGAAGAACCGACCCGAAAGAGAAACAAAAACTCCAAATCGTTCTCGTTAAGACGTACGCATACACCTTAATTAATTAATTAATTGCCTGATTATGTATTTATTTTTCCTAGCGGTAATAACGTTTTAATTAAACAACACAACTTTCCCTCAATATAAATTAATTTCAATCTCATTTTGTTTTTGTAACGCGTTTATCTAATTAAAAACTTGCCTCTTAATTGACTCCGACGGTGAATTGAAAGAGTTGGAACAAAGAAAGAACGCAAGGGTCCCTCGCAGCAACTTAATGAACTCAATAATGATATGTAAATAATATCAATTGGATTTCTTTTTCAGTCTGATCGACGAGCTTCTAAAAGCTTTGACAATTTTTTTGGCATTTAGTCGATGGAGAAAAGGGAAAATGATTAACAAATAATAATAATATTTATAACGTTAAACGAATAAGTTTAGACGCTGCAGGTGTCCGCAAGTTATTTTAATGGGCAGAGAAAGAAGGGACTTTTGTGCACGTTGTCCGAAGACGATAGAAGAATATTATTTATACTCACGTGGGGATGTTTAAGATGCGTGTCCATTCCGGAAGTTGGTTAATTGCGTCAATTCCACCACTATCTCTTCGGCAAGCAGCAGCACGTGTGATAAACGATGGGAAACTATTTTACAACGCCGATAATGATAATAAATAAATGCGAAGAGAGGAAGAGTGATAAATAAAAAGACGTCTAAAAGGAATAATTTTAAAAAAATGAAGGAAATAGGAGGAAATATTAGGAAAACTCAACGTTATACGTTTAACGTTTAAAAAGAATGTTAGGTTAATGATAATAAAGAATAATATTAACAACGATATAGGGGGGACCGTTTAATGCGAGTCGGTTAATTTCGAAAATAAAATATGTTCTTTTAACGATAATTTAAAAAGAGGCAGACAGTTTCTTTCTGTTTAATAATTAGAAATTAATTGCTTTCAAAATTATGAAGTATTTAAACGTAGTTTAATTGTGGCGAGATTGTTAATTATTTAGAGACGCACCTTGCTTCTTTCCCCGAGAACGAATTTCATTCTTTTGGGAAACTTCCTCCACGACAAGCATTCGATTCTCTCTCGCCTAACGTATTAATGCGTTTACTAAACGATAAACTTTCAATAATTTTAATTCGCGCAATTCGAGCTTAATTCGTTTCGACGCGTTCAGCACAAAGTTTTATTGAATTAATTAAAAATGGAGAATTGAAATTTATTGAACAATCGATGATTGGGCCAATTTAAAAATAAAAAACAAGAATCGAAATTAATCCATCAATCGTCGAATCGATTTTCTTAAATGAAGCGAAAATTAAAGTTGATTAATTTTCGCCTGATGTTATTAATTAAATTTTGATGAGCGTTATTTAATATGAAAAGCATTAATTTTTATATTGGTGTTGACACTTTTTTCTCCTCCTTAATTTGCTCACCCGAAGAATGATGTCCTAATATTTGTTTTAATAATGCACAGATGTTTTTTTTTTTAATTCAACAAATTATCAAAAAACAATTACGTCTTTTTCTGATTTACCAAACCGAATAAACGCACTCGACCAATAAAATATAAATGCGATTTTAACACTTGGAAACAATAAAACAATTTATAGATTAAATCGAATTAAAATATCAATTTATATACGAACGTATTGTTTTGATAATAAGATCACGAACGATTCAATTCGATTCGTTTTTAATACTGACACCTAGGATTTTAATTGAAATTATGATTCGTACCTGTAATTTGATATTGTTGCTACCAGAGCAAAAACATAAATAAATAAACCGGTCAAAGGTATCAAGTTCCATTGCAATTATTACTCGTGAAATCAAATTTAATTAAAATGAAAAGAACAGTACGATATTGCGATGTACTTTATTCCTTAACGTATTAATGCCTGCCATGCCCTTTGGAGGAGGATTAATTTTTAAAAAATAAAAGCTTTTTGGCGCCGACTACAGTAACGTTTCTTTTTAATATTGAAATTGCAACGGCGAAATGCTTTAAGGTTGTTGTAAAACTTACTTTTACCGTACCATTATTGCAAAAAAACGATTATTATTACCGTTGGTATTGTTATTATTACTATTATTCACAATTCCTTGTAAACTAATTTTTTGTAATTAGTCTAAAAAAACAAACACACACTTAATGATAATTGATACAAATTTTTTGCGCTATCGTTATCAACAAAATGGATAAACTATTGTTTGCACTACGTTAATTATTCGCTTGAAATTATTCGCGTTTTTATTATAAACAAAAGTTATTTAGTAATAGTTTGAAATAATTTTTTATGGAAGTTAATTAGTGGGTGGGTGGACGAAGAAAATTTAACAGGACATTTAAACTTCAACAAAGTCTATTGTTAATACTTCTTCTTATCATGAAGACATTATCGTATTATAATTTTGTTGTTGTTTAGTTACGCTTATCATTTTCAAGTTTTTTGTATCGTTATCAATCTCTTTTCTTACCATTTTTTGTTCCTAATTTAAGGACACCTTGGACACCAAATTGTGCAAGTAACAAAAGTAAAAAGAAACTTGATTAACACCAGCCTAACTTGCTCCTTAATTGCATCCACATGTAATGAAATTAAGGTAATAACAACGACGATTATTAAATCCAAGAAATTTGATGTTGCATTCATTAAAGTACGAGTTTCTAGTAATTTCTAAATGGGTACAAGAACGAATAGCGTTGATTATAACAATGTATGACTATACATTTTTTTCTGCTATTTCAAAGGGGGATTTAAGTAATGTTAACCAGTATGAAATTATTATTAATGGCATCGTTCCACGAATAAGAATAATAAAAACGCAAGAAGAAAATGGAAAAAGAACAGAAACTAGCGAAGGATATTTATATATAGTAATTATAATCGCCGATATACTTACCCTTGTAAATTACACGTTGAGAAAATTCCATTAATTAAACATTAATTGATGAATAGACTTTGGTGGATTCATTTTAAAAGTTAGCATTATCCTCCTTGAATATATATATAAATTTTTTAAAGTAATAAAAGCAAAACAACAAGCGGCGATGGTTGCCTTTTGGTTTTAAACCTCTAATTGAAAAGTACATAATTCTAGTTATAATTGGTTTTACCGTACGTATAACTTATTAATTCCCCGAGGTCTTAAGTTACACAATCTACGAACATTTTACGTTTAGTTATACCATTTTCTCGGTTCAAACGCTGTACAAAGTCTTACGAACGTAATAGTAGTATGCCCTATGTTGTAGCGCGGAATAAAATGGCATAAATTTTAATTTTACTAAAACTACTACTACAACAATTCCGCTCCTTATTAAGTATTACTTGCTAATAAGTAACGTAATAAATTTGTTCACCTTTTCTACTTTATTTCACTTTTTTTAATACAAATCTCCACAATATTTCAGCAAAGGTTAAATAATCCAACGACGCCTCTTAATTAAATTGTAAATTCGCAATTTTATATTTGCAAAATTATAGAACATCTACACAAACCGTATGTAATCGTGATAACGATAATAATAAACGAGAAACAAAAGTAAATAAAAAAGGCACGTTGTAAATTGAAATATCCCTCAACGATAATTACGAATCAAATCGATTTCGCTGCGTGTGACGATCGTGATTAAAATTCGAACGATTCCTATTGTCAATTAATCGCATTCGCGAAATGAAATTAAGGCCTTAAAATCGAATTAAAACGAAATTAATTTTATTAAAGATCGGCTCACATGTCGATTGTTTCGCTGCGGATTTAATCTGTGTCGACGATTAATTTTATATTGCCCATTAAAAAAATACGTAATCTCCACCTGCACCTGTATATGACACGGATTAGAGAGATATGGAACATTGTTCTTTTTGAAGGGACGCGTGGTTTTCATCGAAGATCCGTTCAATTTCATGGGAACGAACCGCTTTCACAATTTCCCGAACAGCAGAAAACTGATCGGCGAACAAAGCGAAATTTCTTATTGTTTAATTGCATCGTACATAATACGAATTTGCAGCGAAATTGATAATTATCTACTCCCCCATAATAATGGAAACAACAACAAGAAAAAATTTATACGAACTTATCGCACGTATTTCATCATCATCAACAACAACAACATCTTGTACGTTAGAAAGTTTTTTTCCATTATTATTGCCACGCTATCAATCAATAATCTAATACGTTTCACACAAAAAAGTGAATGGAAAAGGAAGCGGGTTTGCCAAAATAAAGAGCGATTTTTTTGCGAAAGATATAATAACAATCAATGACGGAAAAGTATAATCGTGGATCTATGAATCTTAATAAAACTGTAATCAAGGCGCGATTAAATAAAAAGTGTCAAACGGTGCTTTAAAACTAAAACTTTTTTTGTATAAAAATGTTATTAATGTATTATGACGCTCTGTAGAGCATGAATTTACCAACATGAATTACTAGCAATTTTCCATTCATTATCTCCTCTTTTTATTCAGTTTTGAGAAGAAAACAAACAAACAAAATGTTATTATTTCAAACAATCGCCTTTATTTAAGCAAAATTATGATTTATTTCATTTTTTGCAATGGTTATCCATAATAATTTGTCTCAAATTGCACAAGATCTCTGCATATCTCTTTCTCCCTTAATCTCGCGCAGTCTCTGCAATCGAACTCCGTATCGTCGATATTTATTGAAATTACAATTTCGAACGGCAACAACAACAACATTGACCATAAAATTAAAATAAAATATGCCTACACACATATTAAATGTTGGATGGTTTATAAGAGAAGGAGGCGAAAAGGGTATCGATGGCAAGCGAACGATGAAGATGCCTATAATAAATAAAATAGTCGTCCACTTATTATTGCAAAAATAAAGAAACAAAAGCACAAACAAACGCGTAGTACCATTAATTTATTAATTTTTCATTTCTCTCGCTCTCTCTCTCTCCTTCTCCCGCCGTCGATTCCAAACACGGGTTATTAATTTAATAATATTTTCGCATAAGTCCACGATTCGGACGTTATACATTCGAATTTATTTTGCACTCTCTCTAAATGATTATTTATTCGCAAGTGGATCTTCTTCTTCTTCTTGTGCTCGTTGTTGCTGTTGTAAAGTGTGCCCATCGCGAAATTTATCGTCCGTCTGACGAATAAATTAAATTGCTCGACACCTTCCTTCCCAATCCATGGTCTCACTCATTTCTCAAACGATTCTCGATGAGAGTTGAGAAGTTTTTCTTAACCGACTGAGAATCGTGGTAGAATCAATTGAAACAATTTGTGTGGCCTTAATTGATTCATCCATTTCCATTCCTCTTGGGCAACTATTATTCTTGTATCATACTTTTTTGAATACTCATTACGCCCAATTCAATTCCCGAAATCTTATCCACGTACATTTCGTTTTCTAATTGCATGTATTTGGGCTATCGACTGCTACGGCAAGTGTTTGGTTACCTGGAATGGGTGCACCTCGTTTTACATCAAAATATAATATATTAATAATCATTATAAATGGAAAATAACGAATATAAAAAAGTAGAGAAGCAGATGCAAGTTAAGTTTTTCCTTCCGCTTCTCTCGCTTCTTTGTCTCTCTTTTTTAATCTTCACCTCATTTTTTCCCTTTCCGTAAGTTTCAACTTTGCTTTTATCGCGTTTAAAAATAATAAGACGAAAAGGACGCATTTATTACAACGTTACACTTTGTATTTTACGTTGTAAATTATCCTTTCGTCTTTCTTTCTCATTCCTTCTCGCCGACTAATTGGACGTTCGCAAGTAACATAACAAGGACACGCGTTAATCAATGTTATCGTTATAATAAATACGTATTAAGGAAAGTAATAATAATGGCAAGGAAACGTATAAAACCTGCAAAAAAAAAGGGCGAGGGGAAAAAGGAAATTCGCAAATAGCACTTTAGTCCCGCGTGTATTTGCTTGGACGCCGTGAGTGAAAAGAAATTTAATTTGCAAGCTGCAATTAAATGTTTGAAATGACGAACGGCGACGGTTTTTGACCAATTACGGGTAATTAAACGGTCCGAATTGAATGAACGTCCGTGTAATTACTGGCGGTGCGACAGGATTTTTGCGGTTTGCGCGACGACTAGAAGAAGGCCGGACGGAAAACGTGCTGATCCTGCATGGGGAAAGAAATAGGAGGACGAAACGGCGAGAAAACTTGCTGATACGAAGGAACGTGAAACAAGGATCTTTCGATTGGAAATTTTGCGTCGGTTGCATGTTCGCAAAAGACAAGGATTCTCGTTGGTTACACTCGTGCAGTCCAGCAAACAGCGCGATGCGTTTAAAAGGCCTTATTAGCCAAGTATTTCGAATGAATAACAACAACAACAACAACGGGGAAAACTTGCCTAATCATCGTCGACGCTATTCTTTATTCCAATCGCGCGCCCCATTGTAAACCCATTTTAAACGTCAATCTTCATCCAGTTTTATTAAATATCGATAAATTCATTTAAATAATGATGCGGACGACCGGCCGAACGGAATAAGATATACCTACGTGAAGGACGATGAAAAAGCGAGAAACGTGGTATACAACACAACGTGAATTAATTGAATCTAGATTACAACAACGCCGTAGCTCGAGTCGCTTTCTGTCTCTGGACGTGCTCGTCGTCTTCACTCGTTCAATTTATCTCCTTAATGCAGTTATTTAAAGAGAAGCAACCAAAAAAATCCACTTCCTCCCATCAATCAATGGATTCCTATTTAAATCTGCCATTTTAATCGTACCAAATACGTTACGAAAATAATTATTATCTAACGAAAACATAATTTATAAATCCTCACCCGTTCATCTCTCTAACTAAATAGCTGTACGTTCGTTTTCCAATCTCTAATTGTTACAATTAATAATGGGAAATCTGTCGGAGACCGACGATTAGAATCTAAGAGACGAGGATAATTAAAAAGCAGCACAATGCACGAGCAAGAAAATATCGTTATTGCACTCTCTAAATGGTTACGATTGTTGTAATTTACGTACAGATCATCAATTGGGAATTGATAATGCCGCTCGTTTAATTATGACTACCGTCGAAACTTGAGGCTCGTTTAAGTCGCTGATTAATTACGTAGATTTATGAACGGTGTTAATAGATCGATTTATTGTTACCGAAAAAAGTTTGGGTGAGGAAAACGTATGTTAAATTGGTGAAAATAGAAGATTCTTCAGCGAAATTTCCATCCATCAATTGGCTGAAGAAGTCGGTGCAATTTTCCTTATTCTTGTGCTCGTCGTTGTTATTGATGTTTGTTGTAACGCAGAATTTATATTATAGCGGAAATTGCACAAGCTGGTTTCAAAAGCAACCAATCGACGTTTATGTGTGCGTACAAAACATATTTTGCAAATTAACATTCTTTCGATTGGCTCTTAAATTATTGTGAGAGCGTTAGATGGAATTCTTGCTGTTTTATTGCTTGTAACGCATAAATTACGCTTTCTTCCATTATTACGAAACCGATAAATTTCGATATCGTCGCGTTTCGACAACAACGGCAACAACGGAGCGAAAAGGAGCGCATAATTTTACGTTTTGTTCGGTTGGACGCAGAGTGTCGTTTAAATAATTAGAGAATATTTATTGAGATTGATGCGAATGGAAATGTTAACGTTTTTCTCACGCTCTTCTGCCGACAACCATTTTCCAATAAAAATACACCTTTAAGACGAATCGTTGGGTTTCCTCTAAAAATCCATCATCGATCAACATAATTTACAGCGGGCTATGCGTGTAAATCGCGGAATAAATTAGCGAATGCATTCGGTTTGTGCGGACAAGAATCTGGTTCAGCAATCTACCACTATAACGTTTCCCTATATATTTTCTTTTCCTTTTCCAAACGAAAAGAAATATGTTACAACAAGGTAATTAATTTGAAAATAATCTGACGCGTGTGTCGTATGGACGGAAAACTTAATTTTTGTCCTTTTTAATTATGAAAAACACTCGAGGCAAGGAAAGTAGCTGAAGGAAACGCTCTTCGACTTGCATATTACCGCGGTGTTTATTTAAAATATGTGGAACCTTCGTCGCAAGAAGTAAAGAAAAACTGAAACAAAATAAAGAATCGTAATATACAATGGTAACGCATGCCATATTTTTATTATAATAAAATGCGGCAGAGTTAGTATTAAATTCAGACGCACGTTATTTATGTACGACGTTAAAGAGGAGCGTGAAATAAGGTAGAAATTCAACGTTCAACCTGTTAATGTATCAATTAAAGTTGGAGGATGGAGTCGTCGTCTCCTCGATGCCTTTCTCTGTCTTTCCTTTCTTCTTTCGAACATTATAAATCTGTCATTGGCATTAACTATTTATTGTAGGATACGTGTATATTACGAACTGTTGATTGAGTACGTTTAACGTTCGAATACATCCTGTACACGTTTCGCTATTAACAACAAAGAACTTTACACCTGTAAAGTAACGCCACGGATTAATGCTATTATTTTAATTTTCTAAACGAATAAATTGAATTATTTTATAGGACGTACGACCATAAAGCTTCTCATTCAATTTAAATTCATTTGGTGCACTTTTAAATTATTTTTAGTCGATGAAAGTGATTTTTAATAAGAACTAAGTTTAAGCGTTTTTTTTTTTAATATTTCGTTTTTTTTTTGGAACTTGTTAAGTTTGCACATTCGAGTTGTATATTTAATAATAAAACTTGTGTATAATTTGCCATTTATAAAATACCAGGTAATAATAATATTGTGCGTATTTATAATTATAGAATGCAAACGTGTAATGGTCGAAATAAAATTGGCGTGTGCAAATGAAAACAATTCGTAAATGACATGTAATTTTATTAGGTTAAATATACAGGCATAACAATAATAATAAATTCGTTCCATTCCTCCGCCTCTTGCTGCCACTTACTTTGCCACTTTTTGGCCTTTTTTCTGCCCATTCTTTCTCGCAGGATTTATATTTATAGTGAGCGAGCAAATAATATTATTTCAACACTCTTAATAATAGACGTAACAACATTCTTCAAATTTGAAACAATTATGCGAACGTGATCATTAACGTCCGAATTGGCAACGGTAAAACTCGAAACTTTTGAATCACATTTCGTTAAGAAAACGTTAAATAATCGTCCCAATGGTATTATTAGGAAATAATTGTTTAAATAAAATAATTCTGTTATTAGGAAACAAACGAATTTATTCAAAAACATGTACGTTTTCCCCCTGAAAATGAAATTATTATATTAATTCAATAAAATTCAAATAAAAAAGGCGAGTTTTTGTGTTGAAATTCAATTGACAATAAATAATAGAAATTCGAAATATAAAAAAGCTTATTGAATAGAAAATATATTATAATTTTTGTCCACGAAATTATTAAATTGAAACAAATATTCGATATTAATAATAATTTATACTATAAAAATAAACAATGACGATAAAGGAAAAATCAAAGGCCCATTAAATGTGGATAATAATAAGAGAAAAGGGAGACCGATGAAGAGGACTTTTATTTAACTTGGTCCCTACAGGAGGTACGCAGCGAGATGGATTCAAAGAATGCGTACGCGTGTTGTTTTCTACCTTCTCTTTTATTTTCTATCTGCTTCTTCGTCCTCATCTTTTAATGTACTACGTCGATACGTCAAATGTAATATTAATAAATATTTAATGGAATATTTAAACGGGTACAATATAATTAATAAAGCAATCCATTCGATTAAAAGAAGCATATAATAAGGAAAAAAATTGAAAAAACATTACGAGATATTACCATTTAAATTATAACAAATTGACATTTCTTCTACCAACCTTCCTTTAACTTGTTTTCCTCGTTGATATTAACATCGTCCTTCTTTCTATGTCAATTAATTGTACATTAAATTATTTAACAAAGATCTTCGGTGAAGAGAAACGTGTAGCCCAAGATTTGGAACCGTTAATCAATTGGCATCTAAGACAATTATGATTTAACAATCGTATGCAATCGATTGATTGTTGGGCAACATAATCGATTGGCATTTTAGCTGCGAGAGGTAAAACCAGAAAGAATGATGAAGATGAAGGATTTCGTGTTATTGAACACCAAAAGGAAAAAAGGAATCGATGTGAGTGTACGATTGCAAAATCATTGTTAAATGTCATGTACGTTTGTTAAAGTTGGGAACGGTATTCGAAGGAGAGAAATCCAAGGAAAAGTTGGAAAATTCGACGAGGAACTGCGCGAAAACTTTCTATCAATCGGGAATTGCTATCAATTAATTAGCCTTCTTCCTCGGTTCACTTTTATTCCAGTTTTTTTTTTGTAAAGCGCATTCGATAATTTGTAACGATAAATTCATTTCGGATTAGCGATTCGTTTATAATCAACGAACAAAAGGACCTTATCGTGCCCGTTTGTTTCACTCTAGTAAGGACGAATTACACTTAAATGTCCATTAGCGTTTTATAATTCATTATGCGTATATAAAAGTAGATAGCGTAACACATGTCCCGCTTTAAATTCAATTAAATCTATTTGCATAACAATAAGCGATATCTATAATTATGGTAAACGTGAGTACGAGCATTTTTTTTATATATTCCGGAAAAAAAACGATTGGTAAAAAGGAGGATTAAAAGTTCTTGATTGCAGCTGAAAGTGTTAAAGTTTGGTGGAAAGCTATCAAGCTTTCGCTTCAAGGCTTCCTGCACCGCTTACCGAGAAATTGACGGTTGAGGAATGTCGGTTCGAATGTTGGAAAATTATCCGAATAATCTAATTTATAGTTGTTTGATATCGTTCGACTTTTTTGCCATCATTGTTCCGATGCGAAATTCTCATGTAAATTATCGTACCGATAAGTAACGGTAAATGGCAGAAAATGTAAATGAACGATCGCATTCGCGTACGTCAGCGGACAAATATGCGTTTATCATTGTTTATTTATTATTAGCCGAACGTGTTCGCGCGTATTTTTTCCATTTGCCGTCCCTATTATTATTGCATTTCACTCATTCATACTTTCGCTTTTTTTGCTTTCGATATTAACGCATTTTCTTATAAAATTTCAGTTCGAAATATAAATTATTATATTTCAAGTATTAACTTCAAGTTTCATGTTGAGACTTACGCAAAACATTCGCTGATACAGATTGTTTCTTTCACTCGAACCAACTCGACACCTACTTTGAATCTCTCTTTGATATATCGTCTAATTATTTTCAGTTAGCAAGCAAAAACTTTAAATCGCAATTCCCATTACATTAAAAATCGATTAGTTAGAGTTACATTGAGATTCGTTCAATTCTTGAGATTTTTCTTTTCTTCAATTTTTGCACTTTTATAAAAGGGAGGACCCTTCCCTACCTTTGAATTTTTTCACAAATTACAATAAGCGCATTTTGGAGCTCTTAAAGTGATTAATAGTGCAAACAAACATTAAAGATCAATTAATTAGAGCTTAATTCTGAATTTTACATTGGAGATTCGTTTGTCTTTTGAGATTTTTTTTCTTCATTTTTGCATTTTTTCGCAAATTTCAATAAGCTCATTTTGGAACTCAGTCGCTTCCATCCACACAACTCGCGTTCTTTTCTGGACCTTTTGTGCGACGATTCTTCTCTGAACGGAATTTATGGTAAAAGCCATTTTTCTAAGCCTAAATTCTTATATTAGTGACAATAACATGATAATCGGTATAGGACTATAATAATCAAATGTGTATCCGTCAACTCGAACAAATTAATGATTTGTTTACATTAATGTTGCTTATTAAAATGCAATTATCGATGGTAAATGAATGGGGAGGATAGATTAAAGAGCCATTTTGAAAACGATATCGTTATTATTATTATTATTAGATATGACAACAACAACAACGAGAAATGAAATAGTTAATGAACGACGAACTAATCTTGATTGAAACGTTGCTTTTAAGCAACATATAATTGTCGAATAGTTAAAAATAAATAAACCGAGAACGGACAAACGGTGGCAGTCATCATCATTCCGAAAATTTCCATCAGTTCCTTCCTTGTTTTTCAAGCATTCTTTTTAATTCCAAATGACACGTTCTTCCCTTCTATTCATAGCAAAAGTACGGTCTATTTTACTCATCGTTCGAAACCACCACAAAAAGAATGGTTTGAGGGGATAAACGTCGAGTCAATTACTTACCATCGTATTTCAATTCCCTTTTCCTTTCCCTCTTTTAACTGTACCTTGAAATAGGTACAATCATCGTTCGGCATTATCATATTTATCTGGTTATTTAATGATAATGATGTTGTTGATGATATAATATTGGAAAATAAAGGGGAGATCGATGAGAAAAACGAAAAAGAAAAGTTATTCCTAAACTAACCTGTCATTAATGGACAGGTGTCTCTATTTTAACACACTCGAAATTGTTTCTTAAGAAATTATTAACTTATATTAAATATGATGAAATTGACTTGATCGCTTTTAACGAAATCCTCACAATCGGTTCATACGTCTTTTCGGATGTAATAAATACGATAATAAATCATGCGGCTAATTAGTTGATGGCTTAGAAGAAACGGACGAATATAGCGATAGAATCTTGGCGTTTAATTCAAACGGACTCGTTTATCAAAATAGTGTTCTCTTTGCTATTACAAAACAACAAAATTTTCGAAATGACCGCACATCAAACAAGAACAATTCTTTTGAGATCCGTTTTTATTTTGGGGGGACAAAAATGATACCCGCCCTCCTCTGGAACTCGTTCAACCTCCACAATTCTTTGATCAAACATTGAATTTGGCAAATTACAAAGAAGAAAGGACGCCAAACGATTGTTATTATACGAGATATAAATTAATTACAATGTTCGAGTAAAGTAGTTATTTTCTTTTCATTTTTTTGCTTTCGTAGGTAATTAATCTTTTCGTTTTAGTTAAAAGACTCTGGAAGCTTTTGGGGAAGAGCAAAGATGGAAAGATAGTGGCACTGTATATGTATAATGTTTCAGGTATAATTTGAAAATTGTTGCAAATGATACTTCCGGTTTAGGTTAACCAGTAGTTGAAAAACAACTAGAAGAAGAACCATTTGTGGTATTTTTGTCTTTGTCAAAAATAAAACGGAGACGTGTCTAGGATTTTTTTACCACTCATAATTTGTTTCGTCCTCGTCAGTCATTTCAGGTAGCTCTTTAACTAAATTTTTTTCCTACGGTCTGTACGTTATTTGCTACATTAAGAAAACCCATATCCATTTCGGGGATTTGATCTTTCGTTTCTAAACATTTCGCTTCACGTTTCGAGATTGCTTCTTGCGATTAATTCGACGGAATGTACAAATTTTATAAATTATTAACTAAAAATAACGGTCAGATTTGCTGGGAGATTATACGATTTTCTAGAAATAATTACAACTTTAAACAACCTCGATAACAATAGGTTCTAATCGCTCGCAAACGAAGGTGTCTAAGTTATACAGGTGCGTCGAATTAACGAATAATTTCGATTATGCAAATCGGTTTTTGCCAATATTATATTGCTTAATCGATTTAACAATCGTCGTTAATACGGTAGCCATCAATTTATAGTGAGAGGATTAAACCATCAGATGGATTTAAAAATGGTTTTAAACGCTAATAGTCACCATTTGTACCGTACAAGCTGTTTGTTCCATTGTAATGATAATTTTATGCTCTAAATCAGGTACGTTCATTCACATAATAATCTTCTATTAGAAAGGAATTGTGAATGGGTTTTCCACAAAGTGGAAGCAAATTAATCATAATTACACCGTTTACAAATAATGCAGCAAACTAGCGATTTAAACGTACGAAAATTTGCTAGCATGTGCAAATTTTACGATCAAAATTGATTCACGACAGAAAGATTGGAAGAAATGGCAACAAACCATTTGTTTTACTTCGTACCGTTATTAATTAATAAATAGAATTTTCTACACGTTTCAAATCTTTTTTTAGTCGAAACTAGATAAAAAATAAACATATGAGCTCCCTCTAATTGGGGTGCGTAAACGAAATGATAAAATACGTGTACTATTACTGTAACGTATCTAAAATGGTCGGTAAGACATTCAATTAATTTCGTTTTTATGGGCAGGCGAGAGAGCGAAGTAGAGAGAAAAGGAATAAGGGAACAAACAGTAAACCCACTTCCGTTTATCTTAATTACTTGGAGTAGATGATAGATTTAAAATGTAAATTTGTACGTTAAGAGAGAAAAAAAAAAGAGAGGAATAAAACGAAATGAAACAAAAAGTTTGTTTAATAATAATAATATAAAGAATATTGTTGAAGAGGAAGAGAATGGAAAAAGCTACATCGTCATGGGCAAACGATTAATTTACCTGACATGACCAACTTCACTAATATATTTATAAGTTTCTTTCTTACCTTTTTTTCCTCGACCATTTCTCGAGATTATCGTTATTTTCTTTGCTTAAACACAAAAGGAGCGAGAGAAATTTACTCTTCGACTTTTATCCAACGAAACTTCCAAAATAAAACGGATTAAACACGCAAATCACCGTGGCTTTCTTATTATTATATCCGGACCTGTGTTCGTAAAAAAATTACACGCAATTAACGGACAATTACCTAATGAGAAATAATTGGATACAATTCTCGCGATAACAACAACATTTGATGGTAGATCGTATTTTTATTTTGCGAATATTATTGTAATATGTGATGTTTAATAATTTATTACCAATCGATTTAATTGATATGCCCATAGACATGAACAAGAAGGTGGAACGAAGAAAAATGGGAAAGAGTCTTTATAATTTATTATCGCTCGTTCGTTCTGGCACCAATCAGCAAAATAAAATGGCAAGGAAAAACTGTAATTGAATCGGTCTAATAATGCAAGAGCGATTATTTATTTATTCGGAATCGATCCTTTCACAATTTTGCAAATAAATCTTATTCCCGTTTCGACTCGTAACGTCGCTTATGTGCAAAAAGTTATTTCGAACGAGCTGATTGTTATAATGCGAAAGGTGTACAGTTTCTCTCGCATTTTTTTTTTCTTAATTAAATTCAAATCACTTAAAGGTACGAGTTAAAAGTAGGAAAGAAATTATCGTTAAACGGCGAGGATTACATAAAGCTGGATTACGAATGCGAAAAGTCTTTAATCTTAGCAAGACCGAAATTGTCACATAACCCTTTGGGGATAATCGTAATAATTTATGCTGATCGTTTGAACTTTCTTTTCCTCTCTGTTACTCGTTCTGTTTCCGCATTTAACAAAGAAATCAGAAATGGTTCCCTAATCAATAACACAAATGCCTATCGTATCGCATAATAATAATTTATAATTTACCATTAATGATGATGATTTTTTATGGCTCGTCGTTTCTTCGTTCTTTAATAAGACGGAGACTTTATAATAAATATCATACAATTTCCTACTGTCAAGAACTAATGGTATAATCATCAATTATAACACCCAAAAAAGAAAGAAAAAAAAACGAGAATTATTTCGAGTTAAAGAGCGTGTAGTACTACTCACACTCGAGCCAGAGGTACGATTATGATGGAGATTATTTAAATTTTATTCAAATTATATTGTTCTTATTTAATATTAGACACTTGGAAGATGATATGAGAAATAGATTTAACTCAATTATAATCGTGAACCTCTCGCATCTCCTTTTTCATTGTTTCTAATCCACAATAATTCTTCACAATCGCTTTCGAACTCTATCTCGCATGCATTTCGTTGTTGGTGGCTGTTAACGTAACGTACAAGAGGATTTGACCGAAGACCATTCATAACAGTGTGTCCTTTCGAATTCTTTTCGTTTGGAATTAACATCAAGGGTTACGCACGTATCGAACGAGTCGCCGCATTTCCCTTATTATAATTCATTCGATTCTCATTATTTATTTCGAGGGTGGATGTTTGCGGTGGAATCCTAATCTTTTTTGTTTTAAACCTACCACCGCAGCACGAACGGCCCCCGTGGAACAACGCAGGTAATGAATTTGTTATTCCTTCGTTATCCTTCCACCAAACAATTCTGGGGATTTGTTTATTAAAAATAAGCAAGTGCAGCGCCGACGGAAGTACGCCGTGTATTTTTAATAACTTCAATTCTTGTTGTAATGTAGTGCGGTTCCTCACGTTATTATTGACTTTCGTGGAATATTAAAAATGGCACTTATTTCCTCCTGTTCTTCCGCCTCGACATTTTGTACGGTTCTTAATGTTCCTTCGGCACCGGTTTCACTGCAATTGTAACGGTTTTCGTTTGAACAATGTTGTTGCTGGCACAATGAAGGAAATCGTATAATTCGCGGTTCAGTTGTAGATGCTTCCACGAAAATCCATTCGATTAGTATTCGTTTTTGATTTACTCAAAATGTTTTTATTTGCGTGAATCACTTTTGCTTATGGTTATTAATAATCCGAAGAGTATAAAAAAATGTAATTCCATTGAGTTCGATGGAAGTTGAGTGAATAGTTTAAAATCCATCATCAATCATTAATTATGTAAAGCGTTCAATTAAACTGTCCGACTAAATGAACTGACTTGGATATTATCGTTGGGTCCTAAATGCGTTAATGTCATTTATCCCGTTTCTAATATTCCTGAATAGAAAATGTTGTTTCGAATGGAAAAGCGTCCGTTCTATCAGTTTTCATCTGTTCCAACTGGTTCTTAATCAACTTTACAACCATCACGTACGATGTTACCGTTGATTAATGCGATCAATTTCGCGGCATGCGATTTAATGGAAACTGCCAAATTTATTTGTCAAATTAATAACATCATTCAATTACGTTCAAAAATAGTTGCTCTTTGGTTTTTGAAGAATTAGCCAAACAAACTTCGGCAACGTTTCGAAACAACTTTTTTCTTAACTTAAAACTCTTTTATTTAATGCCTGATGATTTGAATGCAAGTAACAAACTATTCATTGTATTCGAAAAAAACCGATTCCCTATTTCCATTTCACTCTCCTTCATTGAATGGAACTTTTTTTTTCATTTTCTCTTCATCATCATCATCATCAACATCGTTGTTGCTCGTATACATATTCATATGCATATTCAAGCCGATGACGATGATAATAATGGAATGAATAAGGATAAAGATTACATGGAGAGAACGTTATTGTTGTTGTTAAATATTATTGTTTTATTGTTGTTGTTATTATACGTGTACGATACATTAGAACAAAAGGCAATCTCGGAATGGAAAACCAAAAGACTTATAATCAACGTATATATTTAGGATAAAGAGATGGAAGATGGATAGGATAGATTATTTATTATTTAAACTAGTGTTACAAAACGTGTGGAATAATATAATAGAAATGCTAAATAGGTTATGGAAGACGAAGGAAAAGAAAGCGAGAAAATGATTTCTGTTTCAAATTCTATAGAATTTTTTTAATCTATTCCAACGTATCTCATTTTCATATTCGTGCCCACAATTAAAGATAAACTTCTTAATAATGCGCCACGTACAAGCGGGGAATCGAAACTGATTGTTTCGCTATCTTATTGTAATTCACTAATAAATAATCACGATTTATCTTATAATTAAATGTACAATTAATTCCAACCGTTTAACCTAATTATTGATTAATTGATCGTACTAATAATATTGTGTATTGCTAGCAGAGAGAAAAAGAAAAGTTGATTTGGTATTAAGAAGTCGTACACGTGCTTCGTATACGTATCTACCACCAAATAAGGAAATGTAACTTTCAAATTGAAATCCCCGCGTTATATATAAATTAAATATTATAATTAGTCGTTCATAGAGAATAAATGGGAAAGAACGCAAGAATTGATTTAGATAATTTTTTCAATTAATTGCGTTATGCCTTAAACGGCCAACTTTCATCTAATTCGGTTACTTTGCAGGATGACTCATTCGATTTTGGGCCGAAATTAAAATACGAAACGAAGAGGCATTATTAGCATTATTTAGATAGTCTCTAATAAACAAATGTTTGCTTGTTAACAATATTAAATGGGTTGAAAAAAACGGTAACGCCGGTACGTGTCTACCTTTATCTTTTGGAATTAATTCCATTACAATTATTAAACACGGTTAATTATTAAATTAACGACAACGTAAGTCGCCTAATTAGCGGGCATGTTATTGTCTTAATTAATAAACATTATTCGGTAAAGGAGAGAAACAAAGAGCGAAAATTAAAATAAAACAAAAATTTGTTCTTGTAATTATTTCAATTATATTTTTAAATATTGTCGACGCGCATGTAACGCCATTATTTTCCTTTAGTCTCAAAGCTTTGAGGGAACAGGAATTGATTCTACGAGACGCAAAACGTTTGCATTTTGGAATAATTCCACCCATCATCATCATCCGTCACAAAGTATGCCAGCGAATTAATTTCGTGAAAGACGCAACAACACTTTTAAAAACAAATTCGCTCTTCGCAAATTAACAGCAATAAAGCAAAAAAAACGCGATCTCTTTTTGACGAATTAAATTAACATTTGGTTTTATTTATGCAAAACAACGACAACAAAAACGTTATTGAAATCTGCCACTCTTCTCTCCTTTTTTCGTTCGCCCCCCATCTCTACAAGCCGAAATAAATTTGACAATGTTCATTTTCGCTTCACCCCTATGCGAGTTTTTTTTTTATTCTCCATTCGCATACATATGTATTAACTTTATTCCGGGGGGCGAACGAGGCGCGAAATGGCGAGAGGAGAATAAATATATACAAAGTAAAAGAATTAGGGGCGAGTGAGCGAGGGAAAGCGGCGACAAAAAAAAAACGGTTTCAATAACCACCGAATGTTTAGGAACACATTTAAATTGAGCCGCAAGTTAACTGGGGACGCTTATGAATAATATTTATTCTTGACAAATTGCTAATCAAGTTAATTGCGTTCGTAACAATCGACATTTGAATGCGTCGCCGAAGATTAGTGGAAAACGCGATTCGTCGGTGCTTTTCGATGTTTTACAGCGCTCAAAGATCAAAACATGCGAAACAGCGCGTTAGCAAAACTCGAGCTTTTCGGCTTTAATTGCTCGTCTCCTTCGGCTTTAATTCGATCGTCTCGATTATGACGCGGCCGCGTACTTGCCTTTTAATCGCAATCAAAGAGGATGTCCGTTTAATAAACACATCTGCGAGCATCGTCGCCGCTTCTCCTCTTGATTGGACCCTCGACGAAACCGTGCGCTCGGTGTACAAGTGCGACAACGACATTAAGAGCGAGACTCGGCCGGCCCAAAGTGGGTTTCCATGTAAAAAACCGTGCCATCATCATTCGTCCAAATCGGAATACAAACGATGCGAGCGATTCATTCAGACGAACACCTTGTATCCAATAAATTCGGTTACCAGCGCGTCCTCTCCCTCTCTCGCGCGCTCCTTCGCCTTCCGTCCCGCTTCATTTTGGCCCGTTCTTTTATTTATTTCTTTCTTCTTCGTTCGACGCCGGTTGTTGTTGCATTTGTGAACGCCAGAGTCGGATTTGTACGGGTAGATCCGTGGAGCCCCATAAAGCAACGTAAAACGCGTGTATAGGGTGAGCGAGAGAGAGTCGAGCATTTTCGGACGCTTTTTTTGTTTCGTTTTTTCGGTTTCCCCCGTTCGGGCGATTCGAAAAGAGGCGTCCGCGTGGAAGACGTCCTCTCGGGCGTGCCGCCGGCGACGTGGGGCACGAATCGACGGACGCGCACGCTCTTCGGCTGTACCTTTTCCGTGTTTTCAATGGTTATTCCCGTACGCTCCGCCCGGAATGGGCACCGTCCGGGACGACGAGGACGGCACGTTTTCCTCCGCGTCGTGGTCCTTTAACGTTGCGTCCGGTGCCAGTCACTTCTCGCACGTTACGGAGTGCAGATCGTGTAAAAGAACGGCGGGAGCTGGAGAGAGAGAGAGAGCAAAGAGAAAGAAAGGGCGAATTGGTCGCTTGCCGCTTTTTTTGCCATTCCGGATTTTGTTTACGCATGTTGCCAATTAATGTCCCGATGGTGCTAACCTAGAAAAGGATATCGATGGACGATGAGAGGGCCGGCGGTCGATGAGAAAAAAATGTTCGGGAAGGCGCACTATTATTACTACTACTGCTATCATTGCTACAGTGAGGACCGTTTAAAATAATACAGGTGCATTCATTGTTCTTCTCGTTGTTCGGTTAATTTGCGACTTTTTTGTGTGTGTGGTCTTCGTTTTGTGCGTAATAATTTAACAGCGAATTCGCGGGGACGAGAGCAAAAAGCAAACCCAACGGTTGCAGTGAATGTCAAGGCGCAAGGATCTCGTTGCGTTCCGTTTATCCTTTCGGTTGAGTTGTTAATTCCGTTTTGCATACGCATTGTGATATTATTATGGCAGCCTACGCTCAATTCGGTTATTCCTATCCGTCGGCATCGCAGGTAAGTCGTTTTCACCTTCACGTTCTTCTTGCATTCCGCTACGTGCCAATTAGCAACTATTATCTTCACGTGCGAAAGCGGCGTTATTCGACTGACGATTGTCGGGTTAGAGGAGCGAGGATTCTAATTATTCTCTGAAAAAAGGCAGAATAAATAGCGAAGAAGTAATTGTTTTACCGTTTTGCACTCGTGTAAATAGCTCGCTAATTTGAATACGTAATTGCGGATCGTGTTCGCACGAGTTTAAACGCGCGAGAATATGCGACCGCGTTTTGCGTTTCTCGTGTCTGAAGGGAAGAAATCATCTGCGAGAGACTAATCAACTTAATCGTAACAAATTAAATTCCGTTCTCCTCGTTCGTTATTAAGAGGGAATTATAGTCGAAAAGTCCTTCTGGCGACGACCATCGACGAATCGAACGGTGGAAATTAGTAATTGAATTCGATTCACCGTCGGCATCTGTCGTCCTTTTAATTATGACAACGCTCCAACGTTAGTTTCGAACGTTTTCTTTTGTGTATAATCCAATGTTTACATTAACAGTTTCATATTAAACTTCTGCACCTTTTGCGATTGTATCCGAGGAATAATCCGAAAGATTGCAGCCCGAAAAGTGGGAGATAAATAAAGGATAAAGGAAGATGGACCGTTTATAATAAATAAAGTGGCTCCTATAAAGGCAGTTTATTTCATTCAATCGGATTCCGCTTTTTCTTTTCCTTCTTTCGCCTTTTTTTTTTCATCCCATAACCATATTGGTTATACCTACGGGATGATCTACGACCGAAAATCCCCCCAAAAAGAACGAAGCGAAAGACTTCACCATATATTTATTACTACTTGTTTTGATTGCATTTCCGTTTTCGTGAAAGCTTTCACTGCCCTCCCATTTCGCTTATAATTTATGATAAACGTTCGGTTAATACCAACTATCTCTCTCTCTCTCTCTCTTTCTATAAATTTGTTTCTGCTCATACGGTCATAATTAATATTAATATTTTACAAATTAATTAAGTTTTAGTGGACAAACGAAAAAGGAGACGGATTAAAGTAAATAATATTAATTTTTCATTTAGTCCGCGTAAATATTATGACTTTCGTTTGACAAAGGCCCGTCTTTTGATGATAATTTACGATACGACGCGACGTTTCGAAATTAATGAACTAAATTTTCTCGGTTTATGTAATTAAGTCGAAAATAGAGATCGCGCGACGAACGTGGATGAAAGGCGCTCGTAATCGGAAATCGAAGCTAATAATTCTTTGGTTTCGGCCTTTTCGTCCGCGGATTGCGTCAACCGTTCGGAATGCGTTTATTTCAAGAACCGAAGGAGCATAAAGAAAATTCTTTATTGTTATTATTGTTATTTTAATAATATCATTGTTATTAATAATAGTTATTCGGAGCGAAGTTGATTTCGTTTTTATTGTTATTACGCCGACAAATGTTATAAATTCAAATCGATATTTTACGAATTCAACTCCGAAACGAATAAAGGAATATTATAAATTGATCGCACGCCATATTTATTGCATTGTTGCAATAATTTCGCTAATGGATCGTCGATTCGATTTAAATTTAATCTTATCCCGTAACTTTATTAGCGAGTCGATGATGCCGATGATGATGATGCCCTCCATTATTTTATCACGTAATCCGTTCCATCATATGGCCCAAGCTCTCGTATATAACCATCGAGGGTTTCGCCCTCTATTCAAGAGTTTTTAGTTTAATGCTCATTTCATGTCCCATTCTTTTTCCCATCGTAATGATTTGCTGTTAGAAAGGGGAGCGAACTATTCGATCCGTCTGACAAACAATTTATATCCCGAATCAATTTCCTTCCTTGTCGTTGGCGAGTCCCTTCGATTGCGACATTTGTCTGCGAATGGGCTTTTAAACGAATCGCGCATTTAGTGCAATTATTCTTTAATAACCGAACGTGCAGCAAGGGGCCGAAAGGAGCGAAAAGCGAAACAACAAAATAATGCGGTTGATAATTATGAATTGCCACAATTGTCGGCTACCGCTGTTTTGCGGTAATCGTAATAATAATTTACTTATTAGCGGAACGTTAATAGTAATAATAATTCGCGTTCGTTTAACATTAAAACCGTTTACGTTCGCAGCACGAATCCTAATAATCGCATTTTTTATTTGCCACACGGCGGTAACTGCAAGTCATTTTACAATTTGCGTACAAATTGCGGATAGAAGAATGAGTTCGATCGCGACTTTTCACGTTTTCATACTCTTTCTTATGCATCGCCGTATAATCAAATCGGTTAATTATGCGTTATTGGTTTTTCTTTGTCTTCCGACAACACAATAAAATAATTGGTAAAATTTGTTCATTTCTTGCGGGCGATATCAATCACGCTCATCATTATTAGGTGATTAGCAATAAGTAAGTTTCCATTTCGCCACTATTTTCCGTCGAATTCATAATGCATCAAAATGAGCGATAACTTGTTGTAGTGTTCTTGGAAACCGTTCGCATACAAACAAAATCGAAACTGAAAGCAAAGAGAAAACGAGGAGGAACTAATAATCGCCGCTTTTCCTCAGTCAATTTTAATTAGCGTTCGTGTATTGCAATCACGTGTTAACCGTTGAGGAGCGTAGGGGCAAACATTTACAAAGCACTCGAACGCCGACGATTCCCAACGCATACGCCTAATATTAAGAGTTGGAGTATTCGCTCTTCTCTTTCCTTTTCCCATTCGTAAATAACCGTCCAATATTAAGTCTCCCGGAGAAAGAAGAGGAACGGAGAAACGGCCCTCGCAAAAAAATATAATTTGCATTACATTATTGCAAATAAGTACGGAATTAACAAACGCTTTTTCTCTTTTTTCGCGTCTTGCCCGGCAGTCTGTTGCTGCCGTTAACTGATTAGTATGACCGACGACTTGAAAGATTCGCTTTTTGTCCCTCGTTAAAAAGGCACACGTCGCTCATTTTAAACGGACGACTTTCGTCTTTACATCGCTGCCTTTTTTACTCTTTTGCCCGCGGTTCCTTTACGCCGATCGGTTTTGATTCCATCTACATTTCGTCGGAAATTTCGCTTTTTGGCTTTCTTTCGCGTCCGGAGTCGCGCATTGTTTGCACGAGAAGACAAACACTTTGACGGCGACGTTGTAAAACAACGGCTCACCGTGTTTGCGTATGCGATCTTACTCTGAAGAAGGCCGTATTTGAATAATGCCGGGGCAATTGTTGTGTTTAATCACGTTGATGATGGCGATGATGAGGATGAAAGGAGCCGAAACGTCACGTCGAGGGAGAGAAACCTCTTATCTGGACGCTGTTCAAATAATATTACAAATACATTAGCGGCGGGCAAACGATAGACGATAGCAGCGGCGCAACATCTGTCAAAGCGCGAACCTCATTGCAAACTAATTGTCAAATACGATGCGCAAAAAAAAAGCGAGCGATTAATTTGCCTTTATTTGAAGCGAATCGAAGTGAAATCCAACTTTTACATTTTGTTTCATTTCCTTTTTCAGTTACTGGTTTCCGGTCAACCGACGACGACGACGATCTCGGGTTCGTCGCCTGTTTCCGGCGGCGGCGGCAGTTCGTTGAGTCCGGGCGGTTCGGCGAGCGTTCCGGACGCGTTATCGCCCGGCGGCGGCGCGAACAGTAACAGTGCGACCGGGCCGCCGACGACGACGGCGACGGCGGCGCAACAGCAGTGTTGCGAGTCCGGGCGACCGTTGGTCACCGATCCGGTGACCGGACAAAGCGTGTGCTCGTGCCAATACGACTCGGCCAGGCTGGCGGCGTTGCAATATCCGCGGAGCGTCGGCGTCTACGGCACGCCGTACCCGTCGACCGATCAGAATCCGTATCCGAGCATCGGCGTCGAGAGTTCCGCGTTCTATTCGCCATTGGTGAGTTTCCGTTCATTCGCTCGTTTTTGTTCTTATTTGTCAGTCGATCAGTTTATAAATGTAATAAGGAGAAACGGTCGCGCAGAGGGAAAAGTTGCGGCGCAATTCGATTTGTTTTGTGTTTCATGGACGAAGGATGATTTGTGTATTGCGAAGCACGCCTTCCGATGGTAATGAGCCGATTAATAATGTTATTGTCCGGCCCGAGCCATGCCGCTTTCACTCTACACGCAGAGAGGAAGAGAGAAAACACAGTTTGCTGCTCAATTGCTTCCAAAAGTTATTGTTTTATTGAGATTAATAAGCGAATCGTTTCGCCGTTTCTTGCATTATTTCTTAACGATCCCCGCACCCACAAATATATATATTGAATAACTAAACTTATTCACCTGCCTTTGGTGCCTGATACGATCGCAGTACGTTTCTATGCGAGTGGCTGACGCTGAATACTTTAATTATAAGCGATTTAGGCAAATAAGTAACAATCGCCGAACCTAAAATTCTATTAGATAGATTATCGATACGATCTCGATCGCTTTAAAATGGTTTTGGTTTGTAAAGGTTTGAAATTAGGATCCAATTTTGCATTCGATGATATTTTGCCAATAAAGGTGCTTCACACGATTCGGACGAAAAGAATTGTTAATTATACGTGTTGTTATAATTTTATTTTGCTACGAGCAGAATTAGCGTGCATTAATGTAATTACGACGGAAAAAAACGTGCAAAATAATAGTAATAATTAGAAAATTTATAACGAGATTAACAACTGTTTCGAATGTAATATATAATAGTGTAGTAATTATAAGCAGATTTTAAAGTAAAACATGGAAAGAGATAATCAAAGAAAGAATAAAGCGTCAGAGGACGAAGGATGGATAGATCTGTTGTAGAATGCAACAAAAAAGACTGGACGATAGTACGAATTTATCAGTATTAAGAATCAATTACATTTTATTATTTTAATTTCCGACTTCCTCTTTCGTTGTTGTTATTTTTAACTTTATTAACAATGACTACACGGACGAAGAATGATAATAATAATAGCAACAATAATAACAACGTAAAATCCAGTTTTTTTTTCATTAATTGTTAAATAAAGTGATTACAATGGGTCTCGAGGTATGAAACTGGATAAAATGAAGAAACGCAACACACACAAGCTCATGTTGATGGCATCAAAGTTTACAGGATTTTAAATGTGCGAGAACTTACAAGTGCTACCTAACACCGTACATTGAAGAGAAACTTTATTAGAGTTTCGATTCTGCATATTGCAATTTTCAACGTTGAATAATGAAAGGTTTCCCATTGAGCGAGAGGGGCAGAAGAATGAAGATCGTTCGAGGGAGATAGCGAAATATTTGCGAATGTGCTACAAATAGAACACGGATTATGCAACAATCTTTTATTGTTATTATTAATTTATTTTCCAAACAATGGAAAACGAACGAGACGCGGAACTTTCTGATACAGAAACGAATGTGTACTGATAAACGGTGGGGCTTTGCGAGACAAAAAACGAAGGAGAGAAAAATAAGGAATAATGGCAATAAAGGAATATGGTTATGGGAAAAACTCCGGCTCTTTATTATTATTATCACCGTCATCATCATCATAATACATTTTAATTATACGTTGTCATAATAATAATAATAATAAATCATCGTGCACCACATTATAAACACGTTCATGTGTCTTGTACTTTTAACCGCAAATACATAGAAAAAGCCCCATTTTTTACTATTGCAATAATAATGCAGTTGCATGTTGGTGTTGCCATTTACTATTATTACTGTTTTTAATTTTGCACGTACGACTAACATTGGTTAGGTTATAGCGAATTACTTTTACATCGGTAACACTGATTATAAAAGAACGCATTTCGCGTTTATTTATTGCCGTTAAATTAAAAGCTTCAAGTCGATATCGGTTACAATGTATCGTTGGGTTTGCGAATAATAATAAAAATAATTTGCATTTCCACCATCTAAACGATTCGTTTTATTATAATTAATCAAGACACAATTTAATGACGAATAACTTCTAATCGAATCACTCAATTTCATCGTGGAACGAGATTGCTTTTGTTGTTTCGCATTTCTACAATATTAAAATTGCAAATGTAATTTCTAATTTTTTTATAATGCAAATTAGTAATAAAACTATTGTGTTTTGATAACAAAAATGCAACTAAACTAAATTAGTTTTAGAAAGAATAAAACAACAACAACAACTGCGATAATAGTAATAAAAGTTTAGAAGAGGTACCGGAATTTTGATGCGAATTTATCGCGAACGTTGGCGTATTTTTATTAAAACAAAAAGCATCCTGCGGTACGTTCTTCCTCTTTGTTTTCATACTCCTGGTATATATACGTGTGTTTATGCTCTTGCATAGTGCGACTATTAGGCAAATTTATTCGCGTACATAAATCCACTCTTCCTCGTGAAAAAAAAAAGAAAAAAAAAGCGAATCGTCGAGTCCCTCGGCTCTTCTTTTTTTTTTGTTGCAAATATACGTTGCACAAGGACGAAAACATATGAAGTAAAATTGCAACGGAATAACAATAATAAGGAGGACAACAACAACAACAGCAATAACAAGAAGAGAGAAGTTTAAAAAGAAAAAGCGATCCCAGCGGAAGAAAAAGTTGCAGATGAAAGTGTTAAAAGAATAAAGTTTAAAAAAGTATGGGATTGTTCGTGACGAGATGTAGACAAGTTGTATGCTTATAAATGGCACATAAGTTGCTGGGCTCTTTGTGTGATGACGTTGGTCTTTAGTAAGGTTTTATTAAAAGGACAAATTTTATTAAACGGACAAATTTTACTTTTCAAAATCCCCTACAATCGTCTAATGAACCAAATCGATATTTAGGACTAGAAAAGAACCGAAAATTAATGATTATCTAAAAATAAAAGCATTCTGCACTAATTGTTAATCTATCAAAATGCGAGCAATTATAGATAAATTTAATGTATTTCGATAATGTTGTTGTTTATTTAATGCTTTTTTGCTAGAGTGTGTTACAATCATAAACGTACGGGGAGACATATGTTCGAATGGCTAATATGTAATATTGATTAATAAATATCTAATTACAACAAATGATTTCGTTGTTAATTAATGTTTATTTTATGTTTATGCTAATTTTGTATTTTTATTCGATCGGCTTTTTTTGTTGCAATTCCACTTCAAAGAAATCCAACGTACTTGTCGCGAATTAATCGAATCGCTATAAATATTAATAAGTAAACAAAATTAGCGAGTTTCCATTAAATCCAATACCAAAAATTGCGCTTTGGATTAATATTAAATCCGCGCGATTATTTCAAAATAATCCATTAGACGGTTAATAATAATTTGAAAAGTAGGCAGATAATGAGCGAGGCAAAAACCATCGATCGGCTTTAATTACGTTAAATCGTACGTTTTAATGATTTATTGGCGTCACTTATTTATTGACTCAGACAGGTTTATATTATTAGGTTAATTAAATGTGTATAAATAGCGTGGAAATATTTGTATTAATTCTTAATTAATTAATTAACGGAAAAGGACAAGTCAAAGATAAACAAAAAGTTCGAAGCGAAAGAAACTGCCCCCGCAACTTCTTCACTTGAGTCGATTATTTCGTTCAAGTTGGTTTAATGAAATTTTCCTTGTTTGAATGTTTGCTCAACGTGTGAAAATGTCGAATGAATGTTCCGACGGATTCGCATACGACGACATTTAATTCTACAAACGCCCAAGCGATGGTGAGTCGTGTAATTTATTTTATTCAAAATCGACTTCAAGCGAAATGCCCGAAGAAATGCAGAATGATAAAAATAGGAGCGAGAGCAAATAATGAAATTGGCGAAACGCTTTTGCCTTGTTCTCGCCTTAAATTAAGTTAATTTTGCCAACATGCATTTTGCATAACACGCATGGAATAAAATATCTAACAGTCATTTGAATATTAACAACTAAATTGGTTAATAATGCATTCGAAGGCATTGCTTTGAGTAGGATTTAAATTTAACTTTTAGACAATTATACATCTAATCAAAATGATTTCTTCGAAAAACCAGTCACAGTGAGAGAGAACTTTAAGTTGTGGACACGTACCAATATAATTAATATCACCTAAATTAAGTCCTACTCAAAATTAAAACTTGCAAGTGGAACCAAGAGAAAAATTGAAGAATTACAAAAATTAAAAGTTTCCCATTTGCAAAACTGTTTAAATGTCAATCCAATTATTATAATTCGCGAATTTGTTAAGAGAACTAGGAGGGCAATATAATGATAGTGATAAACGGAGCAATTCGATTCCTTTTCTGGTTAAATGAAAGAGGCATTTATTATTAGCATAAATATGTGGCGAGCGAAACACCTTATAAAAGCAGGACAAAAAAGAGAAGAAAGAGGAGCAAAGCAAAGTGTTGCAAGTCGAAGTGGAAATATTATAATGGCGAAAAGAAAGCAAAAAATAGAGATTGAAACCTGAAATCTAACTCAAAATGCCTCCTCGTCGGTCGTATCGATTATTCCGTACACGATTTCCTTTTTCTTCTGCTTCTGGAAAGATCATTTGTACGAGGAAAAGAAAGAGAAAGATGGATGGACATCATTCACTACTTTTCTGGTCGAATCGCATAAGTTTTTCTTAAGACATCTCGTGTTAAAACGTACATGAAGTAAATGGAAGAAAAGGAGAAAAAGCAAGGAATCCGTCCGGAGTTTGTTGTTGTTTGTTGTTGTTTCACATAAACATCCATTCCAAATTTCCCTATAAGTAACTAAAACTCGAGAACAAGGATTACAAATTGCCGACTTGTTATTATTATTGTTGTTGTTGTAATGTTGTTAAAATGTTTATTATTAAGCTTTTTGCAGAATGGGAATATAACGGTAGAAATAAATTTCAGACACCACTCTCTCAATCTTCAGTCCGTCTTTGTTCTTCTTGTTCCTCGTCATCCATTAAATAATACTTACCATCTTAGAGCAATAATCATGAGAACGTCATTAAAAGTTTTCCACTTTCGATGATAAAAAAAGAGAGAAAAGAACGGACCACCATCATGTTGGCTAGGATAATTAATTAAGTCTATTTATTTTTATTTCGAATTTATTTCGTACGGCCTTCGAATATTGATGATAAACTTTTAACATTTCGAAGACATTCATCAAATCGACACGACTCACGATAATTTCTTTCTTTCGTTTTCTCTCTTTAGCCAGTCCTTCTTGTAAGTGTTAAATTCAAGTGTTATAGAAGAGATAATTGAAATAATGGGCAAAAGAGTAAATATAAAAGAGGATGGACGACGAACGTCTTTAATAATCGCTACAAGTTCACCGTTCGATCGACACGTACAAACCATTTATTATTATTACTCGAAAAAGAAATAATTCTCATTTAACAAATTTCTTTTTAATACCTTTTAATATCCAACTAGTCTTGTGTTACCTAATACGAAACTAGTAAGACAATATTTTATTGAAACGCCAGCTTCGTACAGCGACGGCCGGACACCAACAAAAAAACGAGAAAAATTATATCAAGTTTTCTAATTTGTAAAACAAGTTTCTGTTCTTCTATCTTTACACTGCTTTACCACGACGAGACAAAAAAAAACGTAAGTGTCGATGATGAATTTTTAATTAGTTCACTCCCAAACAGAACATAAAAATCGTTATATTCCAATTAAATTATTAAATAAAACCGATTGAAAAGAGATTCCTGTCTTTAATGATACAAACTTTTTTCCTTCCTCGTCCACTCGTTTTAAAGTATGTATACGATCATCAAATCCACTTCATACAAGTGGTACAACTATCGGCACCTTATTATAGATATACCTCAAGAAAATGACGAGAAAGAAATAGGAGCGAAGAAAGAAAACGAGACGACTTCCACCGAGAGGAGACGTGCAGAGCACTCAGCTATATTTATTCAGAGCGCGTAAATCTTTGGGGCCACTAACGTGGCAGAATACAAAAAGAAATCTGCACAAAAAGAAAACAACGCGAACGGAAAAGAAGTCGAGGAAAAGGAAGAACGACGGTACTCAAAGAGAGAAGGATTCATATGATGAAATAAAATGCTCTCTCCGTACGCCGTGAAGGGTAAAAGAGACGAAGATTGCACCACTAAAGAAAATTTATAAAGTGAGCGAGAGAGAAAAGCGAAGAAAAAGAAAGTGGAGGAAGGCACGAGTGCCCGAGGGAGTCGGTCGGAAGATGGATAGAGGGTCTCGCTGCTCGGTCTATTTTTTTTTATTCTTTAGCCATCAAAGTGCCCATAATAAAAACAGGGGAGAAAAAGTAAGAGGAGCGAAACCTCATCTCTTTTTCTTCGCTAAATTACTGGCATTATTCGCCGCAGTAAACGCCAGTCAATTTGGAAAGTGGTAGCAGCCTTTTTAGCCGTTTCGCCGCTGCTGGCGACTCTTATTCCCTTCTCCTTTTTCACTTATTATTCGCCAATCGCTTAATGAACGCAACCTTCGCCACCACGAGGCCTTCCCCGTTCCGATAATAACTACTTGTTGACTGCTTTTAATTTATACCGTCTGATTGGAATTAACCAATCGTTTAATTCGACCAACGTTTGACAATAATATTTACTTATCGTCGATGAATAATCGAAGCCGACACAAAATGAGCGCCTTCAATCGCGACCAATCGATGGTCGATAAATTTATTACATCAAACGCGATTGTTATAATGCGGGTGCGATAATAGATGATAAGCCGAAGGAACGATCCCGTCTCCGGCCATTTGTTTGCTTTAAAATCACGTTCCATTCAGTCCCGATACGCACGACGATTTTATTTATTTACGGAGAAAATGATTTATTCGATCTCGGTGCTTATAAGTTATTTTAAATAAGGATCTACAACGACAGCAATAACAAACGATCGCCTTATTACGACAAATGCGAAGATCATGCCCTTATTCGATCGACGATACCGAGACGGGAATAAGTAAACGGGATCGCGCGGAAATTGTATTTTATTGAAAGATTGTTTGCTTTCTTAAGAACGAATCAATCATCGCAACCAATATGAGGCATTTCACACGGAAGCCATTTGTTTTTGCCGATTTCAACTGAAGAGACTTGCTAAATGTGAATCTTTTTCCAAACAGGGCAATCCGTACGCGTTGAAAGAAGCCGGCGGCACAGCGGCGGACATGTCGGCGTGGACGAGCGCAGGACTACAGCCGACCACCGGCTATTATCCTTACGATCCGGCGTTGGCGGCTTACGGGTGAGTTTCACTTTCTTCGCCATTAAATGTTCCTCTTGTACGAAGTTTTTCGCCGTCCCTTTCTTTGCCAGTCTTGATTGTAATGTTATTCGGTTGTGGTTGGAGTTGCTGGTCGCATGTCTTTGATTACTTGTTATTGTTGTTGTTGCCATATTGATTCCGTACAACGGCCGTATAAAATTTGTTATAACGGTGGAATAAGAGAAAAGTCGAGCAAAAAAGAAACGACAACCGTGTCGATGGTGATGAACAAGCGGAACGACAAGAAGAAACAACGAAAAACGATTTCCGTTCGATTCTTCGCCATCCGAGCTTTCCCGTTTCACTTCAACACAATCCGCGTCAGTCACCTTCCCTCTTTTTCCCTCCCACGTTCCCGCCGCCTTTCCCACTTTCTTCCTTTAACGATCCGAACGTACACGTGTAAGAGAGATGTAAGTAAGTGTATTGAATACGCTTTTGCGGACTAATTCCGGGCAGGTCGGCTCTACGTTCGAATGGCTTCAAGACAAAATGGCTGAAAATGGGGAGAGCTATTGATTGGAGCTCGACGGAGCAGCGGTGGCGGTGACGGCGGCGTCGCGACGCAGGTCGCCGTGGTGGTGGTGGTGGAAGAAAAATAGAGGGGTAGCTAACATATCGGCGGCGGCAGTAGACGGCGTTGGTTATCGGCTTCGCGTCGACGACGATTGGAAAGCGGCCGTTCAATGAATGTGTGACCACCATCGCATTGCACCATTTATATTTATAGCACCTCGATAGAGATCGATTTCCCACTTATTACCCGGCTTTACGTTGATTTCGTTTCCGCTCTTTCGCAGTTTGTAGTCAAATAATGTTCGCCAGCGCATTTCCGCGCATTGAACGGTTAAAACAAACCCTATCGGATTGATTGAATAATCTATTAGTCTTCGCTATTCGTTGTCGATGGGAAAGCAACAACGTCGATGACCGCGGTAATAAAAATACTTGGTAATAGTTGCATGCTCAGCGGAAGATTGAAACGGATCGAAGGGAGAAGCGGTAAAGTGGCGAAACGACGAGGAAAAAACAGCAAGAAAAAAGGCGAAACTCTATTTTTCCCTTCGGTTTTTATTGACGGCGACCGACCGCCTTTCCCTTGTCTATCGACGGGAAAAATAGTAGCGAACTTAATAGGGGGTGAAACCGCTCTCTTGCCGTAATCAAATCTCGTTTTCCTTCTACTCGTTGTTGTTTTTTTTTTGTTTCGCCCTCCGACTCTGCGAAAAGGGCGAGCGCGCGAGCGAGACGGATTGAAAAGGAGCGTCGGAGTGAGATATTGTGGGGAGCAAACTAAACGATCGAAGGGCGGACAGAAGAGCGAGTCGGTTGCGAGGGTGTCGGACGGTTTAATAGAGTGACTCGAACGAGCGTTACCGCCGCCACCATTCAATTCCATCTTATTCTTCTTCGCGCATTGACAGCCGAGCACAAAGCGAGCCCGGCGTAAAAGAGGGAATACGAGAATCGACTAGACTAGGTCGTGCAAATTTTAACGGCGAGCGAAATAAATTCTTTACGTTTTTACGCCTTCGAAGTCTTTTATTATACGCCATGCAAAACGATTTTCTCGTCGCTTATTTTGTCGCATCGACGCTCGCAACGTGACGGATCTCGTTCAAATTTCGCAACGAATTTATTACACGAAATGAAAACAGATAGTAACTGCAAAGTTTCTTTTTTTTTGCACTTATTTCCGCCAGTTTCCTTCTAAAGTTATCGCTCGGCCAGATTGTCTGCTCGCTTGGATTTCCAATTGGCACGCAATCCGGGTACGCGAACGAAATCATTTAATAAACGCCCCCGCATCAATAAAGAACGACAACAGCAACAACCGCAAGCTTTTCAAACCACTATCTGCAATTTTTATTGTTTGATAGAAGAAAAAAGGGAAAAAGCATCCAAGAGTCGAATTTATTGTTCCACAGGTACAGCACCGGCTACGACTTGGCCGCGAGACGCAAGAACGCGACGCGCGAGTCGACCGCGACGCTGAAAGCGTGGCTCAACGAGCACAAGAAGAACCCGTATCCGACGAAGGGGGAGAAGATCATGCTGGCCATCATCACGAAGATGACGTTGACGCAGGTCTCGACGTGGTTCGCGAACGCCAGGCGGCGGTTGAAGAAGGAGAACAAGATGACGTGGGAGCCGAAGAACAAGACGGACGACGACGACGACGCTTTGGTGTCGGATAACGACGAGAAGGACAAGGACGACGACGACAAGAGGGACGAGACAGGTGAGTGATCTCGTTGCGATCGGCGAGACGATGGGGGTCAAGAAATGGGAAGAAGATGCCTCTTTTACTCCACTTTCATTTTCGGCTTTCGCTTTCTCTTCCACATCCGTTGATCTTTTCTCATTGATCCGAGTCCGGTTCGTTTAACGGGTGGAGCGCCGCGTTGGATCCGTTTCGACAGTGAAAAATGCATTTCGATCAACGTTTCGCGTTCGCCTGACCCCGTGTCCGCGGTTCTTCTTCTTTTTTTTCTTTTCATCGTTTACGTTTCAGATATCCACGGTCGCATCAAGTCCGAACGCAACGGCAAAGACTTGGACGACGACGACATCATAACGGACGACGACCGCAAAGACGACATCCTCGGCAACCACATGCATCACCTGTTAGGTAACAGCTTCGGCCTGAAGCCGGAGATGAAGGGCACCGATTGCGGCGTGCCGCTGCCGCCGTCGAAGCCGAAGATCTGGTCGTTGGCGGATACGGCGGCGTGTAAAACGCCGCCGCCGCCGCCACCGTCGGCGCAACACCAGCACCAGCAACACCAGCACCAGCAGCATCACCAGCAGCAGCAGCAGTGGCTGGGCAGCAGTAACGGTTTCGCGTTGCCGAGCTCGCGGTACGGCGGCGGCGGCGCCGGCTTCCTGCCGAGCCACTGCCACCAGCAAGGATTTCCCGACGTGCAAACGGACACGCCGCCGCAGACGCCGCCCAACATGAAACTGCCGGCCGGTAATCTGTCGCAACAGGGACCGTGCATCGTTAATGGCGGCGGCGGCGGCGGCGGCACGACGAACCCGAACAATTACGCGCAATCGTTCATCGGCGGCTTCGGCAGGATACAGTCGCCGCACAGGCAGCCGCAGAACGCGCACACGCAAATGGTGGGCGCACCGAACGATAACGCCGCTGCCTTCAAACCGTTTTACAAGAGGTAAGTTGACGAAAAGGAAAGAGGGAAAGGACGGTCTTTGAAGAAACTCGGTATCAAATAACGGTGCAGCGGCAATCAATCGACCGTTCTTTAATGATGACACGTAAAAAGACGTTCCTCACGACAACAACAACAACAAATTCGTTTCTTCTTTTGCAGTCCCCAAACCATGAATGGAGGCTTCGTGTCGCCCGTGTGAAACGCCGCGTCCTCTTGGTACCCTATTTATTAATACATAGACATAAATATATACATACAATTCTATATATATTATATATATAGAGTGAGAGGACCGGACGAGGGAGAAGGATCCACTAGGTAAGTGTGTGCGATGATGATGATGATGATGATGATGACGGTGCCCACGCCAAATTAGCTGCGTCTGTGTGTTTATGTGTGTGTGTATTGAATGAAGAAGAAGAATGCCCGCTATCGCCACCTCGATGACATTGACAAATGATGCGAGATTTCGATCAGTGAATGGCCAGAAAGGCCGTAGTAATAATAATATACACGGACTAACGACTGAGCCCCGCGAGTTACTCGATCGGATAAGAGGAGCTGTACGTTAAAGTGTGGCGGTGTTAGGTTGCCTCCATTTCTTACTTTTGTTCACTCTTATTTCGATTCTTGTTTCGTTCGCTTCTTCTCGCGCGGTTCTTTCATTATTTTCTCTGCCTTTTTCCTCTTGTTCTTCTTCTTCTTCTGCTTGATCCACCTCGGTTCTCACCTTTTGCCTTTTCTTCGTCTTATTATGCGACGACTCGAATCTACGAGTGAATCCCATTGTTTCGGATCAATATACGTCGTGTTCCGCACCTTTGCCGTTAAAAAGAGGAATCTTCGCCTTATTAAAAATAAAACTTTCGCTTTTAAATCTCTAAATAACACGAGGCCTGTATGATTTGATTAACACAAACTCGATGCAATTAATTTCGGAGATTATTAATTTTTTTTTTTAAACGAAATTTTATTTCTCTTATAGGCATTGCGACGCAATCGTGCCGAGAGTGTCCTTTCTACCAACTGGGCAACGTGCAAGATTTGTATTATAATTGAAACAAACAAATTTCATGAATCGACAGCAAAAACACAGAATTTAAATTAAACATTGTGAAAGTGATTTTAATTGAATTCGAAGTAAAAAAAAATGCGAAGAAGAAAACGCAAATAAAAACTCATTTCCCCCTCGAGTGCAATCAAGTCCGTTTTGTATATTATGTGTAAATGCATTTATTTGTATCTGTGATAAAGAACCCTGTATCTAAAGACAAAAAAGGAAACTTAACGAGAATTTAAAATGTTAATGAATCGATAGCAGGATGAGGAAGTCAAGGAGATAGGTCTTGTTAATTGAAGGATCGTAGGATTTGAATCAGGACCGTTGTTGTTTTGGCGTTTGGATTCGATTAAGATAACCGAATGGATAAGGACGAATTACGGAAGAAAGAAGGAGAAATCGATGAAATAATGAGAATCGTTTGGCTTATTATTGTTATTATTGCGGATTTAGGGCGAAGATTAAAACAGCATCAAGATGAAGACTAATAAGAAGAAATAATATTCTATTATTATCATTATCATTACATTGTTCAAGCACCTTTGTTTGTGAACCTGTCGTGAATCACGGCTTCTACTTCTTGTTGACGGTGGAAACCCGTCAGCGCTACCTAAAATGGAACTTTATTATTATTATTTTTCCTCTTTCTCATTTTACCTTAACTTCTTCAATCTCTCGACTTTTCTTTCCCCTCCCTTTCAACCTTTCTAATTGTTATTATTATTATTTTGTAATCTTATTAGAGAAAATTGTTGTGTATAAAAATGCGAAGATAAATCATATCAAACCTGTAATGAATTATTATTATTATATTATATTATTAATTAATTATTAAATACTAACAGTTTTTATTTTGTTGGCTAAATTAAATTTGAACGAGAACAATTAAAAAGAGGATTGAAAATTATGAAAACTAAATAAATATAAATGAAAATTTGTACATTAACATTTTATCTGTTTGTACATAGTGAACGATATGAAGATGGCGATGAGGACGAAAAAAGCAGTTTTAAAAAATCTTGTGTGTATAGAAGGAATATTATAATTGTCTTAAAAATAATTAACAGAGATTATAAATTTATTTGGTGCGTTTTTCTTTTGATTTCTGTCTTGCTAACAACAACAAAAGACCCAAAAATATAAACGGGACGCATCCAGAATCCCTCCGATCCAAAATAAATCAAAGAGACGAAACTATTTAATTAAATTAATTAAAACCTTTTATTTGACAATAGAATTATTATTGTTCCCCGTCCATCGATTGATTGAAGAGCGGTTCTGTTATTAAAAGACGTTCGAACGGTGTTGGACCTAATAGTTAACCGAAATTAGTGGCTCGGAACAGTTTAATTAAAAGAATCTCACGGACACTTTTTTTTTGTGTTCGGATTTTATTGAAGGCGTTAAGGATGCGAACAGGAAAGAATAAATAAAGTCGAATGGCGTCAATGTTGTTCTCGTTTCTAATTCGAGCGATTGCCAATTAATTCATGTCCGTTATTGTTCTTCTCGAAAACCCTTTATTTACATTAGGTCGTTGTTAGTGGGAAGATCTTTCGTTTTTTTGTAAAAGAGTGAGAAAGTTTGTGAACCTTGAACGTATCAAATTAAAGGTCATCCTCGAATATTCAGACGTTGTGCTTGCTTGCCGTACAAGGTAATTTAAGCAGAAAATCAAATCAGGTTTATTGCAATCGAACTCTCAAGGACAATCGTCGATATTGTTTTATGCAAATTATTATTTTTTTAAATAATCGATGCAATTATCAATCGATAAATGCGTGTTAATGAAGCCACAAGAGAAGTGTGCCGTCGAGGAATTTTTCGTGGCCGTTAATTAATTAACAACCGAACGAAATTCGAAATTTGTTATTTTCACAATAAATCGCTTTTGGGAATATAAACAAATCAATTAACGGAAATATTAATTAAAGCGTTTATGTAATGCACTTTTAATTTAAATTGTTTTTAATAATTATTTAACATTTAAATCTTTTAGATTACACATTTTAAACGCGTGTTTATAAATAATTAAACTGGCACAAGAGAGCAGAAGAAAAAGAAGCAGAGGAGGAAGAAGATGAGGAGGCTCTTTTAATAATAAATATAAGGTTATTTAAATGATTATAATCATAATAATAACTGTAATAAAATACAAAAAAGAAATGAGATGAGACGGTTTTATTTTCGCTGCGTGGAGGCAAAAAGGCGAGTAGGAGCGCGATTTGAAAAATTAAGATAGATTTTATTGCTGGCAATTTCTATTAGAGCCATCAACGCACCATTACATTATTACGTCGAAAATATGTTGCGTTCGTCCATTTCTCTCGCTCTCAATTCTCATATACATACAATCTTAATTCTTCTGGTTTATTTTCACTTCTTGTTTGCTGGAAATTCTCTTATTTATAACGCGCCTCTTACTTTAATTATCGTATTTATTTTATTCCCTTCGTCTCTTCATTCCTCCCTTTCCCACTTCGTTCTTTATTATTAATAACTTCATTTTAATTTTCGTTTATAATTCATATCTGTCTCCTTTGTGCTCTCGTGTTTCTTCTTTCTCGTCCATGAAATTTCTTAATTTCCTTCATTCATCTCAAATGAATTTATTTTCTTTGATTTAATCCCACTCACTTGCACACGCACGTCGTTTTTCTCTTTCTGCTCTGTTTATAACACGTCGCATCCGCACATATTTCGAATATTTCTCTCAATTTCCATTCCAACAGTATTTTTATTTCGTCCGCATCACATGTGGCATCCTCTCTTTCTTTACCAATCCACATCATCATCAACGAGCCGCACGTTTTAATCGGCGAAGAATTTCGACGAGAGATCGGTATGTGCAAATTGCATTTGAAAGATGTTTGAATTAAGAGTTAAAAGTAATGGAAAGGACAAATGAATTTGCCTTAAATGGTCGCTTCGTCTACCGCCGTTTATTTGCGTTTTGTTTTGCAAGTAAATTGACCATTTAATTGACGTACAATTAATTCCTATTATCTACGATTTGCAATTCGTGATTTTTTGCGACAAGTAAAACGACCAACAAAAAATCGAATCCATTTAAATTCCTCTACACTAATGAATTGGAAGAAAGGAGTAAGAGAGTAATTAAGAATTTATACAAACGGCGAGAGGAAAGTAAAAAAGGAACGAGAAGAATTGGAAGGCAAACGAATCGATTAAATTTAAATTAATTTATAACTTAATTAAATATTTCGTTCGGTTCGATTTTAATTATGTTTCGAAGCAGAAAAACGTGTCTGCACAAATGCTCTTTATTCAATGGTGGCTGATGATGATGATGGCCCGTTTATTGATTTGATCTCGCTTTATCTCCACTTTATTTTCAGGCAGACGTTTTTTTGTTGGTTCCTCCATCGACGTATCTCGATCGAAATCGCGACAAAACAAATAAACCAAACAAACAAAGAAGTGGAAAAGGTACGAAGGAAGCGTGAAACTGAACCGAATCGACCGCGGGACTTGCAACTAACTGACCGATCCCATATAGTTTTCTTTTGTACAATAATCATATGATAGTCGTCGTTCTGTACCTGGCGAAGACCGCGTGTGGGTTGCAGAGAGGATCCTACATTTCGAGCCGGGGCTCATTAATATTACCACTTGTCCGCACAATTAAAATATATAATCGCTCTCGGACAATTTATATTATTGATCAACGATAAACGGCCCCTGTTGATCATTTATCTTGTTTGTTGTGTTTCGCAAACTATTGCCAATACATTAAAACCCAATTCTTAATACCTACAAGAAGTTCGGACACACACAAGCCATTTAAAACCGCATCAAGAAAGCAAAAATTAAATCGCCATAAAAACCGTGCGAAACCAATAAACGGTTTTTCGTTTAGGGTTGAACCGATTAAAATTAACTCGATTGTAATTAAAAGCGACCGTTTCAATTTCCAAGTGCCCTCTTAAGGGTTTCGAACGGTTACGGCGCATTTCATCCCCGAAATACCGCTCAATTTCAATAACAATTAGCGCCTCGGCTTAATCGACACCCTAAAAACGCGACCCCCTTTCGCGCACGCAAAATAATCGCTCATTCGCATCGCATTATCCGAAGCTCTTATCGATTTCGTCGCCGGGAAAGGTTACGTAAAGGGGCATTAATGAGAACCGTATGAAGATGTCTGGAGAATGGGATTTTATAGATTCACGTTAGGGGGAAGGCACGGAGGTGAGAAGTAGTCGTATAATAAATGAATGGATGTGCAAATAATCGTGAAAATGGGAAATTTACAGCAAGATGCAAAACCGTAGATGGGGAACGGATAAAGTAGGTAGATACATTTGTAGATATCGATAAGAAGAAGGTTAAATATCGTTAGTCAAACAATAAGAGATGACGGTCGGAAAGCGATGTGGAGTCTCGTAAATAACGCGGGGGAGGACCGACTCGCATTTTATTACGTACACAACGTATAACGATATTAAATCGTGGTTTAATATACCGAATCAGAAGAGGAAAGGATGGATCTACAACGGCGAGCGAGAGACGAAGACAAAAGGCAACATTTTTCTTCGGCATACATATACGTGCAGGACTCGTGACCATTATTACCAATCCCCGACTGTTAAAACTTATATAAAGGTACTTTGAAAACAACCATTACCGATAAGGATCTTTCCGTCGTTCCAAACAAACCGAAAAAATAAAAGCAACTAATAATAACCGAGGAATAATAAAACGGTGGATTAGAGCAGGGGCGTTGGAGCGAGAAAGCTTCAATAAAACGTCGTTCGCTGCTTTCGTTTGAATATAACCGCTATAGCCTAGAATTTGAATAAAATCAACCCTCGAAACTGTGTTCTGTCCCTCTCCGCCTTTAATTTAAAAGGAAATTTATAGCGAGGACTTTGTTATTATTATTGTACGTTATTTCGCTTTTTATGGGCGCGACACGATCAAATAAGAATTGGGTGTTGACACGATCCGTATCAGAATGATCCAAACGGGAAAGGAAAGAACAAATTTTTAACCACCGCCGAAATTAATTACTTATTGCTTAATATTTTTCTCTTTTTTTCCTTCTTTTCGAGAGCAACTCGATTTTGTACGCTTTAGCGCGATGAAGAGAATTGATAACCAGAGTCTAATGGTACCAATTATAAAGAAACTTTTAATCGTAAACGTCTCGATTTCATATTTCTTCTTGCTTGCTCTTGACGTTGAGGCAAAAGAAACAAACTGAAGATTATACGATATTATGTTACTTTTTCAGTAGCCGATGATTCTCACACACAACAACAACAACCATCAGCGATATTACCAACAACAGTAAGTAAGCAAACAAACAAACACGGTAAGGTTTCGTGTCTTAAGACCATAAACACTTCCAAGTTGTCAGCCGGTAGTCGAATCGGTCTCTCGCTCTCTTGCCCTCTCGTTTTCACCAAACCGTTCGGGTTTATGTAAGAACGCATAAAAATACGAACGGGAGTAAAGGAGAAATGAAGAGGAAGAAAAAAGATTCGGGCGTGAAATATAAGTGCCTTTTTTGTTGGTTTGCCTTATTAAATTCATTGAGTAAATATTCGCACGTAAGAATTAATTTTACTACCACCGTTCGCTACCAAAGTTGTAGCACCTCGATTTATTGGAGGAGTCAGTAACGAAGAAGCAAAAAAGGGCGAAAAAGGAAGAACGAGAATTTAAATGAAAAGGCATTAAAATCGAAGGAAAATGATTTCTTATAGTTAGGTGGTAAGATATCGTATGGCATTAATTTTTTTATTGCCCTCCTACCTTTTCTCACAATTGATATTGGTTTTTATTTGTGCTTTTTCCCCCTGTAATCTTGTAGGTATTTCTCTTTTTCAGTGTGATTTAATTTGATTTACGAGGCACGATTAACAACAAAAAAAGTTTTCATGGTTTAAAAATTGAAAAAAGAACGTTCGAGGTGAAAATAATCATGATTTAAACAGCAATAAGAGCCTGTATGAGAATTATATCACACAAAAATAATCGAATGCGCACGGGGGAAAGTTCAGTTTTCGTTCTTTTCTTCTAACATTCTTGTATTATTTGGTAAGAACGCTCGATGGTATCATTTATTATTGTACGAAGAGGCGTAAATGAATGCTGAAACTGATATTCCTCGCGATTATTATCTATTCGCTGTTTGCCAACAGGATTAATCAATTATTTTCTTAGAAAACCGTTTCATTTCGCGAGGATAAATGATATTTTATGCAATAACACAGCAAATCCAACTTTCGCTACAATCTAAATATCACGTGATTTTAGACATTAATCTTTTTCATTTTCGTGCAAATTCCCAAAAGCAACTGGGCAAATTTTAGAAACTATTCGACAAATCATTCGGGGTCATTAATCTTAATAAATTTCGTTCGGAAACTGGAAGAATTCCTAGCAGCAACCTGCACAAAAAATGATTTAATTGCACCCTATTTTCATGGTCCCACAAATTGTATACGTTTAGCCACGTGTCCTCTTTGGCTATAACGTTACAGAATGGTACCGATTGTCACAACCACCATCACCTGGCCCTATGTATTTTAAATTTAATTAATATCTTCTTACTAACTTCAAAGTTTTTCCACGTGCCATTAATTTTTCATTTAGAATTAAATAGGAAACGACGAAACAAAGGGATCGAATAACAAGTTGATATTTCTCGATAAATGCAAAAGTAATCATTATTTGGGGGAAACCAAAGTGAATGAATGATTGTTAGGTGGAATATTAAGTGAGATTAAATTACCTCATCCCACATTTAATATCTCTTATAAACATCTTGTTTTATAAACGCACAATGGGCAGTAAAGTGAAATGAAAGTTTTTTTGTTGTTGTTGTAGTGAATTTGGTATGCATTCATTGCTGTTGTAGTAGGCATAATAACAATAAGAAGTGGTAGCATTAAAAATAGAAACGATGAAGATCCCCGTTACATAATTTGATTTATGACTGTTTATTTTTTCCACTTTATTGATGCGTTCGTTTCCAAAATAATACATAGCAATATTTCAAGCTGGTATGAATTAAAATTGATTCGCTCTTTATAACTTACCAAGAGGGAAAAGCGACCAAACGATAATTCTCCTCGTTTTTATTTTCCACGTCCACTCCGGCATAAATATGTAAATTGGATGATGGCATGGACGACTAGCTGGCCAACGTCTTTATTTATAAACCGAAGCAAAAAGAGAGCTCGAAATAAAGATGCGTTGGCTTCTCGTTTCTCCTTTTCTTGCTTAAGATTCGTTAAATAAACGTGTGCCTTATACATTAACACGATCGATTCTATAAATTTTCCTTGGGTCCCTTTCTGCCCGTGGGCCCCGCCGTGGACAAACCTCTTTCCCGAAATAATAATCGGATAAGACCGAACCGCCGACCGCGTAGGTGACCGTTTGCTGGCACAATTGATAACCTGTAGCGTTCTCTCTTTTAATTTTTATTTTTTTTTGTTCACTTCTACCGACCACAAAATACGCATGATAATGTAATAATAACGATAATAAATATCGTTGCCGGACCTAAATCTTAATTTCGGCCGGTCCGTTCGACATTTGACATTTTCCTTTACGGTATTTTATGGCTTATTTTAGACGGAGCGAGCCTTTGGAAAAGTCGAATGGCCAAACTAGAAGGGGTCCAAGTGGTGCCGCTAAGGGGGGCACTTCCTTCCTACTATAGGGGGTCGCAACGGGATTTCTCAGAAAGGAAAAAAATAGGAGAAGAACTGAGTGAATGAGAAATTTCTCTTCTTCAAACGTGCGCCTCGCGAGAATCTTTCTTATAAGTTTCGTTCGTGATGGAATTTAAATGGGAAAAAGAGTGTCGTAACACTTTGACGCTATCAATTACATTCGAATGGACGTGGCCGTTAATTAATTTAAATAAATAACAACAAATAATCAATCAATCAATCGTCGATCGATTAAATTAGAACCGTGTACGTGTGTGTGTGTGTGTACGTGTAAGTAATAATAATTAATTAAATTTTAATATTGAATTAATTAAATGTTAAAGTCGTCGACGTACGAATGGATGCTAATCCTATCGGCACGAGGGGACCGATTGGATTTGCGTGGCGTAGAATCGGATCCGAATGGGGGGACACGACGATGCTGGGTGAATGGAAGGACGAGGGAAGGTTAGGTCAAGAATGTGTCGGATTACGCAAACCACTCGCCGAAAAGCCGACGGCTGATGATGAAGATGATGGCGATGAAGAGGAATGAGACGAGGCGAAAGTGAACGACGGACTCTTATTATATATGAGGGCGACCCCAATTTTTCTCGCCCATACCAAATCCGTGCATGCGTGTCCACTAGCTGCATATCTGGCGACAATTACTTATTGTCACTCCTTTTGCGGATAATAACTTGTCAAAAACGTCAATCGATGAATTTTGGGGGACGGAGCACGATCAAATTGGATGGTTAAAAATAAACGCAAAAGTCTAAATCCGCACCAGATGATGCCAACAAAAGGAAAGTTGCGCATTTTTCCATCATTTTTCATTAAGAGCGAAACCGTCCGTTGCCCGAGTCCTTTGGCAAAACAACACAATTCCTGCAATCTTGCAAATTTTTCGTGCGCCAAAAAACGAGATACAACGAAATTATGGACTAGAAAATCGATGAGCACGTCAATGCACAGATGGGCGACTCGTGAATAATTATGCTAAAATCAATTATAACAACGATTTATCACGCCCGGAGCAGTTCGTCGTCTAGCTTCGACGCCCCTCGACGTCAACGCGGCATCAATCACGAATGGCTCTTAATCATTTCGCCGGCGTTCATTTTTTGCATGCCTCCGCCAGTAAGTTATCAAGTTGTGCCGTTAGTCGAAAAGGAAAACAAAGCGTTTGCAAAAAAAAAGCGTTTAAATCGGTTGCGACTTAAAATAAACGTATGCGTTTCCATCGCTTAAAGGTCCATTCGAATCAGAAATTAATTCCACGTAATGGAAGCTGATGGTGCGCGTTGGCGTTGATCAAGTGTAAGTTGAGTCGTAAAGCGAGTCGAATTAAATTGAAAAATAAAAAATAATCGAAATTAATTATTTTAACACCACCATCTCCCGATGATATTAATTGGAAAAGTGAGAGTGCGATGATGATGATGATGACGAGGTTCGTACTAACGGACGCTCTCTCAAAGGGAAATAATTTCGATTAAAATACACGGCCGGCATTCCTCCGCCTCTCTCTCTCTCTCTTTGGCTTTTATTTTATATCCTCCATCCGTATGAATATTTATTATTGACATATCAAAATCGATTTATAAATGACGAAGAGGTGGAATAAAATATAGAAATTGAATGATATAAAATGAGAGAGAAAGAGAAGCGAAGGAAAGGGATCGAGACGACGTTAAATGAAAATAATAAAATAAAAAAGATATTCAATCAATCTCTCAGGTAAGACGTGCACGCCAACAATTATACAAGAATAAACAAAGTGATGTCGCCGTGTTTTATTCCCCCCATTGTTTCTATTTGGTCCTCCTCTTCTTCTTCTTCTTCGTCTTCTGCTCGGACTGATTCTTCTTCTTATTCGTAGTTATGTATTATTGTGTTTTGCTCGTGAGACGCTTAGCGGGGGCCCCCGTGATTTATCGGGGCACGTGGAGAATGCAGCCGGCGCCATTGGGGGCGCCTAGGCCCCTGTGCTGCTGCACGGTTTATTCTTATTATCATTATCATTGTACTTGTTACCATGTCCTTACGATCGACTATTTTGGAATCTCTATTGTTTTTCTTCGTTTTCTATCGTCGTTTTTCTTCTTCTTCGTGGCTCGATGACGATGGCCGTTCCTCTTGTTGGCCGTTATTGTTATTTCGAAAATTACTCTACATTGTTTATGGAATTGCTACTTAGATAACTAATAAAGGAAAACCTGTTTGCGAATAATGTACGATTTACGCCAGCGATATCGAATTTTTGCGGATTTTCGGTTTGCGAATAAATGGATTAAGAACACCCACGTAAATGAAGAACGTCGACAATTCGTTTGTCCGATCGTTTGTCGTCTTTCTCTTCCCGTTCTCTTTTGGTTTGTCTCTTTTACACAAAGATATGCGATTTAGTTACGTTTACGACTGTGTTAAAATCGATGGGGGGTACACTTTTTAAATTTGCCAAAAAGGCCACCGTGAAATTTTTTCTATTGAAGTAACATTTGTAAACAGGAACAGAACATTCGTTCTCCTCTTCTTCTTTCTTTGCTCTTTGTGTCACTAATAACTGACTTTCCACGAGGCAAAATGCGAAATAAACCTCGAACTAATGGAAAAACTCAAACAAAACTCCCCCATCGCCTTGACTCGGAACAGCTTGACTGATTTGCAACCTAAGCAGTTGACGTTTTAATTTATTTACGTCTCTTCCTCTTAACGCTCTTTATCTTTCCTCCCATTTTTTTTTAAATACACGTGCTTGCATTATAGGTACCAGATAAAAGTTAAACATCTAATAACAGTGTAGGATATTCAATACGAAATAATAAGAGAAACTAATCCGTTTGTGGGATTATTTTAGCCAAAAGAGCTTAATAATGCGAAGGAAAATATTTACGAAAAGCGTTCAATGAAATTGTCAAAACATTATTGTCAATTAACGTTAAACGGACGACACTCTTCATTCATCCCGCCCGATCCCAAAGGAAATCTTTTACATTCTTTAGAGGAGTCGTCCTATTCAAAAGTCATCATCTATTCTCGTTATTATTTACCTGCTACCATTCTTCCTCTTCTTTATTCTAAGTAACATGTCCATCAGTATCATTACAACACAAACATGGGACAGAAGAAGAGACAAAAATCCGTGCAGGAAGAAAAGAAAGATTCCACCCAAATGATGAATCCTTGCAATTTTCAGCAACGACCAAACGATTTCCTTTACCCATATTTCCTTGCCATCATTGAAATCCATTCAACTACAATAATCTCGTATCCTCCTCTGCCATTCTTTACTATCCTCCTTTTATTTGATGTGTTAATAATAATCTTCCACGAAATTGAACGGTGAAATATGGTTAGGGCGTACAACCCCTAAAGTTAGCAAGATATATATGGCCCAAATCTATTTTTCTCTACTTCCTCTTCGTTTTCTCCAATCTACCATTGCGACGAAGAAAGGAAAGATGCGTTTTTATTGCCCAAGTTTAAAATCATCACAAATTCTAATTAGGGCACTGCATCACCGAGATTGTTAATGTCGTATGCCTTTAAATTATTTCTTTGTCGATTGTTAATTGCATCCGGTGCGGTTTAAATTGTAACAGCATCATCATCCATTAAGTGCACGTTCTAAGAAATATATAATTGCAAATTAAGTAATACACGTTATCGATAAATGGTAACAATTAAAGACAAAAGATTAGTGCATACGTATTATAATTGCGATACCACGTAATCGTACGCGGTGTTATCATCATGTTATTGTTATTATCGCGACAGGAAATGATTTTGCAAATGAATTCATTGTTTCCTCTCTTTTTAAATTAATTTTTAATTAAATGCAATTCAAATCTTTGTTTACGTACGTTAAATCTCGTTGCTTTATGCAAAGCGGATGAGGCCACGAAGTTCGTCAGGAAATTATTAAAATGTATCAGTTAATTATTCGATACCGATCGTATTAAGAAAGGGCGTAAATCTTCAGTTCCTTGAGGCTCGAAACTTTAGTTAAAAAGAAAAACGAGAAAAAGGTATTAATAGTAATTTTCGGTTAATTAAAAGCGAAAAATTAACGTAATCTTAATACACGTTGTACGTATTACTATTATTAGGCGACGAACACAAATTGATAATGGCTTTAAAATGGAATGGAAGAAAACGGAGCATTTTATTTGTTCTTGCCGTTGGATAAGTTCAAGTCTATCTAGTTCGGTTATTATTGGATGTCCATTAACACGTTATTGCCCCGCATTAAAACAGTGTTCGATTTCACGTTGTCCAGTGATAATAACGATAATAAAGCATCGGTAGTGATGATGTTAATAAAGGAAAAGGAGAACGAGCAGAGGAGAGGAAAAGAACTAGAGGAATAAAGTTTTTTTTTATGAATTTTCTCTTTCATTCTAGCTCGATGCTTAACCAAGGTGGGAGATGATAGTAATAGGTATGATACATTTACGAGAAAAACGAGAGAGAGAGCTGTTAATACCGATAATAAACCCAAATGCTATCACCGATGAAGAATCTGGTTTCATATGTTCACCATTTTACGACCACTTTTAACTTAATAACATAATAAATTTAACATATGTGAACATTATTTTTATTTTAGTTTGTTTTATTTTTCGTTTTCCTTCAGCTCTTCTTCATTGCCGTTTGGTTCCACGCACGCAGGTATGTAAATAAATGGTTAGCGGTCGAAAAGGAATAAAGATAAGTCGATGGATGATCGTCGGGAAACCGATCAGCTTCGTGAAAATCGCTGTTTCCCGTCGCGATTAAATCAAAAGATTTTCGATCGAGTTCTTCATTACGATTCCGTTGAAAACCAAACAGAATTTCGTCAGAATATTATTTTAAGCGTTTTAATTGCGTTCAGTTGAATTTATTGCTTTATTTTGCTCGACTGCCTTTTGAAAAAAAAGTCTTAATAAACTTTATAATGGAAAATGAAAAAGGAATCAATGAGAACGAGAGAAACAAGGATCCTTTCGATCTCTGTTGCATTTTCCCCTGCGTTTTCAGGTTCCATAATCTTTATAAGGCACCTTTTTGTGGTATTTCTTTTTTCGGAGAACGAATACGTATTAAGTATATGCCTCATTTTACAAGGTAATTCATTAAAATTGTTTTATCTTAAGTACGAATATAAATTTATTGTAAAGATACGTAAAGAGGTGGAGAGAGGCGAAGGGGCGAAAAAATAAAATTTGTGTTGTTAAGTAGATGAAAAAAAGAATGAACGAAAAAGGATTCGACGTTGATGTAGATGAAGTAAAATTTATATCTCGGTCGAAAGAATTTAAAATCCAAATAAATCCTATTACTCTCCTCGCGTTCCCTTATTTCCTTTTTTTTTCTTCTTATTCTCTTCACCACTCCTTAACTTTTATTTTACTTAAATTAGTGTCTTCTTTTATGATTTAACAGAAACTGTTATCTCGGACTTTATTCTCTCCTTTTATTTTAGTTTAATTACCCACTATTAACCAAATATCCATCATCATCATCATCAACTCTTTCTGTTTTGGTCTCTTTCGTTTTTATTGCCATATACCATTATTACCTACTATTAACATGACCATATTATTTATTTTTAATTTGCTCAAGAGACCATCGCCATATAAAGAAGAGGCATCCATGAATTTCAACACGTCGCTTATGTAACGCTGCTAATTCTCTTCTGCGGATTAGCAACTTTCCAATCCGATGCACTAACGGTCAATCGAAATCGGCACCAAAATTGGAGCTGATACTGTCGTTTGGGGAATTGGATGATACATCATAATACATTTAAGAGAATGAGAAGGAATTTGTGTTTGTGTGGTTGACAAATGGATTCAAACGGGCCCAAAAAGGAAGGGAGAAAATGATATTTTAATGTGACATGATTATTGTTGGTTGTTGTTACCGAAGAGAGAGTGAGAGAGAGAGGAACGTGAAAAGTGAAGAACAACAAGAAGGGTGAAATTGTGTTGGTGTGCGCGTGGATGTGGTGGTAGTAAAATGTCAACGAAACGGATCGCATTTAAAGGTGTATAAAAGGGTTTATTTTTGTATTTGTCCATATACATTTCTTTTTTGCCCTGGCGAAGGTAAGTTTATATTGGTAATACGGGACCGTTGCTTTTGTTGCCGTTGCCGTTGTTGATGTTGTTCGGTTCGGGTCGCGCTTAATTTGTCTTACGGCCCGTCATCTATCTAGCTACAGATCGGACCGCGATATACCGGACATTTTAATGGCCAAACCATGTCCACGGACGGTATTAAGCAAAACAAAAACGACACATCAATTAAGCAGGTTTTTTGGGCAACATTTTATTATTACTATTTTTTTTTTCTGTCTCTTTCCCATCGCCTCGCCACCCTCCGATTCCCATTCGCTCTTTTACTCTCGTTTCACATCCGTCGAGATCTACGTTGTTAATGCAATCGGACTCCGTTAAGTTTACCAGCACGATGATGGCGATGGTTGATCCGATTCAGCTTTTTTTAGCTCTAACGCCGCGTTTTTTTTAATCAGAAACCTACGAAGCCTACAAAGGTAGGCGCATCAACACGCTGATACTTGCACAAAAAAGATGAATTGGATTATGATATCCAATTAAGAAATAATTAAAACAAATCTAAACTCATTAAGTTTCCTTTTTTTGTTTTGATTTAATCAACTAAAGTTGTTCGTAATTAAATGCTACTTACTGTTACAACAAACAAATGTATTTTCTTTAAGATTAAGTGCCACCGTGCATGAGACTCAAAGAAACCAAAAGTCGAGCTTTTTCGTTTAATTGCACCTGTTTAATTGCCATCATAAAAGCGAGAAGCACTTTGAAGACGAGCGTACCGATGAGGGTCTTTAAGTAGTAGGTGAAGCGCGAGCGAAAGAGATAAAGGATTAGAGAGAAAATTGTTAACAGCGTCGTCGCACTTTATTTATTACGCTTACGTTTAATTTAAAGTTTTGTCCAAACGGCTAAAGGTGGAATGTTATAGAAGACGAATTAAGAAGAAACAAAAACTTTTTCGTGAAAGCAATCGCGTCGTTCCTTTTTCATCTGCTTGGATTCTTAACAACAATACGAAGAGGTTTGGTTGGGCCGAGGAGAAAGAAAGGTAAGGAGCGGGGAAACGATGGCGCCAGACTATGGTGGACGACTAATGAGTGAAGGTCCGGTGGTAACTTGACTCCGGTACGGTTCCGGTTATATTAGAGCCGGCGAACCGCGGCCGGCCATAAACCACGGACGCCGAAAAGGTGTACTGCTGATGTTGGTGCCTTTAATTCTTACTCATTTTCTTCTCCTCCTGTTTTTCTCTTTGGCCCCTTTTTGCCACATGTAACACGATTCGAAAGAATGGGAATAACTCGATGCGCCACGGTCGTATAATAATCTTTATTGCTTCTAGTGTTCTCTTGAGCCCTCGTTGTTGTTGTTATTATTATTCGCATTTCTCGTACTTTATATCATTTCTACGAATTTTGAGCGCGGTTTTTTTTGCACGCGCGATTTTTCAATCTCCTCCATCGTTCGCTCCGTTCGCGCAACACCCCCGTGCTCTCGCTCTTTAACGCGAAATAACTCTATTATATTATGTTATGGTGATTTATTAATAACGGATACTTTATGCTATAAATAAATTTTTCAAAGTAACATGTACGTTTAATTTAATGGCAATAGCAATTCAAATGAGCTTTACGTATAATGCAATACAACACTCACCAACACCAATGCACGTATACTCGATTAAACGAATACATGCACATTGTATATGTATTTATATGCACATACGAGCTGACCGAACGAGCGAACGCGACTCTAACGTTTCTCATGCTTTGTTAATTAAATTGCCACACATTTAAATGAAACGTGGAAAGAAGAAGGATGGAATATGCGGAGGCCGATGAGGGAAAATGTTTAAATAAACGCAACACGTTCCAGTAAATTTAGATGGAAGAGGTAGCGGTTAGAGTTGCTTTCAGCCTTTCCTTTTCTGGTAGCAAAAATGACGTCCTTTAATCAGGGTCGTAAGCATTAAATCGTCTACTTACGCATTCCGCATCAGTCTTATTCTCAGTAAGATCCATCCATTGGAGACGGTTTGCTCGTCGGTCGAAAATGATCATTATTAAAAGGCTGGATTAAAAATAGAAAGAGGATTAATAAATTAACGTTTCGTAAAAAAGAAATAATATAAATAATAATATATAAAAGGAGGAACAACGAAATTTTTAACAAGAGAAATAATAAAAATTCCACGTGGAATTTTAATGGTTTTACAAGGAATGCCATAATAATAAATATATTTATAATGCCCGTTAAGAAACTGTTCGTGGTAATCGGTTCCTTATTTCTTGTTTTCGATTGAAATTAATTATAAATGAGACAAATCTAAAAACGAGCCTCTCTTTTTAGGCAAACGCAACCCGAAAAGTAAATCTAAAATAAAGTGAGCAGCGTTTTCAAAAAAGCGTGAGGATTAACCCCTACAGGGATTTACAACTTAAACTTGAATTTGAAAAATTGTAGATTAAAGTCTTCATTTAACTGAACAATTTTCTGTTCGTACATCGTTTAATTTTAGTCTGAAGCAATAGATCAAATTAGTCCCAAAATGTAAACTAGAGGAAATTTGTGTACGGCACGATAATGTTATGGATTTGTAAATAGGAACCAGTGTCAGTGATTCTCTTTTAACACCAGTAAATAAAACTGTGAAATCAATTTATTTCCGTCTGCCTCTGTCTATCTAGTTCTCGAATACGAGACGTTTTAACTGAAATTGAAATTTATTTTCTGCAAAAAGTATGAAACGACACGAAGAAGAAACTTATCATTACTCATTGGATGGTATGTGTGACTCGGTGCCATAACATGTGTCGTTATAAATTCTGCAATTTTCTTATTTAACGATGCAAGAATCCAGCGAGAGAGAGAGAGAGAGAGAGAAAGAACGAGCCTTAAAGCAAAAAGAGCTTATTATTCTAATAAGGCACTCGATCATAAATAATTCTCGTTACATTTTATTTCGAAATACTTCTTGTTTTTCTGTTTCGGAAAGAAAAAAGCCGTTGGAGAGTAAGTCACACTCATTTAGCTGCTTAATAAACTTGATGGATTTATACGAATTTTACCACATTTTGTATAATAATTCTTAACAATTGTGGCAAAAACACATAATTCTCACATCAAACGCAAAATTACGTTCGCCATTTATTATAAACGATTTCGTTTTATACAAAACAGCGTTACGAATTTATTTTGTAATTTATATTATTGTTTAACGATTCACAAATCCATTGCTTTCGCGTTTCTAGTTGTGCAAATATTGTATAACAAGCGAGACAAATTGGCGTTTGCAAAGGATTATCTAACTGACACATTATTATTGTCCTGCTTAAACGAACAGCTCCTTCTATTTCAGCTCGATGCCATTTAATTTATGCTTTCACAAAAGATGAAAGTGATTCGGGAGTTAAATTTGATTCTTTTTTCAAAATGTTTTAGCAAGAATTCGATACGATTTATTATCAGCACGAGATTGCGAATAATTTGTTTTCGTAATTTATCGATTTCTATTTTTCGCTTTGCGCTCATCTTCTTCGAACGCACTTTCAAAAATATCTCTCAAAATTGTCAAAGTAAACTGAAAATAAAATCGGATTTGACTAATTGGGTAAATATATTTGTTGACCATTTAGTACGTAAACGTGTAAAACAAACGCTCTTTATAGCTGCTTGTTTGCCTAATTAGCCTAAAAATATCGAAAATGAATAAGACAAAGTGAGATAATTAAAGATGTAAATAATTTTACAATTCAAAGCAATCCTCTTCTACTTTGTTACACACTTTAACTGTCTCGTTATTTTCATTCTTCGGGACAATATGCGATGTTGTTATTATTGTTTCTTCGTCGGTAGGTATTTTGTATGTTTATTCAGTGGTTAAACCGTAAATAATTGAGGCGTAAGACAGAAGAAATGATCCTCTTGATAACGTGCCACCACATTTATATAAAACGGTGCGATAGCAATAACACTAATAAAGATCAAAAGGATGTTATGATGAGGATACGTGTTTTTCCCCAACTTATTTATTCGTGTAAGTTATTGTGTTTAAACCATTTTAATTGTGTTTTCTTAAGGATTTACGAAATATGCGGGGATTTATATAAAACGCCTTTTTACTATCGCCACAACGGATTTATTTAATCTGCTCAAGATACATACGTTCTTGCATTGTTATTATTTTCCTTAGCTGAATTGTGGAAACTTAATAAACGTTAACGATGCTGTTATATCGTTTTTATTTCGTTATTAATAGGTTTGCTATTCGAATAATCCACACTGTTCATAAGTGATCAAAAGCCAGCATAAAGCAATCCAAAGCCTCAGCATTTAAAAACAGAATGTCAAGTTTAATTAATTAATTAAAGTTAATTTGGATGAAATCGATTAGAAAAATTAGGCAACCATGATTTAGAATGAAAATAACGTCTTCAGCAAATTGGATACTGTCCTTAATTAATCAAAATTTTTAAAAAGTGGATCTAAAATCGTCGCGTGTAAACAAGCTCCGGTCATTGTTAATGGATTATTAAAGAATTTATCTGAAACGGTCGCTCATAAAAGAATTATCTATTCACACGGCCTTCTTCCATTAGGTTAAACCGTACCCCGCTTTTAATTCCACTTTAACGTTACGGCAAGAAAGTGATAATGATGGTGAAACGAGATGAAGAACACATTATAATTTATCCAAACTACGCATAAAATCGAAATCGTGTTCTACATGCGTCAATTTAAAATGAAATCTCCTTTTGGTGTCGTTTCTCCTTTTCTCGATGCTCTTCGTTCACTCTCCATCTCACGGTTTCGTTAATCTATACGAGGGCTTGTTTAACCAGAAAATAATCGTTTAATGCTTTTTATTCATCTACTCGTTATTATTTGTTCGGTACAGGAATAATTCTTATCATATCACCGCCGTTTATTCGTTGTAGTCCTCGTTGTTACCATTTAAACTCTACAACTAAATTACATTCGTTAATTGAAATTTAATTTAAAATTAAGACACTGACGGAATTGGTAAGTTTTTAATCTCTTGCAACGAGAAAAGGTGTACGCGAATTGCCTAGATTTTAATACAAATTGTGCCGTTTTTGCAACGAAACAAATTAAACCGACTCGCAACTTTATTAATCTTACTTTTCATGTTCGCCAAGATATATTATTGTCGGCGGTGGGTGTTTTGGAAAAGTAACTGAAACAAAGTGAGGAAGTAAAGCGGGGAAAATTGTTGAAATTTTATCGCTCTCTTTCTCCGTCTTTTATATTATTACATCAGCAGTTCAACAAACGATGTCGTCGTCGTTCTTGTCTGTTGTTGCACTTGTTCATTTTGTGTTCGGCGTCTTTCCTCTTTACAACCGACGCTTTTCCCTAACGCCTCCTCCTTCTCCTCCCCTTTCCGTTTTTATTTACAAATTTTCTTTTCTACCTCGTTGGTGTCGCTTCTTATCGCGTTTTATATGAAGAACTTTAACAACAAGTTCAACTTTTAACATTTTGAACTTTCCTGGTACTTCAGTAAAGATGATAATAGTGGTAATGGGTAGGAACACGTTTAGATTCTGGTTGTTTCAACTAAGTGCCCTATCACATATACACAAACATTATACGTTTTAATGACTGTTATAATCCACATAATTTGTCGTAAACACAGCGAATTATATGTTATTCTCTCTCTCGTTCTCTCTCCGTGCGTCTATCTTCCGTTGAACCTAATAATAACACGTGTTGGTGAACGTAAAGAATTCTCTTCGTTTAGGAAAAATAAGCAAAGAATTACTTACTTACTGTTGATGGCGGTGGTAGCGGTAGAAGGGAAATTAAAAAATTTCGAAATCCACGTAGCTCTTTTAATTTAATGCCTTCTCGGAAACATCTAAAAATGTTCATTTAATGACTACCACGATAAACTACTAAACTAAACCGCGCACGTAATGAGATATATTTTTAGTAAGTAGTAAGTATGTGCAGCGGCAGTTACAAATGGTAATTAAAACTTATTTAAATGGTAATTGGATTATGAGTTTAGCCGTGGTAATTTTTCCTCGTACAAACCATTCGTATCTCGTTTCAATTACCGATTTTCCGCTTGCAATTTGATTTCTGGCAATACAAATCTTTTCCGCGGCTGTGGGTAGTAATAAACCCATTAACGTTAATCTACGAGCCATCGCTTTGTCGTCCTTTTTTAATTGTTTTTTGTGCTTGGAAGCGGATAGAGTTGTATGATATTCCATTATCCATCCAAAGTGAAAAATATAATCGTGTTCCACCATCAGGCGGTCCCATTGTCCGTTATTTATTATATTTGTTAATTAGACGCTTAATAGACGAAAATCTTTCACTTCCAACTAACCATCTCGCCACTGCTGCTTATTAAACTCTAATTCTGCCTTATCTCGTTCAATTCTTCTCATCGTTTTCCTGGTTTCAAACGTAACTGATACAAATCTCATCATCATCATTTTGAACAACAACAACACGTATTTAAAAACGTTATGGAGAATAATCTAAATGATACCCATTTGAAGTGAGATGCGTAATTAAATAACCATTTAAATACCGTTTCTGGTGTTGGTTCGTCCTTATAAACACTAAACTGGATGGGGAAGAACACAAGAGTTAACATTTTTTATTATTCTCGCTACGAATGGACATCGAAGATGATCGTTGAACGATTGATTTTTTTCCCAGTTTCGTTTGGAACGTGAACGAACGTTTTGAACTTAACAGCACTTGGGTGGTCTTTTAATTGTTACCAAGAGTGAGAGAGAGAGAGAGAGAAAGAATTTGAGACACATCTTCTGCTCATGTCATTAATTATGAACCGTACATCATTTAATTGAGGTCAAAACCGTATCGTTTCAGTTTCCATTTCATTATCATTGTCCACTCTTCGAATAAATCCGAACGCGATTGATGAATGGGCTGACGGTTCTAACGGCCGGCAAAAAATGAATCCTCCTTCTTATTCGAACCCATCTATTTTATACGCTCGACCTTTTCTATTTGAATATGGTTCCGTCATTCATCCACTTTCGTTCCTCTTCCCCGTGGTCGCCGTTGCTTCGTTCCTTCGCGACTCCTCTATAAACGATATTAAGAAATCCGTTAGCGAATCGCGTTCCATCAAGTTAACGTTTAATGCAAGAAATGCTTCAATAGGTTCATTGAAACAATACGAACTGGAGCTTGAGTTGGACTTCAACGTCGTAAATCTTTTCATCTCCACTACTTCTTCACCAATTCCCGTCTCTCTCCATCGCACGCGTGTGGTTCTTCTTCATTTTTCTGTTTTTAACTCGAAAGATTCTCTCTTTT